>CM062806.1:181300704-182697825 GCA_031772625.1 Pinus tabuliformis
GTTTACCCCTTTTGAGGAACAGTTGCGAAGAGTGATCTTGTTAGCCATCCTTGTGACACTGCCATGATTGGAAAATTCCAAACCTTACCTACAATCAGCTGCTACCCAAATTTATCACTCGTTCCTCGAAAACGAGTCTCCTTTAAGATCTTTTCAACTGACTCGTAAAAAGATCTTTTCAACTGACTCGTAAAATATGAAAAGATTTCCGAGCCATTGGCCTCTCTAGCTTGCTAAAGTGACTGGAAGTGCTATCCCTCCTTTAGATTTTAATCTTTTTGGACCTGATGGATTATTACACAAAAAGATCGAGCGCTTGTCTTGTTCGGCTCGTTAAAATTACTGAAAATTCATCCCTTTCATATTATTTTATACTTTTTCGGACTTAAGGGATTTGATGACGAAAAAGGATATTTGGAGTTTCCTTTACGTTCCTTTTCAGACTCTCTAAAATTGAAAAGGACCGATTTATCTTTGTCGTTAAACTCGTTAAAACCTAATAGCGACAAACTTGTCCATAACAGACAAGAACGAGTTTCACTATCGCTAGGCTCGTTAAAACATAGCGATGGGTTTGCCCGAAGGGCAAATTATATAACAAGCATATGTTATCCTCCTCAAGCTTGACAATAATAAAGAGGTACTGGTCAGCAATGACTGGGGAAAAATTGGGAAGAAAACTTGAAGAAACTTTATTGGTAGCACGTCGCTCTTGAACATGACACTTTCACTCCGCATCCTAGTCGGGTTGGGTTGTTCCATTCACTGGTCATATCACCATGGTTCCATCACACCATCCACATTTGGGTTTAATGCTACCAATCCATCATGTGAGTGTCGCTGATATGTTCAAGAGAAGTCATTCAGGGAATTCACCTATGTCTCACCCACTATAATACATTTTTGCTCCATTCTTTCATGACCGCCACCCTGAACTGTATATCACCAGATTGTTTTCACCTCCATTAAAATCATTTGCTCTGTTCCATGTCATTGATGTGGGATTCATTAAGGCCCTCCTATGACTGATCACTTCTTGTCGACATCAGCTCATTATCCAAGAAGGCGATCTAGGAACAACCCTTTCAGTACTTTGAAGCTTGCATGCATCAATGGCAAGTTTCTCACTTCCAGCGACAGGTTTACATCAATGGCCTTCGACCGAAAGATTTTACGTGGTGTTCAACACCAAGTCCCTTATTCACACCACGTGAATTGTACTGCAGTACCTTGAGGATCATTATCATTATCGGTGATTACTCTCGCGCCTGTTAACAACTTACATCATTGGTTGGTAATCAAGCGATGTATTTCCATGTTGGACTCGAGAACATCTCTCACATGGATTGACTTGTACTTTGAGTGAAGATTGAACGAGATTGAAGACCCCGGATCTAGTTTCATCCATCCAGGCTGCAATATATATTCAGGAAAATATAGACATCAAATGTACATCATTGCTGCACAGACAATCATCGAATCTAAGGGATGATGGCTCTACCAGAATCATCAGTCTACACTCAGACGATTGTCTGTCTCATGTACTTGAAAAATGAATTTATAAAGCCGAGCATGGGAATTCCCGCCTCAGCTACATCATGAAAAAATTATGAAGATAATGTATTGTATTGTATCTTGTTACAGGTCTCCTTCCAGCTTGAAAGAACTTCGGATCCTCATGATAAAGCATTTCACCCGACATCAAAAGATTAACGACCTCATGATTTAGGAGGCAACTGTTATAGACATTTTTGGGCACTGCAACCCCAAGCATAAAATGTCCATAAACCAAGGGCTCCTAAGTCCCTAAAGGTGTTGTTCCAACCCCTAAAAGAACAAGGTCAACTGATTACAACATCTCCCAGAAGTTCTCCATGAAAAACTACTCAGAACTGGTCAAAACTGGACCATTTCACCTGCTCCATAGGCAAAGTGTGTTGCATCCCACCTAAATACACACAATAGGTGTGCTGCATTTCAAAAATCCCTTCCATGGGGTGCGATGGGCTCAAAGGGACAAATGGCAAGGTCAATCCGCAAGGTGGAGAAGCATGGAATCTTCCAGAAACTTCTCCTGTGACACTTGCCTATCTGAATTCCACCAGAGATGAGTAAGAGATCATCAATCTCCAAGTGGAATAAAAAACTATCAGAGGGAAGACACTAATCAAATCACAAGCTGACTCATCTCCCTTGCAGGCATATATATATGGATCCCTCATCCCAGAGATCCAGAGGCTGGGATTTTGCATCTTGTAAGGAATTGCTGTTGGTTTGTTGAGGCAACATCATAGTGTTGGGTGATCTAAGCTTTTCATGAGGTGAAGAAGGGCTTACTTGCTGAGAGGATGATGTTGGGTCAAAACAATTGGTAGTAATTCTCTTGGCTCTTTCTTGATTATCAATTAGTAGTAATGTTGGGTCAAAACAATTGGTAGTAATTCTCTTGGGTTTTTTTTGCGGCTACCCAGAGGCGACACATCGGCTTCCAAAAGCTACTCTAGAAATGCAAAGCCATTTAAGGTACAAGTTAATTTTGAAATCCCTATCTTTGAGGGACTGGTAGGAAACCTACTGCGAGTGGAAGAATGAAAGTACGGGCTCCCTATTTTCAGCCGCACCCACTTGGGATTCATTCCGAGATGCCGTCAAGGAGCAATACTACCCTATCAAAAGCTATGAGGACAAATATATCAAATGGACCACGCTACGACAGGGAAGGGACCAAGATGTGCCAGAGCTAACAAAATTTTTTCATACCCTTCACACATAATTGGGTATCAAGGACTTTGAGCTGCATTTGGTACTCAAATACCGAGGCTGCCTACACAAATACATCTAAGAAGAGATGGAGTTCCTGAACATCTCCTCGCTCGGAATGTCGTACCGATACGCTGTCAAAATCGAGCAAAAGTTCAAACAGAAGAAGCAAGACTTTGGATTTGCAAATCCGAAGACCAAAGGACAAAGCCAAGGTGGGGTGACCTAAGACAACCCGTCGAAGCCGCAAGAAAAGAACAACACCACAAAGCTGAAGAAGGACACAGGAAAGTGGTGTGAGTTCCACAAGAGTCCCACTCATAACACAAGTGAGTGTCGAACCAAGCAGTTGTTGGCGGCTGAGTTGAAGGCTTCCGAATCAGATGCATGTTTTGACCCTGAGCTAGAACGCGACAAGGGGAATGGCAAAGGGAAGCAGATCATTGATGCGGATCCTAGCACCACTGTTGCCACTGCCAAGATCCAGAAAAATGAGCTTGAAAATCCAGAGGAAGGAGAGCGTCTTTTCCACTCACAAATGTGGGTGAAGGGTTCACCGCTACAATTCATTGTCGACAGTGGCAGCCAAAAGAACCTAGTTTCAGCAGAGGTCGTGAAGCGGTTGGGCCTACCAACTACACCACACCCATAGCCGTACAGTATCGGGTGGCTTCATGAAGGAAGAGATCTCAAATTTCTCCAGCAATGTCGCCTTCCCTACAACATCAAGCCCTTCACAGATGAGGTATTGTGTGATGTTACACCTCTAGATGTTTGTGATGTACTATTAGGCCAACCATACTTGTGGAGATGACAAGTTGTGTATGAGTCAAGGCCTCGTGCTGTCATTATTTCTTTGGGTGATTCATTTTACAAGATACTAGGCAGCAAGCTCATCTCCCAGACCAGGAAATTCATCTGTCTCGTTCACTCCCAAAGTAAGGGGAAGATCATTGCTACATCCATGACCCCCGCAAAGGGCTCCTCCACGTAGCAACAATAGCAAAGGGATACGGTCATGATAGAACACAGGAACAACTTCTCCTCACCCACAGGGTTACCACACAAGTTTCAGGTGGGCGACAAAGTTTGGTTACATCTGCAGAGAGAACATCTTACCAGAACCCATCAAAAACTCAGACCACTCCGACATGGTCCTTACACCAGTACCAAGGCTATGGGAAACAATTCTTTGAAGCACAACGTTTGTTATAGACATTTTTGTGCCTTACAACATTGAGCCTGAAATGTCCATAATCTAAGGGATCCAAAGTCCCTAAAAGAGTTGTTCCTACCCCTAAAGGAACAAGGTCAACAAATGACAGCTTCTCCCAGAATTTCTCCACCAAAAACTGCCCAAAACTAGTCAAATCAGGATCAATTCAGAGGCTCCACTAGCTGCCTGCGTTGAAATGCAGAGGCTACACTGGCTAGGTGCGTTGCAACGCAGGTGGAAGCACTACCAGGGTGCGCTGAGTGGGAAATGACAAATGGCAAGCTCATTCAACGAGGTGGAAATACCCTGGAAGCTTCCAGAATCTTCTCCAATGACACTTGCCTCAATGAATTCAACTAGTGATGAGTAAGAGGTTCTCAACCTCCAAGTGGAAGCAAGAACTGACAGAGAGAAGACACAAGTCAAAACATAAGCTGACTCATCCTCTCTGCTTACATCTATTTATGGATCTCTCACCTAGAGGTTCAGGAGGCTGGAATTTTGTACTTTGCAGAGAATTGTTGTTGGTTTGAGATTGAGATTAGTACATTGGGTGATTTATGCTTTGTTGGAGGAGAGGAAGGGATTCCTTTGCTGGGAGGTAGATGCTGGATCGGGACTCACTTGGTTGTATCTCCTCTTGGACTTTATTATCATATCAATAAAGCTATTTGAGTTTCTCCTACATGCTTGTATATCAATGATGTTTTGTTATATTTGCATGTTTAGTTTATATCTGATCCTAAACTAGTTATGAATGTAAATCTATGTCTTTTGTGTAGTTTTCCTCTCTTGTGATCTTGTAGGAACTTGGTGAAGTTGGACCAGTGAAGGAGCAGGCAGCGGGAAACAAGCAAAAGAGGAGAGTGATTGAATCGACAAGCTAGTGAAAGACACAGGTTAGTTAGATCCTTCTTCTCCATTTACATTTCATAAAGAAGAATACTCAGATAGTTTTCCTTGTTTGTTGCTAAGGCACTATCACACCTTAGAGTGGGATAGGGGCATTCCGAATTGGATACTTTTCCCAACAACAAATTGGCGACTCCGCTGGGGATCATATCTTGTTAGTTTATTTTTGTTTCTATTGTTTTTCATCTCATAAACTCATTTGTGTCGAATCGAACTGCATTTGCCATTTACAAATGCAAAGTAGAGATCTGCTACTCTAGTCCATTCGCTGGGCCTGTTTATGATCTGAACAGCTGATCCACAAGTGCTCTAACAGCCCTTTGTGATAGATCTTAGTCCTCCTTTAAATCATCCCTCTAATTGTACCTAATTGATAGCTTTTATCCGGCCAAAAACCGTAGATTAAACTGCAAACCGTGACCCAGAACCCAGAAACAACTCTCGTTTCTGCTTCAGCGCAGACTCTGTGAAAAGGTTATGCATTTCAACGTAGGTCCCGTGAAGGCTACCTACGCTGAAGTTCAGTTTCTCTGTGCTGGAGGTGCGTTGATCAGCCTTTGCCTTGTGCAGCTGTGGTTCCCTACTTCCTTTTGCTCAGTTTTATCTCTGTTTTTTTGCATCCTGTTATCAGTGGGTGTACCTGTCTGAAACCCCTTTTCTTTGCCTCAATTCCGCCTCAGTTGTATAAAGAAACTGTATTTTTTCTTTGTGTATTTGTTACATCATTTGCAGTTTCCCATTACAAAAGTAAACTAATCATACTGTCGCCTTTAGATCTAGACCTGTCGTAAGTGTCGTTTTGATCTTAGGAGTGAGTTTGTTTGCTGTTCACAGTTGATTAAGCTTTTACTTCTGTCGTTTGGTTTGAATTTATGCATTTCTAGTGTCGAAACAAGTAAATCATAAAGTGTCGTAATCGTCTTTTTGATTTCGAAAAAGGAGCTTGTTTATGTTTTTCACTTGAAATCGAATTCAAATTTGTACAACAACTTTCTTTTAAAGCATCAATATTAAGAAAGTGAAAACAAATACATGCATATGTGCATTTGCATTTTGGCAGTTTGTATGTTGATTTAGGGAAAAGTGCATTATTGTGTGCTCTATGCTCTTTGAGAAAAGATGGTGTCTTTCTTTTCCCCTTGTAGCTAGGATTTTCATTGTTGAAAAGATATAAAAGCTTGCTTATCATCTTTAGGCTGCATTTAGGAATTGTATCATACATCTCGTGGTGATCCAAAAAGGAAAACTTCTAAGAAAGATCAACCTAAAATAAATTGAATGAACTTAACAACGCTTTGTAACTTAACGCACAACATAGAGGTCTAGGCTAGAGACGTGTTCCGACATCGTAAAACCTGGTCACTGGTCGCCTCACTGATGGTTGGGTGATTCCTCCTGAGAGACGATAAGTGCCAGTACGGATTGTGCTCCCACGTACCGTCGAGTATATATTGGGAGACCCCTATAGGCATAGAACCTTTATCCATAGGAAGCCATGTCGGCCGCCCTACTGATCGCAATGCACTAAACACAGCATTCGGGAAGATTGACCGCCCGTACCTTAAAAAGTATTTTGCGGTTTTGCGAAAAGTTTGGCACACCCTCTACCTAGAACTCCAGAGCAATCCCTTTCGTTCCTTTTCAGACTCCTTAACGGAAAAGGTCCATCTGAGCACTTGTCACTTCAGGCTCATTAAAAATCGAAGGAGACTAGAGTCATCTTTTGCTTTTTCTCGACTCTTTAAAATTGAAAAAGCAAGTTGTGTCTAAGCGTCATTAAAATTTATTTTAAACGGAACAATCACCCCTTTTTCCTATGTTGATCTTTAGGTTGAGAAAATGGAGCCCACCAACCAAGGAATTCCCCTTGGTGGAAATCCTAGTCCCTTCTCCTCTTGGGGAGATGTTGGTGCGCCCCATATGGCCACATTGTCGCTTCTAGGACTGAAAATTGGCCTGCCGGTCTGGCTCTTCTCAACCAATGTCGTTCAGAACACCACTATTCCTGAACAGTCGAATCAGCAATTAGACAAGTCCAGAATTTCCCACCAACCTTCTACTTCTTCTAAATCTTCCTCTCTTCCTTCCTCTTCGCATGACGGGACTAGTAAAGCTAAAAACCAAGTTCCTAAGGAGAAAAAGGAAAAGAAGAAGAAGGAGAAAAAGAAGAAGGAGCCAAAGGCAAATAAGAGAAAACAAGTGTCCTCTAATGAAAATCCACACACAGCACTGACCAGGCCTAAATCGCCATGTGTCATTTGCAAGGGAGACCACTTTCACAGAGATTGTCCTTGCATCCCTCGGATACTAAGGGACTGGTCTCCCCGTTTGCACAATCCGGTGTCATCAACCTCTGATAGCCATGTTGAAAGTACACCGTCAACTAGCGAAAGTGAAGTCCCTGGACAAAAAGGGAGGACTAGACCTCCCTGTAGACTATGCAAAGGCAGCCATGCCCTCCACCGTTGTCTCTTCTTAGATGAGGCTAAAAGAGTCTTGGAAGATCATCCGGTTTCACCGTTACGACTTCCTCCTGGATATAAAAAACTCTTGCCAAGTCCTTCGTTAGTTGAGAATCCAGCTGGCCCGCTCAAGTGGTCAGCTGAAGCATCTATCATTGAGGATAAACCGACTGAATCCATACCAGACGAAAGTCAAAAGGTCGAGGCGGCAGTTGACCCGGTCTTGCCTTCAGAGGATTTTTCTTCGAATGATACAGTCATTGAAGAGGATAAGGATGACACCATCCAAATTCTTTTCATCAACACAGACTCCGATGAACACGGGGGTAATGCACCCATTCCTTTATCGCAGGAAGGAAGTTCGTCAGAGCGATATCTGTCTGTCTACTCGGTCCCACCACCAAGCAACCTAGTTGTATCCTTCGACTGGAACCAACTAGGCAGACCCCGTTTGCCAGCCAACATACCATTCAGAATTATCGTCCAAATATACAGAATGGTCATGGCTAGCACCATCATTGATGAGGGGGCATCTGTGAGTATCCTTTCCTCTATTGCTTGGAAAGCGCTTGGTTCGCCAACGCTTTTGCCTGAAATGAGAAATCTGACAGGCTTCGATAAAGGAACCAGTTGACCTTTAGGGATCCTCCCCAGTGTGCCTATCACATTGAAAGGGAAGACCGTTCAAATGAACGTGATGGTCGTTCAAAGACCCTTGGATTACAACCTACTCCTTTGACGAGACTATATATATTGCATGGGAGCCATCGTCTCCTCACTCTTTAGAGTAATGTGTTTTCCGCACGAAGGAAGAGTGGTCAAGCTCGTGGACCAGCTTTCATTTCTCGGATCACGCATCGCAAATAGTCATATACCATCCCTAAATGGTCTCTTCACGCAAGAAATGTCTCAACCCACGGTTCGTCCTCCCGATGAGTGCAAGTGATTCAAAAGGATATGACTGGAACCCAGGGGGCATGCGTCCTGGTCTGCTTCGGCAGGAAAACTTTGGGTATAGGGTAGGTTTCCGCGGGAGAATATGACTAGTCTGTACCCCGCCCATGCTGGAAGAGGGCTATTTTAGAATAAGATTCCTTTGTCAAAGTTATGTGTTTGGCACTCGTTGTCACTCACCTTTGTCTATCTCGGTAGACATCGCCGAAGAAGTGTTTTGTTTGCTGCGCAAATGAGACAATCTTTGGTAACTTGAAAGAGGTAGGTCTTTCCTGGTAAAACAAATGTTTTATCTGCAAATTGAGGGGTAACCTTGAAATCGTACTTTATACCTGGGGGCATGCAAACCTTTTGGAGTGCAAGCAAGGGGCGACTATTTATTTTTTAAATTTTTAGGTCCTCCCTTTAAACCTGTAGGTCTAACCCTTTAAACTCGTAGGATTAGTCGTTTCCGAACTTGCATAACGAAAGGATTCCGGGGCAAAGCTTTATAAGGTGCAAGCCCCATAAAAATGGCATCTTAAATGAGACATTCTTATCATATGACTGGATTAATCGAGCAGTTTTAGCACATAGTTCATGCTCGTTAAAAAATAAACATAAGATCGAGCAAGTGTTTCAACCCGCGTTTAAGCTCGTTAAAAAATGAACTATCCTCCGGTAAATAACCACCGTGAATGTAAATTTATCAGCCATTAAAGCCTTGGTCATGTTTGCACCGTCACCTCCACTTTTCCATTGGCCGATCATTCACCTCCATTTGATTGTTTACCCATTTTGAGGAACAGCTGCGAAGAGTGATTTCACTAGCCATCCTTGTGACACTGCCGTGATTGGAAAATTCCAACCCTTACCTGGAATCAGCTGCTACCCGTTTTATCACTCGTTCCTCAAAATACGAGTCTTCTTTAAGCTCTTTTCATCTGACTTGTAAAATATGAAAAGATTTCCGAGTTTTGGCCTTCCAGCTCGTTAAAGCAACCGGAAGTGCTATCCCTCCTCTAGATTTTAATCTTTTTGGACCTGAGGGATTATTGCACAAAACGATCGAGCGCTTGTTTTGTTCGGCTCATTAAAACTATCGAAAATTCATCCCTTCTGTATTGTTTTATACTTTTTCGGACTTAAGAGATTAGATGACGAAAAATGACTTCCAGAGTTATCTTTACGTACCTTTTCAGACTCTCTAAAAATGAAAAGGACCGAGTTATCTTTGTCGTTAGACTCGTTAAAAGACATTAATAGCGACAAACTTGTCTTTAGACGAGAACGAGTTTCACTATCGCTAGGCTCGTTAAAACATAGCGATGGGTTTGCCCGAAGGGCAAATTATAGAACAAGCATATGTTATCCTCCTCAAGCTTGACAAAAATAAAGAGGTACTGGTCAGAAATGACTGGGGAAAATTGGGAAGAAACTCAAAGAACTTTTATTGGTAGCAAGTCGCTCTTGAACATGACACTTCCACTCCGTGCCTGAGTCGGGTTGGGTTGTTTCATTCACTGGTCACATCGCCATGGTCTCACCATACCATCCACATTTGGGGTAAATTCTACCGATCCATCACACAAGTGTCGCCGATATGTTCAAGAGAAGTCATCCAGAGAAGTCAACCGTGTCCCATCCACTACCATACATTATCCTTCATCCTTTCATGACCGCCACCCTGAACCATATATCATCAGATCATTTTCACCTCCATCAAAATCATTTGCTCCGTTCCGTGTCACTGATGTGGGATACATTAAGGCCCTCCTTTGACGGATCGCTTCTTGTCGACATCAGCTCATTATCCAAGAAGTTGATCTAGGCACACCCCCTTCAGTACTTTGAAGCTTGCATGCCTCAATGGCAAGTTTCTCACTTCCGGCGACAGGTATACATCAATGACCTTCGACCAAAAGATTTTGCATGGTGTTCGACGCCAAGTCCTTTATTCACACCACGTGAATTGTACTGCAGTACATTGAGGGTCATTATCATTATCGGTGATTCCTCTCGCGCTTGTTAACAGTTTACAGCATTGACTGGTAATCAAGCGATGTCTTTCCATGTTCGACTTCAGAACATTTCTCACATGGATCGACTTGTACTTAGAGTGAAGATCGGACGAGATTGAAGACCCCAGATCTAGTTTCATCCATCCGGGCTGCGATATATATTCAGGAAAAATAAAGACATTGACATGTACAACATTGCAACACAGATAATCATCCTACCAAAAGGATGATGGTTTCATCAAAATCATCAGTCTACCATCAGACGATTGTCTGTTCTATGTACAAAAAAATGAATTTATAAAGATGAGCATGGGAATGCTCGCCTCAGCTAGATCATGAAAGCAGTATGAAAAATAATGTATTGTATTGTATCTTATTATAGGTCTCCTCCCAGCATTGGAAGAACTTCGGATCCTCCTAATAAAGCATTTCACCCGATAAACGACCTCATACTTTAGGGGGCAACTGTTATAGACATTTTTGTGCCTTACAGCATTGAGCATGAAATGTCCATAATCCAAGGGATCCAAAGTCCCTAAAAGAGTTGTTCCTACCCCTAAAGGAACAAGGTCAACAAATGACAGCTTCTCCCAGAAGTTCTCCACCAGAAACTGCCCAAAACTAGTCAAATCAGGATCAATTCAGAGGCTCCACTAGCTGCCTGTGTTGAAATGCAGAGGCTACACTGGCTAGGTGCGTTGCAATGCAGGTGGAAGCACTACCAGGGTGCACTGAGCGGGAAATGACAAATGGAAAGCTCATTCAGCGAGGTGGAAAGACCCTGGAAGCTTCCAGAATCTTCTTCAATGACACTTGCCTCAATGAATTCGACTAGTGATGAGTAAGAGGTTCTCAACCTCCAAGTGGAAGCAAGAACTGACAAAGAGAAGCCACAAGTCAAAACATAAGCTGACTCATCCTCTCTGCTTACATCTATATATGGATCTCTCACCTAGAGGTTCAGGAGGCTGGAATTTTGTACTTTGCAGAGAATTGCTGTTGGTTTGAGATTGAGATTAGTACATTGGGTGATTTATGCTTTGTTGGATGAGAGGAAGGGATTCCTTTGCTGGGAGGTAGATGTTGGATCGGGACTCACTTGGTTGTATCTCCTCTTGGACTTTATTATCATATCAATAAAGCTATTTGAGTTTCTCCTACATGCTTGTATATCAATGATGTTTTGTTATATTTGCATGTTTAGTTTATATCTGATCCTAAACTAGTTATGAATGTAAATCTATGTCTTTTGTATAGTTTTCCTCTCCTGTGATCTTGCAGGAACTTGGTGAAGCTAGACCAGTGAAGGAGCAGGCAGCAGGAAACAAGCAAAAGAGGAGAGTGATTGGATCGACAAGCTAGCGAAAGACACAGGTTAGTTAGATCCTTCTTCTCCATTTACATTTCATAAAGAAGAATACTCAGATAGTTTTCCTTGTTTGTTGCTAAGGCACTATCACACCTTAGAGTGGGATAGGGGCATTCCAAATTGGATACTTTTCCCAACAACAGCGTTCCTCCGTTCATTTGCTTGCACCGAGTGTTCAATGTGTACTTTCGTCGACCATGCTTCCCACCGTTTGTAGACACATCAGAGATTGTAGAACAACTCACTAGAGACCCAGATCAGCAAAAGCTTCCTCATCTCAGGGAGGAACTCAATGAAATGGCGACCATTGCTTCCTAAGGGGGGAGGAATGATGCAGGAGGATGTTGGTGGCCACCCACCCATCCCATTTGGGCCCCCACAACTGTCTCTTTTAGCTTTTTCAGTTTCCTAAATTGTAGCACAGTTTACTATTTTTAGTAGTTTTTCGGGTCCTAAACTTCCAGAGCCGTTTTGAGGCCCATGGACCTATGTTGCACTTCCAAAAGTGGTAGTGCTCAAATAGATCTTTCTAATGAGCTATTGTACGCATCAAACAGAGATCATATACCAAAGTTACGACCCCGGGAATTTGGAGTACCAACTTACCCAAAACAGGGCCCACGATTTGATTTTTCATCTTCTAGGGTTAGGTTTTGAGATGTGAAGGGTTTTCCATATTTTCTCAACAATAAATAGGCCTTCGAGCCTCATTGTAACACAGTTCAGAGGGATGTAGCCGCCACATCTCTTCTCAGAGATAAGCTAACAACGCCCTAGCTGGTTTATTTCCATTTCCGATTGTAAGCATATTTCAGTATTTTCCATTAATGAAATGAAGTATTATTTCCACTGCATCTTTGTGTATATGGTTATATTTGTATTTTGTTGCATTCCTATTTAAATCCAGATTAGGAAAGCTTTCTCACACATCCTAATAGCCCTGTACATAACAAGAAAGCGTCTTTGATCAAGCTAGATGTTAAATTTGATTTGCCTATATAGGATGGAGAGCTAAATGCAGAAAAGTTGGACAATTGGATTAGACAAATTGATGTGTATTGCAGAGTGCAGAACATCGACTCAGACAAGAGCAACATTCAATTGGCAAGCCTACGCCTAGGAGGCACTGCCTTGGTTTGGTGGGAAGGCAGAACCCAAGCTGACATGAAAAGGCATGGTAAGACTATCTCTGTCTGGAGCGAATTTGTTTCTACAATCAAAAAGCAGTTCTGTCCATTAGCCTACATGCAACAAGCCATGATGAGTTGGAAAACTCTTCGGCAGTTGAAAGGGAAAAGTGTGCAAGGCTACACTCAAGAATTTAGAAAGAGAGCATTGATTCTAGGAATCTCATTAGACTCACCAAAGACTCTGTTGAAGTACATTGGTGGTCTACACAGCTACATGAGGCATACCATCCTCATGTTCAATCCCACTAGTATAGATGAGGTATCTGTACAAGCTACTCATCTAGAAGCTAGAGGAAAGAATGGAAATCCAGAAGTTGGGGGACCATCCCAACCCACTGCAAGCAAGAGAAAGGAGAAAAGAAAGAAGAAGTGGACAGAAAGGAAGGCTAACACTGCACAGAAAAGCAAGGATTGATGCAATCACTATAAAAAGTATGGGCATGGTGATGAGCATTGTTGGATTCTGAATCTAGAGCTGAGACCTAAGAAATTTGAGGGCAAGAAGAAGAAGACTGCTGCAGCTATTCAAAAATACTTGGGGTCAAATTCAGGAGATGAAAAAACCATTGCAGCCACAGGTATAAAAGGTAAGAATTCTGAAGCATCTACTAGTAATTCTACACAATCTATTACTGATGAAGAAAATGAGAGAAAAAGACGTGAGCTTTTCCATATTCGAGTTATTTCCAAACATCAAAGATTGATACTTTGTTTGATAGTGGCTCACAAGTAAATTTAATTTTTGAAGCAATTGTAAAGAAATTGGGATTGTCAACTACACCTCACAAGAAACCATACCCATTAGGATGGTTGAATGATAAAGCACAACTACAGGTGACTAGACAGTGCAAACTCAAGTTTTATTTTGGGTCAGCATTTGTAGATGAGGTTGAGTTAGACATATTTCCTTTGGATATATGTGGAATTGTTTTAGGAAGTCCTTGTATGATAGAAAATCTATTTTCTATAGAGCTAAGAACAAGTATCTACTTGTTAAATATGGAATTGAATACTTTGTAAGAGCTCATAAGCTCAAGAATAATCATACTCTCATAAACTCAGGGCAGATGAAAAGAATGATAAATTCATGCAAGCAATTCTTACTGATGGTTGTAAAGGAAAAGAAACCTGAAAAAAATCAATGTATTTGAGGGCTGTAATGCTAAACAACGAGCTGATTTAGAAAAGGTTGTTTCAAAGTATGATATCTTGTTTCAAGAACCTAAAGGTCTGCCACCCAAAAGGGAAATAGTACATGATATTATTTTGTAGCAAGATGCTCCTTTTCCTAACATTGGAATGCATAGGTTGTATGCTTTAGAGAATGTTGAAATCAAGAAGTAGGTGCAGGAGTGTTATAGACATTTTTGTGCCTCGTGACATGGAGCATGAAATGTCAATAATTACAGGGATCCTCAGTCCCTAAACATGTTGTTCTTACCCCTAAAAGAACAAGGTCATCAAACAACAGCACTTCCAATCAGTTCTCCACCTGAAAACACTTCAAAACAGGCTATTTTTGGATCATGTCAGCTGCTCCACTGAGCATCTGCGCTGGAATGCAACTGCTCCTCCTTGTACCTGCGCTGGAAGTCAAATTTAATGAAGGCTACCTGCGCTGGGCGAGATTGGCCAAGTGGCACAGTCATCCTGCAAGGTGTCAACTGCCCAGGAAGCTTCCAAACTGACACTTGGTTCATGAGATTCGCCCTGTGATGAGTAAGAGGTACTTGATCACCATGTGTAAGCAAGGATCTCCAAGTGGACTCAAGAACTAAAGATTAACTGAAGAGGGAGAGGACACAAGGCAGCTTCATGTCAGTCTCAAGCTGACTCATCCTGTCTTCTTCTCTCCTATATATAGAGCTCTTCTATGAGGTCTAAGGAGGCTGGAATTTTGTGTAAAGCAAGGAGGTGATGTTGGATTACAGTTAGAGCTATTGGGTGATTGTTTTACTAGAGGTGAAGAGGAGAGTTCTTGCTGCTGGGGAGGTGCTGCTGGATTGGAGCCATCATTGGTTGTAACCTTCTCAGAACCCTGTTACTTCTATCAATAAAGTTTTGCATGTTCTCCTATATACTTGTATTGCATTGATGTGTTGTATTTACATGTATATTTGATTCACTCTAATCCATGCATCAGTTATGAGTACTTATATCTTGTAGTTCCCTCTCTTGTTTTGTGCAGGATCTGTGTGTAGCTGGACCGGCAAAGAGAGCAAGGAGCTGGGAACAAGAGACAAAGAGAGAGGATAAGGATCGACTAAGCGAAAGACACCAGGTTGGTTAATCTTTTCCTCCTTCTTTCTGTACTTTCATAAAGGAAAATATCAAAGCTTTACTTTCAGTTGTTGCTAAAGACTGTCACCTTTAGAGTAGGGATAGGGTCATCCGCATCGGATACTTTTCCCCACAACAAACTGGCGACTCCGCTGGGGAACCTAGTATCTTGTTGGTGTTTGTAGTATTTTGCTATTCATTTCTTGAAGAAAAGAGTACCAAATCGAAAAGCTTTTGACTATATCAAAAGCGAAGTAGAGGGACTGCTACACTTGCTCATTTGCTGAGCAAATTCAAGATTTGAAGAGCTTATCTACAAAAGACTCTTTACTCTTTGTGATAGATCTTCATCCTCTTGATCATCCCTTAGCCTGTACTTGACCTATAGCTTTTTATTTCAGCAAAAACAGTGCATTTTTGAGCTTTTTATGACCCGGAATTCTTTGTAGACGCAACTCTCGTGAGTCAGTGCAGGTTGTCCACAGGCAGTCTGCATTACAGTGCAGGTGCTCCCTTCGGGAACTGCGCTGAGAGTCAAACTGGCAGACTAGAACCTGCGCTGGTCCAGTTAGCCATTGTCTTGCTCAGCTTTCCTTTTGTGTCTTAGCCCTGTTTTCACTGTTTTTCTTGCTGATTGCTTGCTGGTCATTGTACTTGCTGTAAACCAATCTCCTTGACATTATTCCGCCTCAGTTGTGTGATGAAACTGTGAGTGTTCTTTCAGTGTTTCTTGTTTCAGTTACAGTTTCCCATTGTGAAAAGCGAACCAGTATAGCTGTGACCTCTTAGATCCTGAACTGTAAAAGTGTCTTTGTGATCTTAAAGAGCTAGTTTTATTACTGTTCATGGCTGTTTGAGTTTGTTTGTTTTTCACTTTATGGTTTGAATTCATACATTTTTAGTGTTGAAACAAGTACTTGTAAAGCGTCTTTTCATTTTAGACAATACTTGTTTGTTTATGCTTCAAATTGAATTCGAAAATTATACAACAATTTCCTTTTGTCTACATCAACATTAAGGGAAAAGAAAAGAAATACATGCATCTTGCATTTGCATTTTTGATAAGTTTGTGTGTCTGATCTAGGAGAAAGTGCATTAGTTTGTGCTTTGTGCTCTGTGTGGAAAGATATTGTTTTTCTCTCCCCTCAGTAGCTAGGATTTTCAAAGCTAAAAAGATTGTAAAAGCTTGCTTATCATTTTAGCTGCATCTAGGAATTTGTACCAATACATCTCGTGGTGACCCTGAAAGACAAACTGTTAAACAAGAGCAACATTAAAATAAACCCAATTTACATAACAACGCTTTGTAACATAACGCAAACATCTAGAGGTCTAGGTAGAGACGTGTTCTGGCGTCGTTAAACATAGTGACTGTCGATCTCTACGAAGGTGGGTGATTCCTCCTGAGAGTCGGTGGCACTAATACGGACTTGTGCTCCCGCGTACCGTCGCGTATATTGGGAGACCCATATAGGCATTTATCCTTTATCCTTAGGAAGCCGTGTCGGCCGCCCTACTGATCGCGATGCAGTGAACACAGCATTCACGAAGATCGACCACCCGTACCGTAAAACGTATTCTGTGGTTTCGCGAAAGGTTTGGCACACCCTCTGCCTAGATCTCCAGAGCAGTTTCTTTTGGCCTTTTTCAAACTCTATAACTGAAAAAGTCCAACCGAGCATTTGTCACTTCGGGCTCGTTAATACATCGAAGGCGACTAGAGTCATCTTTAGCTTTTTCTCGACTCTTAAAACATGAAAAAGCAAAGTTGTGTCTAAAGCGTCGTTATAAAATTTATTTTAAGCGGAATAATCATCACTCTTCCCTCGTTGATCTTCGAAGTTAGTCCACCACAAGTGGAAGTTCCTGTAAAATCGCTTAGAAATCTTTTGGATAGACTAGATATGTCTGAACAACCGTCGACATCTAGGACTGTGTCGTCCGACACAGCAGCAGCAGAGGCTCCTACTGCTACTCCAACGATGTTCGCTGGTATACCATCTGTCTCGGCAAGTTGTCAACAACAAGCCGGAGTCCCATCAGGGACAACGACATGGTTAGTTCCTATTTCTTCATCTGGATTATCATCTGGTATTTCTTATGTTGAAACTCGCCAAATTGATCCATTTGGAGGTCAATCTGGGCAATCGATCCCCTTGAGTTCCGGATTGATACCATATGGGGGGCAGTATGCCCTTTCATTACCCCCTCCGGGAGGATGCCCATCCGTGAGTTCACAACAAAGTTCAAGTCAAACTGGAATTACATCCAGCGGTTGGGTACCAATACTGCCTCAACAACCAGGAGTTGTATATTCTATGCAACCAGTCCGCCCTGTGTCGAATGTTGCCACTATACCTGGTATGGTGATTGCATCGCAAGTACAAGCGCTGCCTACTGTATGTCAACCCCAAGTTTCTCAGGTTGCCATACAACAGCCTCTTGTCTCGACATCTCAATCGCAACCTCAGGTCAGTGCCTCCTTATCTGGAGTGACTCAGGATCAAACAAGTACTGTGACTCCTCATCTTGGTCAATCATCTAGTATTGGGCATCAGCAAATGGTCCAACAACCAGAACTGCTTCAATCTCAACAACCGCCTTTCCAGCAATCATATCAAGGACCTGAGCAACAAGTCTTTGTAAGTAATGGGCAACCATACTATAATGGTTACGCCCATCAACCTTGTCTAAGTTGTCAGCATAATGCTGGTCTGCAAAGACCCATTGCTCAGGCGATACCATCTTATCCTGGATATGCTTTGCCTAACTTGAATCAACAGTTGCCCTTTGTAGCAACTCTAGAATTACCAGATCTAAACCGGCTGACGAATGATCCAATTGCTTATGCCCCTTGGTGGCCAGCGATCCCACACAAACTTCCATCAGACATTCCTAAATTTAATGGAAATCCTGGTGAAGATCCGTCGAATCATGTGATGACATTCCATCTATGGTGTTCATCAAACACCCTGAATGATGATTCGATAAGACTTCGCCTCTTCCAGAGGACATTGACAGGTCCAGCGGCTAAATGGTACATTGAATTGCCAAGAGCCTCTTTCGACAATTTCATCTCCTTAGCCACGACTTTCTTAACCCATTTTCAATTACCGATAAGGTATGAAACAGGGACAGAACTCCTCACCAACTTCAAACAGACAACGGCCACTCACATATCTGATCATATACATGAGTGGCGACGTCGTCGTAGGATGGTGAAAACTTACGTTCCCGATCAGCTGTTAGCTGAATGGTTTATAAAGTCGTTACTTCCAGCTATAACGGAAGATGTGGCCAAAGGGGGAGTCGTAACAGAGGAGCAGGTTATTGCTCGTGCCCAGTATTTAGACTTAGTATATACTCAGTCTGGCACGCTCTATGACAAGATACCTGACGCCCCCAGACCAGAATTTTCAATTCCTCCCTCTCCTGGATCAAATAGTGACTATCATGCAAACGCAAAGTCAACATGGGATTCGTCTAAGAAAGCCCGTAAGACTTCGAATCAAAATGCAAATGAAGAACTTCTTGCCTCAGAAGTAAATGCCATGTCGACCGACAAGGGCAAACAACTGAAGCAACTAGGGGGCAAGAAGAAAAAGACAGGAAGAAAAAGGAAACCCCCGGCAGGGTGTCATATATGCGATGAGGATCATTGGACGAAATATTGTCCACATATAGCTGAAGTTAAGAAAGTCTTCAAGAGTTCAAAAAACCCAGCAGTATTAACTGATCCGTTTCCTAATCCAGGTCAAAATATGGTTGCTAATCAAAATGCTTCCGGATCCCAAGTGCTTATGTTGTCTACCTCGAAGCAACAGAATAATGCTTTGACAAGGAGTAAAGATTACAGGAATCCAAAGATGTCGAACAACAAGGTTAATGAACGGCCTAGTAGTTCAACAACAACTTTGAAAGAAGTTGTGCCGCCCATCGTTCCTGAGCCAATGATAAAGTCGCCAAAGGGAGTAGTACACAAATCGACATTTAATCCTCGTGACAAAGGAGCACAAAATTATAATATAGTAAAGGACCTGGCCCAATCGCCGTCCACTATGTCGACACTTGAAGTACCACAAAATTGCCCCTCCCAAGAGCAAACTTTATTATCAGCAATAGGTGGGATTGGCCCAATGGATTCCAATCTTGTGGCCTTTGATCATAAAGGATATGACCCTCAGTTACCAACTCAACTAGCTTTCCTTATTCAAGTGAAAGCCCTCAACAAAACTGTTCATCGAACAATTATTGATGAGGGGGCATCTACATGTCTTATGTCGATGAGTTGCTGGAAAGAATTAGGATCACCACCCTTGTCGAAATCGTCAACGACGTTAAAAGCATTTGATGGACGATCATACACTCCATATGGGATTTTAAGTAACTTGCAAGTTGAACTGGGGGGCAAAACAGTAGGAATTGATGTTGAAGTAATTGATGGAAACCTCGATTACAACATCCTACTAGGAAGGCCCTGGATCTATGCCATGGCCGCGGTTGTGTCAACCTATTTCAGGAGGATTGCATTTCCCTCCCAAGAAGGAATTACAATCGTCGACCAACAAACTTTTCTCCCCAACAGTTCACAAGTTACAGGAAGCATTCCAATGATCCATGCAAGGAATCATTTTTTCCAAAGTATCGGAGTAGGTTTCCTAAAAGACCCTGCCTTAATGGGTACTTTCGCCCTACCGCCTCCAAGTAATCTGGCGGAAGTGGCCACAGTGGAAACCTACAAAATGAAATCTAATCCAATCTTCTGGTTGGATTCAGAAGATTCCTAGATATTTTGTCGGATTCGAGGATAGTTCCTATCTCAGGTCAACCTCGTTAAAAAATGAAAAACCATGAGGATAGTTCTTTTACTATGTCAACCTCATTAAAAAATGAAACAAGTCCCCTTTTTAAAATTCAAAGGTAAACCTTCATTCCAACCACCGAGTTGATTGCAATGAAGCCTGGAGGGCACCCTCCTTTGACATGCGTCATTATGATGCTGGGGGCATGTGCAAGATCCGAGCAGTTTTAGCACATAGTTCATGCTCGTTAAAAAATAAACATAAGTTTGAGCAATGTTTTGGCGCATTCAAGCTCATTAAAAAATGAACCTATCCTGGTAAATAACCTTTTGAGATTGTAAATTCATCAGCCATAAGAACCTTGATCGTGTTTTCATCCATCACCTCCACTGTTCATTTGGCCGATCATTCACTTCCATTTGTGTGTTTACCTCTTTTGAGAAACAACTGCGAAGAGTGATTTCACCTAGCCATCCTTGTGACACTGCCGTGATTGGAAAATCCCAACCTGTACCTGGAATCTGCTGCTATCCCTGTTTATCACTCGTTCCTCAAAAGACGAGTCTTCTTTGAGCTCTTTTCACTGACTCGTAAAATATGAAAAGATTGCCGAGTTTTGGCCTTCCAGCTCGTTAAATGACCAGAACGTTATCCCTCCTTTAGATTTTAATCTTTTTGGATCTGAGGGATTATTGCACAAAACGATCGAGCGCTTGTTTTGTTCGGCTCGTTAAAGCAATCGAAAATTCATCCCTTCTGTATTGTTTTATACTTTTTCGGACTTAAGGGATTAGCTGACGAAAAAGGAATCATGGAGTTGACTTTCTGTACCTTTTCAGACTCTCTAAAAATGAAAAGGACCGAGTTTTCCTTGTCGTTAGACTCGTTAAAATGATTAAATAGCGACAAACTTGTCTTTAGACGAGAACGAGTTTCCCTATTGCTAGGCTCGTTAAATCATAGCGATGGGCTTGCCCGAAGGGCAGGTTATAGAACAAGCATATGTTATCCTCCTCAAGCTTGACAAAAATAAAGAGGTACTGGTCAGAAATGACTGGGGAAAAATTGGGAGAACATCAAAGTTTAATGGTAGCAAGTCACTCTTGAACATGACACTTTTCCTCCGTACCACATCGGGTTGGGTTGTTTCATTCACCGGTCCCGTCACCATGGTCCTCGCCAAACCATCCACATTTGGGGTAATGCTACCGATCCATCGCATCAGTGTCGTTATATGTTCAAGAGGGGTCATTCTGAAAGTGTCAACCGTGTCCCTTCTACTGCCATACATTATCCTTCATCCATTCATGATCGCCACCCTGAATCATATGTCACAGTTTGTTCTCACCTCCACTAAAATCATTAGCTCCGTTCCGTGTCATTGATGTGGGATTCATTAAGGCCCTCCTTTTACGGATCGCTTCTTGTCGACTTCAGCTCATTATCCAAGAAGTTGATCTAGGAACACCCCCATCAGTACTTTGAAGCTTGCATGCCTCAATGGCAAGTTTCTCACTTCCGGCGACAGGTATACATCAATGACCTTCGACCAGAAGATTTTGCGTGGCGTTCGACGCCAAGTCCTTTATTCACGCCACGTGAATTGTACTGCAGTACCTTGAGGGTCATCGTCATTATTGGTGATTCCTCTCGCGCTTGTTAACGATTTTCATTATTGACCGGTAATCAAGCGATGTCTTTCCATGTTCGACTTCAGCGAAATTCTCACATGGATCGACTTGTACTTAGAGTGAAGATCGAACGAGTTTGAAGACCCCGGATCTAGTTTCATCCATCCGGGCTGCGATATATATTCAGGAAATATAAAAGCATTTACCATGTACATCATTGCAGCAGATGATCATCCTATTCAAAGGATGATAATTTCAGCAGAAAATTATCAGTCTACCTTCAGACGATCGTCTGTCATATGTACCAAAATGTATTTATAAAAGCTGAGCATGGGAATGCCCGCCTCAGCTAGATCATGAAAATAGAATGAAAAATAATGTATTGTATTGTATTGTATTACAGGGCGCCTCCTCAGCACTGGAATGAACTTCGGACCCTCTAGATAAAGCATTTCACCCGATAAACGGCCTCATACTTTAGGGGGCAACTGTTATAGACATTTTTGTGCCTCGCGACATGGAGCATGAAATGTCAATAATTACAGGGATCCTCAGTCCCTAAACATGTTGTTCTTACCCCTAAAAGAACAAGGTCATCAAACAACAGCACTTCCAATCAGTTCTCCACCTGAAAACACTTCAAAACAGGTTATTTTTGGATCATGTCAGCTGCTCCACTGAGCATTTGTGCTGGAATGCAACTGCTCCTCCTTGTACCTGCGCTGGAAGTCAAATTTAATGAAGGCTACCTGCGCTGGGCGAGATTGGCCAAGTGGCACAGTCATCCTGCAAGGTGTCAACTGCCCAGGAAGCTTCCAAACTGACACTTGGTTCATGAGATTCGCCCTGTGATGAGTAAGAGGTACTTGATCACCATGTGTAAGCAAGGATCTCCAAGTGGACTCAAGAACTGAAGATTAGCTGAAGAGGGAGAGGACACAAGGCAGCTTCATGTCAGTCTCAAGCTGACTCATCCTCTCTTCTTCTCTCCTATATATAGAGCTCTTCTATGAGGTCTAAGGAGGCTGGAATTTTGTGTAAAGCAAGGAGGTGCTGTTGGATTACAGTTAGAGCTATTGGGTGATTGTTTTACTAGAGGTGAAGAGGAGAGTTCTTGCTGCTGGGGAGGTGTTGCTGGATTGGAGCCATCATTGATTGTAACCTTCTCAGAACCCTGTTACTTCTATCAATAAAGTTTTGCATGTTCTCCTATATACTTGTATTGCATTGATGTGTTGTATTTACATGTATATTTGATTCACTCTAATCCATGCATCAGTTATGAGTACTTGTATCTTGTAGTTCCCTCTCTTGTTTTGTGCAGGATCTGTGTGTAGCTGGACCGGCAAAGAGAGCAAGGAGCTGGGAACAAGAGACAAAGAGAGAGGATAAGGATCGACTAAGCGAAAGACACCAGGTTGGTTAATCTTTTCCTCCTTCTTTCTGTACTTTCATAAAGGAAAATATCAAAGCTTTACTTTCAGTTGTTGCTAAAGACTGTCACCTTTAGAGTAGGGATAGGGTCATCCGCATCGGATACTTTTCCCCACAACAAGGAGTTGCTCAAGAAAGGGTTCATCAGGCCTAGCACATCACAATGTCGGTCACCAATCGTTTTGGTGAGAAAGAAATATGGCTCGTGGAGAATTTGCATGGACTATGGAGCACTGAATAAGATAACAATCAAAAATCGTTATCTCCTTCCTCGCATAGATGATCTTTTAGATCAATTGAAGGAAGCTGTTTATTTCACCAAGCTAGAATTGCACTGTGGATACAATCAGGTCAGAGTGGAAGAACAAGATGCATGGAAGACTACTTTCAAAACAAAGCAGGGATTGTATGAGTGGCTAGTTATGCCTTTTGGCTTAACTAATGCTCCTACTACTTTCATGAGATTAATGAATGATGTACTCAGACCTTTTCTTGATGATTTTGTTATTATGTATCTGGATGACATTCTGATTTTTATTAAAACGTGGGAAGAACACTTAAAGCATGTTAAGCACACACTAGATGTTTTGAAAATAGAAAAACTTCATGTTAAACTCTCAAAATGTGAATTTGGTTAAACATATCTAAATTATCTGGGTCATATAGTGGGGGCTGGTGAATTGAAGATAGATCCCTCTAAAGTGACAGTCATTGTAAACTGGCCTAAACCCAAGTCTACTACAGAAGTGAGAAGCTTCTTAGGGGCAACACAGTATTGGAGGAAGTTAATTTATAACTTTTCCTCAATTGCAACTCCTTTACATGCTTTAATAGGATTGAACAAGGTGTTTCAGTGGGGAGGCAAACATTAGAAAGCCTTTGACACCTTGAAAGAAAAGATTAGTACAACACCTGTACTAGCACTGCCTAATTTGCAAAGACCATTTGAGATCCAAACAGATGCCAGTGACTATGCCATGGGAGCAGTGTTGACACAACACAGTAAACCCATATGTTATCATTTTGAGACTTTTAATCCTGTAGTAGTTAACTATCCTACATATGATAAAGAATTGTATGCATTAGTTCAGAGTGTGAAAAATTGGAAACAATACTTAATGGGAAAACAGACAATAATACATACTGATTGTCAACCACTTCAATATCTACACTCCCAAACTAAGTTGCAGCAATCCAGACATTATATATGGATGGGTTTTCTACAACAGTTTCATTTAGTCAGCAGATATAAAAAGGGCATACACAATAAAGTTGCAGACATGTTATCTAAACCCATTATAAATGCATCTACTATACTTAAGCATAACTCTGTGTTACATGAGAGTTGCATTGAACAATATGCTCAAGATATAGATTTCAAAGATGTATATGCAACTTTAAGTAAAGGCAAAAGAGAATAAGAATTGGATTATCATGTAAAGGACCGACTCTTATACTATTGTGGGAAACTCTGCATTCCACAAACTAAGAGAGTAAGTAAAACAGTTGCACAGCTGCAATGATTTTGTTATTGGCCAAAAATGAATGAGACAGTTTCTAGATATGTAAGAGGGTGTACTATGTGTGCTAAAATCAAGCCCAGCAACAAAAAACCTAGGCTTGTACACTCCATTACCAGTACCTTCTCACCCTTGGGAAAGTATCTCCATGGATTTTGTTGGAGGACTGCCTAAATCTAGGAAAGGTCATGATTATCTATATGTTGTGGTGGATAGGTTCAGCAAAATGTGTATTTTGATATCTTGTAATAAACAGATTACAGCTGAACAAACTGCAAAACTATTATTTGAACATGTATGGGTTCATTTTGGATTACCCACTTCCATTGTATCTGATCAAGACACCAGATTTGTGGGGAAGTTTTGGTCAAGTCTGTGGGAACTAACGGACACCAAATTGAATAAAAGCACAACTTTTCATCCACAAACTAATCTGGATTTAGGAACACAACAACATACAGAGATAACCATAAACACATATATGCAACAGAAATAATACTTCATTTCATTAATGTAAAATACTGAAATATGCTTACAAATAGTAATGGAAATAAACCAACTAGGGTGATGGTAGCTTATCTCTGAGAAGAGATGTGGTGGCTACATGCCTCTAAACTGTGTTACCATGAGGCTTGAAGGTCTATTTATTGTTGAGAAACAATGGGAAACCCCTCACATCCCAAAACCTAACCCTAGAAGATGAAACGCCAAATTGTGGGCCCCGTTTGGGTAAATTGGTACATCAATTTCCCGGGGTCGTAACTTTGGCATACGATCTCCATTTGACACGTACAATAGCTCGTTAGAAAGCTCTATCCAAGAACTACCACTTTGGATGGGGCAACATCGGTCCATGGACCCATGTTTCCCCCATATTTCCCAAAAAACGTTGTTTAGGGCCTCAAAATGGCTCCGGAAGTTCAGGACACGAAAAACTGCTAAAAAATAGTAAATTGCGCTACAATTTAGGAAACTAAAAAGACTAAAAGAGACAATTGTGGAGGTCCAAATAGGATAGGTAGGTGGCCACCAACATCCATTTGGATCATTCCTCCCCCCTTAGGAAGCAATGGTCCCCATTGCGTTGAGTTCCTCCCTAAGATGAGGAAGCTTCTGCTGAGCTGGGTCTTTGGTGAGCTGTTTTGCAATCTCTAATGTGTCCAGAAATGGTGGGAAGCATGGTCAACGATGGTCCACATTGAACACTCGGTGCAAGTGAAGGAATGGAGGAATGTTGTGCTTCAAAGCATTGTTTCCCGTAGACTTGGTACTGGTGTAAGGACCATGTCAGAGTGGTCTGAGTTTCTTATGGGTTCTGGTAAGGCGTTCTTTCTGCAGATGTAACCAAACTTTATCACCCACCTGAAACTTGTGTGGTACCCCTATGGGTGAGGAGAAGTTGTTCCTGTGTTATGTCATGATCGTATCCCTTTTCTGCTGCTGCTGCATGGAGGAACCCTTCGCAGGGGTCATGGATGTAGCAACGATCTTCCCCTTAATTTGGGAGTGAACCAGACATAAAATAAATTTCCTAATCTGTGAGATGAGCTTGCTGCCTTTCTTAGTAGTGATAAAAAAGGGGGCGGTAGGTGGGGCTATCTCCGGTATCATGTATAATGAATCACCCAAAGAAATAATGACAGTGCAAGGCCTTGACTCATACACAGCATGTTGCCTCCACAAGTATGGTTGTCCTAATAATACATCACAAACATCCAGAGATGTAACATCACACAATACCTCGTCTGTGAAGGGCTTGATGTTGTAGGAAAGGCGGCACTGCTGGCGAAATTTAAGATCTCGTCCTTCATGAAGCCACTTGATATTGTACAGCTGTGGGTGTGGTGTAGTCGGTAGGCCGAACCACTTCACGACCTCTGCTGAAACGAGGTTCTTTTGGCTGCCACTATCGACAATGAATTGTAGCGACGAACCCTTCACCCACATTTGTGAGTGGAAAAGACGTTCCCCCTCCTCTGGATTTTTGGGCTCATTTTTCTGGATCTTAGCGGTGGAACCAGTGGCACTGGGATCCGCATCAATGATCTCCTTCCCTTTGCCATTCCCCTTGTTAGGTTCTGGTTCAGGGTCAGAACATGCATCTGATTCAGAAGCCTTCAACTCGGCCACCAGCGACTGCTTGGTCCAACACTCACTTGTGTTATGAGTGGGACTCTTGTGGAACTCACACCACTTTCCTGTGTCCTTCTTTGGCTTCGTGGTGTTGTTCTTTTCTTGCGGCTTCGACGGGTTGTCTTTGGTCACCCTGCCTTGGCTTTGTCCTTTGGTCTTCGAATTTGTAGATCCGAAGTCTCACTTCTTCTGTCTGAACTTTTTCTCGATTTTGACAGCGTATCAGTATGTTGTGCCTAGCGAGGAGATGTTCAAGAACTCCATATCTTCCTCGATGTATCTATGTAGGCAGCCACAGTATTTGAGTACTAGATGCAACTCAGAATCTTTGATACCCAACTGTGTGCGAAGGGTATGAAAAATGTTTGTGAACTCCAACACATCTTGGTCCCATCCCTGCCACAGTGTGGTCCATTTGATGTATTTGTCCTCATAGCATTTGATAGGGTAGTACTGCTCCTTGATGGAATCCTGAAATGAATCCTAAGTTGGTGCGGCTAAAATTAGTGAGCCTGTACTTTCATCCTTCTACTCGCATTAGGTTTCCCACCAGTCCTTGACGTGGGGGGCTGCTTTGAGAAGAGCGAAAACAATCCTTTCTCGACTCGAAAATTCATGAACAGAAAAATACCCATCTAGCAGATTTAACCATTTATCTACGGTGTCTATGTCTATTTTACGCTCGAAGATGGGGATTTCAAAATTGACTTGTACCTTAAAGGGCGTGGCGTTTCCAGAGTAGCTGCTGGAAGCCGATGTGTCGCCTCTAGGTAGCCGTTGAAGGATTTATGCAAAACTATCCATCATTGCGTTCCTTTGTCGCTCGAGGGCTTCTTTGAGCATGATTTTGATAGGATCTCCCGCCCCCTCATATTTCTTCTCATCTGCCATGGGAGGTCGTCGAGATTTGCGAGGCTGGTCTTGCAAAGGTTCGACCAGTTCAAGCCCTAACTCCTTATATCCCGACCTCGTTGGGGACATGCAAAGAAAAACAGAGACAAAGCAGACTGCTCTGATAACACTGATCTGGATTTAAATAGGAACACAACAACATACAAAGATAACCATAAACATAGATATGCAACGGAAATAGTACGTCATTTCATTGATGTAAAATACTGAAATATGCTTACAAATAGTAATGGAAATAAACCAACTAGGGCGATGGTGGCTTATCTTTGAGAAGAGATGTGGTGGATACATGCCTCTAAGCTGTGTTACAATGAGGCTCGAAGGCCTATTTATTGTTTAGAAACAATGGAAAACCCTTCACATCCCAAAACCTAACCCTCGAAGATGAAACGCCAGATTGTGGGCCCCGTTTGGGTACATTGGTACATCAATTTCCCGGGGTCGTAACTTTGGCATACTATCTTCGTTTGATGCCTACAATAGCTCGTTAGAAAGATCTATCCAAGCACTACCACTTTGGGTAGGGCAACATCGGTCCATGGACCCATGTTGCCCCCAGATTTCCCAAAAAACATCGTTTAGGGCCTCAAACGGCTCCAGAAGTTCAGGACTCGAAAAATTGCTAAAAATTAGTAAACTGCGCTACAATTTAGGAAACTGAAAAGATTGAAAGAGACAGTTGTGGAGGTCCAAATGGGATAGGTGGGTGGCCACCAACATCCACCGGGATCATTCTTCCCCCCTTAGGAAGCAATGGTCCCCATTGCGTTGAGTTCCTCCCTGAGATGAGGAAGCTTCTGCTGAGCTGGGTCTTTGGTGAGCTGTTCTGCAATCACTGATGTGTCCAGAAATGGTAGGAAGCATGGTTGACGATGGTCCACATTGAACACTCGGTGCAAGTGAAGGAATGGAGGAATGTTGTGCTTCAAAGCATTGTTTCCCATAGACTTGGTACTGGTGTAAGGACCATGTCAGAGTGGTCTGGGTTTCTTATGGGTTCTGGTAAGGCATTCTTTCTATAGATGTAACCAAAATTTGTCACCCACCTGAAAATTGTGTGGTACCCCTATGAGTGAGTAGAAGTTGTTCCTGTGTTCTGTCATGACCGTATCCTTTTGCTGCTGCTGCTGTGTGGAGGAACCCTTCGCAGGGGTCATGTATGCAGCAACGATCTTCCCCTTAATTTGGGAGCAAACCAGACAGAAAATAAATTTCCTAGTCTGTGAGATGAGCTTGCTACCGTTTTTAGTAGTGATCAAAGAGGTGGCAATAGGTGGGGCTACCTCTGGTATCCTGTATAATGAATCACCCAAAGAAATAATGACAGTGCGAGACCTTGACTCATACACAGAATCTCGTCTCCACAAGTATGGCTGGCCTAATAATACATCACAAACATCTAGAGGTGTAACATCACACAATACCTCGTATGTGAAGGGCTTGATGTTGTAGGAAAGGTGGCACTTTTGGCAAACTTTGAGATCTCATCCTTCATGAAGCCACCCGATACTGTACGACTGTGGGTGTGTTATGTCGGTAGGCCCAACCACTTCATGACCTCTGCTGAAACGAGGTTCTTTTGGCTGCCACTGTCGACAATGAATTACAACGGTGAACCCTTCACCCACATCTGTGAGTGGAAAAGACGTTCCCCCTCCTCTGGATCTTCGGGCTCATTTTTCTAGATCTTAGCGATGGCAACAATGGCACTGGGATCCGCATCAATGATCTGCTTCCCTTTGGCATTCCCCTTGTCGAGTTCTGTCTCAGGGTCAGAACATGCATTTGATTCGGAATCCTTCAACTCGGCCACCAGCGATTGCTTGGTCCGACACTCACTTGTGTTATGAGTGGGACTCTTGTGGAACTCACACAACTTTCCTGTGTCCTTCTTTTCCTTCGTGGTGTTGTTATTTTCTTGCGGCTTCGATGGGTTGTCTTGGGTCAACCTGCCTTGGCTTTGTCCTTTGGTCTTCGGATTTGCAGATTCGAAGTCTCTCTTCTTCTGTCTGAACTTTTGCTCGATTTTGACAGCGTATCAGTATGTTGTGCCTAGCGAGGAGATGTTCAAGAACTCCATCTCTTCCTGGATGTATCTATGTAGGCAGTTGCGGTATTTGAGTATCAGATGCAACTCAGAATCTTTGATACTCAACTGTGTGTGAAGGGTATGAAAAATGTTTGTGAACTCTGGCACATATTGGTCCTGTCCTTGCCGCAGTGTGGTCCATTTGATGTATTTGTCCTCATAGCTTTTGATAGGGTAGTACTGCTCCTTGATGGCATCCCGAAATGAATCCCAAGTGGGTGCGGCTAAAAATAGTGAGCCCGTACTTTCATCCTTCTTCTCGCAGTAGGTTTCCCACCAGTCCTTGACGTGGGGGGTTGCTTTGAGAAGAGCGAAAATAATCCTTTCTCGACTCGAAAATTCATGAACAGAAAAATACCCATCTAGCAGATTTAACCATTTATCTACGGCATCTATGTCTATTTTACCCTCAAAGATGGGGATTTGAAAATTGACTTGTACCTTAAAGGGCGTGGCGTTTCCAGAGTAGCTGCTGGAAGCTGATGTGTCACCTCTAGGTAGTCACTGAAGGATTTGTGCAAAGCTATCCATCATCGCGCTCCTTTGTCGCTCGAGGGCTTCTTCGAGCAAGATTTTGATAGGATCTCCTACCCCCTCATCTTTATTCTCATCCACCATGGGAGGCCATTGGGATTTGTGAGGCTGGTCTTGCAAAGGTTCAACCAGTTCAAGCCCTAACTCCTTATATCCCGACCACGTTGGGGACATGCAAAGAAAAACAAAGACAAAGCAGACCACTCTGATACCACTGATCTAGATTTAAATAAGAACACAACAACATACAAAGATAACCATAAACACAGATATGCAGTGGAAATAATACTTCATTTCATTAATGTAAAATACTGAAATATGCTTACAAACAGTAATGGAAATAAACCAGCTAGTGCGATGGTAGCTTATCTCTGAGATGAGATGTGGTGGCTACATGCCTCTAAACTGTGTTACAATGAGGCTCAAAGGCCTATTTATTGTTGAGAAACAATGGAAAACCCTTCACATCCCAAAACCTAACCCGAGAATATGAAATTCCAGATTGTGGGCCCCGTTTGGGTAAATTGGTACATCAATTTCCTGGGGTCGTAACTTTGGCATACGATCTCTGTTTGACACGTACAATAGCTCGTTAGAAATATCTATCCAAGCACTACCACTTTGGGTAGGGTAACATTCGTCCATGGACCCATGTTGCCCAAAAACGTTGTTTAGGGCCTCAAAACGGCTCCAGAAGTTCAGGACCCGAAAAATTGCTAAAAAATATTAAACTGCGCTACAATTTAGGAAACTGAAAAGACTGAAAGAGACCGTTGTGGAGGTCCAAATGGGATAGGTGGGTGGCCACCAAAATCCACCTGGATCATTCCTCCCCCATTAGAAAGCAGTGGTCCCCATTGCGTTGAGTTCCTGATGAGGAAACTTCTGTTGAGCTGGGTCTTTAGTGAGTTGTTCTGCAATCTCTGATGTGTCCAGAAATGGTGGGAATCATGGTTGACGATGGTCCACATTGAACACTATGTGCAAGTGAAGGAATGGAGGAATGTTGTGCTTCAAAGTATTGTTTCCCGTAGACTTGGTACTGGTGTAAGGACCATGTCAGAGTGGTCTGAGTTTCTGATGGGTTCTGGTAAGGTGTTATTTCTATAGATGTAACCAAACTTTATCGCCCACCTGAAACTTGTGTGCTACCCCTGTGGGCGAGGAGAAGTTTTTCCTGTGTTTTGTCATGACAGTATCCCTTTACTACTGCTGTTCCGTGGAGGAGCCCTTCGCAAGGGTCATGGATGTAGCAACGATCTTCCCCTTAATTTGGGGGTGAACCAGACAGAAAATAAATTTCCTAGTCTGTGAGATGAGCTTGCTACCTTTCTTAGTAGTGATCAAAGACATGGCGGTAAGTGGGGCTACCTCCGGTATCCTGTATAATGAATCACCCAAAGAAATAATGACAGTGCAAGGCCTTGACTCATACACAGCATGTCGCCTCCACATAGCATGTACGGCTGTGGGTGTGGTGTAGTCAGTAGGCCCAACCACTTCATGACCTCTATTGAAACGAGGTTCTTTTGGCTGCCACTGTCGACAATGAATTGCAGCGGTGAACCCTTCACCCACATCTGTGAGTGGAAAAGATGTTCCCCCTCCTCTCGATCTTCGGGCTCATTTTTCTGGATCTTAGCGGTGGAAAGAGTGGCACTGGGATCCGCATCAATGATCTGCTTCCATTTGCCATTCCCCTTGTTGGGTTCTGGCTCAGGGTTGGAACATGCATCTGATTCGGAAGCCTTCAACTCGGCCACCAGTGACTGCTTGGTCCAACACCCACTTGTGTTATGAGTGGGACTCTTGTGGAACTCACACCACTTTCCTGTGTCCTTCTTTGGTCTCGTGGTGTTGTTCTTTTATTGCGGCTTCAACAGGTTTTCTTGGGTCACCCCACCTTGGCTTTGTCCTTTGGTCTTCGGGTTTGCAGATCCGAAGTCTCGCTTCTTCTGTCTGAAATTTTGCTCGATTTTGACAGCGTATCGGTATGTTGTGCCTAGCGAGGAGATGTTCAAGAACTCCATCTCTTCCTGGATGTATCTATGTAGGCAGTCGCGGTATTTGATTACCAGATGCAGCTCAAAATCTTTGATACCCAACTGTGTGCGAAGGGTATGAAAAATGTTTGTGAACTCTGACACATCTTGCTCCCGTCCCTGCTGCAGTGTGGTCCTTTTGATGTATTTGTCCTCATAGCTTTTGACAAGGTAGTACTACTCCTTGATGGCATCCTGAAATGAATCCCAAGTGGGTGCGGCTAAAAATAGTGAGCCTGTACTTTCATCCTTCTGATCATAGTAGGTTTCCCACCAGTCCTTGACATGGGGGGCTGCTTTGAGAAGAGCGAAAGCAATCATTTCTCGACTCGAAAATTCATGAACAGAAAAATACCCATCTAGTAGATTTAACCATTTATCTACGGCATCCGTGTCTATTTTACCCTCAAAGATGGGGATTTCAAAATTGACTTGTACCTTAAAGGGCGTGGCATTTCCAGAGTAGTTGCTGGAAGCCAATGTGTTGCCTCTGGGTAGCCGCAGAAGGATTTGCGCAAAGCTATCCATCATCGCGTTCCTTTGTCGCTCGAGGGCTCCTTAGAGAAAGATTTTGATAGGATCTCCTGCCCCCTCATATTTCTTCTCATCCACCAGGAGAGGTCGTCAGGATTTGCGAGGCTGGTCTTGTAAAGGTTCAACCAGTTCAAGCCCTAACTCCTTATATCTCAACCTCGTTGGGGACATGCAAAGAAAAACAGAGACAAATCAGACCGCTCTGATACCACTGATTTGGATTTAAATAAGAACACAATAACATACAAAGATAACCATAAGCATAGATATGCAGCGGAAATAATACTTCATTTCATTAATGTAAAATACTGAAATATGCTTACAAACAGTAATGGAAATAAACCAGCTATGGCGATGGTAGCTTATCTCTGAGAAGAGATGTGGTGTCTACATGACTCTAAACTGTGTTACAATGAGGCTCGAAGGCCTATTTATTGTTGAGAAACAATGGAAAACCCTTCACATCCCAAGACCTAACCCTAGAAGATGAAATGCCAGATTGTGGGCCCCGTTTGGGTAAATTGGTACATCAATTTCCCGGAGTCGTAAATTTGGCATACGATCTCCGTTTGACACATACAATAGCTCGTTAGAAAGACATATCCAAGCACTACCACTTCGTGTAGGGAAACATCGATCCATGGACCCATGTTGCCCCCAGAGTTCCAAAAAAACGTTGTTTAGGGCCTCAAAATGGCTCTGGAAGTTCAGGACCCGAAAAACTGCTAAAAAATAGTAAACTGCGCTACAATTTAGGAAACTGAAAAGACTAAAAGAGACAGTTGTGGATGTCCAAATGGGATAGGTGGGTGGCCACCAACATCCACCTGGATCACAAACTGATGGCCAGACAGAAATAGTTAACAGGACAGTGATCCAGTTACTCAAAGGATATTGCAATAAACATCCTAATCTTTGGGATGAACATTTGTGTTATGTGCAGCATGCTTACAACAAAGCAAAACATTCTTCTACACAAAGATCTCCTTTTGAGACCAGTTTTGGTTTCACCCCAAGGTCTCCTTTGGATTTTGCCTTTGGTAAAGATACCATAGTTGAGGGATGCAACGATGTGGATAGGGAAAACAGGTTCATTGAACAAATCTAGGAGATCCACTAGGTAGTACAGGAATAGTTGGAAAAGAGCCAAGCCAAATACAAGGCTATGCATGACAAGCATCGGATGGAGCATAGTTTCCAAGTTAGTGACCATGTCTGGCTATACATCAGCAAGGACATGATTCAAGGTGAAGGTAAAAAGCTAAAGCCTATTAGGTATGGACCTTTCAAAATACTTGAGAAGATTGGCGAAAATGATTTTCACCTTGATTTACCAACTTACATGCACATCTACTCAGTCATAAATGTAGATTGCTTGAGATTGTTTGAACCCTCTCTAATTGAGGATCACAAAGAGCAAAGTCAATTTCCTTCTATTGATGACTTGCTACCTGAATACCTTAATGAATTGCAGGAAGCCATAGTTCTGGATAGGAAGGTGAGGACGACATGCAGAGGAGATGTTGAGTACCTCAGAGTAGGGCTCAAGGGTTCAAAGCCGAGCAGTGCAAAGTGGATTTAGATTGGACAAGTGAGACAACAATACCCTCACTCAGTCGATGCTTGAAAACCAACTTTTGGTGGTCCAAAATATTTTTCAATGGGAAGGTCGTGATCTGAATTGGATCCATGAAGAATAATCAAAATACCATGACTGTATCAAATCGGGACAAACCTCGAATTCAAGAGCACAAAGCAATAAAAAAAACCTCTGAACAGTGGCAATTGGTAGCCATCGTGGAATGACGAGGACCTCGGTCAAAGTGCACTGACTGAGGCCCATGGAGACTGCGCAGGAGGCAAAACTGGCACCTGGGAAGCCCAGATCGGGAAAAGGAGGTAGTTTCTTAAGCGCACATCACTGGGTAAAACCCCTCAAAATGGAAAGGACTCGAAGCGCTCGGTCGCATGGAAGCCGAAAAACTGCGAGGAAAAGCGCAAAAGGCCAAAGGTGGGATCCGCGCTCCAAAACCAGTGGTATATCGGGGGCACCCTTGGGCGGTAAGCGGATTTGGTTGAAACCTAGCGATTCCATTCAGCGTCCGACACATGGCAAGCAGAGGAGAGAGAAAACTGTCGCTCGTCACATGCTAATGGTCGAGCAAGTCAACCACGCAAAATGAGCGAATGGCGTCAGATCTAGAGGCTCCATATCTAATGGCTAAGAATGCGCCCAATGAAAGACTCGGATTTGACAGGGGAATAAGCCGAGATCTACAAAGATTTGAGGTCCAATTTGACTACCGAGGTGACGGATGATTCATTTCTCGACGTAACCGAAGAACTGAACTGACAAGGAAGCTAGCACAGTTCGCTGGAGGACAAGTGGCCACTCCCTATGAGCCAATGACCATGACGTAGAGACAGGGAATTCCAAGTGAACAGCAGCAGGCGATCCAATGGAGGAAGAAAGGGAATCAAACAGTCATGAGATCGATTGGCTTTAAAGCCATAAACAGACAAAGCAGAAGACACCGAAGACGGGGAGAAGGGAAGAAAAGGAAGAAGAAAAAGAAAATGAAGACAGTGAAGCAAAAGTAGAAAGGCAAAGGGCCGAGCTGACCATAGGCAACATCGAGCACCAGAGAGCTTGAGAGGTTCAAGCCACCCCTAAGGGGATCTGTCAGTCATCAAGTACCATAATGGGCTCCTCCCCTTAAAGACCAAAAGGTCAAGAGCTGGTAAGGAAAAGGGTCTATGCATTCTAGTGGCTTGGGGAACCCAAGAACCACCCTACCAAGCAATTCTATTTCAGGAGACTCAGATTGAGCTCCTCATTGTAATTCTCTACTTTAAGACACAACAAAAGAAGGCCACCACTAAAAGCTGGGCCGCAGACGTAGCCCTGGAGGATAGGGTGAACTCCTTATTAATTTGTTGTGTTCTTGTATTTGCTTACTGTGTTTCTTTGTTGCTTACTGTGTTTCTTTGTTGTTTTCCATTTTCCAGTGTCTGTGTATTTTCCAATGTAATCGATCCGTTGCCTAAAATAACATAGACACACACTAGCACATGAGTCTGTAACACCTTCATTCAACAATTAACTAACTGAGGTCACTCAAGGGTGATTTTCAGATCACCTTGCTAAAAAATAAACATGTGAAATAAGACAAAAGAGTATTTGAAAAGTCCTTCAATTGTGATATTCATAAGCCTCTCATGAATAGCATCAGCCAAAAATTGATTGTAGTTATACGTGAAGGTAGGCTTGTTTTCCTTTGAAAATATAGACAAATATCCTAAGATGGCCTCATCTACCCATTAATCTGATGGGTAGCCTAACAAGCAGGAAATGAGGGAAATAATTTTCTTCGCTCTCTATAGAAACATGGATGCTGAGTAAGGAGGATTTTTCTTGGGAAGCTCAACATCTTCGGGGAGAAAAATCTCAAAGATATGATCTCTCTGATGGAATGTAAGTTTATGGTATAGGTCAATCAAAGCCACAGGGGAGAAAAAGCTGATGGAATCACTCGCAGGTTTCAAAAGAATTTTTTTATGGCTTCAGCAGTGATGGTTATCAGAATGTCACCATTTTGATCCACTATTATTCTTTGCAAGGGATTATACTTAAATTGACACCAAATAACCAAATAAGGAAAGAATGAGCTTGGGGAAACATTTACAGGGGAAGGTTTGATTCCCAGAGGTTTATTTCATCCTCTAAATCAAGGTATGTTTGTCTAAGCCAATTATGAAATTCAATCATGTCAAATTCAGACTTAGTATCTGTGATTTTGAAGTATTGGTCGACTAATGGGATATGGTCCAGGTCGAGCAGATCAGAAGTTTGTGGGTTCTCCTGTGCTGAAGAAGAACCAGTGGAAGATTTTTCCTTCTTCCTAGGAGCCATAATTTTAGACAAAAATGGTAATATGACAAAAACTGCAAAGATGGTTGAGTGATGATTCAGATTACAGACTTGGCTCAGTAGCAATTTTGCAGGAAAACTGAATAATCTTGAAGCAATGGAACAGTAAGAAAAGCAGTTGTAATGGGGACAATGAGTATTTATAAGGAAAATTAAGCTATCATTATAGTAGAAGTCATTAATAACGGGCTAATCGGCAAATTAATGACTTAACAGGAAAGGATTATAGCAACGGATAACCATTTACAGTGGAACAGTTAAGGCATTTATTTAGCAACAGATAGCAGGAACAGTTAATGGGAATGGCTATGAAAATAGTGGTGGACACATGGCATGGAAAGATTGGATAAAGGTGGCATGGAAGGATCGGATGTCGAGGTGGTAAGTAGTTTAGAGCGAGGGCGGTGTGAAACGTCAGGAGGGCGACACATAGGTGGGGGGCCCACGTGGGTGGAAACCACTTTTCACACCCCAGCCCCACTCACCATTAACTTGTTTCGTATCTGGGGGGTGCGAAGCACTTCCCCACTGTTGATCTAGGCGGGAAGGGCGACAACCATTGATTTTGGTTCGATCATTAACACTTGCCGACAAACACCTTTGTCGTATATGAGTTTGATTAAAAAACATTTACATATAACCCTTTAAAATTATTAATCACCATTTAAGCGAGGTAATTAACAATAATAAGAATTAATACAATCACTAATCAACTAATAAGCTATTCTAACCCTAATCTTTTGTTTTTTGAGGCCAATTTTTAAGCATATTAAGCCTTTTATTTGTCCTAATCTAACTAAATTTCTAATTTTCAACCAAGATTAAATTATTTGGTTGAATTTATTTTCTAGACTAGAACAAAAATTTAAATGATCTGATGAAGATTAAACAGTTTGATTCAGATCAGAAGAAAAGGTTGTGGCATAAAAAAAATCTGCACATAGGCCTTTATTATTACAAATGGAATTTTTCATGAAGTGGCACTTTAAACAAGCGCACTTATTCAAATATTTTTTACTTTCTTTTGATGGGGTTCTATTTCAAATCTTTTATTTTTCTATTTTTCATATTTCATTTTTTCTTTACTTTTCATACCCTCTTTTATAAAATAACAACTAACTTATCAAAAATAAAGTATGTTACAACGATACCTATCAAGCCTCTTTCACTCATGAAGGCTCCTCCTCAAATCTTCCCTTAACCAAGTTAATCATCTTTTAAATACATATTTTTTTAAATACATATTTTTATTCAATACTATGGCAGATTTCTTTTAAGGTTTATTTTCAACTCCTTCCTATGGAATTTTTTGCATCTAACCAATGTGACAATTTAATTAGATCTTCAACTCCAAATTAGAAATATGGAATGGCTACATGGTGTACCTTTTTTATCAGTACAAACTTTTAATGATATTCTTCACAGCGTTTCTCCTTGAAGATGGCATTCCAATTGTGGGTATGTTGATGCTTGAATTGAATTTTGTAGCTGTTGACTCCTTCTATGTAGCTAATAACGATGCACTTGACTAATTTTTGTTAAGATTTTAATGTTCACTCTAGGTACATGCTTGTAATCTGCACACCCAAAAACCCTAAGATATGAATTAAAGGGATTTTCTCCACTCCAAGCCTCTTATAGTATTTTTCCACCCAAACCTAAACTAGGGGATTTATTGGTCAAATAGTTCATTTTAGCTATCATTTCAAAAAAGGTTTTTCTCAAACCAAGAAAAGTTCCATAAATGGTGAAATGACACCCCTAGGGATCCATGTTTCGTATATGATGAAACAATGCCCCTGGAGATTTTACCCAATTCTAAATCGACCAAGATCATCAAAAATTCAATCACAGTTCAAAACTAATGGAAACTCAAAATATCTACATAACTAGATTCCAACAACCAAAGAGAAATTTACCACAAAAATGCATAGCTCTTTCTATAAATTTCTCATACATCTTACTGTAAAATACAAAATACAATACCTGTTTTTTTTTTGCAAAATACATTATGTAATGAAACATAACCAACAAAAAAATGATTTACCAATACACAAATTGAAATTATAACTAGGAAAATATTATCAACAAAAAGCTCATTCTCCAATCCAACCATATAGATATGGGGATTATCATTGAGAAAATATTATTAACCATATAACTCATTCTCCATGGATGTTAAAAGAACATATGCCTTTCAACCACCCTCTGAGGAAATTGTCTATATCCCTAAAATGTAACTTCATGTGATAAAATTAAATAATTAATTATTTTCCTATTTAATATTTTTTATTTTTTATTTAATAAGTGTTTATGTATGTGATGATGAGATATTATACCTATGTTATTTTCAAATTGTGATAATTTCTTAGCATTCATAAGGTTCTCCCCTGTCACATTCATTGTGAATGTGATAATTTATTTTACCATCCAAAGCTTTAGATTGGCCTGCAAATATTTGTTACGGCCTTGAAGTATTGTTTTCACTAGAAGCATTGCCTTTATTTTTTTCAATACCAATTCATTTAATATTTTTCCATTAAAAAATGCCTTTATTCTTCTCATAAGAATATTTTTAACAATTACATTGCCATGGTGCCCACCTCACGACCTTACAAATAGCATATTCGATAAAGTTTTGAAAAAGACACTTCGTCATTTTCCATCGCTGTAACGATTGAATTTTTCGTTTATATGTTATTATAATGATTTGGAGTGAATAAAGAGTGATGTATCTGTTTTTATTTGGGTCATAGGTTTTATGATTTATCTTTTAAATGTAAGTAAATATTTTTTTTTATGTAAATGGAAATTTACTATTTTACGAATTACCAATAATTTAAATTATTATTTAAAATATTAAATAAATAAATATTTTTATATAAAAAATAAAAATATAATAATTAATAAATAAATTGTACACCATTTGAACAAATTTATTTTATTTAATAATGAGAAAAAATTAAGACTAAGATAACCCATGCAAATTTAATTAAGTGCAAATTTTTAGATACATGAAAAATATAAATTTTATGTTAATTTATTTTATTATTAATTTAATAATAATATATGGTTTTTAATTTGTTTTTTTTAATTTAATACTACATATTTATATATATGTAAATTGGACACACCTCATTTATATTACATTTTAAAATATATTTATGAAAGTAAATAGCACTTAAGAAAACTATTTATATATATTGCAAGCAGAGACTATTAATATTATATGTCATTGCTAAAGCTAAGTTGTAAAATAATAAAGATCATCATTGTTATTAGAGAGATTGTCTCTTCATAATCAACACCATCTACTTGAGAGTGTCCCTTTGCTATCAAACAAGCCTTAGACTACTCCAGAAAACCATGTGTTATATTTCTTAAACACCCATTTACATCTAGCAATTGCCTTTGTTCCTTCAAGAAAATCTTGCAAATACCAAGTCAATCCATGGCCTTCATTTCTTCCTCTATATATTTCTTCCAATGAGAAGATTTTTCACCTTCAAGACTTTCTTTGACATTTCCTAGTTTATCACCCATATAAGATATATCAAAGTAACTAAAATTAATTGACTCATAACCATACTCATCATGTTTTTTTTTTGGCTCACAGAAGCTCCTCTACAAAATCTTCACTTGATCAAGTTAATCATGTTCATGATGCATATTTTCGTTCATTCCTAATGCCATTTTTTTCTTCATATTGATATTCACCTCCTTCCTTTATAAGTTTTGTATCCAAACTCTATTAAAATTATTCAACTTGATCTTTATCTCCACATGAGAAATATAGAATTTCTACATGTATATTTCTGCTCATACAAACTTTTCATGTTAATCTTCACAAGATATCTCTCGAGCCCCTTGAATATCACATTTTGATATGATTTGAAATAGATCTAAACAAAACAAATGGCTGTAATACTTGGCACCTAAGTACAATTCAACAAATAATGAAAAGTAAATAAGTAAAAAGGACAATGCAAGTTTTTTTTTTTTTTTTTTTTTTAAAATTAAAGGAAAAACAAAGAGGAAAAAGAAATAGCAAGAAAAAAAAGGAGAGAAAAAAGTTGCGAATGGGAAATGAAAGATTGGGCATTTTCCCCTCCCCATTACCCCCACCTCTACCTATATCTCATTGTAACTAGACACATAAATAGATTTTTGTTGGCTAAGAGGTGAGGAGGTACAAGACAAGTTATATAAATTATGAAAGGCCATAAAGTCATACAGTACATTGTAACTAGAGATTGTCCATAATAGAGACAAAGAAACCATTTGAAGTTGGTTTTCCCAACTAAATGTCCAAGGTAAATATTATGTCTTTACATATTAATTTATATTTGGTAACCATGGAGTAATTTATATGTGTTAATTGTTGTGTATGAGTAATTGATGTTCTTATCTAAGACTAATTTCTTTCCAATAGTTAGATTCATGTTTCTAATAAAAAATTACTCATTGTATTTTTATTAGCTTTACTCAAAAATTGATTTTCCTGGTAATAATTTGTGAAATCTAATATTTGTGCAATAATATCCATCGATTATGTTGAATTTGAAATCAATAGCTTCCATGTTATGGTTGATGCATTCAATCAGTTGTATTTCTAATTTCATTTCGCGGAGAAAAGTATAATTGAGATTATCGAGTAGTTGGAAAAAAAAAGAGATAATCCATAGTCTAAAAAATCCATGAGCTTGAGGTTGTACATCCTCCCATAAAAAAATCCCAGTGCCTAGCAAAGTAATTATGGCTTGAACAATCCATATAGGATTTAAGTAGGTCATAAACAATAGTTAGAGGTTCGTCTCTACATTCAATTAGTTTTATCTCTTCCTTAGAGGCCGCACACATTGTTATAGCATCATCTTATCTTGTTATAGTTGTGTCATTATTAGTGGACGTCATGAAAAATCCAATTACATAAGGAGTTGTCTACGGAGGCGGAGGAATTGCTCGGATGGCCAAAAGTGGCCGGAATCCAAGCAAAAAAATTCAAAAAATCTTGTAGATGTAGTGTTTGAATCATGTTTTTTATGGTGGAAATAGATTCAACATCATCAAAAACTTATAGGGCACCTAAAATTATGAAGTTTGACAGTTTTTACTTGGATTTACAAAAATCCCTACCAGATTTTTTCAAAATATGACCGGAATTTCCAAAACTTTCAAGGCAAAATATTTATGACCGGAATCATTAGACTACGACATTTTTTTTTGATAAGTAATTTTAATCTATTAAGAGAAGAAAAAAGATATTTACAGAGTGGTTCTGGCTGTAAAGGAAAATAGCCTATCTCAGCTTGCCAAAGAACTAGTTCTAAGACTGCCCCAACAGAGGGGAAATCAGTCTGATAGTGCGGGAATTACAAAAAAGAGGACATCATTGAACATTTGCCACAGTTTTCTGGAAAGTACTAAGAAAACAACATAAAACCAACAATTCATCCTCCTGGATGCGCCTACGTGGACAAAAAATAAGTAGAACCAAAAGTTAGATGAAGTGCCACCTGGCATTGGTAATTTTGTTGGTGAACTCCTCCATGGCTGGTTCCTCCACTATCGGGTAGCTCCAATCTTCGCGATTGTCTGGCTGAGATTGCTTGCCTTCTCCTCTTCCTTCAACCAGTTGCGTGTCCTCCTCATTCAACTTGCGCTTCTCCATGGCTGGCGTGGCAAGCTGAGGCTCAGAATCCTCATGCCTTTCCCGCACAACCTCCTTTCCTTTCCATTTGGGTTGTCCACCATGTGCAATTTCCTTGTCTTTGTTTGCATTCTGCTGAGCTCTGTGTTGACTGGGTTCCGCTTTAAGCGTATCGCTCCTGGGGAATGGCATCTGGGTGCTCTGAACCGCTTCCTCAGAGAAGGAGATGGAAATGGTTGCGGTGATAACTGGCTGATTGAGAGTGCTGCGGAAGTGGAAGAGCATGGTATGGGGGGAGTGATGCTGGGGTAGAGGAAAGGGAGCTGAGCGAAGGCCTACTCTACCCCGTCCGCTTCTGGTATTAGGATAGCGAGGATTTTCCGCCGAGGAAGAGGGAGAGCCCGAGGTGCTTCGCCTCCTGACCTGTTGTCGAGAGCTTCCACCCCTCGAGCCGCCCCTTCTACTGATCAAACGTTGTCGCACCATGATGGGATAAGGAACAGAGAGAGCGCAAAGGTACTCTGAGAGTGGAAAGAAGAGCAAATTAGGAGCAGGCGGAGGGCGCGACTCAGAAGCCAAGCGTAACCCAACAGCCTCCCATAACCCACCTTCGCCAAACCATTGATGCATATGGAGCTTCCAGACGAGTCTGTTGCAATACATGAAGTTAACTTCAACCGCCTCTCCTCGGCTATCCCCTGCCATTACTCCTGCATTGAATGGAGCCGAAACCCAACTTGGCTTGAAGCATGCAGAGGTGATGGTCCGTTCCTTGTTTAGATTGTGTATGTTGTCTTCCCAATGCGTGAAGCCATGTGATCTCCCCTTCCTCTGTAGTAGACACGTCCCTTCCTTATCCAGGTGGTGCTAGGCTGGCAGGTGTCGTCCAGCTTTGCCGCACCCCTGTCCCATCACCTTAACTGTCAGCTGAAGCACCTACATCCGGGGAGGCTGCATCCTTTTGGACCAGAATGTTGCATTCCTATTCCTGTTCATGATTCTGTATTATATCTAGGGCCCCTGTGAGAAGAGAGTGCCTATTTTCTACTCCCAGGTTGGCAAGGAGATCCGCTACCTTGTTGCTTTCCTGCCTAACATGGTTGAAAATGATTGCTCTATTGGTGTTGAGAATATTTTCTATGGCTTCCAGTCTGGCCTCAAGTCTCCAGCGAGTGGAGATTTTATTCGCATGAGCTCCATTGAGCAGTTTTTTGGCCATGTTGATGAGGATTTGGGAGTCTCCTTCGATCTCCAGAGGTTGGAAGCCATGGTGTTGGGCTAAGATTAATCCCTGCCAGAGTCCCTCCAGTTCAGCTGAGTTATTTGTGTCCCATCCTATATTGTCGAAGTAGATTAAGAGAGGAGAACCCTTATGATCTCTGAAAATGCCGCCAAATCCTGCGTTCCCTAGGTTAACCTTAGAAGCTCCATCAAAGTTGAGCTTGAATCTGTGTCTTGGAGGGGGGTGCCAAAGATTCTTTCTGATGATTGTTTTTCCTATGGGTTTGCAATTAGGGCTTCCTTGCGGGAGTTGGAGGTTCCAATTTTCCCATATGGTTTTCTCATTAGCCTGCATGGGAAAGTCATCCGGGAGCCAAGTTTTAAGCAACAAAGTCTCTTCCAGGTTCTTGACGAACTTGTCCTAGATGATTTCTGGAGGAGTGCTTTGGTCTTTGAAAATACGCTTGTTCCTTTCTTTCCATATAGTCCATATAAGGAGGTCGGGAATGATTCTCCATAGATGGTTAAGGATAGCACTTTTGTAGGGACTTTGGTGCCAGAGGCGAATGGAGTTGATGATGTCCTCAGATGTTCGACAATTTCTTTGATAGCGGAAACTGGTTTTCTCCCACAGATGGTTGGCCAGAGAACAGGAGTCCAAGAGATGTTGTAACGTTTCCTCTTGATATTGACAGTTGGGGCATATGGAGGGCCCATGTATGTTCCGTTTTCTTAAATTGTCCCAAGTTAGGATTTTATGATGCCCAGTGAGCCACAAAAATATTGAGACTTTGGGCTAAATGCCCGGAGTCTAGACCCTTCCCCAGATGGGATCCTGAGGTGCATCATCTTGGCATTTGATTTTGTATGCTTCTTTCGTGGTAAAGGATCTCCTTGGGGTATATCGCCATCTCAATAAATATTTACCTTTGGTATATCTGATTCTTCGTTTTTGGATCTCTCTTTCCAGGTTTTCTCTTGTCTGGTTTTCGATATTTCTTATCAGTCTGTCAGGGTGCTTCCATTGTCTGTAGCCTTGGTTAATCTCCTGTGACCATTGTTGTTTGACCGTTTCCTTTTGTTGTTCCTCCCAATCATAGATGGGTGGAGGATTAAGAATGCTGTCAAGCCTGGGAAGCTGATTCCAAGCATCTGTCCAGAAACGAGCTGTATTACCACTTCTAATCTCCCAAAAACTGTGTTTTTGGATCAACGAGAAGTGTTGACTGGCAGCATTCCACATCAATGAGCCTTTCTCAACAGGGGTGAATCTGATTAGTTCCTCCACTGGTCTGTGGTTGGCGTATTTAGCTATCCAGATGGCCCCCTAGGGCTTGTTTGGTGTTGTAAGCCACTACCACCAAATTCTTGCACCCATGATTTCATTGCTATGACTAGGGTCACTCAGACCTAAGCCTCCTTTTTCCTTGGGTTTGCAAGTTGTAGTCCATTTAACAAGGGCCCATTTACGATTTGTTCCATGTGTTCCCCACAGAAAGTTGCGCTGAAGATCTCTGATTCTTTTAAGAGCCCATTTAGGCGCTGCCAGGATTGAGAAGAGATAGAGGGGCATTGCCTGAAGCACTGCTTTGATAAGTACTAATCTGCTGGCTATGTTCAGAGCTCTATAGGTCCATGAGGAGAGACGGGATTCAAGCTTCTCTAAGAGCCTGCGCCAGGAGGCATGCTTAATGGCAGAGTCAATGAGAGGGACGCCTAGGTAATTGGAGGGTAGGGAAGCTATGGAGAAACCAAGAATGCGGGCAATGGCACGTTGAATGATGGGAGGCATGTGAAAGAAAAATATTTGCGATTTGGCTTTGTTTATGCTTGTGCCTAAGGCATCTGAGAAGTCCTTCAGAAGGGCTTTGAAGATGGTTGCTTCTTGAACCAATGGGTATCCGAAAAGCATGTTGTCATCCACGAATTGTTGATGGGTGGTAGCAGGGGTATTGTGAATGGAGATTCCTTTAAGAAGCTGGGAGTGAAGGGAATGCTTGATGAGTCTCTCCAGCCCTTCTGCCATCAGAACAAAAAGGAAAGGAGATAGAGGGTCCCCTTGTCTGATACCTCTTGAGGGGTCGAATGGTCGAGAGGGGATGCCATTAATGAGGAGGGAGAAAAAAGTGGAGGAGATTAAACTTTGAACCCAGCGAACCCACATTGGTGAAAAACCAAAAGCATGTAGCATTTTTTGAATGTAAGTCCAACTTAATTTATCAAAAGCTTTGGAGAGGTCAATATTGAGAATCATACCTGCCTTTTTGGAGATCTTGAGGGAGTGTATGATTTCATGAGTGAGGATAATGCCGTCCAATATTTGTCGACCTTCAATGTACCCTAATTGTTCCGGTGATATGAGCAGGGGTAACAGTGGCTTCAGCCTATTTGCAATGACTTTAGAAATGACCTTGTAGATGACATTACAAAGTGCAATTGGGTGAAATTTGTCCGGAGTGATAGTGCTGTCTTCTTTGGGGATGAGAGCAATAAAATTTGAATTGAGCGAAGGCAGCAGCCAGTGAAGAGATCGAGATTCCTCCACCACTTGCCATACTTCCCCTTTTATGAGCTCCCAGAATGAGTGGAAGAAGGTGGTGGAGAAGCTGTCTGGACCTGCTGCTTTTCCTTCCTTGAGCTGCTTCATGGCTAAGTCCACCTCCTCGGGTATTACAGGTCAGAGAAGGAGTTGGTTATGTTCTTCTGTAATGACTTTTGGCACATGTTGAGTGATCTTTTCTATGGCATCCCTTCTGTCAATTTGGGGTTCTTGTAGGACTTCCTGAAAGTAATTGATAAATTCCTGTTCGATCTCTGCATGGTCCTCCACTCTTCCCCCCTTGCTTTTGGATAAAGGAGATAGTATTGTGCATTCTTCTTTGAATAGTGGTTCTGTGGAAAAATTTGGTGTTTCTCTTGCCTTCTTTCAGCCATCTAATTCTGGATTTTTGCCTCCAGAGAATTTCTTCCTGCTTGTTTCTCTCCTCCATTTGATTATGTATGTGCTTCTCCCATTCCAGAGTTTCATCCTTGTACCCCTCTGTTATCATCTGTTGCTGGAGATCCCTCATTTCCTTGTTGAGGTTTTATTGGGCCTGAAAGATATTGCCAAAAGTCTTCTTATTCCATCTTTTGATTTGGGCTTTCAGATATTTGAGTTTCTGTTGGAATTGGAACATTTTTTATCCTTCTGGCACCAAGAATTGTTCCAAGTATGTATGATGAAGTCTTTGAAAGTGGGATGAGATAGCCAGCATGCCTCAAATCTGAAAGGACGTCTGGTGGAGTTGCCTGGTCGCTGCCATTGGAGCGTTATAGGCCAATGATCAGAACCGGAGTATGGGAGGATGGATGCTGAGAGGTCGCCTCCGAGATGAATTGCACTATCCGAGATGAGGAATCTGTCAAGTTTCAAAGCAATTTGATACTTCCCAACCCTACGATTGCTCCAAGTGTGCATGCCATTAAGCGTTTGCATGTCGATAAGCATGTTGTTGTGGATAAAATCTTTGAAGTGGTCCATTTTTAGATCCAAATTGGCCCGGCCTCCCTTCTTTTCCTCTAATTTGGTGATCATATTAAAATCTCCACCTATGAGCCATAGAGAATGTTCTCTGTTGGAGTTGAGAGTTGTTATGGTGTCTAAAAGAGCAGTTTTATTGGGAGAATCCCGCGGAAAGTAAACGTTGGTTAGGTGACCATGTATGTTGGTGCCAATTATATGAAACGTTTCCTGGATGATGTTGTGGGATGCGTGGAAGTTTGACAGCAATATTGCTTGCATATTACATGCAATTGCTAAGCCTCCAGATGCACCTGATGCATCCACTGCTACTGAGTGACATCCTGGCCAAGCTTTTGAAAGGATGATTCCCAGGGTGTTACTGTTTCACTTTGTTTCCTACAGAAAGAATATCTGGGGTTGTTCCTGCCTTATCATATTTTCAATCATTCTAATTTTCCCAGGGCTATTGAGCCCTCTTACATTCCATGAGGTGAGATTCATTGTTAAATGTGTGGAGTGGGCCTCTAGTACTTTGTCAATTTAGCATATCTGCCTGAGTCGACCAGGATTTTCCCTATTGCTATAGTTCTCTGGAGATCTGTCTTTCTTCCCCTCTTTTTGGAGCCCTTTGGAAGGAGGTTGCCATCCCATTGACTTCCTGGTTGTATACCTAATTGATGTTGCTGATATGCTCTGGATAATATAGTTTCCAGAGTACTGAGCTGATGCTCTTGGATTTTATCATACTCCTTCTTTCTACAAGCTTGCTCCAGTCCAAAAATGTCTAGCCCTTTTAGATCTATGCTCTCCGGTTCTTCATCCATATGCTGAACATAACTGCTTTCCTCTGAGATAAGCGCTAGTTGCCAGGATTGATTTTGTGGTTCATCCATCTCCATGGCTTTGGATGTTCCTTCAGGGTTTTTCAGGTCTACTATGGGATTTCCGCTTGATTTTGATGGAGTGCCCTCAACTTCCATATCCTTTACTTTCTCATTAAGTCCCTTTTAGCTCTCTTTGGGGGTTGCATTGTCATCCCTAGGGAAAAGTGATGCATGGGAAGAACCAAGGGGGGGATGGAATGGAGAGGAGGAGATGGGCATGGAGCTGTGCTTCGAGTTCAAGGGTTGCTCTTCTAAGGCTTATGTTAGAATTTCAAAGCTATTACTCATGGAAAGGATAGAAGCCGTATCTTGCTGGGGTTTTTTCCCAGTGGAAGGTTTTTTGTGCGTTCGTTTGCGGCTAGGGACCTTGGTAAAACCATCTTGGGCTGGCAATTCAGAGGCATCGGAGGCAGTGGCTTTGGCATTTAGCGGACAATCCCTAAAGAGATGCCCATGTGCATGACATTTGCGGCAGCGAAAAGGTACATGTTCATAATCCAAGGGTTGAATCCATTCATAATCATCATGAGAGAGACTTACCGAGTCCGGTAGGGCTTTTTCTAGGTGCATGAAGACATAGATGCGGGCATAGGAAGTGTATCTTCAGAGCTTCGTCTCTTCCGCTGCTTTTATGTATTCCCCCAGTCCATTTCCAATGTCTTTAAGAAGCCCTTCATCCCAGTATTCCTCTAGAAGTGAATACATTCTGATCCACACTGGAGCCCAGGTGAGGTCTTCCTTATCCGGGTTAAATCTTGCTACCCAATCCCTTAGATACAATCCTGCTGAGTTGAAAAAGTATGGCCCCTCATCCATGATTCTGAACTTGTCTTCTAGGCAAAAGAATATCACAGTAAAGAACCCCTTTGGTCCTAGCTGCAATGTTATATGGCCCTTGGGTTTCCATTTAGCAGTGATCCAGCCATACAAGGCTTTTTCTATCAGCCAGAATCCTATAAATTTTCCGATGAGTGCATGATCCGTCATATGTTGGATTCGTTCATTGATCTTCTAACTGGGCAGTTCTATCTTGGATCTTTCAGCTGCTATTGGTTTGCATGTTTTCGAGGTGACCTTGGTTGTTTCCTCTGGCTTGTCTTTTCTTTCTAGTGTTTCACTGCTCTTTTCTGACTGGCTAGTAGGTGCATTGGGCTTATGCTTCTTCGGCATCTCACTGTTATCTGCCTCTACATGGATCGATCCAAAAACTAAAGACCCCGTTTACCCTGGTGGCGAGGTATTGGACGAGGGGGAGGGCTTTGAGGCCCCCCCTGCGGGGGTTCCATGCGCTTTGTTGTTATGCCTGTGGTACTTTGTTGTGACCAGGAGGTCAGGCCCTCGGTGGATGTTGAGTTTTGCTTGTCTGCGCCGTCTCAGAAAGTCGCCAGAACCCTAGTTGCAGAGCTCTCAGACCATCCCCCGTCGTCGATATAGTTCATTATTCAACAATCTTAGACTATGACAATACATAATATACGGTTCACCTTTAATCCAATTCATGTAGATATTATTAAGCGGTTTGGTTATTAGTGAATTTAATTATATTTATCAATTAATACAACTACTTAATAACTCGTTAATCGTATCCTCAATGTTAGAACATTGTATTGTATTAGTTAGATGCGAGATGGCTCAAAACATATGAGTATGTGTCATGACCATTGAATTGTATTCTAGTTGGAATGGTGAGTATGGGGAAAAGGAAATGATGAAATAGCATAATATTATATAAGGTAGTCATTGCAACTAGATGTGGAGAGAAATTCATTATCCCTTGAGTAATTATATAGCATGAGCACCAACTTCTTTACATCCAACTAAACCAATCAAATCACTTAAATCCATGAAGCAAAGAGTGTCGATTTTACATATTTGACAAGTAGAATTCATATTACAAGTTGCATTTGGGTTCCATTGAGCTTAGAACTATAAAACATAATTCATTTCAATCTCCTCATGGTTAGGGCATTCGACATTACCTGTAGTTCTACAGTTGGACATATTTATTGGTGGATTCATTTATTAACAAAGAAATCTCTATTGAATGTGTGTTGGGTAAGTGTGTGTGAACAAGAAACAAATCATATTGTAGCTTCATGTGATTGGAAATCCATTTAAAAGGGTTCTTTGGAAATCAACTAAATTTTGATTGGTCAATTTTTTTTTGTTGATTGGTATATTTTGGAGTAAAGCATGGAAAATTTTAGGGGCTAATATTCGCAGGTGGGCTAATTTTCCATGATTTTTCTCAAAAAACGATTCACCCATTTCCCTTTTTTATAAAAATAATTTGCCCAAATTTTACATATAAAATTGTTTTACCATAAAAATCACCAATATTATATAGAGAGTATATAAAATAATTATAAATTTTGAATAATTTTACAAATACATCAAAAAACATTTTATAGTTTGCATATTAGGAACTAGTGAGATTCACGAATATTTTTAAACTTCAAGATAATTTTTCATCCTTAAAATTTTCCCTGGAACAAAGTGAGTAGATATATTTGTACTCAAAATTCTATTGAGAACAAAAACTATAAAATCAATCCTTAATATTGTTGTTAAGAATTTTCACTTGGATATGCAATTTGCAATAAAGTCCTTGAGGTCAACTTTGAAGGCAAAGAACTTGGCATCATATATAGAGCATAGATTAGAATTTAATTTCCACAAAGGATCTATGTTGGTGAAGCAGTGGGTTATAAATCCATAATTTATGGATCAGTTTATGGGTAATTCTTAGATGGATCCACAACATGTAGCCCTTACTCCCTTTGAATATCCAATGAAGATGCACTTGAATAGTTTATTGTTAAACCTTTTTTTACTCATGTTAGGTATATGCATGTAAGCCTTACACCCAAAAACCCTTATATCTGAAACACAGGGTTATTTACACTCCAAGCCTCTTCTAGTGTCTTGGCATCTACAACTAAACTAGGTGGTGTATAGGTGAAGTAATATATTGTAGCAACTACTTCAACCCAAAATATTTTCCTCAAACTAGCATCCATTTTGTTGCTTTATGCTTTCTTCATCAAGGTTCAATTAAACCTCTCAACAACACCATTTTTTAGGATTATGTAGGATGGTATTCTTCCTTGAAATGCCCTAAAATTTCAAGAACTCAAAATTATTGGAGAAATAATCACCACCATTGTTAATTCTCAAATCCTTCACATTCTCATCACTTTTCTTTCAACCATGGCAGCAAAGGTCTTAAAAAATTCAATCACATCATTTTTCTTTCTCATGAAGTAAACCCAAGAATTCTATGAGAAGTCATTAAGGAAAGTGATAAAATAGTCAAATTATTCAATGAAGACTTCATCCATAAGCATGTAAATATCAAAATATCCCAATTTAGGAATATCTTCAGTTTTGTTCTTACTTAAGGACACTTGAACCCTCTTCTGAAATTTCTAAGGACACATACCTCTTAAAACCTAAAACAGTCATTCAATTCATCAATTCCAAAAACAACCTTCTTAATATATGACTCTCATAAGTTATTTTCACCAGGATGTCCCATCCATTGATGCTACAACATCATGTTTGAAGTATTTAATGTTGCCATTGACTTGTCCTTTCCCTTGGCATTGCATTGCCACTACCAATGACATGGTTAGTCACATCCAACTTATACAAAGCTCCAATCTAATTATATGTATTATCCATTTTTCCCACTAAAAGTAAATTTCATTCTAATTTTGACATATGTTGCACACTAGAAATCCACTTCGCAAATCCATCTTCGTATTGGATTTTTAAACTACCATCTGCAACAATTCAAGAAATATTTTTAAAAATCTTTTTAGAAATTGCATGGCCTAAAAATAATCACACTTTAATAACCTTACAAATATCTCATTTTGAAAAGAAACTCCTCAAATTACTTATAAATGAAAAAAAAATGTGTTTTTACACAACAATGTAACATCACTCAAGGGTAAATCTAAAAATACTATTAAATTATTAGAAAAAAAGAAAAATATTAATAAATTAAGTTTTTTTTAATAAAATAAAAAAATCAATTAAAAGTATCTATACAATTAATGTAAATTCACTTTTATTCTTAATAAAAACAACTTTAATTCAAGTGTAAACCATAATTAAACCTTTAATGTTTAAAGCAAAAAGATTCTATATTATTTTATTTTATTTCAATTATTATAATGATTAGAATTAAACATTCGATGGTTAAAGCAAAAATATTTTATATTATTTTATTTTATTTCAATTACTATAATGATTAGAAGTTTTGTAAAGTGTTTTTCTATTTTTTATTTATAAATATTACACACTCATATACATAGTACAGTTAAAGGATAAATTCGATGTTGATTTCTTTTATTGTTATTATTATAATAATTAAAAGTTTTATATATATATATATATATATATATTAAGTTGTAAAATATATTTAATGAAAAAGAAATTATAATTTTAAAAAATTATAAATATTAGAAATTAATTATATCATTCATGGTTGTTAATGTCAAATTGTAATGTAATAAAGGTCATCGTCACCATTGAAGAGAAGGTATTGAATAAACAACAATCTTTCTTTTAGAATATCCCTTTTCTACAAAATAATTCTTATACTACTCCATATAACCATATGTGTCATAATTTTTCTTGAATAGACATTTGCATCAAGAGATCACCTCCATAGTTTATCACCCATGGAAGTTAAAATCAAAATATTTAAAATTAATTGGCTCATAGTCATATTTATCATGCATTTTTTACTCACAAAGGCTCCTCCCCAAATTCTTTCCTTGCTCAAGTTGATATATTCATGATGTGTATTTTCATTTGGTCTTAATGATAGATTTTTCTCACACTAATTCACCACCTTCCTTTATAATATTGCATCAAATCCTTACTACAATTCTTGAAATTGATATTTGGCTCTATATATGAAATCTAGAATCACTACACGTTGTGTCTTTCTAATTGTAGAAACTATTCATGTTGATATTCACAAGATATCTCCTCCTTGAATATAGCATTCCAACTATGGGTATGATTTGAAATAGATCCAAACAATATAAATGGTTGTAAGGCTTGGTATCTAAGTACGATTTGATAATTAATGAAAGGCAAATAAAAGAAAGGGACAATGCAATTTAAGTAATAATAATAATAATTAAAGAAAAGAAATTAAAAACATGAAAAAGAAAATTGAAAACATGAGAGAAGATAATTTAGAATGGGAAATTAAAGGTTAGGTATTTCATCTTTCCCAATATCCCTATCTTTGCCTATATCTCACTTTAGTTAGATAAAAAGATATTTTTGTTGGCTAAGAGATAAGGAGGTGCAATTGAAGCTATGTAAATTGTGAATGGTGACAAAGGCATGTGGCACTTGTCTATAGAGAGACTAAGCATCCATTCGAAGTTGGTTTTCCCATTTAGGTTTCCAAGGTAAACACTATGTCTTTGCATATGGATTTCTCTATGATTGTGGAGTAATTTTTGTGTGTTAAATATTGTGTATGGTTAAATTTGTGTTCTTATCTAAATTTAATGCAATTCCTATAGTTGGATTCATGTTTCAAATAAATAATTGCTCACTATATTTCTATTAGGTTCACTTATAAATTCATTTTCACATTTGTGCTCTATGAAAATTAATATTTGTGCAATATTCTCCATCCATTCTATGTCAATTTTTTTATTAATGGCTACCAAGATACGACTCTTGTATTTACTAAATTGTAGTTATGCTTGTGTTCGTATAGAATAGTAGAATTTATTTAGACTATGGAGTAGTTGGAAAATAATGATAGCCCATGCTCTAAAAATTTCATGAGCTCTAGATCATACACCCTCTAGTAGACATGTCTCAATTCCCAATAGAGTAATTGTGATTGCGAGGAATCCATGTAGGACGTAAGTAGGTCATACAAATTGGTGGGAAGGTGGTCTTCATGTGCATTTTGTTTTTTCTCTTCCTTGTAGGTCATATGCATTGTTGTAGCAACATCCTTTCTTGTAGTTGGGTGGCTGGTAGTGTATGTCATGAAAATGCAATTAAATAATGTATGGTTCACCTTTAATCAAATTCATGTAGTTTATCAAGTGGTTTGGATCTTTGTGAATTTAATTATATTCATTAACTAATGAAAATACTCAATATCTTGTTATACTTATCTTCAATTGGTCATGCTAGAACATTGTATTGTTTATGTGATACCACTCCTAGTGTATGAGTATAGGTCATGGTAGTTGAATTGAATTCTATTTGGAATGGTAAGTAAGAATGAAATATAAAAGCATTATATAAGATCATCAGTGAAACTAGTTGTAAAAAATATTTTTTTATTCCTTAATCCATTATACATCATCATAAGCACCAACTCCCTTCCATCCAATTAAACTAATTAAAGAACTTAAAGATATGAAGAAAAAATATTGGTTTTACATACATGACAAGTAGAGTTCAAATTACAAGTTGCATTTGATTTGGGATGCTATTATTATGCTTGAGTGGGTATCTTTGAGCATAGAGTTGTAAAACATAGTATGTTTGAATTCGTTAATGGCAAGGGATTTGGCATTACTTGTAGGTATAGAGTTGGACATATTGATTTTTCAATCCTTGTATTGACAAAGGCATATTTTTTTAATGTGTGTCAAATAAGTGCATGTGGGAAAGAAGAAAAGTATTTAGTCACCCCATGCAAAGGAAACCCATCTAAAGGAGTTGATTATTAACTAATTAAATTTTAATTGAGTAACATTATGTTTATTGATTGGTATATTTTGGATCAAAATGAATAGGGATATTTATAATCAAAATTGCACGGAGAATAAAAATTTTAAAATCAATATTGAATGATGTTGTTTAAAAGTTCCACTCACACTTGTAATTTGCAATAAATGCCACAAAATCAATTACGAAGGCATAAAACTTGAAATCATACAAAGAGTAGATATTACACTTATTCACAAATGATATATATTGGTGAAGTGAGTTATCTAAAATCCCCTCATTTATAGATGAGGGTAAGTCAATGCTTACATGGAATCCATAACATGTATCCCTTATCCAATAAAGATGTGTTTAACTATTTTATTGTTAGTATTTTTCCTATTCACCTTAGGTATATGAATGTAACTATTACGCAGGGTTACCCCACTTACACCCATAGTATGCATGTAAAATGCATAAGCACATTTGTCCCAGGAATTTAACTCACAAACGAGTCAAATCTTCAACCATCAATGGTTAAGACCCCATTAAGCAATTCCTATGTGGAATGATTTACTAATGCCCAACATAGGCTAACCCTTAGGCAATATCCACTTATCGGGACTTTAATCCTTATAAAATTCATTCATTTTAATATTGGGGCATATTCCACCCCACTTAAACCTTCATTAACCCTTTATTAACCTTTAAGCTGCATATATACCAAAACCCACACTTTCCTTTGTTATATCGGACTTAATCACAAAACATTCTATCACGCTTGACTCATTATAAACCCTTTATAAGGGAAATAAGCATAAAACATACGATTCATACCTTTTTCCCCTTTAGCACAGGTTTGCACCTTTTCCGATGCACCCTATATCGCCATCGCAATTGGCATCCTCCACATAACACATTACACATGAACTCCTCTGCTTTTTGCGGTATGCGATTACACACAACCTTCCGAATCTCAAATGTATAAAAGCTGCACCTCAATACTTTATCGGGTCCACTCCATTGCTCACCACATTACTTCTCCATTGATACAACTCCATTTAACATTTACGATCCGACTTAATCTATGCCATTGATCTTTCGCCATCAGATCGATGGTTGATATCCTTTCCTATTCACCAAACTAGTCCGACAATCCTCCGTCGTGGATCTGCACTCAATGGATCCAATGGTCCATGATGACTTTGGGTGAACAAGTAGTACGGGGAATACCTATCCGATAAGGTGGTTTTCCTCTCTCCTCAACTACTACGTGTCACGATATGTGTCGAATCAGGTGATTACTCCTTTTCACCACTTATGGTTTCTACCTCGCCCGAAATACCACTTCCACTTATAAAAACCACTTTGTCATCGACTATCTTTCATGCTATTCCACCATGCGAATTGATCATGCTATTGATCTATAAGATCCAACGGTTACCGTGCTTCACCTCTGCACTTCTCTGCTCTTCTCTTTGCTTATGGTTTATGCTATTCTTTAGCGTTTTCTTTGTGGTTCGGGTTTCTTCAAAGGTTCCATTCTTCCGCTTCCACTGCTCAACTCACTCCTGAGCTTTACCTTTGCGAAATCTCACATCACAGTCTCTCCAGAGTTTCAATTTGATCCTTCAACTAGATTCGATGATCCATTATGATTCCTCCGAGTCTTTCTTCTCCTCTGGGTAGTTGTACAGAACTATGCGTGCAACCTTAGTTACAGAACCTATGAATTCATACATAATTCAATCGTTAAATACTCATTTCACACACTTACACAGTTCTGGGATAAACTTCTGTATATACAAGTATAAACAACTGATTACATATCGAGACCCTCTATCTCACAGGCCTGATCTTCAATATCAGTGGCCTCCTCCATCACTCTACCTGTAGGCTTACATTTATACCAGAAAGGTTCTGTTGAACTAATTCTGGTTCAAACCCTTAATCTACTAAACTGACTCCTAAATGTCCTCTAAGTCCACTTCTAACTCCAATTAATCCCTAAGAAGTCTCTCTAGTTCCTCGAATCATGAAACTGCCTTAAGAGTTATAATTGACTTCTAACTCTTGTCATTATTAACCACTCATGTTCTCCTTAATTCGAGAGAATTTACAAAATCCTCACAACATATAATTAATTCTTATCCTACTCACTCAAAAGCCTAAATATTACATTAATTCATCACTTAGGAATCCAACTTCCTTAAAATGCATGACCCCCCTATGTCTACTAAAATACAATGATTTTCTCTTGGGTTGAATGCTCCTACATCAGACTCCCAAAGTGGAAAATATTCATGATCTCTTGATCATGTGTTTTCATGTGTTTATAAAAACCTCCAAGGTGCCAAACTTTAGTGTGTAGCTGCCCAAATGTCTTGCACCTTTGCTGCTACTGTATTTCTGTTGTTTTCTGTTTCATCTTCCTCTCCTTGTCAATCAGGCTCAAGTTCTGATTGATCATCCTTCTTGCTGCTATCATTTTCCTCCATATGGACTGCTTCATCATTAACTACCATAACTCCTCAATCTCCATCTCTAGCATATCTTTGGGTTGGTCCATATTCTGCCATTCATTGTTACCTCTTTCTCTCTACTTCAGGTTGTTGTTGCTGTCCACTAACTCTTCAAATTGTTGTTGGTCATTTTCACTTTGTAGTTGTTGGTTTACTTTTTCTTCTACTTTTGCTCTTGCTCCAACTTTTTCTACCCTAGAAATTGCAGTAGACATTGTAGTAGTTACTTCTCTAGGTACCACTGTAGACATTGCTTCCACCCAAACTTCCTGAATATCCTTAAGGATATCTCCCTCTACAACATCTAATTTCTGCATTGGATTTTGACTTTCCAGCATTCTCTCCAGTAATTGAACATCTTTGTTCCATGGATTAAATTCTTCCACAGAATCTTCTTCTTTTATCTTTATTTGGTTGCTCATCTGTGCCAAATTTTCTCCAACATCTGCAACTAAACCTGCATTCACCAAAAATTTGTTAAAATAAAAAACATAAGGCTTCTGTGCCTTATTTTCCTTTGGCAACAATTCAGTTTGATGCTCTGTTTTCTCCTCCTCTATCATCATATCAGTCTGCTGATTTGAATTCTCAAAAGAATTCATGAGACTGCTAGCTAGTCTCTCTTCCATACCATCTTCTTCAATGATATCTCTCTGCTTTTGTTCATAGTAGTGAACTCCTTCTTCCTTAGCCTGCTGCTGGTTAACCTCTTCTTTGAAATTGTTTGATTCTTACTGCCTCCCGTTCATCCTTACCTTATTGTTCTTTAAGAACCTCCATATCACCTTCCAACAATCTTTGTCCTTCCCCAATGACATTCATTGGATCATTTCTTTGGGACAACATTCTTTTAGTATTCATTGGAATAAGACTTCCATCTTTTCCTCTATGACATTTCTAACATTTTGCTACCTACTCCCAAGTGACTCTTCTATCTCCTTCTGGTTCTAAGATCTTTCCATCTCAGTCTTGATCTGAATGGATTTCAGATTCTGCTCCTTCTCTCTAACAAAATCTAAAGTTTATTCATCCTCCTGTGATGTACCTGCAATCATCCACAAATTATTAATTTTAAAATCATAAGACCCAGTGGTCTTACTCGACTCTTCAGTCATCACATTTCCTTACTACTTTGAATCTTCTACATGATTCAACTCCTCAGGCTCAACTTCATCTCCTTCCTTCACAAGGAATGGTTCTTGTCTTGTAATATCTCCAATTATTAATTTGTCAATGAGTTGTTTCTGCTGTAACAACTAAATAATTTCCTCATTTGAGAGGTCTTCTTCATCATACTCTACTCTAGAGTACGTTTTATCCCCTAAAACACATTGCTCCTCATACTTCAGTTCAAGAGCTCTATTCAGCTTCACTTCAGAGTATTCATCTTCTGTTAGATACTCCTCCATGATTTTGACAACTTCCCAAGACGTTTTATCCTCTCCTATGCATCCTACAAGCACACCAAAACTATTAGGTTCAAAAACACAAGACTTGATGGCCTTATACATCAGCTCTTCATCTTCAGTCAGCATCTCCTCATGATGTTTTGAACTATCCAAATAGTCCATGAGATCTTCACTTGATCTCCATTTTTTAGCTTCAGTGTAGTCTTCAATTTCTCCCAGAATTTCTCCTTGTTCTAGTTCACAAATGGACTCTTCCATTTCCAACTCAACTTCCTTGAGTTTTTCCCTAAGCCACTTTACTTGCTTATTTTGTAGCCTTCTCTGCATCTCATGCCACTTCATTGGCTTCTTCCTTAATACCCAACCTTGTCTTTGGTTTTCTTCTAGCCACATTGTTAACACATCAAGTTCTTTTCTTATCTCAACCAACTCCTTGTCAATCTCCTCTTGACTCAGTCTCTTGCCATTTTCTTTGGCTTTCTTCTTCTCATATCTTCTGTTGTGGCTTCTCTCTGAACCTCTGCTATGACTATCAGTAGTCATCTTCTTCTCCTATTTCTTCATGAGCTCCTCACTCATCTGCAACAAGCCTATACAATAGCTAGCCCTCCTTGCTGCAATTTTACCTCCCTAAGCTCTCCTCACTCAATATTTTGGTAAGCATGGGTCCTCTGGCTTGAACCTCCTCTTGAGCAACACCTTTGCTCCTCCTAGGCTTCTGCAATCTCTCACTTTCTCTTGAGAACACTTTAGTTGTCCTCTCTATCCAGCCTCTTTCTGGATTCTTCAGGTTCACTGCCACTTCTCCTTTAGAGTGTTTTCCTTACTCTGCCTTCAAGAACACATATGGTTCTCCTCTCACAACTTCTCTTGCTATCCTTTGTTGAGATGCTTCATCTGCAACCACTATCTTCAATTTCAATTTGAAACAAAACACACTATCTTACCTCCAAGATCTATGTATGATCTTGTTCTCCCATTCTTCTGCACTTTTAATGGATTGTCCTCTGTTTGGTCTCTAAGTACTCTTTCCTTCATAACTTGTACTAAGCAATCTTTCTCTTAATTTTCTTCAAGGAATCCTCTATTCCTGTCTACTCCAAGCCTCTGCTGGAACTGCTACAATCTCCCAAGAACTTAAAAAGTTCCCCCTACAATCTTCTGCTATAATCTTTATCATTCATTCACATTTGAGTGAATATCCATTCTCTTCAAGAAAATAAACATCACTGTGTTTTATTTATGCTTCTACAGTCTCTTCTTCTTAGAGTATAAATTACTCTCATCTTATCTCATGCCTTCTACTTATCAGATTCAAATATCCTGATCTCTTCTTTCTTCTGCAATCACTCTTTTATTCTGCTCAATTCTACTTTAATCAAAAGAGATTAAACTCACTCTGATACCATAAATGGCGCAGGGTTACCCCACTTACACCCACAATATGCATGTAAAATGCACAAGCACATTTTTCCCAAGAATTTAACTCACAAACGAATCAAATCTTCAACCATCAATGGTTAAGGCCCCATTAATCAATTCCTATGCAGAATGATTTACTAATGCCCAACATAGGCTAACCCTTAGGAAATATCCACTTATCAGGACTTTAATCCTTATACACTTCATTCACTTTAATATCGAGACTCATTCCACCCAGCTTAAACCTTCATTAACCCTTTATTAACCTTTAAGCCACATATATACCAAACCCCACACTTTCCTTTGTTATATCGGACTTAACCACAAAACCTTCTATCACGCTTGACTCATTATAAACCCTTTATAAGGGAAATAAGCATAAAACATATGATTCATACCTTTTTCCCCTTTAGCACGAGTTTGCAATTTTCTCGATTCACCCTATGTTGCCATCACAATCGACATCCTCCGCAGAACACATTACTGATGAATTCCTCTGCTTTCTTTGATATGCGATTACACACAACCTTCCGGATCTCAAATGTATAAAAGCCACACCTTAATACTTTATCGGGTCCGCTCCATCACTCATCGCATTACTTCTCTGTCGATACAATTCCATTTAACATTTGTGATCCGACTTAATCTCTGCTGTTAATCTTCTACCATGAAATCGACGGCTGATATCCTTTCCTGTTCACCAAACTAGTCCGAAAATCCTTTGTCGTGGATTTTCACTCAGCAGATCCAACAGTCCACAATGACTTCGGGTGAACAAGTAGTATGGGGAATACCCGCCCGATAAGGTGGTTTTCCTCTCTCCTCGACTGCTACATGTCGCGATATGTGTGGAATTGGGTGATTACTCCTTTTTACCACTTATGGTTTCTACCTCACCTGAAATACCACTTCCGCTTATAAAAACCACTTTGTCACTGACTATCTTCTGTGCTATTCCAGCATGCGAATCGATCCTGTTGTTGATCTATAAGATCCAATGGTTACTATGTTTCACCTCTACACTTCTATGCTCTTCTCTTTGCTTATGGTTTACGCTATTCTTTAGCAATTTCTATGTGGTTTGGGTTTCTTCAAAGGTTCCATTCTTCCACTTACGTTGCTTAACTCACTCTTGGGCTTGACTTCTGCGAAATCTCACATCGTAGTCTCTCCAAAGTTTCACTTTGATCCTTCACCTAGATTCGACGATCCATTATGATTCCTCTGAATCATTCTTCTCCTCTGGGTAGTTATACAGAACTTTGCCTACAACCTTAGTTATAGAACCTATGAATTCATACATAATTCAATCATTAAATACTCATTTCACGCACTTACAAAGTTATTGGATAAACTTCTGTATATACGAGTATAAACAATTGATTACATATCAAGACCCTCTGTCTCATAGACCTGATCTTCAATATCAGTGGCCTCCTCACTCACTCTACCCATAGGCTTACATTTATACTAGAAAGATTCTATTGAACTAATTGTAGTTCAAACCCTTAATCTACTGAATTGAATCCTAAATGTCCTCTAAGTCCACTTCTAACTCCAGTTAATCCCTAAGAAATCTCTCTAGTTCCTTGAATCATGAAACTGCCTTAAGAGTTATAATTGACTTCTAACTCGTCATTATTAACCACTCATGTTATCCTTAATTCGAGAGCATTTACAACATCCTCACAACATCTAATTAATTATTATTCTACTCACTCAAAAGCCTAAATATTACATTAATTCATCACTTAGGAATCCAACTTCCTTAAAATGCATGACCCCCCATGTCTACTAAAATACAATGATTTTCTCTTGGTTTGAATGCTCCTGCATCAAACTCTCACACCCAAAAACCTTGAGATGTCAAACAAAGGACTTATCCCTACTTCAAGCCTATTCCAATGTATTTTCACATAAAACTAAACTAGATGATACGTTGGTCAAATAGTTTATTATAGTAACTACTTCAACTCAAAAGTTTTTGCTCAAACTAGCATCCACTTTCATGCTCTGAGCTTTCTTCATCAAGGTTCTTTTCAACTTATCAACAACACCATTTTTCTTAGGATTATCTAGGATGGTGTTTTTCCTTGAAACTCCCTATATTTGTCAAAAAACTAGAAATTGTTGGAACAACGCTCACAGCCATTATCACTTCTCAAATCATGCACCTTGTTAACACACTTTACTTCAACCAAGGCAAAAAATGTATTAAAAAATTCAAGCATTGGCATGTTTCGTTCTCATGATGTAAACCCAAAACTTGTATAAGAAATAACAAATGAAAGTGACAAAATAGTTAAACCCTCCAATGGATGCTGCATCCATAGGTATACAAATATCAAAAAACACTAACCTAGACACCTCTTGTGCTTTTTTATTACTTAAGGAGAATTAAACCCTATTTTAATTTTTAAGCATGCATGCCTCAAAAAACTCAGAAGTGTCCTTAAAATCATGAATTCCACAAACAATATTATTAGTATATGACTCTCCTATGTTATTTAACCCAGATGTCCCATCCAATGATGCCAAAATATGAGTTTCAATGCATTCAATGTAGTTATATATTTTCCTTTTTTATGAATTCCATTGCAACAACCAATGACTTCATTAGTCTCATCCAACTTGTAAAAAGTTCAAAGTCAAACATCCTTATTCAAAACCATGTCCTATTGAACTAGTATATATTATATAGATATATGCATCATCCATTTTTCTCAGTAAAGATAAGTTTTGTTTCAATTCTGGCTCATGTCATTGGAAATCCATCTTTGCATTGAATTTTTACGCTAACATGTCCAACAATTTCAAGAAATATTTTTCTATCATTTAATTATTCGTCATCCACAAGCCACTCCCTATGAGGAGTTATATGGAAGTAATCTCTTAGACTAATCAACCATGCCTCCTCATGGACATTAATTGAAAAACATGTCAAATATAGATATGTGTTTCCATCAACTAAAGATACTAGTAATGGAATCCTCCTTATATGTTTCTTTCTCCTTCGAATGAATGGCCTTGCATTCAATTTTCATGTGATTTATTTGATGGCACCTTTAGCAAATCAACTCTTGTCACTTCCTTTAACAAGATATCTTCCTATGTGTCTATAGTTCCTCCCATTATATAATTTTTCTCCCTAGAGTGACCCCTAGTCACCGTAGATTCTAAATCAATGCCTATTTGAGAATTTATTCTCCTCTTCTCCTCTTGCAGTCACTTATCCCTAATGTCATGTAAATTGAGGTTATCTACCATTATAGTTTCATTGGTGGAAACTATAATATTCTCCTAAGAATTCAAAATACTATAGATAAGGGTTATAATTTATCATTATCATTTACTTGTCACCCATGGCTAGAGTTGGTAAGTAAGACATTAAGTGATATTGACCCTATCACCATCTAGTGTCTTCAAATTATATAACATCTTCCATGAGAATATAAAATTCATGAAATATTTAGCCTCATAAAAACAGCCAAGATTATCCTAAAGCTTATTTTTTTTAGTTCCCATAGTGCATTCATTAACATAGATCAGATAGTTTAAGGATAATCAAGGTAGTATCTTTTTCATTCATCTTGTATTAATCATCTTGATTCATAGTGTCAGGATTCATATCCCTCATGATGACTTACTTCTAATCTCATTCAATCATTCTCTTTAATCAAAACCTCAAATAAGTACCTCAACAACCTAATGATACATGAACTAAGTTTCCTCAGCTTGATGATAAATGCATCCTCTTGAAGCCAATAGCCACTATAATACCAATTATTAAACCATGAGAGTACCCTTTGAAAAATGGAGAGAAATATATAACACAAAGATATTTAATATAGGTTACATGAAATTCCAAATGATAAATAAAAGAAGCATAGAACAACAAAGGATTTTTTTCTCACTAAAGATTAATCATTGACCATCATGTTGTTTTCTTTTATTTTATAAGGAATTGTTATACACCTGATCCTTAGGGATTTGGTGACTTATGAGTATTTTGTAAATATGTAAATATTGTTAGAATAGGAAGATAAATTGGACCTTGGAAGTTGAAACCCAAAGGTCACAAAATCATTGTATATGTATGTATGTTTTATTAATGGCAAAGAAATAAAGTTCGAGAGTTACCTCTGACAATAGTATTAGAGTAGGTTGTAGCTCCAAATGCTCCATTCTCCACCATTTTCTAATGTTCTCTATTTCCCTTAGGAATGGTTTACTTGATTATAGATGCCTAATGAAGTTGATAGTCATGTTTGTTTATTTCCTTGCCATATATCCCTTGCAGAAGTTGAAAATCGTGCTCATTTGTTGTTCACTCTCCCTACGCCCAAGTTGTCTACAGGTCTTCCAAAGGAAAATATTGGTGAGCTCAACGATTTCTTATATCACAACCTCACCCATTTATTTGATGTCATGAGTGGTATCCCGATTGGTATCATGGTGTCTTCTAACTTGGTGCTTTGTGAACTCATGCATTTCTTTTATGGCTTGTGTGGTATCAGACTCGTGTGGTAACAATGTCATGTAAGATCCTTGGATCATGTGCTCATGTTTTATTTTTCAATTAATTAAAATTAAAACCATCATAGGTGTTTCTAATTTTTGGCATGAGGATGATATATTTATGTTTTCATGGGCCAAAAATAAGTGCAACTCACAGAATGATCAATTGAAGTTTTTCCCCCTTCACTTACTCTCCAATTCCAGTTGGATAATTCTCAGTTATTATTTTATTTTTCAAGTATTCTTCCATTCCAATTATATATCTCATTGATGTCAATCCACATCTGAATTTTCAATCCTTGAGGAAATTTAGGACTCTGAGAGGCTTGGTCTAAATTTTCCAGTCATCTCACTACACGACAATTTAAAATCGTATGTCTTTCATGTCTTGCTAAATATTGATTTGTAAGGAATACCCTTAGAAAAATACATCATGGAATTATTTTTTCTATCATGAAATTTATTTTGTGTTAAACCCTTCTTGACATCTCTACTATACTAGTCTTACTCCCTCTTACTCTTGAGATTATTCAAACCTAGCTCGGAACTCCTTTGAATATGCATTCTCTCATAAAAATTATTTGTGTGGTGCTAATTAGAAAGGAGAAATGCTAAGAATGGTCCAAAAATATCATGAATTTCCTCATGTTTAATAATTTATAGAAACTAATATGTGAAGGATAGGACGATAATGCACCTACCAAGCCCACATTAAATAGAGATCAAGTCATCTGGGAGAATAAAGAAAAAAACTCCTATGCCCTATTTAATGCTTATATAAGTGAAGAGGTGATTCAAAATATAGTTTGAATTACAAATTATTTTGGTGTATTGAAGAATGTTAGAATAAGGAATTACTGAAAGGGGGGGTGAATCAGTAAAAGTGAGATTCTTAAATCTTTTTCATGAATATGCTTTTAGTCCTTTTTTCTTATCTTCTGTTACTTATGAGTGCATTTATTCATAAATAAAGTAACCAACAAGTTTAATAATTCATATGTTCATACAACCAATCACATGAGTAGCATACATACACATTTTGACGCAGGTGTTTACACATGGAAACACAGAGGGAAAAAACCACCAATTTGTTGTTTGTTTACGATGCAGTTTAAGCACCTAACTAATTACATCAGTTTTTTTGTGAGCACCCACTCACAGGAGGCACCAACCCCCTTAGTTTAGCAAGTTCCAACGTTCAAAGAGGTACCATCCTCTTTTGAATCTAGGCACCAACCTACTCTTGCCACTGTTCCACTATTTCATACAATTTTCAAACTGAAAACGGAGGCATATACAATTGAAAGTAAAATACCAATCAGGTTGGTTATAGAAACAACTTCCACCAACAGTCCACTGCTATTCCATAGACTCCCTTTGTTACATAAAACTACTCTATGCCTACTGCTCACAGCAACATATCCTCAGGACTCTTCCCTCTCTCGCACAAGCTCTCTGTTGCACCCGCTTCATCTCTTCTCTTGTTGTTATTCTTATAAAAATCACCCGCACTCATTGATTTTCTCCTAGCACTCTCTCTACTCTCATTTCTCATTCTTTTCTCATCTCATGTAGCTCTCCCACCTCATAACTTCAACAATATGCTCTTATTCCCCCAATTTCTTGTTGGAAATCAATGGTTTTGATCCTCTAATGCACTTTGCACAATGTTGTCTTTGTTGCCTTATTGCCTGTGTCCATACTTTCTGAGTGTACCTCAATATGGATCCCCCTATTATTGTTGTTTATGTTGCTTCGAGTTTTCCATTGACTCCCTGCGTAAACCTCCATACTAAGAGGCATCTTGCACACTCTACCTTGACTCCCATGCTTATTTATTGCTCCATAGACCTTGACAGTGCTTAAGAATGGCCACTTTGTTCCTCATTTAACTCTACTAGACATGCACGTGAAGCAGTCGATTGATTTCTCCATTCCTTTAGTTATTCTTTGTTAAATGTTGTCCTTGTTTCCTTGTCTCAACACCTTCTGTAGATCTGGCTAACTTCATAAACCAACTCTATCAATTTTCATTTAATCTTCATCTAGCGACCCATTGATCCATTTAACTCATTGTACTTGTTTCATCAAAGCCTCATCATATCCTAACTTAAAAAAATGAAATTCTATGATATTTCATAGCCCCAATATCCTTAGCTCCCTTGGTGCTTAGCTCCTAGAGTGTTTTCCTTCTCATAGGATCGGGCCTGTGACCATCAACTTAGCATTATATATGTTAGCTCTACTACAAACTTCAGCAGTTGGGGGATAAAATGACAGCTTGGCCGTGTTGTTGATGGTTAAAGGGAGCTCACAACAGTCTTTCCTTCCCTCCTTCAGCTTCCTCATTTTCTCTTAGCCCTCCGTATCTCTATTTTTTTCCTAAAACTTCTTCATTCCTCACCTTTCCCTATTTCCCTGATTTAGTTTCTTTTATCCCGCTGCGTCTGTTTTATTTTTATAAAATCTGCATTATTTCTTTAGCCCTGGGCATCGTGTTTAAATGGTCACATGACCGTGATCATGTGACTGTGCGCCTTTCTTACGTCCCTTTTCCCTCATCGCAAAACGGAAAAACATGTAAATCCCTATAAAGCTGCCCCCCTTTCTACCGCCGATGCAATTCTGCAATCGCTCCTCTGCCGTTGATCGCCCTGATCTAACGATCTCGGCTGAATTTCCCACATGTTAAACTGATAAATCTTTCCACTGTTGATCGCTTCCACCATCGCGATCGAATGGCTATCGCGCATCCTGCTATTGAAACTTGCCAGCACCTTAACTCGCGATATCGGCGGTTTCGCGCCCATCACATCTACCACGTGTCACAATTGTGTTGGATCACTCCTTCATGTACGTATACCACCTGCCTCCAATAAGCGGTGCGAGGAAACCGCTTACCGCTGTCCCATACGGTCCTCGCTCGTTATCGCCCGCGCATGTTAGCGGCCCATCAGCCATCGGATTTGCCTGACCACGATCCGACAGTCCACGTTTGTTCGATCCTTTTGTCTCCTGATAATGCCTACAAATTGATCTCCGTCGTCTGTCTGTGTGATCCAATGGTCGTTGTTTGTTCCCCGTCCCGCTCATTCAGCCACCATGAAGTATCCGCCGCCTTTGACTGAGCCGTGCTTCCGAAGGACAATGGCAGCCATCTACCGGTACCCTGTGCATTTATCCTTCAACAATAGAGTTCAAGAGTAGCATGACCAAGGGAGAAAGTACAGGAAGGAGTAGTTAAAGGAATTAATCAGGCGTGGAGCCTTATACACATTACACTCCATCTGCTCAGAGAAGGACGACCGAGCAGCAGAAAGGGTCATTTGTTCATTAAAATAGTCAGATTGTATCAGAGACCCATATCAAATAGTTAATGTGGTTGGTAGTCCATTATGACCCCTCCACACATAGGATAACAGATATTTTTGTAAGAAACCTCCATATATACCCAGGATCAAGATGTAATGAGGGTTGATGGATATTGTTTTGATGTAAATTTCAACTTCTGGAGACTGTAACTACTGTGATACCTACAACGTCTAGTCTTCATTTTCAGCTAATACAAGCTTATTTTGCTGTTAATTGCTCACTTTCCACTTCTTCTTTGTTCCAAGCTGTGCCTGTTATGCATTTTTCATGTACTATTGATGTTTAGCATTAGAGGGGCTATCATCCCACCTCTGTGTTAGAATATTGTATGTATCATTGAGTGTATATGCAGGTTTCTATTATTTTAATGCCAGAGAGCTATCATCCTGTCTGTGCATTAGGAAATATATTTGCAAACCTTTCTACTGGTTGTAGCTAGCCCTCACAAGGTCCTATGCATCTGCTGGTGTGATCAGTATTCTCCATGTTCACCTTCTCCTCAAACTGTGAGTAATTGGTGGTCTAAATCCTTGTAGTCTGGGGTGTTCACCCATGTCTGGGGTTAAGCATAGTAGAAGTGGTTGTCTGGCTTGAATATGCATCATTCCTTCTATTCATCCACCATATTTCCAACATGTTTGTTGAGTTTGTAATGTTCCTGAGCATCTCTAATATACAACCTAGGAGAGTTTCTTGGGGTGATAACATTAATTGGCGCGATTGCCGGGGAAATGAGATTGAAGCTTAGCATCCCTGGGAGAACGACACAGTTCTAGATTTTGATGATAGACAAGGTCTGGACACATATTCTAGTTGTAATCATCTATCTGGTGAGTCCACTGGAGGAAGACCAACCTTTGGCGACTCCACAGTATAGTCCTGGCTTAGTTTGTGATGCATGCTCGGAGAAATCCTCAGAAATCACCAGCTGAACCAATGCCTGACCCTGAGAAGATCGTTAAGCAGAAGAAAGTATTGTAGAAAGGAGCATTAGGACTAGGTAAGCCTTAGAAAATTCCATGTCTCTCTGTTAGTGAAAGTCACCTTCAGATATTCATTTAGCTCCTGTTCATTCATTTCCCTTTCGGATCTCAGGAAAAGCATCCCTTGTTTTCCATCGTATTCCTCTGTCTCTGTCATCTTTTTCATTGATCCATACCAGTCAGTCTACCAATATCCTTTCATATAACCTAGTCATGGTAGTCAGCAAGCTCTTACAAAGATAGAACAAATTGTGGTTGCTAGGTATGGACCCCTAGTCTTGCCTATCCCTTTGAATGCCATGCCCGTAGGAGATTATCAAGAATGTATGCCTAAGTTTACTGGTACAGAAGGAGTAACAACTGAAGAGAATTTAGAGGCCTTTTATAGCTATGCTGAAACCTAGATATCAATGAAGAGGATGCCTGGATGAGGGTTTTTGTCCAAAGCCTAGATGGGGAAGCTAGAAAATGGTTCAGAAATTTACCCCCTAGCTCTATAGCAGATATTGAGGCCTTAGATGATGTGTTCCTAAAACACTGGGGGGATAATAAAGATCCGCTCTATTATTATACTGAGTTTGGGAACTTGCAGAGGGAAGAGGGTGAGCTGCTATCTGATTTCAACAAGAGATTCAACAATATGTACAGCAGAATACCATGTGAAATAAAGCCTACCCCTACTTCTACTATGATTACTTATGCCAATGCTTCTGATTCTCATCTCTGCCTGCTGTTAAGAGAAAGAAGATGTGCTTCTTTGGCTGATATGCAAACTGCAGCCTTTGAAGTAGAAGCAAACATCATTGCTGTAGAAAGACTCGAAGGTGATGCTGAAAGAAGAAGACAGGGGGGTGAACTCTCGTCATCCTTTGATCCTGAGATTGATCAATTAGTGAGGATGATAGAGTTTTTAGCCTATGAAGTTTCCAAACTAAAAGCTAAGCAGTATTCTGAAGAAGTAGGAGCTCATTGTTCCTTTTCTCTTCCAACTCCAAATCCATATAGAGGAGCACAGGAGTAGTTGCAAATTTTGCAAAGAAGCAAAGTTGTAAAAGAAGATAAAGGGGTGAAGACCCTTTTACAGAATCTAGTCATGGAAGAAGTGCAGTATGAAGAAGAGGAGGAGGTCCATGGTTTGGAAGGTGCTCCTTTCCTAACCAGAGTTGCATATGAAGAAGCATTATCCAATGGCACTGCTTGGGAGTTTGTTGTAGCTGCAGAATAACAAGCTGATCAGCAGAAGCAGTCAGCAGCAGGTCCCACCATCCTCGAATAATCTGAGCCCAAAGCTAGCTCATCTTCACATGGCTATGCAGATCTGCAAATTTGCCGCCTACTATCATCCCCGGCCCAGTGATCAAAAAGGGAGAGGAAAGCTCCCCATCATCTTTTGTTTCTCTATCTGCTCAACTGACAATCCCTCAAAGTTGCCCCCTGAAGTCTTAGGCAGGCCATAATTCAAAGCCAAAGGCTGATACTGATCATATCAGTCTTCATATTATAATTCCTGCTCAGACGGCCTCCACACAGAATGAAAGGGCAACTTGTCAGGTGACAGAGGAAGATGATGCACAGTTTTGGAACTCCTCCTTGGATGAAGATTGTTCAAAGCAAGATGCAAGAGCAGATGATGTCCCTGTGTCCCCTGCACAAGAATACATTGGTTCATCATTCATATTAGTTGTGCAGATCACAGATGACACAGAGAAGTACACAACATTCATGGTTCTCCTGCAGGTGTACAAAGGTTCTCATGAAAAACAATCGAGGAGGAAAATACATAGAAAGGGGATGAAAGTTGATCCACATCTACCTATTAAGCTTATAAGTCCTAAACTCTTTGAGGTAGATGATCAAATAAACCCAATTTTGCAGCTTTTTGATGAACCGGCTGATAGGCAACAATTTTGGTGGCCCAACAGATGGGCAATTTTTGAAGTTTTAAGTTTTCCAGCCTTAATGTTGTAATTGTGTTCTTTTAGTATAGACTTGGTTTGACTCCATGCCCAATGGATACTAGGCAATTTTTTTAAGATGGGTTTTGTATGAAGACATTGGTCTACAATTCTTGAGACCTCATAGGGAGGATCTCATCCCTAGAAGGAGCCAGTGTTAGCTTTGCTACAAACTTCAGCATCTGGGGGATAAAATTATAGCTTGGCCGTGTTGTTGATGGTTAAAGGGAGCTCACAGTAGTCTTTCCCTCCCTCCTCCTTCAGCTTCCTCATTTTCTCTTAGCCCTCCATATCTCTATTTTTCTCCTAAAACCTCTTCATTCCTCACCTTTCCTTATTTCCCTGATTTAGTTTCTTTTATTCCGCTGCCTCTATTTTATTTTTATAAACTTTGCATTATTTCTTTAGCCCTGGGAGCCATGTTTAAATGGTCACATGACCGTGATCATGTGACTGTTCGCCTTTCTTACGTCCCTTTTCCCTCATCACAAAGTAGCAAAATGCGTAAATCCCTATAAAGCCGCCCCCTTTCTACCGCCGACACAATTCTGTGATCGCTCCTCCACCATTGATCGCCCTGATGTAATGGTCTCCACTGAATTTTCCACACATTAAAATGATAACTCTTTCTACTATTGATCGCTTCCACCATTGCGATCAAATGGCTATCATGCATCTTGCTAATGAAACTTGCCCGCACGTTAACTCGCGATATCAGCGGTTTCGCTCCCATCACATCCGCCATGCATCACAATTGTGTTGGATCGCTCCTTCGTGTACATATATCGCCTGCCTCCGATAAGCAGTGCGGGGAAACCGCTTACCGCTGTCCCATACGGTCCCCGCTCGTTATCGCCCGTGCGTGTTAGCCGCCCGTCAACCGTCGGATCTGCCTGACCATGATCCGAGGGTCCACATTTGTCTGACCATTTTGTCTCCTGATAACGCCTACAAATCGATGTATGTCGTCTGTCTGTGTGATCCAATGGTTGTTGCTTGTTCCCCGTCCCACTCATTCTCCTTCCATGAAGTCTCTGCCACCTTTGACTAAGCCGTGCTTTCAAAGGACAATGGCGACCATCTACTAGTACCCTGTGCATTTATCCTTCAACAATAGAGTTCAAATATAGATATGTGTTTCCATCAACTAAAGATACTAGTAATGGAATCCTCCTTATATGTTTCTTTCTCCTTCGAATGAATGGCCTTGCATTCAATTTTCATGTGATTTATTTGATGGCACCTTTAGCAAATCAACTCTTGTCACTTCCTTTAACAAGATATCTTCCTATGTATCTATAGTTCCTCCCATTATATAATTTTTCTCCCTAGAGTGACCCCTAGTCACCGTAGATTCTAAATCAATGCCTATTTGAGAATTTATTCTCCTCTTCTCCTCTTGCAGTCACTTATCCCTAATGTCATGTAAATTGAGGTTATCTACCATTATAGTTTCATTGGTGGAAACTATAATATTCTCCTAAGAATTCAAAATACTATAGATAAGGGTTATAATTTATCATTATCATTTACTTGTCACCCATGGCTAGAGTTGGTAAGTAAGACATTAAGTGATATTGACCCTATGGCCATCTAGTGTCTTCAAATTATATAACATCTTCCATGAGAATATAAAATTCATGAAATATTTAGCCTCATAAAAACAGCCAAGATTATCCTAAAGCTTATTTGTTTTAGTTCCCATAGTGCATTCATTAACATAGATCAGATAGTTTAAGGATAATCAAGGTAGTATCTTTTTCATTCATCTTGTATTAATCATCTTGATTCATAGTGTCAGGATTCATATCCCTCATGATGACTTACTTCTAATCTCATTCAATCATTCTCTTTAATCAAAACCTCAAATAAGTACCTCAACAACCTAATGATACATGAACTAAGTTTCCTCAGCTTGATGATAAATGCATCCTCTTGAAGCCAATAGCCACTATAATACCAATTATTAAACCATGAGAGTACCCTTTGAAAAATGGAGAGCAATATATAACACAAAGATATTTAATATAGGTTACATGAAATTCCAAATGATAAATAAAAGAAGCATAGAACAACAAAGGATTTTTTTCTCACTAAAGATTAATCATTGACCATCATGTTGTTTTCTTTTATTTTATAAGGAATTGTTATACACCTGATCCTTAGGGATTTGGTGACTTATGAGTATTTTGTAAATATGTAAATATTGTTAGAATAGGAAGATAAATTGGACCTTGGAAGTTGAAACCCAAAGGTCACAAAATCATTGTATATGTATGTATGTTTTATTAATGGCAAAGAAATAAAGTTCGAGAGTTACCTCTGACAATAGTATTAGAGTAGGTTGTAGCTCCAAATGCTCCATTCTCCACCATTTTCTAATGTTCTCTATTTCCCTTAGGAATGGTTTACTTGATTATAGATGCCTAATGAAGTTGATAGTCATGTTTTTTTTATTTCCTTGCCATATATCCCTTGCAGAAGTTGAAAATCGTGCTCATTTGTTGTTCACTCTCCCTACGCCCAAGTTGTCTACAGGTCTTCCAAAGGAAAATATTGGTGAGCTCAACGATTTCTTATATCACAACCTCGCCCATTTATTTGATGTCATGAGTGGTATCCCGATTCGTATCATGGTGTCTTCTAACTTGGTGCTTTGTGAACTCATGCATTTCTTTTATGGCTTGTGTGGTATCAGACTCGTGTGGTAACAATGTCATGTAAGATCCTTGGATCATGTGCTCATGTTTTATTTTTCAATTAATTAAAATTAAAACCATCATAGGTGTTTCTAATTTTTGGCATGAGGATGATATATTTATGTTTTCATGGGCCAAAAATAAGTGCAACTCACAGAATGATCAATTGAAGTTTTTCCCCCTTCACTTACTCTCCAATTCCAGTTGGATAATTCTCAGTTATTATTTTATTTTTCAAGTATTCTTCCATTCCAATTATATATCTCATTGATGTCAGTCCACATCTGAATTTTCAATCCTTGAGGAAATTTAGGACTCTGAGAGGCTTGGTCTAAATTTTCCAGTCATCTCACTACACGACAATTTAAAATCGTATGTCTTTCATGTCTTGCTAAATATTGATTTGTAAGGAATACCCTTAGAAAAATACGTCATGGAATTATTTTTTCTATCATGAAATTTATTTTGTGTTAAACCCTTCTTGACATCTCTACTATACTAGTCTTACTCCCTCTTACTCTTGAGATTATTCAAACCTAGCTCGGAACTCCTTTGAATATGCATTCTCTCATAAAAATTATTTGTGTGGTGCTAATTAGAAAGGAGAAATGCTAAGAATGGTCCAAAAATATCATGAATTTCCTCATGTTTAATAATTTATAGAAACTAATATGTGAAGGATAGGACGATACTGCACCTACCAAGCCCACATTAAATAGAGATCAAGTCATCTGGGAGAATAAAGAAAAAAACTCCTATGCCCTATTTAATGCTTATATAAGTGAAGAGGTGATTCAAAATATAGTTTGAATTACAAATTATTATGGTGTATTGAAGAATGTTAGAATAAGGAATTACTGAAAGGGGGGGTGAATCAGTAAAAGTGAGATTCTTAAATCTTTTTCATGAATATGCTTTTAGTCCTTTTTTCTTATCTTCTGTTACTTATGAGTGCATTTATTCATAAATAAAGTAACCAACAAGTTTAATAATTCATATGTTCATACAACCAATCACATGAGTAGCATACATACACATTTTGACGCAGGTGTTTACACGTGGAAACACAGAGGGAAAAAACCACCAATTTGTTGTTAGTTTACGATGCAGTTTAAGCACCTAACTAATTACATCAGTTTTTTTTGTGAGCACCACTCACAGGAGGCACCAACCCCCTTAGTTTAGCAAGTTCCAACGTTCAAAGAGGTACCATCCTCTTTTAAATCTAGGCACCAACCTGCTCTTGCCACTGTTCCACTATTTCATACAATTTTCAAACTGAAAACGGAGGCATATACAATTGAAAGTAAAATACCAATCAGGTTGGTTATAGAAACAACTTCCACCAACAGTCCACTGCTATTCCATAGACTCCCTTTGTTAAATAAAACTACTCTATGCCTACTGCTCACAGCAACATATCCTCAGGACTCTTCCCTCTCTCGCACAAGCTCTCTGTTGCACCCGCTTCATCTCTTCTCTTGTTGTTATTCTTATAAAAATCACCTGCACTCATTGATTTTCTCCTAGCACTCTCTCTACTCTCATTTCTCATTCTTTTCTCATCTCATGTAGCTCTCCCACCTCATAACTTCAACAATATGCTCTTATTCCCCCAATTTCTTGTTGGAAATCAATGGTTTTGATCCTCTAATGCACTTTGCACAATGTTGTCTTTGTTGCCTTATTGCCTGTGTCCATACTTTCTGAGTGTACCTCAATATGGATCCTCCTATTATTGTTGTTTATGTTGCTTCGAGTTTTCCATTGACTCCCTGCGTAAACCTCCATACTAAGAGGCATCTTGCACACTCTACCTTGACTCCCATGCTTATTTATTGCTCCATAGACCTTGACAGTGCTTAAGAATGGCCACTTTGTTCCTCATTTAACTCTACTAGACATGCACGTGAAGCAGTCGATTGATTTCTCCATTCCTTTAGTTATTCTTTGTTAAATGTTGTCCTTGTTTCCTTGTCTCAACACCTTCTGCAGATCTAGCTAACTTCATAAACCAACTCTATCAATTTTCATTTAATCTTCATCTAACGACCCATTGATCCATTTAACTCATTGTACTTGTTTCATCAAAGCCTCATCATATCCTAACTTAAAAAAATGAAATTCTATGATATTTCATAGCCCCAATATCCTTAGCTCCCTTGGTGCTTAGCTCCTAGAGTGTTTTCCTTCTCATAGGATCGGGCCTTTGACCATCAGCTTAGCATTATATATGTTAGCTCTGCTACAAACTTCAGCAGTTGGGGGATAAAATGACAGCTTGGTCGTGTTGTTGATGGTTAAAGGGAGCTCACAACAGTCTTTCCTTCCCTCCTTCAGCTTCCTCATTTTCTCTTAGCCCTCCGTATCTCTATTTTTTTCCTAAAACCTCTTCATTCCTCACCTTTCCCTATTTCCCTGATTTAGTTTCTTTTATCCCGCTGCGTCTGTTTTATTTTTATAAAATCTGCATTATTTCTTTAGCCCTGGGCATCGTGTTTAAATGGTCACATGACCGTGATCATGTGACTGTGCACCTTTCTTACGTCCCTTTTCCCTCATCGCAAAACGGTAAAACATGTAAATCCCTATAAAGCTGGCCCCCTTTCTACCGCCGATGCAATTCTGCAATCGCTCCTCTGCCGTTGATCGCCCTGATCTAACGATCTCGGCTGAATTTCCCACATGTTAAACTGATAAATCTTTCCACTGTTGATCGCTTCCACCATCGCGATCGAATGGCTATCGCGCATCTTGCTAATGAAACTTGCCAGCACCTTAACTCGCGATATCGGCGGTTTCGCGCCCATCACATCTACCACGCGTCACAATTGTGTTGGATCACTCCTTCATGTACGTATACCACCTGCCTCCAATAAGCGGTGCGAGGAAACCGCTTACCGCTGTCCCATACGGTCCTCGCTCGTTATCGCCCGTGCATGTTAGCGGCCCATCAGCCATCGGATTTGCCTGACCACGATCCGACGGTCCACGTTTGTTCGATCCTTTTGTCTCCCGATAATGCCTACAAATTGATCTCCGTCGTCTGTCTGTGTGATCCAATGGTCGTTGTTTGTTCCCCGTCCCGCTCATTCAGCCACCATGAAGTATCCGCCGCCTTTGACTGAGCAGTGCTTCCGAAGGACAATGGCAGCCATCTACCGGTACCCTGTGCATTTATCCTTCAACAATAGAGTTCAAGAGTAGCATGACCAAGGGAGAAAGTACAGGAAGGAGTAGTTAAAGGAATTAATCAGGCGTGGAGCGTTATACACATTACACTCCATCTGCTCAGAGAAGGACGACCGAGCAGCAGAAAGGGTCATTTGTTCATTAAAATAGTCAGATTGTATCAGAGACCCATATCAAATAGTTAATGTGGTTGGTAGTCCATTATGACCCCTCCACGCATAGGATAGCAGATATTTTTGTAAGAAACCTCCATATATACCCAGGATCAAGATGTAATGAGGGTTGATGGATATTGTTTTGATGTAAATTTAAACTTCTGGAGACTGTAACTACTGTGATACCTACAACGTCTAGTCTTCATTTTCAGCTAATACAAGCTTATTTTGCTGTTAATTGCTCACTTTCCACTTCTTCTTTGTTCCAAGCTGTGCCTGTTATGCATTTTTCATGTACTATTGATGTTTAGCATTAGAGGGGCTATCATCCCACCTCTGTGTTAGAATATTGTATGTATCATTGAGTGTATATGCAGGTTTCTATTATTTTAATGCCAGAGAGCTATCATCCTGTCTGTGCATTAGGAAATATATTTGCAAACCTTTCTACTGGTTGTAGCTAGCCCTCACAAGGTCCTATGCATCTGCTGGTGTGATCAGTATTCTCCATGTTCACCTTCTCCTCAAACTGTGAGTAATTGGTGGTCTAAAGCCTTGTAGTCTGGGGGTGTTCACCCATGTCTGGGGTTAAGCATAGTAGAAGTGGTTGTCTGGCTTGAATATGCATCATTCCTTCTATTCATCCACCATATTTCCAACATGTTTGTTGAGTTTGTAATGTTCCTGAGCATCTCTAATATACAACCTAGGAGAGTTTCTTGGGGTGATAACATTAATTGGCGCGATTGCCGGGGAAATGAGATTGAAGCTTAGCGTCCCTGGGAGAACGACACAGTTCCAGATTTTGATGATAGACAAGGTCTGGACACATATTCTAGTTGTAATCATCTATCTGGTGAGTCCACTGGAGGAAGACCAACCTTTGGCGACTCCACAGTATAGTCCTGGCTTAGTTTGTGATGCATGCTCGGAGAAATCCTCAGAAATCACCAGCTGAACCAATGCCTGACCCTGAGAAGATCGTTAAGCAGAAGAAAGTATTGTAGAAAGGAGCATTAGGACTAGGTAAGCCTTAGAAAATTCCATGTCTCTCTGTTAGTGAAAGTCACCTTCAGATATTCATTTAGCTCCTGTTCATTCATTTCCCTTTCGGATCTCAGGAAAAGCATCCCTTGTTTTCCATCGTATTCCTCTGTCTCTGTCATCTTTTTCATTGATCCATACCAGTCAGTCTACCAATATCCTTTCATATAACCTAGTCATGGTAGTCAGCAAGCTCTTACAAAGATAGAACAAATTGTGGTTGCTAGGTATGGACCCCTAGTCTTGCCTGTCCCTTTGAATGCCATGCCCGTAGGAGATTATCAAGAATGTATGCCTAAGTTTACTGGTACAGAAGGAGTAACAACTGAAGAGAATTTAGAGGCCTTTTATAGCTATGATGAAACCTAGATATCAATGAAGAGGATGCCTGGATGAGGGTTTTTGTCCAAAGCCTAGATGGGGAAGCTAAAAAATGGTTCAGAAATTTACCCCCTAGCTCTATAGCAGATATTGAGGCCTTAGATGATGTGTTCCTAAAACACTGGGGGGATAATAAAGATCCGCTCTATTATTATACTGAGTTTGGGAACTTGCAGAGGGAAGAGGGTGAGCTGCTATCTGATTTCAACAAGAGATTCAACAATATGTACAGCAGAATACCATGTGAAATAAAGCCTACCCCTACTTCTACTATGATTACTTATGCCAATGCTTCTGATTCTCAGCTCTGCCTGCTGTTAAGAGAAAGAAGATGTGCTTCTTTGGCTGATATGCAAACTGTAGCCTTTGAAGTAGAAGCAAACATCATTGCTGTAGAAAGACTCGAAGGTGATGCTGAAAGAAGAAGACAGGGGGGTGAACTCTCGTCATCCTTTGATCCTGATATTGATCAATTTGCGAGGATGATAGAGTTTTTAGCCTATGAAGTTTCCAAACTAAAATCTAAGCAGTATTCTGAAGAAGTAGGAGCTCATTGTTCCTTTTCTCTTCCAACTCCAAATCCATATAGAGGAGCACAGGAGTAGTTGCAAATTTTGCAAAGAAGCAAAGTTGTAAAAGAAGATAAAGGGGTGAAGACCCTTTTACAGAATCTAGTCATGGAGGAAGTGCAGTATGAAGAAGAGGAGGAGGTCCATGGTTTGGAAGGTGCTCCTTTCCTAACTAGAGTTGCATATGAAGAAGCATTATCCAATGGCACTGATTGGGAGTTTTTTGGCTGCAGAATAACAAGCTGATCAGCAGAAGCAGTTAGCAGCAGGTCCCACCATCCTTGAATAATCTGAGCCCAAAGCTAGCTCATCTTCACATGGCTATGCAGATCTGCAAATTTGCCGGCCTACTATCATCCCCGGCCCAGTGATCAAAAAGGGAGAGGAAAGCTCCCCATCATCTTTTGTTTCTCTATCTGCTCAACTGACAATCCCTCAAAGTTGCCCCCTGAAGTCTGAGGCAGGCCATAATTCAAAGCCAAAGGCTGATACTGACCTTCAATATGTTGACATTACTTCAACATGTGGTGACTCCTAAGAGATGACACGTGTGTTATGAAACCAGCTCAAGAAAAAGATAGAAAAGATAGATCAATGCCTTAGAATTCAGCCTCTTCGAGGGGGCAACCTCCTTTACCTTACATAGATGAACAATTCTTGGATGATTCAAATGAAAAAACCTCCTTTCTATATATAGGAGTCTAAGGAGTCACAATATAACCCAGCCGACCTAACAATAATAATATAAAGCCACAAAAGTAACAATAGAGGGATTCTATGGGGCACAGTAATAACAATATGGGGACAATAGGGGCACAACAATATTAATAAGGGATACAACTACAATAGTAATGGGGTAATCACTAGTATTATAGGGACCCAACAATGTGTCACTCTGATTTACCCCATTGGGCCATTGAAAATGCCAAAACAGGATGCCACATGTTCACCGTACTGTCACAACATGTTGACGTCAATTGCCACTTCAACTTCTTGGAACCAATGAAATGTTTCCATGTATCCTACCAAAAGCGAGAGAAGAGTCTTGATTATTCTTGGTTTTGAAACAAATCCTTTGTTAACTTTTCTAGGCATCCCTTGGCGCTTTAACAATATTGGAAGCACTGGACATTGTAACTTCTTAAAATATATATGTTAAGAAGTTCCAATATTTTGGTATGCTCCAACCTTTGATATGTTGATGACCTTAGATATTTTGATGGCTTCCAGCCTCTGATATCCCGATATGACATACTTTAATGTCCTGATATTCTCTGATCTCTGATATCCTAATGTTCCTATGGCTCTATGCTTTGGGGTATATCGGGTCCCCATGTGCTCCAACCTCCGATATTCATCCTTCCTCTCTACTGATCTCCAATATAGCCTGCTCTGATGTGCTGACCTCTGATATTTCAACCTTCTTAGGACTTCAAGTCCTGACTTCAAAAGACAATAATTTTCATCCACGAGGTCATTTTTAAACTTCCACACACTGTTGAAAATCTCTTTTAGGGAAATTTCCAATGAAGAGGTTCTGATGTAGAATTTGAACCCATCTTCTCTCTATAAAACAATAGAAAACTCTCCGTCATTCTTTTCTCCTTGACTCTTCTTCTTGTGTGTGGAATCATAAACTCCCAACCATCATATTCATAATTTCATGGCTTCTCCAATAGGCCTACTATTGTGATGATTCTCTACATTAATCTGGCAACTATCATAAGATTCCTCCTTAGCCTAGACTACCAATCACCATAGTAGTAATCATTTTATGGCATTTCAATAAGCCTTTTACTATGATGATTCTCTACTAGAAGCTTGTAGCTACAATAGGATTCCTCCTGGACTCCTAATCACCATGTTGATCCTAGCTAACATCAATCCCAACACTATCACAACCACTAGCCATCCATACATTGCCAATTGTCCAACAATATCCCCCTTTAGCATTGATGGCAACACCATAAGTTCCCCCTAAAGCTAGGCATGGTGTAATGCCCCACTTAATATTATCATGAAAATTTTATTAATGTTTACATTACCTGAAAATATTGAGAAATATTAGTGAATACTTTCATTTGGGAAACTATAAATTTTATTTATTTATATAAAATTCATTATTTCTATTATTCAAATTCCCAACTTGTCTTCTCAAATTGAATCTTGGATAGGATATGGTCTCCTTCCATTATTCCAAATTATATATATTCATCTCACATTCCCAAATGTACTCTCACATTTACTTGGGAGAAGACATGGTCCTCTCCAACTAATTACCAATTTATATATTCATCTCACATTCCCAAATGTACTTTCACATTTACTTGGGAGAAGACATGGCCCTCTCCAACTAATTAGCAATTTATATATTTATCTCTCATCCCCAAAATGTACTCTCACATTTACATGGGAGAATACATGGTCCTCTCCATTAATTAACAATTTATATATTCATCTCTCATCCCAAAAATGTATTCTCACATTTACCTGGGTGAAGAAATGGTCCTCTCCTATCAATTACCCAATTTTATATTCATATCACATTCCCAAATGTACTCTCAGATTTACTTGGGAGAAGAGAAGTCAACTGTAAGAATGAGGAGGAAGTTATGACATTAATGAGAGGTGGTTGAGGTGGAGAGGAGAGGAGGGGCATAAAAAGGGAAGGAGGAAGGGAGAAAGGGGGATGTTGGGGTCTTGCTTTTGATTGTGGTGGCTGTGATTTTGAGGAATTGTTGGAGAGAGAGGAAGGGAGTATTTTTTTATCTTGGTCTTGGACACACACACTACATCTAGTTGGACTTGGACTTGGAGGGCTAGGGAACCTATGGAGGTTTCTTGGGTTAGGAATTACTTCCTAGTTGGCTGGGAGGTAATTCCAATTGGTAGTCAAGTGGAGCATTCCAGTGGGAGCAACAGCTCAAGGGCATCTGCACCAGGCCATCGGTATATATATTCCTCTATGCATAGAATACTCATGTAAGTGATGGAAATGAAATTTTCATTATTTAAATTGTAGGAATTAGATTTTAAATGGTAATTTATCATTGTTAAATTTCTTGTCAGAAAATAATTTATTTCCCTTTTATTGCATTTAAAAGTTGAGAATATCGATCTGGAAGAGGACCCTAAGGGAGGGACCTTACACATGGTGTTTTCTGATTAAGCTCCCCCTGTATCTAGGCATGGTCCTCTCTGATTCCCTAGTAATATTCTCCCCCTTTGGAATCAATGGCAAAGAATACTTCTTGAATACTCCCCCTAAACCACTATAGCTATTGGGTAGTGGAATCCCCACGCAACGGGTATGGGGTACGAAGCCCGCAAATTTGGGTAAGAGTAGGGTAAAGACTTTGCGAGATGCGCGGAGCGCAAGTTGTAATAAGTCAAAGTCAAAAGGGTAGTCCGCCCAAAAATAATGTAAAGAAATGTAAGTTGAGTCGGCGTGCCTATGGATCGCGGGTCACGGAAAGGTATAAATAGAGCAAGGCTCTATGGGTAAAGTAGCTAAGTTTTGGTTAGGATCTTATTGTAATGGGTTTTTGAGGAAAGCATTCTGGGAGCATCTATAAGTCTGAGTCAAGGGTTTGGGTAGGAGATAGAGGCTGTGCAGTTGTGTGCACAGAGGACTGGAAGAGTCCGCAGCTGTGTGCGCAGACCCCTGCAGCTGAGTGTGCAGGGAAGATCTGGATGTAAGGGTCATAAATGGAAATAAAGATAAGTTTATTCTGAATTCTGTGTTGAGTCTGAATTATCGTGAATCTGGCATTTTGTATGGTTAATAAAACTATTTGATTTATGCGCACTGCTTATTGAATACTTGTGAATCTGGGTTTGAATCTCAATCTGTGAACTGAATAAAATTGATAAATGTTTTCTTAAATACCACTTTAAAATAGATCTGAGTTGAAGCACTTCCTCCTATAGATTAAATCCAAAGACTGCGCGGTAATAGATAATAAAAGGAATTTTGGATTTGTGCGAATACAGCATGGCACATAGCTACAGAACGAAGCGCGAAGCCTCCAAACCACATATAGACATCCCAAGGGTGTAGGAACCTAGTTCTAGCACCATCCCTGCTACCTCAGGTGAGACCTCAGTCCGTGCTTTGTGGACTGTTGCCAAAAGGGCCAGTGGTTGTGGGATTTGCTTGGATAAATAATTCTTCCAAACTTGGGTCAGGCCCATATAAGCCAACAAATGGTTCTGTTGCCGGGACCGGGATCTGCCTAAGGGGTGTTTGGTGTGGAACGTGGAAGGATCGAAGGGATCAGGGATGGTAATAGATCAAGGGTAACTATGGCAAGTGGGATTTAGTTGCTGGTATTTAAAGGAGCAGGAGGCGAAGACCTGGGGCAATTCTGGTTTGTATTAACATCAATATGGAACACACAGCAAATCACGAATGATAATATCAAGAAATCTACCTTATTCAATGCACTGTAGGACCAAGTGCTGACATGGTACATGAAGTATTATATGATAACCCAACAGTGGGGGTAGCAGAAATCCAGATTGAATTAAAAAGGAATTTAGCCGGCTGAAGTCAGGAAAACAGTCGGTCGTAGGGTTCAAAGAGATTGTAATGATGCCAGGTGAAACTCCGTGGGATTTGGATTAGAAGTTGAAAAGCACCATCCGTGAGGCTAATATGAAACTGACGGATGAGCAACATTGCGCTTGGTTCGTTTCCTCATTGACGCCATATCTGAAGTCGGCTCTGTTACAACAAAAGATCTCAACCCAAGCTGAAGCGCTGGAGGTAGTAATGCGGCTGCACGAAACTTCGATACTAGACCCAGGGTTGGGAGTTCAGAAAAATCAAGCACAGGTACAAAATTTATGCTTGGAAATACAGAAGTTAAAACAAGAACAGACATTGTGCTCAGAAGTTCAAGAGGAAGTATGGTGTGTAAGGCGTAAGAGCCAGGGACACGATAAAGATCACTATCTAGTCTCAGTGAATTTTTTGGTGACAGGGAGGCTAACACCATTGCGGCAAGAGGCACAGACAGGGCCGAGCACAACCACCCCGCTTTGGTGCGCAATCTGTCGGTGGGAGGAAAGCATAACATTGATAACTGTCATCTATTACCAAAATACAACCAGACCCCCCAGCAACTCTTTTGCAACTTTTGTAGATTGGTGGGCCATGAAGAAAGGGATTGTCATAGCTATCAAATGCTAATGAATCAGCCATATGCCTATAGAATGCAGATGGAGGTGCGAAGTTAGGATTTAGCCATGGCAACTGCACGTGGTGGGTTCCAAGGGTGCAGTCGAGGATGGGGCGGAATGGGACTAGGAAGGGGTTGTGGGCAGCTAATCTATTACAACTGTGGAGGATTGGGACACTATGCACGAGATTGTACCAACCCAACCAGAATTTCGTGCAGATATTGTGAGTAATTCAATCATGAGCTACTAGACTATCCTACACTGATAGCGCAGGTTTGGGAAAAGAGGGTAGCACAACCAACCATGACCCAAAATGTGCAGATGATGAGGTCTGAACCCCATGAGGAAGATCCTAAGGTCTACATGGTGCTGAGGAATTCCATGGCCATAGGGTTGGATGGGAATAATTTAAGCAGCGATAAGGGGACATATCAGGAAGCTCGGGGAAGCTTCATAGAGGTCTCTACCCCAGGTAGTAGGAATCAGCCAAAGACGGACAAGGATCCCTCGATGATAACTACCTTTTTATTGACATGTATAAAATTTCTTCGTGACAACAGGGTGATTAAAGGATTACAAGAGTTGATGAATAGATGTGTAGGGTGGAGTGAGCCTTGCGTCATTCAAAAGTTGGGAAGACATGCATCACGAACTGGAAGGGAAATGCGGTTAACAACGCAGATCAGCAATTATGAGATGGAGCAGGTCATTTTGGATCTGGGCTCAGATGCCAATGTATTTCCGAAACAGACATGGGAATGCATGGGTAAACCTACACTACAATGGTCCCCTATCCAATTATGGATGGAAAATCAATTGAAGGTGTTTCCCATGGGAAGGCTGCAAGGGGTTATGGTCGACCTTGACGGTGCAAGTACCTGCACGGATTTTGAATTTATTGAGCTCATGGATGAAATTACACCCTATCCTGTGTTGTTAGGAATAGATTGGGCCACCGACATGAATAGAGTTATTAATCTAAAGAAGAGGACAATGATATTTGAAACAAAGGCACTCCGCATCATCATTCTGCTAGATCCAGCTGAAAGGCCACACTACATTGAAACAATGCACAGTGATGACAACAGAATGACTATCTAGGAGCAAGGATGGATCAAGACATTTGAGGATAGAAGAATATCATGAGGGGATGGAGAATCTTGCGCTGATGATCCAGATGAGGAGTGACAACAAAACTAGTTGAGCAGCGTAACCACACTACACTGCAACATAGTGACGAAATCGTTGTACTGCATAAAGGCCCAATATTGCGAATTGCCAAAATATGATGGGTTAACGATGATAGATGAATTTCTGACAAAATTTGAAATCACAGTACCTGAGCACCAACGGTTTGACATGATGAAATGGGCACTACATGTGACACCTACGCGATGGTGAGGCACACATGAAGGAACATTCGAAGATTGGCGTGCTTGTAGGCGTATGATGAAGATCAGATTTGGGAAGCCAAAACTACGCATAGTAGAGAAATACGATGGACGGGATGATCCACATATGCACTGGACTAGGTGGATCAAAGCATACGGAGAGGAACTGCAGCCAAAATGGGTGCACTTATTCTATCACACCGTGGACATCATTCCCAGAAATTGGTACACGGAAGTGGAGCTCCGACACAACACAGGCGAGTGGGTTATCTTGCAGGCAGGATTTTTGTCAACATTTCTCCTCGAAGAGCAATGGATGGATCTCGTGGATGAAGCATTACAACTGGTAAAGGCCACCATATTCAAGACATCATTAGAGCCAAAGGAAATTGTGTAGCTTGACTGGCCATGGCAGCTGAGTCAGGCCCTCGAATGTTATAATGTCTAGGTAGAAGATGATGAGGATGATCCATGAAACGTCAATATTCCAGAATTAGAGGGGAGCTGGGAGGTGCGTGGGCCCATAATTGAAGATCCAACTATCATGACACCATTGAAAATGAAACAAGTTAACATTGGAACCGAAGAAGAGCTGAAGTATGCAACACTTGGGGACTACTGGTACGATGCCACAGTAGAGAAGGTCATCGAGCTACTTCGAGAATACTGAGACTTGTTCCCAACAAAGATCACAGAGCTAAAGGGAATCCTAGGAGAACTCAAAATGATGAAGATCGCGTTGAAGCCAGATGTGAAACAAGTGAGGCAGTGACCCTACTGATTAAATCCAAAATATAAAGCAAAGGTTCATGAAGAGTTGGACAAAATGTTGGCAACAGGAATCATTAAACCAGTTAAGGAGTCTGACTGGGTAAGTCCGATGGTTGTGCAGGAGAAAAAATAGAAGGGAGAGATTCACATCTGCATCAATCTCAGGAAGCTCAATGATGCCTACGTCAACAACCCATTTCCAACACCATTTATAGATGAGGTACTGGAAAACGTGGGGGGGTAGGAAGCCTACTATTTCACAGATGGGTTCTCAGGATACCACTAGATCAAGAATGTGCCAGAGGATAGAAGTAAGACAACGTTTGCTACTGAATGGGGTTGTTTTCAGTACACAGTAATGCCTTTTGGACTAAAGAACGCATCGGCCATTTTTTCACAAATAGTAGTCGCGGCATTCAAAGAATTTATTCACAAGTTCTTGGAAGTCTACCTGGATGACTGGACCGTGTTTGGACTGGTTAAGAAGCATGTAGCAAGCTTATGGTTGATGTTGGATACTTGCCACCGTCATCAGATTGTGCTCAACTTGAAGAAGTGTACTTTCCTAGTTCCATTTGGAAGCCTACTGGGCCACGTGGTCTATCAGCAAGGCCTGATGGTGGATCCGATGAAGATTGCCATCATATTCAATCTGCAAGCTGTCATGCAATGTCAAGCAACTACGTGGAACACTATGGCACACACGGTACTATCGAAAGTTCATCAAAAGCTATGCTCAGATCACGGCTCCGATGGAACAGTTGCTGAATGTTATAGACAATTTTGTGCCTTACAGCAACAAGCATGAATTGTCAATAATCCAAGGGATCCAAAGTTCCCTAAACATGATGTTCCTACCCCTAGAGAAACAAGGTCAGCAAACCAACAGCTCTCAGATCAGTTCTCCACCTGAAAACACTCAAAAACAAGCAATCCTGAAATCAAAGCAGGTGCTCCACTAGGTTTCTGCGCTGAAACTCAGTTGCTCCATGGTGTACCTGCGTTGCAAAGCAAGTGGGACAAAGGCCACCTGTGCTGAGCGAGAAAGGACAAGTGGCACAGTGAGTCATTACTTTGGAATCTTCCAAAAATGACACTTGGATCAGGGATTCCGCCTTGTGATGAGTCAGAGGCTTTGTTTCTCCAAGTGGAAGCAAGGTTCACCAAGTGGACTCAAGAACTGAAGATCAACTAAAGATTAACTAAAGAGAGAGAGGACACAAGGCAGCTACACATCAGTTGCAAGCTGACTCATCCTTTCTCAATTCATCTATATATTGAGCTCTCTCCTATGAGCTCAGGAGGCGGGAATTTTGTGCAAAGTAATGATATGCTGTTGGTTTCACTATTGAGCTATTGGGTGATTGTTTGAGAGAGGTGAAGAAGAGCAATTCTTTCTGCTGGGAGGTGTTGCTGGGTTGGAGCCTTCAATGGTTGTAATACTCTCATAACCTTTACTTATTCATTAATAAAAGCTATTGAGGTTCTTCTATGTGCTCTTGTTTCAATAATATATTGTGATGATTGCATGTTTGGTTTACACTAATCCATGAACCAGTTATGATTGCATGCCTCTTGTAGTTTCCTTCTTTGTTGTTTTGCAGGATCTTATTGTAGCTGGGCAAGCAAAAGTACAAGGAGCTAGGAGCAAGCGGCCAAAGAGAAGAGTTTGGATTCGACATTAAGCGCAAGGCAACGGTTAGTGCATTTCTCCATTCTCTTTTGCTTTCATAAAGAAGTAAACCTTTAGTAGTTTGTTTTACAGTTGTTGCTAAGGAACTGTCACCCTTAGAGTGGGATAGGGTCATCCGAGTCGGATACTTTTCCCTACAACAAACTGGCGACTCCGCTGGGGAGCGTATCCGTTTGATTGTGTTTGTAGTATTTTGCTATTCATTTCCTGAACAAAAGAGTACCAAATCGAAAAGCTCTTGACTATATCAAAAGCGAAGTAGAGGGCAGCTACTCTTGCTCTTTTTCTGAGCAAATTCATGATTTGAAGAGCTGATCTACAAGGATCCTTGTAAGCTCTTAGTGATAGCTTTGCACCTTCTTAATCATCCCTTTGAGTGTGCTTGACTGATTGCTTCTGATTTGAGCAAAAACCGTGCATTTTTGAGAAAATTATGACCCGGAAACTGTGAAAACGCAATTCTCGTTTTCCAAAGCAGGTAGTACACAGGCTACCTGCTTTGCAACGCAGGTCCCGAAGGGGCTACCTGCGCTGAGAGCCAGTTTGGCTGTGCAGAGCCTGCGTTGGCCCAAATTTGCCTAGTGCATTTGGGGTTTCCTCCTTTCTCTTGCATGTTTTCACTTAGTTTTGCTGCTAGGTGTCAGTCTTGTGCCTGTTTTGAAACCAATATTACTTGCCATCATTCTGCCTCTGTTATATAACGAAATTGTACTTGTTCTTTGTATTTCTTACTCATTTACAATTTCCCATAACGAAAAGTAAACTAGTCATGCTTTTGGCCTCTTAGATCTGAACCTGTGTTAGTCATTTTGCTGGTCTAAAGAGTTAGCTTGTTTGCTGTCCATAACTGATTAGTCATTTTACTTTCGTTAGTATGGTTTGATTTCATGTATTTCCAGTGATTAAGCAAGTGAATCTTAAGGTGTCTTTTGATTTTGGACAAACTTGTTTACTTTCGCTTTAAATCGAAATCAAAGTTATATAACCACTTTCTTTTTGTAATCCATCCACATTAAGAAAGGGAAAAGAAAATACATGCATTGTGCATTTTGCATTTGACTGTGTGCTTGACGATTTAGGAAAAAATTGCATTTTAGTGTGTGCTCTATGATCTGTGTGAAAAGATTTGCCTTTCTTTTCCCTCAGTAGTTAAGGTTTTCAAAGTTGAAAGATTGAAAAGTTTGCTTCTCATCTTAGACTGCATTCAGGAATTTGTTATATACATCTCGTGGTGATCCTTAAAGGCAAACTGATAAGCAAGATCAACATTAAAATAAATCCAATTTACATAACAACGCTTTGTAACATAACGCAAACACATAGAGGTCTAGGTAGAGACGTGTTCCGGCGTCGTTAAACATAGTGACTGTCGATCTCTACGAAGGTGGGTGATTCCTCCTGAGAGTCGGTGGCACTAATACGGACTTGCGCTCCCACGTACCGTCGAGTATATATTGGGAGACCCCTATAGGCAATTATCCTTTATCCATAGGAAGCCGTGTCGGCCGCCCTACTGATCGCGATGCAGTGAACACAGCATTCACGAAGATCGACCACCCGTACCGTAAAACGTATTCTGTGGTTTCGCGAAAAGTTTGGCACACCCTCTGCCTAGATCTCCAGAGAAGTTTCTTTTGGCCTTTTTCAAACTCTATAACTGAAAAAGTCCATCCGAGCATTTGTCACTTCGGGCTCGTTAAAACATCGAAGGCGACTAGAGTCATCTTTAGCTTTTTCTCGACTCTTAAAACATGAAAAAGCAAGTTTGTGTCTAAAAGCGTCGTTAATAAAATTTATTTTAAGCGGAACATAATCACCTGTTATTCCCACGTTGATCTTTCAGTTGAAAAGTATGGAGCCCACCAACCAAGGAAGTAACCTTGGCGGAAGTCCAAATCCCTTATCCTCCTGGGGAGATGTTGGTGCGCCTCATATGGCAACATTGTCACTTCCAGGATTGACAATTGGCCTACCTGTATGGCTCTTTTCAACTAATGTAGTCCAGATCGCCACTAATCCTGAGTAGTCGAATCAACAGTCAGAACAGTCTAGAGCTACCCACCAGCCTTCCACTTCTTACAATTCTTCCTCTGATCCTTCATCTTCCCAAGGTAGAGCCGGCAAAATTCAGCCTCCCATGGAGAAGAAGGAAAAGAAGAAGAGAGAAAAGAAGCAGAAGGGGCCTATGGCGAAGGCGAATGGGGGCAAGCAAAAGACAGCTGACAAAAACCCACACACTGCACCGACCGGGCCTAAATCGCCATGTGTCATTTGCAAAGGGGCCCACTTCCATCGTGATTGTCCTTGTATTCCCCGGATACTAAGGGACTGGTCCCCAAGGTTGCACAATCCGGTAGCATCAACCTCTGGTAGTCATGTTGATTGCAGTCCGTCAACTAGCGAGAGAGAAGGACGAAGAGGGAGACCAAGATCACCCTATATATTGTGTGAAGGCGATCACGCCATCCACAAATGTCCATTCTTAGATGAGGCAAAGAGAGTTTTGGAAGATCGTCCGGTTTCATCGTTACGACTTCCTCCTGGATACCAAAAACTCGCGCCTAATCCCTCGATAGTTGAAAATCCAGCTGACCCGCTCAAGTGGTCGGCTGAAGTGTCGGTCATTGAGAATGAACCTGCTGAATCCAGACCAGACGAAAGTCTAAAGGTCGAAACGGCAGTCGACCCGGTTCTTCCTTCGGAGGTTTCATCCTCCAATGACTCCGTCATTGAAGACCCATCTTCAAATGACACCCTCACTGAAGGGGATAAGGATGACACCGTCCATATTCTTTTCATCAACACAAACTCTGATGAGCATCAGGGCAATGCGCCCATTCCTTTATCGCAGGAAGGAACATCGTCAGGGTCGTATCCGGCCGTATATTCGGTCCCACCACCAAGCAACCTAGTTGTATCCTTTGATTGGAATCAACTAGGTAGACCCCGATTACCAGCCAGTATCCCATTCAGAATCATAGTCCAAATCTACAGAATGGTGATGGCTGGAACTATCATTGATGAAGGGGCATCTGTGAGTATCCTTTCCTCTGTTGCTTGGAAAGCACTGGGTTGCCCGGCGCTTTTACCTGAGATGAGAAATCTATCAGGTTTTGATAAAGGAACCAGTCACCCGTAGGGATTCTCCCCAATGTTCCGGTTACATTGAAAGGGAAGACAGTTCATATGAACATCATGGTCGTCCAGGGACCCTTGGCATATAACTTACTCCTTGGACGAGACTATATATATTGCATGGAGGCAATAGTGTCCTCGCTCTTTAGAGTCATGTGTTTTCCGCACGAAGGAAGAATGGTCAAGCTCGTAGACCAACTTTCATTTCCAGGATCACGCATTGCAAATAGTCAAATACCATCCCTTAACGGTTTATTCACTCAAGGAATGCCACCGCCCCCGGTTCTACTTCCCGATGAATGCGAGTAATTCGGAAAGAAAAGAACTGGGACCCAGGGGGCATGCACCCTGGCCTGCCTCGGGCAGAGAAAACCTTAGGTATAAAGTTAATTTCCGCAGAAGAATGGACTAGTCCGTACCCCGTCCAAAAAAGGAAGAGAGGGTTGTTCTAGGATAAAATTCTTTTGTCAAAGTTATGTTGAAGCGGAAGAATCGCTCCCTTTGTCTAAAGAAGTGGGCTCTCCTAAGGAGGGGATCTATTTGTGGCAGCAAGAAGGCACCATCTTTGAATGTCAAGCCTCACCCATTAAAACAATATGTTTTAAAAGAGAAGTAGGGGCAGTCTTCAAAGAAAGAGAGGAAATTGCTGCAACAAGTAGTCACCATCCTTAGCAACCTAATGATAGACATCGCCGAAAAGAGAGTTTAGTTTGTGGCAGCAAACAAAACCATTTTTCGGATAATAAGTAAGAGGACCTCTCCCCCGTAACACCAATGTTTTATCTGTTGCGATCTTGCAAAAAATCAAAAAGTGAACTGATGGGAAGACAAGTACCATCGGCACCGAAAAATAACGAGAAGGCAAGTATCATTAAAAATATAGCAAGACGACAAGTAGAAAAACAAAGGTGGGACAGAGGAGAAGAAGAGCCTTGAAATTATACTTTATACCTGGGGGCATGCAAACCTTTTGGAGTGCAAGCACGGGACGACTATTTATTTTTTTTAAATTTTTAGGTCCTCCCTTTAAACCTGTAGGTCTAACCCGTTAAACTCGTAGGATTAGCCGTTTCCAGCTTGCATAAAGAAAGGATGAAGGGCAAAAGTTAAAACCTGCCAAATTGGAGTAATTAGTGAGGTATCGCTCCTTAAATAAGATTACCTCACCTAAAGCATTCCTTGTATTAAGACTGGTATAAATTGAGCAGTTTTAGCAATGTTCATTCTCGTTAAAAAATAAACGCAAGAATCGAGCAGTTTTGTACAGAGTTCATGCTCGTTAAAAAATAAACACAAGTTGTGAGCAATCTTTCCCTACAGTTCAAGCTCATCCAGAAAAAATGAACCGGTAAGAAACCTCGAGAAATGTAACCTTTGAAAGCCATATTAAAAGCCCTTGGTCGTGTTTATATGCCATCACCTCCATCCGTTCATTTGGCCAATCGTTCACCTCCATATGTTTGTTTACCCATTTTGAGGAATAGCTGCGAAGAGTGATTCCACTTAGCCATCCTTGTGACACTGCCATGATTGGAGAATTCCAACCTGTACCTGGAATCTGCTGCTATCCCTGTTCATCACTCGTTCCTCAAAAGACGAGTCTTCTTTGAGCTCTTTTCACTGACTCGTAAAAAATGAAAAGTTTGCCGAGTTTTGGCCCTCCAGCTCGTTAAAGGACAAGAAGAGCTATCCCTCCTCTAGATTTTAATCTTTTTGGACCTGAGGGATTATTACACAAAAAGATCGAGCGCTTGTTTTGTTCGGCTCGTTAAAGAAATCGAAAATTCATCCCTTCTGTATTGTTTTATACTTTTTCGGACTTAAGGGATTAGAAGACGAAAAAGGAATTTTGGAGTTAACTTTTCGTACCTTTTCAGACTCTCTAAAAATGAAAAGGACCGAGTTTTCTTTGTCGTTAGACTCGTTAAAATGATTAAATAGCGACAAACTTGTCTTTAGACGAGAACGAGTTTCCCTATCGCTAGGCTCGTTAAAACATAGCGATGGGCTTGCCCGAAGGGCAGGTTATAGAACAAGAATATGTTATCCTCCTCAAGCTTGACAAAAATAAAGAGGTATTGGTCAGCAATGACTGGGAAAAAATTGGGAGAACCTCACAGCATTAATGGTAGCAAGTCGCTCTTGAACATGACACTTTGTCCTCCGTATCACATCGGGTTGGGTTGTTTCATTCACCGGTATCATAACCATGGTCCTCGCCACACCATCCGCAATTGGGGTAATGCTACCAATCCATCACATCAGTGTCGTTATATGTTCAAGAGATGTGGTTCTGTAAAGAGTCAACCGTGTTCCACCCACTGCCATACATTATCCTTCATCCACTTCATGACCGCCACCCCGAATCATACATCACAGTTTGTTTTCACCTCATCACAATCACTAGCTCCGTTCCGTGTCACTGATGAGGGATTCATTAAGGCCCTCCTTTGACGGATCGCTCCTTGTCGACATCAGCTCATTATCCAAGGAGTTGATCTAGGAACACCCCCTTCAGTACTTTGAAGCTTGCATGCCTCAATGGCAAGTTTCTCACTTCCGGCAACAGGTATACATCAATGACCTTCGACCAGAAGATTTTGCATGGTGGTCGACGCCAAGTCCTTTATTCCCACCATGTGGATTGTACTGCCGTACCTTGAGGGTCATCATCCTTATCGGTGATTCCTCTCGCGCTTGTTAACAGTTTACATCATTGACCGGTAATCAAGCGATGTCTTTCCATGTTCGACTTCAAGAAATTCTCACATGGATCGACTTGTACATCGAGTGAAGATCGGAAGAGATTGAAGACCCCGGATCTAGTTTCATCCATCCGGGCTGCGATATATATTCAGGACATAAAAACATTTGATATGTACATCATTACAGCAGATGATCATCCTTCTCAAAGGATGATAATTTCAGCAGAGAATTATCAGTCTACAATCAGACGATCGTCTGTTCTATGTACCAAAATTTATTTATAAAGCTGAGCATGGGAATGCCCGCCTCAGCTAGATCATGAAAAATGTATGAAAAATAATGTATTGTATTGTATCTTATTACAGGACACTTCTCAGTGGATTGAATGAACTTCGGATCCTCTCAATAAAGCATTTCACCCGATAAACGACCTCATACTTTAGGGGGCATCTGTTATAGACAATTTTGTGCCTTACAGCAACAAGCATGAATTGTCAATAATCCAAGGGATCCAAAGTTCCCTAAACATGATGTTCCTACCCCTAGAGAAACAAGGTCAGCAAACCAACAGCTCTCAGATCAGTTCTCCACCTGAAAACACTCAAAAACAAGCAATCCTGAAATCAAAGCAGGTGCTCCATTAGGTTTCTGCGTTGAAACTCAGTTGCTCCATGGTGTACCTGCGTTGCAAAGCAAGTGGGACAAAGGCCACCTGCGCTGAGCGAGAAAGGACAAGTGGCACAGTGAGTCATTGCTTTGGAATCTTCCAAAAATGACACTTGGATCAGGGATTCCGCCTTGTGATGAGTCAGAGGCTTTGTTTCTCCAAGTGGAAGCAAGGTTCACCAAGTGGACTCAAGAACTGAAGATCAACTAAAGATTAACTGAAGAGAGAGAGGACACAAGGCAGCTACACATTAGTTGCAAGCTGACTCATCCTTTCTCAATTCATCTATATATTGAGCTCTCTCCTATGAGCTCAGGAGGCGGGAATTTTGTGCAAAGTAATGATATGCTGTTGGTTTCACTATTGAGCTATTGGGTGATTGTTTGAGAGAGGTGAAGAAGAGCAATTCTTTCTGCTGGGAGGTGTTGCTGGGTTGGAGCCTTCAATGGTTGTAATACTCTCAGAACCTTTACTTATTCATTAATAAAAGCTATTGAGGTTCTTTTATGTGCTCTTGTTTCAATAATATATTGTGATGATTGCATGTTTGGTTTACACTAATCCATGAACCAGTTATGATTGCATGCCTCTTGTAGTTTCCTTCTTTGTTGTTTTGCAGGATCTTATTGTAGCTGGGCAAGCAAAAGAACAAGGAGCTAGGAGCAAGCGGCCAAAGAGAAGAGTTTGGATTCGACATTAAGCGCAAGGCAACGGTTAGTGCATTTCTCCATTCTCTTTTGCTTTCATAAAGAAGTAAACCTTTAGTAGTTTGTTTTACAGTTGTTGCTAAGGAACTGTCACCCTTAGAGTGGGATAGGGTCATCCGAGTCGGATACTTTTCCCTACAACACTGAAGAAGGATGCTACTTATTGCTGGAACGAGGAATGTAACAAAAGTCTGGAGACACTTAAGGAAAAGATGTCATCGACCCCTATATTAGCCTTTCCAAAATGGGACATCGAATTTCATGTGCATGTTGACGCGTCATGTATCGGCTTAGGAACAGTACTTACACAACCATGAGCAGAGGTAATTGACCACCCGATTGTGCGCACAAGTCGCCAGTTGTCAAAAGCTGAGAAGAACTATTCCACTACTGAGCGCAAGGGACTAGCGATGGTATATGCGCTTCAGAAATTTTGCCATTATCTATTGGGAGGTCACTTTAAGATGTATACCGATCACTCGATGTTAAAATAGCTTGTGAATAAGGCTGTGTTGGGGGGCCGTATCTGTCAATTGTTGCTATTACTTCAAGAGTATGACTTTGAGGTCATCGTCAAGCCGAGATGGCTAAATGTAGGCCCAGATCACCTGTTCCGAATTGAGACTAGCGAAGAACCCACAAATCTAGAAGACGGACTTCCGGATGCTCAACTATATGCGGTGCGTGTAGCGGATGGTCATTTTGAAGATATAATCCATTTCTTAACTATAGGGACCATGCCGTAGGGATAATTCATTCAACAAAAGAAGGAATTGGTGATACACGCAGTAGACTTCACCGTGATTGAAGGGCACCTCTATAAAATGGGCAACAATGAGATTCTGTGCTGGTATGTCCCGGAGTTCGAGCAAGGACAAATTCTGCTCGAAGCCCATGAGGGGATTGTTGGTAGACACTATATAGGTCACGCCATAGCCCAGAAGATACTTCACACAGGATTATGGTGGTCCACTCTACATCAGGATTCGAAATCTCACTATCGAGCCTGCAACGTCTGCCAATGAACGGGTAAACTGTCACGGAGAGATGAAATGTTGCTCCAACCGTAGATGATGCTACATCCCTTTGAAAAGTGGGCAATGGACTTTGTAGGCCCTATTGAGCCACGAGGAAAAATGGGTGCCCTCTATATCATCACCGCAACAGATTATTTAACTCGATGGGCCGAGGCACAACCGGTTAAGGATTGCATGGCTATAATAGCTGTGAAGTTTCTGTTCAAGAATGTATTGACAAGGTTTGGTTGATGGTTTCATTTTCGAGATGAAACCATCAGCTCACTCACTGAGGAATTCCAAATATATCATCAATAGAGTATGCCATACCACCCACAAGCAAATGGGACCATGGAGGCATTCAACAAAATCTTGGAGACTACATTGACTAAGGTCTGTAATGCGCAACAAAATGACTGGGACTTGTGCATCCCTACTGTGCTATGGGCATATCGAACCACGTGCAAGAAACTGATGGGCTAGACACCTTTTCGGTTAGTCTATGACAAGGAGGCCTTCATGCCTATGGAATATATTGTAGCTAGTTTGTGGATCATGGCAATCACAGGTATGGAAAACCGCGAGGCTTTGGAGGAAAGGCTCGCACAACTCAAAGAAATGGAGGAGGAATGATTTTTGGCTGGATTCCATCAGCAAGTGCAGAAACAGTGGGAAAAAGCGTGGCATGATCGCCATATCAAGGTGCGCACCTTCAGGGAGAATGATCTAGTATTGTTATACGATAGTAAATTCAAGAAGTTCCCTGACAAAATCCAAATGCATTGGTTGGGACCTTACATCATCAAAGAAGTTACCTATGGGGGTGCGGTTCAGCTTGCCAAACTCAATGGGGACCCCATTCTAGGCTGAGTAAATGGCAGTCGCTTGAAGCTCTATATGTGCGGACTGACTGCCTGGCTAACTGTTCGAGGGACAGTCTCACCACTCCAACCAGTTGAAAGAGAGCATGGGACAATAAAGTAGTCTGGGAGAAAGAGGACCGAGTGCTAGGATACACGTCGATCAGGCCCAACATCAAGATCACAGCCGCATGGCCAGAAGTACGTTGTTGCGTTGCTCCGAACCAAGGTGACCATTCAGGTCACTATTCATGAAATGACATCTACATTATGGCAAAAGGGAGTGGGCGGCGGACAATTAAGGGAAGGAGTACGAGCCAGATATGGCATGAGTTATTGCAGAATTTACACGAGGACGCTGGAATAGGCGGCAATCCAGGAATTTGGAATTTGACTCGCTTATAAAACGCTGAGGAACAGCTACCAGGTAACTTACACTTCCACAAAGCATATGATGAGTCTTTACATGGTGCTGTTTATAATCTCTACACAAGGAGTAAGCCCATAGGTGGTAATATGGCCAAGAGGGTCACTGGACTATCTCAAACGCAAGGTGTTGACAGCCGTGGGTGTCCCGCAGCCTATAGACTCAACAGTAGGGGATGTACCAGAAAAGAGAAGACACGAATCAGGAGTGGTCCGAATTCCGTTGCCCCATCCATGGCCAGATTGGAAAACTATAACAAGTCAACGAAAATATGGGAAAATGTAGAACATAGGTCAAAACGAAGTTACTAAGGCATCTCTGAAAAACTATAAACAATGGGATCTCACGGACAGTAGCAATGGTCTTGCAAAATTGCAACACATGATGTAGCAGACAATACAATGAGAAGCTACGAAGGTTGGAAGTGGCTGCGAAGGTACAAGGAGGTCCCGTCTAAGGCTTCCCTGCTCGAGCTAAAATTATATTAGGGGGTGTTATGTGTTAACCGAGCAGAGAAGAATGAGCATCATCGGTTGGAAGAAGTAGTAAAAACACTGAAGTAGGATCCGGACGAAGCGTTGTAGGAGTCAACGACAAAGTAGTAGGACAACGAGCATCACTCAGAGGGAGGTGAACCACGAAGCTACGATAGCACGTTGTGTTGCACCAACAAGTGACTTGGGATGAGTCGCAATGATTGTGTTGAGGAACTATTGGGTAGCGGAAGCCCCACGCAATGGGTATGGGGTGCAAAGTTCGCAATTTTTGGTAAGAGTAGGGTAAAGACTCTGCAAGATCCGCAGAGCGCAAGTTGTAATAAGTCAATGTCAAAAGGGTAGTCCACCCAAAAATAATGTAAATAAATGTAAGCTAAGTCGGCCCACCTATGGATCACAGGTCATGGAAAGGTATAAATAGAGCAAGGCTCTATGGGTAATGTAGCTAAGTTTTGGTTATAATCTTAATGTAATGGTTTCTAAGGAAATCATTATGTGAGTGTTTGTAAGTCTGAGTCAAGGGTTTGGGTAGGAGATAGAGGCTCTGCAGTTGTGTATGCAGAGGCCTGGAAGAGTCCGCAACTGTGTGCATGGACCCCTATAGCTGAGTGCGCAGGGAAGATCTAGATGTAAGGGTGATAAGTGGAAATAAAGATAAGTTTCTTCAGAATTCTGTGTTGAGCCTGAATTATCACGAATCTGGAATTTTGTATGGTTAATAAAACTATTTTACTTATGCACACTACTTAGTGAATACTTGTGAATCTGGGTTTGAATCTCAATCTGTGAAATGAAGAAAGGTGATAAATGTTTGCTTAAAGAACACTTTAAAATAGATCCGGGTTGCAGTACTTCCTCCTATAGATTAGATCCATAGACTGCGCAGTAATAGACAGTAAAAGGCATTTTGGATTTGCGCAAATACAATGTGGCACGAAGCTGCAGAACAAAGCATGAAGCCTCCAAACCACATCTAGACATCCCAAGGGTGTGGAAACCTGGTTCCAGCACCCTCCCCTGCTACCTCAGGTGAGACCTCAGTCCGCACTTCGCAGGCTATTGCCAAAAGGGCCGGTAGCTGCGTGATTTTCTTGGCTAAATAATTCTTCCAAACCTGGGTCAAGCCCATATAAGACAACAGTAGCCTACTCTTCTATGGATCCCACATGCTGAGTAGCTTCCAACACCTACCAAAATGAAGTCATTTGGAAGGCGGAGTCACAAAGCCTATTGGTTACTTAAGATATTTAAAGGGTTCTATTGCTAGGGGCTTAGTAAATATATCTGCAATTTGATCTTTAGTGGCCACGTATTCAAGTCTGACAACATTTGTTATAACATTTCTCCTTAAGAAATGGAACTTGATGGGAATATGCTTAGTTTTTCAATGCATGGTTGTATTTTTGGAGATGTTTATGGCACTTATATTATCACACATAATTGGAATAGGATCAGTCAGCTCTATTTGAATATCTTTTAAATTTTGTTCCATCCATAGAATTTGTGTGCAACAAGTAGCGGCAACAATATACTCTATTTCAGCAGTCGATAAAGAAATGGAGGCTTGATTCTTGTTGACCCATGAAACCAAGCATTTTCCCAAAAAGAAATTTGTACCAAAGGTGTTTTTCCTGTCATCAAGACTGCCATCCCAATCAGCATCAGTGTAGTCCTTCAACCTAAATTATTCTCTCTTAACATACCATTGTCCATATTTTGTTGTTACTTGAAGATATTTGAAAATCCTTTTAATAGCAATAGCATTACTTTCACACAAGAAGGATTGAAATCTGGCCACAAGACCCACATCTTACATGATTTCTAGCCTCAAAGATATAAGATACAAAAAGATTTTTATCATGGATATGTATTCAGTCTGATTTATCAATGGTGTCTCATCTTCTTTGCACAATTTGCAACCTGTAGTCATTAGTGTGCTTATTGGCTTGCAATCTTCCAACCCAAACTTCTTTAGAGTTCCTTGAGATATTTGGATTGGGATATAAACACCCATTGTGGAGACTAAGTGATTTGCAAACCCAGGAAGAAGGGAAACTCTTCGATCATGGAATCTTCGAACTATGTCTGCATACACTTTGTGAATTGATGCCCCAATTGTTCCATGTCACTACCAAATATTATATCATCCACATACACTACTACAATTAGTAGATGGTCACCTTCAAACTTTATGTATAAATTGTTGTCAACTATACCTTTCTTAAAACCTTGTTGTTGAAGTTATTTATCTATCCTTTTGTACCAAGCTCTGGGAGCCTGTTTCAATCCATATAGAGCCTTTTTTCAATTTGCATACAAACTCTTTATTTGTGTTGAGTGTAAATCCTTTTGGTTGTTCAATGTAAACTTCTTCTTCTAGATCACCATTAAAAAATGTAGACTTCACATCTATCTTATATACCTTGATTTTTTTATGACAGTCAAGAGCAAGAAAGATTATGATAGCTTCCAATCTTGCTACTGGTGCAAGGGCTTCCTCAAAATCTACCCCTTCTATTTGGGCATACCCTTTGCAAACCAATCGAGCTTTGTTCCTGATTACTTGAACTTGATCATTCATATTGTTTTTGAAAACCCATTTGGTTCCTGTTAGGGTCCTATAGTCTATGAATCAAAGTGTTTTCTTATCTTACTATTTCATTTTGGAGGTATGTTCATCAATTTTAGCCTATGAGCTAATTTGTGTCATAGTCTAAAGAGTCCCTTGTGTAAAAAGGTAAAAATATTGTAAAGGTCGAGTTTTTGAAGGTTCAATAGTCCATGAGCGGTAATTATTAGAGTGTAAGAGATCATGTCATGGTTCTATTAGTGGTTTATATCTCTCATGCCTCCATGATTTCAAATTTCATCATCATGACATGAGAAGGCTTTGAGCAACTTAAAATTTCAAAATTGTTTGAAACTTCTCTCATTGTATCTCATCCAAGTCTGGTTTTAGCTCAGTGAAATACATCATTGATAAAGATGAAGGAGAGGTTGCAGGTCGAGTTCAAATAGTCGTTGTGAGTTTGTTGTTAAACTTGCTATTTTTGTCATCATTTTGAAAAAGTTGTTTCAAACCAAATAGAGCTAAATTTTGGAAAATTGAAAGAGGTTTTTCCAAGCATTGGCCAAAGAATGAAAACTGCCTTCATTTTCTACATAGGTATCATATATTGGAAGATTCAAATGCATATTTACAGACCATTTTTCATGTTTTGGATTTTCCTGTTTTAGTTATGATCTTTGGGTGCATATTGTGAATATCTGGAGAAGAATATTTAGAAACTGAGAGAGGTTTCTCTAAAGAACACCCTCATATACAAAAACTCCTTTTTTGTAAAATAATTTAGGATTCATGATATATGAGCTTGTCTTTGAACCTTATTTTTCCATAAATTCGATCCCCTATGTTGCACAACTGTTGCGAAAACATATCAATCACCTCTGTTGTGCAACTATTAAACAAGTTTATTAGTCATGGTTATTTTCATAAATTTTTATTTTGGGACCTTCTAGAAGTGATTTTTCTGGTTGGATAAGTGTGGATAAGTTTTTATAGTTGAGTTTCTAGACATGATGTTTCTAAAATGTGATAGCTTCCATATGGTAGTTCCTGCGTTTCTACAGATTCATTGTATCTAAACTATTCTACTTTTTTGAAGATAATTCCACCACATATAGTGGTAATTTGGAATTCCTTATTATATTTAACGATGTAAAGACATGTAAAAAAGGAATTGTGGAGTGAAAAGAGAAAATCATGTAAACATTGGAGAAAGTTTGATCAAAGTGGATGTTGGTGGCCACCCACCTATTCCAATTGGACCTCCACCACTGTCACTTTCAGTTTTTCAGTTTCCTTAATTGTAGCACAATTTACTGCGTTTGGTAGTTTTTTGGCTCCTTAACTTCTAGAGTCGTTTTGAGGCCCTAAACAACATTTTTTTAAGAAAATCGAGGCCAACATGGGACCTTGACTGATGTTGGCCACTCAAAAGTTGTATTCCTTCGATAGAACTTTTTAACGAGGTATTGTGCACGTCAAATAAAGATCGTATGCCAAAGTTACAACCTTAAGAAGTTGATGTACCAATTTACCCAAACAAGGCCCATAGTTTTGGCGCTTCATCTCCTAGGGTTAGGTTTTTGGATGTTTAGGGTTTTCCATTGTTTCTCAATAATAAATAGGCCTTCATGCCTCATTGTAACACAATTCAAAGGCATCTAGCCACCACATCTCTTCTCAAAGATAAGCTACCATCACCCGATCTAGTCTTATTTCCATTCTATTTGTAAGCATATTTTAGTATTTGGTATTAATGAAATGAAGAGTTAGTTTTGCTGCATCTTGGTATTTATGGTTATATCTATAATTTGTTGTGTTCATGTTTAAGTTTAGATCAATGGCATTAGAGTGGTCATCTCTTTATCTGTTTTTCTTTTCATGTCCCCAACAAGGTTGGGATATAAGGAGTTAGGGCTCAAATTGGTCAAACCTTTGCAAGACCAGCCTCACAAATCCTGACGGCCTCCCACGTTGGAAGAGAAGAAAGATGAGGGGCAAGAGATCCTTTCAAAATATTGCTCGAAGAATCCCCCGAGTAACAAAGGAACTCGATGATGAACAGTTTTTCCCAGATCCTTCAGCGGCTACCCAAATGTGACACATCTCCTTCCAGTAGCTATTTTGGAAGCACTACATCGTTTAAGGTGCAAGTTAAGTTGACATCCCCATATTTAAAGGTTAGATAGATGTGGGCACCATAGATAAATGGTTAAATCTACTAGAAGGATATTTTTTTGTTCATGATTTTTCTAGCCAGTAAAATATTACTTTTTCACTTCTCAAAGCTACCCCCCATGTCAAGGATTAATCGGAAACCTACTGTGAGAAGAAGGATTAAAGTACACCCTCACTATTTCTGTTGCACCCACTTAGAATTATTTTCGGGATACCCTCAAGGAGCAATGCTACCCTGTTGAGAGCTATGAGGATAAATACATAGAGTGGACCATGCTGCAACAAGGAAGGGACCAAGACGTGCCAGAGTTTACCAATATTTTTCATACCCTTCGCACAAAGTTGGGTATCAAGGATTCTGAGTGGAATTTGGTACTTAAATATCATGGTTGTCTACATGGGTACATCCAAGACGAGATGGAACTCCTGGACATCTTCTCCCTCTGCATGATGTACCGATACACTATCAAGATTGAACAGAAGTTTAAACAGAAAATATGAGACTTTGGATCTATGAATCTGAAGCAAGGGAAAGTTGCCCTTAAGCCGCAAAGAAAAGTACAAATCCAAGGCGAGGTGACCCGGATAACCCACCAATGCCACAAGCAAATAAAAACACCATGAATACAAAGAAGAACATAGGAAAGTGGTGTGAGTTCCATAAGAGCTCCATTCACATGACAAGTGACTGTCGGGCCAAGCACTCACTAGTGGTCGAGTTGAATGCTTATGAATCAGATGCATGTTCTAACTCTGAGTCAGAACCTAAGAAGGGGAATGGAAAAGGGAATCAGATCATTGAAACGGGACCTAGTGCTACCATGGCCACCACAAATATCCAGAAGATTGAGCCTGAAGATCTAGAGGAGGGGTAATGCCTATTCCACTCATAGATGTGGGTGAAGGGTCCTCCACTGCAGTTCATTATTGATAGAGGGAGCCAAAAGAACCTCATTTCAGTAGAGGTCGTGAAGTGGTTAGGCCTACTGACTACAACACATCTGCATTCATACACCATCGGGTGGCTTCACCAAGGAAGAGATCTTTGCTTCAACCAGTAGTGTCACCTTCCCTACAACATCAAGCCCCTCACGGATGAGGTATTGTGTGATGTTTCTCCTCTTGAAATTTGTGATGTATTATTAGGACAACCATACTTGTGTAAGAGACATGTTTTATATGAGTTTAGACCCCACTCTTTTATTATTTCTTTGGGTAGTAAGTTATACAAGATACTGGAGGTAGTCTCGGCTATCATCATCTCTTTAATTTCTGTTAAGAAATTCAGTAAGATCATCTCTTAGACTGGGAAAAATAAATTATTTCTGGTTCAATCTCAAAGTAAGGGGAAGATCATAGCCACATCCATGGCCCTAGGGAAGGGTTCTTCCATGTAGCAGAATCAAGTGGATATGATCGTGGAAGAATACAAGGACATATTCTCCTCAACCATAGGGGTACCTTTGCACTATCAGGTCAAGCATTCAATCAATCTAACTCTTGGATCAACCGTACCCAACGAGATTATATATCACCTCTCCATTCTAGAAAATGAAGATATCAAGAGGAAAATCTAGGAGTTGTTGCAAAAAGGGCACATCTGACCAAGTTCCTCGCCTTGTGGGAGCCTGATTGTACTTGTATAAAAGAAGGATGGAACCTAGAGGCTTTGCATTGATTATTGAGAACTAAACAAAATAACTATCAGGAATAGGTATCCAATCCCATAGTTTTATGATATTTTGGACAAACTCAATGGGGGAAATTATTTTAGCAAGATTGATATGAAGTCTAGTTATCACCGGGTTCCAATAAAGCCCGCAGATGTATGGAAGACCACCTTTAGATCCAAGGAAGGCCTTTTTTAATGGTTGGTTATGCCTTTCAAGTTGACAAATGCCCCTTCTACTTTTATGAGACTAATGGAAGACATCGTATGGCCCTTCACCAACTCATTTGTGGTTTTTTATTTGGACAACATCCTCATCTTCAACAAGAGTTGGGAAGAACACTTGCAACACATTCAATAGGTCCTTCAAACCTTTGGCAGCACAAATTGTGTGTCAACTTAGAGAAATGAACCTTTGGCATGAGTCAGGTCCAATATTTTGGGTTACATCATAGATGAGCATGGCGTGCATGTGGATCTGACTAATATCCAAGTCATTCGGGATTGGCCAGCCCTGACCTAATGAAGCTTCATAGCTTTTTGGGAGTTGCAAATTTTTATTGGAGGTTTTTTTTGGGATTCTCCCATATCACCTGGCCTTTGAGTCAGATTACTAAGGGTGGGGCGAAAGAAATTTTTTCTTGGTCTGAGTCACAACAGAAGGCATTCGTTGAGTGGAAGCACTAACTCTTCTCTGCACCAGTATTCACACTACCAAATCTGTAACAATCATTTGAAATCAAGACAGATGCCTCAAACTATTCTAATGGTGCATTGCTCACCCAACACTGACATTCAGTGGCCTATCATAGTGAGTCACTTTCCGATACAATTTGGAAGTACCCCACCTATGATAAAGAGATGTGTTCATCATGTAGGCTTGCCGACAATGGAAGCATTACATTCTAGGGAAGTATATGGTCTTCCACATTGATCGTTGACCTCTTCAATTTATATAGACACAAGGGAAACTGCAGAATGATCACCATCAGAATTAGTCTACATATCTGCAACAATTCCACTTGAACATTAAATACAAAAAGGGTATCATCAATAATGTTACAGACTACCTCAACCAACCCCCAGTTGCAGCACTGACTACTATTCTCAACTCTTGTGGCCATGAGACCTCTGGATAGCTGCAACTATACAAAAATGATACAAAGTTCGCCTCCACATACAGTATTCTAGTGGATGGAAAGAAATTTCCTGATTTCTACCTCCAAGATGCATTATTATACTACCTAGGCCACCTTTGTGTTCCTTCAAGTGAGTGTGCTAAGATGATTTGGGAGTTGCACTATAGTTGCGTCGCAGGACACTTTTGTGTGGAGAAAACTATGGTTGTACTACAAAAGTACTTTATTTGGTTGCAATTCCGACTAGATGTTGGGAAATATATTAGATCCTGCACTTCTTGTGTCATCGCAAAGCCAACCATGAAGAAGTAGGCCCTGTACACTACTCTGCCTACTCCCAACCCGCTGTGGGAGTCCATCTCCATGGACTATATGTCTAACCTCCCTTTTACCAAGAATGGTAATGACTGTGTATTTGGGGTTGAGGATAGAGTTTCTAAGATGGTTATATTGACGGCCTGCAAGAAGAGTATCACAATAGAGGAAACTGCCAAACCCTTCTTTGAACGAGTATGGGTACAGTTTGGGATCCCGCAGACCATTATATCAAATCAGAATAGCAGGTTCCTAAGAACATTATGGTCAAGCCTCTTGACACTATTGGACACCAAGCTTACCAAGTCAACTACCTTCCATCCCTAGATTGATCTCCAAACAGTGGTCTTCAATAGGATGATAGTGCACATACTCCACATGTACAACTCCAAAACATCCACAAACCTGGGACGAGAGTCTTACCTATGTGCAAATATTTATAATAGACCTCTCCATAGCTTGATCGGTCACAATCCCTTTCAAGTGGGTATAACATTTCAAACATTGTGTACAATTGATGTTACCATGCCTCCTTCGAATACACAAACAAAATCCACACATTTGTTGTCTGAGGTTGATAAAGTGACTAGATTTATTGTACACATCCAACACATCCACTAGCAGGTTCATGACATCTTGGAGAAGTTAAATGCCAAGTACACGTAGTGACATGATCAACATTGGGTGCCACACAAGTTTCAAGTGGAAGACAAAGTTTGGTTGCATTTGTAGAAAGAACACCTTACTGGAGCTCGTCGGAAGCTCAAACCACTCCAATATAGTCCTTACACCATTTCCAAGGCTATGGGAGACAACGTTTTTGAGCTCAACGTTCCCACATTCCTTGGCATGCACCCAATGTTCAATGTGGACCACCTTCGACCACATTTCCCACCATTATTGGACACATGAGACATTGCAAAACATCTCACACCAATTGAGTTAAACCCAGATTCCATGGAAGAGGCCAAAATTGATCGGATTATGGAGATAGAGGTCAAAAACACTTGCCAACAGAAGATCCAACTATGTTGGGTTGTCAAAGTTGGCCAACTCCTGCACCAAGATAAATGGCTTACCAGGGACCAAGTTCATCAAAAGTTTCCCCATCTCATGGAGGCACTCAACGCAATGGGGACCATTGCTTCCTAAGGGAGAAGGACTGATCCAGGTGGATTTTGGTGGCCACCCTCCTATTCCACATGGAACCCCACCACTATCTCTTTCAATTTTTCGTCTTCCTTAATTGTAGCACAATTTACTATTTTTGGCAGTTTTTCAGGCCCTCAACTTCCAGAGCTGTTTTGAGGCCCTAAGCGACATTTTTTGGAAAAACAGGGCCAACATAAAAGTATATCCATTGTTGGCCACTCAAAATTTGTATTTCTCGAATAGATATTTCTAAGGAGGTACTTTGTGTGTCAAAAAGAGATCGTATGCCAAAGTTACAACCCTGGGAAGTTGTTGTACTAATTTACCCAATAAGGCCCATAGTTTTGTTGCTTCATCTCCTAGGGTTAGGTTTTTGGATGTTTAGGGTTTTCCATTATTTCTCAATAATAAAAATGCCTTCAAGCCTCATTGTAACACAATTCAGAGGAATGTAGCTGCCACATCTCTTCTCAGAGATAAGCTATCATCGCCTGAGCTACTCTTATTTCCATTCTATTTGTAAGCATATTTAAGTATTTGATATTAATGAAATGACGTGTTATTTCTACTACATCTCTATATTTATGGTTATATCTGTAATTTGTTGTGTTCTTGTTTAAGTTTGCATCAAATTTTTAAAGCATTGATTAGTACATCAACATAGCGACTATTTTGTTCTAGGATTCTTATGTCAGACATAATGGTGATGTGCCTCTCTTTTTTATTTGACTTCCCTTCTATTTTTCATATATGCCTTTGCTTCTTAATTGTTTGAAAGAAAATTATGCTCTAGATTTTACATTAGTAACCTTCTCATGCTTGTTAAACAATTTCAGTGTTTTATTCTGAAGTTAGATATAATATTCATTATACATGCTTTATATTTAATTTATCCCCATTCTCATTTCATCTCAGCCATACTACAATAAATTTTGTATATCCAGAAGTCTGACTACCTCACCCTAATTCAAATTGCTCTGTTGATTGTGATTGGTTACTAAAATACTATTTTGACTCCATGCCGAATGGGTTTTTCTCTGCCCTTCCACCACATCTATAATTTCTATTATTTGTGAAATGTCTACCCATTATTCCTTATTGAAACCAATATTTAATGACTAAGTTGAAAGAGAGAGCCCTCTCTAGGGTTGGAAGGGCTAGTTTCCAATTATGCAAGTGGTTTGTGGTTACCTATGGGTTTCCTTCCTACAACCAAAGGAAATTACAGCATGCTAACAGTTCCAATCACATTTTTCTCTTTAGACCTTGGAACAAGCTCCAAAATGTCATTCTTTTCAATCTAGTCAAGTTCTTCATTCACATCTTTCACCCAGAACTTGTCCTCACTTGCTTGGCTGAGGTTTTTAGGTTCAATCTGTGACAACGGAGCCATACTTTCATAACTTGTATTGCAAACAAGGTTCCTCCTATTTTGAACACCATGTCATTGATCTCCAAGTATTTGATTCTTAGGATGTTCTTTTTGTACATACCTGGAAGGTTTCTTTGGCCTTGGATTTGTGTCTGCTTCCTCACCTTCACTCTCTGTATCTATTTCTTCTAGATCTCAAGACCTGATATGTGGATATTCTTCATCATCTGAGTTCATATTTCTTTTAGAGGACTTAGGTTGTGAAGCTATTTAATCTACTATCACATCAATTCAATCCTCAATATTATTTTCTTTCTTTTTGTAACACGTATATCCTTTACTTCGAGCAGAGTACCTGAGTAATATTCCCTCATCAGCATGAGAGTCAAACTTTCTAGGATTCTTATCATTTCTTTTGATAAAGAACTTTCTCCCAAACACCTTGAGGTGTTTAATTGATGCAGGTCTTCCCTTCCACAACTCATAGGGAATTTTATTACTAGTAGGCCTGAGTTGATTTATGTTTTACATATACATTGTTTCCTGTGTTGCTTCTCCCAAAAATATGTGAGATACATCTGCTTCATCCAACATTTCTCTAGCCATTTCTTGAATTTTTTATTTCTTTCTCTCCTCTACTCTATTTTTTTGTGGAGTTCTAGCCACTGAATACTGCCTCCTAATGGCGTGCTCTTCACATAATTCTTCAAACTCTTTTGAAGTGTACTCTCCTCCTCTGTCTGATCTTAAAATTTTATATTTAAGTATTTCTCATTTTCTACTTGAGATTTAAATTATTTAAAATGCTTAAATGCTTCCGAATTTTCTTTTAAGAGCACAATCAAAGTGGCCTTGGTAAAATCATCAATGAGCAACATGAAATACCTTTCTCCTTTTTGGGTTTTCATTCTAGTTGGACTAAAAATATTTGTGTGAATGAGTTCTAGTGGTCTAGATGAGGAGAACTCTTTTGACTTGAAATGAGTATTAGTCTTCTTACCAAATTGACATGACTTGCAGATTGAGTTATCAGGCACTGACAGTCTTGGTAATCCTCCCACAACTTCCATCTTACTAACTCTTATCAAATTGTCAAAATTCATATTCCCAAGCCTCTTGTGCCACAACCGTGCTTCATTAGTTTTGCTTCAATAGTAATTAAACCTGGAATCATCAAACACATATACATTATTGTGGGTTTTGATTTATTTTCCAACAATATTTCCATTCTTCATGTTGTGGATCTCACAGTATTTAGATCGAAAGGTCACATTATAGGCATTATCACACATTTGGCTAACACTAAGTAGATTGTGCTTGATATCTTCCACATACAACACATTTTTTTCTTTTGTTGTTTGATCAATATTGATTATGCCTTTACCCTTGATTCTTGTTGGAGCATTATTTCCAAAGGTGACATTGTTTCCTTTGTCCTTTTCTTTTAGCAATGAAAATTTGTTTTTATACCCAGTCATATGTTTAGAACAACCACTATTGACATACCATCTATTCTCTTGAGTATGGGTTGATTGAGCAAGTCCACACTGCATTCTATTTTTAGTCTTTCACTTCCAGCTCCCCTTATCATTTTGGATAATTGAATGACTAATATTTTGGGATTTAGATAGGTATTCAAACTTGCTTATGCACTTAGTTTCTTTGTGCCAAAATTTATTACATTTTAAGAAATATACTTCGCTTAACAAGGGAGAGAAGACATTTCTATCTCTGTGAAAAGAGCTTTGAGCTCTAAAACTCTGATACTTATTATATCTAGGAGTTTCATCTCTTTCAGCTTTGACCCTTCTAAAATCAATAGTTTAATGTCCAAAGATATGACACTTATAAGAATGACCATAAAATAAATAAGCATTATTATTGTTGGAAGTATTATGAAAGTGTGCATGAAGGTACCTTAGTTGTATAAATGATTGATTCATTCTCCATTGATGATCTCCTCTTTTCCCTGTTTCTCTTTAGTCTACATTGATTATTTCTTGATGCTTCTTCGCATAGCTCTACGATTCTTCGAATCTTCCAGACCTCAAGTTTAACTTCTCCATATAATATTCTCGTGTCTTTGAGTATCCAAGACCTATTTTAATTCCTGAGGGTCTTTGGTTATTTATAATCTGATGTAGTTTCCTTTTGCCTTTTGCAAAATTTTCATTTAAACCCTTCTCAGCCTTTATTCCCCCAATTTTCATTCTTAGAGAGACAACCTCTGATTCAAGACTCCGATATTTCTCTTCCCATTCATGGATGAAGTCTTGAATTACCTCTTCCTTTCGTTTAGCTTCTTCCAATTTAACTTTCAAAGATATAATATCATTTTTGATTCCTTAACTTGAGAAACTCATGTTTTAATTGTGTGTTCTCTTCTTCTAGTTTGTCACATGTTCCTTTTTCTTCTTCTAGTAGAAGGACTAAACTATATTTTCTCTTGATATATTCTTCAAGTTTTTATTTTTGATAAGAAAACTCCTCATTATCATAGTTATACATACCTTCTTCATCACGTAGTAGTTGTTCCTTTAGCTGCTTATTATTTTTCCTTGCTTTCTTTAACTCATCAAGTGTACTGATGAGTTCCCCTTCAAGGTCCACTACTTTGTCTTCCTCTTCTTCCTCTTCAAATTCCATAATAATTTATTTCTTAGAATCTGTTCCAAAATCCATAAGTAAGTACTTATATGAATCATCCTCCAAATAATTTTCACTATCTAGCTCTGGTTCTGAGCTATTCTCTTTGGAGTAGAACCCCTTTTTCTTTTAGAGCTTTTTCTTTTGATGTTTATGAGACTTGTTTCCAAATTTATGTTCATCTTCCTTTTCATACTTTTCTTTATAAGGGAATTTGGACTCAAAATTTCCAACTCTTCCATGGCCAAAACATTTAAAGGGAAACTCCCCTTTATATTTTCCTAATCCATGCTTTAGTTTCCTGGATAATTGATCCAACTCCTTATTAGATTCACAACTGGAGCAATCTTGATGATCTTTGTGCTCCTTGGCCTTTTTGGATACTTTGAATGTTTCTTCATTAGGTTCATACTTTTCTCTTCCTACTCTCATCTCATAGGTTGTGAGAGTACCATGCAGCTGGTCCATCTTGAGATCCTTTAAATTATCCATTTCTTCAATAGTTGAGACTTTAGCTTTAAGTCTCATGGGCAGCAATCTTAATATTTTCTAAACAATCATCCCTTCCTTGACCTCTTGACCAAGTCATCTAATCATATTGGTGACTTCATCAACTCTGAGGAAGTATTTTTCTATGCTTTCATCTTCAATCATTCTCAAGCTCTAAAACCTCATTCTAAAGGTTTTAAGTTTCTCCTTCTTGATTTTATCATCTCCTTCATGAATCTGATTAAGATTTACCCACACTTCCTTAGCAGACTTACAGTGCATAACTTTTACTAGTTTTGATTGATTAAGGCCAAAGATAATTGAATTCTTGGCTTTAGAATTATTTCCATATAATTTTTTATCATCTACATCAGTGGGAGGAATATCATGGGAATTGTATTCTACTAACACTCAATTCCAAACATCTACACCAAGGGACATAAGATACACTTTCATCCTTACTTTCCAAAAGGCATAGTTTGTCCCATCAAAGACTAGTATTCTACCCAAGTAAACCTCTTGACTCTCTTGACTAGACATAATTACTTATAGATTTACCCTCCTGTGGCTTAATTTTTCCTAAAGGAACTTGGATCTTATACAAATTGTTGGAATAAGGAATTATAAAGAGGGGGGCATGAATGAGTAAAAGTGAGATTCCTAAATATTTTTCCTAAATATGCTTTCAGTCCTTTTTTTATTTTCTATTACTTATGAGTGCATTTATTCATAAATAAAGTAACCATCGAGTTTAAGCATTCATGTGTTCATACAACCACTAACATTAGTAGCATACACATTTTGACACGGGTGTTTTCATGTGGAAACCCAGAGGGAAAAAGCCACCAATTTGTTTTTTTTTCATGATGTAATAAGCACATATTTATTTACATCAGTTTGTTTGTGAGAGCCTACTCATAGGAGGCACCGACCCCCTTAGGTTAGAAAGAAACAACTTTCCAAGAGGCACCAACATCTTTTGAATGCAAGCTCTTGTCATTGTTCTACTATTTCATACAATTTTTCAAACAGAAAACAAAGGCATATACAATTGCAAGAAAAATACCAATTAGGTTGGTTGTAGAAACAAATTCTACGCATGGTACACTGTTGTTCCACAAAATCCCATTGTCATATATAGTTTCTCTATGCATGTTGCTCATAGAAACATATCCTCATCCCTCTGCCCTCTCTCGCACAATCTCTCTACTACACTCGCTTCAGTTATGTTCTCATAGTTCTTCTCACAGCGATCACTTTGCACTCATTGCTTGTCTCCTAGCACTCTATTTTCTCTCACTACTTAGTCCTTTCTCATATCACACAGCACTCATACCTCATCACTTCAACGATATGCTCTTCTTCACCCAATTTCTTGTTGGAAATCAATGGTTTTGATCCTGTAATGCACTATGTAGAATGTTGTCTTTGTTGCCCTGGTACCTGTTGTTGGGTGTGGAGCCTGATTATCTTCTATAGTACTGGCATATTGGACCCCAGTTCAAAATGGGGCGGCAACACCGCCCGTAAAATAATCGCTGCCGTGGGGGGGTCCAGGGGGGTGGCAGCGACTTTTTGGAGCCCCCCCTGGCGGGGGGTTTCGGGGGCAGCGCCCCGAAGCTAAAAACAACTGTAAAATTGCCTTGTAAAAGTATAGTAATTTCTAGTCAATCTGGGCCGTTCATTAGGCGGATGATCTGATGGTAGAACTTATGTTTAGTTTAGGGTTTTTTTGCCCTAGAAGGCAACCCCTCTCTTTATATGAGGGCATTGTATTTGAGGCTGTGAGATAGATGTGTATTCGATGAGCGAGAAACATAGAGGTGAGACTGTGAGAGAAAACAGAGGATATTACAACGATTTTGCTAAAGGTTGTATCTCTTCATTTTGCTGGATAATAGAAAGGAAGGACTGGCTGTTTGGGGTGGACGTAGCCCAAACTGGGTGAACCACGTATATCTGTGTCTCTCTTGTTTTGTGCGTTTTCTGTGTTTATATTTCTGCAATATTTTATGTGTTCCATTGCTCCGTAATATATAATTTTATAACAACTGGTATCAGATCCGAAGGTCTATTTGGCTGATAAACTCGCAGGAAAGAAGGGTTCCTGGTTCGAGTGGGAGCAATGGCGGAAGATGGTAAGTTTAGGGTCGATAAATTTAATGGCCAAAACTTCTCGCTGTGGAAGATGCAGATGGAAGATTATCTGTACCAGAAAGATCTATACCTACCATTGGGCAGAAAAACAAATATGCCGACGGGTATGAAAGACGAAGAATGGAACCTTCTCGATAGAAAGGCACTCGGAACAATACGGCTGTGCCTTGCTGCGTCAGTCGCTTTCAACATTTCGAAGGAAACCACGACAGTAGGTTTGATGGAGGCGTTGTCGAAACTATATGAAAAACCCTCGGCCTCGAACAACGTATTTCTTATGAAACGGTTATTTAATATGAAGATGTCGGAAGGTGGATCTGTTGCAGACCATTTAAATGATTTTAATACAGTTACAAGTCAGTTAAGTTCTGTAGGGGTAAACTTTGATGATGAAATTAGAGCTCTGTTATTCTTGTGCTCGTTACCAGAAAGTTGGAATGGTCTGGTAATGGCCATCAGTAACTTTGTTTCTGGATCTAGTACTTTAAAGTTTGATGATGTTTTCGGTGCTATCCTTAGCGAGGAAATGCGACGGAAAAGCTCCGGTGAGACATCGGGAAATGCTTTGAGTGCAGAGTCTAGAGGAAGAAAAATGGAAAGAGGAAAGAGCTCAGGATATCGCAGTAAATCAAGGAAAGGCAGATCCAAGTCCAGATCGGGGATAGTGTGCTGGAAATGTGGAAAGAAAGGACACCTAAAGAAAGACTGTAGATCTCGGAAGGGAAAAGAAGGAGATGCACAACAAGAAAACAATCATGAAGCAAATGTGACAGGTGAGGTGTTACAAGATGCTTTGATTCTTTCTTTTGAAAATATTACTGATTCCTGGGTGGTAGATTCAAGGGCTTCATTCCATGCCACACCTGATAAGAAATACTTTCATGACTATGTTCAAGGAGATTTTGGACAAGTTCGTCTGGGTGATGATAAACCCTGTAAAATCGTTGGAATGGGTAAGGTTCTTGTAAAACAGCAGAATGGAAACCAATGGCTATTAAAGGAGGTAAGGCATGTTCCAGATCTAAATAAAAATCTGATTTCAACAAGGCAGTTAGGTGGTGAAGTTTGTGTGACAACTTTCACAGATAAAGCTTGGAAAGTCACCAAAGGAGCCCTGGTAATAGCAAAAGGCGAAAAGGTTGGTACATTGTATTTATGCAATGGTATTTCTAACTCTGTTAATGCTTTAACTTCCAAATGAGCAGATGCAGCATTATGGCATAATAAGCTCAGACACATGAGTGAAAAGGGGATGAAGATTCTTCACTCAAAGAATTTGTTGCCGGGTTTGAAGAATGTTGATTTGGACTTCTGTGAGAATTGCATTGATGGAAAACAGAAGAGAGTCAGATTTCTCAGAGTTGGGAAAGAAAAGAAGAATGAAAAATTAGAGCTTGTGCATACAGATGTATGGGGACCTGCTCAGGTATCATCTCTTGGTGGCTCTCGTTATTATGTTACTTTTATTGATGATGCAACTAGAAAAACTTGGATTTATTGTATTAAGAATAAATCTGATGTATTTGATACTTTCAAGAAATGGAAAGCTTTGGTTGAGATTGAGACAGGAAAGAAATTGAAGTGTCTTAGATCAGACAATGGAGGTGAATATTGCAGCAAAGAGTTTGATAGGTACTGTTCAGAGCATGGAATTCGCAGAGAGAAGACAGTTCCAAGAACACCACAAGAAAATGGTGTGTCAGAAAGGATGAACAGAACAATCATGGAGCGTGCAAGGTGCATGAGATTGCATGCAGGATTGCCTTTACAGTTTTGGGCAGATGTTGTAGATACTGTTGTTTATCTAATAAACAGAGGGCCTTCAAGTTCCTTGGATGGTGGTGTTCCAGAGGAAGCATGGACAGGTAAAAAGGTAAACTACTCTATTTTAAAGCCTTTTGGTTGTGAGGCCTTTGTCCATATTGATAAAGAAAATAGAACAAAGCTTGAGGCAAAGTCAAAGAAATGTACCTTTATTGGATATGGTGTTAATGATTTTGGTTATCGCTTATATGATTACGAAAATCACAAAATCATTAGGAGCAGAGATGTAATATTCAATGAAAAGGTCTTGTATAAGAATCAGTTGCAGGAAAAGAAAGAGGAAAAGGAAAACAAGGAATACACAGTTTTTGATGAAATCACTGAAAAAGTAAAGGTGCCTGAAAATAATAATAATCAACAACCACAACAACAACAACCACCACAACAACAACAGGCACCCGAAACACCTGAAAGTGGTGTTAGAAGATCTACCAGGATAAGTAGACCCCCTGAATGATACTCTCCTTCATTATATTATTTATTGTTGATTGATTCCGGTGAACCTGAATGTTATGAAGAAGCAATGCAGGTTGAAAGCAAGAAGAAGTGGGAGGTAGCCATGGAAGAAGAGATGGACTCCTTAATGCATAACCAGACTTGGGATTTAGTCAGGTTGCCTGCAGGAAAAACTACATTGAAGAATAAATGGGTTTACAGGCTGAAGGAAGAAGATGGAGGAAAGCAAAGGTACAAAGCTAGACTTGTGGTGAAGGGGTTTGCACAGAAGAAAGGTATTGATTTTGATGAAATATTTTCTCCTGTTGTTCAAATGACTTCAATCAGAACTATTTTAAGTCTTGTAGCAGCTGAATATTTGCATCTTGAGCAGTTAGAAGTAAAGAGAGCCTTTCTCCATGGGGATTTGGAGGAAGAGATATATATGCAGCAACCACAAGGATATGAGGTGAAAGGGAAGGAGAAACTTGTGTGCAGGTTGAAGAAGAGCTTGTATGGTTTAAAACAGGCTCCAAGGCAGTGGTATCTAAAATTTGACAAGTTTATGTCTGAACAAGGTTATACTAGATGTCACTCTGATCATTGTGTTTATCTGAAAAAGCAAAATGATGGAAACTATATTATATTGTTATTGTATGTAGATGACATGCTTGTTGCAGGATCTAACATGCAGGAAATAAATGTGCTCAAAAGAAAATTGGCAAATTCATTTGCAATGAAGGATTTGGGTGCTGCAAAACAAATCCTTGGTATGAGAATAACTAGAGACAGGAAAAATAGAAAATTAACATTGTCTCAGAATGAGTACATGCAAAAGGTGTTGAAAAGATTTAACATGCAAAATGCAAAAACAGTTAGTACACCTTTTGCTAGCCATTTCAAACTTAGCAAAGAAATGTGCCCAAAGACCCAAGAAGACATGGATTATATGTCTAAAGTTCCATATGCATCAGCAGTTGGAAGTTTAATGTATGCAATGGTCTGCACAAGGCCTGATATTGCACATGCAGTGGGAGTTGTAAGCAGGTACATGAACAATCCAGGAAAGGAACATTGGATGGCAGTGAAATGGATTCTCAGATATTTGAGAGGTACCACAAATCAGGCATTATGCTTTGGTGGTTCAAACATATCCCTACAAGGATATGTTGATGCAGATATGATAGGTGACAGAGATAATAGGAGGAGCACTACAGGATATGTATTTACTGTCGGAGGAACAACTGTCAGTTGGGTTTCAAAAATCCAAAGTGTTGTTGCACTCTCAACAACAGAAGCAGAGTATGTTGCTGCTACAGAGGCTAGTAAAGAAATGATTTGGTTACAAAGGTTTATGGGTGAATTGGGTAAGGAGCATGATATGGGCACATTATACAGTGATAGTCAAAGTGCCATTCATCTTGCAAAGAACTCAGCATTTCATTCCAGGACAAAACACATACAGCTCAAGTACCATTTCATACGATCAGTGTTGGAAGATGGAGAGTTGAAGCTGGAAAAGATACACACTAGCCAGAACCCTGCAGATATGCTAACAAAAGTTGTAACTAAGGAGAAATTGAGAATATGCTCAGTTTCAGTTGGTCTTCAAGGATGACGATGAAGATGAGAAACAGCCAGGTCCAAAGAGGAGTCATTGTCCAGCAAATGGAGCAGCGGTGGAGTTGCTACAATCAGTCTCCAAGTGGGAGATTGTTGGGTGTGGAGCCTGATTATCTTCTATAGTACCGACATATTGGACCCCAGTTCAAAATGGGGCGGCAACGCCGCCCGTAAAATAATCGCTGCCGTGGGGGGTCACTTTTGGGAGCCCCCCCTGGCGGGGGGTTTCGGGGGCAGCGCCCCTGAAGCTAAAAACAACTGTAAAATTGCCTTGTAAAAGTATAGTAATTTATAGTCAATCTGGGCCGTTCATTAGGCGGATGATCTGACGGTAGAACTTATGTTTAGTTTAGGGTTTTTTTGCCCTAGAAGGCAACCCCTCTCTTTATATGAGGGCATTGTATTTGAGGCTGTGAGATAGATGTGTATTCGGTGAGCGAGAAACATAGAGGTGAGACTGTGAGAGAAAACAGAGGATATTACAGCGATTTTGCTGTAGGTTGTATCTCTTCATTTTGCTGGATAATAGAAAGGAAGGACTGGCTGTTCGGGGTGGACGTAGCCCAAACTGGGTGAACCACGTATATCTGTGTCTCTCTTGTTTTGTGCGTTTTCTGTGTTTATATTTCTGCAATATTTTATGTGTTCCATTGCTCTGTAATATATAATTTTCTAACACCTGTGTCCATACTTTCTTAGTGTACCTTAGTATGGCTCCTCTTGTTTTTTCTGTGTCTATTGGTTGAGCTTTGTCATATAATTAAACACATAAATGGGCTTTCGAGTTCTCCACTAAATCCCTGTGTAAACATCCATACTGAGAATTTAATCTCAGGACCTGCACACTCTACCGTGACTCCCATGTTTATTTATTACTCCATATAGCTTGACAACACTTAAGAATGGCCACTTTGTTCCTCATTTAACTCTACCAGACGTGCACATGAAGCAACTTATTTCTTTCTCCATTCCTTCATTTCTTCTCTATTAAATGTTGTTATCATTGTCTTGTCTCAACGCTTTCTGCAAGTCTAGATAACTTCATAAACCAACTTCATCGATCTACATTTAATCTTCAACTTCTGACCCATCCATCCATTTAACTCATTGTACTTGTTTCATCGGAGCCTTGTCATATCATAACTTAACCAAATGAAATGTTACGATATTAAATAGCCATGATATCCTTAGCTCCCTTGGCATTTAGCTCCCGGAGTGTTTTCCTTCTCATAGGACCAGTCCTGTGACCATCGACTTAGCATTATATCAGAGCCTCTTTGTATCATAACTTCTGCGGAGTCCCAATTGCATATTAGCTCCCATTGTTTAGCCCTTTTTTCCTTTGTGATCCATATGACCATGTGCTAGATAATATAAGATCCCCCTTTATTTTAACTTAGTATTCCATTTGCATTAGAGTTATGATGTCCTCATACTCTGATATACTAACCTATAATATGCTAACATCACTTCTACACATGTCACTCTGATTTACCCCATTGGGACACTGAAAATCCTAAAATAGGATGCCACATGTCCATCTTACTGTCACAACATGCTGATGTCAATTGCCTGATCTGAAAATGAGATCTAAGATAATTAATAAGGTATTACAGACTTATGTGCATGGATTTGTCTATGTCATTTTATGCAATGGATCGATAAGATTGCGAAATTCATAGACAATGAATCAGTAAAACAAAATATAATAGGCAACACATAACACAACAAATTTAATAAGGAGTTCACCCAATACTCCTAGGCTACATCTCCTGGTCCAGCCTTCAGTGGTGGCCTCTCTATTATGTCCTCAAGCAAAGTTTTGTTTACAATAGTGAGCTCAATTTGAGTCTCACACACAAACAGATTACAATAACAAGAGATTCACTTGAATCCCTCAAGCTTCCTCTAAGTACACAGACTCCCACACAGCTCTCTATCCGACCTAAACTTTGTCTCGCATTTGCTTTTGAACACTACCTACCTATTTTCTCTCTGTCTGTGGCTTTTAAAGCCAACTGCGCTGCCTGTTCGTTTCATATCCTCAGCTCTTAGTCTCCCTGACCTCTGAATGCTTTGAATCCATCTGTCAGTGTTATACAATCATTTCTTAACACATGGAGAGGAGGTGGCCACCCATTCCGCAACGCTGGAGTGCCTCGGGTCTCTGAAATGCCTGAAACAACCACACTCTATTTTTATAGTGAAAATACATTTTAACAGAGAAAGTCTACTAGAAATTAATATACCAGACTTCAAAGTCCTTTAAATATGATTCATTCCCCTATCGGGTCCGCCCACAGGTCTGTTGTGTGTGGAGCATGATTGTTCAAAGGTCTTTGTTTCAGCCGGATGTATACCCCAGGAAGTTTGTACACCCCTCCACGCGAGGGGGTGCGGGGGGGACTTGTCCCCCCACGGGGGTCCGAGGGGGCCGATCCCCCCGGCTGGGGGGTCCGGGGGCCAGCAGTCCCCCGACAGGGGCTCGGGGGCACCGCCCTCAAAGCTAAAAACAAATGTAAAATTGCCTTGTAAAATTATAGTAATTTCTAGTCAATCCAGGCCTTTCATTAGGCGAATGATCTGACGGTAGAACTTATGTTTAGTTTAGGGTTTTTTGCCCTAGAAGGAAACCCCTCTCTTTGTATGAGGGTATTGTATTTGAGGCTGAGATATAGATGTGTATTCTGTGAGAGAGAAACAGAGAGGTGAGACTGTGAGAGAAAACAGAGGATATTACAGCGGATTTGATGTAGGTTGTGTCTCTTCATTTTGCTGGATAATAGAAAGGAAGGACTGGCTGTTCAGGGTGGACGTAGCCCAAACTGGGTGAACCACATATATCTGTGTCTCTCTTGTTTTGTGCATTTTCATGTTTATATTTCTGCAATATTTTATGTGTTCCATTGCTCCGTAATATATAATTTTCTAACAAGGTTGTTATCGCATATCGGGAGGGCTCCATCCCTTTGTATTTTGGAAATACAATAGAATCATGAAAATACATTAAAATGGATCTATTTGCGGATCTCAAATCCTATAAAATGTTTTCGATAATCCTATCGGGTTAAGATCATTGGGTCGCTCCAATTACGATATCGCAATCGCCCATTGCAATACCCCTGGGCCGTTGTAAGGGCTCCTGCAATCCCTCGATAGCGATCCTACGAGTTGATAAGGGTCGTCAATCTACGCGCTTGGTCGATGGTCCATATTAACTCCGCCAACCATCGTCACCATATACATATGCTAAGCGCTGATATCGTTGTTCGTGATCGCAACTCTCAAGTAGATCCCGCCGATCTCTGTCGAAGTTTACCGCCAATTGCGATTTCTGATCCAATTTGGACCATTGATTGGCCAGATCAGAGGGCTACTATGCATCACTTGTTCCGCTTGAAATTACTCTATTTTTTTCATGATTTCACGGATTTTGGGCCTCCCGATAGTGTTTCTCCGCCCTGTTAAGGGTGTCCCTCTTTCGCTATTTTCGATCCTTCAAGGGATTTTTGGCTTTGGCATGATTTTTAATAGTTTTATGAAGACTTAGAGGCATCTTTGGATCCATTTGGATCATGCCTTCCCACTGAAAAAGGCTTTTGGACCACCAAAAGTTGGTTTTCAAGCATCAATCAAGTGAGGATATTGTTGCCTCACTTGTCCAATCTCTATCCATTTTTCACTACTGGGTTTTGAACCTTTGAGTCCAATCCTTAGGTACTTAATATATCCTTTGTGCATTGTCCTCACCTTCCTGTCTGGAACTGTATCTTCCTGCAGCTCATTGAGGTATTCAGGCAACAGATCATCAATGGAAGGAAATTTACTTTGCTCTTTAGGATCTTCAATTAATGAAGGTTCAAACAGTCTTAAATTTTATGCATTTACCACTAAATAGATGTGCATGTATGCTGCTAGATCAAGGTGGAAAGCATTCTCACCAATTTTCCCAATTACCTTAAAAGGCCCATACCTTATTGGCTTCATATTCTTTCCTTCACCTTGCATTCTATCCTTGCTGATATACAACCATACTTGATTTCCAACTTGGAAGTTGTGCTACACTCGGTGTTTATCATGCCTTGCCTTGTATTTGGCTTGGCTCTTTTCCAGTTGTTCCTACACTGCCTGGTGAATCTATTGGATCTGTTCAATGAATTTAGTTGCTTTATCCACATCATTATGTCCAACAACTGCTATATCTTTTTCAAAGACAAAATCCAAGGGAGACCTTGGTATAAAACCAAAACAGGTCTCAAAAGGAGATCTCTGTGTAGAAGAATGTTTAGTACGGTTGTAAACATGTTGCACATAACATAAATGTTCATCCCAAAGCTTGGGATGCTTGCTGCAATAACCCTTGAGCAACTAGATCACTATCTGGTTGACTACCTTTATTTGGCCATCTGTCTGTGGATGAAAGGCTGTACTTTTCTTCAGTTTGGTGTCCATTAATTCCCACAGACTTGACCAAACCTTCCCAACAAATCGGGAGTCTTGATCAAATAATATGGAAGTGGGTAACCCAAAATGCACCCAGACATGCTGAAAGAACAATTTCGTTGTTTGTTCAGTTGTAATCTGTTCATTACAAGGTATTAAAATACACATTTTGCTAAACCTATCCACAATAACATATAACTAGTAATGCCCCTTTCTAGATTTTGGAAATCCCCCAATAAAGTCCATGGAAACACTTTCCAAAGGAAGGGAAGGGACTGGTAGTGGAGTGTACAAGCCTAGTTTTCTATTGTTGGGCTTGCTTTTAACACACATGATATACCCTATTACATATCTAGAAATTGTTTCATGCATTTTTGGCCAATAGCAGTATCTTTGTAGTTGTGCAATTGTTTTGCTTACACCAAAATGACCTGATATCAGAGAAGTATGTGCTTCCCTAATTATATTAATTCTCTCTGTTTGTGGAATGCATAGCTTTCCCAAATGATACAAGAGTCAGTCCTTAATATAGTAATCCACTTCTTCTACCTTTTTTCCATTACTTAAAGTTGCATATACATCTTTAAAGTCTATATCTTGAGAATATTGTTCAATGTAGCTTTCATGTATTACTGAATTATGCTTAAGTATAGTAGATGCATTTATGATTGGTCTGGACAACATATCTGCAACTTTATTGTGTATGCCCTTTTTATATATAATGACTAAATGAAACTGCTATAGGAAACCCATCCACTTATAGTGTCTTGATTGCTGCAACTTAGTTTGTGAGTGCAAGTACTAAAGTGGCTAATGATCAATATGTATTATTGTTTCTTTGCCCATTAAGTAATGTTTCCACTTCTTCACACTCTGAACTAATGCATACAATTCTTTGTCATATGTAGGATAGTTAACTACTGCAGAATTAAAAGTCTCATAATGGTAGCATATGGGTTTACCATGTTGCATCAACACTACTCCCATGGCATAATCACTCGCATCTGTTTCGATCTCAAATGGTTGTTGAAGATTCAACAATTCTAGTACTGGTGTTGCACTAATTTTTTCTTTCAAGGTGTCGAAGGCTTTCTGTTGTTTTCCTCCCCACTAAAACACCTTATTCAATCCTATCAATGCATGTAAAGGATCTGTAATTAAGGAAAAGTTAGTAATAAACTTTCTCCAATATTGTGTTGCCCCTAGGAAGCTTCTAACTTTAGTAGCAGACTTGGGTTTAGGCCAGTTTACAATGACTGCAACCTTCGAGGGATCTATCTTTAGTTCGCCACCCCCTACTATATGACCCAAATAATTCAAAGATGTTTTTCCAAATTCAAATTTTCATAATTTAACATAGAGATTTTCATTTTTCAAAACATCTAGAGTCTGCTTTACATGTTGCAAATGTTCTTCCCATGTTTTACTATGTACAAGAATGTCATACAAATATACAATTACAAAATCATCAATAAAAGGCCTGAGTACATCATCCATTACTCTCATGAAAGTGGCAGGAGCATTAGTTAAGCCAAAATGCATAACTAACCATTCATACAGCCCTTGCTTTGTTTTGAAAGCATTCTTCCATGCATCTTACTCTACTACTCTGACTTGATGGTAACCAATACGTAGGTCCCACTTGGAAAGTAAACAACTTCTTTCAGTTGATCCAATAGGTCATCTATGCAAGGAAGGGGATAACGATTCTTGATCGTTATTTTATTCAATGCTCGGTAGTCAATGCACATCCTCCATGAACAATCCTTCTTTCTCACTAACATTATTGGAGATCCGCATGGTGATGTGCTTGGTCTTATGAACCCTTTCTTGAGCAGCTCTTGTACCTGCTTCTTGATTTCTACATTCTATAAAGTGGATAACCTATACATTCCAATGTTAGGCAATGGAGCATCTTGCTGCAAATTAATATCATGTACAATTTCCCTTTTTGGTGGCAGACCTTTAGGTTCTTGAAATAATATATCATATTCGGAAACAACCTTTTCTAAATCGGCTTGTTGTTTAGCATCACAACCCTCAAATATATTGGATTTTTCAGGTTTCTTTTCCTTTACAACTATCAGTAAAAATCGCTTGCATGAATTTACAATTCTTTTCATCTGCCCTGAGTTTATGAGAATATAATTATTCTTGAGTTTATGAGCTCTTAACAATATATTCTATTCCATCTTTAACAAGTTGATACTTATTTTCAGCTTTATAGAATATTGCTTTTCTATCATACAAGTAAGGACTTCCTAAAACAATTCCACATATATCCAAGGGAACAATATCTAACTCAACCTCATCCAAAAATGCTAACCCAAAAGAAAACCTAAGTTTACATTGTCTAGTCACTTGTAGCTTTGCTTTATCACATACCCAAACTAATGGATATGGCTTCTTGTGAGGTGTGGTTAGCAATCCCAATTTCTTTACAATTGCTTTAGAAATTAAATTTACTTGTGAGCCACTATCAAACAGAGTATCAATATTTTGATAATTGGAAATAACTCTAATATGAAAAATCTCAAGTCTTCTTCTCTCATTTTCTTCACTATTAATAGTTTGGGCAGAATTACTAGTAGATGCTTCAGAATTTTTACCTTTTATACCTGTGGCTGCAATTGTTGTTTCATCACCTGAGTCTAACCCCAAATATTTTTATATAGTAGCAGCAATCTTCTTCTTCTTCTTGCCATTGAACTTCTTGGGTTTCAGCTCTGGATGCAAAGACCAGCAATGTTCATCATCATGTCTGTCCTTCTTGTAGTCATTGCATGAAGGTTTGGCCTTCTGTACAGTATTGGCCTTCCTCTCTTTCCATTTCTTCTTCCTCTTTTCCTTGTTCTTGCTTGCAGTGGTTTTTGATGATCCACCAATCTCTGGGTTCACATTCTTGCCTCTTGATTCTAGATGGGTAACCTGAACAGATACCTCATCTATGCTAGTAGGGTTAAACATGAGAATGGTATGTCTCAAATAACTATGTAGACCACCTATATACTTCAGCAAAGTTTCAGGTGAGTCTAAATAAATGCCTAGAATCAAAGCTCTCTTTCTAAACTCTTGGGTGTAACTTTGTACACTTTGCCATTTTAATTGGTGAAGAGTTTGCCAACTCATCATAGATTGCTACATATAAGCTAGTGGATAGAATTGTTTTATAATTAAGAAACAAATTCACTCCAGATAGAAAGAATTTTACCATGCTTCTTCAAGTCATCTTGTGTTTCGCCTTCCCACCATACCAAGGCAGTTCCTCCAAGGCGTAGGCTAGCCAACTGAATCTTAATTCTATTTGAGTCAATATTCTGCACCCTAGAATACACATCAATCTACTTGATCTAGTTATCTAGCTTCTATGCATTTAAGTCTCCATCATAAACAGGCAAATCAAATTTAACATCTAGTTTAATCAAATATGTTTTCTTCTTTTTATTTTCAGGGCTATTAGGAGGTGTGGGAAGATTTTCTTCTTTCCCTTTGCCTTTAGAATGGTCATTTAGGAGAGATTCTTCTACTCCTTTGTCATCCTTCGAAGTTGAAGAATCTTCACTCTGACCTTTCTTGAATTCTCTATACATTTCTTCAACCATGGCTCTCATAGTCATGAAACTGTCCATGAACTAAGAGTCTGATTCCAAGGGAATCTCTTCTGACATTTTCCTCCTAGTATAGACTCTACCAATTTCTGGGTTAGATTCAACCAATTCTCCTTCTCCTAATTTAAGCTTTGATCTAGTTATCATTCACAAATAGTCTAGCACAAGCTTGTCTAACCTTAGCAACCTAAAGCTCTGATACCACTTGATCTGAAAATGAGATCTAAGATAATTAAAAAGGTATTACAAACTTATGTGCATGGATTTGTCTATGTCATTTTATGCAATGGATCGATAAGATTGAGAAATGCACAGGCAATGAAGTAGTAAAACAAAACATAATGGGCAACACACAACACAACAAATTTAATAAAGAGTTCACCCAATACTCTTTGGCTACATCTCCTAGTCTAGCCTTTCGTGGTGGCCTCTCTATTATGTCTTCAAGCAGAGTTTTGTTTACAACAATGAGCTCAATTTGAGTCTCACACACAAATAGATTACAATAACAAGAGCTTCAGTTGAATCCCTCAAGCTTCCTCTGAGTACACAGACTCCCACACATCTCTCAATCTTCTCTAAAATCTATCTCACATTTGCTTTTGAACATTGCCTACCTGTTTTATCTTTGTTTGTGGCTTTTAAAGCCAACCGCGCTGCCTATTTATTTCATATCCTCAACGCTTAGTCTCCCCGGCCTCTCAACACTTTGAATCCCTCTACCAGTCTTAAAAAATCATTGCTTAACACATGGAGAGGAGGTTTCCACCCATTCCGTAGCGCTAGAGTGCCTCGAGTCTCTGAAATGCCTGAAATGGTCGCACTCTATTTTTACAGTGAAAATACATTTTAATAGAGAAAGTCCACCAAAAATAAATATACCTAACTTCAAAGTCCTTTAAATATGATTCATTCCCCTATTGGGTCCGCCCATAGGTCGCTATTGCATATTGGGAGGTTTCCGTCCCTTTGTATTTTGGAAATACAATAGAATCACGAAAATACATTAAAATGGCCCTGATTGCAGATATCAAATCCTATGAAATGTTGTTGATAATCCTATCGGGTCCTCATTGGGTCACTCTGATTTCAATATCGCAATTGCCCATCGCAATGCCCCGAGGCCATTATAAGTGCTCCTGCAATCCCCCGCCAGTGATCCTGTGAGTTATTATGGGATGTTGATCTGCACGCTTGGTCGATAGTCCATATTAACTCTGCCAATTGTTGTCGCGATATACATATATTAAGCACCGAGATCACTATTCGCGATCGCAACTCTCAAGTAGATCACATCGATCTCTGCCAAAGGTTACTGCCGATTACGATTGCCGATCAGAACTAGACCATTGATCAGTCAGATCGGACGGCTACTATGCATCATTTGTTATGCTTGCAATTACTCTGTTTTTTTTTCACGATTTCATAGGTTTTGGGCCTCCCGATAATGTTTCTCTGCCCTGCTAAGTGTGTCCCTCTTTCATTGTTTTCAATCCTTCAAGGGATTTTTGGCTTTGGCATGATTTTTAATAGTTTTATGAAGACTTAGAGGCATTCTTGGATCCATTTGGATCATTGCCACTTCAGCTTCTCAGAATCAATGACATGTCACCATATGTTCTACCAGAAGAGAGAGAAGGAGTCCCAATTAGTCTTGGTTTTGCAACAAATCCTTTGTTAACTCTGTTAGGTGTCACTCGGTGCTTTAACAATATTGGAAGCACTAGATATCCTAACTTCTTAAAATATAGATATTAAGAAGTTTTGATATTTTGATATGCTCCGACCTCTGATATGGTGATGACCTCTGATATTTTGATATGCTATAACCTCTGATATGCTGATGACCTCCAATATTTCGATGGCCTCCAGCCTCCAATATCCCTATATGGCATGCTTTGATGTCCCCATATTCTCTAATCTCCAATATCCCAATGCTCCCATGGCCCTATGCTTTGGGGTTCCGATATTAGGTCTCAATGTGCTTTGACCTCTTATATTCATCCTTCCTCTCTACTGACCTCTGATATAGCCTACTCTCATGTGCTTACCTTTGATATTTCAACATTCTTGGGACTTCAAGTCCGTCACTTTGAAAGACCATAACTTTTGATCCAGGAGGTCATTTTTAGACTTCCACACACCATTGGAAATATCTTTCAGAGCAATTTCCAATGAATAGGTTATGATGTAGAATTTGAGCCCATATGCTATCTATAAAATGGCTACAAAATATATGCCATTCTTTTCTCCTTGACTCTTCTTCTTGTGCATGAAATCCTGAACTCCAAACCATCATATTCATCATTTTATGTCTTCTCTAGTAAGTCTGCTACCGTGATGATTCTCTACATGAAGCTTGCAATTATCATAGGATTCCTCTTGAGTTTGCACTACCAATCACCATAGTAGTCATCATTTTATGGCTTTCAATAAGCCTGCTACTATGATGATTCTTGACCAGAAGCCTGCAGCTACCATAAGATTCCTCCTAGACTCCCAATCACCATGTTGGTCCTGATTGACATCAATGCCAACACTATCACAACCACTAGCCATATAGAAACTACCAATTTTCCAACAAAGAAGTTGAAATATCTATATGACTTGCACTCATAGTTGGAAGTTGTTCAATTGATGGTCAAACTCTTCAATCTTGAGTTGAAATATAATGATCCCCCAGCCCTAGCCTTTGAAATTAGAGCCATGATGCATGACATAGATGTCGCCAAAGTTAATATGGACATTCCTCTCATGGCCTTTTTCAAGGCCGTCTACCTTACATACTCTCATTATCTTGAATCTCTGAAAGCTAGTGAGTAACTCAAGTCCATTACTTTTGACTCTCTGGTGGAGAAGTTTGCAAAATGAGAGATATTTTGGTAAGAGGAAGAAACAAAACCAACCCCCTAAAGAAGTAGTGTACCTTACTAAGAAAGAAAATTAGGTCATATGATTCTCCTAAAGGAAGTGGTAGTATAAGAGCATGTGGAAGCAAAAAAAATTGAGGCAAGAAGGGTAAACACAATAAAGGAGAAAGACTTGATCTTCACTACATTCATTGTAGTAGAGATGGAAATGATAGAAAAACATGCATAATCCCCTGGAAGATAGTTGAAACCAAAAATAATGTAAGGGTAAAACATCAAATCCGCCTAAAGGTAAAGCACATAAATCTACTCATTAAGTTTTTTCCCATTGAAATATTGGAGTAACTGGAGATCTATTTCACACTTCACACTACCTCTTAGAGATATGCATGGCTACTTGATATAGGTGCAACCTACCATATGAAATTTTGGAAATATTTTTTGAATATTTCATTGGAAGCGTATATGGAAAGGTGTATTTTTTAGGCAAATAAAATCTCAAGCCCTTGGGACTTGGTACCATTAGGATCAAACTACTTGGACTCATTGATTTTCTTCTATGTGATATACTCTACCTTCCAAAGTTGTGAAGAAATATATTTTCCCTTCTTCACATTCACCATCGATGTCATTATATCCATATGTTTGGTGGAAAAGTGGAAATAAGGAAAGCATATGACAACATTGTTGTCATGAACATAGTTACCTATCAAACAGGTACTATATAGAGTTCTCGCATTTTTAGAGTTGAAAAAAATCCTCTGATTTTGAAAAGTGTTGATTCATAATACACATCTTTTTCAGTATATTTTTGACACTTTAAATTTTCTTATGTATTAAGTATGCACATTCTTTTTAATTGTCAGTGATTTTCATGCCAATTTTGAAAAATGTTGATGCGGCATCAACCCTATTTTTGGGGGATTTATTTATGACACTTGAAAAAAAATTGATATCTTAAGTATGGATAATTTTTTTTTAAATGTTGATCATTTTCATGTGGATTTTAAAAGTAGAATCAACTTTTTTTAGGCATATTTTTAACAATTTAAATCTTTTATGTCCTAAGTATGCACAATTTTTGTTTTAATGTCAATTATTTAACCATTTTTCAAGTTGTTTTATTCCTCTTCTTATTTTTGGTCTTAAGGTGTTTATTTTTTAATGCTTTTCTAAACTTGTATTTTTTGTTTTTCTTGCAATGTTTTTTTCAATGATATTTTTTATACAAAGTTTTAAAAAAATAATAAAATAATATTTTGAAGTTAAGATTTTTTATATATTTATATATCGTTAATTAATAATTCAATACGAAAAAAATAAATTAAACATTCGACAAAAAATACACATTTTGCACACACACACACACACACACACACACATCTCTCTCTCTCTCTCTCTCTCTCTCTCTCTCTCTCTCTATATATATATATATATATATATATATATATATATATATATATATATATATGCATACATATTTTGAGACATTTTCCGTAAAAATGACAGGTTAAATAAACGATTTTTTGTGAACAAATTGAATAATTTTTTTTGGAAAAATAACAAATTTTATGAATTTTATATGCAAAGATAATGGCATTTAAAGTTTTTTTATCCCAAAAGAAAATGATTCACACAAAATTTAAGTAAAAATAACAACACAAAAAAATGTTAAAAAAAACATACAATTTAATTAAAAAATAGAGAGTGAGCAATAAAATTTAAAAATATAAATAAAAATATGAAACATAAAAATTAAAATTATTAAAATAAAATACATAAATAAAAATAAAAGAGCATTATTTTTTTAAATAAATTAAAATAAAATAAAATAAAAAACCATTAAAATACATTGAAAAAAAAAAGCATTTAATAATAATAATAATAATAATAATAATAATAATTTGACATTACGGCCCCTAATTGGCAGAGGCCAATACGGGGAATTGTCCCCTAGGGGAGGTTGATTCTGGGAATCAGCCCTCTGCTAGTAGGGGCCAGAAGGCCACCGCAGGGCCGGTGAAGCGGGCCCAAATTCCTTGGCCAGGTTGGGGCAGAGGGACAAATTTTTTTTAAGTGTTTTTTTAATGAATTTTTTTAGTGTTTTTTAATAATTTTATTTTATTTTTTAGTGTGTGTGTGTGTGTGTATATATATATGATGATGATGATGATGGTGGTGGTGGTGGTTAACGTCCACTGAGACCAAATTGGTCTATCAGACCTATAATTTCTTAATTTCTGATTGTCTGGCTCCTCGTCTTTCTTGGTGAGATTGGTGATGCAGCTTTCTTTTTCTTCTCTATGGTCTTCCAACTTTCTTTATCTTGCATCTCCTTCATATCTTCTAGTTCTTGGGACATTGGTGTCTTAGCTTCGCAATCTATTGTGTTTGTCCTTTTGGAGATAGTTGGAGAAGAAGTTTGGTCTAGGAGATCTGCTTTACTATTAAATGAAGATTTATTTTGCGCGTTATTCGAAACGTCATAACTGTCGATGCTTGAGGGGTTGTTGAGTTCACTCTTTTGTTGTTGGGCGGGGCTTTCCCCCTGCTTATCTTGAGAGTTGTTTCTATCTTGCCCGATTTCTTGTAATTCAGAGTTTTCTCAAGAGTATTCTTCTTGGATGACAGTGTAGTGTTATTTTTGTGCTCCTTCCCACCATGTAGATTTGTGGTGATTTTTTCTAGCAGAATTTTTCTGGGAGGCTTTTGGGCAATTTTTGGCTAGGTGGCCTGTCTCAAAGCAGGATCGACATCTGAAGAGGACACTTTCGTAATCGAGTTTCTGGTTCCACACATAGTCTTTACTTGTTAGGTGTATTTCAGCTAGGAATCCGATGTTGAAGTCCATTTCCACACAGATGCGTGCATACGTGGTTCTGGCATATTCCTCTGTTTCTGGGCACCTGCAGTAAAATTTCCCAATTGCATTTCCAATGGCTTCTAGCGAAGAGAAATTCCAGAGATGCAAGGGTAGGTTTGGCAATCTCACCCAAACTGGTGCTGAGGTTATGACTGTTGTTGAGGGATCGAATGATGGGTTCCATGGCCTCATAAATAGCCCTGATTTATCCCAAAACCAAGGGCCGGAATCTAGAATACATTGTCTGCTTTCATGGTTTTCAAAATCTACTATAAAGAAACCCCTAGCACAAGGGTAGATATTAATTGCATCAGGAATTAGAGGCTTCCATACCTCTGAAATCCAATGATTTAAATTAATTGTTTTTAATTTGTTTGTGTTTTTATTTTTTATTTTTTAATTATCCAATTTCTTTTGGTTGTTTTTTTTAAGTGTTAAATTTTAAAATTTTTTCCTTAAATTATGTCTTTGTTTGAAAAAGAAAAAAAAACAAACAAACTTACTTTTTTTATAAGCTAATTTTGTTTATTTTTAATTAATTTTTATGTTTTATTATTATTATTATCATCATCATCATCATCATCATCTTTGTCTTGATAATGAACTGTTACTGTCAATGGATCTAGGCCATGAAACTACTTTGTGATTTTTCCAGAAGATATTTTGTATATATATTTTTTATGTTTGATTTTTTTAATCATTTTTTATCATTTTAATTTTTTTTAATGTTTAACCTACTTTTTTATTTATTAGTTATTATTTTTTTGAACTTTTGCTTTTTGTTTTTGTTTTACTTTTAGTTGTTTTCAATTTTTTAATATTTGTTTTATTTTGTGTTTTTCATTTTTATTTATTTATCTATTTATTTATTATTTTGTTTTGTTTTAATTTTTTTTGTAGGGGTTGTGTTGATCCTCGATTGGAAACCCGGCCCCATTATGTGTCAATTGATAGTTTTTTTTGTCAAGTTGTTTTCGATCCCCGGGCTTGACCTGTGGCTTGAGGAGTCGCAACCCATAGGCACCTTATCTGTCAAAATCACCCAGGATTGCACCTGACCTAGGCCACACCATCCCTAAGCTAACTGGATTCTTTAACATGTCTCCTCCCCCTAGAACAGGGCACAACGACCCCCCGTACGGTTTGATACTGGATCGCCTTGCTAACAAGGCCCATCTTCAATCGGTTGTGCTAGTGAACTTGACTATCAATTTGATAGCTGATTTTAAAGTTTTTGTTATAATGAATCTAGTCTGCGTCCATAGTGTGTCAATTTCATGGTTGTTTTTTATTTTTTGTTGCAACGTGTCAAGTTTTTTAAGGCTAAGATTTTAAAATAGTTATATTTTTAGCATAATTACTCTTGGTATAATAACTCTTTCATTTAGGTGTTCATTTAAAAAAAAAACAGTCATATAAATTTTCCACAATGTCATGTTTGAAATATATTGAAAGCTTAAGGTTTTTTGTAGTCGTGATATTTGGTTTTAATTTTATGGTTAAAAATTTGTCAAAATTTTAAGTTTTTTCTAAGTCATGATATTTTATCTTTAATGTTATGGTTGAAAACAATTATAAGTATTTATCTTTAACGTCATGGCTAAAAATTGTTGGAATTTTAAGGTTTTTTCGAGTCATGATATTTTATCTTTAACATCATTTCTAAAAAATATTGAAAATCTACCCCGAAAAAAATAAAAAAAATAATAAATAAATAATAAAATAATTATAATTAAAAATAAAAATAATAATAAAATAAAATAAAATCGTTGGTGCAGCATCAACACTTTTCATTTTCGGGTTGTTTTTTCATGTTTTTTTGGGCTCAACTTCTTGTTTTGAAGTAATAGTTATCATTTGACTGGTAACTTTGTTCATGACAAGAGTAGAGGAGGAAAGATTGTTGAAGGTGGAAAGAAAGTCTACTTACACATAGAACTCAACATACTTCTCTCAGCACAATGAAGGTATATCTACATCTAGTATTCAATGGCATACAATGTTTGGATATGTTAATTATGATACCCTTCATTTACTAAAAAAAATGGTGTTTCTAGTTTGTCGTTTATTCCTAGGAAACTAAAGAATGTGATGTATGTATCCTAAGAAAGCATAGAAAACAACCATTTTATGATTCTACTTCCAAAGACATATAAAATTTGCAGTGATTCATTTTGATTTGTGTGGAACTATCCTTATCCATTTTGCAATGGAAATAAATATACGATGAATTTTATTGATTATTGCACCAAGATCTACTATGTATATTTGTTGAAAATCAAATCACAGGCTTTTGAAACTTTCATAGTTTTCATGTATGGGATGAAAATGATGCGCAGTCACATATTGGATCCCTTCATATTGATTATGGAAAATAATGTATTTCTAAATAATTTGAAATTTATCTTTTCCAACTTGGGATTCAACACCAAACCATTCTTCCATACAATCCTCACCAAAAAGGTGTAGTTAAAAGAATGAACATGTTATATTGAATATGGTTCACTCAATAATGTTTTTCAAAAATGTAGAGTTGATGTTTCGGGATGATGTGGTTATATGTGTAATTTATGTGAAAAACATATATCCATATCATGCTCTTATAAATAAAACTCCTTATGAAATGTGGTATCATCACATTCCTTTAGTAATGCATCTCAGGGTCTTTGGTTCCACCTACTATGCCTTGATTGTTAGGGTAAAAAGAATCAATCTTGATGTAAGGAGTTGAAAGTGCATCTTTGTTGAAATATGCAGCGAGAAATTATGAATTTGATTTTTCCTTGATTAAATTGAGAAAAATCGAATTTCCACATTAGCAGACAACTTAGATGATGTTAAATTGAGTGACATGGCTTGTGTCACCCAGTTTAGTCTGTAAATTTGAGTTGGGGTTAGAGTGCAATTATGCATGGGTGATTGCTAATTTGTAGCAATCAAGGTCAACTATCTCAGGTTGTTTTCAGTTAAACTAGTTCCAATTTTTGGAGGAACTGGTGTAAGGTTAGTTAAGCAGTGGGACTTTAGTCAAACTCAATGATCATCTAGTTAACTGATAAATTAGACCAAAATAGATAGTGCATTAAGAGAATTCAAGTTACATAGTTAAGGTGGAGATTCCAAGGCAGTTTAACATCAGTTGTGGACTAGTCTTGAGTGTACAAGTGTTGCATGCATTCAGATGATCAACCTAGAGGAATTGCACAATTCAATTGAGGTAATTTCCTAAATAATAGGGGCTAATTTCTCAAGGAACAATGCAATGAAAATAGGAGCTCAAGCTGAGGAAAATTTTAACTAAGTCTTGATCAGAGGCCTTCAGTGAGCAAAGAGATAGTGGCCGTACTTACGGGGTGAGCTCATTTGATTAATGTAAGAGGCATTGGGGTTTTTACATATTGCTTTCCCTAGATAAAAATAATTGTTGTGTGTACGTTATTCCTTCTTGCATGTCTGAAATTTTGTTATAAATTGTGAAATAATGTCCACAAAGAAGTAGCATAGATATGTGTCTTCTGATTTTGATTAAAACTTCATGAGAAGTTGCCAATATACAACCTAATTTTTTGCATGGTATCAAAGCAGATTCACATTAGAGCAGGAAATTCAAATTTATTTCTCATAGGTTCAAATTTGGAGATTAGTGTAGCAGGATTTACTCAAAGCTGAGAAGATGGCCTTCAATGGACTAAGGCTAGAGTATGTCTTGGAAGGCACCTCTAATTTTGTTGCATGAAAGGATATCATGGAGGAAATATTGGATGACAATGGATTGCTATAATATAGCAAGACAAATATTACAAAACCTCAAACATCTAATGCCCAGAACCTTGCTTAGTGGAAGAAATATGTAGATAAGGTGAGGAGAATCATCATGGAGGGAGTACATGATCATATTTTCTTGAATCTCTGTGGAAAGAAACTTCATTCGTGATGTGGAAAGCATTCACAGAAGTGTTCAATAATAGTAGTGACCACAAGGAGAGAATGAAGAAAAAATTGCATTAGATGGTAAGGAAAATAAGGGAAAAGGAAAGAAATCCAAATCCAAACCAAAATCCAGTCAAGGGGGCAAGAAGAAAAATTTTTCAACAATCAAATGACTCCATTGTCATGAATTTAGGCACTATGCCACAACGTGTCCACACGGGATGGAAAGCAAGAAGACCTCACGTGGAACAATAGGTGAAGCTTTAGCTTCATAGTTAGAGCTTGACTTTACCCTCATTTCATGCATGCCAAGCATATTGATGGGGAGCATGTGGTACTTGGACTCAGGTGCATCATTTCATATGACGGGAAATAGATATTTTTTTCAGTGATCTAGAGGATAAATATTTGCAGATGCACATCGATATGGGGGATGATAGAAGGTATAGCATGACTAGGATTGGTACAATCACCTTTCAGAGGGAGTTAGGCTCCCCCCTTGGGCTCGAGGATGTATGTTCATTCTGTGCCTAAAGAAAAATCTTGTCTTTGTTGCAGTTTTGGAATACCGTGGTTATGATGTGATCTTCAGCAAAGGAAATTCATTCCTTCATGTCAAGAACTTATACAAGCTAGATGTGAAGGATTGTGTTGAATTAAGCACAAAGGTAGAGAAGGTGCAGATCTTCTATGTTGGTGAACTTTGGCATAGAAGACGGTCATTTTCATCATGGCACTTTGAATACCATGCAACAGATAACCATAGACCTCCCCAAAGGAGCACTTGATAAGCAGGATATATGCAAAGGATGTACCATGGGGAAGTACACAAAATCTACATTCCATGATTAGGACAACATAGCACATGCAGTCCTTGAAAGGATCCACTTTGTGTTAGAAAGTTATATATTATGGAGCAATGGAACACATAAAATATTGCAGAAATATAAACACAGAAAACGCATAAAACATGAGAGACATAGATATACGGGGTTCACCCAGTTTGGGCTACGTCCACCCTAAACAGCCACTTCTTCCTTTCTATCATCCAGCAAAATGAAGAGACACAACCTATAGTAGATCCGCTATAAAATCCTCTATTTTCTCTTATAGTCTCACCTCTCTACTTCTCGCTCGGAGAATACACATCTATTACACAGCCTCAAAATACAATGCCCTCATACAAAGAGAGAGGTTGCCTTCAAGGGAAAAAAACACTAAACTAAACACAAGTTCTATTGTCAGATCATCCGCCTAATGAACGGCCCAGATTGACTAGAAATTACTATACTTTTACATTTGTTTTTAGCTTCGGGGGCACTGCCCCCGAACCCTCACCGGGGGACCGCCAGCCCCCAAACCCCCTAGCTAGGGGGGATCGGCCCCCCCAGACCCTCGTGAGGGGGACAAGTCCCCCCTGCACCCCCCGCGTGGAGGGGTGTACAAACTTCCTGGGGTATACATCCAGTTGAAACAAAGACCTCTAGACAATCATGCTCCATACTCAACAATCTCCCACTTGGAGAATGATTGTAGCAACTCCACCACTGCTTCATTTTCTGGAAAATGACTCCTCTTTGGACCTAGGTGTTTCTCATCTTCATCGTCATCCTTGAAGACCAATTGAAACTAAGCATATTCTCAGTTTCTCCCTGGTTACAACTTTTGTTAGCATATCTGTAGGATTTTGGCTAGTGTGTATCTTTTCCAGCTTCAACTCTCCATCTTCCAACACTGATCATATGAAATGGTACTTGAGCTGTATGTGTTTAGTCCTGGAATGAAATGCTGAGTTCTTTGCAATATGAATGGCACTTTGGCTATCACTGTATAACGTGCCCATATAATGATCCTTACCCAATTCACCCATAAACATTTGTAACCAAATCATTTCTTTACTAGCCTCTGTAGTAGCAACATACTATGCTTCTGTTGTTGAAAGTGCAACAACACTTTGGATATTTGAAACCCAACTAACAGTTGTTCCACCTATAGTAAATACATCTCTTGTAGTGATCCTCCTGTTATCTCTGTCACCTGCCATATCTGCATCAACATATCCCTGTAGAGAAATGTTTGAACCATCAAAGCATAATGCTTGATTTGTGGTACCTTTCAAATATTTGAGAATCCATTTCACTGCCATCCAATGTTCCTTTCCTGGATTTTTCATGTACCTGCTTACAACTCCCACTGCATGTGAAATATCAGGCCTTGTGTAAACCATTGCATACATTAAGCTTCCAACTGCTGATGCATATGGAACTTTAGACATATAATCCATGTCTTCTTGGGTCTTTGGGCACATTTCCTTACTAAGTTTGAAATGACTAGCAAAAGGTGTACTAACTGGTTTTGCATTGTGCGTATTAAATATTTTCAACACCTTTTGTATGTACTCATTATGAGACAATGTTAATTTGCGATTTTTCCTGTCTCTAGTTATTCTCATACTAAGGATTTGTTTTGCAGCTCCCAAATCCTTCATTGCAAATGAATTTGCCAGTTTTCTTTTGAGCACAATTATTTCCTGCATGTTAGACCCTGAAACAAGCATGTCATCTACATACAATAAAAATATAATATAGCTTCCATCATTTTACTTTTCCAGATAAACACAATGATCAAAGTGACATCCAGAATAACCTTGTTCAGACTTAAGCTTGTCAAATTTTAGATACCACTGCCTTGGAAATTGTTTTAAGCCATACAAGCTCTTCTTCAACCTGCACACTAGTTTCTCCTTCCCTTTCACTTCATATCCTTGTGGCTACTGCATATATATCTCTTCCTCCAAAGCCCCATGGAGAAAGGTTGTCTTTACATCTAACTGCTCAAGATGAAAATCTTCAACTGCTACTAGACTTAAAATAGTTATGATTGAAGTCATTTTAACAATAGGAGAAAGTATTTCATCAAAATCAATACCTTTCTCCTGTGTAAACCCCTTCACCACAAGTCTAGCTTTGTACCTTTGTTTTCCTCCATCTTCTTCCTTCAGCCTGTAAACCCATTTATTCTTCAATGTAGTTTTTCCTGCAGGTGACCTGACTAAGTCCCAATTCTCGTTATGCATTAAGGAGTCCATCTCTTCTTCCATGGCTACCTCCCACTTCTTCCTGATTTCAACCTACATTGCTTCTTCATAACATTCGGGTTCACCAGAATCAGTCAACAATAAATAATATAATGAAGGAGAGTATCGTTCAGGGGGTCTACTTATCCTTGTAGATCTTCTAACACCACTTTCAGGTGTTTGGGGTGCCTGTTGCTGTTGTGGTGGTTGTTTTTGTTGTGCTTGTTGATTATTATTTGTATTCCTTGTTTTCTTTTTCCTATTTCTTTTCTTGCAACTGATTCTTATACAAGACCTTTTCATTGAATATTACATCTCTGCTCCTAATGATTTTGTGATTTTTGTAATCATATAAGCGATAACCAAAATCATTAACACCATATCCAATAAAGGTACATTTCTTTGACTTTGCCTCAAGCTTTGTTCTAGTTTCTTTATCAATATGGACAAAGGCCTCACAACCAAAAGGCTTTAAAAAATAGTAGCTTACCTTTTTACCTATCCATGCTTCCTTTGGAACACCACCATCCAAGGAACTTGAAGGCCCTCTGTTTATTAGATAAACAGCAGTATCTACAACATCTTCCCAAAACTGTAAAGGCAATCCTGCATGCAATCTCATGCACCTTGCACGTTCCATGATTGTTCTGTTCATCCTTTCTGACACACCATTTTCTTGTGGTGTTCCTGGAACTGTCTTCTCTCTATGAATTCCATGCTCTGAATAGTACCTATCAAACTCTTTGTTGCAATATTCACCTCCATTGTCTGATCTAAGACACTTCAATTTCTTTCTATCTCAATCTCAACCAAATATTTCCATTTCTTGAAAGTATCAAATACATCATATTTATTCTTAATACAATAAATCCAAGTTTTTCTAGTTGCATCGTCAATAAAAGTAACATAATAACGAGAGCCACCAAGAGATGATACCTGAGCAGGTCCCCATACATCTATATGCACAAGCTCTAATTTTTCACTCTTCTTTTCTTTCCAACTCTGAGAAATCTGACTCTCTTCTGTTTTCCATAAATGAAATTCTCACAGAAGTCCAAATCAACATTCTTCAAACCCGGCAACAAATTTCTTGAGTGAAGAATCTTCATCCCCTTTTCACTCATGTGTCCGAGCCTATGATGCCATAATGATGCATTTTCTCCTTTAGAAGTTAAAGCATTAATAGGGTTAGCAATACCATTGGATAAATACAATGTACCAACCTTTTCGCCTTTTGTTATTACCAGGGCTCCTTTGGTGACCTTCCAAGATTTATCTGTGAAAGTTGACATAAAACCTTCATCGCCTAAATTCCCTGTTGAAATCATATTTTTCTTTAGATTTGGAACATGCCTTACCTCCTTTAGTAGCCATTGGTTTGCATTTTGCTGTTTTATAAGAACCTTACCCATTCCAACACTTTTACAGGGTTTATCATCACCCAAACAAACTTGTCCAAAATATCCTTGAACATAGTCATGAAAATATTTCTTATCAGGTGTGGCATGGAATGAGGCCCCTGAATCTACCACCCAGGAATCAATGATATTTTCGAAAAAAAGAATCAAAGCATCCTGTAACACTTCACCTGTCACATTTGCTTCATGATTGTTTTCTTGTTGTGCATCTCCTTCTTTTCCCTTCCAAGATCTACAGTCTTTCTTTAGGTGTCCTTCCTTTCCGCATTTCCAACACACTATCCCCAATCTGGACTTGGATCTGCCTTTCCTTGATTTACTGTGATATCCTGAGCTCTTTCCTCTTTCCATTTTTCTTCCCCTAGACTCTGCACTCAAAGCATTACCCGATGTCTCACCGAAGCTTTTCCGTTGCATTTCCTCGCTAAGGATAGCACCGATAACATCATCAAACTTTAAAGTACTAGATCCAAAAACATAGTTACTAATGGCCATTACTAAACCATTCCAACTTTTAGGTAATGAGCACAAGAATAATAAAGCTATAACTTCATCATCAAAGTTTACCCCTACAGAACATAACTGACTTGTAACAATATTAAAATCATTTAAATGGTCTGCAACAGATCCACCTTCCGACATGTTCATATTAAATGACTGTTTCATAAGAAATACCTTGTTTGAGGCCGAGGGTTTTTCATATAGTTTCTCCAACGCCTTAATCAAACCCTCTGTTGTTGTTTCCTTCGAAATGTTGAAGGCGATTGACATTGCGAGGCACAACTTTACTGTTCCGAGTGCCTTTCTATCGAGAAGGTTCCATTCTTCATCTATCATACCCATCGGCATCTTTATTTTTCCGCCCAATGGTAGGTATAGATCTTTCTGATACAGATAATCTTCCATCTGTGTCTTCCACAGCGAGAAGTTTTGGCCGTTAAATTTCTCAACCCTAAACTTACCATCTTCCACCATTGTTCCCACTTGAACAAGGAACCCTTCTTTCCTACGATTTTATCAGCCAAATAGACCTTCGGCTCTGATACTAGTTGTTAGAAAATTATATATTACAGAGTAATGGAACACATAAAATATTACCAAAATATAAACACGAAAAACGCATAAAACAAGAGAGACACAGATATACGTGGTTCACCCAGTTTGGGCTACGTCTACCCCGAACAGCCAGTCCTTCCTTTCTATTATCCAACAAAATGAAGAGACAACCTACAACAGATCCGCTGTAATATCCTATGTTTTCTCTCACAGTCTCACCTCTCTGCTTCTCACTTGGAGAATACACATCTATTACACAACCTCAAAATACAAAACCCTCATACAAAGAGAGGGGTTTCCTTCTAGGGAAAAAAACCCTAAACTAAACATAAGTTCTATCATCAAATCATCCGCCTAATGAACGGCCCAGATTGACTATAAATTACTATACTTTTACAAGGCAATTTTACATCTATTTTTAGCTTCGGGGACGCTGCCCCTGAACCCCTGCCGGGGGACCGCTGGCCCCTAGACCCCCCATCTAGGGGGGATTGGCCCCCTGGACCCCCGCAGGGAGGAAAAGTCCCCCCCCCCGCACCCTCCCATGTCGAGGGGTGTACAAACTTCCTGGGGTACACATCTGGCTAAAACAAAGACCTCTAAACAATCATGCTCCATGATCAACACTTTGATGTTTGTGTACCTTTCTTGACAACCTCCATTGACAAGTGTTGTAACTTATTTTTACCCTTATAATTGTTTTATAAATTTCTTTCATTGTAAAAAAAAAAAAGGAAAAAGAAAGAAAGAGACAAAAAATTATCTTTAAGAATAAGCACACACATTTAAATTCCACTAATTGTATTGTTTTTATTCAACAATTATATATTGTTTAAAATAAAATATTATAAAATAATATTTTTACTTGATTTTCGTCAAAGACATAATTTGTTCACAACTTCCAATGGTCATGATTTCACATGCCTAGATCAATGGCTACGGATGAATTGCGGGACCCCCACATTCCCAATAGTTAATGGGGGGGGGTCCACAAAATGGTTTCCTCAATCCCACTTTTATATACGTGTCCACTTCTAATTAATTGTGGGACCCCCTCTACTAAAAACCATATACCGCCACTAACTTCCCCCCTCGCAAACCGCTTATCCTCCTCCGCTACTATTTCTGCCATTCCTACCCTCCGTCAACCTTCTGCCATTTCTAGTCTCATCCATCTCTCCTCCCAAACCATCCAGGCGATCATTGTCACATTTATTACTCCCACCAACATTCAAAACATTTAATCTTCTGTGCCAATAATGGTTAATTCAAAAGAAAACATTTATGAGAAAAATAATAATGCCATTATCGTGTCAAAATGAATTATTTTACCTTCTACCTACAACTAAAACTTCTAGAACATCATCTGAGCAAATTCCATCGAACAAGTGATTTTGATTATTTCCAAAATGGCCACCCATAAGGAAAATCCAAAGTGTCTATAGAGAATCCCCTATTACCTCCTGTGATTAATTTAGATGAATTACCTATTTTTGACACCTATTTCAATATTATTAAAACTAATTGTGAATTCGATTTGTACGAGCTTCACAATTAGGCATTCAAATAGTATGAGGATGCCAATGGTGAATTCTCCTTCTGGGAATCCTTACTTCCTCAGTTTTTTTTCCTTATACACACCATTTCCAAGATTTTGTCACCGAGTGTGGATCACATTAGCTTCCAAGTCAGAGAGATATAGTTGCTCAAAATAATGAGACTCTTTTATCCATAACCTCCAAATCAATTTTTCAAGCCCTACAATTAAAACATCAAGACTCCCTTAACCTTTTTTCTACTAATTCCCTTATGGAGATTTACCAACAGCTTTATTTCTCACAAATAGGTCATATTTTTTAGTCATTGCTACCAAAGAATTTTGAATTACCTAGGACAAACCCACCTTATCCCTATGCAATGTTTCTTGAGATGTCTAGGCAAGTAATTTCCATGGTTTCTTGTCTGTTAGGATATCCAAATGATCAATGGGTAGATGAGGTTATCTTAGGGTTCTTATCAGTGTTTTCATCCAGCAAGAAACCCTCAATTATGTTCAATTACAATCAATTTTTGTCAGATGTAATTCATGATCAGTTCCTAAAGTTTAGTGTTGAAGGATCATTCAAGAACCAGTCAATTTTGGTTTACTTGTTTTTGTATCATCAATCAGAAAGGTTCAAGTTTCCTCTACAGAAATTGGATGTTGAAGGAAAGCCACAGTCAGTAATTCATTGGACTTCATTAGTGAGGAAAAATTCTAAATATTTCTCTTTCAGTGACTTTGTCAATCAATTTTTGCATATGGCAATTTGTTTGTTAAGTAGGGATGTAGTTCCTAGGGTTTCTACAGATATTAAAAGGATTATACACCTAAGTGATTAGTATTAAGTTGTAGAATGGTATTTATACTAGAATTTTTCAGATATTAGAATCAATGGTTGTGAGGATCCACTTACAAACTACCAATTTTCCTCCCCATAAGGATTTTTACATTAGAATATATCAGACAGATGATGAATATGGATGATACTCATTTTTCTTCCAAGAAGAAGAAAGCTCATTTTAAACTGAAGGCGTAGGTTCGCTCATTCATAGTCAAAACTAGAGCTCCATAAAAGGATGTTAAGTATCTGTTAAAACAGATGAAATTTAAAGGCCTTAAACAACGTTTTTTTAGAAAAAGATCAAACATGAGTCTTTGTATCATGTTTGTAGTCAAATTTTTTATTACTCAGATAGATATTTCTAGCGAGGTATTGTGCACGTCAAATAGATATCGTATGCCCCAGTTATGACCCGGGAAGTTGAGGTACCAATTTACCCAAACGAGGCCCATAACTTTGACACTTCTTCTCCTAGGGTTAGGTTTTTCGATGTTTAGGTTTTTCCATTGTTTCTCCATAATAAATAGGCATTCGAACCTCATTGTAATGAAGTTCAGTGGCATGTAGCCTCCACATATCTTCTTAGAGATAAGCTACCAATGTTCGAGCTAGTTTATTTCCATTTTGTATGTAAGCATATTTCAGTTCTTTGATATTATTTAAATGAAGTGTTATTTCTGTTGCAGCTATATATTTATGTTATATAGGTATTTTTTTGCATTCATGTTTAATTTTGGGTCAATGCTGTCAAAGGGGTCTACTCTTTCTCTATTTTTCTTTGCATGTCCCCAAAAAGGTTAGGGTATAAGGAGTTAGGGCCCGAACTAGTTGAACTTTTGCAAGACCAACCTCGCAAACCTCAACGACCTCCCATGGTGGAAGAAAATAAATAAGAGGGAGAAAGATATCCTTTCAAATTATTCCTTGAATAAGCCCTCGAGCAACAGAGGATCGCGATGATGGATAACTTTGCTCAAATCCTTCGGTTGCTACCCACAGGCGAAACATCTCCTTCCAACAGCCAGTATGGAAGCACCACACCCTTTAAAGTACAAGTTAACTTTGATGTCCCCATATTTGAAGTTCTAATAGATGCAAATTCCATGGATAAATGGTTAAATCTACTAGAACGATATTTTTTGGTTCATGATTTTTCCAATCAATAAAAGATTACTTTTGCACTCCTCAAAGTCACTCCCATGTCAAGGACTGGTGGGAAACCTACTGTGAGAAGAGGGATGAGAGTGCACCCTCACTATTTTCAGCTGCACCCACTTAAAATTCTTTATGGGTTGCCATCAAGGAGCAATATTACCCTGTCAAGAGCTACGAGGATAAATACATAAAGTGGACCACGTTGGGGTAGGGAAGGGACCAATATGTGTTGGATTTCACAAATATTTTTCATACCCTTCACAAGAAGTTGGGTATCAAGGATTTTGAGCGACATTTGGTACTCAAGTATCACAGTTATCTACACAAGTACATCCAAGATGAGATGGATTTTCTGGACATCTCCTCACTCAGCACGGCCTATCGATACACTGTCAATATCGAGCAAAAATTTAAATAGAAGAAGCAAGAGTTTGGATATATGAATCTAAAGAAAGGGAAAGGCGCCCCCAAAATGCAAAGCAAAAGACAAATCCAAGGCAGGGAAACCTAGGACAACCCACCCAAGATGCAAGCAAAGAAAAGCACCATGAATAAGAATAAGGATGCAGGAATATGGTGTGAGTTACATAAGAGCTCCACTCACAACACAAGTAAGTGATAGGCTAAACAATCACTAGTGGCTCAGTTGAATACTTACGAATCATATCTATGTTCCAAATTTGAGTCAAAACATGAAAAGTGGAATGAAAAAAGGAAGAATATTATTGATGCAGAACCCAGTTCCATCGTTCCCACCACCAAGATCCGGAAGAATGAGCTTGAAGATGCAGAGGAGGGGAGCACCTCTTCCACTCACATATGTGGGTGAAGGTTTATTCATTGTAGTTCATTATCGACGACAGGAGCTAAAGGAACCTCATTTCAGTAGAGTTCATGAAGCAGCTGGGCCTATCGACCATAGCACACCCACAACATACACCATTGAGTGGCTTCACCAAGGATGAGATCTTTGTGTTAGCCAGCAGTGTTACCTTCCCTACAGCATCAAGCCCTTCACATATGAGGTACTGTGTGCTATTTCTCCTCTTGAATTTCTTTATTTATTATTAGGAAAAACCATACCTATGGAAGCGACATGCTGTGTATGAGTCTAGTCCTCTCACTTTTATTATTACCTTAAGAAATAAGTTGTACAAGATACCAGAGGTAAAACCGACTACCACCATCTCTTTGATCACTGCGAAGCAATGTAGTAAGATCATTTCCCATACCGAGAAAAATTATTTCCTTATGATTTTCCCTCAGGGTTGGTGGCCGTGACCTTCACACAAGGCTCCTCTACATGGAAGCAGTAGATGGACAAGGCGTGGAGGAGTACAGGTACATTTTCACCTCACCCACAAGGGTACCTCTACACTGTTAGGTCAAGTACTCCATTTATCTGACCGTAGGTGTGTCGCTACCGAATGGACCAATCTATTGATGCTCTATTCTGGAGAATGATGAAATCAAGAAGTAGATTTAGGATTTGTTGCAGAAAGGGAACATCAAGCCAAGTTCATCACCTTGTGGGAGCACGATCATGTTGGTACAGAAGAAGCATGGGACCAAGAGACTTTATATTGACTATCAGGCACTGAACAAGATCATTGTTTGTAATAGGTATCCAATCCAACAGATTGATGACCTTTTGGACCAACTCAAGGGGGTAAAATATTTCAGCAAGATTGACTTGAAGCCCGGTTATCACCAGGTACCAATCGAACCCTTTGATGTGTGGAGTACTACCTTAAAATCCAAGGGGATTTTTGAATGGATGGCCATTCCTTTCAGGTTGACGAATGCCCCTGCAACCTTCATGAGGCTAAGGGATGACATATTACGATCCTTCACCAACTCATTCATGGTGGTGTATTTGGATGACATCTTAAACTTTAGTCGAAGTTGGGAAGGGCACCTCCACCATATTTGACAGGCCCTCCAAAACTTGGGACAACACAAATTGTGTGCCAATTTGGAGAAACACACTTTTGGTATGACCCAAGTTCAATATCTAGGGTACACCATTGATGAGTGAGGTGTGCATCTGGACCCAGCCAAGATACAATTCATTTGGGATTGGCCAGCCCCAACCACTCTAACAGAGCTCCATACCCTTTTGGTTCTTGGAAATTTCTACTACAGGTTCGTGTTGGGGTTCTCTCATATCACTTGGCCTTTAAGTCAAGTCACCAAGGGTAGAGCGAAAGAAAAATTATTTTTGTTTGAATCCCAACAGAAGGAATTTGTCAAGTTGAAGCATCACCTCAAGTTTGCACCAGTGCTCACATTACTAGACCTACAACAACCATTTGAGATTGAGACATATCCATCTAACTAGGTTGTTGGTGCAATTCTTACTCAAGAGGGGAATCCAATGGAATATCACAATTAGACACTTTTAGACATAGTCTAAAAGTATCCCACCTATGTCAATGAGATGTATTCCATTGTGCATTCCTACTGACAATGGAAGCATTACATTCTAGGCAAGGAAACGATCATCCCCATAGACCACCGACCCCTGCGGTTCATACATACACAAGGGAAGTTGTAAAAAGATCTCCATGTGAAATGGTACACACAACTAGAATAGTTCCATTTGAACATTAAGCACAAGAAGGGAAGCACCAATAATGTTGTAGACTACCTCAGCCGACTATCGGTCATGGCGTTGATCATTGTGCTCGACTCTTGTGGGCATGAAACTTTGGGGTGGTTGCATCTTTACAAGAGCAATCCATAATTCTGTAACACATACTAGACATTCCCAGAAGGAAAGCAAGTTCCAAATTTTCACCTCCAGGATGCATTGTTATTCCACCTAGGACACATATGTGTTCCTTCAAACGAACATGCCAAGATAATTTGGGAGGTGCACTACAATCCGTTCACAGAACATTTCAGAGTAGAGAAACTAGTGGCAGTGCTACAAAAGTATTTTTATTGGTTGAACCTTCGACATGATGTTGGAAAGTACATCAGATCTTGCATTGGTTGCGTCATTTCCAAACAAACCATTAAGAATCAAGGCCTATATACTCCTCTACCTACTCCTATTCGACCTTCGGAATCCATCTCCATGGATTACATGTTGGGCCTTCCTTCTACTAAGCATGGAAATGATTGTGTTTTCTTTGTCATCATCAAATTCTCTAAGATGGCCATTCTAGAGGTTTGAAAGAAGATTATCATGACAAAAGCCACTGCTAATCTCTTCTTTGAATGAGTGTGAATAGACTTTTGGATCCCACAGTCCATTATCTTATATCAGAACAGCAGGTTCCTAAATACATTTTGGTCAAGTCTTTGGTTGATGTTGGATACCAAGCTCATTAATTCCACGGTCATGCACATTTACTCATATACAACTCGAAGCATCCATGCACATGGGATGAAATCCTTCCCTATGTCCAGCATAGCTACAACAAATCTCTCCAAAGATCAAATAGCCACATCCCCCTTCAAGTGGGGTTGGGATTCTAGCAACTATGTCCCATTAATGTGGCCTTAACATTTAGAGCTACTCAAGAAGATTCGACTCATGTCTAGTCCAAAGCTGACAAGGCTAACAACTTCATTGAGCACATTCATCACATCCGCCAGCAGGTCCATGACATATTGGACAGAGCCAATGTTAAGTACAAGCATTGTGATGATCATCATCGGGTGCCACACAAGTTATATGTGGGCGAGAAAGTTTGGTTACATTTGCAGAAGGAGCACCTTGCTAGGCCCCACCACAAGCTTCGTCCTCTCTGATATGGGCCTTACACCATCAGTAAGGCCATGGGGGACAATGCTTTCAAGATCAGAATTCTATCATTCCTTGGCCTGCACCCAGTGTTTAATGTGGACTACCTTCAACCATACTTTCCACCATTAATCGACACATCAAACATTGCAAGCATCTCACACCAAAATAGTTAAACCTAGGTTGCATGGAACATGACACAAATGATTGGATCATGGAAACATAGATCAATAATACTCGCCAACAGAAGATCCAATTATATCGGGTCCTCAAAGTTGGCCAACTCTTGCACCAAGGCAAGTGGATCACTAGGGACCAAGTTCAGTAGAAGTTTCCCATCTCATGGAGGCACTCAACGCAATAGGGACCATTGCTTCCTAAGGGTGGAGGATTGACCTAGGTGGATATTGGTGGCCACCCGCCTATTCAACTTGGACCCTCACCACTATTTCTTTTAGTTTTTCAGTTACCTTAATTGTAACACAATTTATTATTTTTGGCAGTTTTTCTAGTCCTAAACTTTCGAAGTCGTTTTGAGGCCATAAACAATGTTTTTTCTGGAAAGTGGGAAAACATAAGTCTTTGACTCATGCTTCTAGTCGAAATTTTTGTTCCTAGGATAGATATTTCTAATGATGTTGTCCGTGTCAAACGAAGATCATATGCCAAAGTTATGACCCTAGGAAGTTGATATACCAATTTACCCAAACGAGGCCCATAGTTTTGGCGCTTCATCTCCTAGGGTTAGGTTTTCTTATGTTTAGGGTTTTCCATTATTTATCAATAATAAATAGGCCTTCGAGCCTCTTTGTAACACAATTTAGAGGCATGTATCTGCCACATCTATTCTCATAGATAAGCTACCATCGCCCAAGCTAGTTTATTTCCATTTTATATCTAAGCATATTTCAATTCTTTGATATTAATGAAACGAAGTGTTATTTTTGCTAAAACTCTGTATTTATGGTTATATTTGTATTTTGTTGCATTCTTGTTTAAGTTTGGATCAAAGCAGCACTGGAGTAGGGACATATACAACAATAGCAGTGTCAACAACAGAAACATAATAACCCAGTGGAACAATTGTCAAAGGCTATGGGAGACATATCATTGAAGGAAATGGATATTGAGAAGTTAAAGAATTTATCAGTCAGAACCCAGCAGAACAATTTTCAAAGGCTATGGGAGACATATCATTAAAGGAAATAGCAATTGAGAAGTTAAGAGCTTAATTAGAGAAGGCCTGAAACAATAAAATAAAGGTTGATAATGCATGCCTCGTTGAAGTACAGAAAACCTTCAGACTAACTAAATAATTAGAGAAATACATGAATGAGTCAGCCACTGCTCTGACCTTGACAGAAGCCAGACAGAAAATATGGGTAGATATCAATTCAACTTTTTCAGAATTATGGACTTCAATAGAAATTATATTTGAACAAGAACAACTTGTTAATAAATCAAATGAAGCCATAACACAGATCAAATAATAATTGGAGCACAAGCCTGAAGAGGCCACCAGAATTATAAAATTCCTAAATTCTAAAACTAAAGAAGAGAAAGAAGAGTTAAGGATGGAGGATAGAACTAAATTAGTCCTCACATTCAGGAGAGTTTTGACAAACAAAACTCTCATGTTACATCTAGAGAACAAGTGTCAAAGTATGAAAGCTCAAATAAATAGATTTCACAAAAAATATCTACTTTTCTTAGTAAAGGTCTTCCTTCTTTGATAGATCAGGATCATTAACACAAATGCAGAAAATAAATGAAGATAGATAGTGGCTTTGATTTATATTATTAGAAATAGGATTCAGATATTACAAAAGGATTATTTCTTTACAGAGATCGACTGTCGTCGCTTTTACCAGATTTCATACCGTTCGCTGGGAACAAGTATTACCGGAGGCTACCTGGCGATGGACAAACTCTGCCTCAGAAATCTTATGACAAACTTTCAGACTTTTCCTATGGTTCAACCACTTTAGGTTCTCACCAGTGTCGAGCAAACTGATGCGCAGGCTTCCAAACCAATACTATAAGACTAGAGTGAACTTTTCGTGATGCAAGCAGATCAGACACTATGGTCCGCAGATGCAGAGCAGGAAAATCACTCGACTCCAGACTCACCAGACTCTAAACTCCTCAGACCCGAATACCCTCTCATTTCTCAGGTCTCATGTATTTATAGGACTCATGAGGGAACAAGCATCTCATGAGTCATCAGCAAGATTGACAGAAAGCAAGATGCTTCTGCTAACAGTAGGATGTACAGACTGACAAAAGCAAGATGCTTTCAAAGGACCAAATCCGGGCATGAGCGGACTACTCATGTTATCTCATCCCTATTCCGATACGGAAAGCCAGAGGCATATGGGGACTGGATTTACCTTATGTTTACATAGAGGAGATTCGTACAAGAGAACCCTCAAAAGACTGAAAAGATGAGATTTGCATATCTCATTATTTACACAGTAGATATTCTTGATCGGGGAATCTATGCAAGACCCGTCCAACTCCATTGTCGGTTGGAAAGAATTTACATCATGGTGTAGTAATCTACTTGAGGCCAGTTGTAGTGTTGGAGATTCCACCGTTCAATCAAGTAATTTGAATAGTATTGGACCCATATCTCTTTCTCTATTTCCCAAATATTCGTGTCATGGGGATCTGGTAATTCCAAGTAGCTAAGATGAAGATAAGGATTGTGTTCTGAACTTATCTGCTGATGAAAATCTTCATAATTGGAATTATTACTGGTGTAAAGTATTCTTTCTCTGTAGTGATTCATTACGAACCAACATACATGGCCACATCTTCGTACTCCTTGTAGAAAATCAAGATCACCCAGATTGACAAGATCATTGATTGTTTTTCTTAGGACATCTATCAGGCATGGTGTCTGCGGAGTGAAGTTAGGAATCTTTAATAAGGTGAAGGAATATGGTTTTAAGATTAATGGAGATATTCCATAAATCTTCCACCAATCTATGGACCACTCTAGAAGTGGATCTTCTTCTTCCATATCTTCGACTGGCATGTGCTCATACCAAAAGGAGAACTGCACAGAGTAAAATAAATTAGTTACAAAATTTTGTAATCCCATACCTGTGTAGAATGCCTGTTCTTGCTGTTCTTCATCAAGGTTGTCTCGATCCAGAAAGTTGCAGAATCTTCTTAGAGTAATATGGCAACTAGTGATCCGTGTACTATCTTCTTCATCTCTTTCTAGCCTATAGGCTATGCTTCCAATATGTCTGATATAATCAAGAGCCTCTAAAGCTTCTTCATTCATTTCATCTTGAAGTGGATCTGTCCATTTGTATGCTATACCAATTCTCTGTCTGACTTCTTTGATTGGGATCTAGTTATTCTCATGGTCAAACAGATTTTTCTGTAAATTGAAAGAAACCCATCCAGTGGATGTCTCAATTTCTACTTCTTCTTAATTTCTTCGGATAAAGGTCATGGATAAGGCATGCATTGAATGTTCTTCAAGGAATTCTCTACTGAGCATGTCAGCAAAGCTATTTTTATCTCCTTTGACAAACTTGATATCAAAAGAATATTGGCTGAGTTGCATTACCCAGCGCACCATGGCTGCGTCTTCAAACTCACACTTCTGAATAGCAAACTTCAGGGCTTGACAGTCTGTTCTTACTGTAAAGTGTGTGTAAATGACAAAGTCTTTAAACTTGGAAATGCCAAGGCATACTGCTCGCAGCTCCTTTTTAAGGCTAGACCAGTTCAACTGGTTCTTAGCCCAAAGACCAGAGGAGTATTGACAAACCTCTAGTGCCCTTTTATCTGTGGGGTTTTCCTGACATAAGACTGCACCCCAGCCAGCATGGCTTGCATCTGTCATTATGATCTTTTTCCATTCTTCTCTTATAGGTGAAAGGGGCTGTATATTTCTCACTCTTTCTTTAATTCTTTGAACTGCTTCAGTGCAATCTTTATTCCAAGGACTATGATCTTTCTGTAGTCGTTTATTTAGCAACTTTCTTTCCTGAGCACAATGTTTCAGGAACTTTGAGATATAATTTAAACTGCCTAGGAATCTCTGTAACTGATTTTTATCAGTTATCTCATCAGGAAAATGATCAACAAAATTGAGACTCCTTTGTATCACACTGTAGGAACCATACTGAATATTGTATCCAAGAAATTCTATCATGGTTTTGAAAAGCTTCATCTTGAACGTAGAGAGGACTATTCCCATTTCTTTCACTCTTTTATAGAAGATCTTTAGATGCTTGATATGTTCAGGAATGTTATTAGAATGAATCAGAAGATCATCTATATAATTCTTTAGAAATTCATTCATACCTTCAAAGGTTTCATCCATAATTCTTTCGAAGGTGGATGGAGCATTTATCAGGCCGAATGGCATAATATTCCATTCAAAATGTCCTTCAGGAACATAGAAGGCTGTCTTCCATTTGTCTTCTTATTTGATCCCAACCTGCCAGAATCCAGACTTCAAGTTTAATTTAGAAAATATTTTTGATTTGGAAATCTGTGCCAGAATTCTTGATGGTTTGGGCAATGGATAAGCATCATAATCCAAAATAGAATTCAGGGGCTTATAGTTAACAACTAGTCTTGGTTTAGCCCGGGCTTGTTTAGCATGATTATTTACATAAAATGCAAAGCGAGCTATAGGGCTCTTGCTTTTCTTAATTAATCCCGTTTCTAAGAGATCTTTTGTTATGAAACCAGCTCACAAAAAGATAGAAAAGAGAGATCCACGCCTTAGAATTCAGCCTCTTCGAGGGGGCAACCTCCTCTACATTACATAAATGAACAGTTCTTGGATGATACAAATGAAAATACCTCCTTTCTATATATAGGAGTCTAAGTGGTCCAATACAATCAAAGCCTACATAACAATAATATTGTAGGCACAACAATAACAATAGTGGGCTTCTATGTGGCACAATAGTAACAATATGGGCACTACATGGGTACAACAATATAAATAAGGGGTATAACTACAATAGTAATGGGGTAATCACTAGTATTATAGGGACCCAACATGCCCCTCTCCTTCAAAAAAAGTGTTGTCCTCAACGCTTGAGTAGTTCAGGATACTTCTGCATAAAATTTTCATCCTCCCATGTGGAATCTTCAGCGAATAAGTTCTTCCACTTGATAAGGTACTCTGAAATTGATCGATTTCGTAGCTGTCGAGTTCTTGTTTCTATAACTGCTTCCGGTTCCAATATAATTTTTCCTTCTCGTCAAGTTCTGGCAATATTGTTTGAACTGGGAGCTTGTCGCCTATAACCTTCTTTAAGCATGAAACATGGAAAACTGGGTGCAATCGAGAAGTTGCAGGAAGCTCCAATTTGTATGCCATAGTACCAATCTTTTGCAACACCTTGTACGGACCATAATACTTTGGTGATAATTTATTATCCTTCTTAGCTTGCTTGAGGGACATTTTCTTATATGGTTGTAGCCGTAGGAATACCCAATCACCTACATCAAAACTTCTTTCATGCGATGCTGATCTGCCTGTTGTTTCATTCTATTCTGTGCCAACACAAGGTTATCCTTTAAGAGTTGGAGGACTTGTTGTTGATGTTCGATGTGATGTTCCACTGCCTGAACCTTAGAATTTTCTCTTAAACATGATGTGATGGATGGTGGTTGATACCCATAAAGTGCCATAAATGGGGTCATTTTTGTTGATGTATGGAAGGAAGTGTTATACCACCATTCAGCTAGAGGCAACCATTTGACCCATTGTGTCTGTTTATCAGATACAAAGCAACAAAGATATCCTTCCAAACATTTGTTTACTATCTCAGTTTGCCCATCAGATTGAGGATGATAAGATGAGCTATGAGCTAACTGAGTACCAAGACAAGAAAATAATTCTGTCCAAAAATTTCCAGTGAAAATGGGATCTCTGTCACTTACAATAATCTTTGGGTTTCCATGTAGCTTTTGAACTGTTTCCATAATGCAGTAGAAATTGTACTGGCTTTAAATGGATGTGATAATGCACAAAAGTGTGCATACTTGGTAAGTCTGTCAACTACCACCATGATGACACTCTTTCCCTCAGACTTGGGTAAACCTGTGATAAAATCCATTGAAACCTCCTCCCAACGTTGGCTTGGAATGGATAAAGGTTGTAATAGACCTGGTGTCTTAATTGTTTCAACTTTATTTTGCTGGCAAACCAAACATTCCGCCACAAACTTTTGAATATCTGATTTAAGGCCATACCAAAAAAATTCCTTCTTAACCCCGTGGTAAGTTTTTAAAAATCCTGAGTGCCCTCCTAAGGGAGAAGTGTGCAATTCCATAAGAATCTTTTGTTTTATCTGGGAATTCTTACAGAGGTATAAGCGATCTTTGTACCATAATGAATCATTTTTCCAGCTAAATGTATCAGAAGTACTGGAATCTTGTTGTAGCTTTGAATAAGTGCCCACACTTCTTCGTCGTTCTTCCATTCCCCTTTGCTTCGTTTATCCAATCTGGTTGGATAATAGAAATGGCACACAACAATGCTTCCACATCCTCATCCTTTCTTGAGAGTGCATCTGCCACCACATTTTGCTTCCCTTTTTTGTAGATGATTTCAAAGTCATAACCCAACATCTTTGTGACCCACTTTTGTTTCTCTTCAGAGGATAATCTTTGTTCTAAAAAGTATTTAAGGCTATCATGATCCGTTTTTACCTTGAAGTGTCTTCCCATTAGGTAGGGTCGCCATTTCTTAAGTGCATGGAGTATTGCCAACATTTCCTTCTCATAAATAGCTTTGTTAAAAACTTTCCCTTGATTGGACGACTTTCAAAAGCAATGGGTCTTTCATCTTGCATTAGAATAGCACCAATTCCATTTCCTGAAGCATCACATTCCACAATAAAGGTTTTTGTGAAGTCCGGCGTAGCTAAGACCGGTGCTTGGCACATTGCCTCTTTAAGATGTTCAAAGGCCTTTGTTGCTTGCGAAGTCCATGAAAATGAATCTTTCTTCAATAATGTTGTTAGAGGTGCTGCTATTCTCCCATAATTCTTAACAAACTTGCAATAATACCCTGTCAACCCAAGAAATCCTCGCAGATGCTTTATGGATGTGGGGATTTTCCATTCCTTAATGGCTTTAATTTTGCTAGGGTCTACCTTAACTCCTTCATGAGATACAATATGACCCAAATATTCCACTTCCTGGACTCCAAAGAAACATTTGGATCTTTTTGCATATAATTGTTTCTCCTCCAATAGTTGTAACACCCTGTCAACATGTTCAACATGATCCTTCCAAGTCTTGCTGTAGATTAGTATATCATCAAAAAATACTAACACAAATTTTCTAAGGAATGGTTTGAAAATTGAATTCATCAAACCTTGAAATGTTGAAGGTGCATTGGTAAGGCCAAAAGGCATGACCAAAAATTCATAATGACCCTCATGAGTTCTAAATGCTGTTTTCGGAATGTCTTCAATCTTCATTCTAATTTGATGATATCCCGAACGAAGATCCAACTTGGTGAAGTAAATTGATCCATGCAATTCATCGAGTAACTCATCAATAACAGGAATGGGGAACTTATCTTTAATAGTGAGCTTGTTGAGCTCCCTATAATCTGGACACATGCGCCATGATCCATCCTTCTTGTGCACCAATACTACTGGAGCTGAGAAAGAACTTTGACTCGGTTGAATTATACCAGCCTCTAACATTTCTGCAACCATACGTTCAATTTCACTTTTTTGGACATATGGATATCTGTACGGCCTGATGTTTGGAGGAACACTTCCTGGAATCAGATGAATAGCATGATCATGATTACGTATAGGTGGGAGACCTTTGGGAGTCTCAAATACCTTGGAATGATTGTCCAGGACTTTTTGGAGATCTGGAGAAATAGATGATTCCAATGTGGAAACATCTAGCGAACATAGTTGTGCAATTACACCTCTTTGCTCCTTTTTTAGAAGCTTTGTCATGCCATTAGAGCTGATTATATTTCCTGGTTTCCCTGCAATACCCCTTAATTCAACTTCCTTTCCTTCCACAGAAAATTTCATGAAAAGTTCTTGAAAATTAAAAGCTATTGTACCCAAGGATTGTAGCCATTGAACTCCTAGTACAACATCAGCACCTCCCATTGGAATGGAAAGCATTGGGCTAGTCAATACATATTCTCCCATGGATAGCTTGATATTATGGCACTTTCCAGAACAATTTATTGTTCCTCCATTTGCAATCATCACTTGACACTCTGGTGCTGGATATAGGAAGCAATTCAATTCTTTTGCTACCCTACAATGAATAAAATTGTGGGTGCTTCCTGAATCAATCAACACTATTACCTTTTTCTTCTTGATTTGTCCTTCTATCTTGATGGTTTGAGGAGTGGTAATTGCCGCCAATGCATTACAAGATATGGTCGGATTTATTTGTTGTTCATGTAGGCTTTGTTCCTGGAATATATCCTCTTCTTTTGACCTTTCTTGCTCCTTTTCTTCTTCCTCTTCACAATCTATGTAGAATAATTTCTTCTCAGCACACTTATGACCTTTTGTGTATTTGCTATCACAATTGTAACAAAGCCCTTTTGCTCTTTTTTCTTCCAATTGTTGTGGTGTCAACCTTGTAGGTTGTGGAAGACTATGGGCAACAACACTTCCATCTTTATAGTTGTGAACGGTATGCTTCCTAGTTGCCATAATTTTGCTTTGCATTTTTCTTGCTAACCTGAATGCCTTCTCTAATGAATCAGGTTCCCAAAGGCGCACATAATGTTGGATATTATCCTTTAAAGACCCTATGAACACATCAATCTTATGCTCCTCTGGAATATCTTTTACCCTTATGTTCAATTTTTGGAACTCCTCAATGTGCTCCATTATTGAACCCTTTTGTTTGAGACTTATCAATTGGCTAAAAAAAGTGTTGCTTTTTGTATCCTCATAATGTGCTATCAATTCTTCCGTAAAAATTGCCCAAGTGATAAATTGTTTACGAGAACAAAGCCATTGATACCATACAAACTGATTTGGTTCCAAATATAAAGTTGCCATACGTACCTTTTGTGTGTTTTTCACATTATTGAGATCGAAGAATTGCTCCATCTGTAATATCCATGTGGCGGGATCCTTGCCATCAAACTTCCTCATATCGATTTTTGGAACATGGTGAGTCTTCGATCCAACATTAGAGTCTATGGAATCATGATTAACATTTCTTTTGTTCTCATCATGAGTTTCCTTTACTACCTTTTCACCATTAGTGACCCTTTCTTGTAGCAACTTCTTCAATTCATCCATCTTATCATCCATGCCATCAATTTTAGCGTCCATGCCATTCACCTTAGCTTCCATGCCATCCATCTTAGCTTCCATGCCATCCATCTTAGCTTCCATGCCCTTTATGTTAGATTCCACGCCATTTACCTTAGATTCCACGCCACTTAACTTAGCTTCTGTTAGCTTTTGAGAGCGTGACATTTGTTGCACTTGTTCTTGTAATTTTGATATATCATGTAGCATTTCTTCCTCTTCTTCATGAGTCATGCTAGAGCTTTCAAGTTCCTTACTAGGTGTTTGCATTTTCTTTCCTCGGGGCATTAGTTACCGATAATAATGTTTTACTATGCCCTTTGAATTCCGTTAAACCAAGCTTACACAAAAATTAAAAAAAAAACTACACACCTTTTTTCACTTTATAGAAGCCTGATATTGAATCTGATGTATCTCTGTAATTTCGGATCCTCCAATTCTGAAATTTCTACCTGTAGTAGCCTTCTGTGTCCTCTTTCCAATGCCACAAGTTAGAGCCAAATTAGATTCTCCAAGGAAGAGTTATGTGAAATCTCCCACAATGACTAGCTTTTAGACTGGTTCAGTACAGCGAACTTGTACGACTTTCCACGAGTCCCTGTTTCAACCTTTGAATCTGAAACACACATAAACAAAAGCTACAGTCTGTCCTCTTTCTGTACCTTCTTACGAAATTTCCATCCGATCCCCAAAGAGAAAGTTATGACGATTTTCCCCAGGTCACCTGTTTTGAATGTAATTCAGGAGTCTGCAAAAAGACCAACTTCCTCAGATCATATCTCCGCAAATATCATGCAAAAATCTCTGAAATTCGGACCCAAGGTTCAGCACGATTTCTTCTCAAATGGGTTTTTTTTGCGACTTCTGAAACGTCACAGAAAAAAAGTTATAGCGAAAATGCCACGGTGACCTGTTTGGAGCAGCGAAACCATAGAATCCAAAGCTCTGATACCAAATGTTATGAAACCAGCTCACAAAAAGATAGAAAAGAGAGATCCACGCCTTAGAATTCAGCCTCTTCGAGGGGGCAACCTCCTCTACATTACATAAATGAACATTTCTTGGATGATACAAATGAAAATACCTCCTTTCTATATATATGAGTCTAAGTGGTCCCAATACAATCAAAGCCTACATAACAATAATATTGTAGGGCACAACAATAACAATAGTGGGCTTCTATGTGGCACAATAGTAACAATATGGGCACTACATGGGTACATCAATATAAATAAGGGGTATAACTACAATAGTAATGGGTTAATCACTAGTACTATAGGGACCCAACATCTTTGATTTCTGCTTTGCATGTCTTTAGTTGCTCTTCATTCATAGCAACAGCTTTAGATCTTCTGAGCTTGCCATTAAAATCTTTCTTGAGTGGAAACTCTACTTCTTGCTTCTTTATATGCCAAAATGCATTCGGATCATCAGAGCAACATTCTCTCAATTTGGCTGTTATATTTGCAATTTCTTTGGCGTATTTTCCATTGTTAAGAAGTTCTTCTACTTTTAGAACTTCTTTCTTCACCTCCATTTTGGCTAAGAGATGTTCCATCCTTTCAATCCTAGGTATTCAATTTGGAGAATTAGGATTAATAAAAGGAAAGAAAATTTCTTTTTCATCCAAGCTAACAAAATAACCATACCTTCCTAATGCTCGATCTAGCTTGGCGCCATGCTTCTCAAAATTTTTGAAGAAGGGAGTCCCAAGGTACATGGCACAGTCTATTCCTGGGACTATTGGATAGACAAGATGAACTCCAGTGGATTCTGTCAAAAAGATATTTACATCTGCTTCATGCTTTGTAGGAATAGTTCCACTGGCAGTTGTCACCTTTGGACACTCTGTAGGCCTCCTTAAATGTGCTGGAACAACTGTATCACTGACAATGTTTAGGCGAGATCCAGTGTCCATCAAAACTTTCCAAAACTCTGTGTGATTTCCAATTTGTACCTTTAGTTTGACACAGTACATTACATCTTGGTTTACATAGTGGCAACTCAAACCCAATCTTTATACTTCAGACTCATCATCTAAATCTTTCTTTTCAGGACCTGGTTTAGCAATATAAGTCCAGTTTTCTTCTTTCTTGGCGGCTTCTAGTTTAGAATATGAAGTAGAAGTTGTATTTGCATGAAGTAATTTGACAGAAAGATCTCTGTGATTTTCTATGCATAGTCTTTTCTTTTCTTTTACTATTTTCCTCAGTTCTTTAATAGCCATATGCATAGAAGGCAATGTCTGTGGTAGATCTTCGCCAAATTCTTCATTTTTGAATTGTCTCGTTAGTGCTTCTACTGAAAATAATGATGCAGGGGGAACATAACCTCGATTTGATGATGATTTTGAGGTTTTCTTTGAAAGATGATCAACTAGCATATATCTGTACATTTATTTTAGCTGCTGATCACTAGCTGCCATCATCTGAGTGAAGAGATTTCTGCTAATATCATCATCTTCACTTTTCATCATACTTATCATATTGCACTTGCAAACATCAGGGTCACTACAGTTACAATCATTGCAATTTATGCAATAGGGGTCTCTGCAATATTCTTCTTCTTCTGAGGAAGAGTCATCTGCAAAGTTCAATTCATTCTCTGATTCTGAATCAGAGGAGATTAGCTCATCACAACTGCTTGGAAGGTCAAAGTAATCTAATTTACCCTTTTTGTTCTTATAAGCAATTTTATTTTTAGAGAACTCTTTCTTCTTCTCAGGACATTTATTAGCAGTGTGTCCTTTCTTCTGGGAGTTGTAAAAAATTACTTCTTTGGAAAACATTTCTATTTTTCTGTATGGCTTCGGTTTTCTGTGCTGATCGTCTTTTTTGTGGTGAAGCGGGGAATTCTTCTTGGAGAATCTCTTTTTCTTTCTTCTCACCCCTTCAGAATTTCCAGCTTTGCCCAAATGCCATTGTTTACATAGCTGCTGATAGCCATGTGGCTTCTTAGGATTAGTGGTGGCGCGTGCAATCTTCATCTGAGAGCAAAGTTCAACAATGACTGCCTTAACTGCTTGACGAATAATGCCAAATTTGTAGTCTCCAATTGATGAAGAAACCCAGCTAGGTAGAGAGGCAACAAAAATCTCTTTCCATTTTGGTTCAAGAATTAAATTAGGAGAAAGAGTATGGAGACGATGTAGATATTCATAGAAATATTCATCAAAGTGCTGCATGTTGTGCAGTTTCATTGCAAGCAGAGTAATGACAGTTATATCATTGGTGATCTGAGGAAATCCAATGAAATTAACTGTGATGCCATAAATCAAACAACCTATCATATTATTTACAGGGAGAGTAGTGACGGGGTCCGTATATGTAGTGCCATCTGATTTAGAATGACTGATTTCTCCCATTGTGAAAGCAGAGTGATGAGCCCCAATTTTGGTACAATTTGGGCTCATTTTGGCCTATTCTACTTGCTCAAACCATTCATTTTTATTGCTTATGCATGCATTTCTTAGTTTATTCATGTTGTTTGTAGGAAGAAGGGTAGGCACTCTCTCTACGTGACTGATGCATGTTGATTCCAGGTTTTGGCATTAAAAGGGAGCAAAAGACAACGAAAAAGGAGTTAAGGAGACAACGAGGTGGCACTGCGGGTTTTGAAGGAGGATGTCCACGGTTCTAGGGACATCCCTCGTGATTCCCATCAAGAACTCCAAGCTCTAAATCCATCTCCCCTCCGAGCTTAAAAAACGGCCAGCTGTTCTACAGGAACAACAGTTATAAACTGCTCTACAGGAACAACAATTATGTCCATCCTACAGGATCAGCAGTTAAACTCTAGTTGGACAGCCGAGCTCCTAAAATGTAGGACACTTGTTGGATCATCATTTTTGTATAAGTATGAAGGCTTTAGCCTTAGATAGGTTGTTGAAACTCTCGTATTGCTATTGTAATTTTGGAGCACAGTTCAGTTTTCGTTCCTTTTTGTAAGCCAATTTGGCATGATATCAGTTATGAATAAAGAAGGCAGTTTGTGATCTAGTTCTGAGTTTTTCTTAAGGAGACTATAACTCTCAGGTTAGGGCCCAACCTGAGAGCCATAGATCCCCTCTGCTGTAGTGTTGTTTCCATTTCCTTTCAGCACTGTGAGCTTTCCATTTACACATGCAATTCGAATTACAGGTTGATGAGTTGGTCTTTTTCATGAAGTAGATAGGAGTTTGCTTATAGTGAATTTGTTTCCATTTGCTTAGTGTAGCAGAGGATAAATATAATCGATTGGAGCTCCAACAAAAAGGTTGTTAAGGCTCACTGCCGTCTCATCTGGGATTGGAGTGAAGTCCATGATTAACCACCAAAAATACGCATTTCTTGATTCCATGATTGCTGCCAACACAGACACGTTAAGTTAGATGCTTTTACATGATTCACACAGGCACCACACTTCCTTACCACAACTTCATGCACGTTCTCTTTCACATTTTGATTGCTGCTCATTGAATTTACAAGCACAAGTAGTTTGGGTTGATGCATTTTTGGTTAAGTAACAGTCATAATCATTTGTTTCACTTACACTGCTCTCTCTCTCTCGTTCCATCACTTTGTCCTCCATCTTGATCACGCATGCAAACATCTCTTTAACCCCTGCTCCGCTCTGTTACCTCACCAAGTCTTTCATTCCTCACGTGTTCCCATTATCTAGCCTTTCGTTGACATAGCCCTTCACCTTCCATCCTCCTCCCTACACTCACTTCCCATCCTAATCTTTCACTTCTACAGCCATCACCAGCCTCATCCCTACCTTACACATCTCCCTCTACCATTTCATCATCCCTCCATCACTCCAAACACTCACGGTAGGTCATCGTGTAGCCATTTATAGACATCCTGTAGAAAACAGAGTATCCTGTAGGATTCTCCACAGCCATCCTGTAGGAGGCCACTCTCTCGGTTGCTGAGCATCTGAATGCGAGGAACCTCTATGGATGGGTGCTAAGGATCCCTAGGGACCTCTCCTAGCCTCCCCAACCTATCCCACGCTTTCCTTCCTTCTCCATCCCATCTGCACAACCAAACCCTAGTTAGCTCAAGATCACCATCATCCCACACAAACTTAAAAGAAAATACAAAAACATAACTTTCATGATGCAAGCAGTTTAGAATGATGCATTTTCATTTATCAAAGGTAGTGACAGCATTGGTAGAAGTTGCATTTACATTCCATGCATTGTAGAGGCCAGACTAGTTAAATTAGGGTTTCCTAGGTTTACATGCTTTGATTTGCTTTCAGTTAATTTTTGTCAAGTAGAATAGCTTCCCTTTGAGATTAGCTTTCGTCCATCAATTAGCAAGCTTCTTCTGAGAACCTATAGAAGTTGGCTTGAGCCCTAGCGGACTTGTGCCAGCTGACCAAGTGACAGCTGCGACAAGAGCTAGTACTTGTGCATATAGCACCGTCGCTTCCAAGTTTGTACGAACTACCGGGTTGATAAAATGAGAGACAGGAAGCCCCAGGAGTTGTAGCATTATTGCTACAATACTGGAGCTCACCATCTTTTTGGCGCCGTTGCCGGGGAAGCGTCAGAGTATTAGTAATTGTTGCTTTTCTCTACTTCCATACTCTTACTTCTGCTCAGTAGTTTACTTCATTTCCCTTTTTGCAAAAGTAGCTTAGCATTTCTTTCTTTCCTAGATTAGCATTTCCTGCTTTCCTAGATTAATATTTCCTGCTTTCCTAGATTAGCTTTCCAATTTTGCAATTTCATTTGAGAAATATAGTTAGTTGTAGATCACTTGTTTCAGTTTTGCAGGTACCAAAGAAAAAGCAAAAGCACTCAAAACAAAAGAAAAAAAAAAGTCCTTTCCATTTCATGCCTCGTAGGAACCATGATAGATCAGGCAAATTCCTACCAAACACCCCCACCACATCATTGAGTCACCCTTCACTCTTCTTTGGTGACCGTGACCTAGAGGAACCTATAGGTGAACATCCGAAGATACATCAAGACCCTATAGAAGAAGAAGAGTTAGAGACCACTCCATCTATAGCCATGGCTGATAATAGGAGAGAAGATGAGAGAATAGAAGGAGCTTTCCCCATCCGAGAGACCAATGGAGAGATGAGAATGAAAAACATTAGCCCCTCTGCTTTGCCTCACTTCCATGGACTGACCACTGAGGATCCTGATACCTTCTTATTTGAGTTTGTTGTCCTTTGTAGAACCTATGACTATACTGAAGATGAGAAAAAGCTGAAGCTTTTCCCTTCCACGCTTAAGGATGCAGCCCTACGCTGGTTCATGGGATTACCTAGGAATAGGATAGCTACTTGGGCTCAGATGCAGCAAGCCTTCAATACCAAGTATAGGGATTATTGTAGGTCCAAGGAAACTAAGGGAGAGATCTTTCGAATGACCATGGGGAATGCTGAGTCTTTAGAGGATTATGAGGAGAGGTTCCAACTTAGTTATAAACGGGCCAGGTGCACACTTGACCCTGAGTCCCTCAAGTTTGTTCTACTCCGAGGAGTCCCTGAAGATCTCTTAGACACCCTTCACATGTTAGCTAGGGGGGACATTTACCAATTTCCTTATGAGGACATCAAGACTGTGTTCCGAAATCATTCTAGGGCAGCTAGGAAAAGAGGTAGAGGAAATCTCCTCTCCACTGGTGTCCCCTTCTCCAAACATGAGTTTACAAACCAATTAGAAGATCTTAAGAGTGAGGTGAGACAGACCATTGCCATGCAGCTGGACACATTCAGGATCCAGCAGAAGAAAGAAGAAGCTGAGAGAGCCTTGGCTATCTTCTGTCCTAGGTGCACCAGAAGACACCCTAAGAACGAATGCCCATTGCATTCGGTTGAAGTGTGTTTTGTTTGTGAGGAAGACCATCCTACCAATCAGTGTCCCACCTTACCTGGGTTTAAAGCCATGTACCAAGGGACTGAAGCCCCCACTGAACCTCTCTACTTCATCAATCAAAGGAGGTCTCAAGGATCTAGACCTTATCAGTAGGGGATGCAAGGGGCATCTCAAGCCTATTACAACCCCAACCAATCGACTCCTATGCCTTCCTGGGGTCCCCCTGCTCATCCTTCTTGGTCCATGCCTCCTCCATGGTCTTATCCACCTCAGTATCCTACTCAACCTCCCTCTCATCCATATCACTCACATACCCAGTTGCAGCCTCAATGGAGTGCTCCTCAGTCGGGGTGGAGGCCCCAATACAACACTCCTCCTGCCATTTTGCCTCCACCACCAGTCCAACCTCAGCCTTTACCTCCTGCTCCTCCTAGGCAACCTCAGATGCCTGCTCAACCGAACCCGAACCCCAACAATAGACAGGCTCAGCAGGTATATACTGGGGAGACCTCATGCCCTACCTATGCTGTGGAGATCCAGGAGATCAATCTTAGATCTGGAAAGACTCTTCCAGATCGCCAACCTCCTCCCCCAGAGGACGAGGAAAACCATCAGGAGAGTGAACCAAAGCCTATTCCACCCTTTCCTGAGAGAATAACAGCCACCACACAACCTAACCCAGAAGAAGATGAGCTTTTGGGTGAGCTCAAGCAGTTGTGTGTAAAAATCCCACTTCTCCAAGCCATCAAGGATGTGCCTATATATAACAAGCTGGTTAAGGAGAAGTGTTTCAAACACCCAGGTAGACGGAAGAAAGATGCCTCAACTATCAATGTCACAGGACAACTGTCTGACCTGATGCTAGGACAAGTCATCTGCCCAAAGTACCTAGATCCTGGAAGCCCTGTAGTAGATGTTCTCATCAATGGCACCATTATCCCCCACACCTTGATTGATCTGGGGGCAGCCATCAATGTGATGACCAGAGATACCATGCTTAAACTCAATTTTCAAGGTTCCTTGAGGAAGACCTCGACAGTACTGCAATTAGCAGATCGCTCCACCGTGACTCCCGAAGGGATTGTGGAGGATGTCTTGGTCTCTATTGATTCTTGGGAATACCCTGCAGACTTCCTGGTTCTGCAACCAAAGGCCAAGCTTACTGGATACCCTCTCATCTTGGGAAGGCCTTGGTTAGCTACTGCAGATGCTTACATAAGTTGTCGGGCAGGAAACATGACCATCAAGAATGGTCCCATGTCCAAGCAACTTGTCCTATACCCTCCTGCCCAACCTTCTTTAGAGCATGATTTACCCCTCTGGTTGGAAGAAGGAGAAGAAGACGAGGTGTATTCAGCACCTCTGTGTACCATAGAAGCCAATAGAAGAGACCCTCCTACCGAGGATGATCTGATTGAGACCCTGATCCAGAATCCACCTTCTAGTGCACTATCTTTAGAAAAGTTGGTGGAGGATGCCCAAGCTAGCACCTCAGTGGACCTCTGTACAACCGACCCTGTCACTCCCAGAATCAAAAGTGTGGAGTTTGGCCCTGAGAGAGCATTAAAGATCAGCTCCTCCCTATCTCCTTCCCAGGAGAAGGAGTTGTGTAGCCTATTGGCCAGCCACTTAGATGCCTTTGCTTGGAGCTATAAGGAGATGAAAGGAGTCCATCCCTCGGTCTGTACCCATCATATATACATCAAAGAGGATTGTAAACCAGTTAGGCAACCCCAGAGGAGGATGAATCCAGCCCTCAAGGACATTGTCAAGGAAGAGTTGCAAAAACTGTTGGACGCCGGATTCATCTACCCCATCTCAGATAGTGAATGGGTGTCCCCTCTAGTGTTGGTTCCCAAGAAGAATGGGAAGTGGAGGATCTGTGTAGATTACCCTGAGCTGAACAAAGCTACCAAGAAAGACCATTTCCCCCTACCTTTCATAGATCAAGTGTTGGATGGACTGGCAGGAAAGAAGTTCTTCTCTTTCCTGGATGGGTTTAGCGGGTACAATCAAATCCAAATCAGCCCAGAAGACCAAGATAAGACCACCTTCACCTGTCCTTGGGGTACCTTTGCCTACAGAGTCCTTCCCTTTGGGCTATGCAATGCTCCTGCTACTTTTCAGAGAGCTGTCTTAAGCATCTTCTCGAAGTTGGTCCATGATGCAGTGGAAATATACATGGATGACTTTACCCCTTATGGGGCCAACTTCCAGGAAGCATTGTCCAACTTGGGAAAGGTCCTCACCAAGTGCACTGAGATGAACTTGTCCCTTAGTCCTGAAAAATGTGAATTCCTAATGACTGAGGGGACCGTGCTAGGCCATACTATTTCTTCCCAAGGATTGCAGGTGGATCCCAACAAAATTGCTCTCATCAAAAGGGTTCCACCTCCTCAAAAAGTAAGGGATGTCTGGAGTTTCTTGGGATTAGCAGGATACTACTGGAGATTCATTAAGGACTTCAGCAAGTTAGCCTCACCATTGTTTGGTCTGTTGGCAAAAGATGTGGAGTTTAAGTGGACTGACGATTGTTAGAAGAGTTTAAATGAGATAAAGGACAAGTTGGTGTCAGCACCAATCTTGAGAGGTCCAAACTGGGCCCTACCTTTCCACATCCACACTGATGCCTCAAACAAAGCCATAGGTGTAGCCTTAGGACAAGTTGAGGAAAAACTTCCATATGCCATTTACTTCGTTAGAAAAAACTTGTCCAAAGCCGAGCTGAACTACACTGTAACCGAGAAGGAATTCTTAGCTGTGGTCCATGCACTGAACAAGTTCCGACATTATATTACCGGTTACCAGACTTTTGTACATACTGACCATGCTGCTATTAGATACTTGATGAATAAACCAGATGTGAATGCTCGTATTATTAGATGGTTACTTTTATTGCAGCAGTTTGATCTAACCATTGTTGATAAACCAGGGAGAGAAAATGTTGTTGCTGACTTCTTGTCTAGATTGGATTTGACTGTAGATGAAGATGGGACGGTGGATGATCAGATGCCTGATGAGCATCTGTTTGCTATATCAGTACTCTCTCCATGGTTTGCTGATATAGCAAACTACCTTGTTTCAGCTCAGTTCCCTCCGCACCTCTCTTCAAAAGAGAAGAGCAAAATCATCAGAAAGAGTGCCTCATTTACATGGATTGGGGGCAACCTGTTCAAGCTTGGCCCCGATCAGATCTTAAGGTGTTGTGTAAGGGAAGAGGAAGTCTTTGAAATCCTCCTCACCTGTCATGATGGGCCTTGTGGAGGACACTTTGCAGCAAAGAGAACTGCCTTCAAGATTCTGCAGGCAGGCTACTATTGGCCCACACTGCATCAAGATGTGAGAAGATATGTCATCCAGTGCGACCAATGCCAAAGAATGGGAAAACCGACCCAAAGGGATGAGATGCCTCTCCAACCTCAAGTGACTCTTGAGCCATTTGAGAAGTGGGGCATGGACTTTGTGGGTCCAATCAATCCCTCTTCGAGGCAAAGATCCTACATCATTGTGTGCACTGACTACCTGACGAAGTGGGCAGAGACCAAAGCCATCAAAGCAGCAACAGAAGAAAAAGTGGCCGAGTTCTTGAGAGAGAACATCTTCTATAAGTTTGGCTATCCAAGAGAGATGGTCACCGATCAAGGGAGCCAGTTCACCTCCCACTTGGTTGAAGATCTCCTAGCCCATCACAAGATCAAGCATAGAACCTCCACTCCCTATCATCCTCAAGCAAATGGGCAGGTGGAGGTCACCAATAGAGCATTAGAGGGGATCTTGACCAAAGTGGTGAGCAGCAGCAGAAAGGACTGGGCAGATCGCCTGGTTGAAGCCACCTGGGCTTACAACATCACTTGGAAGACCACCACCGGCTTCACACCTTATGAGCTGGTCTATGGGAAGAAAGCTTTGTTGTCCATTGAGTTTGAGTATAACACTTTGAGGATGGCAGCTCAGCTGGACTTAGATCTCAGCCATGCACAGCAAGAAAGGTTGTTGCAGCTGAATGGACTGGATGAGCACCGCATGCAGGCCCTCCTTCACTCAGAAGTGGTTCAACTTCAGAGGAAGGTGTGGCATGACCAACATCTCCATGACAAGCAATTTCAGCCGGGAGATTGGGCTTTGATGTATGACTCCAGATTCAAAGATTTCAAGGGGAAGTTGAGAACCAGATGGCTAGGGCCATATGTAGTGGAGCAGTGCCATGACAATGGATCTGTCCTCATTTGAACCATTGATGAGGAAGCCATTCCCATGCTTGTCAATGGGCACTGATTGAAGATCTACAGGAAGCCTCCCTCAAGACAAGAGTTTATCAGCACTATGGAGAAATCTGTTTTGGTCATAGAGAAGGGTTCTGCCTCCATTTTGGGCATACCCTAAAGAGAAAAGAAAGAAAAAAAAGAGATTAATAAAGATCCTTGGGTGAAAACCTCCCTGAGGCGCCCAAGGCAGGCAGTAGGGGTGAAAACCTCATTGAGGCGCTCCTATTGTCTTTCAAAAAAAAAAAAAAAAAAGTTTAAGAAAAAAAGATCCTTGAGTGAAAACCTCCCTGAGGCGCTCAGGGCAGGTAGCAAGGGTGAAAACATCTCTGGGGCGCCCCTACTATCTTTTCAAAAAAAAAAAAAGAGAAAAAAGAAAAAAAAAACAATAAGAACAATAAAAGTTTTGCATGCAGATGTTCTATGGAGGAGAAGAAGCCTCTCCACTCCAAGCCAGGGGCCTTCATCATGCTATCAAAGGATGTCATCAACACCTCCTCCAAGAATAACAATGTTTTTCAAGGTATGTGCAATTTTCATCATGATTTGGATCTTCTACAGGAAGATACAGTTTTCTACAGGAACAGACAGTCTTCCTACAGGAAGACGCAGATCTTCTACAGGAAAGTGCAAAATTTCTACAAGAAGCTCTGTGTTCTACAGGAAACTTCCTGTAGAAGGTTGCGACGGCCGAAATGTATTTTAAATGAAGATCTAGCGACTGAGGAATGGATTGAATGCATGCATGCCACTGATGGCACCCCTGAACATTGCTATTATCTTGCTCGACCATCCTCGTCGCCATGCAAACAAGATCCCTGCAGCAGCACAACAAAGCAATGAGTTCTCGTGGAAAAAAACATCTGTCAAAGAAAAACCAAGCACCGAGAGCCATACCACATCCATGTTATGCATCAGAAGCGCTGGGGTCGTGATCGAGAAGCCAGAACCGCCAGCATGCAGCATGCACCCAAGGAGGTGAGACTGTTGCAAGGCTCCCGCGGGAATCCTGTAGCAGTCAAAACTGCAGGAGTGGATGCCATTCATCGCCCAGCCATCTGCAAGCGAAAAAAAAAAAGGCGCATGCAACCAGAACGTCCACCACAGCGCCAGCATCCCGTGACCACGAGCCTCCGGACTGTGTAAGCTACATGCAGTAGGTAGATCCGTTGCCCAAAAACCTGAAATCATATGCAGACGCGCGCAGGTAAGTGTTCTAATCCTTCTCTCCATCAAATCGCATGGATATTACTTTGATTTGTTTTGCATGGCATAAAGGTGAATGGTTGAGCGGCCGTAAGGCCAGTTGACTGGCCACATCGGCTAGTAAAGGGATAGTAGGATGATGAGGTGGCAGCCACAACAAAGGACACATGCAGCACGCACGTGAAGATCAGTCCCGTCAACCGTGAAACGAGTCTAACCGAAAAGGGCGGCGGCAGATCTGTGGGAATGAATGCGGCAGCAAGCGAATGTGCAGGCGGATGATGGGTGACGTCACCCAACAGTCCGGCGGGGCCAACTCACCCCCCGCGCCACGAGCTGCGCCGATTCAAAATCTAATCGGCTCGATTAAGCGTGTATATCCATCAACTTCACTTCAAGACTCGAGTAGCTCCTCTGATTACCTCTGCATGTTGATACGCCAAGCTCTCGGCTACCTGAATGCTGGTAAGGCACCTCTCGACCGCTGTCCAACTATAGCTCCCTCCGAAGTCTGCGCACTGCTCCTACAGGAACAGTTTCTACAGGAAGCAGTATCTACAGGAAAGCAGTATCTACAGGAAGGTGAAGTCTTCACGTGAAAAAGGTGGCGGAAAAGAGGTAACCCTGAAACTCCTTCCGCAATTGGTTTTCAAAGGTGGCAAGGTCACTATTCACAGTCTGGTCATAAAAGATATTGGATTGCCGTGCCTATACTATCGCTTCTACAGGATAGCAGTATAATTCGGCTGTGGTTTTGTGAATTCATTGCATGCTCTGTCTATAAGACTGAATTTCCTTTGTATCTACCGCCTTTTGTCAATACCACTGTGTTCGTCATGCCTGGTGGGTTTATCAGGCGAGAACCCACAGATTCCGCCAAATTAAGGAGAAACCCGGCAGTGGTTGAGCTCTTCACTAGAGCACAATGGTTGCCTTTTTGTGATAAGCTACGAGGCTACGATGATGAAGTAGCCGAGGAATTCTTGCAGGCCTTGAAGCCTAAATCCCCGACACTAGCCACGGTAAGCTTCCGAGGCCTCAGCCTCCAACTCACCCCAGAGCACATAAGTCGAGTCACGGAACTGCCCATGGGCCTGCCATGGGATAAAGAAGAGCGGAAGTGGAGCCAGCAAGCAAAGAAGGAGTTTTTCACACCTGAGGAAGAATTCTCTGAGGATAAAAACGGGGTGAGGAGGACCAGCCTGTCACCATCGTGGCACGAAGTCAGTTTGCAAATCATGAAATATATTACTTGTGAAGGCCGGTTCAGTATCATTTATGCATATCACTTCCGGCTCCTCACCGAGTTAAGGCACGGAATTGACCTTCCTGCAGAGCAGAAACTAAGCATCCCTTATTATCTCCTGCAGTCCCTAATGGAGTGTGCTACAAAGCTAAGACAGGGCGTCCCTGATCAGATAGCCCATCATGGGTTAATAAAATTGCTTGTGGAGGATGCACTGCACTCGTATAAAATTCCCCTCTCCTGGGAGTCATTTAGGAATTTAACACGAGATGGGGACATTAAAATGTTGATCGAGGATAGTGGCTCCTCCAGCAGTGAAGACAAGGAAGCGGTGGCTGAAGAAAAGGAGGCTGAAGAAAAAGCTGACTCCCCCATCCTGTCAGCAAGAGAGATACGGTCAAAAATCAGAAGAGACAAAGTTGGGGCAGGCCATGTCAGCCCAATTACCACTTCAGCACCCACAAGCAAGAAAAAGGATCAAACCCCTACAGCAAAGCAAGTAGATGTGAAGACGCCTGCCACGACAGGGAAGGAGACCAAGGCTTCTACAGGAAGCCCGATAACAACTTCTACAGGAAGCACAAAAGGACAAAAACATGCTTCTACAGGAAGCCATGCAAAACCAAAATCTGAGAAGCAGAAAGTGGATGTTTTAGCCTGAGAGGCAGCGGCTGTATTAGCCGGCCTCAGTACGCCACCTAAGCCAAAAGGAAAAAGGAAGAAGGACCCCCCTCTCTACTTCAAAGCACAGAGAAGTGTTCGGATAAAAACAGGGAAGCCACAGAAGCAGTCCAGCAGCCCAATTGTCATTAAGGACACCCCTGAGTCTCCCAAAGAAAAATCCCCCTCAAAGGTCACAGTTACCTATGAAAAGGGAAGTCCAAAGAAGAGCACATGGCAAGACCGAGTGGACCTGTTGGACGAGAAAACCAGGCTACAGGAAGCTGAAAACGTCCTACAGGATACCTTGGCCCGACTACAGGAAACCGAACAAAGAGAAGAAGGAGGACCCTCATCACCAGGGGCGGATGAGGCAGAACTACCTGAAGAAACAGCAACAGCACATATACCCGAACCTAGCCCTTCACCCAATCTGAATTCATATTATACCTTCTTGGAGGCGGGCAAGATCATCCCACAAAAATTTACTGTACCCCTATTCTTTGAATTAGAGAAAGAAAGAGTTCGCTCCCATACATGGATGCAAATTTCCAAATCAAAGGGGGTGGGGGACATAGGCCCTCTACAAGATCAGCTCAGGGAAGTCAGAAGTGAGTTCACCATGGCCAAACATGTGGCTAGTTGCCAACAGGCACTTCTACAGGAAGAAAACCAGAAGTTAAGGTTGCAGTTACAAGCACTCAAGGCAGGGGCAGAAACGTCCTCCAAGGGCATCACAAATGAACGAGAAGGCAAGAAGGAGCTGACCACCAATCTTGAAGAGCCAAAGACACTTCTACAGGAAGAAGAACAGCAGATAAGAATTGAAGTGCAGGCCTTAAAGGAATAGCTGCAGCAAAAGGAAACACAATTGGCTTGCATGGCCAGTTGGGCCATGGAGGCCCTGCAGTGCAGACATCCTGCAAAGTCTTATGGGTTATACCTGAAGGATCAGTGGCTACAGTTCCGGATAAACACACTAGCACAAAGAGGTATTGAGCAGATCCATAACCCACAGCAATTCGCTGAAATATGCAGTACTAGCTCAGCAGAGGACAAAGCCAAGCTAGCAGAATTCTACGTCCACAATCTGGTTTTGCCTAACGAAGTCTCTTGGGATCCCAATATCGCCTTGGGTGATCTACAGTTGATGGCGTTTGCTTCGTGGCTGAATCATGAGGATCAGAGGGCCACTGAAGAAAAATCGGTCATGAGCCGAGAAGTGAGGGAGCCACTGTACATTCGGGCAGAACCAGAGGATCCGGTTGCCCTCATCTCACCCCGCCAGCAGTTATCCAATGATCCTACGGCCTCCTTGAAATTCATGGACCAGCAAGCTCAAGCAATAGCCCACTTTGAGGACATGGACAGATTATTGGGGGAAACTGCTGCCCAGGCTTGTGCACGTAGGTGGCATGCCTTGGCACATAGTTTGAAGATCCGGGAGTACCATACCCCGACCAGAATGAGGGAAGCATCGGCAAGAGTAGACCTCTACAAGAGATCCATGCAAAGACTTCAGGCCAACTGGATTGGCCTTAAACTCAGCCCTCCATTGCTGCTAGGATTGGTCGAAGGAAGTACAGAAAAGGATGACCAGGCACAATGGGAAAAAGTAGAAAACACAGCAGGGTTTCATACCGACCAAGAAGACATCACCACAGAAGCTTGGGATGTAAGGGGAGCAGTGCAAGCCATGAAGGATGAGGATCTTGACTAGGTTTCTCAAGGATGAGCAAATGGTTCAGCTGGGGGGTGATGATGAGCCCCAATTTTGGTACAATTTGGGCTCATTTTGGCCTATTCTACTTGCTCAAACCATTCATTTTTATTGCTTATGCATGCATTTCTTAGTTTATTCATGTTGTTTGTAGGAAGAAGGGTAGGCACTCTCTCTACGTGACTGATGCATGTTGATTCCAGGTTTTGGCATTAAAAGGGAGCAAAAGACAACGAAAAAGGAGTTAAGGAGACAACGAGGTGGCACTGCGGGTTTTGGGAGAGGATGTCCACGGTTCTAGGGACATCCCTCGTGATTCCCATCAAGAACTCCGAGCTCTAAATCCATCTCCCCTCCGAGCTTAAAAAACGGCTAGCTGTTCTACAGGAATAGCAGTTATAAACTGCTCTACAGGAACAGCAATTATGTCCATCCTACAGGATCAGCAGTTAAACTCTAGTTGGACAGCCGAGCTCCACAAATGTAGGACACTTGTTGGATCATCGTTTTTGTATAAGTATGAAGGCTTTAGCCTTAGATAGGTTGTTGAAACTCTCGTATTTCTATTGTAATTTTGGAGCACAGTTCAGTTTTCGTTCCTTTTTGTAAGCCAATTTGGCATGATATCAGTTATGAATAAAGAAGGCAGTTTGTGATCTAGTTCTGAGTTTTTCTTAAGGAGACTATAGCTCTCAGGTTAGGGCCCAACCTGAGAGCCATAGATCCCCTCTGCTGTAGTGTTGTTTCCATTTCCTTTCAGCACTGTGAGCTTTCCATTTACACATGCAATTCGAATTACAGGTTGATGAGTTGGTCTTTTTCATGAAGTAGATAGGAGTTTGCTTATAGTGAATTTGTTTCCATTTGCTTAGTGTAGCAGAGGATAAATATAATCGATTGGAGCTCCAACAAAAAGGTTGTTAAGGCTCACTGCCGTCTCATCTGGGATTGGAGTGAAGTCCATGATTAACCACCAAAAATACGCATTTCTTGATTCCATGATTGCTGCCAACACAGACACGTTAAGTTAGATGCTTTTACATGATTCACACAGGCACCACACTTCCTTACCACAGCTTCATGCATGTTCTCTTTCACATTTCGATTGCTGCTCATTGAATTTACAAGCACAAGTAGTTTGGGTTGATGCATTTTTGGTTAAGTAACAGTCATAATCATTTGTTTCACTTACACTGCTCTCTCTCTCTCGTTCCATCACTTTGTCCTCCATCTTGATCACGCATGCAGACATCTCTTTGACCCCTGCTCCACTCTGTTACCTCACCAAGCCTTTCATTCCTCACGTGTTCCCATTCTCTAGCCTTTCGTTGACATAGCACTTCACCTTCCATCCTCCTCCCTACACTCACTTCCCATCCTAATCTTTCACTTCTACAGCCATCACCAGCCTCATCCCTACCTTACACATCTCCCTCTACCATTTCATCATCCCTCCATCACTCCAAACACTCACGGTAGGTCATCGTGTAGCCATTTATAGACATCCTGTAGAAAACAGAGTATCTTGTAGGATTCTCCACAGCCATCCTGTAGGAGGCCACTCTCTCGGTTGCTGAGCATCTGAATGTGAGGAACCTCTGTGGATGGGTGCTAAGGATCCCTAGGGACCTCTCCTAGCCTCCCCAACCTATCCCACGCTTTCCTTCCTTCTCCATCCCATCTGCACAACCAAACCCTAGTTAGCTCAAGATCACCATCATCCCACACACACTTAAAAGAAAATACAAAAACATAACTTTCATGATGCAAGCAGTTTAGAATGATGCATTTTCATTTATCAGAGGTAGTGACAGCATTGGTAGAAGTTGCATTTACATTCCATGCATTGTAGAGGCCAGACTAGTTAAATTAGGGTTTCCTAGGTTTACATGCTTTGATTTGCTTTCAGTTCATTTTTGTCAAGTAGAATAGCTTCCCTTTGAGATTAGATTTCGTCCATCAATTAGCAAGCTTCTTCTGAGAACCTATAGAAGTTGGCTTGAGCCCTAGCGGACTTGTGCCAGCTGACCAAGTGACAGCTGCGACAAGAGCTAGTACTTGTGCATATAGCACCGTCGCTTCCAAGTTTGTACGAACTACCGGGTTGATAAAATGAGAGACAGGAAGCCCCAGGAGTTGTAGCATTATTGCTACAATACTGGAGCTCACCACAGAGTATGTAACTTTAAAGTCTCAACTTTAAGCCAAGAGTCTAATGTACCTTCAAAGCCAGCTATTATTCTTCTTGTAGCATTTATTGGACCAATTTCATCTGCAAGATAAGTGTGATAACATACAAGCATAGAATGCAGAATAGAGATTACTTCGGCTTCGGTACAGTTGTCAATATTCCATGAATAAGTGGAACTTGCTGACCAATCCTTATGATATTCTGATTTCATTAAATCACGACGGTCAGGAGTAGGGTTCCAAGTAGAAGTCCAAGTAGATCTAGAGGTAGTAGCATGGACTTGCTAGTCAATGTCAGAAGTCTCCTTTTCTTCAGAAGGATCCAATTCTGAAATACCAAATTTTTCTTTATCCTTCTAAGAAAAATTATTTATGCAGCTTTCTAGTTCTTCAAGTTTAGGTGTATCATCTATCTTATTGATACTGGTAATTGCTGCATTTGATTTTTCTTCTTCTTCATCATGACTAGATGAAGCAAAGAACTCTGAAAAAACTTCCTTTGAATTCTTCAGATTCTGCTTCTTCTTTCTTTGAACCAGGAGTGTCTTTAGGGACCGGCTTTGGAAGTGCTGTAAAGAAACTTGGTTTAGCAAATAGAGAGTATGGATGAGAATAAGTGGGAGGAGGAAAGTTTATAATGCTTGGAGTTTTGATTAAAATTTCCACAGAAGGAGAAATAGAATAAGGAACAGTAGTAACTGGATTGGAAAACAAAGTTGCAGATTTATATCTTTCAGTATTTGGCCTTTTCTTTAAAGTAGCTAAATCTGAAGAAACAGTTTTCACATGTCCTTTTATCAAATCTAGATTGTTATTGACTCTAAGAATCTCTCATCCATGAGTAATTGCTATATCATGGATCTACTTTTCTGTCTTTAAAGACCACTTATCAAGACTTTGTGCTATAGTCTAATCATTTTCAGCCAAGGTCTTTACATGCTCATTTAAGTACATAGTATTGTAATCTTGCTTTTGCAAAATTCTATCTAGAAGAGCTTTCATTTCACTATTTGCTTTTTCTAAATTATCAAATTTAGCTTTAGCAAATCTTTCCAAGCTGGATAGAGCAAGATTAGTCCAATTAGTAGCAGCTATCATATCTTTGGCTGAAGAATTTGGATCATCTGGATGGGAAGGCAAAATTTTATACAATTTCCCATCTTGTCCTCTAATGACCATATTTTTCCAAGGAGGAAAATCATTTTCTGTCTCAAAAATATTTCCATCAAGGAGCTCCCATTTATGCTTTGCAGGGGTTCCTGATCTTATCATGTTTATTCTAAGATTAGAACAAACTTCTCTTACTAGTTCATTAGAAGAAGGCGAAATATGGCCATTAGAGGACAAGAAAGCCTCGGCAAAAGGCAAAATTTGGTATACTTCTCTTAATATGTTAGCACTCGAATTTGCCTCAGGCTAAAGAAGGCGAAACTCAAGGTAACATCAAACCACTTAGCCTCGTAGCTAGCCCTACGAGGACAGGAGAGGGCTCTCTCCAGTCTATCTCGGCAAAAGGTCTTCAAAGGGTGAAGATGACCAATAAAGAACACTGATTTTAGGCTAGTAAACTGACAAAAAAGGGGTTTTTAATAAATGATGGGGTTTTTCTAGGCTACATGGGGCAAAGAAATAGATTGAACAAAGAAATATAATCAAAAACACAGATTATCTCCTGAGGCAAGGTAGGCAAGAAAGTTTAACATCAAATTGAGATTAAATGGAATGGCAAGATTGCTGAGGAGCTGACAAGGGCATAGAGGATGAATCCTTGTCAAACATAAGAAAACATTAAATATGAACAAACTTAAAGGCAGAGCATATAAATTATGAATTCTACCTTAACACTTCATTTGTTCAATTGGAAACGATCATGAAATGAAATGAACACATAACAGGCTACATATGAAACAAAAGAGGACACAAATGTCAAATTTCATACCACAGGAATCTCAGGGGTCAGAGCTACATTTTTTAATTAAAATCTCTGTCAAAATCTGTACAATGAAAGATCTGTTCTCTCTCCTCTACCAGCGCTCAGAACTCTCTCTCTCACTTTTTTTTTTTTTTAAATGATGAAAGAAACCATAAGCTGTATTGGATTCCCTTTCAGTTCCTGTACATACAAGTCTCAGAGCATTTGCAATATTTTGAAGAATGGAAATGCCTGTCCAGATCTGCAAAATAAAGAATTGCTGCTATGTAAAATGTTGAACCCATCCAATGTATTGTTTTCCACGAACACATCGGCTTGTGGAATGCCATGAAAATACAATGGGAATGAAAAGTAGATGGTCCAAAGTAGTTCTTTTCTGTGACAAAATACTCTCAATGGTATCATGCAAACTGTTTCTAGAAGCTGATATCGATGCCACAAGCAAGCTTATTTTCCAAGAAATAAGGTCGTCTTCAACAATTTTGTAACTGGAAGCATTCTGTTGATATGAATATTTGCACATGAACAGACAACTAGCTGATAGTGCAGTTATCAATGATTCTTCTTTGTTCTTGCCTGTCACCTCGAATTCTGCCATTAATGCTGCCAACCATCTATTCTCCCTAGTGGCATCAGCGAGAAAGACAAAAAACAAGCACCAAAATATTTTGTGGTCCAGTCCATTTTCTACAGCTAATAAAGTAGTTCCCACAACAGGACCCAACACATTTTGTTGCATTTCTCTTTTCCAAGACAACAGACTAGCAAGACGGATTCTAACATCGGCTCCACTAGGGATGGCAGTTGCCGCTTCTTGGAGGTGCCAAGAACCGCAGAACTTTGGGAGAGCAGACAGTGCCTCCATCCATTGGGCAATGGAGTCCATTATTTCAACAAATCGACACAACTGTAGACTCAACTTATTAATTGGAAACTAATTGAATTGATTGAAAGACTGACTCGGCAAACTTCAAACTAAACTGTAAATGAAACTAGAACAAAATGTTGCCTTTTGGCTGCTTATTTATTTACAACATCTACCCTACTTTGCTGTAAAAACCATAGATCTGGTAATACTAAAATGCCAGATTAACCATTCAAGTAAACCTGAGAATGATGCCGTTTGAGAATGCTTCCGCCAAGACACAGATGTAGTTGCTGGCAGCCCTTCATGCACATAATGAACCTGGTCACAGAAAAGATAGCATGATCTATCAATCAAACTAAAAAACATTTCCATGTATGTTGCCATTGGATCGCGGAAGCCAGACTCTGTGGCTGCCCCAACTCTGCAATACATACCTCCAGCTGCACACTGTCAATGTAAACATCTGTAGACAATTATATGATTTCTTGTTTCAATGGAGGAAGGATTTCCAAGAACTTTTTAGGGTCTTGGAAATCATATGACTGGATCTGCTCATCTAAATCTTGAATCTCCTTTTCGATTCTTTCAACAACTAACTCACAAAATCTAGTTTTAGTTTCAAAAGGGAACTTTGGAGATTTCAACCAATGAAGCACAACACTGAAAAAATCTTCATCAAATTCAGTATCTGCTAACTCATTTATTATTTCTTCTATAGCTTCACACAGGGCAGGGTTTGCCACATACCCTACCATTGCATGAAGGGATCAACAAGAACTGGACTGTCTAGATCGAGTTGGAGTCACCAGGTGAATGATTTCAGCCTGTGAAAACTCTCAACTTATCATCAAAAGTTCAGAGTTTACAAATGTATTGGGGTAAAATGCAAATGAAGTGTTGTATTCACAAGCTCACGGAGATGGACTGAAGCAGAGTTTATCTACTTCCACTTATGCAAAGCAAAAGCATTTCGAAGGCTACCTGGCATAACTTCAGGCTCCGTCTAAGACTTATGAAACAAACACATCAATCCACAAACAAGTTTGTTCTCCCCAGTATGGTCGCCAATATGTTAGCACTCGAATTTGCCTCAGGCTGAAGAAGGCGACAATCAAGGTAACATCAAACCACTTAGCCTCGTAGCTAGCCCTACGAGGATAGGAGAGGGCTCTCTTCGGTCTATCTTGGCAAAAGGTCTTCAAAGGGCGGAGATGACCAATAAAGAACACTGATTTTAGGCTAGTAAACTGATAAAAAAGGGGTTTTTAATAAATGATGGGGTTTTTCTGGGCTGCATGGGGCAAAGAAACAGCTTGAACAGAGAAATATAATAAAAAACACAGATTATCTCCTGAGGCAAGGTAGGCAAGAAAGTTTAACATCAAATTGAGATTAAATGGAATGGCAAGACTGCTGAGGAGCTGACAAGGGCATAGAGGATGAATCCTTGTCAAACAAAAGAAAACATTAAATATGAACAAACTTAAAGGCAGAGCATATAAATTATGAATTCTAACTTAACACTTCATTTGTTCAATTGGAAACGATCATGAAATGAAATGAACACATAACAGGCTACATATGAAACAAAAGAGGACACAAATGTCAAATTTCATACCACAGGAATCTCAGGGGTCAGAGCTACATTTTTTAATTAAAATCTCTGCCAAAATCTGTACAATGAAAGCTCTGTTCTCTCTCCTCTACCAGCGCTCAGAACTCTCTCTCTCACCTTTTTTTTTTTTTTTTAGTGCTGCAAAACCCTGGTCTTTCCTTTGCCAAAATTGCAGAGATACAAAGTATAAAACAGTCTAAGCTTATCCCTCAAGAGTCCAACCATGAAAATGACTAAAAAAGTACATAATATAGGCAAGTTAACACACTTCCTTGCCTCTAGGGGTCGAGCTCATCATCCTAGGAGTTGTTTCAACCAATTCTAAACTGAGCACTACAAACTAGGCAATCAAAACAACTTGCCTCTATAAGTTAGGAAACCAATTCATTCATTAATTTTTTGCCATTTTATGAATGAATCTTCTAGAATAGGTAAAAAGTGTCATGTAAATCATGAAATTACACCAAATACATCAAGGAGGATGAAAAACCAAACCAAAAAGTCAAAACTAGTCACTGCTGCATTTTCCTGTGCTGAAGATGCAAAACTGGCCAATTTCCCCAACGCGTAGCGCGCCATTTCCCAATGCGTAGCGCGCCTTTCAGGCCACTTTTGAGGAACTTCCTGGCATCCAAATGAGGCACAAGTGGGCTTGTTGGAAAGGTATGGATGTCTACTCTCCAGCCCAAGTGGAATTTCTCAATTTGGTGGCTGTTTTCCCCTCCAAAATTGAAATCTCCCAAGACTGCTTCATGTGTGTCCAAAATGTGGCAGAAGGTCATTTTTGGCTTGTTTTTTTTTTACCTTTTGGGGGCTCAAATCTCCATGAAACTTCTTGGCAGTGGCTGAGCAAGTGTATTTTGCCATGAAAAATCCAAAAATGCTGAGTTTTCCTGAAATGGACCTCCTCAACTTAAGGGTAGCGCGCGGCGCGCTACGCGTTGAGGGCAAAAACCTGTGTGTGGCACAAAAAAGTCAAAATTGACCAAAATTGCTCAAAATTTCCTGAAATTTGAGCACAAGAGGACAAGATGGGAAATTGTATAAACTTTTTCCTTCCCATCCAGATGATCCAAATTATTCAGCCAAAGATATGATAGCTGCTACTAATTGGACTAATCTTGCTCTATCCAGCTTGGAAAGATTTGCTAAAGCTAAATTTGATAATTTAGAAAACGAAAATAGTGAAATGAAAGCTCTTCTAGATAGAATTTTGCAAAAGCAAGATTACAATACTATGTACTTAAATGAGCATGTAAAGACCTTAGCTGAAAATGATTAGACTATAGCACAAAGTCTTGATAAGCTGTCTTTAAAGACAGAAAAGCAGATCCATGATATAGCAATTACTCATGGATGAGAGATTGTTAGAGTCATTAACAATCTAGATTTGATAAAAGGACATGTGAAAACTGTTTCTTCAGATTTAGCTACTTTAAAGAAAAGGCCAAATACTGAAAGATATAAATCTGCAACTTTGTTTTCCAATCCAGTTACTACTGTTCCTTATTCTATTTCTCCTTCTGTGGAAATTTTAATCAAAACTCCAAGCATTATAAACTTTCCTCCTCCCACTTATTCTCATCCATACTCTCTATTTGCTAATCCAAGTTTCTTTACAGAACTTCCAAAGCCGGTCCCTAAAGACACTCCTGGTTCAAAGAAAGAAGAAGCAGAATCTGAAGAATTCAAAGGAAGTTTTTCAGAGTTCTTTGCTTCATCTAGTCATGATGAAGAAGAAGAAAAATCAAATGCAGCAATTACCAGTATCAATAAGATAGATGATACACCTAAACTTGAAGAACTAGAAAGTTGCATAAACATCTCTTAGCGCTCGAATTTGCCTCAGGCTGAGGAAGGAAAAATCCAAGGCAACATCAAACCACTTAACCTCGTAGCTAGCCCTACGAGGACAGGAGAAGGCTCTCTCCGGGTCTATCTCGGAAAAAGGTCTTCAAAGGGCTGAGATGACCAATAAAGAACACTGATTTTAGGCTAGTAAACTGATAGGGAAAGTTTGATTTTGAATTTTTAGGGTTTTGTTGGAAAACTGAGCACAGCAATTTTGGGTGCGGGGATGAGACAGAATTTTTGCAGAGGTCTTTTTGGGGCAAGGTAGGAAATTGTCTTGATGCCTTTGAAATAGGTGAATGGATAGATATGACTGGTGAGGAGCTAAGGAGAGCAAGAAACCATCGAGAGTTCTCCTTAAACAGATGAAAACATAGATATTAAGAAAACTTAAAGGGAGAGCATAGAAACCATGAATTCTACCTTAACACTTCATTTACTTAATTTGTAGAAGAGAAGAGTGGGGAAATGATACACATAAAAAACTTACAAGTACATGAGAGAAACACACCATCAACACAAATAACCACAGGAATCCCAAATAGCGCTGCAAAACCCTGGTCTTTCCTTTGCCAAAATTGCAGAGATACAAAGTATAAAACAGTCTAAGCTTATCCCTCAAGAGTCCAACCTCTCCAACCTCTGAAAATGAATAAGAAAATACATAATATAGGCAAGCTAACTCATTCCCTTGCCTCTAGGGGTCGAGCTCATCATCCTAGGAGCTGTTTCAACCAATTCTAAACAAAGCATTACAATCTAGGCAATCAAAACAACTTGCCTCTATAAGCTAGGAAACCAATTCATTCATTAAATTTTTGCTATTTTATGAATGAATCTTCTAGAATAGGTAAAAAAATGTCATGTCAACATGAAATTACATCAATTACATCAAGGAGGGTGAAAAATCCCACCACAAGTCAAAACTGGTCAAACTGGTTGCGTTTTCCTGAGCTGGAGGTGCAAAACTGGCAAATTTCCCAACGCATAGCGCGCCATTTCTCAACGCGTAGCGCGCCTTTCAGCCCACTTTTGGGGCACTTCCCGGCATCCAAATGAGGCACAAGTGGGCTTGTTGGAAAGGTATGGATGTATACTCTCCAGCCCAAATGGAATTTCTCAATTTGGTGGCCATTTGCCCCTCCAAAATTGCAATCTCCCAAGACTGCTTCCTCTGTGTCCAAAAAGTGGCAGAAGGTCATTTTTTGCTTTTTTTTGACCTTTTGGGGGCTCAAATATCCATGAAACGTCTTGGCAGTGGCTTAGAAAGTGTATTTTGTCATGCAAAATCCAAAAATGCTGAGTTTTCCTGAAATGGACCTCCCCAACTTAAGGGTAGCGCACGGCGCGCTACGCGTTGAGGGCAAAAACCTGTTTTTGGCACAAAAAATTCAAAATTGCTCCAAATTTCCTGAATTTTGAGCTGGAGGTGTATCATTGAGCACCATGCTCCCTCAAGGTGGCTTCAGCCAAAATTTAAGCAGATCGTACCTTTTCCTCCGTTTTAGTGCCTTGGCCAAGCGTGCTTTGAGTACCTTCATTTTTGCTTTGCACACATGCATGCGGGCCCAATAATGGTTCTTCATGTGGCGGAGCATGTCTTTGTCCCTATTTTCCTTGGCTATCAACCTTTCTAAATGAGTATTCACCCAAATGAGCATAGACCCTTGCTCAATAGGTGTCAAATCACCGGGTCTCTTGCGAGCCAAGTTCCGGTCTTCTCGGATCCTCCGCAACTCATCAAGAGTATGTTCATCCTCCAATTGCTTGTTGTGCTGCTCTAAGTATGTGATTGTCCAATTTTCCATTTCCAACTTTTGCTGCAACAAGTCATTTTCAGCCTTTTGTTGCTGAATGATCTCCTTTAGCTCTAAGATAGGAGAGCTGATATCAAGGTCAACAATATCTATGTCCGGATCTCCTGATGGCCCCTCATCAATCATGGGCTGCTTGCCTCTCTCTTGTACCTGTGATGCTGTCAAAAGCGAGGCCCCTTCCACCTGATGTGTAGATAACACTCGTTGTGCTGATGAAGAAGGCGAGACCCCTTCCACCTGGTGTGGAGATAATACTCGCCGTGCAGATGCAAATAAGACCCTGTGGCCTCTCTGATATGTAACACATGCTGGAGTGCTGACATGCTCGGGCTTTGGAATGTGAAACTACTGTGAAGGACCTACCTCATCATGGACAATCTCAGGAGGTGGCTGTGGCACCATGAAGAAGTAGTGAGAAATGAAATCCTCCCAAGCAATACCCTGTTGTGCCAACTACAATGTGCTTGAGAGAAAAGTCGATTTGATAGCTTGCTGGCAGTTTGTTGAGCTAAAAACCCAATGCGTAGCGTGCCTTACCCAACGCGTAGCGCCCCTCTGACGCATAGCGCACGTGCCAAATAACACTGAGAAAGGCTCCCTGACGCGTAGCGCACCCCTGACGCGTAGCGTGACTTTCAGATGATATTTGGAGGCCTTTCCGGTGTCCAAATTGCACTCAAGATAGCTTGTTGGAAAGGTCTTCGAGTCTACTTTCCAACCTAACTAGAATTTTTCAATTTGGAGTTGATTTGCCCTGTCCAAAATCAAATCTCCCAAGACTGGTAAAAATGTGCCAAATGAGGCTGCCTCAAAGCAGAGTGTTGTTGCAGTTAACTTTTGAATGCCTTCCTCAACTCCAAATTGAGCCCATGATAGCTCATTGGAAAGCTCTTTGTGTCTATTTATCATTTTACTCATCAATAAAGTCATTTGGCCAACCAATCTTGGAAAAAACTTGATTTTCCCAAGGTCACTTCAGAAGTGCATTCGATTCTCCTGAGGCAACGATATTTTTGACATTTCTCTAAAACCATGACACCTGTGTAAAAAGTGAAGGAGGTTTTTCTTCCTTGGCATGTTTGGATAAAAAACTCTCTCCGTTTTCCCAAATTCATTTTTGATTTATCAGAAACATCATGTGAGTAAAACCTATCTCGATGTGTGAAACAAGGGATTTTGTCGACATGAAGAGAAATGAAGGGGATGAGGGGCTTCTAAATTCTTGGGGAAAGTTTTGGAAGTAGGGATGGATATTAGGAAGTAGGGGAAAGGGGAATAGTAGAGATCGAGTGAGGGGAAGGGGTCCAAAAGGACAAATGCCCAACCTAGAAAATTGCCAGGTTGTAGCAAGAAACTAGGGTTTGTGGAAAAATGAGGAATTTGGGGGATCTCAGTGATGGGAAGTGTTTGATAAGGTAAATGAAAGATAGGGGAAGGTGTATGAACATCTGGATAAGAGTTTTGCTAATGATTTGACCATCCAAGAGAAATTAGCTTTCAAAACCCTAGGAGAGGGAAATGACCTTGCCTAGGCGCAACTGAAGCATGAACAAGGTGTAAAATGACTCATTAGACACTGACATGATAATGAAAACCCTATGAATGATGATAGACTCAACAGAATGATGACATGGACCGACATTTGGACAACTTTAAAAGGAGTAAAAGAAAACCCTAGACCTAATGCCTAGTGACCAAATTTTGCTTGAAAACTCTTTGAAATGACAAAATTTGACCTGGACACTCTGAGACCACTTTGTAAGAGCATATTTGATCACTGGAGGAAGGCTGGAAAGACTGACACTAACATTGGCTCCAATGGGGATGGTAGCTCCTTGGAGGTGCCAAGAATGGCAGATCTTTGGGAGAGCAAGACAGTGCATTCATCCATTGGGCAATGGAGTCAAAAACTCACACTAAAATGCATGACTGAAAACTGATGACTCGGATGACACAAATTGACTCTCACTCAACTAAAAACTGACTCAATACTTAAACACAACTGACAAACTGGAAATGATGCTCAAAGTGGAGCTTATTCATCAAAACCTACTCTAACAATTTCATTCATCACCCGATCAAGTGAAATGAAACAACCAGTGCAACCAAGTAAGTATTCTGTCTGTTGTTTGAATTCTCCTCAAATGATCGCTTATGAACAACAAGAGAGAACTACTGAAAGGAAACTCCCATGACAACTTGGAAATAGATCCGTTGAATGATATGAATTCTCTCTCCTCCTCCAAAAGCACTGCATAAGGATCTTGAAATTCAAGCACACTGGAACTTAGCTCATCCAATGGATTACTTCTCTTTTTCTCATGCCATGAATGCAAACTTTAATCTGAGCCTTGTGACGAGACCTCTGCTGAAAATGAGAAAGAAACCGGTTGCCGGATCAAATTCATATCAGCACATGTTTCAAGCTCACATGTAGTTAATGGAGAAATACTTTGACTACAAACCTCATCCAAAACATCAACTATTGGATCATGAAAAACTTGAAAAGACTGTTGTAATGTATCCATTGAAAATGTATGACATCCTTCTAGCTGTTCATCTTTTTCTTGAGAGATTTTATGAAGATTCTGCCTTATAAACTGAAATGCTTCGAAACAAAAGGGTATAGAATCTTCCTGCATCATCAAATCATGCATTTCGTCTTCCACAACTTCATCTGTAATCTGCCCTTCAATTTCATTTGGTGGCTGAAAATCTGATGCTACAGGCTGCTCAAGAATTTTGTTATATGTCTCATCCTCAACATTAACACTGAGAGATTGCTGATTTGTTATAGGTTGTTCATTTGAAGATTTACTATGCAATCTACCCTTCAAAAACTGAAATGATTCAAAACAGAATGGTACGGAGTCACCTTGAATCATTAAATCATGTGTGTCCACTTCCAAGTCTTCATCTGCAACTTGACAATCAATGGCTTTCGGGGGTTTCAAATCTGAATATGAGAAGTCTTGAACAAAATATTCATTGCTCTCAAGATGATTCAAATCAAGACTTGTTGACATTTGATTTCTGATTGCATGGTAGTTATCTCTGATGAACTGAAACGAATCAAAACAAAAAGGCAAAGATCCTTCACTTAATTCAAACTTTGCTGCACTTTCCTCATCAATGTCATAGCTGCTATGCATCATTTGATCATTGTACTCGAGCTGCTGTAAGTGAAATTCCTCCTCCCACAAACTAGCTGCTGGTTCGTCTGCAATAGTAACTTCTGTTTGGAGAACATAATCATCATCATACTAATCAAAATGAGGCAAATCATCACTATAAAACACATCATCAATCATCCATGTCATATCAATAGATCTCTCTTCTCCAAGATGATCTATAAGACAATCATTATCAGATCTATAACAACTGGGATAAGAAAGAAGATGTTTTGGATCAACAACTTTTTCCTTTTCAATCAGCGAGCCTTGAACATCATAATCATTCCTTGTGGTGATCTTGTCCATCATCTTTTCCACTGCACTTACCAAAATGTCAAGCTTCACCTCTAGAGATGTTGATTTGGCCAGATCTATTTTTTTTATCTCTTCTTCTTTCAACCTTGCCCTTCGGATCAGTAGATGAGCCTCTACGTTTACTGCATTGTTCTGCATCTCGTGAAGTGTTGCAATATCCCTTTCTCTCAGCTGAAACTCCATCTCCAGATCAAAGGCACCCGGATAGTGCAAGAGAGCAGATCTAGGAGGAGGCCTTATATCAACTGGCATTGAATAATAAACTTGATTAAATCTGGACGAAAACTGTTGTACTGTCTCCCCTGGTAGTCTTTTCAACTGGTTATACTCTTCTACAATCAAGAAAAGGTTTTGCCCGATCATCCACCTGTCGAGAAAAACTTTGATAAACTGCTGAAAATCTGAGATGCTCGCATCAGGCACGGCTTTGAACCAACTCTTCACTTTAGCTTGCAAAGAAAGAGAAAAAAGCCTAATACTCACATCATCTTCATCAACTTCAAAAAGGTCAAGAAAAGACTCAAAATTCTGCGCATGTTGCTCAGCGTTGACATTCTTACATTCACCATCAAACCTCGGCAAGTATAGATCATAGTTTTTGGGGAAAGGATGGAGAACAGAAGGTAAAATAAGAGGTTTATACCGATCTAGAATTTTACAAGGTGTAGGGGTATGTACAGCAGGTATAGAATTAGTCTTGGTCTCTTGAGACTCATCAATTGGAAGATGGTCATCACAAAATTCGGAAAAATGATTCTGATCAAGCTCAAAGGCATGAAAATCTTTTGTATTCACAATCTTCAAAGGGAAAGAATCAACTGCAAGCCTGGGATCTTTTCTCAAATACAGTATACCTTGCAAAGCCTTCTTGACATTCTTGGGAAAAGAGAAGAAATAATTTATGACAAAGAACAAAATTTCTTGGATGAAATTCCAACTTGAATACCTGATCTGTCCATGTTGTCCTTTCATGTTTTTGCTGGTCAGGATCATCCTCCAGTGGAGTCTTTGGATCTGATCTCGAAAATGATTTAGAGTTGCTAGGTGAATGATTTCAGCCTTTCAAGTGTCTAATCGTTGTCCACCATCGACAATCAGATCTGAGCTTGATACATGTACTGGGGTAATTAACAAGTTAAATGTCACGTTTACAAGCTAGACTGGAGATTGACTGAAGCAGCATTTATCTACTTTCGCTAATGCAAAGCAAAAGCGTTTCGAAGGCTACCTGGCATAACTTCAGGCTCCGTCTATAGCTTATAAAACAAATGACATCAACAAATAAACCATTTGTTCTCCCGAGTACGGTCGCCAATATGTTAGTGCTCGAATTTGCCTCAGGCTGAGGAAGGCAAAATCCAAGGCAACATCAAACCACTTAGCCTCGTAGCTAGCCCTACGAGGACAGGAGAGGGCTCTCTCCGGGTCTATCTCGGCAAAAGGTATTCAAAGGGATGAGATTACCAATAAAGAACACTGATTTTAGGCTAGTAAACTGATAGGGAAAGTTTGATTTTAAATTTTTAGGGTTTTGTTGGAAAACTGAGCACAACAATTTTGGGTGCGGGGATGAGACACAGTTTTTGCGGAGGTCTTTTTGGGGCAAGGTAGGAGATTGTCTTGATGCCTTTGAAATAAGTGAATGGATATATATGACCAGTGAGGAGCTAAGGAGAGCAAGAAACCATCAAGAGTTCTCCTTAAACAGATGAAAACATAGATATTAAGCAAACTTAAAGGCAGAGCATAGAAACCATGAATTCTACCTTAACACTTCATTTACTTAATTTGCAGAAGAGAAGAGTGGGAAAATGATACACATAAAAAACTTACAAGTACATGAGAGAAACAAACCATCAACACAAATAACCACAGGAATCCCAAATAGTTTTGCAAAACCCTGGTCTTTCCTTTGCCAAAATTGCAGAGATACAAAGTATAAAACAGTCGAAGCTTATCCCTCAAGAGTCCAACCTCTCCAACCTCTGAAAATGACTAAGAAAATACATAATATAGGCAATCTAACTCATTCCCTTGCCTCTAGGGCTTAATCTCATCATCCTAGGAGTTGTTTCAACCAATTCTAAACAAAGCACTACAATCTAGGCAATCAAAACAACTTGCCTCTATAACTAGGAAACCAATTCATTCATTAAATTTTTGCTATTTTATGAATGAATCTTCTAGAATAGGTAAAAAAATGTCATGTCAACATGAAATTGCATCAATTACATCAAGGAGGGTGAAAAATCCCACCACAAATCAAAACTGGTCAAACTGGTTGCGTTTCCCTGAGCTGAAGGTGCAAAACTGGCAAATTTCCCAACGCGTAGCGTGCCATTTCTCAACGCGTAGCGCTCCTTTCAGCCCAATTTTGGGGCACTTCCCGGCATCCAAATGAGGCAAAAGTGGGTTTTTTGGAAAGGTCTGGATGTCTACTCTCCAGCCCCAGTGGAATTTCTCAATTTGGTGGCCATTTGCCCCTCCAAAATTGCAATCTCCCAAGACTGCTTCCTCTGTGTCCAAAAAGTGGTAGAAGGTCATTTTTTGCTTGTTTTTTAACCTTTTGGGGGCTCAAATCTCCATGAAACTTCTTGGCAGTGGCTAATAAAGTGTATTTTGTCATGAAAAATCCAAAAATGCTGAGTTTTCCTGAAATGGACCTCCCCAACTTAAGGGTAGCGCACGGCGCGCTACGTGTTGAGGGCAAAAACTTGTTTTTGGCACAAAAAATTCAAAATTGACCAAAATTGCTCCAAATTTCCTGAATTTTGAGCTGGAGGTGTATCATTGAGCACCATTCTCCCTCAAGGTGGCTTCAGCCAAAATTTGAAGCGGATCAGACCTTTTCCTCCGTTTTAGTGCCTTGGCCAAGCGTGCTTTAAGTACCTTCATTTTTGCTTTGCACACATGCATGTGGGCCCAATAATGGTTCTTCATGTGGCGGAGCATGTCTTTGTCCCTATTTGCCTTGGCTATCAACCTTTCTAAATGAGTATTCACCCGAATGAGCATAGACCCTTGCTCAATAGGTGTCAAATCACCGGGTCTCTTGCGAGCCAAGTTTCGGTCTTCTCGGATCCTCCGCAACTCATCAAGAGTATGTTCATCCTCCAATTGCTTGTTGCGCTGCTCTAAGTATGTGATTGTCCAATTTTCCATTTCCAACTTTTGCTGCAACAAGTCATTTTCAGCCTTTTGTTGTTGAATGATCTCCTTTAGCTCTAAGCTAGGAGAGCTGATATCAAGGTCAACAATATCTATGTCTGGATCTCCTGATGGCCCCTCATCAATAATGGGCTGCTTGCCTCTCTCTTGTACATGTGCTACTTTCAAAAGCGAGGCCCCTTCCACCTGATGTGGAGATAACACTCGCTGTGCTGATGAAGAAGGCGAGACCCCTTCCACCTTGTGTGGAGATAATACTCGCCGTGTAGATGCAAATAAGACCCTGTGGCCTCTCTGATATGTAACACATGCTGGAGTGCTGACATGCTCGGGCTCTGGAATGTGAAACTGTTGTGAAGGACCTACCTCATCATGTACAATCTCAGGAGGTGGCTGTGGCACCATGAAGAAGTCGCGAGAAATGAAATCCTCCCAAGCAATACCCTGCTGTGCCAACTGCAATGTGCTTGAGAGAAAAGTTGATTTGATAGCTTGCTGGCAGTTTGTTGAGCTAAAAACCCAACGCGTAGCATGCCTTTCCCAATGCATAGCGCCCCTCTGATGTGTAGCGCACGTGAAAAATAACACTGAGAAAGGCTCCCTGACGCGTAGCGCACCCGTGATGCGTAGTGCGTCCTCCCTGACGCATAGTGCGACTTTCAGATGATATTTGGAGGCCTTCCTAGTGTCCAAATTGAGCACAAGATAGCTCGTTGGAAAGGTCTTTGAGTATAACTTCCAGCCTCCTGGAATATTTCAATTTGGAGTTCATTTGCCCTGTCAAAAATCAAATCTCCCAAGACTGGTAAAAATGTGCCAAATGAGGCTGCCTCAAGGGAGAATGATGTTGCAGTCAACTTTTGAATGCCTTCCTCAACTCCAAATTGAGCGCATGATAGCTCATTGGAAAGCTCTTTGTGTCTAGGTATCATTTGAATCATCAAGAAAGTCATTTGGATAACCGATCTTGGAGAAACCTTGATTTTCCCAAGGTCATTTCAGAAGTGCATTCTATTCTCCGGAGGCAACGATATTTTTGACATTTATCTAAAACCATGACACCTGTGTAAACAGTGAAGGAGGTTTTTCTTCCTTGGCATGTTTTGGACAAAAACCTCTCTTAGTTTTCCCAAATTCATTTTTGATTGCTCAGAAACATCATGTGAGTAAAACCTATCTCGATGTGTGAAACAAGGGATTTTGTCGACATGAAGCGAAATGAAGGGGATGAGGGGCTTCTAAATTCTTGGGGAAAGTTTTGGAAGTAGGGAGGGATGTTAGGAACCAGGGGAAAGTGGAATCACGGAGATCGAGTGAGGGGAAGGGGTCCAAAAGGGAAAAACACAGGCCCAACCTAGAAAATTGCCAGGTTGTAGCAAGAAACTAGGGTTTGTGGAAAAATGAGGAATTTGGGGGATCTCAGTGATGGGAAGTGTTTGATAAGGTACATGAAAGATAGGGGAAGGTGTATGAACATCTGGATACAAGTTTTTCTAATGATTTGACCATCCAAGAGAAATTAGCTTTCAAAACCCTAGGAGAGGGAAATGACCTTGCCTAGGCGCAACTGAAGCATGAACAAGGTGTAAAATGACTCATTAGACACTGACATGATAATGAAAACCCTATGAATGATGATAGACTCAGCAGAATGATGACATGGACCGACATTTGGACAACTTTAGAAGGAGTGAAAGCAAACCCTAGACCTAATGCCTAGTGACCAAATTTTGCTTGAAAACTCTTTGAAATGACAAAATTTGACCTGGACACTCTGAGACCACTTTGTAAGAGCATATTTGATCACTGGAGGAAGGCTGGAAAGACTGACACTAAAAACTAGATGAAGAAAAGAACTCTGAAAAACTTCCTTTGAATTCTTCAGATTCTGCTTCTTCTTTCTTTGAACCAGGAGTGTCTTTAGGGACCGGCTTTAGAAGTGTTGTAAAGAAACTTGGATTAGAAAATAGAGAGTATGGATGAGAATAAGTGGGAGGAGGAAAGTTTATAATTCTTGGAGTTTTGATTAAACTTTCCACAGAAGGAGAAATAGAATAAGGAACAGTAGTAACTGGATTGGAAAACAAAGTTGCAGATTTATATCTTTCAGTATTTGGCCTTTTCTTTAAAGTAGCTAAATCTGAAGAAAGAGTTTTCACATGTCCTTTTATCAAATCTAGATTTTTATTGACTCTAACAATCTCTCATCCATGAGTAATTTCTATATCATGGATCCTCTTTTCCGTCTCTAAAGACAGCTTATCAAGACTCTTTGCTATAGTCTAATCATTTTCAGCCAAGTTCTTTACATGCTCATTTAAGTACATAGTATTGTAATCTTGCTTTTGCAAAATTCTATCTAGAAGAGCTTTCATTTCACTATTTGCTTTTTCTAAATTATCAAATTTAGCTTTAACAAATCTTTCCAAGCTGGATAGAGCAAGATTAGTCCAATTAGTAGAAGATATCATATCTTTGGTTGAAGAATTTGGATCATCTGGATGGGAAGGAAAAAGTTTATACAATTTCCCATCTTGTCCTCTAATGACCATATTTTTCCGAGGAAAATAATTTTCTGTCTCAAAAATATTTCCATCAAGGAGCTCCCATTTATGCTTTGCAGGGTTTCCTGATCTTATCATGTTTATTCTAAGATTAGAACAAACTTCTCTTACTCGTTCTTCTCCCTTTTGTCTGATATAAACCAAATTTCTAGGGGTGTTTGGTTGACTTATCATTTTCTGAACTTTTGGATCAAACTCTGGAATCCTTAGAGGAGAAGGAATTATTACAACATTTTTAGCCATTTTTTCATCAACAAAATTTTCCGGATCACTCAATCTTTTCTGCTTTGCTTGATTTTTGAAAGATTTCATCAAGGCATCTTCTACTTGATTAATTGAAGGATAATACCATTCATAGAATGATATCCACTGATTATTAATAGTCATCCAGGCTTTCCATGACTCACTATTTTGCTCATTAAATTTCCTGCGATCCTTTTTCTCTTGCAGCAACATTTCTTGCATATAGAGATGCTCTTTTTCATGAGTAAAAATATCCCAATGGAACATTTTCTTTTTCCAAGGATCATCTGGGTCATAAGGGCCAATTCCTTTAAAGATTTTCAGAAAAGAGAGGATTTCTTCATCGGACGAAATCACTACAGACTTTGGAATATTGTCTATAGGATGTCTTCTACATTCTGGAATTTGAGAAGAATGTACAAAGCCTAATCCTGAAGTAGAGGTTGGGTTGACTGACTGAACAAGCATTTCTTCACAAGGGTTGAAGAATGCAACTTTAGTATAACTCTTATCAGGACAAGCAGAGTCTTCAGCTGCTATAAACTTGATCATATTGATATGAAAGTCTTGAGATGACTTTCCATGAGGGTTAGGAGGATCATTTGAAAACTGACAATATGTCTTGGAACAGTGAGGATGATCGCAAACTGAAGATAAGGCATTCTGAGAGGAAGAGGATGGATTGCTTAACAAATTTTTTAAAGCTTCAAAAACAGTAGGGTCAATGACGATCTGCTGAGGACTTTGTACAGAAGGAATGATATTTGAAGGATTTGTATTTACAGTAGGAATAGAAGTGACAACAGTGTCAGAAGGATTTGATCTGGGAAATCTTGTGACAACTTTGTCATCCATCTCGGTTGTTACGGATTGAGCAGCATGTATTGTCCTTCTTCCAGGTTTTTTCCAGTTAGTAACCCAATCATCTGGAGGACATAGACGTTTTCTTGAAACATAGACTAGGGAAAATGGGTTACACGATGAATCATACTGAATAAGAGTAACTTTTCCATCATTATTGTCTGGAGTATGCAAGACTACAGGAATAGTTGTATTGTAAAACCGAACACAAGTAATATAAAACATGGCTAGATTTTTGGATTTAGACTTAAAATACTCATAGCCTTGTGTCTGAGTCAAACACTGTAGAATATTTACATCATCAAGTGCAACAGAAAAATCTTGAAAAACATCATACTGTACAGGGCCATCAGACAAACTTGTTTCTATTCCACCTATCAAGGCTTGTGTAAAGGATGGCCATCTTTATAGAGCAAGATTAGTCCAATTAGTAGCAGCTATCATATCTGCAACTTTGTTTTCCAATCCAGTTACTATTGTTCCTTATTCTTTTCTCCTTATGTGGAAAGTTTAATCAAAACTCCAAGCATTATAAACTTTCTTCCTCCCACTTCTTCTCATCCATACTCTCTATTTGCTAATCCAAGTTTCTTTACACCACTTCCAAAGGCGGTCCCTAAAGACACTCCTGGTTCAAAGAAAGAAGAATCAGAATCTAAAGAATTCAAAGGAAGTTTTTCAAAGTTCTTTGCTTCATCTAGTCATGATGAAGAAGAAGAAAAATCAGTTGCAGCAATTACCAGTATCGATAAGATAGATGATACACCTAAACTTGAAGAACTAGAAAGTTTCATAAATAATTTTTCTCAGCAGGATAAAGAAAAATTTGGTATTTCAGAATTGGATCCTTCTGAAGAAAAGGAGACTTCTGACATTGACCAGCAAGTCCATGCTACTACCTCTAGATATACTTGGACTTCTACTTGGAACCCTGCTCCTGACCGTCGTGATTTAATGAAATCAGAATATCATAAGGATTGGTCAGCAAGTTTCACTTATTCATGGAATATTGACAACTGTACCAAAGCCGAAGTAATGTCTGTTCTGCATTCTATGCTTGTATGTTATCGCACTTATCTTGCAGATGAAGTTGGTCCAATAAATGCTACAAGAAGAATAATAGCTGGCTTTGAAGGTACATTAGACTCTTGGCTTAAAGCTGAGACTTTAAAGTTACCTACTCTACTTTCACAATGGGAACAATCAGTCATTCTAAATGCAGATGGCACTACATACATGGACCGCGTCACTACTCTCCCTGGAAATAATATGATAGGTTGTTTGATTTATGGCATCATATTTAATTTCATTAGATTTCCTCAGATCACCAATGATATAACTGTCATTACTTTGCTTGCAATGAAACTCCAGAACATGCAACACTTTGATGAATATTTCAATGAATATCTGCATCGTCTCCATACTCTTTCTCCTGATTTAATTCTTGAACCAAAATGGAAAGATATTTTTGTTGCCTCTCTACTTAATTGGGTTTCTTCAGTAATTGTAGCTAAACTCCCCGGAAAAATTGGAGACTACTAATTTGGCATTATTCTTCAAGCAGTTAAGGCAGTCATTGTTGAACTTTACTCTCAGATGAAGATTGCACGCACCGCCACTAATCCTAAGAAGCCGCATGGCTATCAGCAGCTATGTAAACAATGGCAGTTGGGCAAAGTTGGCAATTCTGAAGGGGTGAGAAGAAAGAAAAAGAGATTCTCTAAGAAGAATTCCCTGCTTCACCACAAAAAAGATGATCAGCACAAAAAACCGAAGCCATACAGAAAAACAGAAATTTTTTCCAAAAAAGTAATTTGTTACAACTGCCAGAAGAAAGGACACACTGTTAATAATGTCCTGAGAAGAAGAAAGAGTTCTCTAAAAAATTCCTTATAAGAACAAAAAGGGTAAAGTAAATTACTTTGACCTTCCAAGCAGTTGTGATGAGCTAATCTCCTCTTATTCAAAATCAGAGAATGAATTGAACTTTGCAGATGACTCTTCCTCAAAAGAAGAAGAATACTGCAGAGACCCCTATTGCACAAATTGCAATGATTGTAACTGTAGTGACCCTGATGTTTGCAAGTGCAATATGATAAGTATGATGAAAAGTGAAGATGATGAGATTAGCAGAAATCTCTTCACTCAGATGATGGCAGCTAGTGATCAACAGCTAAAAGAAATGTACAGATCTATGCTAACTGATCATCTTTCAAAGAAAACCTCAAAGTCATCTTCAAATCGAGGTTATGTTCCCCCTGCATCATTATTTTCAGTAGAAGCACTAACAAGACAATTCAAAAATGAAGAATTTGGCGAAGATCTACCATAGACATTTCCTGCTATGCATATGGCTATTGAAGAACTGAGGAAAACAGTAAAAGAAAATAAAAGACTATGCATAGAAAATCACAAAGATCTTTCTGTCAAATTACTTCATGCAAATACAGCTTCTACTTCATATTCTAAACCAGAAGCCGCCAAGAAAGAAGAAAACTGGACTTATATTGCTAAACCAGGTCCTGAAAAGAAAGATTCAGATGATGAGTCTGAAGCAGAAAGATCGGGTTTGAGTTGCCACTATGTAAACCAAGATGTAATGTACTGTGTCAAACTAAAGGTACAAATTGGAAATCACACAGAGTTTTGGAAAGTTTTGATGGACACTGGATCTCGCCTAAACATTGTCAGTGATACAGTTGTTCCAGCACATTTAAGGAGGCCTACAAAGTGTCCAAAGGTGATAATTGCCAGTGGAACTATTCCTACAAAGCATGAAGCAGATGTGAATATCTTTTTGACAGAAGCCACTAGAGTTCATCTTGTCTGTCCAATAGTCCCGGGAATAGACTGTGCCATGTACCTTGGGACTCCCTTCTTCAAAAATTTTGAGAAGCATGGCACCAAGATAGATCGAGCATCAGGAAGGTATGGTTATTTTGTTAGCTTGGATGAAAAATAAATTTTCTTTCCTTTTATTAATCCTAATTCTCCAAATAGAATATCTAGGATTGAAAAGATGGAACATCTCTTAGCCAAAATGGAGGTGAATAAAGAAGTTCTAAAAGCAGAAGAACTTCTTAACAATGGAAAATACGCCAAAGAAATTGCAGATATAACAGCCAAATTCAGAGAATGTTGCTCTGATGATCCGAATGCATTTTGGCATATAAAGAAGCAAGAAGTAGAGTTGCCACTCAAGAAAGATTTTAATGGCAAGCTCAGAAGATCTAAAGCTGTTGCTATGAATGAAGAGCAACTAAAGACATGCAAAGCAGAAATCAAAGATCTCTTAGAAAAGGGATTAATTAGGAAAAGCAAGAGCCCTATAGCTTGCTTTGCATTTTATGTAAATAATCATGTTGAACAGGCCCGGGGTAAACCAAGACTAGTTGTTAACTATAAGCCCCTGAATTCTATTTTGGATTATGATGCTTATCCATTGCCCAAACCATCAAGCATTCTGGCATAGATTTACTAGAAGAGATTGTACAAGATAGCAAAGGATAATTCCAAATTTTCTAAGGTGAAAGGAATGATTAGTGGTAAAGCTTTCTTAGAAGATCTGCAAGATTATTTATTCATTGAACATGAAATTCACCACCTATTTCTAACTAAACCTACATTTGAGAAATATACTAAAGTGGATGAAACTTATAGAAAAGTCATTAAGTTTTCATGCCCCAGTGAAGAGGAATGGGATAAATTCCTTGAGCTTATCGAATAAGAAAGGTGAATTTCTTAGAAGCAGTTGCAGTGAAAAGGGGAGCAGAATGCAAGATTTCAACAACCAGTTGCAGTGAAAGAAGGAGAGTAAAGCATGATAACAGGACCATATATCATATAATTCAGTTTGAAGTTGAAATCATCAATCAAAACCCTTGAATAGCATGTTGATTAGTCAAAATCAGTTCAGAAACTCTATTTTTATGTTCTATTTTTGTAAAAATCCAAATCAGTTTGGATAATATTTCATTTTGTAAAAGAATTATATTAGATTTATATATTTTTGAATTACACTCTATAAGCATTATCTAATTCAAATTAAGAACGTTTGAACCCTTGTGACGATCCAGTGACACTATTGTATGACTCTGAAAATTTTCTGAAGATAATCAAAGGATTTTGACTTCATTGTTAATAGATTTTGTGTTCAAGTGACTCTTCTTGGTTTATTCATTTATGTTTTTCGTCATATATTCAAGGTAACATAGGAGTTAGGTTAAGGCTAAGTTAAGTATTAACTTCCCTAAAAGCCGGTTGTAAATTTATCATCTTTATGGAGATTAACTAATTGAACAGTCTGTTTAAATAAGTTTCTTCGCATCTTTAAAGTGTTGCCTTTAGTCATCTCTTGAATATATTATGTTTGGATGTATAATTTTTATTCATGCATCAATTGTATTCAATTAATTAAGACTTCAATATGAATGTTTGATTATTAAATATCTTCTCATTCTCCACTTTCGAAATCAATTAGAAGATTTTATTATGTTATGAATGAAAATCAGCTCCTTAAACTTCTCAAAAATATTTGGATTTAATAAGTGTTAAAGGTTTAATACATTTGTCATCCAAAACAATTAAAAAAAACATTATTTATATTCTTTGGCACAATTCCCCGGCCTAGAACTGTCTACAAAGATACAACCCCAGTCAAAAATGTTTTGTCATTTTTATTGATGACTTCTCACAGAAGTGTTGGATCTTCTTCATGTAGAAGAAGGATGAGACATTCTCCAAGCTCATATAATTCAAGAGATTGGTTGAGAAATAAATGGGCAAGAAGGTGAAGGCTCTCAGGAGCAAAAATAGAGGTTAGTACATGCTAAATGAATCTAAAAAATTGTGAGCAAAAGAAGGCATTCAACGAGAGTTGACAACTCCCCATAACCCACAACATAAAGGGGTCGATGAGAGAAAGAATTGTAACATTGTGGGAGTAGTGATGGTGATGTTGCATGATCAAGGCCTACCTCTGCATTTGTGGGTCAAGGCATGCAACATAGCATTCTATTTGCAAAACTAAAGTCCTCTTCAGATTCTTGGCATGATTACACTATAGGAGGCTTTCTCAGGGAAAAAGTTGGATGTCTCACACTTCAAGATTTTTGGAGCCTTTGTTTATTGTCATGTCTCTAAAGAATAAAGGTAGAATATAGAGCCAACAGCAAAATTGGGGGTATTTGTGGGTTACACAGAAACTCCCCACAACTACCATGTGTACTTTCCATCCCTCAGAATGACAATTGTGCCAAGGGATGTAAAATTTGATGAAGACAAAGCAATGTGGTGCTCTCTTTAGAGGGAGCTTCAAATCCCACTAGAAGAGGAGGTTTTACCTCCAAAGGAGGAACCTCAAGAAGTTATGGAGTAGCCACAAATTGAGGAGCAGAGAATGGAAATATCCACTCAAGCAGAACCATCTAGAGAAGGTAGAAAAAGGACCAAGAAAGTTGAGAGACTTATGCAGGATGCAAGGGAGAATGTGGGTGCTCCTACAAATCAACGCAGGCAGAGAAGGCCACCAAATTGGTACACTAGCTACATGGCTCTAATGACTGAGCTTGTAGATACTAAACCATCCTCTTTTGAGGAAGCAGTAGAGAAATTTTTATGGGTTGATGAAATAGTGGAGTAATATGAATCAATTATAAAGAACAATGTTTCGGAAGTGGTCCCAATACCAACAGATAAATCAGTCATGGATTTGAGATTGATCTTCAAGGTAAAGCATGCAGTAGATGGAAGCATACAAAAGTACAAGGCCATATTTGTGGCCAAGGGGCACTCTCAAGTTGAGGGGATTGACTATGAGGATACTAAGCTAATAGTACCTCTACACTTCCCTCTTTAGTTATTTTATGATTAGAATAGGAATTCACTCCAAATTTTCTCATGGCGCTTTAACTCAAGTCAAAGGCCTCCTCACCAATTCCCTTGTCAAATTTTGAAAACCAAAAATCATAATTCCACATAGTATGGCTATGAATCAGGTAGCTTCGGTCTCCTTATTCTTAGAGTCATTGTGTCAGGACCCTAATATATTTCTATTTTGTTCCCACAATTTTTTTGGTTCACTTCCACACACTTCCTAATATTCTTATTCTTCCCCTTTGTCTTTCTTTATTATCCTCCCTCTCTCTCACACCCCCTCAATCACACACTTCCCCTCATCAGAATTTGGAACCTTTCCTTGGGCTACATAGTCAATCTGAATTCTCTAAAATAGGTATGTAGCCCCTACCCTTGAGCATTTTAGTACCATGTACTTATCATCCCCTAATTCTTGGTATAAATACTAGTAATTAGGAATTTCAACTACCCAATCAAAGCTTTAGATGATTAATGATTAATTCAAGTAGATAAAAAAAATTCCCAAATCCCCCTTTCATCTTTTACCCTCAAGAAATATTCCCTCTCAAGCATTGAGTTCTAAGTTGGTTGGCCCCTACATCAATTTTAGCAATAAATATTAAATTAAAATGAATATTTACATCAAAATAATTTTTTAAAAGTATCTATGTTGTTCATCCAAAATTATCAGTATTAATTACATTTAAAATAATTTGGGAATTAAAAATAGGTGTTACAATCCTCACCCCCTTAAAGGAACAATGTCCTTAGCATTCACACCAATTCTTGGCATCCTTTAATTGCAGCAACACCATCGCAAGTGCTCGAGAATTCCTTATTGCTTCCTTAGTTATGAAAATGACATGATCCTCTTCATTTATTTTTTATCATCATTATGCCAATTTTTCTAAACATCTCCATACCTTTGGGATTCCTACAACATTTATCAATGAACAAGCATATTAAAACTTTGACCATGCATAAATATTTTTTTCCTTGAATTTCACACATCAAAATAAGTAATTTATTCAATCATAATATTTATATGTATTTTGTGGTTTGGATTCACATCCATGTGGTTGCAATGGAAAAACTTAGCTCACTAGTTTTATCTTTTCTTGTACATACTCAATGTGCTCATGACCCCAACTAACTTGCTATTCACTCAAGTTTCATTTTTCTTGTCGTTACTAACCATTTTGGGTTCAAAAAATCCCATTCTTCATCACAATCCTTCGAGTGATCTACTCAAGTGAGGCTTTCTTGCATAGGAAGAGTATGGAGAGTCAAGGCATCCTTTGGTTGCTCCATACTACATAGTTTTCATTATATATAGTCATGGTATATCATAGAGTTATTATGTTCTAATAGTAGCCATGTCTCCATGCTTTCTAGTTTAGTTGTTCTTTTTAGATGCGTTCATCATATTATCTATATCAAGTACATATAATTATGATTATATCCTAAAACTTTCAATAAAAAAATCTTTACAAATTTCATCATACAAATTCTATATTTTGATATGTTTTATCAAGGGACCCAAATTAATTACCATGAGGTTCCCCATTTCTTAGAAAATTTATTCATGATGTAGTAGATTACATCCTTCCTTATGGTATTACATGTATACCATATCCAAGGCAAATTCTCCTACAATAAAGTTTAACTGTGTAGAAATAGTCATTAATATTCAAACATAAAATCCATTATTGCAATAGTATATTTACTACTTCCTTTTAATTGTACCAGCTTCCTCGCTTTTCAAATCAACATCATTGTATTTTGGGAAATATACCTAACCAAGGATTTCTTATGGCAATCAGGGCATGCCATACAGTTGCAATTTCACACAATGACCTTGTTCCTAGGCCATTTAGTACACAACCTTTATCTCTTCCTTCTTGGATTAATTAATAATCTCACTTTTATCATATGCATATAGTTCCTGTGAGATTAATCATAAAACTTTCAATCAATTTTATTTTTTTTACCAAACTTGCTTCATACAAAAGCTAGGGCTCACAAACATGAGATTCTTCTCATTCAGCCTGAGTTCTTACATGTGGTAATAATTTTAGCCTTCATCAAGGGCGTAAACTCCATGCCATGCCTAAGGAACTCTACCAACAATTTGTATTTTACACATAACATTAGTTCTCATGTAAAAAATTGTTTCAATATATTATTTAAAACAATGACTAAATTGGTTCTCCAAACCTCTTATATAGTCAAGCATTAAATCAGTTTAGTTGCATTCCATATCAATCAAAAGGAGACATCATTGCATTACATATTCAATCAATATCATCTTAATCGTTCCAATAATTCCTTATGACAATCAAAGTTCTCATGCCAACCAATCAAATTATCTCAAGGCCAAGAGTTTTGTATTCACTCTCTCCATTGAAATATTTATCTCAATATTTAGTAGCAATAAATTTTCCCACTTTAATATGGGAGTGAAGGATTCACAGCACTCACTATAGCACTCAACAACTCTTTAAAAATATTAACTATCATTCTTATTATGACACTTTTTCACCCTAAAACATGTCATACACTATTATGCATTCATTCAATGCATATATACATATATATATATAAACCTTGATCATATATAATAGAACAACACCATTATCATATTCCATTAATTATTTTATGACATGCATGCATTCACATATCAGAATAGTCCCGAATCATATTCATTTTCCTCACTAGCATTATGAGCACCATACAAATCTATGCATATCCTTTATGCCTTACCAAACATAATTTTATTTTAACTTGTGAGTGTTTCATTCATTTATCAAACTGTCGTCCACCATGACAACACATAATTCTAAGATTTGTACTAAACCTTATGTGTTGGTAGATTTATACCTTAACCATGACTTTGTTGGAAATTCATGCAATATAAACATATTGCAAAAAGATATAAACTCCCTTGAAGGAATTCATACCTAATTCCTTAAACTTACCAACTATGGTAGTATGGTTGACTTCCATACTTACATGGTTACCATCGACATGCTTACTCAAATGATAATTTTGAAGAAGTAAACCTAGCTCCTTATTTAGTCTTGCATTCTCTTATCATTATTCTCAAGGTTATTTTGGCGAGTGAAGGAACTTATATTGCCTCCAATTTCATTTCAAATAGGGAATCATTTTAATATCAATTTCTTATGGGAAACCTACACCTTTTTTCTTACTTCACAATTTCATTCACATATCAGTTGATAGTTAAATCAATTAAAAATTGTGCTATAGCATTTCTAAATCAACAACTAATTCATTTTATTCATTTATTCACTTCAAGATTACTAAAACACTTGTTACATGTGTGTTATTCCTTTGTGCATGTTGGAAATTTTTGTTCTAAATTGTGAAATAATGTCTGCAAAGAAGTAGTGTAGATTTGTGTCTTGTGATTTTCATTAAAACTTCATAAGTAGTTGAAAATCTACAACCTAGTTTCTACAAGCATTGTGGTGGCTAAATCCCTGTGTTAATAATTTTGGTCCTTTCAACTTTATTAGTAACAAGAATAAAATTTTTATAAACATTTAAAAATTAAAAAGAAAATAACAATTCTATAAGTGATTTTACCCTTAACTTCATCCTTTAAACGCAATTTCTTGAACAAAATTAGTAAAATTCTATGATGTTCAAATTAAGGAGATAATGAATAAATGGGGTGATCACATATATTAATTTCTAAGCCAAATAGGGATGGCAGAGTGGAATATATATGTAGCCTCCTATTCTTGTGCATGGGCATGATTTTGACCTTTAGGGCCGCGATCTCCATCCAGGGAAAATTTTAGGGGCTAATATTCGCAAGTGGGTTAATTTTCTATGCTTTTTCCAAAAAAAAAATTCACCAATTTCCATTTTTTCTAAAAATAATTTGCCCAAGTTTTATAGTATGAAATTATTTTACCTTAAAAATTTCCAATATCTTATATTAACTAATATAATATAATCAAAATTTTATATATTTTTACAAAAATATCATCAAACATTTTATTATTTTTTTATTATATATTAGCAAGATTCACCAAGGTTTCTAAATTTTCAAATAGATATCCATCCTTAAAATTTTCCCTGCCTCCATCACCTCGACTATTGTGCATGAATTATTGAGGCATGATGCATAAGGGATGTGTTGTAGCTACTACAACCACCCTTCAAAAATTTTCCTCCGCTTCATTTTGGAGCCTCCCTCCTTAAAATCTTAGTAGCTTGTCTTACACTGGTCAGGTACTTGTGTTTTCATTTTATTTTATCTTTTGCTTTACAACTAATGTTTGCTTACTTTATTTGCTATCTAACCACAAGATGGCCCTCGTGACTTGGTTTGCATCCAGTTCTTGCACTGCCTTGGCAAATCGTGCAATCCTAGAGGGCAGCCTGCCTTGCTCTCAGGAATTACGTAGTGCAGCCCAACAGTGAGCCTTGTTATCAAGAATTGCGCAGATCGTCCTAACAGTGAGATTAGGCTCCAAAACTATGCAGATCCAGTTGTCATCTTGTATTCAGCAAGGAAACTGCGTAGAGCATGAGAGGCATCTAGAGCCACTCAGCCCAGGAATTGCGCAAAGGAATTCCCTTAGTTGTTGTCTAAAGCATGTGCCGGCAGGATGCCTGGTTCCATGAAGAACTGTGTAATTCCTCCATGCATGCATGGCATCCCTTCTTGAAAAACAAAAGAAAAAAATAAAAATCATCCCTAAAAGATAGGGATCTATTATTAGCACTGTGAGTTACACTTGAGTTAATTTTAGAAAATTTATGTCACTTGTCACTTTTTCCTAGATTTTTGGCATGAACGTCATAAACCTTAAATCGATCAAATCTATTTAATGGATGCTGCCATATCTCATTTTCACAATCCATATTGTAGCTTTGGCATTCCCGAGGAATCTAGGAATCTTCAACATGATTGACACAACCTTTCCAAGTAATTTTTATTTTCAAGTTTTTTCTTACTTTTTCTATCACTTTTGTTTCTTTGGCTTGTGTGAGCATTTATTTTCATGTTTTTTTGATGACCGATTTAATTTTAGTTTCTTTTAAACTGTAGAAGTGTTTTTTCAAGTTTTCATTTCCTTTCCTAAGTGTCACACGCATAACCACGTTTGAGCGCTAACGATCGTCATTGCAGTGACTCTCCCCACATGCTTCGTTGTTTGTTTGTTTAACTGATTCTTGAATTTCTTTTTATTGCATGCATGATCATTCACTCACATCTTCACCATCCTTCACTCATGCATTCCGATCTACTCGTTTTCAATTTTGGCTTGGGTAGATTTGGGCTACCTTGGCTTGGATCTAGCTCTTCGTGGCATAAACTGTGTATTTCTAGAACTCTAAGCTCTACCTTGGATCCAGGAATTGCGCAGAGGCTATCATTCATTAGCTCCAACCCCGCTCTACACAGTTCCATGATTCATTCCCAGAATCTTTCCCACTGGGATTGCGTAATGAGCAGTGCAGTCCACGGGAAGTCTCACTGGACTGTGCCCTGTGTAGTTCTAGTCATTAGTACCTCAATGGTAGTTTGGATTACATAATGAACAAGTCCATCTTATAGTCCCTCACCTATGAGTCAAAACTACGCAATCTTGCACAACAGTTACCCAGTTTGTTGCATGATTGTTCCTTAAAGTGCTTTGCATTTTTAAGCTCAAATTTTATTTTCGTGAGTGTCTGCTCTGTCTCCAGGTACATCATTTCTTGATCAATCTCTCAATATTACAGGAATCATGGTTCCCAAGGGAGATGGATCAAAGGATATTGTAGAGAGAAGCACTGGGGATGTGCTTGAACAGGTGCTAATTAACTTTCCTATATATGTAGAAAAGTAGTTGTTTGTAGAGAAGGACATGAAGATTACATGGCAATAAATAAAGGACATATTTGTAGGCAGCTTCAAGGAAGACTTGGAAGATTTACAAGTTTATGTCAACATCCATAATTCAGGCTTGTACAAGGTTTCATGTAGGTACCCTATCTTCCCATGCGTGGATATCATTCACTAGATTGTCTCACATATCAATCCTAACGCAATGACATTGAGTAGTGCTAGTGGAACATAGATTGCCACCTTCAAGTCAGAAAACTACCATCATATGTATCACTTGCCACAACTGGTGAACAACATAAATGCACTCGTCTACACTCCCAACATCAATGTGAACACTAGGGACATCATGAAGCATTAGCTAAAAGAGTCATCGATGTTCAGGGTGACACCCAACTAGGTCTTCAAGACAAATCACTCAAGAAGGCCTACCAACTCTTGGTCATCTTTGCATGTCGCTTGTATGGCCAACAGAGCACAGAGACCTTTTCATAGAGTTGGTTAGTTGTATTGGATTAGTTGGAAAATGAAGGAATACCTTTCAGCTGGTCATACATGTTGGCTCTTCAACTAAAAGTGCATGTGTCCAATGCCTGGAGTCTGCCTAAGGATGAGCAAGAAAGATTCTATATGTCTGCATACCTGCTTGATGCAATTTGTGCCCAAAAATAGTTCCCTGAATGGGTTCGACATGGAAACCATCAGATGATGTTGTGAACGTCTATTGCAAGTTTCTCTCCGAGTGCAGCTACCGAGGAGTCATGGCAAGGATATCTTACCGCTTCATCACCTCACTTTATCAGATGATCTTCGAACAAGATCCACCTTGCATATCCCAATAAGTAATGTAGGCATTACTTAAAATTGCATAGGTATGCCTCACCTGGTGGCACCTTCATCAAGATGTTTGGCAAAGAGAAGCCTCCACATAAGATACCAAGGTTCAGCACAAACAAGTTTTTAATGCAAGAGGTTACATAGCACATCTCCACAGGGTTATCAATAGGACTTCACTAGTGGAAGAAAGCACCATGGCATACTCTTCCTTTTTGTATTGGATTGTACGAGATATATACCTTGAAGGATGTGGATGTCGAGGATGAGGACTTGAAGAAGTTTGGGTTCGACACCAAGAGTTTCAATCTGTATGATCCCCAATGCATATGCAAGAACCACTGTGTGAAGGTGTATTACTCTTAGATCCATGGGGCATGTCATTGGATAGAGGAAGATCCTTGGAGGTATTGATACAACTCCTCTAAGCTGAATGAACCAGTCATCATAGCGATAGAATGGAAAGTGGAAATACAGGAAAAATCACCATAGGAAGAAACAACAACAATAGTGAGAAGAAAACTAGTGCAAGACAAAGGAAAGAGGAATATTGTCAAGAGTGAAGAGGCTAAGCAAAGCTACAAGTTCAGAGAAGATTCACTTGTGTGGAAAGTAGCTTTGGAGATAGAAGCAAAGAGGCGACAGTGTGAAAGGAGAGTAGAACGGAGGAAGCGAGAGAAGAAAAGGTTGGAAGATGTAGAGAGGAAATTGCAGGAGACGGAGAAGATGTTGAAAGAAAAGCAAGAGCTCGGGAGGAGAGAAAGGGAAGAAAACCATAAACATGAATAGGAGGAAAAGCAAGGTGCACTAATAGAGCAAACTACACCTATATAGGATGATGAAGTAGAACAACCAGCAGATGAAGAAGAGGGTGAGCAGGGATAGGTTCGAGAACCTTCTTAGAAGGTTGAGCAGATGGTTTAGGCAACAGACATAGAGTCGAAACAGGAGCTATAGGACCAAGACACCAATCTCATTCTGGGAACATTCAAGGTCACACAGTTGAGAAATTAAGGGAAATCTAAATTATTCAGTTTATCTTAATTATGATAGCTACTTGAGATATCACTTCTTTAGATTTTTATTCTTTCTATTATTATCTTCAAATATTTACCCAAACAAGAAGATCAAAATATACAAGTACACAAGATATTGGCACCAAGACAGGGCAAAAACCTCTCCAAAATCTGAGAGGAAAAACCCTTAAACTCTTTCTTATAGAATCTGTATTAATGAATTCCAAGACCTTTACAAAATACACTAGAAAGCCTTCAACGTCAAGATGAAAAACCTTCTGAAATGTACCCAAGCATAGAATCTCTTTCTGCAACTTTTCACTTTATGGTATGGTTGCACCAACGTGAATACAGTCACCAAATGATGTCTAGATCATCTTCATTTAGACTCCTTCCACCTTCTCTTTTCATGCCAACTAAACAATCATGAAACATCTCCTTGAATTGAGCTCGATTCACTTCAATATATGTCGAAATATATATTGTCCAAGAGCAACAAAAATATTACAGTCACCTTCAGATTGAGAAGGGACATGCGAAGGGAAGAGAGGTTCTTCTAGCCCTTCCTATACTTCGATCTTCAAGAGACTAGATCTTCCTTATATATCAAGGCTAGATCTATCATGAAACCCAACCAATAAACCTTTGCAATGATTCCCTATCTCATAAACCAAACCTACACACGTGTGAAGGCAATCTCGGGTGAGGGAACAGACTTCCTCTTGTTGTGTCTCTCCTCCTTTGTCTTAGCTTCCCTTGATCTAGATGTGAGAATGAGAGATTGTATTGTGTTTCAAGGTGAGATCATAGTGGCCTATTTATAGGCTTGTATCCCCTTCTCCAATCTAACATGATCCCTTCTCTTAGGCCAAAATTCCAAGAAGATACCATTTATTTTGATTTCCATGGGCATGAATTCGATGGGTACATTTCGGTGGTTTTCATTTGATGATCTAGAAAGACTCTTTGACTATTATTGACTTTACAAGTGTAAAAACTCATGGTTTTCTTTTAAACCTCAAAATAAGAATTTGATCATGAAACCCATGCTCAAATAATAATACTAATAATACAAAAAAATACATTGTTACATCATTTGACATAATGAAGATTGAACCTAGTTACATTATTTTCAACACACACCATAGTCTTCACCACCTCCAGAATCACAACCAGTCTTGAGTGAGCAAGGAGAATTTTTTCTCCTTGATGATGATCCAGAGATGGATGTGTACAATCTTTCATTTGACAATTCATAGAAAAGGATTGTATAGGCACGAAGAAATCAGCTCCTGGATCATCACACATCACCTATGCACAAGAGGAAAGGGTGATTGTGCGAGATGTTAGAAGACATCTAGCTGACATGGTCAAGGATTTTAAGGCTTATGTGGAAGTCATGATTTTGACAATCAAGTTCTTGATAGAAAATAATGATCGAATGGCAAAGGACTTGATGAGCACTAGTATTGCAACAAGAATGTTGCAACTCCTAGGGTTACCAACTTTACTTTATCAACCCAGGGTTCGTACAAACTTGGAGGTGACAATGTTGTATACATAAGTAAAAGTGATGGCTCTGCCATTTTTCACTGCTCAGCTGGAGATATACCACTAGATTTTTTCAAGCCAAACTTTTATGGATTTAGAAGAAGCTTGATTACTGATGAGGAAAAGAGAAGTCTACTCTAAGAGAAATCTTGGCTACTGCAGTAAGGAAAAAGGCTGAAATCAAATGCTAAAATCACACCATTTTCTAACTAGCTGCTAAGAGACTATGCTTCAAAAAGAATGGTAAGTTAACATGTATGAAATCCTATTTTCCTAAACTTGTAAACTCAAAAAAGCAAACATTCTGCTACTGTGCATGTGAATGACTAAAACAAATTTGTTTTTTCTTTTTGTTATTTTTTATGGAAAAGTGTGAAAGCTAATCTCTTTTGGTGATGTTGAAGGTGGCTTAGGGATGTTGGTGAATGTTTAGAAGGTTGGGGAGACCATCAGGTGACCTTTTCTGGCTTCCTAGAGGCTTTTCCGTTAATTCAGCTTCAAAACAGGCCACTATAGGAAAACCTACAAGATGTCCTAAAAACCTATAGGATTCCCTATATTTCTATTCCTACAGCTGAGAGAAAAATGATGGGTTTTCAAGGTGATGGAAGGCTTAGGGAAGGTGGTTGGTAGATGGAATGAAGCAAGGAAATACCTAGGATCACTTAGAACTCAAAACCAAGGTTGGGAGATGGTTGGATTTGCTCAACAAGCTTGGAGAAGTTTCCTTGTAAAATGATGAAATTGGTGAGGGTCTTAGTGAAAGCAAGGAATGATCATGGATGGATGAAGTTGGAAGGAGGTTGTTGACTATGAGATCTCTCTATACTTCTGAAACACCTGCACTACATCAAACATTGACATTTACCCAAAAATCATGTAAACAAGAAGAATTTCAATGATCTAGGAAAACATAGTTTAATGAGCTAGTTGTCTACTTCATGCATGAGGAAAACTTGCAGAATAATATGGAATCATTGATGATATCTAATGTAAGACTGAATATGGAATAAATGATAACTGAATCCTACTCTTGCAAATTGATCAAATGCGGGCTTATGTACAAAAAACCCTAAATTCTATGAGAAAGTAGAATTTTGCCTTTTTGGGGTTGCATAGGAGAACTTTCCTCAAATCCTTATCCATGGAGGAAGAAGTGAGGAAAAAACACCTATTGATGGCCTTTTTATGTTCCTTTATCTCTTCTAAACTACTGCCGAAATAAAGCACAAATGGAATCACTTTAATAAACAAACTAATCAAATCTACACTACTTGCAATGAAATACTTCTAAGGACAATTGAACCATGAATCTATGAAATCAATCTAAGCATGCAAATACAATAAGAGGAGAATTTTTTGCTATGGTTGCGCCCTAACCCAAGGAGCCTTTGCTACTAGGGTTGGGCCCTAACCCAAGAGCTTCAACCCTCTGATTTAACTCAGTGCAGGATCAAGAAAATGCTCATTCTCATTATCAAAACAGAAAATTACATAGCAATGTCTTCCACAAGTCTTGAACTCGAAAATGACTAGTGTTTTTAAAGAGAAAAATTGAATCCTAATGAGGCTCTAGGCCTCTTTATTTATACAACTAAAGTCTCCAACTACTTAAATTTAGGGAGGCTTAGCTCCCAAACTCGAGATAAACTAACTCTTTGACTGTCACTTGCTTGGCTACCCTTGGATCTCCATGACTTGGCTTCTTGTACTCCGAGCTAGTGTGATTGATGGAGGAATATTCAAATGAGGGAGGATAAATGAGGAGGATTTACCTCCTACAATATCTCTTCCTTGTCTCATTCGAAGTTCAGCCCTTAATCTAGCCAAAATTCCATGATTTTCTATCACAAAAATGCATTCAATGCACATTAGTCCACTAGGCATAATATCTCACTTTGACTCATCTCATTAAACAAAATATAATCAAAATATGTAATAAATTGTGAGAAGAGTTGATTTGACTAAGCTATGAGGTGAATTAAGGTCCATATAGTTACCCAATGATGAGGCTCATCAGGACTTTCAAGAGGTCGGGAAGAGAACAAAGCAGTCCATAGGAACCTCTATAGCATAAATGAAGAAAGCAATACTGGTAGAGATATCAACTTTGGAGACCACCATGCAGACACTATATAGTACATGTGTCACCGTGCATAAAGCGGTTGTCCATCTATACAGTTTTCAACAGCAGTGTGCATAGACAACCCAAACTCTCAAAGACATCCACATTTCTATTGTGCATGTATAGGAATGAACAATGAGGTACAAGGGAGCCCCTCTTTACTTGCAGAAGAGGATGAAGCCATAGGCAGAGCTAGACAAAGCACAGATTTAGATGTTGATCCAGAACTATGAGAAACTCCCTTTGCTCATCACTAGCATTGAGGCTTGCTATGCACGGTTGGTCAGGAGCATGGATGTCATAGTGTGGATGCATAGGATCCCTTCCATTGGAACCCTCACCCAAGCCATGAATAAGAACCAAGTCCTGTTGGAGGTCAATAGGTACATAGAGAAGTTGATGCGTGAAGCCACCAGTGATGACTTGCAACTCACCATAGAAAACATGTAGAAGTACATCGGTGGTCCATCCACACTCAGGACAGTCCTATGCATGCTTCAAGATGAGATGGAGAGAGGTCTTAGAACCATACACCCAGAAGCCATGGAGACAAGAATATTCTTTGATAAAGACATCACCAAACAGTACGAGGATGCAATAGCACACTAACAAGCTTGGTATCAATTTTTCACCGAAGATTAACGTGAGGATTTTACTAAGTTAGTCTTTCCCCAAGACCCTGAGTGATTTTGTTTGTGTTGTTAGGCTGAATCAAGCCTATTTTTTCCCACATGGGTATATGCGGAAATTGTATTATTGTAAATATGTTTTAAGTGAAATTCCAAGTGTCACTAGTGGAATGTGAATAGTCGCTATGTAATTTGAAGAGTCATGAGGGTAGTCTAAGAGTCAGAGGGGAATGTCATGGGTCACCCCAACCTTTGTTATATATAGAACCCCATAACTCATAGTACAGGCTTTCGGGGGCCGAGCTTTTGGCTAGCCATTACTTAGAGAAGGCTTGGAGAGTACTGTGACGAGCCTTGGCTTCTCCACAGTGCAGAGCGAGTACATCTCTTTCGAGGAGCAAGCGGTGTTGACTATAATGTTCCACTATTGGGGCTAGTGGATGTAAATGGTGTATGTATGGATGGAACTTTCACTTAATAATACATAACAAAGCCAGTATGTTTTCATGTATATGTAGTTATTGTAGTTTTACTATTTTGGTTGCTTTAGCAATGTATGTTATTTAACTTGCGCATTGTGTATGAACTATTTTGTATGCAATTGTACGAATCTTGTTGTAGAAATGTTGTTGATTTAACCTGCCACTTTTGTTTGTGGACTATTCCACTTTCCATCTTGTGATGTCATTATGCTCATGTGTTCCTTTAAATTTGCATACTATTATAGGCTTCTAATGGAAACACTTCATTTTCCCCTCTGTGTGCTAGAACCCCCATGCATCTCACTTGACTCGTTGCAAGGTCACACACTTTCTTGCAATAAAGTTATCATAATCAGCTCTACGCGCTACCCCAGTCAAGGCATTATTTTACTACCCATTGTTGGGACACCTACTCCAAATGGTTTGAGGTCTAGTTGGGACTTATTACTGAGGAAATTCCCTGACATGTTGGCAGGTCCAACACCATCAACATTTCTGGCCCTAAAAGGAGGGCCAGATGGAAAGTTGAGCCCTCAAATTTTGTTTTGAATTTATACACATCATCCATGACTTACTTACAGTCTCAACTCCATGATGTTTTTCTCATGCACATGACTTCATAGTTTCAGAGGATGTCGTATATGACTTGTCACGTATTAAGTATGATAGTGAAGGTGGAGCATCCTTGCTAAGACACGGAGTTGCCTTCTTAGGCTTCTGTGAAAGGAATGAATTCCCTTCAGACGACATTTCTTGTGGGTTGTTCACTTACACGCTTAATGGTTATGTTGACCAATGGTTTCGCACACTGCCTGTAGCTTCTATTCACTCTTATGATCATGTGATCAGGGATTTAATTCATGCTTTCGGTCATTATGATCGTAAAGCACTCAATAAAAAAATTCTAGAATTAAGGAAAGCACCCGATGAATCTATTGCACAATTTTGGGATCACTTTTGGAATCTTTCTTTTCAAATCCTGAAGATGAAATTGATTGGAAATTTCTCAAGGAAATATTTTAGTATCTTTTTCACATATCTGAAAATCCGCATGAGTTGGAATCATTCGAACCCCTCCCAACATACCTCAGTGTTAGATTTTCAAAGCTAAGATGAATGAGGTTTTTATCACAAGCGAACCCCCGTCCTCTTCTCATCAAGTAGCTCTAGCTCCGTAGGATGAGGTGGGAGAAGTCGTGAACTCATCTACTGAACTACCACATCCTCCCACCCCACCTTATCTAAAATTTTGCATATATTTGGACTGCAACCCCGATGGTTGTCACATTTTCTTGTCTTATCAACCTCTATCCTCTAGTTCCTTTGATCCTCTGGATTGTACTATCTTGTGTTCACCCATTCCAGACTCCACCTTTGTTTTTCACAAGGATCAAGTTGTCGATGAAGTTGGTGTTGAGAAGCCACCCTACGTTGTCATTTTTTTATGAGTATGTGTACGAATCTAAAGAAGAAACTATGGTGAATAATGACCTCCTTCCATCTGCACCTCATTTGTTGTTTCCTGACATATTTTGTGATTCTTCCATTACCATTTTTTCTTATGAAAACTCATCCCCAAATGTTTCTACTTCCAATCATTCAAAGCACACACCAAATGTTAGTCTGTCATTTCATTTTAGAGAGGACACATATTTCTTTCTGAATCCACCCTATCTATCATCTTTTCTTTCTAGAAATTCAAAGGGTGAAAATTTTTGTTTCTCATCAACCCCTCTTTACAATTCATCAAATCATGACGATGTTGATTACCATCTCATATTTTTTTATCGTGGTTGTCATGATCTCCTCACTCACTCTTTCAATCATGATTTTGATTCACTTGCTATTGATCTTTCCAAGCCACCGGTCTTTGATGATCTACCTATTGATGAAGTGGAAACCCCTCAAGCTTTCGAGGCACCTCAGCCCAAGCTGATGGTTATGTCAGGTTCTCATTGCATTAAGGGTAGTTCCACTTTTGATAAAAAATATGATGAAACACCCCAGGTTCCTCATCACTCTCCTGTTTCATTGAAGATCACTCTGATCCATAGATTGCATGTCCTCCACTTGAATCACATGATCCCATCACTCATGCATTGGAGGAGTCATACATAGAAACTCATGTTGCTAAGCGAAATTTTTCTTCTTTTTGCATGTTTTCTCATATGTCAAGATCAAAAGAGTATGCATCTTTGTCATCTACACACAGTGCAATTCTTCACCATGGTATGTCCATAGAGTGTTTGTCTTGTGCTTTTGCTCTGTTCTTTTATTTGGACGCTTTTAAACTTCAAGCGTGTTGGTATTCATTGTTTTATATTTCTTGTGCATTGGTTTACATGAATATCTTTCTTCTCGACCATGCCTTCACCAACATGGGTCAACCAATGCATTGGTGGTTGCATTGGAAATATCACTTCACGTGAGAGGCCCCTGCATTATTTATCTTAGGAGTAGGAGTAGTGTTTACTTTCTTGTTTTCTTTTCTTTCTTGCTTGCTTTCCTTTCATGTTTTACTTTACTTACTTGTTTTATTTCATGTTACTTATGTTCTTTGCTTTCTTGATTGTTTTCTTGTTATGCACCCATAGGATTAGCTTCACATGAAACCGTGTTTGCCTCTTGAGACAAGCAGATTGAAGTACAAGAGAAACTGTACAACTATAAACATTTGGTTATCTATCATCCTCTCTCTTTATGAAGATCTTGCATTTCTTCAGTTAATGATACCTTGATGGAAAATATGTTCCATTCAGAGTGAGTCTTGGTGAAAACACAATGCTTACACTTTTAACTAGTACCGCTTACTCTAATCGGTTTTGATATATTTGATTAACCCTTGTCAACCTAGTCAAATAAAGTAAGGTGAGTGAAAAAACCTTAACACGTATGTCAAAGGTATATATAAAAAAAAACTTCTCTAAAGTGAAAACCTATTCTGCTCTCAATAAGTCGAAATACCTCTTCTATCTCATGAAATAAATAAGTTCCTATGCACAGTTCTTTGAAAAATGAAAAAAGAAAAAATAAATAAAGGTGGAAGAAGAGAAAGGCTTCCTACATAGAGAGGTGGAGCAAGTAACTCCACTGAGGTATTGTCTAGGCCTCTATTAATTTTACATCAATATACCCCTAATCCCCAATCGAAACAACTCATTTGACTTGGCTACCAATCAAGAGAATGGCAGGGACTACATCTTTAATGTAATCTAGTAAGGAAGCCATGACAATCAAAGAATCGAACAATACTTCGGGAAGAGTTAGACTCACTTTACACAAGAAAAGGTCCATATAGAGAGCTGGAGTTCTATCAATGTGCTCCCAATGTGGTAGCAGCTACAAGCACCCTCCAAAAATAATTATTCACTTCGTTTTGGAGCCTCCCTCCTTAAAATATTAGGAGCTTTTCTTCCACTGCTAAGGTACTTGTGTTTTCATTTGATTTTATCTTTCACTTTACAGTTAATGTTTGCTTACTTGCTTTTCTATTTAACCACAAGTTAACCCCCATGAATTGGTTTGCATCTAGTTCTTGCAATGCCTTAGGAAACTACGCAGTCCTAAAGGGCAGCCTACCTTGCACTCAGGAATTGCGTAGTTCATCCCAGAAATGAGCCTTGCTCTCAAGAATTGCACATATCAGCCCAGTAATGAGATTAGGCTCTTGAACTGCATAGACCTAGCTAACAATTTGTCTTCAGCTTAGACATTGTGGAGAGCATGAGAGGAAGCTAGAGCCAGTCAGCCCAAAAATAGCGCAGAAGCATTCTCTCAGCTATTGTCCAATGCATCTTCCAGTAGGTTGCCTGGTTCCCTCAAGAACTGCACAATTCCTCCATGCATGCATGGAAGCTCTTTCCAAAAAAGAAAAAGAAAAAAATAAAAATCATCCCTAAAAATAGGGATCTGGTTTTAGCACTGGGAGTTACACTTGAGTCAATTTTAGAAAATTGCTGCCACTTGTTGTTTTTCCTAGATTTTTGGCATACACATCATAAACCCTAAATCGATCAAATCTATTTAATGGGTGCTTTCAGACCTCATTTTCACATTAAATATTGGATCTCTCACATTCCCAGGAAATCTAGGAATCGTCGGTATGATCAGAACAACTTTTCCGGGTAAGTTTTTCTTTTCAAGTCTTTTCTCGCTTTTTCATCGCTTTTGTTTCCTTGGCTTGTGTGAATATTTTTTTGCATGTATTATTGAATGAACACTGGCGTTTTAGTTTTATTTAACTTGTAGAAGCATTGTTTCAAGTTTTTCATTACCGTTCCTAAGTGTCACATGCATAACCTCATTTTTGCACTAACAGTTGTCATTACGACGAATCTCCCCACATGCTTCATTATCTATTTTACTAATTCCTGCATTTTTTATATTAGATGCATGATAATTCACTCAGATATGCACCATCCTTTACTCATGCATTCAGATCTACTCATTTTCAGGTTACCCATGGACAGATCTGGGCTACCTTGGCCCAAATCTAGCTCTTCCCAACATGCACTACACATTTATGGAACTCTAGGCTCTGCCTTGGCTCCAGGAATTGTGCAAATGTTGTCATTCACTAGCTCCAGTTGAGCTCTGCGTAATTCCAAGAGTCATTTCAGAATATTTCCCACGGGGATTGCATAATGCACAATCTTAGCTAGCCTCAAGCCAAACTGAACTGCACATTGTGTAGTTCCAGTCCACAACAAGCCTCACTAGATTGTGCTCTGTGTAGTTCCAGTCATCATTACCTCTCATTGGAAACTAGGACTACACAATGAGTAGATCCAGCTGACAGTACCTCACCTCTGAGAGTCAGAACTGCGCAATATTTCCCAACAATTACCCAGTTTGTTGCATGAATGGTCATTGAAGTTCTTTGTGTTCTTAAGATGAAATTTGCTTGCTGTGATTGTCCATTATGTCTCCATGTACATCAGTTATTGAGCAGTATCTCTCCAATACAGGCATCATGGTTCCCAAGAGAGCTGGATCAAAGGATATTGTAGAGAGAAGCATTGGAGATGTGGCTGAACACGTTAGCACTTAGGGAAAACCTTGGCTGCAAGAAAAAAACATAAGGTAACCTCAAACCACTTTTAGGTTGAAATTTGGCCCTTCAACCCATTGGGGGATCTCTCTGCAAAACTCAACTACTCTATGGTCATCTTAGTAGAATATTTTTTTGCAATTGAGTTCAGGTGGCTAGATTTGGGTTTAGGTATAATATAGTTGGATGATCCTCAAAACTTACCATTGGGCATGGAGTCAAACTATCAATCAAATGAAATCACAAATCTAATGAGAAATTTTCACAAAGCATGGGAGTAACACGTCCTTTGACTATTTTGGATATTTAGAAGAAAGGGGGACTGGGAGAAAACAAAGCTTATAAAAGTTGAGAATAACAAGTATTTAATGGTTGATAATTTAAGAGAGGAGCATCAAATGAAATCCAATCTTATTAAACTAACATTTCAGACATGAAAGAGACAATTAATAATTGAGAAATATTGACAGGGAAATGAAGCACATGATTTTTATACTAGTTTCTCATCAAACACTGCAAATACATTTAAGATTTCTCAAACATATCTAGACTACAAGTAATTTTTCAAAATATTTCCAACCTTTTTTTCATTATTCATAAATTTTCTTTATAGTGTTTCACATCATAGTTTGCAAAATAATAGAATCCTCATAATTAAAATACTGCAATATTTGAAATATCTTGTAAGTTCATGCATAAAAAAAATAAAATTAGAAAATATCTAATGTACCCTAGAAAATTGTAGGAAAATAGAACCGGTCCCTCTATAGATTTTCAACAAAACAGGTCCCTTTGTATAATTCATAAACACTTCCCCTGTATGTGTTCTTCTATTCTGTGATTTTTTGGAAAAATTGCTGACAGACACATTGTCGGCATTACTGATTTCTAATCTGAGATATAGCTAACAACTGGGAGGTCAATCCTTTTTAATATCACAAACAACAGAGGTGTCATCATCTCTGCTTCATTTTAGAAAATATCACTAAAAGGAATGATGTTGCCATTTTCCTATAGGTTTTTTTTATTAACCAATATGCATAGTTTGTTCAAAATAGCCGACAGACACATTGTTAATCTTTTCAAAAAGGCTGACAAAGGCATTGTCATCTCTTCCAACTTTCATAATGTATACAAAACTAGTAGGCCAAATATCAACGAAATGCAAAAACTGAGTTTTTGATTTAAACAAGTGGACAAAAATGGTTTTGATACCCTAGCATATCAGCTGAAGGTTCTAGCTTATGAGGCTCATCAAGAGGTAAACTATATGGATCACAATGCCACTCTCTAGCTTATTAAACTTCCTTTTCTCACATTTATTTACAGATTTTATTATATTTTTCTTAGTGAGAAGAGTAAAAGTGAGTTACTATTTCCCATGGCCTAACGTGTGTTAAATACAAGGAATTTGAGCAGTTTTGAGTTGACTTGAGTGCAAGGACTCGGAGTAGGAAATTAAAGAGAGATTATAGGAAGTGGTCACCCTCCTTAACTCCTGAAATCAATCAAATATTCCTCTAACTATCTCATCATCTCAATGTCACTGGCAACCAAGCAATTAGAATTCATTGGCATCCAAGCTAGTGCCAGTCAAGGAGGAGTTATTCTCTAGTTTGGGAGCCTAGTATCCCTATTTTCTAAGGAGTTGTTGGCAACTCTAGTTTTGTATAAATAAGAAAACGAAGGGACTCATTAGGATTCAATTTTTTGTTGTAGACAAGAAGCCATTAAGTTGAAGCACATTTGATTATTATTGTTATGATGCATTTGACATTTATAGGAGAATGAGAAATTTTGGTTTGATCCGGCACTAAGTTGACTCAGAGGGCTGAGTATATTGGGTTAGGGCCCAACCCTAGTAGTAGAATTTCCTCTCTTTTGTATTTGTATTCTTAGCTTAGAATGTTGATTTAATACTGAAGTTTATTTATGTTTTCTACTTATCTTAGAAAGTTGATCAAAATTGTTTCTTATTCATGCTTTCATTAGCTTAAACAGTATTTTAGTGTTGCAATCTAGTGAATGAAAATATACTAGAAAAGATTGTGATAGTGACCCCTACCCCATCTCCCTTTTGGGGACATGATTAGGGTACCGCACTGTCACAGCCCAAAAACATAGTTTGTCCTTTATTCATTGCCTAGTTTAAGTTTCATTCTTAGCTAGATAATTGTTTATGATTCCATGGAAATATTTGCAGTTGTTATTTTTCTTCTTAGATTGTTGTAGATTAGAAGGTAGTATATTCTACATATCTAGTCTTTAACAATAGTTAAATCAGACTTTCTAAATTCAACTCATATTTTCCATGTTGACATGTAATAATTTGTAAATGAAAAGAGGGAGAGGTTTTATTGCAAGGGTTGTTGATATGTAGGAAGGGACACCTCCAACCAACTCCACCTAGGTCTCCTCCACCTTCTATTGATGCATACCAGCCATATTCCGAACCTTTCTTTTCCAGCCACCATGAGCAAGTTGTCTTAGGAAAATCCATACTTCTTGGAGTGTTGGGCTTGGCCTTGGGCGATGTTCACATTCCTTACACCTTCCACAACTATCATACACCCTTCCAACACTTCATCTCACCATTCTTGTCCTCAAAAACCTCTCATCTAACTTCTTGTAGTGGTATACGACATCATGTAGTAGTTCAAGACATCATATAGTAGTTTCCTATAGCAAACCTGTGGCTTCCTATTTTGAAATTGTTTTGACCTGAGATGGTAGTATAGCCTAGTGCAGGAGTAGGATAACCCCTCATCTTGGACTCCATGGCCACAAGTTCCACCTAGACCAATATTTTCATTCCTTTCCACCCTGCAAGATTAGATAGCAGTAGCTTTTATATTTTTGAATTTAGCAATTAGAACTTTTATCTATTATACAAGTGTGAATGAGCTAGATATTGCATGCATGTTTTGACTTTGAAATGATATAATAACTTCCTATTTTCAAGTATTCCTAGTAGTTGGATGATCAATTGCAATGTTATCATAGTTTCCTTCTTGCAAGAAATTTGTGTCATTTCATAGCTAGATGATTTATGTCATTTCATAGCATTTACAAGTTAGCAACTTTCATTTACTGAATTAACAAGCATTTGTTTTTCCTACACTAGAACTAGTTTTAGATTCTACTGTTAATAGTCAGCTCCCCTTTTGTCCAATAGAGGAATGGTCTGGAACCCTAATGGTCAAGTGCCCCAGTTTAGAAGTGACACAAGTAGAATGATGCATTTGTTGTGCATATAGCATTGTCACCTCTAAGTTTGTACAAAACCCCGGGTTGATAAAGTAAAGTTGGTAACCCTAGGAGTTGCAGCATCCTTGCTGCAATACTGAGGCTCATCATTGGCAGCTTTGAGTAACACATCCAACTTGTCTAACCTTTGCTTCTTATTCTTTCTAGTCTCCATGGGCTTCGCTTTGGAAACCTTTTTATTTCCTCACGGGTTTTAAAGCTTATTTTTAGAATCTATAGACTTTTTCTTAGACTTTGTAGGTTTCTCATACTAATTAAGTCTTTCAGATGCTCATCATCTATGTCAATGACTTGTTTAGCTAACTCTGGGTTGTTTTTAAGCTTGATTTTGTACTGTAGCTTGTTTGTTGGCCTAGTGTGTCTATTACCTAGTGTGAGAATCTCAAGTGATGGTTCCCTTTCCTATATTATTGGCTTCTTTACCTTTAAATCTTCAAGAATAGATGTGTTTGCAGGGATTTTCTCTAAGGGTAAATTTGAAGAAGTAGTGAGTCCAAAGTCAACTTTTGGGCTTTTCAACAATGTAGGCTCTGGCTTATGAAGCCGATCACTTCTCCTTCGTTAGAACCTGGGAGTTGGGGCAGCTGAGGTAGATGGGGCCTTTGGTTTTTCATGCATGGTAAGTGTTGGGACAACATCCCCTCGGAAAGTTTTGTAAAAATATTGTAAGTCTCTAAATTTTGAGGTGCAGAGCACAAGTAGAGTCAAGGGGATTAGGAAGGTCAAATCCCCTTAGTTTTTGTATTGTTTTAAGATTCGCCCATGGTTTTTGAACCATGGTACTGTAATATAAAAGAGTATAAAAAGATTTCTTAGCGATGCTAAGGGAATGAAGGAAGAACTAAATAGGAGGGAATTTTGATATGTTCTGAGCTTTGTACGATATTTCTATGTTTTTGCAAAGGAGAAAGCTCCTGCAGCTGAGTGCACGGATACCTTGGTAAGTCCATTGTTGAGTGTGTATGCCCCTGCAGCTATGTGCGTAGGGTCTAGAAAGCTTGTATAAGGAAGATCTGAAGTAATAAAGAATAATTTGAAGCAATTTTGTGTTTATTTTTGTATACTTGTGTATTTTTTGTATTTACGCACTTGAATGATAGATATATGTATTTCCAAATTTACTACTCCAGAAGATCTAGATCCATTATTATATATGATTTTATGCATGATTAGATTTTACGCAAATTTTATAACTCTATTTAACTGAAAAACACTTAAGTTCATGAATGAGGGTTCACGAAGGTCAAATCAGACCTGAAACTGAAGAAAACACCTTAACCACATCTCATAGCCTTTTGGATGTAGAATTTTGGTTCTAGCATCCCTTAATACTACCTCGGGTAAGACTGCAACCTACAATGGGCTAGTAGTGTAGGGTTTTGTTGGTTAGTGCATCTGACTTTGAACCTAGGTTGAAGCCTAATCTGATAATCACCCTATGAGTGATCTCAGTTAAGAATTGTTAAATGGAGGTATTACAGATTGTTGGGATCACAATTTCCATTACACCAAAACCCGCAGGTGTTAGTAAACGGATGCATCAACAGAGTTAACGGATCCTCGAGAGTTGGTTAGTCCATGTCATGAAACACACAGGGAGCGCTGAATTATCCAATGCCCAACAATCTCCCCCCTAGCGCGAGCCGAGTGTGATTCGAACACGAGACATTTGGCTTTGAGGCTTGTAGATGACTGTTACACTAAAATATCATCACCATGATTATTTGCAGTCAGTATGGGTCTATCATCACTTATACTGTCCTCCTAAGCAAGTCTAAGACCTCAGCTCTTCAAATCAAGCTTTGGGAATGGGAGAAAGACATCAAAAATCAATGTAACTTTGGTTCCGCACTTTCTCTCATGGTCACCTTCGGTCCCGCACCTTCTGTGTATAAAAGCTGCGTACCTACCCGCTCTGTCCCTAACGGTGTAGGTGCGGACCCCTGTGAAAGTCAAAAGGCACAAGTTTTATCTTAAAAAACTCACTTTGGGTTAATTCTAGAGTTTTCTAGAACGAATTTTGACGTGGATTGTTCGCTCTGAGGTGGTTCATGCATCCCAAAAGAGAAGGAGCTAATCCCTTGACTAAAGGAGCTATCCCTTTGAAGGAGGGCTTTATCCCTTTGAAGGAGGACCTAGTAACTTCCCTCCATTGCACTATAAATACAAGCATTGGGGTGAGGACTAGGGAGGTTAGAAGCTGAACATTTTGAGGGTAAATGCTGGTGAAATTAAGACTCTTTGGTTGAGCTTGAGAGGAGAGATCACATACCTCTTGGTTCCATTGGAGAGTGAGTGAAACTTGTCAAAGTAGAGGAGACATCTTGTTGGACCCTGGGAGGAGCTTGTACAGCGTCAAGGCAAAGGTTGTAAAGTTCTTATTCTTTTGAATTAATACAATCAAACTCATTTTTCTCAACAAGTATCTTATGTTATTTGTTTCATGGACTCCTTGACTTTCATGTTAAATATATTTTATGCAATTGGCTTTTCAGGTGCTATTTAATTTGTTTGCCTTGTTTGTGTTTGCAGATTCGCGAAAAGGAGCTCATTTGGATCAAAGGAGCGAGGGCATCCACAAGCTTGCGTTGGACCAAAGGTAGGCCCTAAAAACACTTGTTTGCTATTGTTTATCAAAGCATATTTAGAGAAAGATAGTGTTTGGTTGGTTTGCTTGTCATTAGGTCTTCTTTAGATTCTAGGAAGGTCTATCTTGTCCGCAAGATCGACTCATTCCACATGACAAAATGGCGACTCCACTGGGGACTTGATTGTTTTCCTTGTTTATACTTTGACCTACGAAACTGTATTTTCTGTTTCTGTTTTTGACTTGATGATTGTGGGATTGGGTGAATTTAGTTAATTTTGAGTTAGTTTTAATTTTTCATAGTTTTGGGAGAGGTACGCACCCTTGCTTTGTGCACAGAGCGTGAACGCACCTGTGTAAACAGGCTGCCTGCGTACCCTGTCAAAAATTTGAGAAATTTTAAATTTTTCTCTTTTTTATCAGTTTAGAATTTGTTTATAGGTTTTAGCCATTGCCCAGACTTGCTTGTTCCCTGTCAAAAACTTTCCTTGGTTTAATTTCATTAGTGTTAGGGTTTTAGGTGGAATTCCTAGGAATTTTGCTTATTGGGCTTGTTTTTCAATTTGGTTGTGTAGTGGCTCTGAGCTTAGAAGCTGTAGGGAGCTCAGATCACCTTGGTGTCTACCAGCCTTCTTATGAGTCTGACCATTTATGAAATCTCCCCTTGTTGAGGAATCCGCCTTGAGTTTTCTCATTTCAAAATTTCGAAAAGCTTGTATTTAAAAGTTTGGATTTTCATTTTTTTTTTTTAAAGAAAACGAAATATTGGTTGTTTTTTGACTAATTGTGATTCTGCATAAATTAGTCCTTAGCTCACATTTAGCTAAGTAAAACATCCTCAAAAGGACACTTTGTAAGCTTTGACTTCAAATAGGTTTTTATAGTTTGTAGCTCTCAAAGTTAGTCATTTTCATTGGTTTTGAGTGTTTTATTTACAAAATATAAAAAACTCTCTTTTGGAAAAAGTTTGTTTTTTGTAGTGATTGAGTGCTTTGAAAAGAAAAGGGAAATTTGTGTGAAATAGCTAGTTGTCTCGTTTTGAGTGCTTTGGAAAGGAAAAGCTCTTCTTTTAATTTGTTTAATTGAGAAAGATTTGTGTTTACAAAGTATTTTCATTCTCAAACTCTTTCTTAGTTTAGAAGTTCATCGAAGAGAAAAGATTGTTTAAATCATCTTAGGTGCATCTTTTTAGTGATTTAGAGTCGAGTCTTTACACCACGAGTTTCATCTCCGCCACCTCTTGACTTAAGCAAAAACCACTAAAATTAACGCTTAAAGTAAAATTTACCTAGTAACATTTTATTTCTAGGGCTCTGATACACCAACTTAGCTTAGGCTAGTGTCTTGGAGTAGGAGAGTAATTAACTCTCCAAGACAGTAAAAACAAACAAGTAGTTGTATCTTGTGGTAGGAAGAAATCCAATTGTTGCATTTATGCTCTGGGAAAGCTCCTCTTAAAGGAGAAGCACGAGATCATGTCCGAACCAGTGTGGGAATCAATCCTTCCTCATTGGGAACGACGCCAGATATTCACGTATTAAAAACGGTAAACCTCAGATTAACCATTGTCGAGGAGCCTGGGGTCACTTGTTGGTAAACCTTGGATTATGTCAAGGAGCCTTCAAGGGGATTGAGCTTGCTACTTTGCCCTTGCGTGTGTATCGGATCATAGACTGTTCCCCCAGGTGTATTTGTCTCAGTTGGTAGTGTTAGTGACCATATTCTTTATGATTCTTCCTAAGGTGACAGTGGTGGGAAGATCCCACTGTACCTGGAGCAGACGTCGGCTAGACTCACTTGGATTTTCTGGGGGGTTCACTTCACTCGAGACGGTTAAGTGGAGGAACTTGGTCCAGTCTATTCATTAAGCAGGTTGTTGGGGTAACTGTTCCAATCGCCATTTCTGTACTGAATTCTGCGACGTTGGATTTCATCACCAACTAGTGTTTTCGGTTCGGAAAGTTACTGTTTGTGTGTGTTTGATCTCTAGATTCTTTAGGCGTGTGATTCAAATTTGTTTGGTTCTTTAGAGGCTTTAGGTGGTTTTCATTGAGATTTTACTTTGTTTGCGTGTGAAGTAGTTAAAAGTTTTTAACTGTGGCTAAATTACCAAGACAGTCCCGTAGACTTCGGGGCCAGTCTCCTGAGTTTGTAACCGTGGTTGATTTACTGAGGAAGTCCCATAGACTTCGGGGCCAACCTCCTGAAGAAGTCCCGAGCCAGCTTGAAGGCTTGAAAGTCCTCGTAACTCCTAGTGGTAGTAAAGTTGGGTCACCTGAAGAAGGAGAGTCTTCATTGGTTGTACATCCTGATTACCAAACTCTAGTAACAGGTTATAATCCTAAATCTATTTCGGTTTCCGAACTTGCTGGTAGCTTTTCATCTACTAGTGATATAGGTGAAGAACCTGAGATATCTGAACCTGTTACTCCAACATTGGGGTTTGTCTCTCCAACTTCTAGTGGTCCTAATTCACCTAGGGTAGAAAGAGTAATCACCAAAAATCTTCCTTCTGGTTTGATAGCTATTGAAGAACTTGCTCCGGAAGAAGAAGTAGGCATCCCTATCCCTGAAAATCAACCTGTTATTGATCTAAGGGAGCGTGAATCAATTTTTTACAGTCCACCTAGAAGTACTACTTGGTATCTTTCTTTGACTAATTATTTGGAAAACCCAGCGTTAAGTTTTTCACCACCTCATGCTCCTTATCATCCTAGAGTTTTTTATACTCCCATAAATATGTCAGGTCAGTCGTCCATGTTTACTCAATCACCTGAATCTTTTTTGTGCGGCGGTCCTTCTGTTCCCTCTGGGTATTTGTCACTTTCTGGTACTTTTTCGAGAGCATCTCCTCAACCCATTGAACAAGGGTTATTCACTGGAAGCAATGGTGCAATGCTGTTGAGCGTAGAACACATTCTTATGATGTCAGGTTCTATTCCCAATTCTCAAACTCAAGGTGGCCAGTTATCGCCTGGGGGGCAGCCTCAATTAACGCCTGGGGGGCAACCTCAAGGTACACAATTTGCATCTGGGGGGAAACCTCAAGGACAGTACGTACCTACGGTACAATACATTCCTCAAGGTCAACCCCTGACTCAATATGTACCCCAAGGTCAACCCCAGTATCAATTTATACCTCAAGGTCAACCCCAGTATCAGTACGTGCCTCAGGGGTATCTACCCCAAGGTCAGTACTCGAACCAAGGTTTCCAACCACCCCAAGGTCAATCTTATGTTCAAGGAACGGGAAATGTACCTTTCAATTATCAATCCTACCCTCAACCCGGTTATGGTCCTCAATATTCTCAACTTGTTATGGGTCAGTACTCCGGAATGAACACAATGTGGGATCCATCACAAACTCAACAGGTGTTGCAGCCAAGTGTACAGTTGTCATCTCAAACTGGACAACCCATAGTTTCTGGTTCACCCCAACAACCAGTCCAGTCTAACATTCAAACTTTTTTACCTTTGGTAGTTTCTCATTCTAGGCCTACTGCGCCTCATACTCCATCTCAAATGACTGCTGCAACCGCCGCAACATCTGTTCAATCTACCCCACCTACTTCTGGAGTATCGACAGCTCCGGTTTCTACTGTTCCTGTATCTACTCCTCAGACATCTTTACCACCGTCTGGATCCACAATTCAAACTACGGTTCAGATGCCTGTAGGACAACCTGGTTTAAGTACGGTTGTCACAAGTCAACCTCAATTCACCTATCAACCGTACCAGGGACAGTACAATTCGGTCCTGCTGTTCAACAACCAGTCTATCAGTATCAACCGTACCCTGGGTACACTTATCAACAACCTAAACAACCCCAGTATGATCCGATTAATCCTGGTTTTCCGGGAGGATACAATATCCCGAACACGATTCCTATTCCTAGTTATCCTGGATATCCTCCTCCTGGGGCTGGTTTCATGACCTAGAGTTTTAGGGATCCTAATCGGCAGTTACCATTTATCGCAACTTTGGACTTACCTGATTTGTCGCGCCTAACGAACGATCTGATTAATTATCTTCCGTTTTGGCCGCCAATGCCGAATAAGTTTCCCAGTGACATTCCCAAGTTCGAAGGTAAATCTGGAGAGGACCCGTCGAACCATGTGATGACTTACCACCTCTGGTGTGCGTCTAACTCCATCACAGATGATTCGATCCATCTTAGACTTTTCCAGCGCACTCTAATTGGTCTCGCGGCCAAGTGGTACATTGAGTTACCGCGAGGCACTTTTTATAATTTTAGTCAGTTAGCTACCTCGTTTTTAACTCATTTTCAGTTGCCAGTCAGATATGACAATGGCAAGGAATTGTTAACTTTGCTAAAACAATCGACATCCACATACATTTCAGATCATATTCATGAGTGGAGACGTCGACGACGTTTAGTGAAGGTATTTATTCCGGATCAAATCTTGGCTGAGTGGTTTGTAAAATCTTTGTTGCCAAGGATCACTGAAGATGTTGCTAAAGCTGGAGTTGTTACTGAGGAGCAAGTGATTGCTCAAGCACAGTACCTTGACTTGGTCTATACTCAGTCAGGTACGTTACACGAAAAGATCCCCGATCTTCCCAAGTCAAATCAAATCGCTGCAGCTCCTTCGGGATCTCATGCCGCTAACGGTATGATTGGTACGGTTAACACTAAAAGTAAGAAGAATTCTTCCAAGAATTCTTCTCCTATCATAACCTTGCCTGATTCCCCGACAGGAGATTCTTTTGCAAAGGTTTCCGCCGATATTCACGTTGTAGAGTCATCTACGGCTAAATCAAAATCCGGTGGGAAGAAGAAAGGAAAGAAGAAGAATAAAACGGACAAAAGTTCAAAGGAGAAACTTGAAAAGGCGGAATCCAATGATGAAAAGTGCAAACCTCGTTATCCTTGTCTCATTTGTGACAAAGAACATTTTACAAGAGACTGCCCTCATCGTGCAGAGGTTGCGAAGATTGTCAAAGGTTCCCAAACTCCTGTTGTCTTGAAGGATCCATTTCCAAGTCAAGACAGTAAGATGATAGGTTCTTCCTCGAGTGCCAATGAAGAACCCATATTGATGATGTCCCATGTTAGGATTGCAACTCGATCGCAAGATTATGGTAGTAAAAGTCCTGTTGATGGCAAAGAAGCAGAATCTTCTCATTCTAATCCATCAACCTCAGCTCCCGGTTTCGATCCACTACAGATCGAGAAACCTAATCCAGACTTAGTAATCAAACCGCCCGCCAAGGGTATACTTCGAAAGTCAGCTTTCAATCCACATGCGAGAGCAGCTCAGAATTATAACATTGTTGAGGATTTAGTTGTTTCACCCTCAGCAATGTTGGCTTTGGAAGTGCTGCAATCATGCCCAGCACAGCGTAAATTACTTTTGTCGGCTATAGGAGCTGTTGACGTTCAGGACCCGAACCTAATAATCTTTGATCTAGAAAATAGTACACCGCGTTTTCCTCATCAAATGGCTTTCCAGATCCCAGTGATAGTCAAAAACAGGCCTATTCATCGGACTGTAATTGATGAGGGAGCCTCAATGTGTATTATGTCGATACAGTGTTGGAGATCGCTTGGTTCTCCTTCACTAAATCAATCCCCGACAATTCTTAAGGCCTTTGATGGCCGTGGGTTTCATCCTTTTGGCATTCTACAGGATTTGCCTATAGGGGTTGAAGGAAAAATCGTTAATCTAGATGTGGAGGTGGTTGATGCCCCTCTAGATTACAACCTTCTATTGGGTCGAAGTTGGTCTTACGCTATGACAGCAGTCGTTTCATCGGTCTTCCGAGTAATAAAGTTTCCACATAATGGAAAGATCGTAACAATAGACCAGCTGGCTTACTTTTCATCCGACCCAGCCTCTTCGGAGAGTATTCAGCATGTCGGTAAAATGACTATCCCATATAAGGATGTTGGAGTAGGATTAGTTAAAGATGCTAGTTTACTGGAAACTTTTCCTTTTCCTCCAATCAACGCATCATCTTCATTTGCAACCATTCATATGATTACATCAGACACCATTTTTTATGACGATCCTTGGATCGTTCCTTCTGAATCTGAAATAGACTCATTTGGTAATTCCATGCCTTTGAGTCCATATGAAATTGCCTATGAAGCCGTGCAGTCTTTTACCGACCCATGTTCAACCGAAAATGACTTAATGAATGTGGTCCGTGAGGAATCACTTTTCACATCAACCTCGGATTTAACTACGTTTTCTGAACTTGTTCACTCTGATGAGCAAATTTGTGAAATCCTATGTGTAGATGATTTACCATGGGAAGATCTCCATCACAGATCTTCGTTTTTACCTGAGGATGATCGTTTTGAAAATGATTTCTCATCAATATTTACGACTGAATATGTCAAGGAACCTCAGAATCCAATGAAACATCCCGATTCAGAGTTAAATTTGGGAAACATCTCTCGAACTATTCCTATTGACATTTCGGTTAAGCCCGAAATTGTTGAGAACATTCATATAGGTGCCTCGTGTACAGATGACGAAATTCAATTATATAAGGCCCTATTTCAAGAATTCCGCGACGTGTTTGCCTGGTCCTATGAGGAAATGCCAGGAATTGATCCCGCGATTGTTGTTCATGAGATCAAGACTTACCTGGACGCTAAACCCGTCCGGCAACGTTTGCGTCAGATTCACCCACGAAAAGCTGCTGCAATTAAAGCAGAAGTTGAAAAACTGTTGAAAGCAGGTTTCATTTATCTGATCCCGCTAACGGATTGGGTATCGAATATTGTTCCGGTTAACAAAAAACAGGGAACAATAAGAATATGCATCGACTATAGGGACATTAATCGAGCCTGTCCAAAGGACAACTACCCAACTCCCTATATCGATCAAATCATTGATGATTGTGCCGGCAGCGAAATATTTTCCTTTATGGACGGTTTTTCCGGATACAATCAAATCAACATTCTACCTACCGATCAACCAAAAATGGCTTTCATTTGTCCATGGAGGACATTTGCTTATTGCAAATTACCTTTTGGGCTTAAGAATGTTGGAGCAAATTTTCAGAGGGCGATGTCTTATGCGTTTCATGACATCAAGCACATTGTGCAACCCTATCTCGATGACTTGCTTGCTCATTCATTACATCGAGCTGATCACCTCGTCCATTTACGAGCAATCTTTATGAGGTGTAGGCATTATCGTATTCGGTTGAACCCACAAAAATGTGTCTTCTGTATAGAAACAGGTCGATTGTTGGGATTTGTAGTTTCGAAAGCCGACATTCGCGTTGATCCCTCGAAGGTCGAAGCTATCATCAATTTGCCTCCTCCTTCGAGTCTTCGCCAACTCCAAAGTTTGCAGGGGAAAGCAAACTTTTTACGACGATTCATTCCTAACTACGCCGAGGTTACAAAGGGTTTTACACGGTTGTTGAAACAGAACACTCCATTCTATTGGGATGAGATAGCTCAGAAATCTTTTGATGCACTCAAACACGCGTTGACCCATGCACCGTTGTTGCATCCTCCCAACTACAACCAGGATTACTTCTTGTATCTCACCGCCTCTCATTCCACCATTGGAATGGTCTTAGTTCAGGAAGATGAATTCAGAACGGAACATGTGATATATTACCTTAGTCAAACGTTAAATCCAACTGAGCTAAAATACTCACATGTGGAGAAATTGGCATTGGCAGCCGTTCAAGCTGTCCAACGTTTTCGTCACTACATTCTACTACGCAAAACTACAGTAATTTTGGATTGCAACCCTATGATCTACATTTTGACCAAGCAATTGCTAGGGGGCAAGTACTCTAAATGGATCGTTATCCTGCAAGAGTTCGATTTGGAATTTGAAAAATCTAAGTCTAAGAAATCTTTAGTTTTTGCGGAGTTAATGTGTGACTTCCCGCGTGCTGACACAGAAACTGTGGCAGAGGAGCCCATTGCGGACGAATCCTTGTTTCTAATCAGCACTTTAGATCCGTGGTATGGGGATATCATCGTCTATCTCCAGACCCAATCCTTTCGGCTAGAAATTTCAAGGTCGGAACGTCGGAAAATTCGATTCCAGTCCCAACAATTCAAAATTATTGGAGATACTCTTTATCTCTGTGGGGTGGACTCTATTTTTCGACATTGCTTAACTCACGAAGAAGTTGAAAGGGTTCTAAATGACTGTCACTCTGGAGCGTGTGGCAGTCATATGTCTGGGTATGCCACAGCCCAAAAGATATTGCACGCTGGCTACTTCTGGCCGTCTTTATTTAAAGATTGTATTACGACGGTCCGAAAATGCCACAACTGCCAGATTTTTTATCGTAAGATGCACGCTCCACCTGCTCCTCTCCACCCTATAATTGTCGTTGGTCCTTTTGCCAAATGGGGTATCGATTTTATTACATGTAACCCTCACTCGGCCGGGGGGCATGCGTATATCATCCTTGCGGTAGATTATTTTACTAAGTGGGCCGAGGCGATGCCTACATTCGAGGCAGACGGCAAGAAAGCTGCAATTTTCATGTTCAATCATATAATTGCTAGGTTTGGTGTCCCACAAGCGATAATCACTGATCATGGGCGTCATTTTCGAAACGTTATGATGACCGAACTTACAGGCCAGCTTGGTTTACGTCACGATAGTTCAACTCCTTATTATCCACAAGCAAATGGTCTGGTTGAATCCATCAACAAAGTTTTAGTTATCATGATCCGACGAATCATTGGGATTCATCGGTCGAATTGGCACAACATGCTATTTTCAGCACTTTGGGCGTACCGAACTTCAGTAAAAACATCAACAGGGTTCACTCCTTTCCAACTAGTCTATGGTTTGGAAGCTGTGTTACCCATTGAATGCGAAATCCCATCACTGCAAATGGCCATCGAGTTACTTCCAGCTACTTCTGAAGAGGAAAAGCGTTTGTTATACTTAGCTCAATTAGATGAGAATCGACGTGATGCTGCATTGGCGATCGAGACTCACGCAAAACGTATGAAAGCTCAGTATGATCGAATGTGACCCCTCGAAATTTTTCGGAAGGAGACCTAGTGTTATTGTATGATCAAGCTAATGATAAATTAGGCGCTGGGAAATTTGTTCCTATGTGGCATGGTCCCTATATTGTTAAGCGAAAGCTAGCAAAAGGGGCCTATGAATTGGTAGACTTTGATGGGGACTCTTTGGGTAAACCCAGAAATGGCCTTTACTTGAAGAGGTACTATGCTTAAAAGAATGGGTATGGAGATTTTTTAGTTAGGATAGTTTTTTCTTTCTAGCTGGTGTGTTTTAGTTTAAAAAAGTGTGCTTAGCTTAGAGAGTTTTTTTTCGTCATTATTCCTGCTTATCTTGGTTTTACTCTTGATATTGCAGATGTCGATGCCTCTCCAAACATACATTGGATTTGCTGATGGTGCTTGTCGTAATACACGGAACATCTCTTCCGCAGCTTGGGTTATCTATTCGCCCTCTGACAAGTTAGTTTCTATGCATGGGGTAAGCCTCGGTCAAACAACAAACAACATTGCAGAGTATAGTGCAGTGATTGATTTATTATCTGAATCTATTTCATTTGGGATTCGGAGTTTGATAGTGAGGTTAGATTCTGAACTCGTTGTATCACAGCTTAATAGAGTGTATGCCATTAGAAATCCAGTGTTACTGAGATTGTTTTTGAGAGTGCGTCTCTTGGAACGTGAATTTGATTACATTGAATATCAGCATATTCCAAGGTCTTTAAATACATTAGCAGATGCAATTGCTTCTCGAATGTTAAATAGACATTTGCAATAATCATACATATAAATTTAAAACCATTCCATAACATGATTTACAAGATAAGCCGGTAATAGTGATATATATATATAGGAGTGTGTCAAAAATACATCGTCCTCGATCATAGGTTGAAAAACACCTTATGATCGACAAAAATGATAAGTACAAAAAACAAAAATGTCACATGTGCCCACAATAGGCGATCATCCTATCACTGGTGATGATCTCTATAAGAAACCACTACCCGGGCCACCATGCAAAGGAACCTCCTAAAAGATCCCGGGACTCCAATCACATAGCGCTGAAGTCGACTAGGAATGTCATCTATAGTGGTCTAGGGAATATCTCTTGTCAAACGCTCGAGATGACCCTCCAACTTGGCCAAAACCTCTGCTGATTCGTCCTGCGGGGCAGGCACGGGTGCAACTGGTTGCTTCCTATTGAAAGGCCGGAGAGCGGCTGGTCGTTGTGGACCCACATCTGCATTTGAAACTTTTGCTATCAGTTTTGAGACGATGGAAAATAACAAAAAAAAAAATTAAAAGGAAAACTTTTGAAAAGGATTTTACCTGAGTCATCCCACTGCTCTCCTGGTGGAAGAGCCATGTCTGGGTCACCACGAAAATCTATCCCAGCGTAAGGGAACTCCTGAATGGAAAAGACCTGGTTTTCCAGCCATTGAAAATACTCAGGTTTGAATCGAGCAACCTCTGTCCTCTCGTCCGGGTGACAGGCCATGACTGCGACCCATCGCATCAGTTTGGGCTCTCGAGGAAGCCCAGCTCCAACAGTAAGGTGTTGTGGGATCAGCATAGGAACCCTCTCCAGGCCAAAGCTCACGACCAAAGCCCCATAACCAAAGGTCTTTAGTCATTCGCTCTTGGCCCTGGTCAGTTGGCCTTTCACATTGGCCAGCACAGCATCGCACTAGTTGAAGATGGTGCCTTGAAAGCAATAAACTGCCATACGCATCTGGGATCCAGTGGCAATATGTAATGCGGCAGCTCCACAAAGTCTGGTGATAGTAAACACAATCACCATGAGTTCAGGACGGGATATGGTCTTTATGTCTATCCCTTTGTCTCTAGCCTGGCTGTTGCAGTACTCTAGCCAGAGGCTATCGACAGACTGGCCACCTGGCCTAGTCCCGTGTAGAGTCAAGTCTTCGCCTCTCTTAGGCAAACCAGTCAAGAAATAAATATCCGCCGGCTCGATTTCGAGCTGGTGGCCGCCAATGAAGAAGCACTGGTCCTGTGTGCTCCATCTGTCAACCAACCACTGTAAGAAATCCACCTGAGCCCTCATGCCAGGAATGGCCCAGAATTTGTACAGTCCGCACGCCCTCAAAGCATCAAGTGAAGGCTGATGATTCCATGCGGCAGCATCCACGTCCTCATGCTCTCGTTCACGCCAGTCTAGCATGATGTACTCTCTGCATCAAGTATAAGGATAAATTAAATTGCTAGAAAATATTTTGTGTGGTCCATTTTTGAGAACTTTTGGGTTCAAAACCCTTGCGGTGGGGTACGCACCCTCCGAGTTAGACACAGTGCATGGGACCGCACTTTGTCTACACGAAAGGTGCAAACCCCAAGCTTTTTCCCAATGGAGAAAAAGTCGGGGTCCGCGGGTCCGCAATGATAAACCTGCAGACCCCCGGGCACGGGTTTTGCGCCTAAAAACCCTCCCAAAAATGAAATAAATGACTTAAACAAAAAATTAAACGGTTAAAAATGAAGAGTGGGATGATGTGGATTACCTGGAGAAGACAGTGTTCGATTCTGACGGTTGGATTTTCCACACTCTTCACGGGAAGTTTTCTGAGCAAAAGCACTATTTTCTCACCCAAACTCAAACGGTAAAAATGAATTGACAAAGGCCCTTTTTATAAGTTTTTTGAGTAAATGAATTGCAAATTTGTTTATGTTTCACTTTGAAAAGGTATTTTGTGACATTTTTATCCATTTCAAACAGGTATGAGTAATGCTTGTGTTTTTGTGTAGAATAAAGGATTATTCAGGCGAAATCTATCATTTTCAACGAAAAAACAAGTAGAGTCATCTTTAAGCCCTTTTCTGACTCCTAAAACATGAAAATATTGCCGAGCATTTCTTTTACACTCGTTAAAACGGAATTAAAATACGGTTCACTTACAGCTCTTTTCTGACCATAAAAATACGAAAATATTGCCGGATTTTTGTCGTTTCAAATTCGAGATTCGTTATAAAATGACGTGTCGTTGATCGCTTTTTTACTTTTTCGGATCAGTGACACTAATAATGAAAAGTACTCCTTGGTCGTAAAAGATCAAGCGGTTCTCTCAAGTATTATTTTATATTTTTTTGGGCTTGGGAGACACAAATTTACGAAAAGGTCAACCCTGGAGTCTTCTTAAGTTTTCTCAGACTCTCTAAAATTGAAAAACGTCGAGTTTATCCTATACTGGACTCGTTAAAATTTCACAGTAAAGGACCTGTTCAATTACAAACAGGAACAAACCACTCCTTCTTAGGGTTCGAATCTAAACTAAGTTGGACTCATCTGAAGGATGAGCTTATAATCAAGAAAATGTTATCCTCCTCAAGCTTGTCAAAAATAAAGAGGTACTTGCCAGAAATGGTGGGGGAAAGAGAGAAAAATGAGCATTTTTGTCATACTTTGTAACCACTCTTGAACACGACACTTTCATTCACCTGGGTTGGGAAATCCTTTGCCTAACAGTTGATCAAATCACATTGAAAGTCTTCAGTTGGTTTCTGGGTATTAACTTTGGGTCAATTGTCACCAAGCCATCTGTCATGTCGTTATGTGTTCAAGAGGTCACTGCCAATAAGCCATTCATTTGTAAAATATCTGTCATCCATCTTGACCATCCTTGAGTCAGTCCTTTCAACTAAATTTCTTCAACTTGATCTATGATTTCGTGTTGTGGGCTTGCCTATGACGGATCGCTTTCTATCGACATCAACACATTATCTAGAAAGATGATCTAGAAATCGTCAGTACCTTGAGATCTGCATGCCTCAATGGCAGGTTTCTCGCCTTTGACGATAGTTTACACCATTGACGTTCGATCAAAGGATTCCATGACATGTTCGACATCAACACATTTATTCGCATCTCATGGATTGTATTGGGTACTTTGAGATCCATTGACATCACTGGTGGTTTCTCTCACACTTGTTAACGGTTTACATCATTGACTGGTAATCAAGTGGTTTCTACCATGTTCGACTTCAACACATTTATTCGCATGGATAGAATCGTACTATTTCGGGATATAGAAATGAAGAACCTGGATCTAGTTTCCACCATCCAGGCTGCAAGGAATTTTGTATTCATTATGTTGTGGACTATTCATAAACAGATGGCTGCGTCTATACTGTGTTCACACAAGTCTATACTTATGATGTTTTACAAGATCATTCCTATATCAGAGCAGTAGATAGTTTTCTAGTTAGTGTTGATTTGAGTATGGGAATGCCTACCTCAGCGATGATATGATCTCATATATATATTTTGCATTGAATGTTTTTGCAGGTTCCAACCGGGCTCTCCACAAGATGATCCTAGAAATGATAAAGTACTTCACTCTTCCTATATGATAAATGAAATCCTCATCTACTACAGACTTTGCACTTTAGGGGGCAATCTGTTACATAAAATATCGTCACCATGATTATTTGCAGTCAGTATGGGTCTACCATCACTTGTACTGTCCTCCTAAGCAAGTCTAAGACCTCAGCGCTTCAAATCAAGCTTTGGAAATGGGAGAAAGACATCAAAAATCAATGTAACTCTAGTTCTGCACTTTCTCTCATGGTCACCTGCGGTCCCGCACCTTCTGTGTACAAAAGCTGCGTACCTACCCGCTCTGTCCCTAACGGTGTAGGTGCGGACCCCTGTGAAAGTCAAAAGGCGCAAGCTTTATCTTAAAAAACTCACTTTGGGTTAATTCTAGAGTTTTCTAGAAGGAATTTTGACGTGGATTGTTCGCTCTAAGGTGGTTCATGCATCCCAAAAGAGAATGAGCTAATCCCTTGACTAAAGGAGCTATCCCTTTGAAGGAGGGCTTTATCCCTTTGAAGGAGGACCTAGTAACTTCCCTCCATTACACTATAAATACAGGCATTGGGGTGAGGACTAGGGAGGTTAGAAGCTGAACATTTTGAGGGTAAATGCTGGTGAAATTAAGACTCTTTGGTTGAGCTTGAGAGGAGAGATCACATACCTCTTGGTTCCATTGGAGAGTGAGTGAAAATTGTCAAAGTAGAGGAGACATCTTGTTGGACCCTGGGAGGAGCTTGTACAACGTCAAGGAAAAGGTTGTAAATTTCTTCTTCTTCTGAATTAATACAATCAAACTCATTTTTCTCAACAAGTATCTTATGTTATTTGTTTCATGGACTCCTTGACTTTCATGTTAAATATGTTTTATGCAATTGGCTTTTCAGGTGCTATTTAATTTGTTTGCCTTGTTTGTGTTTGCAGATTCGCGAAAAGGAGCTCATTTGGATCAAAGGAGCGAGGGCATCCACAAGCTTGCGTTGGACCAAAGGTAGGCCCTAAAAACACTTGTTTGCTATTGTTTATCAAAGCATATTTAGAGAAATATAGTGTTTGGTTGGTTTGCTTGTCATTAGGTCTTCTTTAGATTCTAGGAAGGTCTATCTTGTTTGCAAGATCGACTCATTCCGCGTGACAATGACCATCATTTCCCCCCCTGTCAGATACAAGGTGAGATGATGGAGAAAACTCAACTGCAAGATTGTTCGATACTCTAGAACAGGTTCTGACATGTGATTGGAATATCTTCTTGGTTGTTTATGCCCATTTCCAAGAAGCGATCCATCCAAGATGAATCTTTGTTCTTGCAGGAAGTTTATTTCTAAATCATCTATGTGAAGAATGGGTGGTTTTTTGATAGTGCTTACATGGATGAAGATCAAAACAATGATCTTCCAAATGGTCAAATCGGTCACAGTGTTGGCATTTCACAATCTGTTGTTGTTGTTGTTGTTGCTGTGGAAGAGGGGCAGCGTCTGGAACAGCTGGAGGTGAATTGTCATGAGGAGCAGGTGAACTGTCATGAATGAATCTAGGACTCTGAAACTGAATGGGCTTGGCATAGTCTGGAATATGAAAGGACAAGTCCTTGTCATATCCAAGACTAGTTCTGTGCTTGTTGTGGACACGTTGTTCCCAAGGTCTGATGATGGGCTTGGGAAGTGTAGACTGAGTTTCTACATCTACATGTACAACTGCTGATTTATTGGGTACTAAATCTGAACGAACTGTTACATTATTGACTTGATTCTGATGCATTGCAGTCTCAATGTTCTGAACAGAAACATGTTCAAAATGACTCCTCTGTTTTAGTTCTTCTTGCTGTAGCTGAGTTTCAAGCTGCAAAAAATCAATTTTCTCTTGTGCATTTTGTAGACAGACTTGAATGTCTGTGAGAGAAACTTTGCTAACTTTTAATGTTTCATGATTAGTAGACAATATGAGAGTTTTGAGGAACTCTAATACTTCACTGATTCTAGCCATTTTTTTTCTTCAATGTCAAATTTACACTTTAAAAACTGATCACAACTACTACTCAGTGCAGAAAAGTAATACCCACTCATAGTACACATCAATATCCTTTATAAATGTGTAACAAATGAATCAAGGAACCAATGCATATTATGTAGACAGAGACTATAATAAGTTTTAATACCATAACTGGGGCAACAACAACTGCAAACTTGCTTGGATCCTTCAAATACTCCACTTTCAAATCAGAAATGATGGCTATCAAAACTTCAACAATTATAACACAATTCTCTGATCTTGCCACTTTCATAGGCATTGGAATGAGTCTCTAGCACGATGAAACAACAGTGATAGTCCTCCTTACATGTCCAAATACTTAGCAAACTGTACAGTTCTGGTCCTCTGGCTTATATTAGTCAACAGTATAGTGTTTCGTGGCCCCCACAATGTCAGAATAAACTCCACGCAGAAGGGTATTACAACTATGTCTAGCAGAGGTGGTGCATTCCTTGTTGTTGGCTCATGTAAATATATAATATGCTGGACAAATACTTGTGGAAGAGCTTCAAAATTTTAATTTGATATCAACTTTAGACCCAGCGAGCATAAATAATATTAATAATACCAGTTAATGGCGAATGGAACACACTCCGGTGTTAACGCGTTTCAGCGTTCAATGGATGGGGCAGCGATCAATACATGTTGCATTCAATGTAATACACAAGACATCGTAAATATAAGAACTGCGTTAACATATACAGCGTTCAAACCTCAATGGGGCAGCGTTCAAGAAACTAGACTGCTCAGGCAACCAGTGTTCAAGAAACTAGACTGTTCCTGCTCCATCTCCATCACTCAAGAAATATCTACATGCCTATTGTAGCAATGTTGCTCCGAAAATTGTTCACGGAAGTCTCCACACTCAAATCCTAGATGTTGAGCAGAAACACTTCTGACAAAAGGTTAAATATACTAACAATAATATTTATTCCTAGAATCAATCGCGAAAGTGATGCAATGAGAATGACTAAGAAATAAAGACTCTGGATGTATGCGTATCCATTCCATGATGAATTTATCGGGAGAAGGATTCCCGTTCATCTCTTCAAAGCACTTATTGAGATTCGGCATTATCTGCAGCTGCTCTTGCTGCTACATCTAGAAGTGCTTTGCCAGCTCCCTCATTACATAATCTTTTAGAATATATACCTAGCACAACAGCTGCTCCTCTCATTGGTTCTTCGGGAGGCGAGTCTGAAGGAAAAAGAAAATCTAACAAAAACTTAAGGAGCTGCAAATTGAAGCATGGAGTAATTGAGGCTATTAATGAACTGATTGAAGATATTGATAACAGCCACTCTCAGATTGAAGAGCAGGCATTGGAACATATTCATCAGAACAAGGTGAATATGAAGTATTTTCTCATGTCCTCCAGTGAGTAAAAGGCTTGCGCTCTCAGAAAAAGCACATGCTCGAACAATGTGTTTGTGCACAAAACAGTGCAACTCATCTCCTGTCAAGGCATCCCATATTTTGGCACTAAAATCCGCTGATCCTGATGCTGCACGTAAAGCATGATTATCAAGACAACAACACACTCAACAGCAGCACTCTCAACAACACACTTAGGTGCGCATTCTTGAGGGATACGAGAAACACTTCGATTGGTCTCTAAAGGCAAAGTAATAGAAGCCAAAAAAATAACCAGAGAAATCTTGTTTATTTAAGAGCAGCAGGGCTCCAATACAGAGATGGCTTTGGATTTTTTTATTTTATTTTTACACTCACATCAAGACAGGGATTAGGATTCTTCTCTCTGCCTCCAATGATTAAGATTGACAATTCCTCCAATGCCTCTAGAAACATCCAGAAGGTACTATGCAAGGAAGAAATTATAGCAGAGCATCAGAGCGTGAAAAAGGTCGGTCAGAGAAGAGGGCACAGATAATTATTATGGTAGAGAGCCCAGAGAGCACAGAAAGGAAAATTATTCACACCCCAGGGAGAGCAGAGGGTGCAGAGAGAGAATATGGCAGAAAGACTGATACAAGGAGTTACAAAGGCAAGAATACTAAAAATAGGACTTTCTCATAAAGACCATAAAACAAATGGCTCAAAGAAATTATGGAGGGTAGGAATACGCCTGCTTTGATACCATGTTAAACACACATGGGCAACGAGAGAATCTGAAGGATAAAACATGAGAGTAGAATTTTTATTAAAAAATGATTTACATTTATAGTACATGTTGTGACCATTGGGTTTCACATCCCAAGGTCTCTTGGACTCCTTTTGTCTATTCGGCTTCCACAATAACCCATTGAGAATTAGGTGTCCAAACTCAGTTGTACATGCAGATGTAGAAACTCAGTTTGCACTTCCCAAGCCCATCATCGGACCTTGGGAATAGCTTGTCCACAACAAGCACAGAACTGGTCTTGGATATGACAAGGACTTGTCCTTTCATATTCCAGACTACGCCAAGCCCATTCAGTTTCAAAGTGTTGGATTCATTCATGACAGTTCACCTGCTCCTCATGAGAGTTCACCTCCAGCTGTTCCAGACTCTGCCCCTCTTCCACAGCAACAACAACAACAATAATAGATTGTGAAATTCCAACACTGTGACTGAGTTGGCCATTTGGAAGATCACTGTTTTGATCTTCATCCATGTAAGCACTATCATAAAACCACCCATTCTTCACACAGATGCTTCAGAAATAAGCATCCTGCAAGAACAAATATTCATCTTGGATGGATCGCTTCTTGGCAATGGGAATCAACAGCCAAGAAGATATTCCAATCACATGTCAGAACCTGTTCCAGAGTATTGAACAATCTTGCAATTGAGTTTTCTCCATCATCTCACCTTGTATCTGACGGGGGGGGAAATGATGGTCATCTACAAGCTTCAAATCCACATCAAGCGAGCCTGAGCCACAACCTGCCACACCAGTTTCAGAGCTGTAGCCAGAAACAAAGATGCTCCTAAGCATGCTAATATGGGACACTTCCTCTAGCAGAAGACTTCAGCTTCTTGCCAGTTTCGGAAGAATTCCAGGAACAAAACTAAGAACACTTCCTCAGAAGACTCCAGCTTCTTGCCAGTTTTGGAAGAGTTCCAAGAATTTCATTAAGCATTCCAGAGTTTTTGGTCATCCTTAAACCATCACAGGTTGATACTTACCTTTTCAGGTTGAAGTTATCCCTTTTATGCGAGATGAGACCTCCCTTTCATGGTTGAAGGTTTCCCTCTTCAAAACAATAGGAGCACTTCCTCTAGTAGAAGACTTCATCTTCTTGCCAATTTTGGAAGAGTTTCGGGAACTGCACTAAGCATTCCAGTGTTGGTGGTCATCCTTAAACCACCTCCCTTTATACCAACATTTCATAGAGCACATTCATCCTAGTGCTGCCATGCATTTTTTGCACATTTTGTATTACAACTCTCTTCTTGGACTCATACATAACCCTTCAGATTAAGGGGGAGAATGTTGGACACCTAATCCTGAATGGGTTAGTGTGGAAGCTGAATAGACAAAATGAGTCCAAGAGACCTTGGGATGTGAAACCCAATGATCACAACATGTACTATAAATTTAAATCATTTGTTAATAAAAATTGTACTCTCATGTTTTATCCTTCAGATTCTCTCGTTGCCCATGTGTGTTTAACACGGACTCATGTGTTGGTGTGTGTCTAGGTTATTTAAATAATGAATCGATCAGATTGAAAATACATAGACACTTGAAATGGAAGACAGCAAAGAAACACAGTAAGAAAATATAAGAACACAAGAAATTAATAAGGAGTTCACCCTATCCTCCAGGGCTACATCTCCAACCCATCTCCAGTGATAGCCTTCTTTTATTATGTCTTAAAGCAAAGAATTATAAAGGAGTTCAATATGAGTCTCTTGATGCAAGATAGCTTGGCAAGGTGGTTCTTGGATTCCCCAAGCCACTAGAGTACACTGACTCTTGGCCTTACCAGATTTTTGACCTCTCAGGTCTACAATGGAAGGAGCCCAATGTGGTACTCGGTCCTGACAGATTCCTCTCGGGGATGATCTCGAATCTCTCAAGCCCTTTGGTGCTCGATGCTGCCTTTGGTCAGCTCATGATCTAGGTGGATATTGGTGGCCACCTACCAAGTCCACCTAGACCCCCACCATTGTCTCTCTCAGCATTTTCATTTTCCTTAACTGTAGCAAAACTTACTATTTTTAGCAATTTTTCGGGTCCTAAACTTTCGGAGCTGTTTTGAGGCCCTAAACGACGTCTTTTGGGAAATATGGGGGCAACATGGGTCCATGGACCGATCTTGCCTTTCCCAAAGTGGTAGTGCTCAGATAGATCTTTCTAACAAGCTATTGTACACATCAAATGGAGATCGTATGTCAAAGTTACGACCCCAGGAAGTTGATGTACCAATTTACCCAAACGGGGCCCACAATTTGGCATTTCATCTTCTAGGGTTAGGTTTTGGAACGTTAAGGGCTTTCCATTGATTCTCAACAATAAATAAGCCTTCGAGCCTCATTTTAACACAGTTTAGAGGCATGTAGCCACCACATCTCTTCTCAGAGATAAGCTACCATCACCCTAGCTGATTGATTTCCATTACTGTTTGTAAGCATATTTCAGTATTTTACATTAATGAAATGAAGTATTATTTCCACTGCATATCTGTGTTTATGGTTATCTCTGTAATTTTTTGCATTCCTATTTAATTCCAGATCAGCTCGACCCTCTGTCTTCTCACTGTTTTTTGCTCTCTGTCTACTTTCTATGTTCTTCCTTCTTCTTTATTTTTGGCGCCTTCATGTGTCTTCATTCCCCTATGTTTTGCTGGTCTGTGCATGGATTTAAAACCATTCGAGCTCATGGTTGTTTGATTCCCCTTCTGACTCCGTTGGATCGATTGTTATAGCTTTGCTTGGAGTTCCCTATCTCAGCGTCATCATCAAACTCACAGGGAGTGGCCACTTGTCCTCCTATGGACTACGCCAGCTTTCTTCGTCAGTTCGGTTCTTCAGTTACGTCATGGAATGAGTCATCCGCCACCTTGACAATCAAATCGAACCTCAAATTCTTCTATATTGTGGCTTAATACCTTGTTAAATCTGGTCTCCCCATCGGGCATGATATCAGCCGTTAGATTTGGATCCCCCAAATCTTATCAATACCGCTGACTCTTGATTCTTGTCGGGCATGATATTAGCCCTCAGATCTAGACCCCCCAAATCTGATCAATACCGCTGACTCTTGATCCTCTTCGAGCATTGATAGAGTACACTGACTCTTGGCCTTACCAGCTTTTTGACCTCTTGGGTATACAATGGAAGGAGCCCAATGTGGTACTCGGTCCTGATAGATCCCTCTCAGGGATGAGCTCGAATCTCTCAAGCCCTTTGGTGCTCGATGCTGCCTTTGGTTAGCTCGGCCCTATGTCTTCTTACAACTTTTGTCTCTCTATCTGCTTTCTCTATTCTTCCTTTTTCTTTGTTTTATGTGCCTTAGTGCGTCTTCGTTCCCCTATGTTTTTCTGGTCTGTGGATGGATTTAAAGCCATTCAAGCTCATGGCTATTTGATTCCCCTTCCAACTCCATCCAATCACCTACTACAACTTCGCTTGGAGTTCCCTGTCTCGACGTCATCATCAAACTCATAGGGAGGGGCCACTTGTCCTCCTACAGACTACGCCAGCTTGCTTTGTCGATTCAGTTCTTCAGTTACATTGTGGAATGAGTCATCTGGCACCTTGGCGGTCAAATCAGACCTCAAATTCTTCTAAATTGTGGCTTAATCCCTTGTTAAATCTGGTATCCCTGTTGGACATGATATCAACCATCAGATCTAGATCCTCCAAATCCAACGCCATCCGCTCATTTCGCACGGTTGACTTGCTCAACCGTTAGCGCACGATGAGCATCAATTTTTCCTCTCCTCCACTTGCCATGTGTCGGGCGCTGAGTGGAATCTCTCTATTTTCGCCAAATCCACTTACTACGCAAGGGTGCCCCCGATCAATAGCACTGGTTTTTGGAGCATGGGTCCTACCTTAGCCTTTAGTCTTTTTCCCCACGGTTTTCCCACTCTCATGCGACCAAGAACTTGGGGCCTCTCCTTTTCGTGGGTTTTTGCCCAACGATGCATGATTAGCGCTAATCGCGCACCAAAAACTACCTCTGTTTCCTGGTCCAGGCTTCCCAGGGGCTGTTTTTTCCTCCTGCGCAGTTTCCATGGGCCTCAGTCACCGGGCTGTTACCAGGAAAACTAGTGTTTATTCAGAACTTCTAGTCCCACTAATATGGGTAGCTATCTTAGAAACAAACAAACTAAAGTTACCTGTATTTTTCCTTTACAAGAGATAGATGAGAAAGAAGCGGGGAGTACCAACCTTAGTCTTTCACTTGGCTCCTTGCTTGTTTCCTTTCCCCTTTGACGGAATCTCGCCATTGCTTCCTTACTTGTCCCACTTCAAAGGGCACTTGTAGAATCATGGCAACATAATACCATCAAAGCATAGAGATCTATCACCATAAACAATATAGGATGAGATATATATTGACCATACAAATGCATACATCAACACAATATTCAGAGATACACAGGAATATGGAGGAAAACTCAAATAGCTTTATTGATAAAAGTAGTAGAAGAGAGGATTACAACCACTTGGTCTGACCCAACGCCATCCTCCCAGCTTGAAATCCCTCTTCACCTCATACAAAGCAAGATCACCCAACAATGTCTTCAAAGAGAAACCAACAGCACTTCTTTGCAAATTACCAGATTCCAACCTCTGGATCTCTGGGATGAGGGATCCATATATAGATATTTGCAAGGGGGTGAGTTAGCTTCTGGAATTTTGATTAGTGTCATCTCTCTGATAGTTCTTGGTTCCACTTGGAGATTTCATGATCTCTTACTCATCCTTGGGCGAATTCAGGGAGGCAAGTGTTAAATGAACAGCTTCTAGAAGATTCTCAGGGTTTCCACCTAGCAAACTGCTTGTGCCATTTGTTTGCTCTCCCTCATCACACCCTACAGAAGGGCTTTCCAATATGCATTGCACTTTTTGCATGTGGCAGGTGAGATTCATCGCACCCTTAGCACTGGGCAGTCTGTATGGTCCTGCTTTGACCAATTCTGAGTAGTTTTTCATGGAGAACTTTTGGGAGATGATGTAATCAGCTAACCTTACTCCTTTAGGGTATGAAACAACACGTTTAGGGACTTAGAAGCCCTTGGTTTATGGACATATGTGATTGGGGTTGCAGTGCCCAAATATCTATATAACAGTTTCCCCCTAAAGCATGAGGTCATAAATCTTTTGATGTCAGGTGAAATGCTTTATAATGAGGATCTGAGGTCTTTCGAATGGAAGGTGACCTGTAATAAGATACAATACAATACATTATATTCATAATATTTTCATGATCTGGCTGAGGCGGGCATTCCCATTCTTAGCTTGATAAATTGACTTTCATGTACATAGGACAGACAACCGTCTGTGTGTAGACTGATGATTCTGGTAGAGCCATCATCCCTTAGTTTGGATGATTATCTATGCAGCAATGATGTACATTCGATGTCTTTATTTTCTTGAATATATCACAGCCCAGATGGATGAAACTAGATCTAGGGTCTTCAAAACTCGTTCAATCTTCGCCTGAAAGTACAAGTCGATCCATGTGAAAAGATGTTCTGATGTCGAACATGGAAGGACATCGCCGCATTACCAGCCAATGATGTAAGTTGTTAACAAGCACGAGAGGAATCATCGATGGTGATGATGACCCTCAAGGTACTATAGTACAATTCACATGGTGTGAATACATGATTCAATGTCGAACACCACACAAAATCTTTTGGTCGAAGGCCATTAATGTAAACCTGTCGCCGGAAGTGAGAAACTTGCCATTGAGGCATGCAAGCTTGAAAGTACTGAAAGGGTTGTCCCTAGGTCGACTTCTTGGATAATGAGCTGATGTCAACAAGAAGTGACCCATCATAAGAGGGCGTTAATGGATCCCACATCTATGACACAGAATGGAGCAAATGATTTTGTAGAGGTGAAAATGATCTAATGATACAAGGTTCAGGGTGGCGGTCATGAAAGAATGAAGCATGAGGGTATTGCAGCGGATGAGACACAAGCTGGGTAGGTGAATTCTCTGAGTGACTTCTCTTGAACATATCAGCGACACTGAAATGGATTGGTAGCATTACCCAAAAAGTGGATGGTACGGTGGACCAATGGTGATGCGACCGGTGAACGGAATAACCCAACCCGACTCAATCACGGTGATGGAGTGAAACTGTCATGTTCAAGAGCGACCTGCTACCAATAAAGTTTCTTCAAGGTTTCTTCCCAATTTTCCCTAGTCATTTCTGACCAGTACCTCTTTATTTTTGTCAAGCTTGAGGAGGATAACATATTCTTGCTCTATAATTTTCCCTTCAGGTAAACCCATCGCTATGTTTTAACGGGCCTAGCGACAGTGAAACTCACTCTTGTCTGAATGGACAAGTTTGTCACTATTGTTTTAAAGAGTTTAACAACAAGGATAACTCGGTCTTTTTCAATTTTAGAGAGTCTGAAAAGAGACGGAAAGGAAAACTCCAATATTCCTTTTTTGTAGTATAATCCCTTAAGTCCGAAAAAGTATAAAACAACATGACAGGGATGACTTTTCGATAGTTTTAACGAGACGAACAAGACACACGCTCGATCTTTTTGTGTAATAATCCCTCAGGTTCAAAAGGATTAAAATATATAGGAGGGATGTCACTTCCAATCACTTTAACGAGTTGGAGAGGCTAATGGCTCGACAATATTTTCATATTTTACGAGTTAGATGAAAAGAGCTTAAAGGAGACTTGTTTTTGAGGAACGAGTGATATTTCGGGTAGCAGTTGGTTCCAGGTGAGGGTTGGAACTTTCCAATCATGACAGTGTTAAGAATATGGCTAACAAGATCACTCGTCGCAATTGTTCCTCAAAAGGGGTAAACAATCAAATGGAGGCATATGATCGGCTAAAACAAAGTGGAGGTGATAGTAAGAACACGACCAAGGCTCAAAAGTTGAAGATAATGCATTCATAATGGTTATTTACCAGAGGTGGGTTCATTTTTTAATGAGCTTAAACTCTGGTGGAGCATATGCTCATTGCTAGGTTTAATTTTTAACGAGCTTGAAATTTGCATAAAACTGCTCGTGCCAGTCGTATAATAAGGATGTCTCATCGATGGGTTCATTTTTTAGGGAGCTTGCACCATTTGAAATTATGCTCCGACTCCTTTTATTATGTAAGCTAGGAACGACCAATCCTACAAGTTTAAAGGGTTAAGAACCTACAAACTAAGAAAATAAATGGTTGATTTTCACTTTCATGAAAAAAGGTTTGCATGCCCCCAGGTATAGCGAAGTAGAGTTTCCAGGTTACCCTTCAATTTGCAGACAAAACATTTGTTTTTTTGGGAAAGGCATACCTTGGTTACCCTTCAATTTGTCGACAAAACATTTTCTCTGTCGGGAAAGGCATAACTTCTAGCAGAGGTATCTTATTCCAGTCTAATCCCATTTTCCTAAACAGATGGGTGTGTCAGACTAGTCATATATCCTCTGCAGAAACCTACCCTATACCTGAAGTTTTCCTGCCGAAGTAGGTTAGGGTGCATGCCCCCTGGGTTTCATTCACAACCACCGAATCACTCACGTTAATTAGGTGGATGGACTAGAGATTGATGAGACATTCCTTGCACAAAAAGACCTGTTAGGGATGGCATTTTACTATTAGCTATGTGTGAACCGGGGAATGAAAGCTGGTCTATGAGCTGGACCACTCTTCCTTCATGCGGAAAACACATCACTCGAAAGAGTGAGGAAACAATAGCTCCCATGCTATAAATGTAGTCATGCCCAAGGAGTAGATTGTAATCTAAAGGTCCTTGGACTACCATTACGTTCAGATAAACGATTTTCCTTCTCAAAGTTATAGGCAAATTTGGAAGGATCCCTAACGGTCGACTGGTTCCTTTGTCGAAGCCTATCAAATTTCACATCTCAGGCAAAAGTGATGGCAAACCAAGCGCTTTCCAAGTAGTTGAGGAAAGGATACTCACAGAAGCCCCTTCATCTATGATGGTACCAACCATGACCATTCTGTAAGTTTGCACTATGATTCAGAATGGTACATTAGATGGTAAATGGGGTCTACCTAGTAGATTCCAATTGAAGGAGACAACTAGGTTGCTTGGAGGTGGGACCGAATAAATGCCTAGATACATCTCTGACGAACTTCCTTCCTATGGTAAAGGAACAGGTAAATTGCCCCCATGTTCATCGGAGTCTGTGTTTACGAAAAGAATTTGAACGGTGTCGTTCTCATTCTTTCTGGTGACTGTATCATCTGAAGGTAAATCCTCTGAAGACAAGATGGGGTCGACTGCCATCTCGACCTATTGAATTTGGTCCGATGTGGACTCAGAGGGTTCATCTTCAATGATAGGTGCTTCAACCGACAACAAAAGCGCATCAGTCGGATTTTCAACTAGCAATGGATTCGGCAAGAGTTTCTTGTATCCAGGAGGGAGTCATTGTGGTGATGTAGGATGGTTATCCAATAATCTTTTAGTTTCATCCAGGAAGGGACAATGGTGGAGGGCATGATTTTCTTCACACAGTTTGCAAGGAAATTTAGATTTTCCTTTCTGTCCGGTGACTTCATTTTCACTAGTTGACGGTGTAGTCTCAACATGATCATCAGAGGTTGACGACACCAGATTGTGCAAGCAGGGAGACCAGTCCCTTAATATCGATGGGATGCAAGGACAATCTTGATGACAGTGGTCCCCTTTTTAGATGACACATGGGATATAGGTTTGGATAGTGCAGTGTGTGGATTTTCACTAGACAATGTATAGTTGTCCCTTCCTATCGTTGGCTCCTTCTTCTTCTTCTCCTTCCCTTTCTTCTTCTTCTTCTTAGTTACTTGGTTTTTAGTTTTACTATCTTCACCAAGGGAAGAGGAAGAAGGAGAAGGAGAAACAAATGAGGTAGAAGGTTGGGGGGTAAGTCTAGTATCATCTGGTTGTCGATTCGATTGCTCAGGAATCATGGTGCTTTGAATGACAGAGGTCGAGAAAAGCCATACCGGCAAGCCAATTTTCAATCCTGGAAGGGACAATGTGGCCATATGAGGTGCACCAACATCCCCCTAGGAGGAGAAAGGACTAGGATTTCCCCCAAGGGGAAATCCTTGGTTGGTGGACTCCATTTTCTCAACCTAAGATCAAAGAGGGAACAATGATGTTATTCTGATTAAAATAAATTTTATATGCTTTGACATTTTTAAGAGTCAAGAAAAAACTAAAGATGACTCTAGTCGCCTTCGATTTTTAATGAGCCTGAAGTGACAAGTGCTCAGATGGACCTTTTCCTTTAAGGAGTCTGAAAAGGAACAAAAGAGACTACTCTAGAAATCTAGATAGAGGGATTACCAAACCAATCGCAAAACTGTAGAATAAATTTTACGGTATGGCAATCAATCTTCCCGAATGTTGTGTTCAGTGCATTGTGATTGATATGGAAGTAGACACGACTTCCTAAGGATAAAGGATATAGCCTATTGTGGTCTCCCAATATATACTCGATGGTACATGGGAGCACAAGTCCGTACTAACACTTTTTGCCTCAAAGAGGAGGAATCACCCAACCTACGATGAAAGCGACAGTTACCAGGCTTTACGACGCCAGAATACGTCTCTAACCTAGAATTCTAGATGTTGTGCGTTAGGTTCCAAAGCGTTTTTATGTTTATTGAATTTATTTTACAGTTGATATTTCTTAAGAAGTTTTCCTTTAGGGTTCACCGCGTGATGTAGATATAGAACTCCTAAATATGCAATCTAAGATGATAAACAGTCGTTCATTCTTCTTTTTGCAATGAAAATCCTAGCTACTAAGGAAAGAGAAACAAAATCCTTTCAACATAGAGCAGAGAGCACACACTAGATGCACTATCCTAAATCAAAATCAACAAGCAGTCTAAATGCAAATGCACATGCATGTATTTGTTTTATGCTTTCTTAATGTGTGAATGACAAAAAGAATGTTGGGTACAAATCTGAATTATACCTTCTTTCTAAGCGACAATACTAATGATTTTCTTTTCAAAAAAAGAAAAGGAGACAAGAAGACACTTGCGACACTTTCAAATCAAAAGACGACAGTTCGATTAAGGTACTATTTTACAAATGAGAACTGTGAATGGCGAAAAATACATAAAAACATTCACAAATATTTGTACAATGGAGGCTGTATGATGCAAAGGAAGGAGGTTTCAACAGTGGTCTACTGATCACAGATAGAAAAATTCCTGAATAAAGCTGAAGACAGTGAAGAAAAAACCAAAATCTGAAGGCAGAAATAGTCTTATCTAATCATCGCACCTGTAACACAGGGAAACAGGGATGCATCTCACCTACTGCACCCGGGAGGTGCAATGCATCTAGATTGCTAAGAAGAGAAGGTGCGATGGTCCAGGGATGAGACTTTAACTTGGTTTTTGGTCATAGTTTGCAGCTTAGTTCAGGGATTTAGGTTGAGCTAATGATAGTCCGTAAACACAAAGTATAGGGGTTGATCTAATGAGGTTACTTGAGCTACCTCTAGGGCACTTATGATGTTTGCAAGTCAATTGTTCAGTTCATAAACAAACCCGGAGATTGACTAAAGCAGCGTTGATCTACTTTGCACTTGCATAGCAAATGCAGTTCAAAGGCTAGCTGGATTAACTTCAGGCTCCATCTGTGGTTTATGAATCAAACAAATAGAGAAAAGCAATCAAACTAATCACTCCCATGTGGAGTTGCCATTTTGTTACCAGGAAACTAGTTTCTATTCAGAACTGCTAGTCCCACTAAGACGGGTAGCTATCTTAGAAACAAACAAACTAAAGTTACTTGTATTTTCCTTTACGAGAGATAGATGAGAAAGAAGCGGGGAGTACCAACCTCAATCTTTCACTTGGCTCCTTGCTTGTTTCCTTTCCCCTTTGACGGAATCTCGCCACTACTTCCTTACTTGTCCCGGTTCAAAGGGTGCCTGTAGAATCACGGCAACATAATACCATCAAAGCATAGAGATCTATCACTGTAAATAATATAGGATCAGATATATATTGACCATACAAATGCATACATCAACACAATATTCAGAGATACACAAGAATATGGAGGAAAACTCAAATAGCTTTATTGATAAAAGTAGTAGAAGAGAGGATTACAACCACTTGCTCTGACCCAATACCATCCTCCCAGCTTGAAAGCCCTCTTCACCTCATATAAAGCAAGATCACCCAACAATGTCTTCAAAGAGAAACCAACAACACTTCTTTGAAAATTACCAAATTCCAACCTCTGGATCTCTGGGATGAGGGATCCATATATAGATATTTGCAGGGGGGTGAGTTAGCTTTTGTGATTTTGATTAGTGTCATCTCTCTGATAGTTCTTGGTTCCACTTGGATATTTCATGATCTCTTACTCATCCTTGGGCGAATTCAGGGAGGCAAGTGTCAAATGAACAGCTTCTAGAAGATTCTCAAGGTTTCCACCTAGCGAACTTCTTGTGCCATTTGTATACTCTCGCTCATTGCATCATACAGAAGGGCTTTCCAATATGCATCGCACTTTTTGCATGTGGCAGGTGAGATGCATCGCACCCTTAGCACTGGGCAGTCTGTATGGTCCTGCTTTGACCAGTTCTACGTAGTTTTTCATGGAGAACTTCTGGGAGATGATGTAATCAGCTGGCCTTGCTCCTTTAGGGTATGAAACAACACTTTTAGGGACTTAGAAGCCCTTGGTTTATGGACATATGTGATTGGGGTTTCAGTGCCCAAATATGTCTATAACACAGGCCTTGACCGAGGTCTTCATCATTCCACGCTGGCTGCCAACTGCCACTATTTTAGAGGTTTTCTTGATCGCTGCTCTTAATTCTTTGAATTATATCCTGACCTGATACATCCATGGTTCTTTTGCTTATTCTTTATGGATACAATTCGGATCAAAGCCCCCTCAAGCCAACAAATGGTTCGACTATCAGGATCGAAATCTATCTGAGGGATGTGTGATGTGGCGTAAGTGGATACAAACTAAGAAGGAAATCAAGAAATGGATAGATAGGATGTTGCATGAGTTTGCAACTCAAGAGTAGGAACCCACACTTATAAAAAAAAAAGTGGTTACAGAGGTATCTCTACACAGAAGTACATGAAGTTTTATTTTCATCGTTCCGTTGTGAATTACATGAGTGCTTATCCAAATTAGCAGATAGTGAACCTACTTGGAAGCATGACAATCCTATTGTGTGGACTCCAAAATTAGTCAAACGCCTTGAAATATATGATTATAAATTTGTGAGGGTTGTTGATTACTAGATTGATAGTATTTTGGTTGGTTTCATCATTGAATTTACAATAAATACATTTGTGTCTTATAGTGAATTTGAATGACGATTCTTCAAAGGTCCGAGAGGTAAGTACCTAAACTCACTAAAAACCTAGATTAAAATAATTTTGTGTGAAAATGGTATTATGCCTTTACCTTAATGTTTAAGAGGGGTCCGACTAGATCTAGAAGAAGTGGAAAGCGATTTAGAGTAGATCTAGACAAATTTATCAAAAGTGAATATAGTCCCTGATTGGGGAAGTCTGCAAGTGAAGAAGAATGAAGTAGCCCTAGTATGCCTAGAAGTGTAATGCAAATAGTAGATCAGGGTACTTTTATATTCCCACATCCAACCACCCCACCTCCACCTTCGCCTCTGCGTCATACACCTACACCTCCACTTCCACCTCCACCTCCACCTCCACCTCCGCTATTTAGTATGGAATTTACAATTAAAATGCATGTATTCAGGGGTCAAGGATCAGAGGATCCTGAATAATTTTGGTTTTTCACAGAGGTTATGTGGAAAGTGTAGTGAATCAATAATGATGATATGAAGAAATTGCAACTAGTTACAACACTATAGGACAAAGTGCTTACCTGGTACATCAAATATAGCACAACTCATCTAGCTCCTTCATTGGCTAATACAAAGGATGTGCTAAATGTAGAATTTACGAAGCCAAAGTCAAAAGATCAGTGTGTGACTGAGATCAAGGAGATCAAGCAGAGGTTTAATGAGTCTATGTGGGATATAGATCAATCACTGAAGTGCTTATTGAGTCAAGCCAACCTTCAGATTTCAAATGAACAACATAGGGACTAGTATATAGATTCACTATTACCTCAATTAAGGTTGTCATTATCTCAGTAGAAGGTTGGGTCTTAGGCCGAATCGTTGGAAATCATGATAAAGCTAAAAGCCTCACTGATCTAGGATACAAATGTAGGAGTTCAGCAAATCCAGGCACGGCTAGCAAGCTTGCATATGGAGTTGCGAGATCTGAAGAAGGGAAAAGAGGTTAAGTTAGAGACACATCCTAAAGTTTGGTACACAAAATTCAAGGCCAAAGTTCATCACAAGGATCAATGCCTTGTATTCCAGTATTATATAGTTGTGGGAGGTCCTCAGGCTCACTAAAGCCTAAGGCTTCCACTAGATCAAGCACTGGTGCAAGTACCTGGTGTAGTATCTGCCAAGTATCGTGATAGCATTCGACAGATAATTGTTCCCTATTATATAAGTTTATATAGTCTCCAAATCAAGTCTTTTGTGACTTCTATAAATCGTTTGGTCATGATGAGAGGAATTGTCGAAGCTATGAACTAATGATGGACAGATCTCCTTTGTATAGAATGCAGGTTGAAAACCATGCATAGAACAAAAAAGGCTCACCTAAAGTTCATGAATGATTCCAGGGATGGGGAAGAGGATGAGGAAGAGTAGCTAGAAGAGGTCGGGGTAGATTATTTGTTACAATTATGGAGAACCAGGACACTTTGCATGCCACTATCAGAATCAAACACACCCTTTGTGTCAGCGATGTCGTCAATTTTATCATGTTATAGAAGAATGCCTAATCTTAATAGTGAATATGCAAGAGAAGAAGAACCAGTAGCCGAAGAAGAATATTCAAATGATGAGATCCAAGCCGCACAAAGACGATCCTAGTGTCAACATAGTCATGTGAAGTGACATAACCATTGGTGAGTACAAGGTCGAAGGAAAATAGCCAGAATCAGACTCATGGTTCTGAAAAGTCAGTGAGAAGAATGTTGGGTTTGATTTACATAAAGAAAAGGAGACATTCATGGATGCAATAAAGAATTTTATGGGTCCAGGTGCTTCTACATCTGAGAACCAGATGTTGATAATCTCACGAAAGGAGAAACCTGAAGATGCTACTGCAACACAAGATTCAGATCGTACAGTGTTAAAATTGTTTCTGCAAACCTACATGAAGATATTATGGGATCAGAAGGTAAAAGAAGGACGACAATAACTGATAGATAATTCCGCCAACAAGGATAAGATGTTACCAGGACAGCGCATAGACAATAAGGTGAACCAAAGCAAGAAGAGAACTAGTTGGAAGATGTGGCTTATTGCACAGATTGGTGATTTCAAAATTGATCAGGTAATCATGGACTTGGGCTCCGATGCTAACATACTACCGAAGCACACTTGGGAACATATGGGAAATCCTAAGTTACAGTGCTCGCCAATTTAGTTGGGCATGGTGAATTAGTAAAAGGTAATTCCAATGGGGTGCTTTCATGGAGTAACTATAGATATTGGAGCAAGAGCAGTGGCTAATTTCGAAGTTATTAAAATCATCGATGATAGTAATCCCTACCCAACACTTCTCGAGATTGATTAGACCTTTGACATGAATAAAATCATTAACTTAAAGAAGTGAAGCATGCTATTTGAAAAAAATTAACTTTGATTAATTGTCCCATTGGATCCAACTAAAGGTGCGTGATACACAAAACCAAACCGTAACTATTATGAAGATGACGACATTGAGCACATCTATAAGTTAACTGTGTGGAATGAAAATTCGATCAATCCCACTGCAGATGGAAGGATCGTCTAGGAGAAGGATAGTTCCTACCAATCAGATTCAAATGAAGTTAGAAAACTAGCAGAATTGGTTGCATGAGGTCTCAATCTGAGATGTAATCAGCTTACAAAATCACTACGTTGTGTATCTACTGAGGTACAGAAATTACCCTATTATGATGGCTTCAGTGATGTCAATATATTTTTTAACCATTTTGAAATGGATGCACCAGAGGAACATCTTTTCAAGGCCTTAGACCTAGCATTAAGAGCTACGCCTGTAAGATGGTGGGGTATGCACAGGGATAATTTGTTAACTAGAGGAATATAGTAGAATGATGCCATTAAGAATTGGCTATGTGAACACCCAACTCACTGAGAAATACATAGGGAAGGATGATCCACGTAAACATCGAGAGTGGTGGACTAAGGTGTGGGGTGGGAAACCTCAGCCTGAGTGGGTGCATATATTTTTTTCATACCCTAGATGTTATCCCAAAGAATTGGTATTTAGAGACCAATCTGTGACACGGGACTGTTGATAGGGATGAGATGAAAGAAAGTTTATTGATAACGTTTAGTTTTGAAGATGGGTTCCAATTCATTGATGAAGTGCTTCAGGAAATTAAAGCATCGATCTTCTAAAAGCCCATCAAACCTATCACGTGGGTAAAGAATGACTAGAGTACGCATCTACAACATGCTTTAGAATGTTATAATGCTACAAAGGAAGATGCTGATGTGGATCCATGGAATATTAATATCCATGAATCAAAGGGACAGTGTGAAGTTGGTGGACCTAATGCGGAGATCCTTGATATTTCACAATCAGTGCGCACAAAGGAGGTAAACATTGGTTCAGAAGCATAACTAGAATTCATGAATATTGGTGATTATTGGAATGAAGATACAATGGATAAGGTAGTTGAATTATTACATGAATATCAAGATTTATTTCAAACAAATTTCTCTGACTTAAAGGGGACAGTGGGAGATTTGGGGATGATGAATATCAATTTAAAACATGATGTGAAGCCAGTTAAGAAACGCCTATATTGGTTGAATCCCAAATACAAGGAAAAGGTACCAGAGGAACTCAATAAAATGCTCACAACTAGAATAATTGAGCCTGTAGAACAATTTGAATGGGTCAGTCCTATGGTCATCCAAGAGAAGAAAACAAAAGGTGATATCAAGACCTATGTAGATCTGCGGAAGTTAAATGATGCATGTGTACATGATCCATCCCCTACGCTATTTACAGATGAAGTTCTCAAGAATATTGGCAGACAGGAAACTTATTCATTTATGGCTGGATTCTTGGGATACCACCAAATTAAGTTTGCGTCGGAGGATATAAGAAAGACTACCTTCACTACTAAATGGGGGTCATTCCAATACACAGTCATGCCTTTGGAACTCAAAAATGCTCCTGCAATTTTCTCAAGGGTGGTTGTCATAGCATTCAAGAAATTCATTCATAATTTTTTGGAAGTATACTTCGATGTTTGGAAAGTGTTTGAGCTAGTAAAAAATCATGTCTCTAGTTTGCGCCTGATGTTGGATACATGTAGGAAATATAAAATCTCTTTGAACTTGAAGAAATGCAATTTTTTTGTACCTTATGGAATATTGTTAGGCCATGTTGTCTATAAGCAAGGATTAATGGTAAACCCTGCTAAGATCACCATAATTATCAACCTGGATCCCCCTAGGAATGTAAAGCATTTACGCGCGACATTGGATCATACTGGGTACTATAGGAAGTTTATTAAGGCATACGTGTAGATCACCGCGCCCATGGAGAAGTTGTTAAAGAAGGATGCTACATTTTGTTGGGATGATGATTGTTGGATACTCTAAAGGAGAAGATGGTTATGGTGCCAATCCTAGTATTCTTGGATTGGAAGAAGGAATTTCATGTGCATGTGGGTGCGTATTGTATAGCATTGGGAGTTGTCTTAACACAACCAAGGGTAGGAGATATCAATCATCTGATTTCCTTCACTAGCCAAAAACTATTTAAGGCTGAGAAGAACTACTCAACCACAAAGCATGAAGGATTGGCCATGATTTATTCACTACAGAAGTTCAGGCATTATCTACTAAGTGTGCACTTTAAGATGTACATAGACCATTCTTCTTTGAAGTACCTGGTCAATAAGCTTGTGTTGGGGAGGGGAGGGGGGAATCTATAAATGGTTTCTCTTTTTCCAAGAATATGATTTTTAAGTAATAGTGAAGCCCAAAAGATTGAATGTTATACTAGACCACCTTTCTCGGATCAAAAATGGCAAAGAGCCTACAAATATTGAAGGATTATCTGACATGCATCTCTTTGATGTCAGGGTTGTTGATGAGCATTTTGCAGACATTATTCAGTTTTTATATATTGGCATAGCTCATGAAGATTATACAACGCAACAAAAGAATAAACTAGTTGTCAGGGCTGTAGATTTTTCTATTATTTCAGGACAATTATAAAAGATGGAGTCAGATGAAGTTTTATGCTGATATGTGCCTAAATATGAAAGATACAGTGTTCTAGCTGAATCACATGGTGTTATTGTTAGAGGAAACTATGCATGTAAGGCTACTCTACAGAAGATCCTACGAGTAGGATTATGGTGGCTGACAGTACATAAATATTCCAAGGAATACTGCAGTGTGTGCAATGTGTGTCAAAGGAAAGGGAGACCATCACGAAGGGATGAACTTCCATTAAATCCACAGGTCAGGTTACAAGAATTTGATAAATGGGCAATTGACTTTGTTAGACCTATTCAGCCACCGAGAAAGAAGATGGGAGTGCGTTATATTATCACTGTGACAAAGTACTTAACCAGGTGGGTCGAGGCACAACCTGTGAAGGATTACAACATTGATACTTCTGCAAAGTTCATATTCAAGTTTATTTTGTGAAGGTTTGGATGCTAAAATATTATGATGAGTGACAGAGGGTCACAATTCCTGAATGAGACAATCACAAATTAACAAGAGAGCTCCAAATGTACCATCAGAAGAGTATGCCATATCACCACCAGGTGAATAGCGTTGTCAAAGCTTTTAACAAGATCTTGGAAAATTCCCTCACAAAGGTCTACAATATTAATAGGAATGATTGGGATGTGCACATACCAGCGGTTCAATGGGCATATAGGACTACCTATAGGAAATTTATTGGGAAAATACCCTTTTGACTGGTTTATGGACAAGAAGCAGTAATGCTGATGGAATACATAGTCCCCAGCTTAAGGATCGTAGCAGTAACTAAGATGGGAAACTATGATGTCATGGAGAAACACCTAGCGTAGCTGCTGGCATTAAAGGAAGACCGCTTTTTGACTGGATTTCATCAGCAGGTATAGAAAGCTAGAGAAAAGGCATGGCACAATTGTCACATCAACCAACACACCTTCAAAAATGGTGATTTGGTCCTGATGTATGACAAAAGGTTTACCAAATTTTAAGGGAAGTTTCAGATGCACTAGCTAGGACCGTATGTGATTAAGGGTATTTTGGATGGTGGTGTCAATCAGCTCGCAAAGCTGAATGGGGAGGTATTTCTTATCATGATTAACAGAAGAAACTTAAAGGTTCATAGGAAAGTCTCAGTGCTTTCAACAATTAAAAGAAAGTGCAGAACTATAAAATACTCTGCCAAGGAAATTTTTTCTCAAACAAGGAACGTTGCATGATGTTTTGGAAGATCATGTAGGTGGAAACTGCAACGAGGTAGTTGTTCCATAAGATGGACTGTTGCGCAGATTGCCCAAAAAGTGACCCTTGAAACAACGACAGTTGATTTGACAATGATTTTTCCATTAAAAGGAGTGAGGGAAATGCATTTAAGGCACAAATCTAGGAAAATATGTTGCCAAAATCGCATTTATGAGGAATATTTATGGGGAATAGGAAGTTTCCATTCGAATCGAGATATAAATATCACACCCTGCTCTACACTTGGACACTTCGCTTCTTGAGAAATTGTTATGTTTTGTTGCACTTAAAGAGCCGAGCGTATTGTTGCATGTCTCGTTATCTGAGTTGGGAAGAAGTTGAGTATGAGTTCTTGAAGAGAGGGTTAGGAAACATCATGACTACCACATCGCTAGTCCCTACTACAGCACCCAAGTCGCTAAGGCCAAAACATAATGCCTTCACGACAAGAGAGAAAAAGCATAAAAAGCCAAAGTAGCCTTTGGTTCGACAATATTCGTGGAAGATACAAACAAAGCAAAGGAAGAAGGGTAGAATGGATAAAAACAAGCAACCTATGGAACCTTGGGACTTAGAAGAAGAAGAAATGAATGTGGGGATTCACAATATCAGTGCAAAAGGCACAAGGCCAATTTCTCGGTTGCTGCCATATATACCACCATGAAAATTGACCACCAAAGTAACTAAGGACCCTGACTCTGTAAAATTCAAGATATTCAAGATGTTGTTGCCATAGGAAGTACCTATTGAGGGTGACTTGTTGGCCCAAGTTACATATATGAATATGGAAGATTTGGATTTGGGCGACCATGAGAAATTTCCACAGCTAGAACCCAGCAAGTACTTAAAGATGGTCTACTATGAGAAGGTGGGTGTTACAAGACTTGAACCAATGAAGTGGGCAGTCAATATTAAGTGCACAGGGTTTCTCAATATGTTGTATGTCCCACATTTTATCCACAAAATTATTAATACTATTTGTGTGCACTAGTTGTTGCACTGGTCCATGATGGGTGTCTCTGGCTAGGAGGGCCCATCCCAATTGATGACATGCTGATACGAAGAATCATAGTATTTCCATATCAGAGTGCAAACCCAATAGATTATTTTGTGGGGAATTGACAGGAGAAAAATATCGTCGATCAAATGAAGAGTGACTATGGTTGGTCAAGAAGTCGCAGGGATATGCCATCAGTTCCATCTTAGATGAAGCTATGTGGTTTGTTGCATAGATCTTGGCAGGAAAAATCACGTGAAAGTGTCATGTTGATGAAGTTTTGGCACCAGTGGTATCCTTGGCTGTGCAGTGTGACAAGGGGGTCCAATTCAATTGGGCAAAGTACCTATGCCATGGTTTCTTGGATGATTTCCGTGAAGCACAGGAGGAAGGAAAAGAATTCCACTATGCATGGCTACTATTGTTGATTACACTGATAGCTTGGAGGATGCCATAGGATTCCCAGTTCCCAACAATAGATCTTGAGTTGTGTGAAGCTGCCAAATTTTCCTCATTGTGGGAAACCAAGGACTCTTCCTATATCATTGAAAATAATATGTTCTAGGTAATGTTTGAAATGGAATTGTGAATGGTGATTAACTAGAAGCCATGGTTGTCACCAAGTTTGTTCACAAAATATTGGTGCATTACTAATTTTAAGGCCTATTTACACATGTATACATCTGTGTGAGGTGCAATTTGACGAAGAAATGGATAGCATTGTCATTTATGGTTACCAGAGATGATATCACGTAGCTAGTCCTTTAGTGGCAGACTGACTAGCTCTTTTTGACATATATTATAGAAGATATAAGAAAGATTAGTATAGAAGGCACAGTAGGCACTATTAAAGAGGTGCAGAAGGAAAAGAATATCGTGACCATTGACCTAGAAAATAATATTGTGTAGGAACCAGAGTGTGAGAAAGACAAAGGGCAACATACAGAAGAACTTTATCAAGGTACCAAAGACCCCTATGTAGACCCAGAGGGCATTGATTCTCCCTTTGTTGTTAAGGTGACAAAATTCAAGTGTGGGAGGTACACATAAGAAGAAAAAATCTAATAATTTCATCAACAAGGAAGCCATGCTCCTCACTGAGGGGGACCTTGATGAAATTGGAGATACTCTCAGGTCCACAAAAGAATATATCTATGGCCACATTGAAGAACAATATCAGTACATTTCTACAAAGGTCCAAGCAAGCCTCAAAGAGTTACAGGTTCAACCAAGTAAGGTTCAAGCGAGCATGGTTCAAGAGAGTCTATCTCAAGCGAGTGAGAAACCAATGACATCAGGCAATGTGCAATCGGTACTCACTTCAGAGCTCCACGTTGTACCCCTGCCTGATGGATCCTTACATCTGAATGATTTCGTAGAATAGGAGAGTGCCCAACCACCTAAATACATAAGCATTAACCTCACGACACTCCCCATATCCACATTGCATGAGCTACACTAGGGTGTGGCATATGTTCTTAAGGTGTGAGAGAAATGGGCTCTCATGGTGATCAAGGATGCGCAGATCACTAGTCAACAAATATGCAACAAAAAGCACAAATATATCAAGGATCTTGATGAGGTAGTTGTGATAAGGGAATGGCTAGAGCAAGCCATTTCTAGAGTATGCAGTGAGCTCCCCAAGCTCTAGATTCAATCTGAGGCCGCTTCTGAAGAAAAAGTGCAGCAGTTAGCAAATTTATAGAATCAAAGGTGCATGTGGATAAAGTTCACTTCAATTTGTAGCTACAAATTACTGAGGTTCAATTGAAGCTATAGCCCACCACACCACCAGAGATTTGAGAGCAGCATGAGGCTACCATCAACCTAGATAGGGAAAGGCCCGACACTGCAGTCAAGAATGTAGGAAATTATTCGAAGGGACTCTAGAACTATGGGCCTCATTGTAGGAGGACCCACAGGTGAAAAATATTGAAGTAACCATTCAGGATAATCAGTTATAGTATGATGAGATAAAGGTAATGGCATGAACCTTAGCCCTTGTGCAATGGTTCACCCGGCTGAAAGAGGGGACATCCCTACAAGGATATATCAAGCATCTACAATAAAGGATGCAGATTATCATTGCATGGATGCAATCGTGGGAAGAAGAAGTAGGGAAACTATCATATATTGTGGAAGTCACACTCAAGAGTATGCATCAGATGAAGCAAACCATTGGCTTAGTAGCAGAAGGGCCAACTATGGAAAATTTGATCGAAGAAGTTCGATAGGCTGTAGGAATTTACAGGGTAAGTTCCTCAGAAAGAACACCAAAAGGACACCGCTCACAACTAGATCACAGATCAATAAGCCAGTATTTTTGACATGGTTAAAACCCTCAAAGAGGGAAACAGTCCACGGCCTGAGCCAACATGGCCACTTCAGGGAATTTATTAATCAAAGAATGAAAATTTACATAAGCTTCTCTCATGCATGGATTACCCTACAAATGACCCTCCATGCGCTTTAAATAGAATTCATGGACCAATCAGGTGTCAAGCCACGGATCAAGTGTCAGTAATACCGAGGAGAGAATGAACCGTCGGATCACTACATATCGTGACCATCGGATTGTAAGTTACAAAATGTACAATGGTAAAGAAACACACTTTACCTAACTCTATACCTAACTCTATACTAGACCAAGTTGTACTTAACTATTTCCTATGTGTCAGAATATCCTAACATCCCCCCTTAAGAACAACTTGGGATAGGATTGAAGGATTTACAAATATGACACAATAGGAGAAGGAAGGAGGCACTAGAGCCTATCCCCCCTTAGTGACAACTTCCTGAACTCCAACCATAAATCGAAGTTTAGTGAACTTCGCCTCTGTGAGAGCCTTTGTGAAGATGTCTGCAACTTGATCATCTGTTGAACAATATTTCACTTCAAGAACATGGTCGTGAATGAGCTTTCTGATGAAGTGCATGTGCAGTTCAATGTGTTTGTTGCGCTGATGTTGAACTGGATCTTTACATAGCTGAATGGCACTTTGATTATCACACCAAAGTGTAGTCGGATGCTGCTGCTGAAAGCCAAATTCTGACAGGATCTGACGAAGCCACAAGGCTTCCTTACTAGCTTCTACGGCACCATGATACTCTGCTTCTGCTGATGAAAGAGAAATGGCAGCTTGTTTCTTACAAGCCCATGTAATAGGTCCTGAACCAAGAGTGAACACATAACCGGCAGTAGACTTCCGATCATCAGGGTCACCAGCCCAATCAGAATCAGTGAAACCAACCAATAGAGGAGCTGCTTCGGCACTGTAATGAATCCCAAACTGAACTGTACCTCGAACATAACGAAGTATTCTTTTAGCTGCTTTCCAATGCCTTTCACGGGGGTTTTGCATGAACCGAGCAACAAGGCCAACAACAAAGGAAATATCAGGATGAGTATGGGTTAGATACAAAAGTTTTCCTACAAGTTGACGGTATAAGGTAGCATCAACTTCAGGAGAAGTACAAGTGACTGAGAGTTTGATGCCAGAATAAAAGGGAGAAGGGGTTGGCTCACAGTCTTCCATGTGAAAATGACGTAGAATATCACAAGCATACTTGGACTGGGAAAGGGAAATACCCTCTTTGGATTGCAAGACTTGAAGACCGAGAAAATAGTGTAAGTGTCCTAAGTCTGTCATTTCAAATTTCCTTTTGAGGCTATACTTCACATGGTTTATAAGGTTGGGATCACTACCAGTAAGGATAAGATCATCAACATAAAGAACAAGGATGATAAGAGAGTTGCCCACTTTCTTGGTGTAGACAGTATTGCCAGAATGACATCTAGAAAAGCCAGATTCTAAAAGAAAGCTATCCATTTTGGCATACCAAGCCCGAGGAGCTTGCTTGAGACCATAAAGGGATTTCTTAAGTCGACAAACAAGGCTAGAGTCTATTTGTATGAAGCCAATGGGTTGTTCCATATAGATTTATTCATGTAAGTCCCCATGCCAGAAGGCAGATTTAACATCCATCTGATGGACTTCCCATTTGAAAGAGGCAGCAAGGGAAAGAACAAGGCGGATAGAATTCATTTTGGCAACAGGGGAGAAGGTTTCAGTGTAGTCAATGCCTTCAACTTGTGAAAAGCCCTTAGCAACAAGACGAGCTTTATGTTTATCAACTTTCCCATCTGGTCCATACTTGGTTCTGTAAACCCATTTGCATCTTACAAGTTTTCGTCCCTTTGGTAAAGGAACAAGATCCCATGTATCATTTGCCAATAATGAATTATATTATTCATTCATAGCTGCTTCCCAATCTGGATGGCCTGGAGCTTCTGCAAAGGTGTCAGGATCATAATTTACTGGAGCTTGAGCCAGTAAAGAAGAGGCTCTCTCGAACTGAGAACGTGTGCGTCGCTGATCTGTAGGATCACCGACAAGATCACCTGCTGCATCTCGAGTAGCACGAACCCATTTTGGAAGTTCAGGAGCTGAAGGAGGATCCTGAGATGGTGGGGGAGGATTGTCATCCTCACTTTCATCATCTGAAGAAGAAATGTTTTCAAAGGTAGAAGAGATAGGGAGAGGTGGCACATCCGCCGGACTAGGCTCGCAGGCCGATATATTTTCATCAAATTTTACATCTCTTCTAATGATAACATTTTTGGACTTAAATGGAATAAGTCTATAGCCTTTTACATCTTCAGAATATCCAACAAAAGTACATTTTTCACTCTTAGGTTCTAAAGCTTTATGCTTTTCATCTGGAATATGGGCCCACGCTTCACTTCCAAAAACACGAAAGTGACTTACAACTGGTTTGATTGAGCTCCATGCTTCTTCTGGAGTGATATTCTTTAAAGCCTTAGTAGGAGTGCGATTTATTATGTAATTTGCATAGTTAATTGCTTCTGCCCAAAAACTAAGACCAAGTCCTTTAGATTGTAGCATACAATTAGCCATTTCCTTTAAGGTGCAATTCTTCCTTTCAGCTACACCATTTTGTTGTGGAGTATATGGAACAATATGTTGCATTTGAATTCCATTCTCAGTGCAATAGTTGATGAATGTGTTTTTAACATATTCTCCGCCATTATCAGATCTTAACTTAAGAATTTGATGTCCAGATTGTTTTTCAACAAAGGCCTTGAAGGCCAAAAAAGTGTTAAATACTTCACTCTTGAGTTTTAAGAAGTATACCCAAGTGCGTCTGGAGAAATCATCAATGAAAGTTAAGAAATAGTTGCAACCAGAGAATGACACAACTGGAAGTGGACCACATAAATCACTATGCACAAGCTGTAAAGGGGCTGAGGCGTGCCAAGAGGCACGTTTTTCAAAACTGTCCCGATGATGTTTTCTGAGTACACATCCGGAACAAACACCATCTTTGCAAGATACCATAGGAAGACCTGTCACCATATTTTATTTACATAGATGCTGAAGGGAGCGATAGTTTAAGTGACCAAATCGCTCATGCCAAAGTTTGCTCACTTCATCGTTATGAGCAACAAATACTGAGGGTAGATTTGATGACCCAAAGTTGTGAAACTTATACAACCTTGTAGAATCTGTTAACACCCAGGTTGTTCCCTATGACTCCCAAGGGAATACGGCCGGGGTAACCACTAACCAATCTTTGGATCACAGTTTCTAGCCAAACTGTAATCAGAGAGGTCTCTCTCTTTATGATTTATCTCTGTTATGATGGTGTTTTAGGCTAGCTATTATGCTCAGGTTTTGGTTTATGTTTTTGGTTGAAGGATTTCTTTCAGGTCTTATGATATAGTGTTTAGAGAGTAAAATACCATTGGGCAATGGAGTCTGGAATTGTGAAATGATTTGATATGCAGGATTGGTGGTGTTCAAACTGCAGGGCCTATTGTGTATCTTAGACAAACAAATTTAGCTTAAATGGTGATATATGTCAACCAACAGAAAGCAATTAAGAATTTTCTATTAAGCTGGTGAGGTGAAATTGAACACGATGCACAGGAGCAAAACTTGAATTCCTGTGACAAAGGCCACTGTGAAAGGTGTATTCTGAAAGTGCAGCAATTAAGAATTACACTTATCTAGATTACAGCTGAAGAAAACATTCATTAACAACACAGATTGAACTCAGGGTACTCAGTGAATAAATCCTGAAAGTTATTCTTTTTCCTTGTTGCTTAGTATTGAAAATCAGCTAACATATATGGATCTTAACAAAACAAGTAAATAACAGAGAGAGTTACAGAGACTTATTGTATGGTGAAATACACAGGAATCCAACAGTTATCAACAGACACCAGAACGCATTCAACACTTCAGAAATCCGAGAAATTCCATTGCTTTCTTTATTTAACTTCTGAAAGGATTACAGCATAAGAATTTCTTCAGGAGAAATCAACAACAACCCTTGCAAGCTCATGCGAAGGGGACTTTATAGGAATGTTTATACAAAATATCTCAGGCATTGAGTCATCTGAGAGAGAAAATATCTTCATAAATTCGTACAGAAAGTAGAAAAGAAGTTATTACAACTTTGAATGCAGCATAAATGCTCTTTAAGTCTGTCAGAGGATAATTTTGACCTTTGGAGGTCAGTGAGTCGGTTGAGCCGCTCTGCTTTAATGCTGGCGAACGCGTCTTTATGCTTGCTGCGCTGTATTTTCTCGGGTTTGCCACCTGTGACTGTGATTGCTGCTGTGGTGACCGAATAGCCCTGCTGAGTTGGCTCAGCCTTTCATCTTTGCTCTGTATGCTTATCTATCAAAATTCTGCCTGTGTATGACTACTTATAAACTGGACAAAAATTAACATTTACAGGTTCTGGCTTGATAATATCATCTGTGTCAATTTTTTCCAGACTTCCTGTGTGGGCAATTGGTGCTTCACAATTGCCTCTATGGTTTCATCTGCTTCTGTATACTTATAAAAATTTGGAGGCACATCAAACAGATGATTGATCTCATTCATAATAAAAAATAGGTTGTCCACCCTATTGTATAAAGTTTGCCCTGATGCTGGCCCTGATTCTGCTGAAGTGCTGGGCTTTCCTGCAATTTGTCCTGCAGCATAGGCATCAACCCTCTTGGTGTAGTTTTCAAGGGTAAGCAGTCTTCCTACACTGCTTAATATGCTGGGGAGGCCTCTGTTCTGTAATGCCTGAAATCTATCCATGAACTTGTTGATTTCAGACTGCATATCCTGGGTTCTTCTTTCCAATGTTCCAACTAGGTTTCGTAGTGTCAGGACCCTTTTAACCATTGAGATTGTCTCAGTCCTGTGAGCAATTCCCATGGTGGCCAGTTGAGAGCTTGTCCTGTTATTTAAAATATTGATCATTCTGGTGGCAGCATCAGGCATGTTGCCAAGGCTTGCTCTAGCTATGTGTATTTCCCTGTTTTCCTTTGCAATGAGTGCTGATTGTTCATCTATAGTCTCAATGTACTGCCACTGATTGGTGATAGACTGGCCAATATTGGCCCAAAGGACTGTTTTTAGCTCTGCTGTCACCTTTTCTAGTGTGAGCTCCTTCTCAAGCTCGGTTATCCTCTTCTTTAGAGCTTTTATTTCTCGTTCCTTTTCAGCTGCATTCTGTTTGCTCTTATCATATCTCTCATTTACTTTAGCCAAAGATTCTTTGGCTGAATTGAGCTCCAACATTTGAGCTTCCAGGACTTGAATTTCATTTTGGAGCTTCTGCATATCCAGACTATGAGTCTGCTCTGTTGTTGGTGCAGTTGTTGATGTATTTGGTGCTGTAGGCCATGTTTACTGAGGAGGAGGGGCAGTTGTTGGAGGAGCTTCCTCAAGATTGATTATTTCAGGAGGAGGCTGGGAGGTTTGACCCTCTTCTCTTTGCTTCAATGCTGCCTGTAGTACTGCCTTTGCAGCCTCTGATTCTCCTAGTTTGTCTTGAGTCCCGATTAGCTCCTTGTATAGAGATATCAACAGGGTTGTGGCCTCTTGATCATGCCTTTGCTGGGCCACCTAATCTGTTTGAGGGTGGATTGTGGCAGGGAGTTTGATCTTTCTCCTCAAGGCTGCCATGTCAGCATCCCTCAACTTCAATACCTCTTGTATCCCTTTGATATCTTTGGGATCATGTCCAATCTCAATGATTATGTCTTCCAAGGACCTTATTCTGTTGTCCTTTGCCTGGGATGATGCCCTCTCCAACTCCAGTTGAGAGGTTGTATTGTTAAGGCTATTTTGTAGCCTATAGTTATCCAAGGTTTGGTCTACCAGGGAAGCATAGACCATCTCACCCGTTTGCTTGTGCAGTTCTATCTTGTCCATTGGGTGGATATCCTTGGCAAGGACTTCCAAGTTAGTCCTCAAATAATCAGAGGCAGATTGGGGCTGTACTGTTGTTGGCATGAAATGACTCATGATCATTTTGCCTTCCTGCACATCATATGCAGACATGAGTCTTTGCTGATTGGTGGGATCCAAGTTTAGCAGATGGTTGTACAGCTGTCTCTTGATGGGCTCATTTCTCATCTTAATATCGATGAACTGTTGTTTAATACTAGGCCCACCTTCCCTTTGCTGCCTAGAGGAACTCACTTCTCTTCCCATTGCTCTATCCTGTTCCTGTTGAAAGGAACTTGCTGATGTTTCCCTGCTGGGTGGGACCATACCTAGAGGCTGCCTTATTGGCATCTCTTCCTCTGAAAGAGGATTGATTCTCTGCCTCTTCTCCCCATGAGTTGCTGATGTTGTAAGGGGAGTTTCTCTGTCCCTTTTCCTGCTTGTGTCCTCCTTTTGTGGAGTCTGGAGTGTAGATGCCTCAGCTGAAGTCTCTTGCCTTGGAGGCTCAGTTTGTTCAGTGGATTTAGGGGCTTCCACTATTTGCTTTTGTTGGGCAGGTTGTTCCTGCCTTTGTTCTTGTTGTTGTTGCTGCTCCTCTTGCTGCTGCCCTTCTCCCTGCTGCACCATCTCTTCTTGTTGCTGCATTAGGGTTTCCATTTGCTCTTCGGTCATAGGAGGTGGCTGTTCCACCTGATTTTCTTTGCCTTTGTTGACTGCCTGTGGAGGATTCATGGTAGCTTGATGATGCGTTGTTGAGGACGAGGCAGCTGCTCCAAGTTGTTTTTTGTATGAGAGGGGAACCTGTCCACAAGTTTCTAAGTCAGCTTTCTTTTGAATATTTCTAGCCTCTCTCTCTAGCAGCTCCTCACTAGTAATTTCCTCTTCTAGGGTACCTTCTTCCCAGCTTAATCTATTAGCATACTGCTCAATCTCAGGCTGCCTCACGTGTGAATAGCTGCCCAATTTGTATCTTATCCTCCTGAGGGAGACAAAGTGATTGGGGTCATAGGGTATCCATTCAAAGCTAGTTTGCAGTTTGAGGGCCTCTAGGATACTGTTTGCCTCTTTCCACCCCTCCTCTTTTCTGTTGTATAGGAAAGGGCCCAGCTGGCTCCTTACCTTCAACTGTGCCTTCTTGTTCTTGCTTTGAAAGTGGAGGTAGTCGGCATTCCTAAATTGCCTGAAATATTCTAAGGCAAAAAGCCTCATGGGGACATACCTTGGCAACCTAAAAGGCTTCAACTCACAACCATACACTCTGATGACTGTGTGGTCTTGGTAGAGGTACCAATTACCAATGCTGTAGGTTTTGTTCAGGTGGAGAATTCTCCTCATGTCATCAGTTAACCTTGGAGGAGGAACACCATCCAATACTGTCATGGCTGGATGAATGAATAAGTCTATGAACTCAGAGTATGTGTATGGTGATACAGAGGCACAATGAAAAACAGAGGTCCAAAACACAACTTACCTTGGATTACCCTGGGCATTGACTTGCTTCAAGGGAATAGAGAAGCTGGCTGGCTGATAAAACAAGAATATGTGGTATATGTATGAAGTATACCTGAACAGTCTTTCCCTCTTCAAATTCATGAGCTGGTCATGGATCTTATCTGCAATGTATGTGGCATAATCATAATGTACAGCTGGGGGCTTTCCAGGAGAGAATATAGACAGCATTGCCATTATGATTTCATCCACATCCTCCATTCCCTTGAACCCTAGGACATAGCTGATCAAATCCACTAGCATTCTGCCCAATTCATTCAAGTAATGATATCCAATAGGAGGAGTTCTGATGGCTTCAGACCCTGGTTGTACAAACAGCTGGTTGATTTTGATGGTCTGGTCATTTTACAACTTATTCCCCTTCTTTATCAAGTTCTGCATGTGGAGGGGGGTCAATGGCTTTGTAGTGTGGAAGTGCAGCATCTCATTTATGCTTTCTGGGGTGATATGAAATAGAATTGAGCCTGTAGGGCTGAGGACAGCTCTTTGGCCTGGATCATAGCACTCCTGGCATCTGTAGATCAACTCTGGCATAGGATTTACCTGGGGGAGGTTGTAGATGGGAAAGTTTGAGTCCCAAATCCCTAGGATGTCAGCTCCACTAAGGTGCTGGGCTTTCAACTCATTCAACATATGAATATTATATTTGGAGCCTAATGGAAACCAATCTAGTATTTGATAATCCATATCTCCCAGGGCTTTCCATTCTAATTCCTGGTGAGGGGCATTGAGAGGCTTGATGTTCAGTGCAATTGGAGTCTCCATGGTCTATTCAGTTTCTGTCTTGCAGGTGAATTAGTTCAAGTGAGCAGTACAACACAGAGGTGACTTTTTGCAATGCAACTGTGAATTATAGGGACCAGAGGGTGGAGTGGACACGCAGCAATTGAAATACTGCTCGAATTATGAATAAGACCAATGCCTGGTCTCCCTCTGTCTTCTATGGCAGGTTTTAAATAGCTTGACCAACTGTCTCACGTTTGCGCGAGCAGTTTACAGTTTTTCGACCAAAACTCAGGGAATGAAGGATCAGCCGGTGGTTTCAAGGTTGCAGTTGTAATTTAGAAGGGTTGCAGAGGAAAACTGTCGGTGAAATAGTGAATTTCAGTGTTCCTTAAGCGTTCTGAGCAATTTACAGTGAATTTAGGCGTATGGAGGATAAACTATGAGAAATACCTGGCTAACCGCGAACAGAGGTCGTAACTGTGGGTGGAATTGGTGCTCTGGAGGTCTTCAGGTCGATTCCCGCAGGTGGCGCAGTTCAGGACGTGAAATAGCATGCAGAGGAAACAATAGCAAATGAGCGAAAAGTATGAAAAAACGCTTTTTTTGGCTAAAATATGGACTTTTTGCAATTTGGCGCCTTTTCTGTGATGACGTCAGCATGACGTCATAGGGTGGGGTCAGCCTCGGATGACGTCAGCATGACATCATCGGATGAGGTGGCGGGCTGCCATTGGTCCACGGGGTAATGAGGTGGCAGGCACGTTGGCACAGATGCGGACAAAAGTGTGATGCGGTGGCAGGCACGGTGATGACGTGGGGATGGCGCTGGACCCGCAAACCGGGCGGTGAGTGACCTAACGGTTACGGTTTAGCCCTAACAGTTACGGTTTCTCGGGGCGGTTATGATACGGCCCCGCATTTGTCAGAGGTTGCTCCGAGAGCCCTCAATGGGCGACGCGTGGCCGCGTACTGACGTAACGCAACGTCACTTTCTCGGGCGCTAAACCTCTGTCGCGGGGACCGCTCCGATATCCATAAGGACCGTCGGATCTCTTGGATCTGATCCGACGGTGGACGGGGGAATGATATGATCGGGGGATACGAATGCGGGCGGATACTTTTTTATTATTTATTTTTGGGAGCAGCGCCCGGCGGAAACCTTCGGATATGGGTTTTCATAATGTTTTCAATGTATTTCAAAAATAAACCAAATGCATGCGCCAACTTTGGTTTGAGCGGCAGAAGCGGGTTTTTTGGTTTTTTGCATAATTTCAAAGGGGTTTCATGGGTAAAGGGGTTTTGTAAGGTTTTTCTGATGCGCAATAAGACAGCCCCAATACTTTGGATAAGAGAACAAAGTGGGTATTTAGGGGTTATTTTTGTAAATGAAGTGGGTATAGGCAAAACCAGGTCATTTGTGAGACTCTTTTTAGCAAATGAAGCTTTTCAAGGGGCCAAATGAATTGAGAGGAGGGGAGGGGGTTAGGGTTAGGTTCATCAAAGTGACCAGATGCCATTTGATCCCTGACAGAGAACTTATTGGCTATAATGCCAAAGGGAGGGATATTTATACAAATTTTGGGGTTTATACACCATGGTGTTAATACTAGTAGGGGAAAGGTAGTGTAGGGGGTTTACATAGTAGTGTTAGAGTTAATATGGATGAAGGGGTAAATGGAGGGGAAACCACTAAGCTTTATTTGAAACTTACTTAGTTTAGAGAGTAGATCAAAATGAAAAGATTTTTAGACAAGAAATGTGGCTTCTAAAAGATTAAGAACCACTATGAAACCATAATCTATCCCATGAAACTCAGATGTTGAGGGAGTGTTAGTAATGAAATGGAGAGGGGGAGAAGGGAGGTTAGACATGCCTCTTGACTGCTGTAACTTGATGAAGAGTAACTCCATCTGAATTTCATTGACTTTGCTTTGGTCAACCAAGTCAGCACACATGCAACTTGTAGGAAATGATCTTTCTGCAACTCCAACTGCCTACCCATTTATTTGCCTAGCATTTTTTATTCCTTCTTGGAGGGTGCATTTGGACTTGCAGACCCTTACTTGCCTTTTCTTTTCTTTGGCTTTTTTCTTTTGCTTTCTATCTACTTCTGCCCTTATTTCTTCCAAGGTCCCAGATTAAGCTGTTGGGAGCCTTCTATTCTCTACCTGAACTACTTTGTCTGCCAAGATTAAACAGTTTGGACAGACTTCCTTCTCTATTCTACAACAGAAAATTCAAACATGGCATGATCCAGATTAAACTGTTGAATCATCCATCAAAATTTGGAACCAGGTCGAGCTCTTTTCATACCTTGTATTCTTTCAGGAAATATGGGATCTTTGCATAGCCAAAGCAGAGCATATTTGGAACTTCTCTTGCCAATCATGAAATATGAAACCTATTGGTATAGGTAGCTAACAGAATCATCAGCAATGCCAGTAGCCAAAATCTGTTTAGGATCTTTTAAGTCCTTGATTACAACATCATGAGGTGAAAATTCAACGATTTTACCTTCACCTGAATGAGTTATCTGATATACAGATAGAAGGTTGCAGGATAAGGTTGGAACACATAATACATCATTAAATTAACCATTGTCTAGATGAACAGTTCCAGTCCCTACAACATTAAGAGATCTATCATCACCAACATATATTTTTTTGGTGTTACAATCATTTAAAGAAGAAAACATGGCTTTGTTTTTGGCCATGTGATAAGAAGCTCTAGAATCAATGAGCCACTCATGAGAATGAGAAGAAGAAGATACATTTAATGCATAACCAGACCGAGATGCTTGACAACCACATGCAGAAAGTGCCATTCCTGAAGATGAAGTTGAAGTTGAAGATTGCCCCAAATGGATGTTATGCTTCTTCATTGCTGCTTCCAAGGCTTCCATCTTTTTAAAATTTTGATTCTAAGTGGCCATCTCGATTACAAAAGTTGCAATGTCTGTCAGTCTTCTTCCATTTGTTTTTATTGGTCTTATCATTTTGCTGAAATGATCTTTCATTTTGAGGTTTAGTTTGCTTAGGACCCTTGTTTGGTTTAGGACCATTCTTTTTAGGATATGACTTCTTAGGATTCTTTGAATTTGGTTGTTGTTGGGCAGCTAACGCTTTCTTGGAAGAGTTTCCAAGATTAAGAAGACTAAGGTGTAAGATTTTTTCTTGTTATCTTATTAAAGAATCACAAAAAGAGTCAAAGGAAGGAGGCTTATAGTCTTTTCCTTGAGAAATGAAGGCTTCCCTTGTAGAATGGAAGGTGGAAACAAATACAGAGTAGGCTGGTCCCAACTTAGTAAGGATGGAATAAATAAGGTTACTATCTTCTTTCTTAACCTTAACACCTTCCAAAAGATATATAAGGGTCTTGAACTTAGACAAGAAATCTTCAATGCAAGAAAAATTATTAGGGTCCAATGTAAGAAACTCATTTTCAAGTTGATGGGCTCTAATTTCATTTTTAATCCCAAAAACTTTATTGATTTGTTCCATTGCTTCATGAGGAGTTTCAAGTTCTGCAATATGGAATCTAAGCTCTGGAGAAATAGACATCCCTATCAAACCACGTGCTTGATCTTGTCTATTTTCCCATTTAGCAGCCTTGTCTTCATCTTTTGGTTTCTTTTCTTGGCCTGTGGCTATTCGGTAGAGACCTTTACTTCTAAGTAAATCCTCCATGTAGGACAACCATTGGAAGTCGTTGGTGCTTGCAAGGGTAACTTGGTATTGACTTTCCATTTCAACAGAAACTGAAGCTGAAGATGCTAAAAGTAAGTGTTCCAATGGATATATCTCGAAAAATTAGGCTGGTTTAAAAAAAACAGCTCTGAAAAAGGCTTCCGGATGAAGAAGTTATGGCTTTTTGAAAAAAAGTTGTTGAAGTTGCCGACGAAGTGCGGGAATGTGCAGAAATGAAAAAGTCTGCCCCCACAAAATGGAGACTTGAACCCAAGACCTCTACTCTCTTAAAATAGCTTTGAACCAATTGATCTATACAAAAAATTTGAGAGAGAGAGAGAGAGAGAGAGAGGGGGGGGGGCCTTGGGTTGCGTGCTTGCTTTGAGAAAGCTCTTTTTCCCTACAAAACAAAAAACACAAAACCCAACACAGACATGCAAAGAAAACGAACCTTTTGGCTCGAAGTTAGCTTTACCCAAAAAACTAAATATTTTCAAAAATTTGAACCTTGCAGCTCAAAGTTAGCTTTAGCCGAAAAACTAAATATTTTTCTCAATGTTTCTGATTTTCCGAGATCACACTAAGGTGCAGGGAAAAGAGCATACGCATGAGAAAAATCCTTCCTTTTTGTTTCTGATTTTCCCAGATCGCACAGAGTCGTAGGCCAAAGAGAATACGCAAAAATGAAAGGTATAGATCCAGTTAAAAAAAAGCTAAATAAACCGAAACCGAAATAAGCAGAGAGAAAATAACAGTAAACTGCAAATAAACACTGTATACCTCCAGATCTCAAAAATGACGCAGCTAGGGCTATCGGAAACCTTTTCGTGTGAAACGAAAGGGGTTCCTCACTGGAACAGATGCTCCGAACACAACGGAGCAGTCCTCTCGGCCCGAAAGCAGTCAGAAACAACAGATCTAGGAAACGACAGTCGGACGCAGTTCTACCGGCTTCAGATTTGGATCACCAACGGACGCGGCCCTCAAATAGCTCTGATACCATGTAGGAATTTACAGGGTAAGTTCCTCAGAAAGAACACCAAAAGGACACCGCTCACAACCAGATCACAGATCAATACACCAGTATTTTTGACGTGGTTAAAACCCTCAAAGAGGGAAACAGTCCACGGCCTGAGCCAACGCGGCCACTTCAGGCAATTTATTAATCAAAGAATGAAAATTTACATAAGCTTCTCTCATGCACGAATTACCCTACAAATGACCCTCCATGCACTTTAAATAGAATTCATGGACCAATCAGGTTTCAAGCCACGGATCAAGTGTCGGTAATACCGAGGAGAGAATGAACCGTCGGATCACTACATATCGTGACCGTCGGATTGTAAGTTACAAAATGTGCAACGGTAAAGAAACACACTTTACCTAACTCTATACCTAACTCTATACTAGACCAAGTTGTACTTAACTATTTCCTATGTGTCGGAATATCCTAATATAGGCAACACTTCAATGCACAAAGGCGCTTCACCTAGTGAATTCTTCATTCACCAACCTAAAAGCAAATATTCAAGGCATACCAGCAGAGTGACTCAAGGATGAGTCACATATTTTTGTGGTTGGCTACTAGGATGAGGTCCCCTAGGTAAGTTTTGTTAGAATATTATAAGTCTCTGCATTTTGAGGAGCAAAGTGCGAGTAGCGTAGGTCACTATGAGTCAAGGGGCTTAGGAAGGTCAAAGCCCCTTTGTTTTTTTATTGTTTTAAGATCCTCCCATGGTTTGCAAACCATGTTATTGTAATATAAAATAGTATAAAAAGGTGTCTTAGCGAGTCTAAGGGAATGAAGGAAGAACTGAACAGAAGGGGATTTTGATATGTTAAGAGTTTTGTACAATCTTTCTTTGTTTTGGCGAAGGGGAAGGCTCCTGCAACTGAGTGCGCGGAGACCTTGGTAAGTCTGCAACTGAGTGCATGGGCCCCTGTAGCTGTGTGTGCAGGGTCTAGAAAGTCTGTATAAGGAATATCTTAAGTAATAAAGAATATTTGAAGCAATTATGTGTCTATTTTTGTATATGTGTTTATTTTATGTATTTATGTACTTGATTAGATATATTATTTTATATATGATTATATGCATGATCAGATGTTACGCGAAGTTTATAACTCTGTTTAACTAAAAATCACTTAATTTCATGAATAAGGGTTCGTGAAGGTCAAATCAGAGTTGAAACTGAATAAAATGCCTTAACCACATCACATAGCCTTATGGATGTAGAATCCTGGTTCTACCATCCCCCAATACTACCTCGGGTGAGACTGTAGCCTGTGCTACACGGATTTTTGTGGAAAGGGCCAGTAGTGTAGGGTTTCTTTGGTTAGCACAGCTAAATCTGAACCTGGGTCCAATCCCCCTCAAGCTAACAGTAGGAGTCTGAATAGGAACTTGAGTCTAAGTCTTATTTATCCTCTTGATAATTTTGGTTCTGCCTCTTTTTCTTTTGGTAGGAACCCTCCCCAAAAAAGGAAATGGTTCTATCAAAATTTTATTCAATGCCTTATGATAAACAAAATGTGAAGAAGGATTAACCCTGGCCCTAAACCTAGCAACCATGTGCTTGAGGCTTTCCAACAAGTAGAAGAAGGAATTAATCCTAATATGCCCATTTAAATGTGTTAAGAAGTAAAAATGATACAAATTGACCCTATTATAATGTCCTTCATAAATAAAAGATTGTTGGCAAAGCCATACGGGGACATACAATTTGACTTGTAGCCAATCCTTTTGAACCCCAACCTTCCAGTTCTCTACTCTGTGCTCTTCTTTGAAGAAAGACGAAATGTCTACGCCTTCTAGAATATGGCTGCGAAAAACCCTGTCACCATCCATGGGCAGAGTTTTTTCTTCAGCAAGTATGTTCTCTATAACCTCAAACATTAGACCACTGACTTCTACCCAGCTCACATCGAAATTTTCTGCAAATTATTGAGCTACCAAATTGTGGTAATCAGAACGCCGATAGAAAAACTGACTCCACCCTGCCTGTTGTAACAAATGTAGGAGATCAGGATAGACATCTAACAGGTCCAACGCTTTAGGTTCATATTTTTCTATCATGCCTCCCTTTCCTATTATGGTTGATATTATTTGTGGGATTCAATGTTGTGCCCCTTTCATGAAAATAGTTTCAATTTCCAAGTGGAAACTCAGATAACTTACCCACATAAATACTTACAGAACATAAGGTTTAAGATACAATGAATGTAATTATGTGTTAAGTTAAAACTTAACGTCACCCTTAGTTATTATTGTGAATCATAGTTCGTTTGATACGAAGGAATCAATCACATGGCATTTTCATTAATTACATTGGTAAGTACAATTAAATTTGTACTTTACACTTTTGAACATGACAGAGACATTAGCACTCAAAATACTGACGTTGACGTGGTCAGCATAGTCCACACTTCAAATATTTAAAAATAACTTAATCATTGACAATTGGCATGTCAAAGAAATGAGAAAACAATGTTATCCTCATTGTCACCGATATTCACTTTTCCAACTGTTAGGCCCCTATACTACCAGTGTAACCCCTTATTATTATTAGTACAAACCACTTATTATGTTGATGTACCCATGTAGTGCCCATATTGTTACACTAGTAGTATAGGGGCCTAACACCAACTATATCAGTTTTCGAAACATTACTAGGGGCATTAACCTATTTATTACAACCTTAAATGCTCACAACGCAGTTGTCAACATTTTTATAAAAAATTACAAAAAAAACTATTTTGATGATAATAGAACAAGTGCCAATGAACTTTCCTATCTATGTAGACACACAGTTGTTTGTATAGAAGGACATGAAGATTACATGGCAAGAAATAAAGGACATATTTGTAGGCAGATTCAAGGAAGATATGGAAGATCAACAATTCTATGTCAACATCCACAAGTTAGGCTTGTACAGGGTTTCATGCAGGTACCCTACCTTCCCATGTGTGGATATCATTCGCTAGATTGTCTCACATACAAATCCTAAGATGATGACATTGAGTAGTGCCAGTGGAACACAACTTGCCACCTTCAGGTCAGAAAAATACCATCAGATGTATCACTTGCCACAACTAATGAACTACATGGATCCACTCTTCTATACTCCCAGTAGCAATGTGAATGCTAGAGATGTCATGAAGCATTGGGTAAAAGAGTGATCAAAGTTCATGGTGACACCCAAATAGGTCTACAAGACAAAGTCACTTAGGAAGGCCTACCAACTCTTGGTCATCTTTCCCTATTTCTTGTAGGGTCAAGAGAGCATGGAGACCTTTCCACAAAGTTGGGTGGTAGTATTAGATCAGTTGGAAAATGAAGGAAGGCCTTTTAAATGATTGGACATGTTGGCTCTTTAGATAAATGTGCATGTGTCTAATGCCTATAATATTCCTAAGGAAGAGCAAGCAAGATTCTATATGCACTACAAGAAAAAGGTCATTGGTGAGGGTCATGCTTATGACAGACCTTTAAGGTCCGTCATCAATGTCACATATCGTGACGATCTTTAAAAAAGCATTGTTGTAAGTGTAGATAGTGATGGTCCTTTACGGTTTGTCACCAAAGCCATTTTCTATGACACTTTTGGTGAGGGTCGTTAAAGGTCCGTCACTAATTCTCTCTTTGGTGACACTTTTGGTGAGGGTCATTAAAGGCCCATCACTAGTTCTCACTTTGGTGACACTTCTAGTGACGATATTTTACTGACCGTCACCAAGGATATTTTTTGGTTACTTTTGGTGACAGTCAATAAATGTTTGTCATCATTTATCATTCCAATGAGTTTTTGATGATGCTTCATGCTTGTGACGAACCTTTAAGGTCCATCATGAATGTCGCATATGGTGACATTATTTAAAAAATCATTGTTGTAAGTGTATATAGTGATGGTCCTTTAAGGTTTGTCACCAAAGCCATTTTCAATGACACTTTTAGTGATTGTCGTTAATTGCCCATCACTACTTATCTCTGTGTTGACACTTTTGGTGAGGGTTGTTAAGGGCCCATCACTAATTCTCTCTTTGGTGACACTTCAAGTGACGATCTTTTATTGACCCTCACCAATGCTCATTTTTATTGCTTTTGGTGACGATCAAAAAATGTTCATCATCATTGATCATTCCAATGAGTTTTTGATGATTCTATGTACCTGTTACTATATTTTTTGTCAAAATATAATGATTTAATACCATTGTTGTGGGGTCTTTTTCATTATGTGTCCAAGGTCATAGTGGTTATAATAGCCAATGTTAGGCCCCTATACTACTAGTGTAACTCCTTATTGTTATTAGTACAGCCCCCTTATTATATTGTTGTACCCATGTAGTCCCCATAGAAGCCCACTATTGTTATTATTGTGCCCCATAGAAGCCCAATATTGTTATTATTGTGCCCTTACATTATTATTGTTATGTCAGCTCTGATCATATTATGACACCTTAGACTCCTATATATAGAAAGGAGGTCTTATCATTTGTATCATCCAAGAATTATTCATTTGTGTAATGTAAAGGAGGTTTCCCCCTTGAAGAGGCTGAATTCTAAGGCGTCCAACTATCTTTTCTATCTTTTTGTGAGCTAGTTTCATAACATTTGGTATCAAAGCTTTGGATTCTAGGGTTTCGCTGCTCCAAATAGGTCATCGTGGCATTTTCGCTATAACTCTTTTCTATGACATTTCAGAAGCGAACAAAAAACCCCATTTGAGATGAAATCGCATTGAACCTTGGGTCCAAATTTCATAGTTTTTCACGCTATATTTGCGGAGATATGATCTAAGGAAGTGTTGAGGCCCCGAAAATCGGGTCGACAACAAGGGGGATACCTCCCCGGTCCGGACCTTGGTTGGCAGCTCCTTATCCGTTTGGTATAGCGGGTCCGACTGGGGATAATGGGACCAGTTTTCCAATCTATGGGTGTGTGTGTGTAGAATTAGATGTTGCTGATCTAACAGTAACTATCTAAGCTATTCTAATTCAAACTTTAATCTAATTCTATGCTATGGTAATCTAATAAAAACAACACATATAATCTATGCTAACCCAAGATGTAATTCTTCTATTATGTGATCTAAAGAGATTTCATATAACCACTGGTAATAAAGATCATTCAACGATTATAAGAAAGGAAATCAATTAAGATGAACTATTTCACATAAGAAGTTAGGCAAAACAGTTGTGAACAACATATCGCATAATAAGCTATTCATACATTAAACATAAATAAATAGTTCCACCATACAAAAGTGCCAAATGGTAACTCAAGCATTCATGCAATAACATATAAACAACTAAAAACTGTATATCACTTTAACATATAAGCAGAAATGGTCAAGAGATAAAAGTACCATTTATGACTGGTCCTACTCATAAGATTCAAGCAATAATGATTTATTTCTCCTTGCTCTAACATCTACTAAGAGTATAGAAGTGCAACATCAGTAGCAGATATCAAATGCAAACATCAACAAATCTTGATCCATTCATTCACCAAAACCTCCTCTGAGGGTGCAAAAGTGCATGTTCTAAGAACAAGTTTTTGATAAATTTCTAGACCCTTCTCTAAATGCATGAGAATGGTTTAAATACTACTAACTAAATAACTTAATTACACATATTCAAGATACGGTTTAAATGACCGCCCTTTTTCTAAGCAAAATTATTTCTAAAAATTAAATCTAATATCTAACTACTTCTGCGTTTGCTCCTTAATCTTGCGAGCATTCAATATTTGCCTGGGTAGAGTCGGCTGACTGTCTTCCGCTTTTGGTTGAGCTAAACAAACAGAAATGGCAAGTGCTGGCACCATTTTTTCCAACAAAATAGCATATATGATTTAGAATCATCTCTAGCTATGTGGATTTACTGTGTATGCTCAATAATAACCCAAATTCCACTTGGTTAACCCTTAAATTGTATCTGCCTTTGCTTTCTTGCGTTTCCAGGCTTACGAGTGACTAAGAAGTTAAGGACTTTGCTTTTTGAGCAATTTTCTCAGCGATGCACGATTAGCGCCTAGAAAACTGCCTCCGTTCTTTGATATGGGCCTTTCTGGTGCGTTTTTCCCCTTTAGCGCCTTTCCTTTATCGGGTATAAGCTTTAAAATTTTGCAAACATACTGCTTTTGTGAACTTCTACCCTTGAGCATTAAAACACCTGTTGATATCAACATTGTTCAACCATTCATTGAACCATGGCTCTGACTGATAGATCTGTAATGAATAGCTCAGTAGTGATTGAAATTTGAGGCTCTGTTGCATGCAGTATCCGTTCATGAGGGCATTTCTTTGCTTCTGAGCTCTGGAGCTTTACCTTCTTCCTTAATCGCTCCCTGCACATTGCTTCATATTGTTTCTATCCTTCCTTCCTGCAGTTCACACATAAGGACAACGTAATGATAATAAAAATTGACAAGAAAGCTGTAAGCTCTACGGATGTACAAAAACATGCCACCTGACGTGAACTAACTCTTCGAAAAACACAAAACTATCTTTCATTAACACTTGGCGTACATTCATTAATTTTCATTAACGCACGTATTCAACTTTTCTTGAATGTTGAGCCGGGGAAAATCTGCGATGGACGATTTCTGTGATTCGCATCGCATCATCGAATTATCGCATTTTTATCAAAATTTGTTATCGTAGGGTTGACCGATCACGCCGATCGCAGGATTGCAGGTTGCTATTTCGCGCGATCACAGGATCACCGATTGCAGTATCGCATTATCGCAGATTATTACAATTCGTCAAATAGTTATGCGATGTTGCGATATGCGATATCGCATATCGGTCGTCGGCGATTTCTTAAAGTTTTCATTTATGAGCGTTTCTTAATGCATGAGATGCGTTGGATTTCGCGTCGCATTCTCGCAGTTTATCATTCTACTCACAAGGAAATGTCCTATCTTCTTCGCGCGATGCGATATTTTCTTAAGGAGCATAATACATGAGTTTTTATTACATTTTTTGAATTTTTTACTAGGGGTCCCCACTTATCTAGTGTTATTGCTAATACTAAATAAGGAGGGGGGTTGTTGGTGGCCACAATAGGAAGTTAGGGTTTCTGCAGACTCCCAAATTACATTCCAAACAGGTGACCTTAAGAAAATCGTCATAACTTTTTTTTTGAGCATCAGATTGCAATTTCATAAGAAGCTACCGAAAGAGGATGAACTGTAGTTTCCTGTTTATATTTTTTAGACCTGAAGGTCAAAATAGTGACACGTGGCACTTCATATAAGTTCACTCTTTTGAAAAGGTATATAATCAGGTCATCTTGGGAGATTGTGCACAACACTTTCTTGGAGAATCTAAATTCGATCATACTGGTGGCATTAGAAAGAGGACGCAGAGGGCTACCATAGGATGAAATTGCAGAACTGGAAGATCCGAAATTACAGAGTTATATTCATTTCAAGATCGAGCTCCTAAAATCAAGAAAAGGTGATATGACGAAGTTTGATGGCAAGGATTCGGTAAATTGGATACTTCAGATGGATTAATATTTTGATCTACATGGTGTACCACTGTTACAAAAGGTATCTATTGCATCTTCATATTTAGAACTAGATCAATTTTTATGGTATAAAGGGCTTTTTTCTCGTAAACAACTTGTTACGTGGTAAATTTTCACGGAGGAAATGATAGCACATTATGAGGATACAAAGAGAAACACCTTCTTTAGCCAATTGATAAATCTCAAACAAAAGTGTTCAATGGAAGATCACATTGAGGAAATTGAATAGAAGGGTAAATTATATTCCAGAGAAGCAAAGGATTGATGTCTTCACAGGGACTTTAAAGGATAACGTTCAACATGAGGTTCGTTTTTGGGAACCTGATTCATTGGAGGAGGCATTCGAGTTGGCAAGAAAAATTGAAAGCGAAATTATGGAAACAATGAATTATACCCCTCACAAATATAAACATGGAAGTGTTGTTTCTCCTAGCCTTCCACAACCTACAAGGGTGACACCACGACAATTGGAAGAAAAAATAGAAAAAGGGCTTTGTTACAATTGTGATAGCAAATACACTAAAGGTCATAAGTGTCCTGAGAATAAATTATTTTACATAGATTATGAAGAGGAGGAAGAAAAAGATCAATAAACATCAAAAGAAGAGGATATACACTAGGAACCAACCCCAGAGAAAGAAAAATGAATCCGACCATATCTTGTAAAGCATTGGAAAGAATTACCACTCCTCAAACTCTTAATATAGAAGGACATATCAAGAAGAAAAATGTTCAAGAAGTGAAAGATCACATCAAGAAAGAAGAAATGAATCCAACCATATCTTGTAATGCATTGGCCAGAATTACCACTCCTCAAACTATCAAGATAGAAGGACATATCAAGAAGAAAAATATTCAAGAAGTGAAAGGTCGCATCGAGCATCAAGAAATGAATCCAACCATATCTTATAAAGCATTGGAAGAAATTACCACTTCCCAAACTCTCAAGATAGAAGGACATATCAAGAATAAGAAGGTTCAAACAGTGAAATATTAGGAAGAAAAGTATCAAGAAACATCAAAAGAAAATGATACTCACCAGGAACCAACCCTGGAGAAAGAAGAAATGAATCTGACCATATCTTGTAATGCATTCATCGGAATTACCACTCCTCAAACTATGAAGATAGAAGGACATATCAAGAAGAAAAAGGTAATAGTGTTGACTGATTCAGGTAGTACCCATAATTTTATTAATTGTAAGATAGCCAAGGACTTGAATTGCTTCCTAGATCCAGCACCAGAGTATCAAGTGATGGTTGTAAGTGGAGGAACCATAAATTTCTTTGGAAAGCGCTATAATATCAAGCTATCCATGGGAGAATATTTATTGAATAGCCCAATGTTTTCTATTCCAATGGGTGGTGCTAATGTTGTACTGGGGGTCCAATGGCTACAATCCTTGGGTACAACAGCTTTTAATTTTCAAGAACGTTTTATGAAATTTTCTTTGGAAGGAAAGGAAGTTGAATTGAGGGGTATCACAGGGAAACAAGGAAAGATAATCAACTCTGACGGAATGACAAAGCTTATAAAGAAAGAACAACGAGGCGTAATTGTACAATTATGTTCGCTAACTATTCGCACATCGAAATCATGTATTTCTCCAGATCTCCAAAAAGTCTTGGACAATCATTCCAAGGTATTTGAGAATCCCGAAGGTCTCCCACCTATTTGTGATCATGATCATGCTATTCATTTTATTCTAGGATGTGTTCCTCCAAACGCTAAGCCTTATAGATATCCATATGCCCAAAGGAGTGAAATTGAACATATGGTTGCAAAAATGGTAGAGGTTGGTACAATTATCCAACCAAATTTGATAAACAAAGGAAGGTATGAATGGAAGAATGGCGAAGCAGGGTGGGAACTCATTCAAAAGTTGTTGAATATCTTAGTTCCAAAAATATTGCTAGAACTTGACAAGGAAGGAAAAAGAATATTGGAACCTGAAGCATTTACAGAACTGAGAAGTCAACAACTACGAAATCGATCAATTTCAAAGCATCTCATCAGGTGGAAGAACTTACCGGTTGAATATTTCACATGGAAGGACAAGAATTTTATACAGAAGCATCAAGAACTACTCAAGCATTGAGGACAACACTTTTTTAAGGAGAGGGGCATGTTAGGCCCCTATACTACTAGTGTAACCCCTTATTTTTATTAGTACAACCCCCTTATTATATTGTTGTACCCATGTAGTCCCCATAGAATCCCACTATTGTTATTATTCTGCCCCATAGAAGCCCATTATTGTTATTATTGTGCCCTTACATTATTATTCTTATGTCGGCTCTGATCATATTATGACCCCTTAGACTCCTATATATATAAAGGAGGTCTTTTCATTTGTATCATCCAATAATTATTCATTTTTGTAATGTAAAGGAGGTTGTCCCCTTGAAGAGGTTGAATTCTAAGGCGTTCAACTATATTTTCTATCTTTTCGTGAGCTGGTTTCATAATAGCCAGTCAATTTGTTAAGAAGTAATTAGTGTGTATCACTTCCCTCAAGTCATAAGAATATAGTCTTCCTATGAGTCAAAAAATGATTAATCTCTATTAGATTTATGATCTAGCAAATTTCATTTAAATAAGGTTCCACTAGTGTGTGTAGGAACTATATTATTTAATACATAATCAAGCTCTATCAATTCTATTAATGAGAGAGACCTAGCACTCCTCAACACTCATGGCACACCTTAACATGCTTTGGAACAAAACAATAACATTCCTTGGCACCTCGCATATCTTGGAAAATATTTGTACCTAGAACATCTTTCCATGAGTAGGACGCAAAAGCACATGTTGGCATGCCATAACATAGCATAACACTCCCCTATCATGTGTTGGTATTCCCTGTAGTCCCTAGCATGCCTTAGAACTCCTTGGCATAATATTGCATTGACAAAAATTAGCACTTGGCATGTATTGGAACATATCATTAGTGTGCCTAGCATGCCCCTTTTGAAAAAGATAAAGTCCCGAATTATTAACCCTCTTATGTGTTCATTTCCTTTCATTTTAGCTTGGTTATTCCTTTTGTTGCCTTAAAACTCCTTGACACATATTGGCATACTCTGGCACCCTACACATCCTATCATGTCTTACCACCTGGAATGCCTTGGCACTATTTGGCACATGTTAGCGCACCCCGAAACTACCTAGCACACTCTAGCACTTCTTGATATTCTCTGATATTCCCTGGCATGCCTTATGCATTCTTAGCATACCTTGTCACTCCCTCCTTGGCATGACAACTAGCACTAATTGACACTCCCCATCACATCCTCATATTCATTCACTTCCATGCATTTTGACCTAGTGGTCCCTTGTGTTGTCATAGTACTCCCTAACACTCCTCAGCATGCATTGGCACTATCTAGCACACCTTAGCACTCATAAGTGAAAAATGAAACTTGTAACCAATGTTACCAGACTCGGAATAGACAATAAATCAATGAGGCAAAAGAGCTAAGAGTTTTAATCAGATTGGGGAAAAACCGGAAAAAATCTGGAAAAAATCAGTGAATTCAATAAATAAAAATATGCACATATATTGAATTTAAAAAAAAAAAACATTTTTGATTGATATTTATTAAAGCCATGTCAAAACAACTCATAATATAAATATATGTCCAAAATATCATGAATGAATAAGCATCTCATATATGTTATGGGTCCAAACATGATCCAAAGTACTGAGTCATGACTCCTAACTAGTGACTACATAGAACTAGAAGAAACTTCTTCTAAAAGTTTACAAACAACTACATACTAATTAAAAAAAAAAATCAGTAACTAAGAGTCTAAGACTCTTAAGAGTGAGAACTAGAAGTGATTCCTCCCACTCCTCCGCTTGCTTGACTCTCAAAGTTCTTCAAGTCATGTAGGCTTAAAAGCGGAGCCTCCTCTAATTGGACCCAATCTGTTGCATTTGTAGCTTGCAAATCTATCTCTTCAAGGTCTATTAATGAATGATCCAAACCTATCATTATCATGAGACATTGAAATGTGAATTTAAGTTTGACTTTGAACTTTAAAGTTTAAACTTTAAATTCCAAATCAAATTATGAAACCTTTAAATTCAAGCTCTCACCTAGTATTTTCTTGTTGCGTAGTTGTAGATTGTAATGGAAAAATACAAGGTCATTTAACCACTTTTGTTTCAACTGGTTGTGCTTCTTAGAATGTATTTTCTCAAACATGCTCAAGTTGCACTCACAACTTGAAGCACTGCATGCTTGGTTTAAGATTCGAATGGAAAATCTCTTCAAATCTGGTGTATCACTACAAAAAATTTTCCACCGAAGACCTAGCAAGTGGCAAGGGTTCGTGAGTAGACATACTAAATACTAAATAGTAAAACTTGAAAAGACAACAAAATTTAATAAAACATTTAACATACAAAATAAATTTTAAGAAAATTTAATGAACTGATAAAGCCTTCAAGCCTCAAAGGGTACTTGGCAACACCTTAGACCTTTCTCATATAACACTGGTATAGGAAAATAATTTAGGTGGTGCTCTATAATCCCATAGTCAGGAAAATACACGACTTTGATATTCTAGATCAAGGAAGCACCTTTCTATGCATGTCATAAGTCCTCTGTGAACCTCCCCATCCTCATTAAATTTGCTCTTATCATAAAAATACTATGGGTTTAAGAAGTACCTAGTAGCATGTAAGGGGGAATGAAATTTCCTATTCCAATGTGCATCAATAATGTCCCAAAGAGGCATATACTTTGCCTCCTCATCCCCATATCTTCTTTTGATGGCCTCCTTTACGAGATCTATCGCCTCATAAATGTAACCCATAGCGGGTTTGTCACCATCAACCATCCTGAAATTTCAAGCTTTCAAATTTAAATTAATATGAAACATTGAAAATAAAAAAAATCTTGAAATGAAATTTAAAACATGAAAAATTTAAAATACATGAAGTACCTGAGAACTCTAACAAGGGACTCCATCACAGCAATAATCTCTTCGGCATCTTTCTAGAAACCGTCTTTAAACACAAGTGAAATAACGTCAATGCCTTCAAGGGTCTTGGAATGTTTATATGCCATCCACTCAGGTCCCAAGGACACCCTCTTTAGATTTATCTTTTGCTCAATCACAAATTGCAAATATATGAAATTTGTTGCAAATCTAGTTACTGCAAGTAAAACAATTTCTTTACCTTCAGTGTATTTTCTCATGGTGTTTAGGACAATAATGTGGTTTTATAGGTATTTGGTTATGGATTTTTCCTTCTCCACAACCTAATGTATCCAATGAAGCTTACAAATGTCGTAAAACATTAAATCTATACAATGGGCAACACAATAGGTCCAAAAAATAGTGGGGTGCCTAATCTCAAAAAGTCTACCTGCAACCATATAATTAGCTGCATTGTCGGTGATCATTTGTACAACATGTTCTTCTCCCACTTCTTGAACGACTTCCTCCATAATTCTATAAATAAGTTGTGCAGTCTTAACCCTGTTTGAGACATCCACTAATTTGAGAAACATTGTACCTACTGGACAAGATACAAGGAGATTTATTAAAGTTCTATTCATCTGGTCTGTACATCCATCACTCATGATCGTACACCTTATTTATACCCATGATGAACGAAACTTAGAGAGCACAAACATGGCATCTTCAACACTTTCTAATAGCAATTTGTTCTAATTCTCTCCAATGAAGGATCTTTAAACCTAGGACCTACAACAGCAACTGCATCAATCATAGCTTGGACTTATGGCACAGTGGAAAGGTATGTCACAATAGTACCAAAAGTTAGCAGTGGCCTTCCTTGCCTGACTATGGATATTATTTTTCCAACTAGTGATATCCAAGGTAGGTTGGGAATCGAGTTTTGTGCAAGGAGAATAAAAGGTGTTTATGTTTTCACCTCCAATGTTGAATGCAGGAGGATTAATTTGACCTTGAGTCTGGCTTGGACTTGGAGGCATGTGTGGGAAACTTGGGAACTACATTGAGGATTCAACAGAGGGAGATGAAAATGGGGTAGTGGAAGAAAAATTGTCACCTCCAGGAGTTTCTATTTCTTTTTTTTTTCTTTTCTTTCTTTGTGTTATGCTGACTCAACATATCAATGGCAAAGGTTGCTTGGTGTTTGAAATTTTCATCAATGTTTTTGCAGATACCTATATCATGGCAGGGTATTTGTGCAAGGTGGTACTTGCATCTATAAATGTGTCCGCTACATTTCACTTTACAAAATTTACAAAGGATCTTAGGGTCTCCAAGAATCTTCTAATAATAAGCCCAAGAAAAGTCCTTCTCCCTCGGTATTGTTTTTGTTTTGGACTTGTGTTTAAATTTCATCTTCTATTTAGATTTGGAGTTTTTCCTTCTATTTAATTTGGCTCCTGTAAAGTACAATAAAAAATTAAAATTAAAAATTCCATATATAACTTTGCAAAAAAGAGGGTTGGTTTTAAAGGATATGAGGTTTTGTTAAGGATCAAAGAGGATTATGTCCAGCAACACAAGCACATTTCGACCTAATATATCATATGACCTTAAAACACAATTATGTATATATGAGGAAATGCTACCTAAAGGAAATATTATCAACATATATTGCATTGTAATATTGAATTTGCAAGTTCGTTTAGCATAAGACAATTGAACTAATACATCAATAACAGATTCTGGAAGAACAAAAATACCCAAAGTTGTGAATGCATGGTTAAAGCCTTTGAAGTCGGGAAGACATTGACCAAGGAAGGAATGCTTGATGACTTGGTCGATGGTTGGTATGAAACCATTTCTTAGTGCATTTTTAAAATCTATTTATGCCCCATTTATAGGGTTCAAAAGTCATAACCAAAGGAATACGCCGAACATTCGATTTCTAAACAGTGAAACTTGAAACTTGCCATTGAAAACGACATTGAAACTTCAATATAGTAATATACCTATTATTTAAGCCAAGTGCCAATGTACCTCGATTGTTGAATAGTGAAGCGGCTAAGCCTAAAGGTAACACACACTGAAGGTGACACGTGACTGCCCGAGGTTCGATATGGAGTATGGATAGAGCACACATTGTCAACTTCCCAATATGGAGTCATGAATTAGGCTCACCTTGGCGGTTCTCGATATTGAGTCTGGATTGTGTAATAGTGAGTAGTGATTGATTACTGAAGGTCTCGACATATGAGTTTTGGGCCTGAGAAATGAGAAATAAATTTTGGAATGACTGACATTTAGTTTTTAGCAATGCAAAATACCTAAACTTGAAAAACTTGCATTGATCATGAGTTAAGCTTGGCCAACGTCAGTTTGACTTGCAAATATTTAGATTGGATTGTTTGGAGATCGAGCAGATTCTAACTCATGATTAATCATGATTGATTGGCGAGTCCTGTTTCACTGCTGGTAACTGAAATCTGAACTGAAAATAGGAGATCTTACAATTGAACTAATTGTGAATTTTCTAAACTGAAATTGGCCCATCGGCATTGTTTCTATTTGCAGCTAAGCTCATCAATGGAAGAGATTCATTTTAAATCAAGTTCATGGAGAAAATATTTTATGGAAGATGTTTCTTTTATGTCAAGGAAGACATAGTAATATTTTTTATTAAATTTGAATAATAACAGTATCTACTATGTATCTCCCGTGTCTCATTATTTTTTTCTCCTGTAACTCATACAGAAAGTGGGGTAATAGTGGACATGTCGCATCAAGCTCCACTCCTTTTAATCCAAAGTTCTACATGCAAAGCTTTGTGTCACTTGCGCCGCAAAGCCTTCACTATAGAGTGGGGAGTTAACACCTAGCTTTGCATGACAAAAGCTACACATACCTTTTGACTTGGTTTTTTCACCTTTTGTCCATTCTTTGTTTGGAGTCTAGGACAACAAGCTCCACATATTTTTTTTCCATACCTCTATGTGAGTGTAACTTTGCACATTTTCTTTGCTTCAACCAATATCAAAACCATTTGTGAACTTCTTTCAAGGCATGAATACATGCTTCAATCATGGAAATTAGTAAAGTTTCTAAAGAAAAAAATAACCATGGAGTTATCCTTTTCCATTTCAAATATGTTAGGATTATATTAATAGTTTTTTAGAGATAATTATTAACTGGCCCTCTACTTTTCCCTTTTCCTTAATATAAATTGCATCTCTTATTACATTTCTAATCAAGATATTTACATCAATACTAGATCAAAGGGCCAAGGACTTTTCATAATTGCTTCCTTGTCCAGTAGAAGAATAAATGGTCAACATGTCTACTTGGCTCCAATTTCTTGGGAATTAATAATTGTTTTGAAAAATGACTACTCTTGTTTGAATCTAGAACTATGTTTAAGCTTTGAAAATGGATTTTCCTCCAAATTGATCTTGGAAAGGTCCTTATTAAAGGCTTCTCTATATCCCCTCCACTAGAATGAATGGCTCGTATGTTGAAAATTATAGCAGAGCTCCCTTCTAAAAATCCTGAACATCCCATTGTCACCAAGAGCTCCTCCTTTTTCCCTAAATTGGACCTAAAACAACATTGAGTACTTAATTATGATCCAACCTAAGAAATTTTGGTTGACATTGCAACTCAAGAGCTATTAAATTTAAAGTGTGCTAATTGTAGAGCATTGGGAAGGTATGTTTTAATAAATAATTTAGTGATGTTTTAAGCAATAGTTGTAATCTTTTCTTCATTATAAAGTAGGGAAAATGCAACGAGAACGAGTCTAAAATAATCCAATCACTAACAATTGTCTTCTCTACGCAGGAAAAGGTAAAAGCAGGAAGGCGCAATACAAAACGAGGATTTGATGAGAAGATAACGGCTGTCCCTCCAATTCTAAATAAGGTTCAGACCAGGTCGAGTAAATCAAGGAAGATCAGTCCGGAACGAGACGAAGGACTGCCAGTTCGGAAATACAGGCCGAGTGAAGGAAAGCGTTAACACTTTAGCGGATCCCTCAGGATCTTCGATCCTGAGGGATCGCTATGATCAATCGTTTTGTCGACCGATGAACTCCGCCGTTAATTGTATAAAAGGAGGGTAGCATTGGAAACTAGGATGACTTTTGTATCTTTAACTTTCTGTTCATGAATTTTATTGTCAGTTGAACTCAGACTATTGAGTCTCTCTGAGACTTAGTTTTGTACTCTCATTGATGCGTTAATATAATATCTCGGTGTTAATTTCTCCGTGCGTCTGAAGTAGTTTACGGCAGTGCGCCATTGGAAGCTTTGGGCCCGGCTCCAACGGACACTGGCTGATTGTACCATTACAATTCTGCTTTGTGTGGTTTGTTTCTCATAATCTGTTATGGTTGCATGTTGTTTCATATTTATTCATCTGTAGCTTTCCTGTTATAAATCTCTGTAACAAGTTCATATCATACTTTCAGGATTCTTCGCATACTGTTGATCTGAGTTGTTTGCATTAATTACAGGATTCATAAGTAGAATATTTCAGCTACAGGTGATTGGGGTTAATGGATTGTTGGTGACAATTGCAGATCGTATACATATGATTGACGTTTCCTGTCTTTAATGATTTGTTGTTCCATTTGATATATATATGATTGACGTTTCCTGTTTTTAATGATTTGCTGTTCCATTTGATTAAGCTGCAAACCTGTATAAACGATTGCTTCCCTTTTTGTATGCAAGTGTGTGCCAAGGATTGGAAGTGTAGACCTCGCGAGACTTAGTTTCTTTACTGTCGTTCCATTTACTGCCGTTCCTTTTATTGCTGTTCCATTTCTGAAGTTGCTGTTTCATTCTGTTTTCTTGCTTGCATTTATTGAAGTGGCATGAGAGGAGGTTCAAGACTGTTGTGAGATACAGCAGACGCTATAATGCTCCCAGATCATGATCCATACTCCTTCATCAGTTTCTAGGGGGATAGGTTACTAATTCCATACCCTCGACCGACGAAGTTGCTGCGTGTGTGATTTCTTTATGCAAAAGTAATTTAGCATTAGCATCCGTTTACTCTTGTATTCTTTAGATCTATACTACGAAGCATTATCCTGACAAATAGCCTCAAATTAAGATGTCCTTTACAATAACAAAACGCTCCCGGATTGACTTGTAATGTGAGATAACTAGAGGTGAAAAAGACCCTTGTTACAGCTCCACATTTTGGCGCCGTTGCCGGGGAAGGGGCATAGCCATTTGTTTTTTTAACAGGGTAGTGTGTGAATCTGTTAGGGGAGAACTGGATTTTAAAAACGGAAGGTAAGAACCTACGTGCGGAGCATGTAAAAGCCCTGCTCCACCGTCCGCTTTCCTAGCAGAATTGATTTAGTAATTTAATTGGAGTGCATGACTAAGCAGAAAAAGCTAGAAAAGAATCAAAAGCCTCCATCCAAAATCGAAAAAGCCAAGGGGTCGGCGACCCTTGGACGAAAGACCTTTATAGACGAAATTTACAAGAAAGCCGGATCTCCGCCATCAGTAGGTTATAGGAAAGTAAACTCTAAACAACTTGCTAGTTCCCTTCAGGCCTCAGAATCACCATCTGAAGCCTTTGCGGAGGTGCACAGTCAGACAGAGGGGCAGGACTTTCAAGAATTTGACAATTCGACTCCTGGACCAGTGCACGAAGGAAATTTTAGCAACCTTTGCGAAGGAGAAGGAGAAACAGGGGAAATCGAGGAACCTAGATCTCCTATTGAACCAAACCAGCCTTTAAATAGTCCGGATAAAGGAAGCGCTGCAAAAATCCTTGTTGAGGGAATTCATTCACCTCAGACCGTAGGGGCCATCATTATCCCTGATAAAGGGAGTGCTGTAAAAACAGTTCCTGCTAAAGTTACCCCTCCGCAACCAAGGAATACACTATTGGAAATTCCTGAAGATTACTGGCATATATTTGATTCCATGGCGCAGAATCAGCCAAATACCCAAACCTCTACTTTGCAATATCCCATAGTAGATTCTGCTGCGAATGCACCAATGAAGGCAATTCCGCTTCAACATATCCCAACGTTTCATGGACTCACATCAGAAGATCCTGATGCATTTCTATTCGAATTTGATGTGTTATGCAGGGGATACGATTACACCACTGATCCCCAGAAGCTAAAACTGTTTCCCTCTACCTTGAAGGGAGCAGCTCTGAGATGGTTCATGGGTCTAGGTGGTGGAGTCATAAACAATTGGGACGAAATGAAAGCGACCTTCTTAAAAAAATAGCAGGATTATTGTAGATCAAGAGAACTAAAGGATGAAATCTTTCAAATGTCTGCCAGACCAAATGAAACTTTAGAAGAATATGTAGAACGTTTCCAATATAACTTGCAGAGATCTCCATATGCATCGTTACCTCTGCCCGATAACGTGTTGAAAACTGCATTGATTAGAGGTATGAAGGAGCAATGGATTGAAACGTTGAATATTATGGGAAAAGGAGACATTTATCAGGAAAATTTTGCTGACATCATTGATCTGTGTATCAGGAGCTCAAGAGGCAGCACAAGGATAAAACCAGCAGAATATGATCGCTTCATTAGAGACAATCGAACATCAACAGAAGGAGTATCACGAGTGGAACTTGGAAATCTGTTAGAGAATTTTAAAACTGATATCATGAGGACATTAACTACACAGCTTGATATTGTGCAGGCTAAACAGAAGCAAGCAGAGGCGGAACAGAATCTGGCAATTTTCTGCCCGCGGTGCAGGAAGAAACATAGCCAGAAAGAATGCCCGCTTGATACAGTTCAAATATGTGCTATTTGTACTAAGGACCATCCGACTGAAAGCTGTCCCTCGCTCCCTGGTTTGAAGGCAGTGTACAAAGAAGCAGAAGAGGAACCAGAATCAGCATACTTTATTAACCAGCGTCGTCAATGGCAACCTAGGCAACCTGGTATGTTTCAAGATCCCTCCTCTTCTTTTCAATCGCCGCAATTTAATGCTCAGCAACAGAATATGTGGCAAAATCAGTCTCAGCACCCGTTTTCAAATTGGCCGCCTCAAATGTTTCCTACTCCGAACCCTTGGATGAACCAAGATGGTTGGCCAAACTTTCCTTATCCTCTGCCATATTCGCCAAATAGTTCATATCCTCCGCAGTGGACCCCTTCCACTTCGCAAAGTTCACCCTGACAGAGCAACTGGCCAAGATCGACATATCAAACGCCAGGATCAATTCCGCTCCCTCAACCAACTCTGCCAGCCTTGCAACAAAATCCCCAGCCCAACCTAAGACCGCAGCTCCCAGCCCAACCCAACCCGAACCCAAATAATCGACCAGTTCAATCTCTTCATATTATAGAATCTTCCGAGATTGAATCTGCTCTGCAGGAGTGCAATGATCTTCAGTTGAGATCTAGGCGAATAATAGAAACTGAGGGACATAGAACCGCTCATATTGAAAACCAGTTACCGATAGAACAACCGTCACAACAACAAGAAGTAAGTAAAGACCAAGTTCATCAGCAAGTACTTACATCTTCTCCACCTTTCCCAGAACGATTGGCCATTCCGAGACAAATGCAATATCCGGATTTTGATATTCTGGGAGAACTCCAAAACTTGTATATAAGAATTCCATTCCTTCAGGCTATACAGGATATCCCCATATATGCAAGAACCATAAAAGACCTGTGTAGCAGAAAAACAAAAAGAAATATAACCCCTAACCCTAGAGTCCAGGTAGTCGGCACCTTATCCGACCTCTTATCAGGGAAAGAAACACCAATTAAATATGAGGATCCTGGAAACCCAATTGTCACTGTTCAAGTCTGTGGGCAGACCCTGACCAACGTTTTAGTAGATCTAGGGGCTGCGATTAACATCCTGACAACATCAACCTGCCAGAAGCTTGGAATCACATCGGTAGAGCCTACTTCCACTTTACTAGAACTAGCTGACCGATCAGTAATAAGACCAGAAGGCACCTTGTATGATGTCATGGTTTCAGTGGACTCTTGGGAATACCCAACCGATTTTCTGGTGATTAATCCAAAAACCCGACTAGATGGACATCCGCTAATTCTAGGTAGACCATGGCTCGCTACTGCTGACGCCTACATTGGATGCCGGCAGGGAAACATGACCATAACCAGAGGACCGGATATCAAAAATTTAATCTTGTACCCGCCAGCCCAGCCAAGCATCACACCTCATATATCGATGACCAATCTGCGCCCTGCCTCATATATTACTGATAATATTAGACCACCATTAACAGTTCAGGAAGCGCTAGATTTTAAAGATCAAACGGAAGATGATGCCATCAATAAATTCATTAATCAAACAGAATCCACATCGTATACACAATGCTTTATGATAAAAGCGGCATTTGATAACGAATTAGAGGAAGATCCTCTAAAAGATGACAATGACCCAAATATACCTGTAACCTCTGTTGCTAACAGCAAAGTAATACAAATTGAACCGGGAAAAACTTTGAACATTAACGCTAATCTGACATCTGAGCAAGAGACCAAACTCATCCAGCTCCTACGAAAGTATCAGGAGGCATTTGCTTGGGACTATCCCGATATGAAGGGGATTGATCCCCAGCTATGTACACATCGTATCTATATCGAGAAAGATGCAAGACCAGTTCGCCAACCACAGAGAAGACTCAATCCCCATTTAAAAGATGTTGTAAAAGATGAGCTGCAGAAATTATTAGACGTTAATTTTATTTATCCTATTTCTGACAGCAAATGGGTCTCCCCACTTGTGGTAGTACCTAAAAAGAACGGGAAATGGAGGATCTGTGTTGATTACAGAGAATTAAACAAAGCTACACAAAAAGATCACTTCCCTCTCCCTTTCATAGACCAGGTATTGGACACCTTAGCAGGCAAGAAATTTTTTTCTTTCTTGGATGGCTTCAGCGGATATAACCAGATTCAGATTGCCCCTGAAGACCAGGACAAGACTACCTTTACTTGCCCCTGGGGAACGTTCGCCTACCGAGTCTTACCCTTTGGATTATGTAATGCTCCAGCCACATTCCAACGAGCTGTTCTTAGCATCTTCGCAGATTTAATTAATGATGGATTGGAAGTCTATATGGATGATTTCACACCATATGGAGATGACTTTGATCCAGCCCTGGACACTCTCGAAAAAGTTCTAGAACGTTGCATTGCTACCAGGCTTTGCTTGAGTCACGAAAAATGTTACATGATGATGACAGAAGGACTCATTCTGGGACATCACATCTCAGTAGCTGGCATTCAGGTAGACCCGGCTAAAATTCAAATACTCATGCTTATCCCAATCCCCACTAATCAAACAGAGGTACGCAGTTTTCTTGGTTTTTCTGGGTATTATAGACGATTTATACAACATTACTCACGTATTGCCGCACCTCTACATGCATTAACTGGAAATGTTGATTTTTTGTGGACAGAAAAATGTGATCAAGCCTTCACTGAATTAAAGAAGTTGCTATCTACAGCTCCAGTTCTCAGAGGACCTAATTGGAACTTACCATTCCAAATTTCAACCGACGCCTCAGACACAGCAATCGGTGCAGTGTTGGGCCAAGAAGAAGAGAAAAAACCATACGCTATCTATTACATCAGCAAAAATTTGGCTCCGGCTGAATTAAATTACATTGTCACCGAAAAAGAATTTTTAGCTGTGATACATGCTATTAATAAATTTAGACACTATATTACAGGCTATCCCGTTATTTTGTATACAGACCATTCTGCTATTAGGTATTTAGCAAATAAGCCTGTTACAAATGGAAGAATAACCAGGTGGTTGATCTTGTTGCAGGAATTCGACATTACAATCAGAGACCGACCAGGGAAGGAGAACCCTGTAGCTGATTTTCTTTCACGAATACCAAAATCAGTTGAAACAGCAGCAGTTGAGGACCAATTCCCAGATGAACACTTATTTGCAGTCGCTGTTCAGACTCCCTGGTATGCTGATGTGGCTAATTATCTTGCAGTAGGTAAGCTTCCAAAACATTTAACTCCCAACGAACGGAAACAGATCGTTGCGAAAAGCAATCGATTTTCGTGGGTTGGGGGCTATCTGTTTCACACAGGCGCAGAAATGGAAATCAGAAGATGTATTCGAGAAGACGAAATCTTTGATATCCTGAAAGCCTGCCATGACGGGCCATGTGGAGGACATTTCGCTGAATGAAGGACAGCACACAAAGTATTACAAACGGGATATTACTGGCCTACAATCTTCAAAGATGCCAAAAAATTTGTCCAGGCCTGTGATAGTTGTCAGCGTGTAGGACGACCTGGCCCAGTAGACGAAATGCCTTTGCGGCCTCAATTGGTGATAGAACCTTTCGAACGCTGGGCTCTGGACTTTGTCGGACCCATCAACCCCCCATCAAACCAAAAAACCTACATTTTGGTGGCAACTGAATATGTTACCAAATGGGTTGAGGCGGAGGCATTACCCAGCTACAGAGGAGTCGGTAATTCAGTTCTTGTTCCATTTGTTTGTACGTTATGGCCTTCCAAGGGAAGTGGTTACAGATGGAGGACCACAATTTGTGGGACATAAATTAGCTGCAACACTCAATAACCATCACATCCATCACAAAATTACTACCCCATACCATCCGCAGGCAAATGGGCAAGTCGAGAACAGTAATAAGATAATAGAGTCCATTTTGACAAAAACTGTTGCCTCACACCGCCGCGATTGGGCCGCCCGACTACCGGAGGCACTGTGGGCTTATCGAACCACATGGAGAAGTACCACTGGCCATTCACCATATCACTTAGTGTTTGGAAAGCAACCCATTTTTCCTATAGAATTTGAGATCCAAACCCTGCGAACTGCCCAAGAAGTCGGATTAGATTTAAGTGAAGCACAGAAAAATCGATTACAGCAAATTAATGAGTTGGACGAAACAAGGCTCGCTGCATTACAGAATACAGCACTCATCCAGCAGCAGCGAGCCAAATGGCATGATGCGCTCATCAAAAACAAGATATTTCACGAAGGAGACTGGGCTCTGTTATATGATTCTAGATTTCAGGATTTCCCGGGGAAGCTTCAGACTCGATGGTTGGGACCATACGAGATTCAAAAAGTCCATGACAATGGGACCCTTACTTTGATTACAATCGATGGATCTGGATATACATTTAAGGTAAACGGCCACCGAGTTCGTCTGTATCGTAAACCGCTCACTCGGGAATCATTTTGCCAGCAGTTATGCCAAGATACTAACATCAAGATTATGGGAGAGGAAGCAAAAACTTCCTCCCCTATAGATGAGTAAGAAGTTCATTCTTTATTACCACATTTTGTATATAAGATTGTACATTTTGTATATATGTTTCAAGTGTGTGTTTTGCTGTTCCTTTTCAAAAGGAACAGCACTTGTGTGTTTTGTTGTTCCTTTTCAAAAGGAACAACATTTGTGTGTTTTGCTGTTCCTTTTCAAAAGGAACAGCACCCTTGTGTTTTGCTGTTCCTTTTCAAAAGGAACAGCACTGGTGTGTTTTGCTGTTCCTTTTCAAAAGGAACAGCACTTGCGTGTTTTGTTGTTCCTTTTCAAAAGGAACAGCACTTGTGTGTTTTGCTGTTCCTTTTCAAAAGGAACGGCACCCTTGTGTTTTGCTGTTCCTTTTCAAAAGGAACGGCACCCTTGAGTTTTGCTGTTCCTTTCCAAAAGGAACAATACTTTTTGAATTTTTGCTGTTCCTTTCCAAAAGGAACAGCACTTTTGAATTTTTGCTGTTCCTTTTCAAAAGGAACAGCACTTTTGAATTTTCTTATTCCGTTTTAAGGAGCAACATTTGTGTGTTTTTTTCAATTTTTTTTAGCAAGCAGCATTTGAGTGCTTTTGTTATCTTAGGACATTGCATCAAAAAGAACCCTCCCACCCTCCCTTGTAAGAAAGAAATAGTATGCCCTCGTCCTTTCTATAAGAAGAAAACATTGTCCCGAGGCCATAAGTAGCAGCTATATATTTATGCAACAAATATAAAAGGCATGATATATCAAGATCAGCACATCATAAATCGCTATCTATAACAGCCCTAGTATTGATGCAACAAAGGAGGGAACCATACACTCATCATTCTTTCAGCCATAAGTCTCACCTCCTCTGCCCTGTTGGAAAACTTCATCATGTTACGTTCCTACAATTTTCTTTATTATTACTTGGAAATAAGAATAGAAAATTTATATCTTCCTATTGGGATAACAAGACTTCTTCCGCCATTCCCACTCTTAAGGAGGGCTGAACCACCCTTATGTGTAACTATACAAGAGCAAAAGTCCATCTCAAAAGAAAAAAGCAACAGCAGAACCAAAAGAAATTATTTGTCAAAGCAGGATAGGGGGTTTCATTAAGAACCAGCCTACTATGATCATAAGATTGGAAGCGAAGTGGCATTCCCATCATGGCCACCACACCAGGGATATGGTCCAACAGGTTCATTATATAAACAAACCTTGGAACAGGGGGTCTCATCACGAGCCAGCCTGCCCACATTTCGCGCCTCTCTGGTGAATGGCGTCATGGTTATCTGGTTACCAAGCCAGCATGATGGCCTGCATGTTGACAAGAATTGCTCTTCCAAACTACACAAAGGACTATGGTTCCGGGGTGAAATAAACAACTCTGCCACGGTTATAAACACCGGTCGGCAGCAAAGCTCTGTTAATGGTATCGGAGTCAAAACATATACACCAATTTGGATCTTATTAAATCTTCCTTTCTATCCTCGTAATAATTATATCTTACACCTTAATGGATACGTCACATGAACATTTATCATTACCAATTATGGCAAAGGCATTGACTATGACAATCTCAGACTTTCCATGAGTGCTAGACGTCCTATCCTTATGTTCTGCATCACATCATGAAGGCTTATGTTAAACGCGATCTATCTGTCGCATCGATCTCGGTATTTCTTTGTCTAATCTGAAACATGGCAAAATTTTAAAAGCTGCTCCATTATGACTCGGTGATGGAATGACCGCCTTCTTCTATTTGACGGCTGGGGCAGCCTATCATTTCGCGCGGGGGGGAGGTGACTTCATTACTCCGCCGGCCACGTGTTAACACATCATTCGGAAATGATATGATACGGAGGTACGATATGCGTTAACGGCATGACAATGCTATTTTTTGAAAAAGTTGTTATTTATGATCAATTATTCATGCATGCTCTGTATCTTTTCTTTTTGCTGCAATTACGTTCTTTGCATTGCTGTTCCATCTAGACCCTGAAACAGAACCATGGGGGGAAAGTCTATCAGAAGTGAGCCGAGCGAGCTCATAGTCTCCAAAGCCGCTCGGAAGATCTTAGAAAAAGCAGGGTGGTTAACTTATTTTGGCCGCCTGCGCAAATCAAACGAAATAGTGGCCATGGAATTCCTGCAGAATTTGTAGGAAGAACACTCAGTGGTAGGTGGGAAGCAGATAGCAGTCACGAAGGAAATAATCGCGGAAGTAACTGGATTACCAGACTTAGGTCCAATATGGACGACAAAGAAAGAAAGACTGCAAAAGATCGTAGAACTCTTCCAAGATGAAGGGCAGGAGCTGACAGTGAAGGGAAAAGGAGTGCTGCCGGCAACACTGGGAGAACCTTGGAGCGAACTGGCAAAGGTAGTACAGAGCTACATCACCTGCGAAGGACGAAAAGATGTGGTAAGGCCGCGTCACCTTAAGCTCTTAGCTGTGTTAAAAGGAAATTGTGCTGTGAATCTCCCTGCATTGTTAAATTCATTGTTGCATGATACCTCTCGGAGCCTGAAAAAGGCACACCATGAAGACGCAGTGGTTAGCCACCATGGGCTGATCCGCCTGATAGTGACATATAGTCTCGCTCGGCAGCAGACTAGCTGGCGGGAACTTATTACAGCAATTGAAGGGGAAGTAGAATCACCATCCCCAAAGACGAAGCACCCCGCTAGCACCTCTGAAACACCTAAAAAACCCAGAGAATCGCCAAAACCTAAGCAATCCTCGGGCACAACCGAGCAAGCGAAGAAACGCATAAAGCTAGGGAAACAAAAATGCACCCCGGAAGCAACTAGACATGCAGAAAAACGTAAGGAATTGGCCGCAGAAAGACCTGCTACCTTAAAGCGAAGGTATTCCTCGGGCACAGAAGAACAGGTTGAAAAACGCAGAAAGGTGGAGGTGGAGGAACAGGTGGTCAGCACACCCGAACAGCCCGGGAGGCCTAGAAAGTCAGTTCGGTTGGCAAAGATAAGAGGTAGGCTAGAGAAAATCCAGCCAAACATAGGCCAGCCGATTGAAATAATAGAGGACCCTCCAGCACCAGAACAAATACCTGGGGGAAACCTGGAACAAACAGAGAATGAAGTAGGAGCTGAAGAAGGAGATAGGGATGATGACTCTGCGGCCGAGACCAGCTATCCAGAGGCAGCTACTGAGCAGCCAATTCGGGAGAAGGAGATGGAACAATTGGGGGGTAGCCATCCACAAAACCCTGTGGAGGAAGAAGAGATGGCCACCATCTTGGCCAGCCTTAGAGGTTATCCTTCACCCTCCAGTCCGGCAGAGCCTCCCGAAGGACCATTTGAGGAAGAGACACGTGATGAATTGCATGATGGAATGGCAGGGGAAGAAAACCCCCCTGTCATCGACAAAGAAAATGTGAATACCAATCAGGAACAAGCCGTTCCTAAAACACCAGAAGGAAGTCCACCCGCTGATGGCGGGGGGGATGAAAATGTTTGTCGGGAACAGGACGTTCCTCGAATGATGGAAGAAACCCTCGATGAAAGAGGAGCAGAACTGAGGGCCGCCCATGTGCCCACAGCCGAGGCAAAAGAAATTAAGAAGTTGAGAAGAAAACAGCAGAAATTGCTGAATATTATAGCCCAGCTTCGGCGGAAAATTCGAAGTCTGAAAGCCAGTTTGAGAATAAAGAGGACTGTAAGAAGAAAAAGAAGGACAAATACAGCTGGGTCCTCTCAGAGAGGAAGACAGAGCACCTATAGGCATCTAGTAGGTCGATACTCTGCTAGCAAACCTGCAGCTGTTCCAATTAATACTGAGGAACAAAATGCTGTTCCATCTGGAACAGAGCACCAGAATGTCGTTCCTATTGACATAGAGGAGCAGGCTGATATTCCAAACAGCCCATTAGAACCAACTGCCGTTCCAATTAAAGTTGAGCCACAAGACGACATCCCAGTTACAGAGGGACCACCGTACCCCTTTGTACATATCAAGAAGGAAGGGGAAAATAGAGCAGTTCACACTGAGACACCACCTTCAGGGAGAATTAAGCGATGAAATGTAAAGGTCCAGGCGAAACTTCCGGCCTCCAGGGAATTATGGGAAAGGGATCCAAAAACCAAGGCCTTGCACCGTGAGATAAGACAGGCCCAACAAGAGGCTGAACAGCTACGGGAACAAATGATCCCTCGAGAGAAATATGAGGAGCTGCAACAGGAGGTTGAGCAGAGGATTCCTCGAGAAAAATATGAAGAGCTGCAGCAGGAAGTTGAGCAGAGGATTCCTCGAGAAAAATATGAAGAGCTGCAGCGGGAAGTTGAACAGAGGATTCCTCGAGAAAAATACGAAGAATTGCAGCAGAGGGCTGAGCAGTTAGAGGAACAAAGAATCCCTCTGGAAAAACATGAAGAACTACAACAGCAGCTGAGAAACATGAGTGAATCGGAGAGTCGGGCTTTTGAAGGATGGCAGAAGGAGCAGGAAAAGGTTGCTAAGGTAACACGTCGACTAGATGCTGTTATTAAACAATTGGACACTGTATGTTCGTTGTATGATGATGTTTTGACTTGCAGGGCCCCCGCGAAGAATTATGCTTTATTCCTCCTTGAAAGATACTTAAGATTGAAAATAAAAGCTGTCAGGGCAGGTGCCCCCATTCAGATTAACACTGTTAATGATTTTATTGATTGTTGCAAACATTATGGGGTTAAGGTCCAATGATTATTATGCGAATTTTATTTGTACAATATGGTGCTTGAGCAGGAAACTGATCTAAACCCTGGTCCCTTTGTGGGGGATATACAGCTGCAAGCCTTTGTTTCATTTGGGGTCAACCAGTTAAAATGGCTCAGGGCTTACAATGCCTTTCAGAGGCAGGAGCACAGCCTAGATCTATGGGTCAGGGCTGAGCCTCGAGATCCAGTTCGCCTATGGCAATCACACAAAAGCCTTATGAGAAACCCTGGCGTTATGAAACTACTAGGACCCATGCATGACGAGTTGATCCGAAATAGCTTAGAATACTTCCTGGTTATTAAAGATTCCGCCTTGGAGGCTGCCAAATTCCGTTATCGGATTTCCACCCCAAGCATCCAGCTCAGGGAGCCCTTCAGATATGAGAACTTTGAGCTGGCTGCTGAATGATTGCCTTTTTATGGCCAGTGCATTCTGCAAGCTGGACCATCATGGTTAGGATATCGGTTCCGTAGCCCAATTATCTGGCACCCTGCACCGAGGTACCAGGCCTTGTATGATATGCCTGCAGATCAGTTGCATTACTTCTTTGATAATCTGGTTGCCTATCATGGTTGCAGACCCCCTCATGAAGTACCCTCTCCAGCCTATTCTCTTACTGCTCTCCATGTTAATTATAACGGTTTCATGAGGCCATGAAATAGAGTAAGTCGGGGGGTGTGTAGAGCATTGGGAAGGTATGTTTTAATAAATAATTTAGTGATGTTTTAAGCAATAGTTGTAATCTTTTCTTTATTATAAAGTAGGGAAAATGCAACGAGAACGAGTCTAAAATAATCCAATCACTAACAGTTGTCTTCTCTACGCAGGAAAAGGTAAAAGCAGGAAGGCGCAATACAAAACGAGGATTTGATGAGAAGATAACGGCTATCCCTCCAATTCTAAATAAGGTTCAGACCAGGTCGAGTAAATCAAGGAAGATCAGTCCAGAACGAGACGAAGGACTGCCAGTTCGGAAATACAGGTCGAGTAAAGGAAAGCGTTAACAGTTTAGCGGATCCCTCAGGATCTTCGATCCTGAGGGATCGCTATGATCAATCGTTTTGTCGACCGATGAACTCCGCCGTTAATTGTATAAAAGGAGGGTAGCATTGGAAACTAGGATGACTTTTGTATCTTTAACTTTCTGTTCATGAATTTTATTGTCAGTTGAACTCAGACTATTGAGTCTCTCTGAGACTTAGTTTTGTACTCTCATTGATGCGTTAATATAATATCTCGGTGTTAATTTCTCCGTGCGTCTGAAGTAGTTTACGGCAGTGCGCCATTGGAAGCTTTGGGCCCGGCTCCAATGGACACTGGCTGATTGTACCATTACAATTCTGCTTTGTGTGGTTTGTTTCTCATAATCTGTTATGGTTGCATGTTGTTTCATATTTATTCATCTGTAGCTTTCCTGTTATAAATCTCTGTAACAAGTTCATATCATACTTTCAGGATTCTTCGCATACTGTTGATCTGAGTTGTTTGCATTAATTACAGGATTCATAAGTAGAATATTTCAGCTACAGGTGATTGGGGTTAATGGATTGTTGGCGACAATTGCAGATCGTATACATATGATTGACGTTTCCTGTCTTTAATGATTTGCTGTTCCATTTGATATATATATGATTGACGTTTCCTGTTTTTAATGATTTGCTGTTCCATTTGATTAAGCTGCAAACCTGTATAAACGATTGCTTCCCTTTTTGTATGCAAGTGTGTGCCAAGGATTGGAAGTGTAGACCTCGCGAGACTTAGTTTCTTTACTGCCGTTCCATTTACTGCCGTTCCTTTTATTGCTGTTCCATTTCTGAAGTTGCTGTTTCATTCTATTTTCTTGCTTGCGTTTATTGAAGTGGCATGAGAGGAGGTTCAAGACTGTTGTGAGATATAGCAGACGCTATAATGCTCCCAGATCATGATCCATACTCCTTCATCAGTTTCTAGGGGGATAGGTTACTAATTCCATACCCTCGACCGACGAAGTTGCTGCGTGTGTGATTTCTTTATGCAAAAGTAATTTAGCATTAGCATCCGTTTACTCTTGTATTCTTTAGATCTATACTACGAAGCATTATCCTGACAAATAGCCTCAAATTAAGATGTCCTTTACAATAACAAAACGCTCCCGGATTGACTTGTAATGTGAGATAACTAGAGGTGAAAAAGACCCTTGTTACAGCTCCACACTAATATGATTTGTCATTCTTTCATTGAATAAGTATATTTTTTTCGAATTTGTCATTTGTGCTTGTAGTATGTGGTACTGACCTTATTTCACCTGAAAGGGTTTTTATTCTTGGACTATGACAATGCTAGTAAGATTTAGGCCTTTTGTAGTATTTTCACCCCATGATCATTTTTGCAAGATGTATGTCCTATGTGGAAAGAAATAAGAATTTAGTTATTACCTCCTAAACTAAAGAATTGTTTCTTTTATTAGGTGCCATGTAACATCCTCTACAAATTGAGGATGAATGGGACGTAATATCCTATCCATCCCCATAGACTATAGTCCTCCATAAAGGGGGAAAACCCAAAAATACCCAATTTTGGACAATTTTTATGGAAACTAGGCTTAAAAAACCCAAATTTGGCGTTTGGAGTAAGGTTTACTCAATCACTTAAGAATATGAAACCCCTCTAGAAAATCTACAAATAAAGAAGGATTCAATTCATTTTGGATCACAAAGTGTGGATTAATTCATTTTTTCTTGAGCATTAGGTCTGATAGTTTTTTACCCCTTCTATCTCTTGTCAATTTAGGTGGTGAAATATTCCACCCTAGTTGACATTCCCTTCTTATCTCATTGTTTGAGCACAAGGGTCTCTGGCTGGTCAATGAATTTTGTTGGATATTGGTCTCGTCTTTTTCTGGGGACAAGATTTCTGTTAAAGGTGAATGAATTTGGAGGATAGTGCATGATAGCTTAGTTTTGTTTGGCATACACCTCTCTTGAAGGAAGCAACAAATTTTATGAGTCCTTAATATCGTGTTCTAGGCAAAGAACTTACCTTAGGTAGTGGATTCATTTCTGGCACCTGGAGTAGCAAAACTCTTTGCTTTATTTAGTTTTGCATGCACAGTTAAAAGGAGCACTTCCCTAGTTATTAATTCTCAGCCTTAGCTAAGGAAGCATGTTTGCATGTCTCATATCATATTCACTAGCGATATACTTTAATTGTCTTGTCTATCCATGCAAGGAACGTGCATTAGGATTAGGACTTAAGAAAGTTGAAGCATTGTTGTACATGTTTCCAAATACATTGTATCTTCTAAACTAAAGGAAAAGAGAATAGCAGTGTTTGAAATTTTTAGTTATTTCTTGTTTCAAAGAGTAATAAATAGTGATGTGATTTCAGTTTCAAATCTGTGTGCTTGTTGTTACTTTCTTCAATGGCATGTGCTTCCCTATTCAGAACAAGGGTTTTTTCTGCAGTATCTAGCTTCCAAAGCTTATTCAATGCAAACTAAATATCAAATCATGCCCTCGTACTCCAAATCATCTAAGGCATCACCCTAGAGAAGTTCCAAAGTAGACCAATGAGCTTTGAGAGGCCAACTCCAACCCCATGTCACTATACAAGTGTTGACATAAATACTACAAAAATCATTCTAAAGTGTTGCATCCTATACCAAGATGGGTGTCCAAATGGGTTCTAGAATGAGGATCAACCTTCATTACCACATTTAAGACTTTTCAAAGGGATCGGTCCCTTTAAACCATACCAATTTTTACACTTTCACAATTTGGCCATGTTCCTATCAATTTATATTTTTTATTGAAAATTGAGTCCTATTTTACATCTTTATTAAATTTAGGAACAATTATAGGCCAGATCTAGCAAAATGTCAACAAATTTGTGGGTTAGGTTGGAATTTCTCCAAATACTATCACACAAGTATATATAATCACACATTTTCCTTTTTAGATCTTGATTGGTTGAACAAAAAGGTTTGTTTCCTATGTAATTTTGTCCCATACCTCCACATCAGCACTCATAGATAACCTCTTCATCTGTATGCGTAGTAAGGTCCCTTTGGTTGCTATTTTTGATGGAGAAACCTCTGATAGTATATCTTTTACCACATAGATGTTGTTGTTAGATAGAAATCTCCAACTATGTCATACACCAGACATATAAATGGTTATTGTATATCACAATAATAAGCATTAACAAGATCTTAAGGCTTGAAGTGAATTATATTTATGTGGTTTGATCATGAATCTAAATAACTGGCACATGTTGTAGTCTATAAATATGATGATCTAGGTATGACTAAAGTTTGGAATTGTTGTAATGTTTAAATCATCATTTACAAATCTGTACGCAGGTTCACTTTAGAAAAGAAGTGTATACACATAGTTTCTGCATACCAAAGTAGCTTATACATCATAAATTTGATTTGCATATCTGTACGTTGGTTCGCTTTGAGGAAAGCGCGTATGCATGCAGGTTTGACACATGCAAGTAGTGTATAGCTTATAAGATATGTTTTAGTTTCTTCTGTTTGCTGTTGCAGTGTTCTGGGTTCTGACTTGGGTTCTGGTTACTGTATTCTGGTGACATCATTCTAAATGATCAGATTGATGGGTTGTCAAAGTGATTGATTGATTCGGTTGTGGTTGGTTCAAAAGGAGATTGGTTGATGTAGATATATTTGATGATTGAATGATGTTTTTGATGGATCTAGTCTAAAAATTTATGAAATGTGGTCCCTGGTAGAAAAGAGAAGGTTGTAGCTTTTTATAGGCCAACACCTACATACTAGTAAAAATATCAGCTAGTACAAGAGCTAGGGGGTTGTATCTCCCTTCTAGTGGGAGCTGGAGAATGAGAGAAGGTTGTAGCCTTCTACAGGTAGAAGCCTATGTACTGGTATAAGACTGCACCAGTACAAAAATTGTAAACAGAATTTTCTTATTATTAAAAGAAGATAGATACGATAGCAGCAGGTGTTTTTTACCCACATTGAATTTCCACCTTATATCTTGGTGTTCTTGCATGTTTCTTATGTGTGATGCTTTATTATGCTTTTACTGCATTGTCTAATGAATTCTCGATATACTGATTAAAGTTCAATAATGATAATATGGGTAAATCTAAAGATCTCTGCATATACGTTGGTTGCATTAAGTACAGTTGTGTATACACACTAGTTCACTGAGCTGAAGTAGCGTATACAAATCAGTTTTTGAAAATTAAATTATTGATCTGATAATACTGATTCACCCCCCTCTCAGTATTATTTCCAACAATTGGTATTAGAGCAGGTCCTTTAGAAGAAGCTTTATTGCTTGAAGGATGATCCATTATCATGAGTAATCAAGAAAGCGAGGGATCCATCAGACCGCCAATCTTTGATGGAAGAAAGTTTGTTTATTGGAAGGTAAGAACCACAACCTATCTTCAATCACTTGGAAGAGATGTCTAGGAAATTGTGGAAGGAGGATATACATTTCCATCAGAAATTCCTACAGATTCGGTAGGTAAAAAGCAATATGAAACCAATGCCAAGGCTATCAATACATTTTTGGGAAATCTATCAAAATCAGTGTTTTTCAAAGTTATTCAGCTGAAATCCGCCAAAGAAATATGGGACAAAATTGTTCTAAGCTACGATGGAGACTCTCAGGTAAAACGTGCTAAACTGCAAACTCTCAGAATTCAATATGAAACTCTCAAGATGCATAATGATGAAAGTATAGCTAGTTACTTCTTACGTATAGATGACATTTTTAATTGCATGAAGAATATGGGAAAAGAGATAAAGGAAGTTACCTTAATTGAAAATTTTTTAAGATCCTTGTCTGCTAAGTTTGAATCAAAAGTATCTGCCATAGAAGAAAAGCAGGATCTATAGACTATTACTATGACACAGCTGCACGGAATCTTAAATTCTTTCAAGATGAGAAAAGGAGGTCCATTATATATGAGAGAAGCCACATTTAAAGCTTCATCAAAAGTAAAAGAAGAACTCAATGAATCGGGACATCTTTTAGAACAAGAGGAAGAAGTAAACTTTGTCAAGAAGCTTCAACAGGGTTCCAAAAGATTAAGAGGTAAACTACCTTTCAAATGTTTTGCTTGAGGTAGAGTTGGTCATTATGCTACCAAATGTCCCCATAAATATAAATATGATAAAGGGAAGGAATCTGCAAAATTGAATATAAAACAAAGTGTAAGTAAAAAGAGCTACTATACTCATGAAGATAGCGATGGTTTATCAAATAGTGATGAAGATGAAAATAGTAATGACTATAGACTTCTAATGGCTTATGAAGATGATGATTTTTTGGATGCTTTAGATGAAGATGACCTTTATGAAGAAATCCCTAAACTCAAAATATATCTAGAAGAAAAGAATATGATTATAGATACCTTGACATACCAACTTGCTGAAAGAGAAAAACACAATGAAAAATTAGAATGTGAAATTGTGGGTCTCAGAAAGGATCTTGAGAAAACAAAAGCTCTCAATATTAGATTTTCTAAAGGATTAGAAACCTTAATGAAATTATCAAATTGCAGTGTTCTCCTCTGATAAAGACAAGTCTTTGATATACTAAAGAAGCACCTCAAACACAGAAGCCGTCAACCTCCATTAAAATCTATCTTGATGCAGTAAAGAGCAGTGAACAGGTTGACAATCATAAGCAAAGGAATAAAGCATACCACCAAGTAAATCAGGCTCAATTTACTTCAAGGATGAACAGAAGCCACAACCAACCTCAGGTGAATCATACTCAATTTGCTTCAAAGATTAATAGAAACTACAAGCACCAGGTTAGTAGATTCGATAGTCGCAGTAACTTCTATAATGGTCAATGTTTCTCATGTCATAATTTTGGACACAAAGCTGCTCAATGTGTTGCTTACAAAACCATCATGACCAGAGAAGAAAAAAATCAAAGGAATGTGACAGGGATCAAGAAAAGTTCCTATAATAACTTTTGTCTTCTTGAAAATGAAATAGAATGCTCAATCTATAACAACTTTTGCCATGAAGAATCTAAATGCAAGATTAAATTTCGACAAATATCTCAAAAGGAGAAAAACCCATTAAATCCCAACACATGGAGAAAGAAAGAACCGCAAACAGAAAGATGTGGTATAGCCTTGTATGTATAAGGACAAGAAAACCAATGGTACATTGACAGTGGATGCTCAAAACACATGACAGGTGACAAAGAAAAACTACACTCATATAATGCCTTAGAAAAAGAAAAGAGTGTCTCATTTGGAAACAACACTCCTACTGTCATAAAAGGTAAAGGCTCTATTTTCTTGAAATAAAAAGTTAAAGATGGGAATGTTATGTATGTTGATGGCTTAAAGCATAACCTGTTAAGCATGAGTCAAATGTGTGATCAAGGAAATGAAGTAGTGTTTTGATCAAATGGATGTGTTGTTCGTGAGCTTGATATAGAAGAAACCGTTATTAAAGGCACAAGAACTCCAAACAACCTATACATACTGAAGGGAGGACAACAATAGTGCTATCTAAACAAAAATGATGAAAACTGGCTATGGCATCGAAGATTGGAACATCTAAGCTTTTCTCAAATAAGAAAAGCATGCAGATTCCAGGTTGTTCGTGATCTTCCAGATATCAACATTCCTGAAAATACTCTATGCAAATCATGTCAATTCGGTAAGAAAACCAGATCTCAATTCATCGAAAAAGAAGGGTGAGCTAGTAAGCCTCTTGAACTTGTTCGTACTGATTTATGTGGACCATCAAGGAAAAAGTCACCTTGTGGAGAAGAATACTTTATATTTTTCATTGATGATTTTTCTAGAATGTGTTGGGTAGGTCTTATAAAGCATAAAGATGAAGCATTTGAAAATTTCAAAGCCTTCAAAGACTTGGTTGAAAATGAATCAGATTGCAAAATAAAATGCCTCGGATCTGATCGAGGAGGGGAATTTACCTCGGTTGAATTCTTTGACTTTTGTGAAAAACATGGAATAAAAAGGCAATTATCCACCACAAGGACTCCTCAACAAAATGGAGTGATAGAAAGAATGAATAGAACTATTCAAAAAATGGCTTGTGTTATGCTAGATGAATCTAGAACTCCTGCAACCTTTTGGGGTGAAGCTGCATTCTCCGCTATCACTATTCTCAACCAAGAAAATTTTCGGGTAAATAGCACTCAAACTCCACATGAACTTTGGTATGGTAAGACTCCTACTGTAAAATACTTCAAAGTTTTTAGAAGAAAATGTTACATAAAAAGGACTGATGAAAAACTTGGTAAGTTTGAACCCAGAGTAGATGAAGGTATTCTGCTTGGCTACTCTTCCTGAAGTAAAGGATATAAATGTTATAATAAAAGACTTGGGAAAATTATTGAAAGTACTGATGTTGTGGTTAATGAAGCATGCAAAAATCCAAAATAGATAAAAACCGAATATTATGACAATGAAGAAGATGAGGATCATTTTCTCACATCAAATCACATTGATTTTGAAGAAGAAACCAATGAAGCACCAGAAGAAGAGATAACAATATAAGAAAAGACTCCATCTAGGTATGTTTAGAAAAATCATCCAGAAACTCAAATTTTAGGGGAAAAATGGGAAATTGTGCAAACAAGAACCATTACCGAAGCCTCAATCTATCTAGTATTACTATCTTCCATTGAACCTCAAAATGTAAATGAAGCATGCAAAGATGAATGTTGGGTCAAGGCCATGAATGAATAACTTAAGAAAATTGAAAAGAATAATACTTGGGAATTAGTTCCTAGACCTCATGATAAGAATATCATAGGAACCAAATGGATATTCAAAAACAAGCTGAACGAAAATGGAGAAGTTATCAGTAGCAAGGCCAGACTTGTCTGTAAAGTGTAGAATTTTCTCTGCAAATCAGCTAGCTCACTGATATCATGTATAAATTTCACATGCATATCAAACTGATATATGCAATGTACTAAAGCATAATACTAGATCTACATCTACCATAAACTTTGCGGAAGCTTAATTGAACATGAGCAACATCAAGCATGAACAAATATAACTGAGAATGAGAAGTAATCAACCATAACACAGAAGATATAACCTAGGGAAAGCACCAGCCTAAAACCCCATCTCTATATTATCAATCAAGTGGAAATCCTCAACAACATACAAAAAGAATCAGCTCAAAAGCTATCCTGCTCTCTCTGTACTCTGATGATGATGAAGGTGGAAATACACTAGGATTACACAAAGCCTTAGCTCTCACAGCTAGCCAGCTCTCAGTGCAATCCTCCTGGATGCTCACAGGAAATCAAGACTTCTCCTAAGCCTTCTCCTCTGCCCTCCAAGCCTCCTATTTCCTTGCACAGTTTCTCCTAGGTGATCCTCCTGTTACCAAGTGTAACACTGATCATTCACACTGATCTCACACCCTGCTCTAACACACTGTCAGAACTACACAATCCTCAAGGAACCTTATTCCTTCTGCTTGGATGAGTTTCCTTTATAGAAAAAAACCATCCAACTGATAGTACATTGTCCCTCCTCTGATCTCAACTGGGTCTTTCTCAAAACTGACATGCATGAGTTATTTATGAGAGAATATTCAGTTATCTGAAATACAATAGTTACATGCATGCAAGCATTAACTAACTGAACTCTAATTAATTTAAACAAATTGTTAAATTAATCTAGTTGGACTTGACTAAGTAAAACTAAGTCAATTGATCCTCTCAATATAGAACTCATCCTTAATTCCTCAATCAGTGGAGAAATTATTGCATGTTCTCACAAAGACTTCAAGTTTGATTTTCCTTAACTAATTAACTCAAATTGAATTAATTAATTAATATTAAAACTGTTGGTAATACTAAATTCGAATTTTACTTCCTATTTCTAGTCCAGGGACTGACAAAAATAGGAATCCACACTGCACTGCTAGAAATAGAACTTCTATTTTTAGCACTTCCATTTTTCATTCCCTGTTGCCCAATCTAGCACTGATGCCCAAACTGCTATTTTTAGCAATGTTATTTTTAGCACTTCTATTTTTAGCGATTTCTTGTTGCCAATTTTCAACACAAAGGATATGCTCAACAGGAAGGTATAGATTTTGAAGAAACTTTTGCACTTGTTGCTAGACTTGAAGCCATAAGAATGTTTCTTTCTCTTTCTAGTTTTCAGAAATTCAAATTATACCAAATGGATGTAAATATGCCTTTCTTAATGGAGACTTAGAAGAAGAAGTCTATATTGAACAACCAGAAGGATTCATTCTTGGAAATGATGCTAAATTTGTATGCAAACTCAGAAAGGCTCTCTATGGTCTAAAACAGGCTCCAAGGGCTCGATATTACCGTCTTGACAAATATCTCCATCAACAAAGTTTTTCAAAGGGGTCAGCAAATAGCAATCTATATACAAAGATGGACACTGATAAATTGCTAATAATTGTTGTGTATGTTGATGATATCATTTTTGGTAGCAATGAAGAATCCATGAGTCAAAATTTTTCTTCAATAATGCAGCAAGAATTTGAAATGTCCTTGCTTGGTGAGCTTACCTATTTTCTTGGTCTACAAGTTCAATAAAATAAAGATGGTATGTTTCTCTCACAAACCAAATATCTCAAACCGATCCTGAAAAAGTACGGCATGGAAGATTCTAAACCAGTATGTACCCCAATGGTAATAGGATGCAGTCTTAGCTCAAATGATGAATCAGCAGCAGTACATCAACCAACTTACAGATCCATGATTGGCAATCTACTTTATCTGATAGGTACCTAACCAGACATCATGCATGCAATGGGAATAGTTGGAAGATTCCAAGCAAATCCAAAGGAATCACACCTTCAGGCAGTCAAAAGGATTTTCAAATATCTTCAAGGAACGCAGAACTTTGGTTTATGTTATCTTAGAGATACAGATCTTACACTCCATGCATATATAGATGCAGATTGGGCAGGAAGTGTTGGTGACAGAAAAAGCACTAGTGGTGGTGCATTCTATATGGGTTCCAAGCTAGTATCTTGGTTCAGTAAGAAACAAAGTTCAATTGCATTATCTACAGCTGAAGCAGAATACGTGGTTGCTACATCTTGCTACACACAACTACTTTGGATGATTCAAACATTGCAAGGCATTCAGATCACATGTACTCCACCCATCTCCATTCTATGTGATAATACAAGTGCCATCGGTATTTCAAAGAATCCAGTCATGCACTCCAAGGCCAAGCACATACCCATCAAATATCATTTTCTACGTGAACAAGTGCTTCAACAAAAGGTCAAATTGGAGTATGTTCCCTCCAAAGAATAGGATGCTGATATATTCACTAAAGCATTGCCCAGAGAGACATTTGAATATCTCAGACAAAATTTGGGAGTAGTCGCTGCATCATCTTGCCATTAAATGCTATCTTCTTCAGAGAAAGGTGGTTATACATGAGTTTCATGAAGCGTAGTCATGTATATACGCTGGTTTCTGTGGTTATAGCCATGTATATGTTGGTTTGAGGAAAAGCAATGGGCCAGACTCAGGAGAAAGGGGTCTGATATGGTTTAGTGAATTATATTCTTTACCTGATGATGGTTACAGTCTGTTGATGACATGTGGAAATATGTTGGCTCTCATAAGTTGTTTATAACTTGATGTATATCTAATTGATGATGATGCCTTGATAACTCTTCTGATATATGAAATGATCAGATCTGACAGTGAACATCTGACACAGGTTCAGGGGGAGCATATGCTTCTAATAATGCATTGTTGGCATTATCTTAGAAGATTTCGGTATAGATTCACATAGTTTTTTTTTATTCAGGTGGAACAGGTTCAGGGGGAGAACATGGTTGTGGGTCTAGATGTTGATTAACAAATGCTGTTGATGATAGTTGTTGATGACTATCATGGTCTTGTTTAAGATATTTGGTCTCTATTATATATGTCATATATATCTTTTAATATAACAATGATGAAAAAGTCCTAATTTGTAACCCCACTATGCATGGGATGGATAATGTAATGTTTCTTGTTTTTGACATGTATAAACAATTGATATATCCCCACTTGGTTGGGTGGATGAGTCAAATTTGGTATATCCTCACTTGGTTGGGAGATGGATGTATGTATGAGTCATTGGTGATAGGAAGGTCATTTGTGATGTATGTATAGAGTCATGTTCTTCTTTCATAACATCTTTTTGCAGACCTTGCTTGTGCTCAGGGGGAACATGGACTCGATCATAGGAGCTCAATCAACACACTTCAGCATATCAGAGAATTTCAGCATGTACTCAGAGGGAGCATGACCCTTAGCCCTTGATGACATAAGGGGGAGAGTGAATTGGTGTTTCCATTAAGTCCAAAGGGGGAGATTGTTGGCATTATGACACAGGTGTTGTCCTTGATGGAAACTCATTTAGATGACAGATCACAGTACAACAGGTTAACAGCACAAAGTTACAGATCATACTTCATAGAATGAAGAAAGAAAGGTATACTCAGGTTCACCATTGGCCAAGCCACGTATACACGTAGGTTCACTGTATACAAGTCGTGTATACATACACATGCACTTTCACAAAAGGAAAAGCATGTATACCTTGGAAAACTAAGTTTTTGGTCTGAAGTATTTGGTCCATGGTATTGGTCCAAGGTATCGGGTCCGAGGTATTGACCCTAGGTATTTGGTCCAAGGTATTGGTCCTAAGTGGTTTTGGTCCATGGTATTCAGAAAGGCCTAAAACTATAAAAGGAGGAGAATATCATTAGGCCAAAGTGTGAAAGTATCGAATATCTGATGAAATGTGAGATCTAATATGTAGGTTATTGGCTTATGGTGTTGTGCTTGATCTGAACCAAGGATGAACCTTAGCGTTTGATGAATGATAAGATATAATGATGTATCAGGATCTTAAGGCTTGAAGTGACTTATCTTTATGTGGTTTGATCATGAATCTGAATAACTGGCACATGGTGTAGTCTGTAAATATGATGATCTGGGTATGATTGAACTTTGGAATTGTTGTAATGTTTAAATCATCATTTACAGATCTGTACGCAGGTCCACTTTAGAAAAGAAGTGTATACACGAAAGTTCTACATACCAAAGCAGCATATACATCATAAATTTGATTTTCAGATCTGTACGCTGGTTCGCTTTGAGGAAAACGTGTATGCAGGTAGGTTCGACACATGCAAGTAGCGTACACCTTATAAAATATGTTTTAGTTGCTTTTTTTTTCTGTTGTAGTGTTTTGGGTTCCGGCTTGGGTTCTAGTTACTGTATTCTAGTGATAGCATTCTGAATGATCAGATTGATGGTTTGTCAAAGTGATTGATTGATTCGGTTGTGGTTGGTTCAAAAGGAGATTGGTTGATGTAGATATATTTGATGATTGAATGATGTTATTGATGGATCCAATCTGAAAATTTATGAAACGTGGCCCCTAGTAGAAAAGAGAAGGTTGTAGCCTTCTGTAGGTCGCACCTACGTACTAGTAAACATATCAACTAGTACAAGAGATAGGGGGTTGTAGCTCCCTTCCATTAGAAGCTGGAGAACAAGAGAAGGTTGTAGCCTTCTACAGGTAGAAGCCTGCATACTAGTATAAGACTGAACGAGTACAAAAATTGTAAACGGAATTTTCTTATTATTAAAAGAAGACAGAGATGACAGCAGCAGGTGGTTTTTACCCACATTGAGTTTCCACCTTATATCTTGGTGTTCTTGTGTGTCGCTTATGTGTGATGCTTTATTCTGCTTTTACTACACTGTCTAATGAATTCTTGATATACTGATTAAAGTTCAATACATGATAATCTGTGTAAATCTAAAGATCTCTGCATATACACTGTTTGCATTAAGTATAGTTGTGTATACACGCTAGTTCACTGAGCTAAAGTAGCATATATAAATCAGTTTTTGAAAATTGAATTATTGATTTGATAATACTGATTCAGCCCCACCTCTTAGTATTATTTCCAACATTCAATCCATTACTTTTTCTTTCATGGCAGATTTCATTCTGCATAGTAGATGTGTTGTGGCACTTGATGTGTTCGCATAAAAAATTCTAAGGCCAAACCCAGATTCTCATGTGTCATGGAAATTCAACGTATGCATTTTTCACCTAAGGATTACTTGTAACTCATCTTAGGGTACTCATGTACAATCTCACTCATCCCACTTAATAAGTTACCAAGACAAGGCTCATCACATCCAACCTTGGTCTAAAACAATTAAGCAACACAATTTACATCTTGACATGCCATAGCACCTGACATGTCTTAGAATTACTTGGCATTATATGGCATGCATTAACATCCCCTACATTCCTTGGCATGCTTTGACACTCCCTAGCACACTGTGGCACTTCCTGACATGCCTTGGTAGTTTAGCATACCTTGGCATTGCCTAGCATATAACCTTGTCACTCCCTCCTTAACACACCTAAAACTCATTGGAACTCCCTCTCACACACTCTTTTTCATTAATTTCCATGCATTTTGAAATAGTGCTTCTTTATGTTTCCTTGACACACCCTAAAACTCCCTAGCTCACCCTAGTACCTGACACATCTTGGCCTACCGCCTTAACACTCTAGCATTCCTTGTCACTACATAGTATACCTTGTCACTCTCTTCTTAGCACACCTTGACATCGCTGACACTCTTGGTCACAAACTCTTATTCATTCATTTCCATGCATTTTTACCTAGTTCTCCCTTTTGATTCCCTAGCACTCCTTATCACTCCTCCACACGTGTTGTTACACCCTAGCACCTATGACATCTTGGCATGTCACCCTAGCCTATAGCATGCCTTAACACTGCCTAGCATACCTTGTTAATTTGTCCTTAGCACACCTAGAACTCACTAAAACTTCTAATCAAAAACTCTTATTTGTTCATTTCCATTCATTTTGACATAGTTATCCCTTGTGTTTCCCTGTCACTCCCAGCTAACACTTCCTTACACGCATTGGCACATCTTGGCCGCATGTCGCCCTAAAACTCTAGAATTCCTTAGCATTGCCAAGCATGCCATGTAACTCCTCCTTAACACATTTGGAACTCACTAACACTCCATGCCACACACTCTTATTCCTTCATTTCCATGCATTATGACCTAGTGCTCCCTTGTGTTTCCCTAACACTCCCTAACACTCCTTGGCACACATTGGCAGACCATGGCACTTGTCGCATCTTAGTAGGATTTCCTAGCACTCTATCGTCTATTGGAACTGCTTATCATATGTTGTCACTCCCTCCTTATCACACCTATAACTTGTTAAGAATCCCTATCACACATGCACATTCATTCATTTACATTTAATTTAAACGAGTCCTCCCTTGTGTTTCCTTGGCAATCCCTAGCATGTGTTGGCGCCACATCCTAGAACCTAGCACACATTGGCATGCCTTAGCACTTGGCATGTCTTGACATGCCTAACATTCCTTGGAACTTTATAACATGTGTTAGCACTTCCTGAAATTCCCTGCACACCTTGGCACTCCCTATTTTTCATGCCCTCATAGATAACCTTACTTTTTTTGTGACTTGGGAACCCAACCAAGTCATTGAAAAAATAGTGTTGTGCCTAGACCAAAGTCTCCCTTTGTCTCAAACTGATTTTTCCATCCTCTTATCACAATTGTAGGCTTTCCTCCTACAATTCCTAATATGAAATTATCCTAACACACTTCTTCCATGGAACACCTAGAATTCACTGACACTCCCTAGCATAATCTCTTATTCATTCATTTCCATGCACTTTGACCTAGTTCTCCCTTATGATTCCCTGACACTCCCAAACACTCCTTGACATGCATTGACACTATATGGCATATGTCAGCATGCCTTTTCATTCCTTGGCATGCCATGGCACTCCTTAATTATCCTTCCCTCATACCTACCCTTATTTTCTTTTAGACTTAGGAACCCAACCGAGTCCTGCCCCGACTACAACAACTTTACCAAGCTACATTTACTACAACTAGACTATGCCTTGTTCCCCTAATGGACTATAAATCATCTTAGGCTTCTCATGTCCAATATTAACTCATACCATTTAACAAGTTAACAAGTCAAGGCTCACATCCAACAGTGCCCATAAAACAACTAAGCAACATAGTTTACATCTTCACATGCTACAACATCAAGCACATATAACAATCCATTGGCACTACATGGCACACATTATCATCCCCTGCATTCCTTGGTATGATTTTCCACTCCCAAACAGACCCTACCACTCCCTAACATGCCCTGACGCTCTAGCATGACTTGGCACTACCTAGCATATACCCTTGTCACTCCCTCCTTAATACAATTGGAACTTACTGACACTCCCTATCACACACTCTTATCTATTCATTTCCATGCAATTTGAACTAGTTCTCCCTTGTGTTCTCATGGCACTCCCTGACACACATTGGCACACCCCAGGACTTCGCACATCTTGGCATGTCGCCCTGGCACTCTATCATTCCTTGGAACTACCTAGCATACCTTGTCACTCCCTCCTTAGCACACCTATAATTCATTGACAATCCCTATCACACATTCTTATTCATTCATTTCCATGTGTTTGAAACTAGTTCTCCCTTGTTTTTCCCTGACACTCCATAAATATCCTTGGCATTCATTGGCACACCTTAGCACCTAGCACATCTTGTCATGTTTCCCTGGCCTCTAGAATGCCTTAGCATTGCTTAGCATACCTTGTCACTCCCTCCATAGCAGACCCTGAAATCACTGACACTTCCTGTCACAAACTCTTAATCATTCATTTGCATGCATTATTTTCACCTAATGATCCCTTGTGTTTCCCTAACACTTCCTAGCACTATTTGGCACACCTTGGCACCTAGCATATATTGGCTGCATGTCGCTCTGGCACACTAGAATGACTTAGCACTACTTAGCATACCATGTCACTCCCCTCTTACCACACTTGGAACTCATTAACACTCATATCACACACTCTTATTCATTCATTTTCATGCATTTTGACCTAGTGCTCCCTTGTGTTTCCCTAGCACTCACTAACACTCACCAAAAATTGTCACACCTAACTGCAATGAGTTTCACTAACAGTCAATCCAAAAACCCTTCCAGAGTCTAGCTAGTTACTTGTTCTTCACTAAGATATTAGGGTTAAGTTTATTGTATAGTGTTCAGTGTGAAAATATTACTTGGTTTTTTTATTGCATAGAGTAATTATGATCTTCCCCATGTACACAAGGATAACTGAGAAGTGTTTCCCATAATCATGCAAGTGGAAATTCAACAAGTACATCAGGGTAACCACAAAATATTTATCATATTTACACAATGCAAGGTGATAGGAAAATATTTACATTATATACGTGAATGTGCTAAGATCAAGACCGTTAGCATCATATCTAAATATTTACCACAAGACGAGGGTCATTACAACCCCTTAAAAATAGCCATAAGGCCTTCCTCTTTTGCAGCTCTTTGACCACAAGGGTTTAATTGAAAACACATAGTTCCTATAAAGATTTGTAGGTTGAGGCAGCCACTTCAAGCCCTTGAACTTAAATATAATCGAATATTTGCAATTTGTTACAATAATAAGTCCATTATGCATACTCCTCATCTTAGAGTTGGGTAGAGAGGGAGAATACTTGATTGATTCCAACCTTGTAAATGAAAAACTTTGCCTACTCATTGGTTGGACAATCCACCACTAGTTGACACCACTAACACACACCAAAAGTCCAAGATACCCATAATATATTCCCTACACCTAAGGGCTTAGACTACACCTCCATAAAATGTACCTTGAACTTTAGATGTCCCAGAATAGTAATATCCTAACCCTAGCCTATTTGTTAGATTTTTGTAACTTTCTCCTTAACTAACATTTGTTTTTAACTATTTAATCCACTTACCATATACTCTCTCTTGTTTACACCCACCTAATATACAAGAACACTTATGTTTTTAATACAACCAAGTTAAGAGGGCATGTTTCTTTCTTACACTTAAATGTTTTCAATACAACCAAGTTAAGAGGGCATGTTTCTTTCTTACACGTAAATGTTTTCAATACAACCAAGTTAAGAGCACATGTTTCCTTTTCAAATTCCAAAAGTATAACATGTCTATCTCTATAAACTAACAACAAAATCATTGCATAAAAAAGGTAAGCTTAAAATTAAATTAAAATTAGATTATTATTATTATGATAAATACACCAAATATGGAAAAATTGTTTTCAAACACAACCATAAAAAAAAGGTGTTAGTTTATAAAATAAAACAACTAACTTATTAAGCCAGCCTAGATCCATCTTAACTCAGATCTATCAAGTGCCGAGAGGGATCCAATCTCTCGATGCGCAAACCTCTCTTTTGGCATTTGATAGATCCAGGTTAAGATGGATCTAGGTTGGTTATATAATACTATATAATATCTATATTTTTATCTATGTGTCTCTTTCTTATTCCCTCTCTCTATCTCACCCCCAAACATACACAGTCTCTCTCCATATCTATCTCTCTCTCCCTCCCTCTTCCTCTCTGCCTCTCTCTCTTCCCTCTATCTCTCCTCTCTCCATCACTCCCTTGTCAATCCCTCTCTCTTTCTACCTTTCTCCCTCTATGTATTTCTTCTTCCTTCCCTCCCTCTCCCCCTCTAACTTCATCTCTCTCTCCTCTCTCTTAGTCCTCTCTCTCCCTTTCTCTCTCACCTCCCTCTGTCCCCCCCCCCATCACTCTCTCTCTCCCCTCCATCTTTGTGCCTCCCTCTCTCTATCTTTCCATTCTCTCCCTATATTTATCTCCACCTATTCTCTCTCTCCCCTCCTCTCTTCTCTCTCCCTATCTCTATCCATCTATCCCTTGTCACTCCCTCTCTCTCTCTCCACCTCTATCTCCTTATGCCTTAGTTATTTCCTCCCTCTCTCTCCACCTCTATCTCCCTGTGCCTTATTTCTTTCCTCCCTCTCTCTCCCCCTCCAACTCCATATCTCTCTCCCCCACTCTTCTTCTCTCTCTCCCCTCTCTCTCTTCCTACCTACTTCTCTCTGTCTCCCCCCCATCAACCTCTCACTCTCCCTCACTCTCTCTCTCTCTCTCTCTCTCTCTGATCTGAAAATGGAATGTACTTGTTTAAGGGTGCAAGGTATCCATTTCCCATAATTTCAAATGTGAGCTATACACTCCAAGTGACCTCTGAAATTGTGAAAACTTCTTATTTCTTATACAGAGATAGACTGTAGGGGCATTCACCGGACATGTGACCTCTAAAGAGAGGATGAGTTCCAGAGGCTACCTGGCCCTCTACAGGCTCTGCCTAAAGAAATAACAAAGTAAACACTTAGAAGTCTTTGACATACACATACTTGAAGTTTGATGTCTTGCGGAATAAAACAAATAACTTTCTGCAACTGAATAGGTGATTATGTGTGTATGCAAGTTATGTATATTTTATGCTTAACACTTTATATCAATTTTGTTTAGCATATCATCTTCAGCAAATAAAGACATCAAAATGATAAAGCAATTCACCCCTTCTGGGCTACATCTGCTGGACCAAGCCTCTCAAACTAGGCTTGTCCTCTTGTATTAAAAATGCTACAAAGGCTAATACAAGAATATGAGTGTCTTGAAATATAGATCTAACTGTAAATACAGAATCAGAAGATAGGAATTAGCTAAACATGCTATTTCCCAAACACTAAATAGTGAAATTGTACCTTCTACAGTACTTTCCCCAATTGGCCCTAGTGGCCCTTTAAATTTGCATGGAGAATTTCGAGGTGAAGATGACCTCAAATGGTTCTAAAACCTCTGCCATTAGACTCAGAAAGTCAAAAATAGCAGACATAGGCTTTTGAATCACCAAAAATGGATGAACATAGCCCCCAAACAGCTCAAGCACTGAAATGGCCTTGATGGCCCCGAAAGCTTCCTTGAAGCTAAACAGTGAGAAGAATGCCTCAACAGGCAAAACGAGTTGTAGAAATGGATTTAGAATACTGATAACCTTCAGGAATGACCTTTGTTCCACATTCAATGGCTGCACATATCCCAATGCAGCTCTCAAACTGATTTGGCCCCTATGGCTCCTAGAACTTCCACGAAGCAAAACCACCTGTAAATGACCTCAGATGGCTGTGAAACCCGTGCCAATGGCTTCAGAAGGTCGAAGATACCCAATATCCAAAAAAAAAATCGTCCAAAAAGGACTTTCCTAGCCAAAGTTATGGCTCATTGAAGATTTCCTCCAGTTTGGCCTAAAATCACTTTAGCTAACTGTAGTGGAAGTTCAATTAGCTCCGCCAATTATGGCGGGACCGCCCAAATTTGGCAGTCCGCCAAACATACCGCCAGACATACCACGCATTAAATGGTTAGTTGCAACTGCATGTGAATGGATTTAACATCTGGCAGTTTTTCTCAGATTGCGCGCCCAAAATTGTGGTTGACAGGGAGTCTAACCATTGTTTAACCTAGAATTTGGGGACATGTGACCACGTATATATTATAACCGTTGAACGGTTTAATACCCAGCGGTTTAGGGTGGAGCAACATGGTCCCGATGGATGGGTATATGGTATGGGGGTTGGCCCCCTTTGGGCCCTACCCAAAGTAATTTTAAACTTCAAATATAGTTCCCGCCAAACCCATAACAAGTTCTGTTGCGCTGGTGCATTGGTAAGGCATATGGCTTGTGGCAAGGAGGTTGTGGGTTCGATCCTCTGTGCCTACCAAAATTTTTATATGCACCAACAAGCTGTTGATGTCACCTTGGGCCACATGGTGGCCTCCGAGCCTGCCACATGGCATCCTGCCATTTGTTGCCCAAAACAAAATATTCTCTGGAATATTTTGGGAATATTCTATTTTAAATTTTTTTTGAAAAAAATTCAAAATTTCAATGTTATTGGGCAATTTTTCTTTTTGGCATAACTTCCTGATACAGAGACCATTTTTCGATCCATTTGTAGCACCAGAATCAGAAAGACGAGCTCTATCCATTCGTTCAGGTTCAAACCAGTTCTGAGAACTTTCATTTTTGACTATTTTACGACACTTGGTCCTGAGCTCCTGATCACACCTCCCAAATGAGAAGGATTTTGGTCGCCAAAAGCTTACTAAATCTTTGAACTAAACTGTACAACACTTGAGGAATAGAAATATCCTCTTCCGTTCAGCCGAAAAAGCATAATGATGCCAAAATGTCTTGCCTTGCCAACTGTCGTCATGGCAACTTTTCGCTGCATAAGCCAAGTACTCGTCGAATCCTGACCAAGTTCTTTCGCCAGACAAATCTGAAATTGCAGGAACTAGAAATTAAACTTGCTAATCTATGAGCTGAAATCTTCCTCTGAACATGTGGGCTTGCCAACTGTCACAATGCCCATCCATGGCACCTCCGCTCCAGAAGAAGAGTTGCCTCCCAAATGAGAAGGATTTTACCAGCTGTAGCATGCTGAAGATACTGCAAATGCTCATCCCAAACTCTTGGGATACTTGCTGTAAAAACTTCTCAAAAGAAGTAGAGACCCATGCTAAAATTTGACCCCTATTTGCATGCATGCTTTTCCAGCTCATAGAATTGTGCACAACTTTGCACCAAATTCTTTCCCTGCACCAAATGACACCAAAGGTATCTTGTGCAACAAGACAATCATCAACAACAATTTGTCCAAAAATATGTTGAAAAATGGACTCAACCATTAGCATAGCAAATGTGTACACAATCGACACAAGTTGACAAAACATGTGCACCACAATCGACACAAATCGACAACATAAGTGGCACAATTGACACAAGTCGATGAAACATGTGACACAATCGACAATGTAAAAGTGTGCTCATAAGCGACACTAGTCGACTGTCAACAAGATACATTTACAAACACATGTATGTATCAAAAACAATGAACTATATACAGTTTGATAAACACCCTACAACATCTATGTACAGGTGTAACTTCAACTCTTCTTTTGCAGAGACCAGCAGGTACATCAACCCAATAAAAACACATATGGGTGACAAGAGTTGAAATGAAAACATTGTTGCAAAACTAGTGAGTATCATACTCATCTTTTACCATCGTGCAACTTGCATTCCCTTAACAAAGAAATGCATTCAATCAAAAGACATGCAACTTTAATTGGATAAGAATTCTAACCATTTCTTACTAATCCATTTCAAAGGCGCTTCCTTTAACTGCACATCGATATCAACATGTGTATCATCTTGACACATATCAATGATGGAAACTTCTTTCCCATTCTTGCCATACTCTTTCTCCCATTTCTTCAACTTTCGTGGAAGCATTGTTGGATTCAGATTCCAACACCTTTCAGCAGTATGTCCATGCTTATGGAAATAAGTGCAACACATGTTCATCTTCTTGACAACATGATTTTCATTGTTCAATGGAACTTTGGCTTCTTGCCTCCTTTCCTTCAAAAGTTTCCTGTATGTTGCCATTCTTTTCCAACATCTAGAAACACTATGGTTAACCAAACCACAAAAATAACATACAATTCTTTTCCAATGCTTATGTGGAAATTTACCATGCTTTACATGATCAAAGGAAATATGATTGAAATCAGATTTATACCTTTCTCTTTCACCTTCATTACCTTCATAAGGAGGTGAATCAAATGAAGAAGAAGCTCCTTTTAGAACACCATCAATCCCTTCAATGGTTTTAGAGCTTTCACAATTCTCTTGTTCAAGTGCATTCTTATGCACACCTTCTTCTTGCAAGGTATGTTTCAAACTATTGCATTCCTCAAGGATACAACCTTTATAACCTTGAGATAGAGAACTTGAAATGAAACTCCTTCTAGGAACTGTTCCAATTGCCTTCATGGCTGCTTTGGAACTTTATCCATAAGATTGTCCATAGCCAAGACCCAAATTCTTAGGCCTTACCTCAACCATTATTGGCTCAACTATACCCTATGCATGTTTGCCAATCCTTTTCCTTCATATCCCATTTTGGACGTCAACTTGGACCCTATGCCTCTGGCATGTTTCTCAAAAGAACCAACATAAACATTCTTATAAGAATTTGAAGACAAGCTAGAATTGTTTACCTCTTATTCAAGCTAATACTTTTCTAAGGCTTCTTTGGCAACAAGGAGTTGTGTCTCCAACTCATGCATCCTTTCCAGCTTCATGTTTGCAATGTGAAGTTTGCCTTCCATTTCCTGCAATTGGTCAGAAAGCAACTGCTTCTCTTCCCTCATGGAATTCAACTGCTCTTGAAGTCTAGAGCTCTTTCTTTCATCCTCATACATTTCTCTCACCATATTCATCATGATGAAAAATTCTTGCTTCAAGCCTTCATCAAAAAATCTTGTGAAGGAGGATGATTTTGAGAACTCACTTATGGAAGTTGTCATTATAAAAATGAACAAAAGAGCTTCAACAAACTCAAACAACAAGTAGTTTGCAGAATAATAAAGCAGTCAATCTTCAACACTGCTTAAGACACATTTCAAGCTACACAATCAAGCTAGTGATGTCAGTCAAGCAAACCTAGTGCTATGATACCAACCTGATCTGAAAATGGAATGTACTTGTTTAAGGGTGCAAGGTATCCATTTCCCATAATTTCAAATGTGAGCTATATACTCCAAGTGACCTCTGAAATTGTGAAAACTTCTTATTTCTTATACAGAGATAGACTGTAGGGGCATTCACCAGACATGTGACCTCTAAAGAGAGGATGAGTTCTAGAGGCTACCTGGCCCTCTACAGGCTCTGCCTAAAGAAATAACAAAGTAAACACTTAGAAGTCTTTGACATACACATACTTGAAGTTTGATGTCTTGCGGAATAAAACAAATAACTCTCTGCAACTAAATAGGTGATTATGTGTGTATGCAAGTTATGTATATTTGTTGTTTAACACTTTATATTAGTTTTGTTTAGCATACCATCTTCAGCAAATAAAGACATCAAAATGATAAAGTAGTTCACCCCTTCTGGGCTACATATGCTAGACCAAGCCTCTTAAACTAGGCTTGTCCTCTTGTATTAAAAATGCTACAAAGGCTAATACAAGAAAATGAGTGTCTCGAAAGATAGATCTAACTGTAAATACATAATCAAAATATAGGAATTAGCTAAACATGCTCTTTCCCAAACACTAAACAATGAAATTGTACCTTCTATAGTACTTTCCCCAGTTGGCCCTGGTGGCCCTTTAAACTAACATGGAGAATTTCGAGGTGAAGATGACCTCAATTGGTTCTGAAACCTCTGCCATTAGACTCAAAAGGTCAAAAATAGCAGACATAAGCTTTTGAATCACCAAAAATGGATGAACATAGCCCCCAAACAGCTCAAGCACTGAAATGGCCCTAATGGCCCTGAAAGCTTCCCTGAAGCTAAACGGTGAGAAGAATGCTTCAACAGGAAAAGAGCTGTAGAAATGGATTTAGAATACTGAAAACCTTCAGGAATGACCTTCATTCAACATTCAATGGCTGCACATATCCCAATGTAGCTCTCAAACTGATTTGGCCCCTATGGCTCTGGAACTTCCACGAAGCAAAACCACCTGCAAATGACCTCATATGGCTGTGAAACCTGTGCCAATGGCTTCAGAAGGTCGAATATACCCAAAATCCAAAAAAAACATTCTTCCAAAAAGGACTTTCCTAGCCAAAGTTATGGCTCATTGAAGATTTCCTCCAGTTTGGCCTAAAATCACTCCAGCTAACTGTAGTGGAAGTTCAGTTAGCTCCGCCAATTATGGTGGGACCACCGAAATTTTGCGGTCTGCCAAACATACCGCCAAACAGACCACGCATTAAACGGTTAGCTGCAACTGCATGTGAACGGATTTAACATTTGGCAGTTTTTCTTGGATTGCGTGCCGAAAATATTGGTTGACGGGTAGTCTAACCGTTGTTTAACCCAGACTTTGGGGACATGTGACCATGTATATATTATAATCGTTGAACGGTTTAACACCCAGTGGTTTAGGGTGGAGCGCCATGGTCCCGACAGATGGGCATATGGTATGGGGGCTGGCCCCCTTCGGGCCCTGCCCAAAGTAATTTTAAACTTCAAATATAGTTCCCGCCGAACCCATAACAAGTTTTGTCGCGCTGGTGCATTGGTAAGGCGTATGGCTTGTGGCAAGGAGGTTGCGGGTTCGATCCTTCGTGCCTACCAAAATTTTTATATGCACCCAACAAGCTGCTAATGTCACCTTGGGCCACATGGCAGCCTCTGAGCCTGCCACATGGCATCCTGCCATTTGTTGCCCAAAACAAAATATTCTCTGGAATATTTCGGGAGTATTCTATTTTAATTTTTTTTTGAAAAAAAATCAAAATTTCAATGTTATTGGGCAATTTTCCTTTTTGGCATAACTTCCTCATACGGAGACCGTTTTTCGAACCGTTTGTGGTGCCAGAATCAGAAAGACGAGCTCTATCCGATCATTCAGGTTCAAACTAGTTTTGAGTACTTTCATTTTTGACCATTTTACGACATTTGGTCCTAAGCTCCTGATCACTCTCTCTCCACCCTCCATCTTTTTCACTATCTCCCTCCCCTTCTCTTCCCTTCACTTTGCTTGTTATCATCACTTGGATCCTTAGTTAAGATATATCTATGTTGGTTCTTACTAATATTTGTATTATATAAATTTCACATCTTTAAATACAAAAGTATTCTCATTTTTAATTTTATTAAAACCTTAATTTAATTTATATGGGAATAATTTTAGTAGTCATGAGGATAGAGAATTTATATATATCTCAAAACTAATTACAACCCTTTTCCTATTAGCTTCAGATAAAAAATGTTATAAAATTAAATTAAATTAAAATATTTTTATTGTGAAATAAGTTATGGTTTTTGGGCATGTGATATATGGTATTGGCCCATGGTATTGTAACAAAGTCTATTTCAAGTTAATAATGTCCATGGTAAAGTGAGAATGAATATCCATGGTTAAGAATATTTTCATATTCTTATAAAATATTTTGATTGTGAAATAAGTTATGTTTTTAGAGCATGTGGTATTGATAAGCCATAGTATTGACCCATGGTATTATAACAAAACCAATTTTTTACAAGTTAATAATATCCACTATAAAGTGGGATGTGACTATCCATGGTTAAGGATCTTTCCATATTGTTATAAAATATTTTGGTTGTGAAATAAGTTATGGTTTTTGGCTTGAGATATTGATAAGCCTTGGTTTAGCTCATGGTATTGTAACAAAACCTATTCACAAGTTAATAACAAAATAAAAATATAACAAATTGAATTTTATTATTTTTATTATTAATTGAGCCAACATTTAGATTTTTGCATTGATCCCCATAATTTTGACTTTTATTATTATTATTACTATTATTCTTTAACTAAGCCCATATTTAAAATTGTTTACATACTTACATTACACCTACACGTCTACTCTATACTCTATAAATATTGTAGTTATTGTTTTTTAGGGAGGGAAATTTTAACATTTTTGAAAAAAATCAGCCTTAATTTTGATGTAACAAAGCCCTCCTAATTCCAATCTTCATTTACTTTCTAAAACAAGTAATATGTTTTCACTTTTCATAGGGAGGAGGGAAAACTAGTAGATATTTTCACTTTTCATAGGGCGAGAGGGAAAACGACATTGAAGAGAGTTGTGAATTAAATTTTCACTTTTCATAAGGTGGAGTGAGGGAAAACTAGTAGCATATTTTGACTTTTCACAGGGCGGGAGGGAAAATGAGATTGAAGAGAGTTTTGAATTAAGGTTTTATCAGTAGCAGATTGATATCGAACCCCCCACCATTAGATCTTCAATCCACTAATGGCACCCAGATATGTTTCATTTCCAACCTCGCTACATTTACACCCCACTTTTAGTCTTCTTCCACATAGGGAGTACACACACCTCAGATCTTTGGTTCAAAATTCACTCTTTTTTTTCATCCTTGGTTTTAAGTTCACAAGTAGCATATTTTCACTTTTCACAAGGCGGGAGGGAAAATGAGATTGAGGAGAGTTGTGAATTAAGGTTTTGCTAGTAGCAGACAATATGGAACCCCACCATTGGATCTTCAATCCATTAATGGCTCCCAGGTATGTTTCATTTCGAACCTCGTTGCATTTCCACCCCACTTTTAGTCTTCTTCCACACAAGGAGGACTGGTTCAAAATCACTATTTTTTTAATCCTTTCTTTTAAGTTTAAGAGTAGCATATTTTCACGTTCTTTTAAGTTTAAGAGTAGCATATTTTCATGTTTCACAAGGTGGGAGGGAAAACGAGATTGAAGAGTGCTATGAATTAAGGTTTTACCAATAGTAGATTGATATCAAACCCCACCATTGGATCTTCAATCCATTAATGGCGCCTAGGTATGTTTCATTTCTATCCTCGTTGCATTTCCACCCCACTTTTAGTCTTCTTCCACATAGGGAGGAGTATACACACCTCAAATCCCCCACCATTGGAACTTCAATCCATTAATGGTGCCCATGTATGTTTCATTTCTAACCTCAGTACATCTACACCCCACTTTTAGTCTTCTTCCACACAAAGAGGAGTACACACAACTCAGATCTCTGGTTCAAAATTCACTATTTTTTTCATCCTTGCTTTAAAATTCACTATTTTTTTCATCCTTGCTTTAAAATTCACTATTTTTTTCATCCTTGCTTTTAAGTTTACGAGTAGCATATTTTCACTTTTGACAGGGTGGGAAGGAAAATGAGATTGAAGAGAGTTGTGCGTGAAGGTTTTACCTCTTCAATCCATTAATGGCACCTTGGTATGTTTCATTTCTAACCTCATTGTATTTCCACCCCACTTTTAGTCTTCTTCCACACAAGGAGGACTGGTTCAAAATTCACTATTTTTTTCATCCTTTTTTTTAAGTTTAAGAGTAGCACATTTTCACTTTTCATAGGGTGGGAGTGAAAATGAGGGAGCATAGGTAAAATCGTATGTATTTTTCCTTCTTTTATGGTTTGTCTCTATAAAGTTGATTTTACTGGGTGTACGTTGTATGCATCTCAAAATTTCTCTTTAGGAAATCCTACTTTTATTCTTTCCAAGAAAAACACTCTGGGGAATCCCAATGGATGTTTCCCCACATTCATGGATGGAATCCCTGGTAAACCCATTGGCATTGACTAGTGGACCTCACCCAAGGGATTTCAAACAGGGCACCTGCCAATCATAATCAACTACATTATTTTCCATATTAACATATTGATCCTATTTAACATTTTGTTAGAGTAACCATAACAATCCAAGCCTGTTCCTATTTTTATTTTGGTTTTTAATTCCTTATTTGGTGTGGTGAAAACTTTATATGACTATATAGATGTTTATTTTTGTCAGAGTATATGTTGAAAAGTAGATGCTCTCTTACATTCTACCTTGTCTGTTATGTATTGATGGAGTTTAGTTTCATTAGTTGTGACCAAAGAACTGTGTCAGGCATGTATACAAGGATTCTTGTATCACTATTTATAAACTGAACATTATCCTTAAACAAGAAAAGTAGATCCTTAATGCTACATGTTTGTATCTCAGGGATCTTCCAATCCTAATAAATGAGGTGAAATTTAAGTGTTTCTAGAATCCAAATCTCAGGTTTTGTGAATTCAGTCATATATGGTCCTAGAAAAGCAAAGTGAAATTTAATTAATTCCAAATCTTAAGTTTTGTGAATTCACTCATATTTGGTGTTGGAATCTTTTGAGCAAACAAGAAGAATTTCTTTTAGTTGCATTCAAATTTTCCAAAAATAATACTAAATTTCTCCCTGAATAAAATTCTCCCTGAAATGGCTTTGGGATTGAAATTTTTGTAAATATTTTTAGGGAAACAACCCAAACTACTTTTTTCTATTAGAGTTTTATAACACTAGGTACTAAAACAATCTTCTATTTTCTGCTGTAAATGTTAGATAGAGTCTTCCCAAAAACTTATCAGAAAATTAGGTAGATGCGCTGGATGGACTAAATAATTTTTAATGAATAGTCACTTAACATAAATGATATATTAGGTTGCATAAATATATAACTTAGAAGCATGAAATGAAGAATAAATCTCAACGAGATTGACATATTCTTAATTGCGTTGAATGAGGCCAGGAATAACTTTTACTAGAGGGTGTTGAAAATGGCATAATTTTGTTCTGGTTGGATAGATTTAGAACTAAAAATCAACAGTTTTCTTGCTTGCATAACTTGGGAAGATTTTTTTTATCTCAAGTCTCAACCTTATTGAATAGTATGATTTATGCCTTGCCGTGTTGAGATATGTTGTGATACCACTTGCTAGTATCCTAAACACTTTGGATGAAAATTTAGTTGTGAATTTTACTTGCAAAAGATATAAGTGAAAATATAGATTAATTGTCCCTTGTGTAGAATTTCCTTGAAATTCTGCTACTACTTGAATGAATAAATCTGAAACTAATTTTTGCATGAATACAAAAAATATCTCTACCAATTTGTAGTGAAATAGAACAAAAATAAAACACAATCACATTATAGCAAAAAAAGCCAAAATTTTCTAGGGAACCCAACTGGGAAAACCCTCTGCTAGTTGTAGAAATTTAAAATACTATCCATAATAAAATTTTAGACACCTTCTTCAAGACCAGGTTCATCAATGCTTATTGCTTTCCATATTCATCTTCATAAGCATTAGGGTTGTTGTCCGTCAACTTAGAGTAGCTAGAAAGTGTCTCTTTGATTTCAGAAAGCTGATCAACATCAACTTCATCCAAGAATCCCCTAGAAGTCTCATTAGTAGCAAGAACAAAGGTCCTTTTTTATTTTATTTCATCGCATGCATCTATCATAATCACTTATTTGTCTTCATTTCTTTCACATTCATTTTCAATGTTAGATGCAAAGGGTAATTTAGTATGATATAATCCTTAGGTAACCAACCTCGAACATATTGTTGGTTAATTTATGTTGTTTGAAGTTTATTGAGTTTGATTTTTATCATGGAACTAATAGAAGCGTACTAGAATGGGTGAGTTGATTATCTTGATAATAATGTTATGGTTTGATCTAGTCCTTGAAAGGAATTTATAGTTGATTGTCAAAATTTCACATTCCTTTCATTTTTTTATCTTCACATATAACAAATATCTTTATGTTATAGCCTCTAGCTAGATATATACAATAATTGCCACTCAGAAGTTGCATGCCATCATTTTGGAGCTTGAGCTTACTCAACTTACCTTTGTTTGAGTTTAAAATGGCATTAGATCTCATTATATCATCTATTGCAGAGCATGAATCCAATTTACCTTTGTTTTAGTTAAAAATGTAATTAGATCTTGCTATATCATCATTTATAGAGAATGAATCCAATTTCTCATAGTCCATTTGCTTGAGGTATAACAAAGCTACTTTAATTAATTAAACTTACTTTTCATATTCTATTTGCTGATTGTGATTCTGCAGGCCACATCTGCATTGGAAAAGGGGCATATTTAATGAAGTGTGGAAGGAGAGGGAAGCTTCAGTTATGTCCTTTCAAACTTTCTAAGGTATGTAATAAATTTTTAAAAAAATTCTCCATAGAATGTTGTGCTTTAACTTTTTCTTTTGATAATGCATTATTTATGTGATTTGCCCTCTCTTACACACAACCAGAGTCCAGACATACATGGTTTTTTGGGATATGTGGACAATGGATAGATTTATGCTAAACATTTATCTAGAAATTTACATTGTAGAAGGTCAAGCATTTACAGTTGAATATTTCCTTGCCACTAAATTAGAGTTGAAGAGTCAGACTCCTATTTTTCAGGCATATACCTCACTTTTAAATCAATTTATTGCTGACTCTGTATAGACCTTCCATGGGAGGGAAAAGAGTGATCACTACCATTGCTTAATATTTCTGTAGACGAAGTAAAGATTCCAAATGTGTATAAATTAGTGGCTCCTTGGAGAATCCCAAGAGTGGCACTATTGTAGCAACAAGAAATTCGTTTATTTTGAGTTCTTCATTAGTGCATTGATAGTATATTGTTTATTCCATACAATACCTCAACAGTGTATGATCAAATTACAGTTAAGCCTGTCATAATATTTTGACTTACCCTCTTTTAGAGGGAAACTAGAGTGTATTTCAAGCTTTCACATCACAATTATATCATGCAAATTTTACCTGGGACAATTTTTGTGGATCTAAGCAGCAAGATACCTATTGGAATTCAAGAGGCAATGATACTACAAAGTGGGAAAGAGGTTTCACAATTAACCTGGATTTCACATTATGGTTGGAGTCAGTTTGTTGGCAAGATGCTAGATACCTCAACTTCCTTTTTATGACTGAGTGCAAGATTGAATCCTTCAACATATTCCTCGCTCAATTGTCATTAAGTGATGGGTTTTCTCAGAAGTGTTGCACACCTATAAAATTTACTAGAGTTGTTCTTGAGTCTTCAGAGGTGGTTAGCTTTTCAAAGCACACACATACAAGAAGAGGAGGAATAATATGCCCAACTAATTTGAAGTTATCTAGCTATGAATAAGGTGTTCCAATTAATAAACCTGATTACTCACTCTACTTCTTTCTAGTGAACAACTTTGGGACATGCCATGAATCATGAGACAATTCCAACCCCATAAATATAAATTTCTTATTTATATCTATACCCAATAGATTAGAATCTGCATAAGGAGAACTCCATTCTTGTTTCGAAAGAACCTGCAATCGACTTGTACCATGCTATTTAATCTTTTCTGTATTTATTCTCATCCTTGGTCTGTGACATAAAGATGCAATAGGATACCTTGCATTTTCTATACTAACACTCCTAAAAAATAATAAAGTATGCCCAAATCTATCATTTCAAATGATCTATGTAGCTCACCTTTTGGGTTTTCAATTATCGAAGTTATTACCTATATTGATGAGAACTTCTAAAACCGATACCACAGTGACAATATATGTTATAGTTTTATCCATGTTTCTTTGAAGGTGTTTCTCCTTCAGTAGAGTAGCAATACACTGTAGTTTCCATTTAGGGGAGGAGTGTACCCAGTAGAAACCTTGGCCTGTGTGTAGATGGGTTGAATGCACATTAGACTCTATCTATTGTTTTGAAGGCGTTTCTCCTTAAAAAATACTTCATCTTAGTAGATACTTTCGGTCTGCACCTTTAGTATATGCATGCAGCCTTGGGACACATGTTGTAGATTATAGTTTTCCTATGAGGTTATAGCAGCAATGAAAGAAGTGCATCGATTTTAGGCATATTTAGTATGCTTTTATAGTTTGACTTAAATGCTCACTTTTCTTAATTTAGGTGTTTTTCTTAGTTTTGTTTTATGCACATATTTATCTTTAAGAAAAGTGCACAGTAGAGAAGGGTTCTATATTTTTAGCAGGGGACACACTTCTAGGTAGGAGGTACTCTATTCTAGGAAGCTTTTGCCATGTAGGTTAAGTGCTTTATCCGAGAATCCTAAGAGGAACTATTGTAGCAATAATAAATTCATTTATTTTGAGTTCTTCATTAGTGCATTGATAGTATATTATTTATTCCATGCAATACCTCAATATTGTATACATCCATATTTAGTATGCTTTTATAGTTTGACTTAGATGCTCACTTTTCTTAATTTAGGTGTTTTTCTTAGTTATGTTTTATGCACAGATTTATCTTTGAGAAAAGTGCACAATAGAGAAGGGTTCTATATTTTGAGAAGGGGACACACTTCTAGGTAGGAGGTACTCTATTCTAGGAAGATTTTGCCATGCAGGTTAGGTTCTTTATCGAAGAATACCAAGAGGCACTATTGTAGCAATAAGAAACGCGTTTATTTTGAGTTCTTCATTAGTGCATTGATAGTATATTGTTTATTCCATGAAATACCTCAATATTGTATGATCAAATTACAGTTAAGATTGTCATAATATTTTGACTTACCCTCTTTTAGAGGGAAACTAGAGTGTGTGCCAATCTTGCACGTCACAATTGTATCATGCAAAGTTTACTTGGCATGAGTTTTTTGGATCTAAGTAGCCAAATACCTGCTGGAATTCAAGAGGGAACAATACTACAAAGTGGGAAAGAGGTTTCGCAGTTAACCTGCCTTTCACATTATGGTTGGAATCAGTTTGTTGGCAAGATTTTGGATACCTCAACTTCCTTTTTATGACTGAGTGCAAGATTGAATCCTTTGACATATTCCTCGCTCAATTGTCATTAAGCAATGGCTTTTCTCATAAGTGATTCACATCTATAAACTTTACCAGAGTTGTTATTGAGTCTTTGGATGTGGTTATCTTTTCGAAGAACACACATATAAGAAGACGAGAAATAATATGCCTGACTAATTTCAAGTTATCTTCCTGCGAATAGGGTGTTCCCTTCCATAAACCTGACGACTCGCTCTATTTATTTCTAGTGAATAAATTTCGAACTTTTCATGAATTATGAGACATTTTCAACCCCATAACTATCAGTTTCTTATTTAAATTTATACCCACTAGATTAAAACCCGCATAAGGAGAATTCCATTCCTGTTTCAAAATAACCTGCAATCGACTTATACCATGATATTTAATATTTTATGTATTTCTTCGCATCCTTGGCCTGTGACATAAATACGCAACAAGTTACCTTTCATTTTCTATACTAACACTCCTAAAAAATAATAAAATATGACCAAATCTGTCATTTCAAATGATATATGCATCTCACCTTTTGGTTTTTCAATTATCGAAGTTGTTACCTATATTGATGAGATCATCAACAACCGAGGCCATAGTGACAATATTTGTTAGAGTTTTATCTGTGTTTCACTAAAGTTATTTTTCCTTCAATAGCACTACAATACATTGTAGTCTCCATTCAACGGAGAAGTGTACCCAATAATAGCCTTAGTCTGCGTGAAGATGGGTTGAATTCACAATAGACTTTATCTATTGTTTTGAAGGTGTTTCTCCTTCAATGGTACTTCATCTCAGCAGATCCTTTCAATCTACACCTTCAGCAAATGCATACAGCCTTGGGGTACATGCTATAGATTCCAATTTTACTGTGAGGGTATAGCAATGATGAAAGAATCACATCAAATTTAGGCATCTTATTGTTTTTGTATGAAAGCACGCTTGTCTAGTGTTTCCCAAACTTATATAGAGTCATATTTATTATACCTTTATAGTTTGACTTAGATGCTCACTTTTCTTAATTTAGTTGTTTTTCTTAGTACTATTTTATGCATAGATTTATCTTTAAGAAAAGTGCATAGTAGAGAAGGGTTCTATATTTTGAGCAGGGGACACTCTTCTAGGTAGGAGGTACTCTATTCTAGAGAGCTTCTATCATGCATGTTTTATCATAGATAGAGTTCCAATTCCTTGTCTCCTTGACAAAGTCCCAGCCAGGGAAGACATCGGTTGATAGAGTTCCAAGTCCCTCAATTTTCCAAAAACCCACCTAACCCTAGCTATATAGCCTAAAATCCTTTACATTCCAGTCATCTCTTGGCTGTGATTTCATAGAGAGAGCCCTCTCTGGTTTGGTAGGGCTAGCTACTAAACTAAAAGCTTGGTCTGTGGTTACCTCCATCGATCGCTTCATCAGTCTGGGACATTATGGAGGATAATAGAGGGCATGACAACTAGGGAGTGCCAAGGTGTTCTAGTGAATGTAAGGTTCCCAAGTCATGGAAAAATGCAATGCTAGTTGTGAGGTCATGACTACCAAGGTGTGTTAGGGAATGCTAGGGCATGCTAAGATGTGCCAGATAGTACGAAGACATGTCAAAAAAGCTAAGATGTTCCAAGTGCTAAGGCATTCCAAGATGCACAAGCGTTCCAAGTCCCTGCCTCCTCTTCTTCCATATGATATCCACTTATGACATTTCCTTTGCAATATTTGGTGCATTTGATAGTTATAGGTCATTTATAAGTTATAAATGTCTTCATATTTTCACTTCTAATTGAATATTCAACTGAACATATTGATTCTCTTATGCATAACTATTTGCCCCTCCACCTAATTTTCATAACTTCAATAACCATTAGGTAGGGACCTACATCTTTGATGTTGCTTTGCTTGTTTAGTAGAATATTATTGAGACTTTAATTTATTGAAAGTTGTAGAATTTACAATTTATGAAGTTTCAAGGTCTAATTTAAAAAAAAATATAATTCTTTAAAGGGTGTTATCTCAATGGAAGAGTACCTTCTTTACAAACAGGAGGTTGGTGGTTCGATTCCATCACACCCTGACATCCATATGGAATGGCGAAAATAAATTTTGGTGACGGCGGCTCTTTTGACCATCACTAATGAGCTTTGGTGACATTTTTTGACCCTCACCAAAAATATGAAATGGTGACAGTCAATGAATGCCACCATATATATGTATCAATAGTGACGACCCTCAAAGGTTTGTAACCATAAATCACTATGGTTGATATGAAATGGTGGTGGTCGTTGTCCATCATAATAGTCATTATTCATGATGGACATTGAATGTCACCACAACACATATACTTCTAGAAATGCGGCTTTTGGTGATGGTCAATGAATGTTTATATGCACCAATAGTGATGACCATTAAAGATCCATCACAATAAATCATTATTGTTCATATGAAATGGTGACGGTCACTATCCGTCATTATAATCAATATTTGTGATGAACCTTGAATGTCACCATAACACCTATACTTTTGGTGACACCACCTTTGGTGACATTTAGTTTTTGGTGACCGAGGTTATGGTTCATCACCATTGCTCATATGCAATGGTTACGGTTGTTATCCATCATTATAAATAATTATTGGTGACGAACTTTGAATTTCACTACAACACCTATACTTTTGGCGACCCCACCTTTGGTGACGTTCAGTTTTTGGTGACGGAGGCTATGGTCCATCACCATTTCTCATTTGAAATGGTGATGGCATTATCTGTCATTATAAATCATTATTATTGGTGATGGACTTTGTATGTCACTACAACACCTATACTTATGGCGATGCCACCTTTGGTGATGTTTAGTTTTTGGTAATGAATGCTATTTTGACCGTCACTAATGAGCTTATGGTGACATTTTTCGCCCCTCACCAATGTCCTTTTTTCTTGTAGTGATGTCAACATACCTGCATGATGCAATATGTGCCCAACAACAGTTCCCTGGCATGGGTTAGACATGGACACCGTTAGATGATGTTGTGAACATCTATTGCAAGTTTCTCTCTGAGTGCAGCTACCGAGGAGTCATGGCAAGGTTGTCTAACCACTACATCACCCCGCTTTACCAGATGATCTTCGAACAAGATCCACCTTGCATGTCCTAAGAAGTAAGGCAGGCATTTCTTAACATTATATATTGGTATGCCTCACCTGGTGGCATATTCATTAGGATGTTTGGTGGAGAGAATCCTTCTACTATACAAAAAAATGACCTCCTCATCAGCTCAGAGGATAAAGACATGATGGCTGAAGCAATAGCCAAGATCACAAGCCTTATTTCCACACTAACTCTATGTATACAATGACAACACGCTTTATAAAGCTTCTCTGTAAGCCTAAGAGAGTGTTAGTGACCCCACTAACTCTACTTGTTGGTTCGGGGACAGCATTAGTGGACCCTAATGAGAATCTAAAGGTCAACAAAGTGAATTGACTCATAAATATCTCTATATTCCCTCCTAAATCTACTCAGAAAAGCAAGGAAACATCAAAAGTTCGACCTATTTGTGGGATTTCTAACCCTAATGAAGGAGGAAAATGGGAAAGAGCTCAAAAGCATGGCAACAACATTGCTTTTACCTAAAGAAACTCATGGAGGAACTTTTCAACCCTAACTTGAATGTTACATAAGCAGAGCTAGGGATATTGTGATAGAGGTCAGATCATTTGAAGGGATAGCTTACTCGATTGTCGAGCATAGTCTCAAATCTAAGCATAAGAAGCTGGTAATAAGGGAGGGAGAGAGAGAGGAGCTGGAGGGGTAAGGGAAGGCTGATGCAACAAATGGTTGTAATCACTCTTTCGACATTAATATAGAATTGCAGTTGTATTGTCTACTCCATGGTGTTGGTACTATCATTCATTTTAGTTGTTTGTTCAATACCTTTTAGCATGAGTAGCTTAGTTATGTGTAACTAGATGTCTTTTATATATACATGTATTAATTATCAAGGTTTTATGATGTGATTATGCTTGTCTCTTCTATGTGCAGGACTTGATCTAGAGCCGGCTTAGGGTACTTCCACCTAGTTGCATTGTGCTCTCCAGCAAATCTACACAGAGATTTGAGGTAATGAATATGTTTTGATTTGAGAGTTAGTTATTGAGTATGGATATGCATGTAGCTTTGTGACAGCTGCAGATAATCGTACAGTCTACCAAGGATCCTAGGAAGACCCTTGAGGGTATCTTCATTCTCCATACACCATGCATTTTATCCTATAGCAGAAATGGTGACTCCACGGGGGACTATACTTCAGTTCTCGGTTTATCTAGAAAGTTCCTAGTTTCCTCCTCCTTCTAGACCTTCCTATACTTCTGCATTCCTTTTCTGACCCATCAAGACCTTGCGACACTCTTCTTTCATGTACTCAACCCTGGATCTGATCCCCAAAGCCCTGTTTTGAAGTGTTTTCCCACACTAATGCAGGTTAGCAGTGTAAATAGAGCTTTATAAAGCTCTATGTCTGCACAAACAGAGCGTTAGTGCCTCTAGTAAATCTTTGTGTCCTCTAGCACAGAGTGTTAGTCACCCAAATTTTGATATGCAACTGTGTCTGTGACCTCAAAGGGTTGGGAAACTTGCTTCTAGACTGATAAGGGATCTATGCAAGATCTATGTTTTAAAAGATTTTTTTTAAGAAAATAGCTTTTCTTCTTAAAAATTTTTATTTTCATAAAGGAAAAAATAAAATAAAATAAAAAAATTATTCATTATTCTGCTTAGCTGTTTAAGTTCTGCATTATTTTTGTTTCAGTAGTTGTTAGAGAGCATTGAAAAATTTATGTCGGTTATGCTAGTGTTGTAATGAATAGGATGAATGGAACGAATATTGATGTATGAAAGACTCTCTCTTGTATAATACAACTTATTTCATCGAAATTGAAAATTTACAAGCATTGTCTTTTACATGATCTTGAGTTAGAGTCCCACCAAATATCATACGTCAACGCACCTACCGAAGACACTAAAAATGTACACTTAAAATCTACCTAAAATCAATCAATAACTCTTTCTAGAGCAAACAAACATTAGTTCAGGCTAGGATCTTGGGATAGGCATTGGGAGTAAACTGCCCAAGATCAGAAACCAAAACTAGTGTCATTAAAAGAGAGAAATCCTTCTGCACTCACACTACTAGGACAACTCCAGTCAAAGTAGAGCTAAATACGAGACAACATTGGGCTATAAGTGAAGGTAGTCTGCCTTTTCTTGCAACTCCTTTGGGTATTCTGTATATCGGAGATATCGGAGCTGAGTCGGGGACCCAGGTGTCCTACCCACATAGTGTATTATCTGCGACTATGTCCCCCCCGGTAGTGTCTGTGATCTGAGGTATCCTTAGTGTCCATACTTTTAGGGACTTACATAAGGTGACTAGGGTGAGCTTCCCTAGTACCTAACACAGACGGACCTACTCTATCTTCAGCTTATGGGAGGGTGCTCGTCTTCATGAGAGTACTTGGCCCCTCAATCTCAGGTTCAGGAGAAGCTCTAGAGTAACCGTAATTGTACATTTGGCCAACCCTCTTTGTTATTCATTATGATACTGGGTTTCATCTCTAATGATCAATTCTTATGAGACAGGGTTATTTCCCTCTGTTTGTTGATTGATTCACTTAGTGTATTTTTTTATTTTTTTAGTTGTTAGAGTGTTATCATTGAGACTTTAATAAACATCACAATAAAATTTATTGATAAAAATTATCATCCATCGTGGCTACATCTAGCCCTCATCTTCAATCTAGACGACTATTAGGACTTCCCCTACTCATTGTGGAGGATCCGCCAAGCTCCAGTGAATTGGATTCCCCATCATCGGGAAATCAGTCTCTGAGATCTCACATAGAATCAGTTTGGACAACCAACGATTCAAGCTTACCAGAGGATTTCTTTACTGCAGGATTTCTTCCTCCATACAATCCTCCGATCATGAATCGTTGGACCCACTCTTGGTTCCTGTTGCATTTGTACCTCCTTTGTATCCAGTTGGAACACTTCCACCCATCCCGTCGATGACTAACGAGTCGTGGGACTTTTTGGACAGTCACTACCACACCTTTGATGGTGAACCCTGCTATGCCATTTGTCCTAGGTACAAACCCTGACATGACACCCTCCACGAGTGGAACCCAGTCTATGTCGAGTTCCACCCCTTTAGTGTCAAACTCTATACCTTCGACAAGTGCTACATACAAAATTCCTTATAACACTCAATATAGCACCATTAGCGTGGGTCCCTTCAACCAACAATATGGTTGGAATCCATTGTATAGTTCTAACCCCCAGATTCATGTATCTAGGGGCACTCCCAATATGCATATACTGGTCAGGAATGTAACAGTTCCCCCTCCATTTTTAGGCATGCATGGTCAATCACAGAATGACATGAACATTCCTTAGTCACATGTCATCGCCTTGGTCCGATTTGGGGGCATCACACACTCTACCTTTCTTGGCAACATTGGATATCCCTGACTTGTACAAACTTACAAATGACCCCATCTATCATAAGTTACTCTGGCTGCCAATCCCACATAAAATACCGACAGACATCCCTAAATTAGAAGGGAAACAAGGGGATGATCTGGGTACCCATATCACCACCTATTATCTTTGATGTGTTTCTAACTCCATGATGGATGATAGTATCCGATTACATATTTTTCCCCGCACCCTGACTGGCAACGCAGCCAAGTGGTACATTGAGTTACCACGTGCATCAGCTAATACCTTTGACGCTCTAGCGATGGAATTCTTAAAAAACTTCTAGCTACCCATCCGCTATGAGACTGGGACATAACTCCTCACTTCATTACATTAGTATACCGCCACCCACATCTCTGATCATATACATGAATGGAGTTGTAAGCAGAGGTTAGTCAAAGCTCCCCTCCCAGACTATCTCTTAGCGGATTGGTTCTGCAAATCTCTACTCCCCCAAATTGCTAAGGATGTCACCTTAGGTGGTGTGGTCACAGAAGACAAATCCATATGTCGTGCCTAGAACTTAGATCTAATATATTCACAACCTGGCACTCTTTACAATGTAATACCCAATGCCCCTGCAACTCGAATGCTCCCACTACTCAGCAACCCAGAGTGCACGTCGATGGGGTTATCGGTGCAACCTCTGGGGTGGCTGTAAAACAACTCAGCAGTCACAATGCCCAGATGTCAGTGGACCCCTCTACTAAAGTGACTGCTCTTCCTGCCATCGCGATAAACTCTATGTAGTCTACACAAAAACCCAGTGGTAAGAACAAGAAGAATAAGAAAAATATTGCTCCTTCTGAGGAGTAGTCAACAAAGCAGCAAAACCCAAAGAAGAAAGTTGTTGTGCCTCCTAACGATGGAAAGGATAAACTTGCCATATTCCCTTGCAAAATCTATGCTGAAGACCACATGACCTATCGTTTCCCGCGTCTTCAGGAATGCACAGATTTCATTTCTAAAAAGGATACTTGTAGGACCCTTGTTGTCCTGAATAATCCTTTCCCCGCTCAGCAATAGCAACACCTTATTGAAAACCAACCCCAACCCCCGCAAGGGGGCAATGGTGGTTCACAACATCCTTCAGCTAGTAAATGACCCTCTATCATTTACACCTTTGAAACGGTAGATCTACAAACCAAAGCCAAATATTGTGGAGCTCCTGTTGCTCATGTAGAGGAACCTTCCTCAAGTCAAAATCCACTGCCGCCTAATGAATTACATATCGAAAGGCCAGTTGCTAACCTTGTGATTTTCCCCCCTAAAGGGGCACTTCGATGCACAATGCACAATACATCTGCACGTGCCACCCAAAACTATAGTGCAAGTGCCATCAGCTATGTCAGTGCTAAAAGTATTACAAACATGTCCAACACAAAGGAAAGCTTTGCTTTCAACATTGGTGGCATCGACCCACAGGATTCCATGCTTGCAATTTTTGACATGGAAAATTGTAAACCTCCCCTTTCCCACCAGCTTGCGTTTCAAGTGAAAATCTTTTTGAAAGTTAAAGGTATACATAGAACTGTCATCGATGAAGGTTCTTATACTTGCATCATGTTGGCTTCATGTTGCCTCACTTTGGATTCTCCAACCCTATCCCTGTCATCGAATTCCCTTAAAGCTTTCAACGACCATACTTTCATCCCAAAAGGTTACCCAGCTAGCTACCCCATCACTTTGAGTGGGAAAACGGTAACAGTGGATATTGAAGTCATGGATCATAAACTCGACTATAATCTGCTTTTGGGCTGCAATTAGACTTACGCTATGAATTCCATTGTATCTTCAGTCTTCTGTATCATCCTATTTCCCTTGGATGGAAAGATTGTCACAGTGGACCAGCTATCCTTTTTCACCCCAGATTACTCCCCATTACCTAGTAGCTTTATACCCTTAGTGGGTGGTGTAACTAACTCTTACATTAGTATCGGTACTGGTCTATTGAAGAGCTCTTCCCTGATGGGTTTTTTCCCTCTTCTGCCACCAGCAGTTCCACAAACGATCAATATGGTTTCATGCATTCCTCACGAACTGACCGATCCTTGGATCCTACTGGCCCCTTCAAACATTGACACTTACGGAGAATAAATGCTATTGTCACCAACTAAATTGGCCAATGAGTCCATTCAATCTGCATCTAAGTCTCCGGTCACTTTGGTCATTACCAGCAATACCACTGCCCCTCCCATAACTTCTCCTTCTTTTGATCCCCTCAATCAAGTCCTACCCATGGATGAAGCTATTAGAGAGATCATCAGTTCAGAAGAGAGACCTTGGGAGGACTTGCAGCATCATGTTTCGAGATCTGATTTAGACATGATGCCTCTGCAAATCCTGTCATTTGACGCACCTGAAATCGTTTCCTCACCTTATATGAATATCCAAAATTTTGAATTAGAGGGAAGCATGGGCAATATTTCAAAGACATTGCTCATTGATATTTCAGTCAAGACAGGCGTCGTGGAAAACATATAGATTGGAGCCAATCGCAATGCTGAGGAAATTGCGAGCTTCACCTATCCTTTTAAGGAATTCCGCGATTTTTTCCCTTGGTCTTATGAGAAATGTATGGCATAGACCCTTCTATTGTCAAGCATGAGATCAAGAAGCATCGAGCATTATTTTTACGGTATTTTTCTTGTTCGTTAATACGAAAAATCCTCGAGTCTCCTTCTTCAGGCTCATTAAACTACCATGAAGAAGATTGAGCATTATTTTTACGGTATTTTTCTTGCTCGCTAATCTAAAAATTCCTCGAGTCCCCTTCTTCAGGCTTGTTAAACTACCACGAAGAAGATTGAGCGTTCTTTTTATGGTATTTTTCTTTCTTGTTAATCCGAGAAACCTCAAGTCTCCTTCTTTGGGCTCATTAAACTAGTACAAAGAAGATATGAGCGCTTTCTTTTATGGGATGTTTTCTCACTCTAAAACTAAAAAATCCCCGAGTTTTTCATCGTTGGGCTTGTTAAACACATACAACGATGGTCTGAGCAACTCTTTTTCGCTCCTTTTCTAGCTCATTAAACTGAAAAATATCATTAGAGCATTCTTTTTAGGCACTTTTCTCTCGCTCATAAAAAAAAAAAAAAAAAATCCCAAGTTTTTTCTTTAGGATCATTAAAATCTTATAAAGATGACCCGAGAATTATTTTAGGTACTTTTCTTGCTCATTAAACTGAGAAATCCTGAGTTTTTGTCACTAGGCTCATTAAAAATCTACAGCAGCAACAAGAGCACTTGCTTTTTTGGGAACATTTCTCACTCTTAAATCGAAAAATCCCCGAGTTTTTCCCTTCTTAAGGCTATTTAAATCTACGAAGAAGGAATGAGCAGTTCTTTTACCTCTTTTTCCTTTCTCACTAAATTGAAAAAGATACCTTGAGTTTTCTTCATTTGACTCGTTAAAATTTGATGAAGGTATTGAGTTTCTCATCGCGTGACTCATTAGAAATTCATAACGAATATCGAGTTTAGTTCGTCTCCTTGTACTCGTAACAAAATGAGGTCAACATCTATTGGGCATAGGTTTCTCTTTATCTGGACTCAATATATTAACTCACGGAAAAGTAACCTATCCGGGTATACTGTTAAACTTATGTCGCAACCAGTTAAAAACTATGACAAAGGGCCACCCTAGAGTCGTTCTTTACAATATTTTGAGAATCTCTAATTATGAAAAGTCCACCGAGTTATCTCATCTGGACTCATTAAATTACACAAATGAATGATAGATTCACTATTTTTATGATCCTTTTCAGACTCTTAAAACATGAAAATATTGACAAATTTTCCTATCTAGACTCACTAAACTAATCAGATAAGGCATAGAGTTGCTCTTTTTGCAATCCTTTTCAGGCTCTTAAAATATGAAAAGATTGATGAGTTTACCCGTATGGACTCACTAAACTAATCAGACGGGGAAAGTAGACAATACAATTGTATTCAGTATTAGAAAGCGTGGTTTGGCAGCAATCGTTCCCTTCAAAATGGCACCCCCTCAGATAAACATTCCTTGTGACGGCCTCTCAATATGAATCCTACCATCCTATGAGTTTAGCCTAAATTCCCAAATGTTCTTGCCTCTCTATATCCTAACACTCTTTGGTGTTCATGAGTCTAGTGCTGCATGGTTAAAATCGATGTCATGCCTTCTATTGTTCAAGGGTTAACCTTTTGTTTCCTCCCTAAACCCATCAAGAATATCCTTTCATCATGCCCTCTATCATTTTGACCCAATGCTCAAAGATTCCTCAAAAAATAGATCATTCTTGTCTCGTTTCATGATGATTGATGTAGGACACATTATTGTCAACCTTTCAACAGGTATATTCCTATCAATTTCAACACTCTATCTAGGAAGACAACCCAGAAACACATTCAGTGCCTTCGTACTTGCAAACATTAGTGGCAGGTCACCTTGTGTTTGATCAGGGGTTCTCATTATTGGCTCCTGGTTAAGCGATTCTACGGTGTTCGACGACAAAAACATTTTTCACACTCGCTAGATTTTACTGTACATCTTGGAGACCATCACCATTATTGGTGGCCTTCCTTGCATCTATTAACGGTCTCCATTATTGACTAGTAATCATACAATTTCGTGCATGTTCGACATCAATGCATATATTCACATGTACCAATCTATGTTGTTCGATGAAGTGGAAATCAAGACCTTGGGTAGAGGCTTACATCACTCAGCCTTGTTTCCTCTCCGAAGTTGCATATATTGTTTTTAGAGATAGCTCATCAGAATGATCTTATTATGACACTAGATCTGCATTGTGCTTATCGGCGGCCAGTATCGTCATATCTCTTTTATGAAAAAATCACTCTAACATAGCTACTGAGTGTGGGAATGCTCGACTCAGAGCATGATTTTAGTTTATGTGTGTGTGTGTGTGTGTGTGTGTTGTATCAGGTTTCCCATACCACCTGAAGCTCCCATCCTCTCTCTATTTTTGTCGAAGAAGAAAATTACAATTAAGAAAATTATTTCATCCATTGCCATAGCCTCTGATCTCACACTTTAGGGGGCATTTGTTATACAATAAAATTACCTCCTCATCAGCTCAGAGGAGAAATACATGATGGCTGAAGCAATAGCCAAGATCACAAGCCTTGTTTCCACACTAATGTTGTCTATACACTAACAACATGATTTATAAAGCTTCTCTGTAAGCTTAAGGGAGCATTAGTGACCCCACTAACTCTACTTGTTGGTTTGGGGATAATGTTAGTGGATCCTAATGAGAATCTAAAGGTCAAAGGAGCGAATTGACTCATAAATATCTCTATATTCCCTCCTAAATCTACTCAGAAAAGAAAGGAAACATCAAAAGCTTGACCTATTTGTGGGATTTCTAATCCAAATGAAGGAGGCAAATGGTAAAAAGCTAAAAATCATGGCAACATCATTTCTTTTACCTAAATAAACTCATGGAGGAACTTGGAAACCCTAACTTGAATGCTCCATAAGCAAAACTAGGGCTATTGTGATGGAGGTCAGATCATTTGAAAGGATAGATTACTTGATTGTCAAGCATAGTCTCAAATCTAAGCATAAGAAGTTGGTAAGAAGGGAGAGAGAGAGAGGATATGGAGGGGTAAGGGAAGGTTGATGCGACAGAAGGTTGTAATCAATATTCTGACATTAATATAGAACTACAGTTGTACTATCTACTCCATGGTGTTGGTACTATCATTCATTCAATTGTTTTTCCAATACCTTTTAGAATGAGTACCTTAGTTATGTGTAACTAGATGTCTTTTATTTATTCATGTATTAATTATCAAGTTTGTATGATATGATTATGCTTGTCTCTTCTATGAGTAGGACTTGATTTGGAGCTGGCTCAGGGGATTTCTGTTTCTGAGAAAACTAGTGTCTTTTCAAACAACTAGCCCTCTAGGTTTGGAAGCTACCCTAGAAACAACAGTTTAAAGCAGTTCAATGATTTCTTCTATGTATAATAGATAAGATAAAGATAATGGCACCAACCTGGAACTTCTTCTTAATCCCTTGCTTGATCTCTCTCCCCCTTGACAGAGCTTGAAACTCCTCCCCTTACTTAACCTGCTTGGAGAGTACCTGTAGAAACACAGTAACAAAAAACTGTCAAAGCATCTTGATCTATTATAACATAAAAATTACAGAATCAGATATATAATGAACATACAATAGCATTCACAAATGATAACATTCACAATTACACAATCATATGGAAGAAAACTTGAAGAACTTTATTAAATAGAAGGGAGAATTACAACCCGGTTGTCTAATCCAGCATCATCCTCCCAGCATCAGTCCCTCTTAACCTCATGAAATAGCAAGATCACACCAACAATACAATGCTCCTTCCTCAATTACAAACTATCAACACTTCTTTGCAATTCACAATCTTCCAACCTCTGGATCTCTTAGATGAGGGATCCATTTATAGATGTGTGCAAGGGTGTGAGTCATCTCTAGGTTTTGATTAGTGTCATTCCACTTGTTACAATTGGTTCCACTTGGAGATTTCTTGGATATCTTACACATCCCTGGGTGAATTTAGAGAGGCAAGTGTCATAGGATAAGTTTCTAGAAGATTCCATGAGTAACCACGTAGCAAACTGTCTCAGACATTTGTCCATCCTCACCCATCGCACCTTATAGAAGGCCCAAATAGTATGCATCGCATCTGGGCAATGTAACACTCAATATGTAACTTGTACTATCATTTTCACTCTCTTCTGGAAGGGACAATGTAGCCATATAAGGAGCACCAATATTTCCCCAAGAAGGAAAAGGACTAGGATTGCCCTCAAAAGGGATTCCTTGATTAGTGGACTCTGAATTCGACGCCATATGTCTCAACCTAAGATCAACTAAAGAACATGGATGTTATTCTGATTTCAGTTAATTTTAATGACGCTTTGACACAACTTTGCTTTTTTAGTTTTTAAGATTCGAGAAAAAGTTAAAGATGACTCTAGTCACCTTCAATTTTTAATGAGCCTGGAGTGGCAAGTGCTCAGATGGACCTTTTATTTTAAAGAGTCGAAAAGGAACAAAAGTGACTACTCTGGAAAATCTAGATAGAGGGATTACCAAACCAATCAAAAAACTACAATATACACCTTAGTGATAAATTAAAGGGAAATTACCAAGGACTTATGTACGACATTCAATCTTCCCGAATGTTGTGTTCAGTGCATTGCAATCAATAAGGCGGCAAACTCGACTTCCTATGGATAAAGGATATAAGCCTATTGTGGTCTCCCAATATATACACGATGGTACAGGGAGCACAAGTCCGTGCTAACACTTGTCGTATCAAGGAGGATTAATCACCCAACCTTCGATGAAAATGATAGTTACTATTTTTTCCGATGCCGGAACACGTCTCTAGCCTAGACCTCTAGATGTGTTGCATTAAGTTCCAAAGCATTGTTAGGTTCAAAATTTATTTTAGAATTGATCTTGTTTAGAGTTTTCCTTTCAATGGTTCACCGTGTGATGATGATTTGAGATTCCTAAAATTCAATCTACAATGATAAACAATCTTTGTTTATTTTGAGCAATGAAAATCCTAGCTACAAGGGAAAGAAGATTACAATTCTTTCAAAAAAAGAGCAAAGAGCACACACTAGTGAATTTTCCTAAATCATTTTCTGCACACCAAGTAAATGCAAATTCAAATGCATGTATTTGTTTTTCGTTCTCCTTAATGTAAAAAATGCCAAAAAGGGAAACTAAATGCAGCAAAGATCTGAAATACTTCTTTCAAAATGACATTTTCGACAATTTCTTCTTCAAAAGAGAAAGGAAGACTAAATGACACTTTTCAATTTTGAATAAAAAAATGCTTTCGACACTTTGAGTAAAAACAAATCAAATGAAATACATGATAAAAAGTTCAATCAACTATCCAGGGAAGGAAGAATCCATGACACTTCTCTTTTCGACACAAAGCGACAATTATGACACTTTTGTACCAAAGCAACAGATCAATTTAAGCAACTTTTCCACAAAGGATTGTAAATGATGAACAAATACATAAAAACATTTACTAATCCTAATCTAATGGAGGCTAATCTATGTGATGCAAGTAGGCTTACTGTTCATAGGCAGAAAAACAACTAAACAAAACTAAAAACAAGGTCAAAAACCCCCAATTTCTAGAATGGAAATAGGTTAAGTCATTCATCGCACCTGGGCTTCACAGAAACAAGGATGCATCACACTTTACACACTTGGGAGGTGTGATGCATACTGGGTTACAGTGACAGATAGTGCGATGGGTCAGGGAGCACAACTGAAATGGGTTTTGGCCCATATGTGCGACTGTTTTCAGTGAGGTAAGCTGAGTTATGATGGATAGTAAAGAGCAAAGTACATAAGAATGACTTGAGAGGTTACTGAGCTACCAAAAGGGCATCTAGATGTGCTTGTAAGTCAAATGTTTAATTCATAAACTAAACCAGAGATTGACTGAAGTAGCATTCATCTACTATGCAATTGTAGAGCAAGAGCAGTTCGAAGGCTACCTGGCTGACTTCAGGCTCTATCTATAGTTTATAAAACAAAAAATAACAACAAACAAACATCTATTCGCTCCCCAGTGGAGTCGCCAATTTGTTTTTGGGAAAACTAGAGTCTTTTCGAATGACTAGCCCTCTAGGTTTGGTAGCTACCCTAGAAACAATAGTTTAAAGCAATTCAACGATTTCTTCTATGTATAATAGATAAGAGAAAGATAATGGCACCAACCTAGAACTTCCGCTTAATCCCTTGCTTGATCTCTCTCCCCCTTGACAGAGCTTGCAACTGCTCTCCATACTTAACCCACTTAGAGAGTACCTGTAGAAACACAGTAACAAAGAACCATCAAATCATCTTGATCTATTATAACATAAACATTATAGAATTAGATATGTAATGAACATACAATAGCATTCACAAATGATAACATTCACAATTGCATAATCATATGGAAGAAAACTTGAAGAACTTTATTAAATAGAAGGGAGAATTACAACCCAATTGTTTGATCCAGCATCATCCTCCCAGCATCAATCCCTCTTAACCTCATGAAACAGCAAGATCACACCAACAATACAATGCTCCTTCCTCAATTACAAACTATCAGCACTTCCTTGCAATTCACAATCTTCCAGCCTCTAGATCTCTTCGATGAGGGATCCATTTATGGATGTGTGCAAGGGTGTGAGTCATCTCTGGGTTTTGATTAGTGTCATTCCACTTGTTACAATTGGTTCCACTTGGAGATTTCTTGGATCTCTTCCTCATCCCTAAGCGAATTCAAAAAGGCAAGTGTCATAGGAGGAGTTTCTAGAAGATTCCATGAGCAACCACCTAGCAAACTGTCTCGCACATTTGTCCATCCTCGCCCATCACACCCTATAGAAGGCCCAAATAGTATGCATCACACCTGGGTAGTGTAACACTCAATATTTATCGCACCTTGCCAATGGAGTAGTCAGTATGGTTCAATTTAGGCCATTTCTAGATGGTTTCTCAGGTGGAATTTTTGGGGAATGATGTAATCAGATGACCATGTTCTTTTAGGGGTTGATGAGCCCTAGTTTATCGACATATAATTTTGGGGTTGATGTGCCCAAATATGTCTATAACAAATTCCACCTAGCTAGATTGTGCTCTCCAACAAATCTACACGGATACTTGAGGTAATGAATTTGTTTTGCTTTGATAGCTAGTTATTGAGTATGTACATGCATGTAGCTTTATGACAACTGTAGATAATCTTACATTCTACCAAGGGTCCCAGGAAGACCCTTAAGGGTATCTTCATTCTCCATACACCATGAATTTTATACTATAGTAACTTCGTATGAGCTAACAAGGTTAACCATGGACAAGATAGGCATGCATGAGGTTGCATACCAGATCTCCATAGGGTTATCATCAGGACTGCACATGAGGAATAAAGCACCATGGCTTACTCCTCCTTTGTGGATTGTATTGTACAATATATATACCTTGAAGGATGTGGATGTCGAGGTCGAGGACTTGAAGAAGTTTGGGTTCGGCACCAAGAGTTTAAATCTGTATGATCCCCACTGCATATGGAAGAACCAATGTGTGAAGGTGTATTACGCTTGGATCCATGAGGCATGTCATTGGCTACAGAAATATCCTTGGAGTTATTTCTACAACTCCTCTAGGCTCAGTGAACCAGTCAGCATAGTGGTATAATGGAAAGCAGCACTATAGGAAGAAACAACACTAGTAGTAGTGATCAGCAAACCAGCACAAGAGAAAGGCAAGAGGAAAATTTTTGAGAGCGCAAAGGCTAAGAAAATCTATAAGTTCATAGAAGATCTACTTGTTGAGAAAGTAGAATTGGAGATAGAGGTGAAGAGCTAACAATGTGAAAGGAGAGTAGAATGGAGGAAGAGAGAGAAGAAAAGGTTGGAAGATGTAGAGAGGAACTTGCAGAAGATGGAGAAGAAGTTGAAAGCATAGCAAGATCTTAGGAGAAGAGAAATGGAAGAAAAGAAAAAACAGGAACAGGAGGAAAGGCAAGGTGCACTAACAGAAAACTACACCTATATAGGTCGAGGAAGCAGAGAAGCTTGCAGATGAAAAAGGGGGTGAACAGGTGCAAGTTACAGAATTTCTCAGCAGGTTGAGCATATGTTTGAGGCAATAGACATGGAGACCAAACAAGAGGTACAGGACCAAGACACTGATCTCATGCTGAGAGCATCTGAGGTCACACCGTAGCCTCTGCCACCTCCAAAATGACAACCAGTCTCGAGCAAGCAAGGAGAAGTTGTTCTACTTGATGATGATCTAGAGATGGGTGTGTGCAATCTATCATTTGACAATTCACAACAAATTATTGTACAGGCATGAAGAAAGCATCTCCCAGATGATCACACATCACATGCACACATAGACGAAAGGGTGATTGTGTCAGATGTTAGAAGACATCCAGCTACCATAACCGAGGCTTCTAAGGCTTATGTGGAATCCATGAGTTTGATGAACAAGTTCTTGATAGAAAAGAATGGCTGGATGGCCAAGACTTGCAAGAGGCCAGGAAAAGAACAGTGCAGTCTGTAGAATCCGGTATGGCAGAAATGAGGAAAGAAATACTTGCAGAGATATCAACTTTGGAGACCACCATGCGGACATTGTATAGCATATTTTTTGTTGTGCACAAAGTGGTTGTCCATCTATATGGTATTCAGCAGCAGTGCACACAGACATTTCAAACTCTCAAAGAAATCCACGCTGCTATTGCGCATGTACAAGAATGGACAATGAGGTACAAGGGAGCCCCGCTGTACTTGTAGAATAGGATGAAGCCATATGTAGATCTAGAAAAATCATGTATTCATATGTTGATCCAAAACTATGAGCATCTCCATCCGCTTACCACTAGCATTGAGGCGTCCTATCCATGCTTGTTCAGGATTCTGGTTGTCATGGTGTGAATGCGCAGGATCCCTTCCATCGGAACCCTCACCCAAGCCATGAAGAAGAACCAAATCATGTTGGAGGTCGACGGGTACATAGAGCAGTTGATGCATGAAGCCACCAGTGATTACTTGCAGCTCAACATAGAAAACATGCAAAATTACATCGGTGGTCTAGCCACATTCATGACAGTGTTGCACATGCCTCAGGATGAGCTGGAGATAGGTTTTAGAACCATATACCCGAAATCCATGGAGGCAAGAGTCTGCTTCGATAAAGATGTCACCAAACAATATGCGGACACAATAGCATAGTGCCAAGCTTGGTATCAATTCATCACCGAAGACCAACACAAGGATGTTACCAAGTTAGTCTTTCCCCAAGACCCTGAGTGATGTTGTTTGTGTTGTTAGGCTGAATCAAGCTTATTTTTTCCCACATGGGTATATGCAAAAATTATATTATTGTAAATATGTTGTAAGTGAAATTCCAAGTGTCACTAGTGGAATGTGAATAGTCACTATGTAATGTGAAGAGTCATGAGGGTATTCCAAGATTCAATGGGGAATGTCAAGTGTCTCCCCACCCTTTGTTATATATAGAACCTCATAACTCATAGTACAAGATTTTTGGGGCCAAGCTTTTGGCTAAGAATTTCTTTGAGAAGGCTTGGAGAATATTGTCACGAACCTTGGCTTCTCCATAGTGTAGAGTGAGTACTTCTATTTGGAGGAGTAGGCGGTGTTGACTGTAATGTTTCACTATTGGGGCTAGTGGCTATCAATGGTGTATGTAAGGATGGAACTTTAACATTAATAATATATAACGAAGCCATCATGTTTTCATGCATATGTTGTTATTATAGTTGGACTATTCTGGTTGCTTTATAAATTTATATTATTTAACTTACGCATTTTTTTATGAACTATTTTCTATGAAATTGTATGAATATTGTTGCAGACATGTTGTTGGTTTAACCCATCACTTTGGTTTGTGGACTATTTCACTTTCCATCTTGTGATGCCATTCCACTCGTTTGTTCCTTTCAGGTCCCATACTATTACAGGCTTCTAAGAGACACATTTTATTTCCCCTCCATGTGTTAGAACCCCCATGCATCTCACTTGACTTGTTACAAGGTCACACACTTGCTTCTAACAAAGTTATCACACTCACCTCTACATGCTACCACATTCAAGGAATTACTTTACTACCTACTGCTAGGAATCCTACTCCAAACAGTCTGAGGTGTAGTTGGGACTTCTTACTTGGGATATCCCTTGACATGTTGGTAGGTCCAACACCGTCAACAAGATGGAAACACCATAGGTCAAGACACAACAAACTATGGGTAGAGGAATGGAGATAAGAGAGTGTTATAGGCCATTTTGTCACGTCCTATTAATGGAACTACTAATGGGATCAATTAAAATCCTATTCCCCCTTGTCATCATCTTGCACAAGGATGCCACTTTCATTCCCTAGATTTTTTGCCTGAAGCTACACCATATGAGCTAGTTTTAGGACCAACTCACTCTAGCCTATACCTAGACAACTTTAACCGAAAGGTTGCTCCACTGTGGATTGTGTTGATCACCTACATGTTGCTCCCCTTTGCACCTATGTTGGTTATAGAAATTCGAGAAAAAGAGAGAAATTTTGGAAGCTTCCTCTTCCAAAAGTTTCCAAAATTTGTTACAACCATTTACCTCATAAAAAAAAATTGAATCCTTTCCTACCCTGTTATAGACATTTTTGTGCCTTATAGTATGAAGCATGAAATGTCCATAATCTAAGGGATCCAAAGTCCCTAAACATGTTGTTCCTACCCCTAGAGGAACAAGGTCAGCAAACCACAGCACTGAATAAAAGTTCTCCACCTGAAAACACTAAAAAACAAGGCAATTCTGGATCATGTCAACTGCTCCACTGAGCATCTGCGTTGAATGTCAACTGCTCCACTGTCTACCTGCGTTGAATGTCAACTGCAAAGAAGGCTACCTGCGCTGGGCGAGTTTGGACATGTGGCACAGTCATTCCTCAAGGTGTCAATGCCCAGGAAGCTTCCAAAATGACACTTGGATCAGGGAATTCGACTAGTGATGAGTAAGAGGTTCTAGATCTCCAAGTGGAAGCAAGAACCTCCAAGTGGACTCAAGAACTGAAGAATAACTGAAGTGAGAGAGGACACTAGTCAGCTTCATGCCAGCCTCAAGCTGACTCATCCTTTCTCCAAAACTCCTATATATAAATCTCTCTCATGAGGTCTAGGGAGGCTGGAATCTTGTAAATGTAAAGAATTGCTGTTGGTTTGAGTTTAGAACTATTGGGTGATTTGCTTTGAAGGAGGTGAAGAGGAGATTTCTTTCTGCTGGGAAGGTGATGCTGGATTGGGCCTCTTATGGTTGTATCACTTAACTTTACTTCTTCCATTAATAAAGCATTTGAGGTTCTTCTATATGCATGTGTCTCAATGATGTATTATTATACTTGTGTATTTGATTTATTCTAATCCTTGAATGAATTATGAATGTATGCTTCTTGTAGTTTCCCTCTCTTGTCATTTTGCAGGATCTTGGTGTAGCTGGGCCAGTGAAAGAGCAAGGAGCTGGGGGCAAGCAGCAAAGAGAGAAGATTGGATCAATCATTAGCGGAAGACATCGGTTAGTGGATCTCTTTCTCCCCTCTTTTACATCTCATAAAGAAGTAATCTCAAATAGCTTTGCTTTGATTGTTGTTGAGGTACTATCACCCTTAGAGTGGGATAGGGTCATTCCGTATTCGATAGGGTCTAAGATAGCTACCTATCTTAGTGGGACTAGCAGCTCTGCATAGACACTGTATTTCCTGATAACACCTTGGCCTTTACATTTTATGCACCATACTTCCTCACGCGCCTCTTGCCAGGGTGCCCTATCCTGCTTCAAGCTCTACATTTCCAGGAAGATATTTTGTAGTTGTTCATGGATTTGTTGAACTCCCAACCCCGGATCTTGTATCGATGTTTCATGCAACCTCATCGCCATTTCTAACGCTTTGGCCTGGGTTGAAAGCCTCTGTTGTGATAATGTCATTCTAAGGTGTGATGTCAAAGATGCCACAAACCATGTGTAGTGTTGTGCATCCATTAGCATCATATTAGCCTCGCAAATCATACTCCTCAGCCGCTGATCCAAATCCTAGGGGGGTCTCGCCTGGAAGCATCGTGATTTCTTTAAACCCGATGATTGACTGTGTCTCTAATTTCAAAAGGGCTAAATTCTCTGTTCAACACATTATGGATCTCTGTTGTCCCTAGATTTGGGTGGTCATTGGAGTGCTTGATATACCACGTCAACACATGATCTTGCATTGCGCTCACCAATGTGGCCTTCTTAATGTTGTCATCTATAACACCCTGTGCTTCCCACGCTACTCTTACCACGAACCAGAACTAGTCCAGATCCTCATTCCCTACTCCTCTAAATACAGGCAGCTCGATTGTGCTCGCCATGCTGAACTACGGGGTTGGTGGAGGTAGAGTGGGTGGAGATGGAGGTGAAGGAGGTGAAGTGGATGGTGGCATGGGTGGAGGTGGTAATTGCGAAATGCACTACCTTATCAAACTGACCACACTTCTCAGAGAGACCCGAGCGAGCTCTTCCTCGCTCTCTTGTGAAGGTGAAATTAAGGGATTGTTTCCTAATTCCCCGCTACCTTTGTAGATCTTTCTTCTCCACGTCATTCCAAACATTAATGTATTTGCATAACCCGCTTTTCACATAATAGCATCTTAATCCAAGTATTCAAATATTTAATGTACTTACCTCGTAGTCCCTTGATAAAACTTCATTCTACTTTGTTGTATCTCACGGTCATGTCTATCGCAAACTCAGTGATAAATCACCCTATTATCCAGTCGAGCCAATGGTCCACAGCTCGTGTGATCTTGTCTTCTGATGCCTCTACTCTATGCACTAATTTTGGAGTCCACACTATCAATTGATTGAGCTTACACCTTCCCTGGTTGTCGGCTAACCTTGCGATCCACTCATACAATTCAAAAGGAAAGGATGCAAAGAAAATCTCATGGATTTCCATATACACGTAGGGATCCAGCCACCTCTTCTCGAATACCAGCAAAGTTCTTTTCTTGTGTCACGAACTCGTGAATCTTCTTGTCCACTCACTCTTTAATTTCCTTCTTTGCTGGGTTATAGTGGCACGACATCAGACATCCCTTAGGTAGATCCCAGTCCCGGCAACAGAACCACTTTTTGGCTAGTTTGGGCCTGACCCAGGTTCAACAGTGAGTTTAGCCAAGCAAATCCTAGTACTATTGGCCCTTTCAGCAACAATCCATGGAGCATGGACTGAGGTCTCACCCGAAGTAGTATGGGAGGGTGTTGGAACCAGGTTTCCACACCCTAGGGATGCCTTAATGAGGGTTTTGGAGGTTCGAAATCCTAATCTTCATGCTGCATTGCTTCACGCAGCTTTCTATTCTTTGCAACCCATGCGCACCTTTGTGAATACAATATTATTTCGATCTGATCCTTACTATGCTTATTATATTAGTGCTTAACTTAGTTTGTGCAGGCCCCATATTTCTTATTACTTATTCAACTTTCAGATTAGAGCGTGTACTCAAAAAAAATATAAATGCATAAAGTTAACCGGAACATAGAAATACAAATTTGAAAATAGACGCACAATATTCTGCATCAAACTTCTTTATTAATACTCAAGTTCAGTTACGGGCCTACCTCCGCCCTGCGCACTCATCTATAGGAGTCCACACACTCAGCTGTGGACTCTACTAGGCCTCTGCGCACTCAGCTGCAAAGCCTATACCTACTATTACGACCCAATATACCTCAGATTCACTTCTATCTTCTAACCATGCCTTTGCATCTATCTATTACTTCTCAAAACTCAGAAAAATTGTCTTTACACTTAAATCCTCACTCTATTTATACAATCCCATGGTTTGCGGACCACGAGTAGGTAGACACACTTTACATTAAATTACATTATTTTAGGGTAGACAACCCTAGACTCTCACATTCTGCAGCCGTATTTCGCAGGGTCTTTGCATTACATTGACCAAAACTCGGGCTTTATGCCCCAAAAACATGTTATGGGGGGGATCTGCTACCCAACACTTACCCAGTGATGGAACCTTCACAAGTCTAAACACATTACTGTGAACAAACTCTAATATATGTTTTGCCCTATTACCACTAGAGGCGAAACTCACCTGATTCTGCTTCCCATATACACAATTTTCACAAAAATAAAATTCCAAAGAGTTATTACTCATACCTTCTACCATACCTTTATCATGAAGTATTCGAAGGCCCTTCTCTCCAATATGTCCAAGCCTTTGATGCCACAACATGGTCTTCTCTCCAGAGACCATTGGGATTTCTGCTCTACTTTCAGGAACCACGGAACTGTTTCACCCGTCAACAACAGTGCTACCTTGCAGCTTCTATAGAGTTCCAATTCAAACTCCCCACATCAATACCAGTGCCCCCTGAACCATCTTGCAGGTATCCTTCTCGAACACTTTTTTTACACCTGCATCATCCAGCTTACTTACAGAAAACAAATTTTAGGCTAATGTAGGAATATGCAGAACACCCGGAAGTGTTCTAAGCCTTCCACCTTGCAACTTCAACTTTACTTTTCCACAACGAATGATTTTAGCCTTCCTGTTGTTAGAGCCTAGATTTGCCTCAGGCTGAAAAGACAAGGTTCTAGGTCCACATCAAACCACGCTCAGCCTCTAGCTAGCCCTACGAGGATAGGAGAGGGCTATCTCCAGGTCGATCTCGGAAAAAGACAAGCGATGGGCCTTGAGATGACTGAAATAAAAGCTAATTTTAGGCTAGGTATGAAGTACAAGGGTTTGTTTTGAGTTTTTGGGGGTTTTGTCTTGGAAACAGGGAAAGGCAAATTGGGCTCGGGGATGAGGCACAGTTTCTGCAGAGTTTTGATTGGGGCAAGGAAGGCAATCATTTTAATGCTTTAAATTGAGTGAATGGGTAGATCAAACTGGTGAGGAGCTAAGGAGAGCAAGAGAGTCTCAAGAATTCTCCTTAAACAGATGAAAACAAGGAAATTTAAACAAATTCAAAGGCAGATCATAGCAGTTAATGGATATTACCTTAATCACTCATTTGTTTCAAATTTAGAAGAAGAGATAGGAACATGATACACATAATGCTAATGAACTGACAATTACTTAGAGAAGAACACCATCAAACCATAAAGCCACATGGATCCCAAATAGTGGTGCAAAACCCTGGTCATTCCTTAGCCAAAAATGCAGAGATAGAATGTACAATGATATGCCAAAGAAATCACTAGTGTCCAACCCTGAAAATGACTTAGAAATTACATGATATAGACTATCCCAACCCATTCCCTTGCCTCTATGGATTGAGCTCATCATTCTAGGAGTTGTTTCAACCAATTCTAAACAAAGCACTAAAATCTAGGCAATCAAAACAACCTGCCTCTATAAGGTAGGAAACTGATTCATTCATTAAATTTTCACTTTTTAGTGAATGAATCCTCTAGAACAAGTAAATAAGTGCCAAAATTACATCAATTTTATCCAATTACATCAAGATAGATCAAAAATTACATCAAGAAGCAAAACTAGTCAAACTGGCCGAATTTCTGAGCTGGAAGGTGAAAAATTGAGCAAAAATCCTTTATGCGTCGCGCCAAATCCTCTATGCATCACGCTATTTTGACTCTAAGTTTTAGGCACTTCCTGAAGTCCAAATTGAGCCCCAGTGTGCTGGTTGGAAAGCCCTACCTGTCTACTTTCCAACCCAAGTGGAATTTCTGAATTTGGATGTCATTTGCCCATCCAAAACTTCAATCTCCCAAGACTTCTTCCTGTGTGTCAAAATAGGGGCAATGAGGTCATTTTTTGTGTTTTTGGCCTCTTGAGGACTCAAAACTTGCCCAAACTTCTTGGACATGCACCAGAAGTCATGATTTTTCATGAAAAATCCAAAAATGTAAACTTTTTGCAATTTGGAGCTCCCTAGCAAAAGCGCGCGCCACGTGGCGCGACGCACAAGGAGGAAAACCCTGTTTTTTAGTGCAAAAAATTTCAAAATGTCAAAAATTGCTCCAAATTTCTTGAAATTTGGGTTGGAGCTTCTTCATTAAGTGCCATGCTGAGCTAAAGAGGCTTTGGCCAATATCTGAAGATGATCAAGCTCCCTTTGCCTCTTTTGCTTCCTTATTGCCTTCCTCAATTTTGCCTTTAAATTCCTGATTCGTGCCTTGCAGACCTTGTTCCACGCCATGTAGTGGAAAGCCATGTGTCTCAGCAATGCATGGTCCTTATTGGCCTTTTCCAATAGTCTCTCTAAGTGCATGTTAACTCTCTCAATATTAGACTCCTGATCCTCATCAATCTCTTGCTCCAATGACGTGAGCTCAATTCTTCTCCTTTGTGCAGCTTGGTGATTCTCGCAGATGTTTTGTAACTCCATGATTGCTTGCTAATATTCAAGCTATTTGTTCCTCTGCTCCAAATACTTCATAATCCACTTAGCTCTCTCCAAGTCAAGGGATAAGGCTTGGATCTCTGTTTGCTGCTCCTGGATGATCTCTCTAAGCAGCGCACTTTGCGGGCCCATATATGTATCATCATCATGAAGGAGAATGAAGACGGTCTCTCGTTCACCTGATGGCCCCTCATCCTACATTGGCCTCTTGCCTTTGTCATGTACTTGTGGTGTTGATGTCGAAAATGAGGCCCCTTCCACCCCGGGTGGAGATAACACTCACTTTGCTACTGCAAAGAAATGTCTAGTGCCTCTCTAATATGTGATGAATACGGCACACTAGCAGTCTCATGGCGCACATACTAATGAGAAGGTTCACCTTCATGCTTAACCTCTGATAATCCCTGTGAATCTCTGAAGAAGTCATGGGAGATGAAATCATCCCAAGTGATGCCCTGTAATCCAAGCTGATGAACCACCATAATCTTAGTAAGAGCAAAATGATAAACACTGTTAAGTTGCTGCTGAGGTGTTTTGTGTTGCACAAGGTTGGTCATCCTCTCTATGTTCTGGAAAATGAAATATGGAATGTTCATCATCCGTACCCTGGTGAAATGCATTAGCAACCTGATGTGATAAGCGTATAAACGAGAGAACCGTCCCTCACAGCTGAAATATTTCATGATCAATTTCATTAGTGGAGCATATTCATCTTTCAGATATTGGAATGGAAACACTCTCTTGAGCTGCCTCAAGAAACCGGTTTTAATGTATGGCTCATAATGCTACCGGTCAATCTTTTGCTTCTTGTTCCATGGTTCTCCAATGTTCGGTATGCCAATTTCTAATGAGACAGTTTCTGGTGTAAGAGTGAAGGTGACACCGGCTAAGATAGCTTGATCTCCATGTAAGTGCAACATGAATAGACAAGCTAGCTCATGATGAAATTGAACACTAGCCACCTTTTGACAAAACTCATAGCATGATTGGCTAGAAACAAAGCATAGCAAGAGGGCAAGCCTGCAATTCTGTAAGGGTGGTCGGTTCTTCTCTAACATGTCTGCCACTTTTATGAGGCCTCCAGGGTGCCTGTTCTTCCAAGGGTGAGTCACTTTGGGTTTCCACTTCATAGTCCGATGAATGCTCAAATGCCATGATTGTTGTTTTTCAAACTGCCTTGGAGATGAAGATGCTGGTGTATGAAAACTGTTTAGACTGCTCTTTTAGTAATGTGTGCCAACTTTGCCACCAAAGGGGAAAACCAATGACACAGGGACTGTTAGGAAAGGGACATAATATCAAGGGATTAGGAATTATTGGGAGAGATTTGTTAGGGAAATATGGGAGAGGGTTTGAGGGATTTATGTGTGGGATAGGGTTTAGGATTTCACATTTGAAAGTTTTGGGAAAGGGAATTTAGGATAGGGGTTTAGTAACTTTAGGGGATGGGGAACAATGGAGTCAAGGAGCAAAGGGAATTAAGGAAAAAAGAAATAATGGAAAAGAGTAACTTTGGTGGTAAACAAGTTTTGAAACCCTAGGCAGCAGCTTACATGTGAGGAATTCAAAATGATAGGGTTTGAATTTTTGTTTCTATCATTAGCATCCATAAACCACCATCACTTATCACACAATTGGATGAAATACTAAGATAAGGACCCTACCTGGCAAATCCATGCAAGTTATAGGCAATTTGCAGAAATTTCAATCAAATTCAGGCTTTCAGGTGTATGCGCCACGCCGCATACCCAACGCGTCGCGCCTATTCAGAATTACACTGGACAATTTCTCCCTGTGCGCCGTGCCTCCCCAGTGCGCCGCGCCACCTGCTCTCTGTGCCACGCCGGCCAAATTTCCTCCAACTTCACCCAAATCGCACACTAACTCTACCAATTTGCTTTGAATGGCTTCTATTTGGTCTTGGCATACAAATGACATTGATCTTCATGAAAATATATTTATAAAGACATGGATTATATTTTTGACTCTCCAAGACCCATATTTGTAATGTTTTGGCATTAGCACTTTTTCCATTTTCATACAACTCTATTTTTAAATTTCCTTTTTGATTTTTTGACTAAAATGATGAAATTCTTGGCAATTTTTTTTTTTTGCAGGGATAGCTGACATGGAATTTGGCAAAGGAGACCAGGTGTTATAAACGTTTTTGGGCACTGCAACCCCAAGCATAAATGTCCATAAACCAAGGGCTCCTAAGTCCCTAAAGGTGTTGTTCCAACCCCTAAAAGAACAAGGTAAACTGATTACAGCTTCTACCAAAAGTTCTCCATGAAAAACCACTCAGAACTGGTCAAAACTGGATCATTTCACCTACTCCATAGGCAAAGTGCATTGCATCCCACCTGAATACACATATTAGGTGCATTACATGTCAAAAATCCCTTCTATGGGGTGCGATGGGCGATAAGAGACAAATGGCAGGGTCAATCCGCAAGGTGGAAAAGCATGGAATCTTCCAGAAACTTCTCATGTGACACTTGCCTCTCTGAATTCGACCAGGGATGAGTAAGAGATCATCAATATCCAAGTGGAATCAAGACTATCAGAGGGAAGACACTAATCAAATCTCAAGTTGACTCACCTCCCTTGCAGACACCTATATATGGATCCCTCATCCCAGAGATCCAGAGGCTGGAATTTTGTATCTTGTAAAGAAGTGTTGTTGGTTTCTTGGTGCAATATCATAGTGTTGGGTGATCTAAGCTTTTCATGAGGTGAAGAAGGGCTTCTTGCTGAGAGGATGATGCTGGGTCAGAACAATTGGTTGTAATTCTCTTTGCTCTTTCTTGATTATCAATAAATCTATTCAAGTTTTCCTCCATACACTTGTGTTATTGATGTTTTATGCATTTGTATGGTTAATATAGATCTGATCCTATATTGCTTATGATAATAGATCTATGTTCTCATATAGTTTTATGCTGCTTTGATTCTACAGGTACTCTATGAAGCTGGGCACACAAGAAAGCAAGTAGCAAAGGACTATCAGAAGAGAGAGGAATCGAGCAAGGAACCAAGCGCAAGACGGAGGTTGGTCTCCTTTATTCGTTTCTCATCTATCTCTCATAAAGGAAAACGAAAGTAGTTTTAAGTTTGTTTGTTTCTAAGGTAGCTACCAGCCTTAGTGGGATTAGCAGCTCTACATAGACACTATTCCTGGTAACAAAATGGCAACTCCGCTGGGGAGCGAGTACATTGTTTTTTCATCTACATTTGTTTACTTTATAAACTTACAGACGAAGCCTGAAGTCAAGCCAGCTAGCCTTCGAACTGCAACTGCTATGCAAGTGCAAAGTGGATCAACGCTACTTCAGTCAATCTCCTGGTTTTGTTTATGAATTAAAAAATTGATTTACAAGCTCTCTAATTGCCCTCGTGGTGGCCCTAGTAACCTCTTTAGATCTACCCCTATGATTGATTTACTGATTACCACTTTCTCGGCCTAAATCCCTGAACTGAACTGCAAACTGTGACCCGGAACCCAATCCAAGTCTCGTCCCTAATCTAGCGCATTGTCTGTTCTGTGAACTTCAAATGCAGCGCACTTCCCGAGTGTAGTAGGTGCATTGCATTTCAGTTTCACTGTGTTACAGGTGCGCTGATCAGACAAGGCCTTGTTCCTAAATTTTGGCTTCTGTGTTCATTCTTTTCAGTTCTATTCAAGAGTTTTGCTTCCTGTAGTCAGTACACCTCTGTTTGAAACCCCTTTTCTTGCTGTTATTCCGCCTCCATTGTGCAAATAATTGTAAATGTTTTTATGTATTTTTTGAGTCATTTTCAGTTCTCCTTTACAAAGAAGTAGCGTAATTGCACTGTCGTTTCTTGATTTGAAAGTATCGCAAGTGTCGTTTTCAGTCATAGAAGAGAATCTGATTGTTCTTGATAGTCGATTACACTGTTACTCTTGTATTTGATCTGAATTAGTAGTTTTTTCTAGTGTCTAAAGCAAGTTTTCAATTCCAAATCACAAAGTGTTGTCATTGTCCTCATTTTGTCTTGAAAAGAAACTTGTTAGTAATTGTCACTTTGAAAAAATAATTCAGATTTGCGCTTAGCTTTCTTTTTATCATTTACACATTAAGAAGGCTGAAAACAAATACATGCATGTGCATTTGCATTTAGACTATTTTTTGGTTTGATTTAGGACAGTGCATATAGTGTGTGCTCTTTGCTCTTTGTTGAAAGAATGCCATCTCTCTTTCCTTAGTAGCTAGGATTTTCATTTGCAAAAAGAAGACTAAACGACTATTTATCATCTTAGATTTCATTTTAGGAATTTTACATCTACATCACACGGTGAACCTGAAAGGCAAATTTCTTAAGCAAGATCAACTATAAAATAAATTTAATGAATCTAAAAACGCTTTGGAACCTAACACACAACATCTATAAGTATAGGCCAGAGACGTATTCCAGCGGCGTAAAGCCTGGTAACTGTTGTTTTCACTGTTGGTTGGGTGATTCCTTCACTTTGAGATGATAAGTGCCAGTACGGACTTGTGCTCCCACATACCATTGAGTATATTTTGGGAGACCACAATAGGCTTTATCCTTTATCCATAGGAAGCCGTGTCTGCCGCCCTATCGATCGCAATGCACTGAACACAGCATTCGGGAAGATTGACTGCCGTACCATAAAAAGTATTCTACAATTTTGCGATTGGTTTGGTAATCCCTCTGTCTAGATTTCCAGAGTAGTCTCTTTCGTTCCTTTTCAGACTCCTTAAAGGAAAAGGTCCATCTGAGCACTTGTCACTTCAGGCTCATTAAAAATTGAAGGCGACTAGAGTCATCTTTTGTTTTTTCTCGACTCTTAAAAATTGAAAAACAAGTTGCGTCAAAGCATCTAAAATTTATTTTAATCAGAATAACATCATTGTTCCCTCGTTGGTCTTAGAAGTTAGTCTCCCTTCATCGTAAGTTCTTGTAGAAACGCTACGAAATCTTTTGGATATACTAGATATGTCTGAACAACCATCAACATGCAGGACTATGTCATCTGACACAGCAGTGGTAGAGCCTCCTGTTGCTACTCCAACGATGTTCGCCAGTATACCATATGTCCTGGCAAGTTATCAACAACAAGTCGGAGTCCAATCAGGGATTGTTTCGACGACATGGTCAGTTCCTATTTCTTCATCCGGATTATCATCTAGTATTTCTTATGTTGAAACTCAACAAATTGATCCAATGTGTCTTCAAAGGCCAATCTACCCTTTAAGTACTGGATTGCCACCATATGGAGGGCAGTATGCCTTTTCATTGTTCCCTCCCGGAGAACAACCATATCAGAGTTTACAACAAAGTTCAGGTCAAACTGGAACTGCATCCAGTGGTTGGGTACCAATACTGCCTCAGCAACCAAGGGTTGTATATTCAATGCAACCAGTCCACCCTGTGTCGAATATTCCCACTATACCTGCTATGGTGACTACGTCGCAAATACAAGAGCTACCTATTGTATGTCAACCCCAAGTTTCTCAGGTTGCAATACAACATCCTCTTGTCTCAACGACTCAATCACAACCTTAGGTTAGTGCCTCCTTATCTGGAGCGACTCAGGCTCAAACCAGTAATATGACTCCTCATCTTGGTCAATCATCCAGTATTGAGAAACAACAAATGGTCCAACAACCATGGCTGGTTCAATCTCAACAACGCCATTCCAGCAATCATATCAAGGACCTGAGCAACAAGTCCTTATAAGTAATGGGCAACCGCATTTCCAAAGCGGTTATCAACAACCATATTATAATGGTTATGCCCATCAACCTTATCAAAGTTACTAGCATCAAATACATTATGCTAGTATGCAAAGACCCACTGCTCAAGCGATTCCATCTTATCCTGGGTATGCTTCGCCTAACCTGAATCAACAGTTGCTCTTTATAGCAACTCTAGAATTACCAGATCTAAACTGGCTGACGAATGATCCAATTGCTTATGCCCCTTGGTGGCCGACGATTCCGCATAAACTTTCGTCAGATATTCCTAAATTTAACAGAAATCCAGGTGAAGACCCGTCGAATCATGTGATGAGCTTTCATCTGTGGTGTTCATCTAACACTCTAAACGATGATTCGATTAGGCTTCGACTTTTTCAACGAACGTTAACTGGTCCAGCAACAAAATGGTATATCGAATTGCCTAGAGCTTCATTCGATAACTTCAGTACCCTAGCCACAACCTTTTTAACCCATTTTCAGCTACCCATAAGGTACGAAACCGGAACAGAGCTTCTTACCAATTTCAAACAGACAACGACCACTCACATATCTGATCATATTCATGAGTGGCGACGTCGTCACAGAATGATAAAAACATATGTTCCTGATCAGATGCTAGCTGAATGGTTTATTAAGTCATTATTACCTTCCATTACAAAAGATGTGGCAAAGGGAGGAGTCGTCACTGAAGAGCAAGTTATTGCTCGTGCACAATATTTAGACTTGATTTATACTCAGTCTGGCACGCTCTACGATAAAATCCCTGACGCTCCCAGACTGGAATTTTCCGTTCCTCCTCCTCCTAAATCGAACAATGACTCTCATGTCGGCGATGGCGTGATTGATACGACATACACGAAATCGACAAAGGCTACATCTAAAAAGGCCCGTAAGATTTCTAGTCAAAATTCAAATGAAGAACTTCTCGCCTCGGAGGTAAATGTCGTGTCGACCGACAAGGGAAAACAACTGAAGCAACCAGGGGGCAAGAAGAAAAAGAAAGGGAGAAAAAAGAAGCAGGATGAGTCATCTCCTGAAAAACCTTCTGCAAACCCTTCTGGGCAAAGGAAACCCCCTGCGGGGTGTCAGATATGCGATGAGGATCATCGGACGAGAGATTGTCCACATAAAGCTGAAGTTAAGAAACTCTTTAAGAGTTCAAAAACCTCAGCAGTATTGACTGATCCGTTTCCAAACCCGGGAACCAAACTGGTTGCTAATCAAAATGCTTCTCGATCCCAAGTGCTTATGTTGTCTATCTCAAAGCAGCAAAATGATGCTTTGACAAGGAATAAAGATTACGGGAATCCACAGCTGTCGAATAACAAGGCTAATGAACAACCTAGTAGTTCGACAACGACTTTGACCGAAGTTATACCACCCATCATTCCTGACCAATGATAAAGCCGCCAAAGGGAGTAATACACAAATCGACATTTAATCCTTGTGCCAAAGTAGCACAGAATTATAATATAGTAGAGGACCTCGCCCAATCGCCGTCCGCTATGTCGACACTTGAGGTACCACAAAATTTCCTCTCCCAAAAGCAGGATCTATTATCAGTAATTGGTGGGATTGACCCAACGGATTCCAATCTTGTATCCTTTAATCAAAAACGATATGACCCTCAGTTACCAGCTCAACTAGCTTTCCTTATTCAAGTGAAAGCCCTCAACAAAACTGTTCATCAAACAATTATTGATGAGGGGGCATCTACATGTATTATGTCGATGAGTTGCTGGAAAAATTTAGGCTCACCACCCTTGTCGCGATCATCAACAATGTTAAAAACATTTGATGGATGATCATACAGTCCATACGGGATTTTAAGTAACTTGCAAGTTGAACTAGGGGGAAAAACAATAGAAATTGATGTTGAAGTAATCGACGGAAACCTCGATTACAACATCCTACTGGGAAGGCCCTAGATATATGTCATGGCCGCAGTTGTGTTGACCTACTTCAGGAAGATTACATTTCCCTTTCAAGGAGGAATTACAATCGTCGACCAACAAAAATTTCTCCCCGACAGTTCACAAGTTACGGGAAGCATTCCAATGATCCATGGAAGCAATGATTCGCTTCAAAATATTGGAGTAGGCCTCCTAAAAGACCCTGCCTTAATGGGTACTTTTGCCCTACCGTCTCCGAGTAATTTGGCGGAAGTGGCCACAATGGAAACTTGCAATATGAAATCTTCTATATCTAATGGATTCAGAAGATTCCTAAACATTTTGTCAGCATGGATCATCGCCATTTTAGAAATATTGTAGCAATCAATTTTCTTGGCCTGGGGGGAAAACCCAAATCAACGCTCATCGAGTGTTTGGATAGATAGGTCTAAGGAATATGGCACCTCTTCAGACCCTTATTTCGAGGATGGTTCTTATCTTGTGTCGACCTCGTTAAAAAATGAAACAAGAAGGCATGAGGATAGTTCTTTTATTGTGTCAACCTCATTAAAAAATGAAACAACTCCCTTTCCAAATCGAGTCTTTGATTATGGTCTCGTAAAATCCAAGTCAAGACTTTCAAAGATCTTGGGGGTAAACCTACATTCCAACCACCATGTTGAATGCAATGAAGCTTGGGGGGCATGCACCTAGACTTGCATTATTATGCTGGGGGCATGTAAACTTATCATGAGCAGTTTTAACGCGGACTTCAAGCTCGTTAAAAAATAAACATAAGCAATGAGCAAGTGTTTCCCCCAGCATTTAAGCTCATTTTAAAATAAAAAATGAATCAATTTTTGGTAAGTAACCGTCGTGAATGTAGTAATTCAACCTTTAAAGCCTTGGTCGTGTTCTCATCGCACCTCCACTTTGTATTGGCCGATCATTCACCTCCACTTGATTGTTTACCCCTTTTGAGGAACAGCTACAAAGAGTGATCCTGTTAGCCATCCTTGTATCACTGCCGTGATTGGAAAATTATAAACCTTACCTGGAATCATCTGCTACCCGAATTTATCACTCGTTCTGCAAATATGAGTCTCCTTTAAGCTCTTTTCAACTGACTCGTAAAATATGAAAAGATTGCCGAGCCATTGGCCTCTCCAGCTCGTTAAAGTGACCGGAAGTGCTATCCCTCCTTTAGATTTTAATCTTTTTGGACCTGAGGGATTATTACACAAAAAGATCGAGCGCTTGTTTTGTTCGGCTCGTTAAAAGTATCGAAAATTCATCCCTTCTGTATTATTTTATACTTTTTTGGACTTAAGGGATTAGATGACGAAAAAGGATTTTTTGGAGTTTCCTTTACGTCCCTTTTTAGACTCTCTAAAATTGAAAAGGACCGAGTTATGTTTTTCGTTAAACTCGTTAAAACCTAATAGCGACAAACTTGTCCATAACATACAAGAACGAGTTTCACTATCGTTAGGCTCATTAAAACATAGCGATGGGTTTGCCCGAAGGGCAAATTATAGAACAAGCATATGTTATCCTCCTCAAGCTTGACAAAAATAAAGAGATACTAGTCAGCAATGACTGGGGAAAAATTGGGAAGAAAACTTGAAGAAACTTTGTTGGTAGCAAGTCTCTCTTGAACATGACACTTTCACTCTGCATCCAAGTCGGGTTGGGTTGTTCCATTCACTAGTCACATCACCATGGTTCCATCACACCATCCACATTTGGGGTTAATTCTACCGATCCATCATGTAAGTGTCACCGATATGTTCAAGAGAATTCGCTCAGAGAATTCACCTGTGTCTCACCCACTGCAATACATTTACGCTCCATTATTTCATGACCGCCACCCTGAACCTTATATCACCAGATCATTTTCACCTCCATTAAAGTCATTTGCTCCATTCTGTGTCATTGATGTGGGATTCATTAAGGCCCTCCTATGACGGATCGTTTCTTGTCGACATCAACTCATTATCCAAGAATTACTTTGAAGCTTGCATGCATCAATGGCAAGTTTCTCACTTCCAGCAACAGGTTTACATCAATGGCCTTTGACCGAAAGATTTTGCGTGGTGTTCGACACCAAGTCCTTTATTCACACCACGTAAATTGTACTGTAGTACCTTGAGGGTCATCATCATTATCGGTGATTCCTCTCGCACCTGTTAACGGCTTACATCATTGGCTGGTAATCAGGCGATGTCTTTCCATGTTCGACTCCAGAACATCTCTCACATGGATCAACTTGTACTTTGAGTGAAGATCGAATGAGATTGAAGACCCCAGATCTAGTTTCATCCATCCGGGCTGTGATGTATATTTAAGACAATAAAGACATCAAATGTACATCATTGCTGCAGAGATAATCATCCAATCCAATGGATGATGGCTCTACTAGAATCATCAGTCTACACTCAGACAATTGTCTGTCTCATGTACATGAAAAATGAATTTATAAAGCTGAGCATGGGAATGCCCGCCTCAGCTAGATCATGAAAATATTATGAAGATAATGTATTGTATTGTATCTTATTACAGGTCTCCTTCCAGCTTGAAAGAACTTCAGATCCTCATGATAAAGCATTTCACCCGACATCAAAAAGATTAACGACCTCATGCTTTAGGGGGCAGCTGTTATAGACATTTTTGGGCACTGCAACCCCAAGAATAAATGTCGATAAACCAAGGGCTCCTAAGTCCCTAAAGGTGTTGTTCCAACCCCTAAAAGAACAAGGTCAACTGATTACAGCTTCTCCCAGAAGTTCTCCATGAAAAACCACTCAGAACTGGTCAAAACTGGATCATTTCACCTGCTCCATAGGCAAAGTGCGTTGCATCCCACCTGAATACACACAGTAGGTGTGTTGCATGTCAAAAAGCCCTTCTATGGGGTGCGATGGGTGAGAAAAGACAAATGGCAGGGTCAATCCGCAAGGTGGAAAAGCATGGAATCTTCCAAAAACCTCTCCTGTGATCATCAATCTCCAAGTGGAATCAAGAACTATCAGAGGGAAGACACTAATCAAATCTCAAGTTGACTCACCTCCCTTGCAGACATTTATATATGGATCCCTCATCCCAGAGATCCGGAGGCTGGAATTTTTTATCTTGTAAGGAAGTGTTGCTGGTTTCTTGGTGCAATATCATAGTGTTGAGTGATCTAAGATTTTCATGAGGTGAAGAAGGGCTTCTTGTTGAGAGGATGACGTTGGGTCAGAACAATTGGTTGTAATTCTCTTGGCTCTTTCTTTATTATCAATAAAGCTATTCAAGTTTTCCTCCATACACTTGTGTGATTGATGTTTTATGCATTTGTATGGTTAATATACATCTGATCCTATATTGCTTATGATAATAGATCTATGTTGTCGTATAGTGTTATGCTGCTTTGATTCTATAAGTACTCTGTTAAGCTGGGTACACAAGAAGGCAAGTAGCAAAGGACTATCAGAAGAGAGAGGAATCAAGCAAGGAACCAAGTGCAAGACAGAGGTTGTGTTACACAAAAATATCGTCACCATGATTATTTGCAGTCGGTATGGGTCTATCATCACTTGTACTGTCCTCCTAAGCAAGTCTCAGACCTCAGCTCTTCAAATCAAGCTTTGGAAATGAGAGAAAGACATTAAAAGTCAGTGTAACTCTGGTTCCGCACTTTCTCTCATGGTCACTTGCGGTCCCGCACCTTCTGTATACAAAAACTGCGGACCTGCCCGCTCTGTCCCTAACGGTGTAGGTGCGGACCCCTGTGAAAGTCAAAAGGCGCAAGTTTTATCTTAAAAAACTCACTTTGGGTTAATTCTAGAGGTTTCTAGAAGGAATTTTGACGTGGATTGTTCGCTCTAAGGTGGTTCATGCATTCCAAAAGAGAAGGAGCTAATCCCTTGATGAGAGGAGCTATCCCTTTGAAGGAGGGCTTTATCCCTTTGAAGGAGGACCTAGTAACCTCCCTCCATTGCACTATAAATACAAGCATTGGGTTGGTTGCTGGGGAGGTTAGAAGCTGAACATTTTTTAGGGTAAATGCTGCTGAAATCAAGACTTCCTAGTTGAGCTTAAGAGGAGAGATCACACATCTTTTTGGCTTCATTGGGGAGTGAGTGAAACTTGTCAAAGTAGAGGAGACTTCTTGCTGGACCCTGGGAGGAGCTTATATAGCGTCAAGGCAAAGGTTGTAAAGTTCTTCTTCTTTTGAATTAATACAATCAAACTCATTTTTCTCAACAAGTATCTTATGTTATTTGTTTCATGGACTCCTTGACTTTCATGTTGAATATGTTTTATGCAATCGGCTTTTCAGGTGCTATTTAATTTGTTTGCCTTGTTTGTGTTTGCAGATTCGCGAAAAAAGCTCATTTGGATCAAAGGAGCGAAGGCATCCACAAGCTTGCGTTGGACCTAAGGTAGGCCCTAAAAACACTTGTTTGCTATTGTTTATCAAAGCATATTTAGAGAAAGATAGTGTCTGGTTGGTTTTCTTGTCATTAGGTCTTCTTTAGATTCTAGGAAGGTCTATCTTGTCCACAAGATCGACTTATTCCCTGTGACAAAATGGCGACTCCACTGGGGACTTGATTGTTTTCCTTGTTTTTACTGTGACCTGAGAAACTCTATTTTTGTTTCTGTTTTTGGCTTGTTGTGTGTAAAATTGGGTAGAGTTTGTAGAATAGGGTTATTTTTCATTTTTCATAGCTTTGGGAGAGGACCGCACCCTAGCCGTTTGACACAGTGCGTACATACCCATAGCTTGGCTTTTAGCACAGAGCGAGACCGCACTTGTGCCAACTGTGGGCTTGCAGACCCTGTCAAAATTTTGGAAACCCTAAGATTTCCTCTGTTAGTCAGCTTAGTTTATGTTTAGAAATTGTTATCCACTGCCCAGACCTGCATATAACTTGTCAGAAGCTTTCCTTGGATTGATTTCGTTAGTGTTAGGGTTTTAGGTGAAATTCCTAGGAGTTTTGCTTGTTGGGTTTGTTTTTCATTGTGGTTGTGTAGTGGCTCTGATCTTAGAAGCTGTAGGGACTTCAGATCACCTTAGTGTCTACCAGCCTTCTTATGAGTCTGACCATTTATGAAATCTCCCCTTGTTTGAGGAATCCTCTTTGAGTTTTCTCTTTACAAAACTTCGAAAAGCTTGTGTTTGAGAGTTTGGATTTTCATTTTCAAAAAGAAAACGAAATTGGTTGTTCTTGACTGATTTGTGATTCTGCATAAATTAGTCCTTAGCTTGCATCTAGCTGAGTAAAACATCCTTAAAAAAGACTTTTAGTAGGCTTTGACTTCAAATAGGTTTTTATAGTTTGTAGATCTCAAAGTTAGTCGTTTGCATTAGTTTTGAGTGTTTTATTAAAAAATATAAAAATCTCTTTTGGAAAAAGTTTGTTTTTGTAGTGATTGAGTGCACGAAAAAGGAAATTTTTGTGAAATAACTAGTTGTCTCGTTTTTGAGTGCTTTGGAAAGGAAAAGTTCTTCTTTTAATTTGTTTAATTGAGAAAGATTTGTGTTTACAAAGTATTTGCATTCTCAAACTCTTTCTTAGTTTAGAAGTTCATCGAAGAGAAAAAGATTGTTTAGATCATCTTAGGTGCATTTTTAGTGATTTTGAGTCGAGTCTTCATACCACGAGTTTCATCTCCACACCTTTGGACTTAAACAAAAACCACTAAAATTAACGCTTAAAGTAAAATTCACCTAGTAACATTTTTATTTCTAGGGCTCTGATACACCAACTTAGCTTAGGCTAGTGTCTTGGAGTAGGAGAGTAATTAACTCTCCAAGACAGTAAAAACAAATAAGTAGTTGTATCTTGTGGTAGGGAAGAAATCCAATTGTTTCATTTATGCTCTGGGAAATCTCCTCTTAAAGGAGAAGCACGAGATCGTGTCCGAACCAGCGTGGGAATCAATCCTTCCTCATTGGGAACGCCGCCAGATATTCACGTATTAAAAACAGTAAACCTCGGATTAACCATAGTCGAGGAGCCTGGGGTCACTTGTTGGTAAACCTTGGATTATGTCAAGGAGCCTTCAAGGGGATTGAGCTTGCTACTCTGCCCTTGCGTGCGTATCAGATCGTAGACTGTTCCCCCAGGTGTATTTGTCTTAGTTGGTAACCTTAGTGGCCATATTCTTTAGGACTCTTCCTGAGGTGACAGTGGTGGGAAGATCCCACTGTACCTGCAGCAGACGTCGGCTAGACTCACTTGGATTTTCTGGGGGGTTCTCTTCACTCGAGACGGTTAAGTGGAGGAACTTGTGCCAGTCTATTCATTAAGCAGGTTGCCAGGGTAACTGTTCCAACCACCATTTCTGTATTGAACTCTGCGACGTTGGATTTCATCACCAACTAGTGTTTTCGGTACGGAAAGTTACTATTTGTGTGTGTTTGATCTCCTAGATTGTTTAGGCGTGTGATTCAAATTTGTTTGTTTCTTTAGATACTTTAGGTGCTTTTCATTGAGATTTTACTTTTTTTGCGTGTGAAGTAGTTAAAAGTCTTTAACTGTGGCTGAATTACCAAGGCAGTCCCATAGACTTCGAGGCCAGTCTCCTGAGTTAGTAAACGTGGCCGAGTTACTGAGGAGGTCTCATAGACTTCGGGGCCAACCTCCTGAGGAAGTACCAAGCCAGCTTGAAGGCTTAAAAGTCCTCGTAACTCCTAGAGATAGTAGAGTTGGGTCACCTGAGGAAGGAGAATCTTCTTTGATAGTACATCCTGATTTTCAACCGTTAGTAGCAGATTATAATCCACAGTCAGTGTTTGTCTCCGAAATCACTGGTAGCTTTTCATCTACTAGTGATATAGGTGAAGAACGCGAAATATCCGAGCCTGAAAGTGAATTTGCTGCTACTCTGACATCGGGGTTTGTTTCTCCAACTTCTAGTGGTCCTGGTTCACCTAGGGTAGAAAGAGTAATCACCCAATATCTTCCTTCTGGACTTATTTCTATTGAAGAACTTGCTCTGGAAGAAGAAGTAGGCATCCCTATCCCTGAAAATCAACATGTTATTGAGCTAAGGGAGCATGAATCAATTTTTTACAGCCCACCTAGGAGTAGTTCTTGGTATCTTTCTTTGACTAATTTTCTAGAAAACTCAGGGTTAAGTTTTTCACCACCTCGTGCTCCTTATCACCCAACACCTAGAGGTTTTTATACTCCCATCAATATGGCAGGACAGTCATCCATGTTTACTCAATCACCCGAATCTTTTTTGTACGGCGGTACTTCTGTTCCCTCTGGGTATCAGTCACTTTCTAGTACTTTTTCGGGAGCATCTCCTCAACCCATTGATCAAGGGTTATTAACTAGAAACAATGGTACTAAGCCGTTGAGCGTAGAAGACATTCTTATGATGTCAGGTTCTATTCCCAATCCTCAACCTCAAGGTGGCCAATTACCGCCTGGGGGGCAGCCTCAATTAACGCCTGGGGGGCAACCTCAAGGTACACAATTTGCATCTGGGGGGCAACCTCAAGGACAATACATACCTATGGGACAGTACGTTCCTCAAGGTCAACCCCAGACTCAATATGTACCCCAAGGTCAACCCCAGTATCAATTTATACCTCAAGGTCAACCCTAGTATCAGTATGTGCCTCAAGGGTATCAACCCTAAGGTCAATACTCGAACCAAGGTTTCCAACCACCCCAAGGTCAAACGTTTGTTCAAGGAACGGGAAATGTACCTTTCAATTATCAATCCTACTCTCAACCCGGTTATGGTCCTCAGTATTCTCAACCAGTTATGGGTCAGTACCCCGGAATGAATATAGTGTGGGATCCATCGCAAACCCAACAGGTGTTGCAGCCAAGGGTACAGTTTTCATCTCAAACTGGACAACCCTTAGTTTCTGGTACACCCCAGCAACCAGTCCAGTCTAACATTCAAACTTTTGTACCTTCGGTAGTTTCTCAGCCTGGGCCTAGTACACCTCGTACTCCGCCTCAAACGACTGCTACAACTGCCGCAACATCTGTTCAATCTACCACACCTACTTCTGGAGTATCGACAGCTCTGGTTTCTACTGTTCCTGTATCTACTCCTCAAACATCTTTACCACCGTCTGGATCTACGATTCAAACTTCGGTTCAAATTCATGTAGGACAACCTGGTTTAAGTACGGTTGTCACAAGTCAACCACAATTCACCTATCAACCATACCAAGGACAATACCAATTCGGTCCTGTTGTCCAGCAGCCAGTCTATCAGTATCAACCGTATCCTAGGTACACTTATCAACAACCTCAACAACCCCAGTACGGTCCGGTTAATCCTGGTTTTCAGGGAGGATACAATATCCCGAACACGATTCCTATTCCTAGTTATCTTAGATATCCTCCTCCTGGGGCTGGTCTCATGACCCAGAGTTTCAGGGATCCTAATCGACAGTTACCGTTTATCGCAACTTTGGACTTACCCGACTTGTCGCACCTAACGAACGATCCCATTAATTATCTTCCGTTTTGGCCACCAATGTCGAATAAGTTGCCCAGTGATATTCCCAAGTTCGAAGGTAAATCAAGAGAGGACCCATCGAACCATGTGATGACTTACCACCTCTGTTGTGCGTCTAACTCCATTACAGATGATTCAATCCGTATTAGACTTTTCCAGCGCACTCTAATTCGTCTCGCGGCCAAGTGGTCCATTAAGTTACCACGAGGCACTTTTTATAATTTTAGTCAGTTCGCTACCTCGTTTTTAACTCATTTTTAGTTGCCAGTCCGATATGACAATGGCACGGAATTTTTAACTTCGTTAAAACAATCGACATCCACTTGCATTTCAGATCATATTCATGAGTGGAGACGTCAACGTCGTTTAGTGAAGGTATTTATTCCGGATCAAACCTTGGCTGAGTGGTTTGTAAAATCTTTGTTGCCAAAGATCACTGAAGATGTTGTTAAATCTTGAGTTGTTACTGAAGAGCAAGTCATTGCTCAAGCACAGTACCTTGACTTGGTCTATACTCAGTCAAGTACGATACACGAAAAAATCCCCGATCTTCCCAAGCAAAATCAAATCACTGCAGCTCCTTCAGGATCTCATGCCGTCGATGGTATGATTGGCACGGTTAAAACTAAAAGTAAGAAGTCTTCCAAGAATTCTTCTCCCATTATAACCTTGCCTGATTCCCCAACAAGAGATTCTTTTGCGGAGATTTCCGCTGATATTCACGTTGTAGAGTCATCTACAGCCAAATCAAAATCAAGTGGGAAGAAGAAAGGAAAGAAGAAGAATAAAATGAACAAAAGTTCAAAGGAGAAACCTGAAAAGGCGGAATCCAATGATGAAAAGCGCAAACCTTGTTATCCTTGTCTCATTGGTGACGATGACCATTTTACAAGATACTGCCCTCATCGTGCAGAGGTTGCGAAGATTGTCAAAGGTTCCCAAACTCCCGCTGTTTTGAAGGATCCTTTTCGGCTTAAGATAGTAAGATGATAGGTTCATCCTCGAGTTCCAATGAAGAACCCATACTGATGATGTCCCATGTTAGGATTGCGACTCAATCGCAAGATTATGGTAGTAAGAGTCCTGTTGATGGTAAAGAAGTAGAATCTTCTCATTCTAATCCATCAACCTCAACTCCTGGTTCCGATCCACTACAGATCGAGAAACCTAATCCAGACTTGGTAATCAAACCGCCTGCCAAGGGTATACTTCGAAAGTCAGCTTTCAATCCACATGCGAGAGTGGCCCAGAATTATAACATTGTTGAGGATTTAGTTGTTTCACCCTTAGCAATGTCAGCTTTGGAAGTGCTGCAATCATGCCCAGCACAACGTAAATTACTTTTGTCGGCTATAGGAGCTGTTGATGTTCAGGACCCGAACCTAATAATCTTCGATCTAGAAAATAGTACACCGCGGTTGCCTCATCAAATGGATTTCCAGATTCCAGTGATAGTCAAAAATAGGCCTATTCATCAGACTGTAATTGATGAGGGAGCCTCAACGTGTATTATGTCGATACAATGTTGGAGATTGCTTGGTTCTCCTTCGCTAAATCAATCCCCAACGATTCTAAAGACCTTTGATGGCCGTGGGTTTCATCCTTTTGGCATTCTACAGGATTTTCCTATAGGGGTTGAAGGAAAAATCGTTAGTCTAGATGTGGAGGTGGTTGATGCCCCTCTAGATTACAACCTTCTCTTGGGTCGAAGTTGGTCTTACGCTATGACAACGGTCGTTTCATCGGTCTTTCGAGTAATAAAGTTTCCACACAATGGAAAGATCGTAACAATAGACCAGCTGGCTTACTTTTCATCTGACCCAGCCCCTTCGGAGAGTATTCAGCATGTTGGTAAAATGACTATCCCATATAAAGATGTTGGAGTAGGATTAGCTAAAGATGTCGGTTTACTGGGAACTTTTCCTTTTCCTCCAATCAACGCATCATCTTCATTTGCAACCATTCATATGATTACATCAGACACCATTATTTATGATGATCCTTGGATTGTCCCCTCTGAATCTGAGATAGACTCATTTGGTAATGACATGCCTTTGAGTCCATATGAACTTGCCTATGAAGCCGTGCAGTCTTTTGCCAACCCACGTTCAACCGAAAATGACTTAATGAATGTGGTCCGTGAGGAATCACTTTTCACGTCAACCTCGGGTTTAATCACGTTTTCTGAACTTGTTCACTCTGACAAGCAAATTCGCGAAATCCTATGTGTAGATGATTTACCATAGGAAGATTTCCATCACAGATCTTCGTTTTTACCTGAGGATGATCGTTTTGAAAATGATTTCTCATCAATTTTTACAACTGAATATGTCAAGGAACCTCAGAATCCAATGAAACGTTCTGATTCAGAGTTAAATTTGGGAAACATCTCTCGAACTATTCCTATTGACATTTCGGTTAAGCCCGGAATTGTTGAGAACATTCATATAGGTGCCTCGTGTACAGATGACGAAATTCAATTATATAAGGCCCTATTTCAAGAATTTTGCGACGTGTTTGCCTGGTCCTATGAGGAAATGCCAGGAATTGATCCCGCGATTGTTATTCATGAGATCAAGACTTACCCAGACGCTAAACCCGTCCAGCAACGTTTGCGTCAGATTCACCCACAAAAAGCTACTGCAATTAAAGCAGAAGTTGAAAAATTATTGAAAGCAGGTTTCATTTATCCGATCCCGTTAACGGATTGGTTATCGAATATTGTTCTGGTTAACAAAAAGCAGGGAATAATAAGAATATGCATCGACTATAGGGACATTAATCGAGCCTGTCCAAAGGACAATTACCCAACTCCCTATATCGATCAAATCATTGATGATTGTGCCGGCAGCGAAATATTCTCCTTTATGGACGGTTTTTCTAGATACAATCAAATCAACATTCTACCTGCCAATCAACCAAAAATGGCTTTCATTTGTCCATGGGGGGACATTTGCTTATTGCAAATTACCTTTTGGGCTTAAGAATGTGGGAGCAACTTTTCAAAGGGCGATGTCTTATGCATTTCATGACATCAAGCACATTGTGCAACACTATCTCGATGATTTGCCTGCTCGTTCATTACATCGAGCTGATCACCTCATCCATTTACGAGCAATCTTTATGAGGTGTAGGCATTATCGTATTCGTTTGAACCCACACAAATGTGTCTTCTGTATAGAAACGGGTTGATTGCTGGGGTTTGTAGTTTCAAAAGCCGGCATTCGCGTTGATCCCTCGAAGGTCGAAGCTATCATGAAATTGCCTCCTCCTTCGAGTCTTCGCCAACTCCAAAGTTTGCAAGGGAAAGCAAAATTTTTACGACGATTCATTCCAAACTATGCCGAGGTTACAAAGGGTTTTACCCTATTGTTGAAGCAGAATACTCAATTCTATTGGGATGAGATAGCTCAGAAATCTTTTGATGCACTCAAACACGCATTGACCCATGCACTGTTGTTGCATCCTCCCAACTACAACCAGGATTACTTCTTGTATCTCGTCGCCTCTCATTCCACCATTGGAATGGTCTTAGTTCAGGAAGATGAATTCAGAACGGAACATGTGATATATTACCTTAGTCGAACTTTAAAGCCAACTGAGCTAAAATACTCACATGTGGAGAAATTAGCATTGGCAGCCATTCAAGCTGTCCAACATTTTCGTCACTACATTTTACTACGTAAAACTACGGTAATTTCGGATTGCAACCCTATGATCTACATTTTGACCAAGAAATTGCTAGGGGGCAAATACTCTAAATGGATCGTTATCCTGCAGGAGTTCGATTTAGAATTTGAGAGATCCAAGTCTAAGAAATCTTTAGTTTTTGCGGAGTTAATGTGTGACTTCCCGTGTGCTGACACGGAAGTTGTGGCGGAGGAGCCCATTGCGGACGAATCCTTGTTTCTAATCAGCACTTTAGATCCGTGGTATGGGGATATCATCATTTATCTCTAGACCCAATCCTTTCGACCAGAAATTTCAAGGTCAGAACGTCGAAAAATACGATTCCAGTCCCAACAATTCAGGATTATTGGAGATACTCTTTATCGCCGTGGGGTGGATTCTGTTTTTCGACGTTGCTTAACTCACGAGGAAGCTGAAAGGGTTCTAAATGACTATCACTTTGGAGCGTGGGCGGTCATATGTCTGGGTTTGCCACAACCCAAAAGATATTGCACGCTGGCTACTTCTGGCCGTCTTTATTTAAAGATTGTATTACGGCGATCCGAAAATGCCACAACTCCCAGATTTTTGATCGTAAGATGCGCGCTCCACCTGCTCCTCTCCACCCTATAATTGTCGTTGGTCCTTTTGCCAAATGGGGTATCGATTTTATTACATGTAACACTCACTCGGCCGGGGGGCATGTGTATATCATCCTTGCGGTAGATTATTTTACTAAGTGGGCCGAGGCGATGCCTACATTTGAGGCAGATGGCAAGGCAGATGCAATTTTCGTGTTCAATCATATAATTTCTAGGTTTGGTGTCCCACAAGTGATAATCACTAATCATGGGCGTCATTTTCGAAATGTTATGATGACCGAACTTACAGGCCAGCTTGGTTTATGTCACGATAGTTCAACCCCTTATTATCCACAAGCGAATGGTCTGGTTGAATCCATCAACAAAGTTTTAGTTATCATGATCCGACGAATCATTGGGATTCATCGGTCGAATTGGCACAACATGCTATTTTCAGCGCTTTGGGCGTACCGAACTTCAATAAAAACATCAACAATGTTCACTCCTTTCCAACTAGTCTATGGTTTGGAAGCTGTGTTACCCATTGAATGCGAAATCCTGTCACTGCAAATGGCCATCGAGTTACTTTCAGCCACTTCCGAAGAGGAAAACAATTTGTTATACTTGTCTCAATTAGATGAGAATCGACGTGATGCTGCATTGGCGATCGAGACTCACGCAAAACGAATGAAAGCTCAGTATGATCTAAATGTGACCCCTCGAAATTTTTCGGGAGGAGATCTAGTCTTAGTTTATGATCAAGCTAATGATAAATTAGGTGCTGGAAAATTTGTTCCTATGTGGCATGGTCCCTATGTTGTCAAGCGAAAGCTAGCCAAAGGGGCTTATGAATTGGTAGACTTTGACGGGGACTCTTTGGGTAAACCCAGAAATGGCCTTTACTTGAAGACGTATTATGCTTAAAATAATGGGTATGGAGATTTTTAGTTAAGATAGTTTTTCTTTCTAGCTGGTGTGTTTTAGTTTAAACAGTGTGCTTAGCTTAGAGAGTGTTTTTTTGTCATTATTCCTGCTTATCTTGGTTTTACTCTTGATATTGCAGATGTCGATGCCTCTCCAAACATACATTGGTTTCGCTGATGGTGCTTGTCGTAATACACGGAACATCTCTTCCGCAGCTTGGGTTATCTATTCACCCTCTGACGAGTTAGTATCTATGCATGGGGTAAGCCTCGATCAAACAACGAACAACATTGCCGAGTATAGTGCAGTGATTGAGTTATTATCTGAATCTATTTCATTTGGGATTCGGAGTTTGATAGTGAGGTTAGATTCTGAACTCGTTGTATTACAGCTTAATAGAGTGTATACCATTAGAAATCCAGTGTTATTGAGATTATTTTTTGAGAGTGCATCTCTTGGAACGTGAATTTGATTATATTTAATATCAGCGTATTCCAAGATCTTTAAATACATTAGCAGATGCAATTGCTTCTCGAATGTTAAATAGACATTTGCAATAATCATACAGGTAAATTTAAAACCATTCCATAACATGATTTACAAGATAAGCCGGTAATAGTGATATATATATATATATATAGGAGTGTGTCAAAAAATACATCGTCCTCGTTCATAGGTTGAAAAATACCTTATGATCGGCAAAAATGATAAGTACAAAAAACAAAAATGTCATATGTGCCCACAATAGGCAATCATCCTATCACTGGTGATGATCTCTATAAGAAACCACTGCACGGGCCACCTTACAAAGGAACCTCCTAAGAGGTCCCGGGACTCCAATCACATAGCACTGAAGTCGACGAGGAATGTTGTCTATAGTGGTCTCAGGAATATCTCATGTCAAGCGCTCCAGATGACCCTCCAACTCGGCCAAAACCTCTGCTGATTCGTCCTGTGGGGCTGGCGCGGGTGCAACTGGTTGCCTCCTCTCATAAGGCTGGAGAGTGGATGGTCACTGTGGACCCACATCTACATTTGAAATTTTTACTATCAGTTTTGAGACGATGAAAAAATAACAAAAAATTAAAATAGAAAAATTTTGAAAAGGATTTTACTTGACTCGTCCCACTGCTCTCCTGGTGGAAGAACCATGTCTGGGTCACCACGAAAATCTATCCCAGCGTAAGGGAAGTCCTGAATAGAAAAGACCTGGTTTTCCAGCCATTGGAAATACTCAGGTTTGAATCGGCAACCTCTGTCCTCTCGTCCGGGTGACGGGCCATGACTGCGACCCATCGCATCAGTTTGGGCTCTCGAGGAACCCCAGCTCCAACAGTAATGTGTTGTGGGATCAGCATAGGAACCCTCTCCAGGCCAAAACTCATGACTAAAGCCCCATAACCAAAGGTCTTTAGTCGTCCGTTCTTGGCCCTGGTCAGCTGGCCTTTCACATTGGCCAACACAACATCGCACCAGTTGAAGATCGTGCCTCGAAATCAATCAACTGCCATACGCATCTGGGATCCGGTGGAAATATGTAATGCGGCAGCTCCACAAATTCTGGTGACAGTGAATGCAATCACCATGCGCTTGGGACGGGATATCGTCTTTATGTCTATCCCTTTGTCTCTAGCCTGGCTGTTGCAATACTCTAGCCGGAGGCTATCGACAGACTGGCCACCTAGCCTAGTCCCGTGCAGAGTCAAGTCTTCACCTCTCTTAGGCGAACTAGTCAAGAAATATATGTCCTCCAGCTCGATTTCGAGCTGGTGGCCGCCGATGAAAAAACATTGGTCCTGTATGCTCCATCTGTCAACCAGCCACTGTAAGAAATCCACCTGAGCCCTCATGCCAGGAATGGCCCAGAATTTGTACAAGCCGCACGCCCTAAAAGCATCAAGTGAAGGCTAATGATTCCATGTGGCAGCATCCACGTCCTCATGCTCTCGTTCACGCCAATCTAGCATGATGTACTCTCTGCATCAAGTATAAAGGCAAATTAAAATGCTAGAAAATATTTTGTGTGGTTCATTTTTGAGAATTTTTGGGTTAAAAACCCTTGCGGCGGGGACCGCACCCTCCAGGTTAGACACAGTGCGTGGGACCGCACTTTGTCTACACGGAAGGTGCAGACCCCGAGCTTTTTCCCAATGGAGAAAAAGTCGGGGTCCGTAGGCCCGCAATGGTAAACCTGCGGGCCCCCGCGCGCGGGTTTTGCGCCTAAAAACCATCCCAAAAATGAAATAAAGGAATAAAAAAAAAATTAAAGGGTTAAAAATGAAGAGTGGGATGATGTGGATTACCTGGAGAAGACGACGTTCGATTCCGACAGTTGGATTTTCCGCAATCTTCACAGGAAGTTTTCTGAGCAAAAGCACTATTTTCTCACCCAAACTCAAACAATAGAAATGAATTGACAAAGGCCCTTTTTATAAGTTTTTTGAGTAAATAAATTGCAAATTTGTTTATGTTTCACTTTGAAAGGGTATTTTGCGACATTTTTATCCATTTCAAACAGGTATGAGTAATTTTTGTGTTTTTGTGCAGAATAAAGGATTATTCAGGTGAAATCTATCATTTTCGACGAAAAAACATCTAGAGTCATCTTTAAGCTCTTTTCTGACTCCTAAAACATGAAAAGATTGCCGAGTGTTTCTTTTAAACTCGTTAAAATGGAATTAAAAGACAGTCCACTTACAACTCTTTTCCGACCGTAAAAACATGAAAAGATTGCCGGATTTTTGTCGTTTCAAATTCAATATCAGTCATAAAACGACGTGTCCTTGATCGCTTTTTTACTTTTTCGGCTCAAAGGCACTAATAAAGAAAAGTACTCCTTGGTCGTAAAAGATCAAGCGGTTCTCTCAAGTATTATTTTATACTTTTTCGGGCTTGGGATACACAAATTTACGAAAAAGGTCAACCCTGGAGTCTTCTTAAGTTTTTTCAGACTCTCTAAAATTGAAAAACGCCTAGTTTCTCCTATACTGGACTCGTTAAAATTTCACAGTAAAGGACCTGTTCAATTACAAACAGGAACGAACCACTCCTTCTTAGGGTTCGAATTTAAACTAAGTTGGACTCATCCGAAGGAGGAGCTTATAATCAAGCAAATGTTATCCTCCTCAAGATTTTCAAAAATAAAGAGGTACTTGCCAGAAATGGTGGGGGAAAAGAGAGAAAAATGAATCTGTTTGTCATACTTTGTAACCACTCTTGAACACGACACTTTCATTCACCTGGGTTGGGAAATCCCTTGCCTAACAGTTGATCAAACCACATTGAAAGTCTTCAGCCAGTTTCTAGGCATTAACTTTGGGTCAATTGTCACCAAGCCATCTGCTGTGTCGTTATGTGTTCAAGAGGTCACTGCCAATAAGCCATTCATCTGCAAAATATCTGTCATCCATCTTGACCATCCCTGAGTCAGTCCTTGCAACTAAATTTCTTCAACTTGATCTATGATTTCGTGTTGTGGGCTTGCCTATGATGGATCGCTTTCTATCGACATCAGTTCATTATCTAGAAAGATGATCTAGGAATCGTCAGTACCTTGAAGTTCGCATGCCTCAATGGTAGGTTTCTCGCCTTTGACGACAGTTTACATCATTGACTTTCGATCAAAGGATTTCGCGACATGTTCAACATCAACACATTTATTCACATCTCATGGATTGTACTGAGTACTTTGAGAGCCATTGACATCATTGGTGGTTTCTCTCACACTTTTTAACAGTTTACATCATTGACTGGTAATCAAGTGGTTTCTACCATGTTCGACATCAACACATTCATTTGCATGGATAGAATCGTACTGTTTCAGGAAGTAGAAATGAAGACCCTGGATCTAATTTCCACAATCCAGGCTTCGAGGAATTTTGTATTCATTATATAATGGACTATTCATAAACAGATGGTTGCACCCATACTGTGTCCACATGAGTCTTTACTTGTGATGCTTTACAAGATCATTCCTATATCAGAGTAGTAGTTAGTTTTTCTAGTCCGTTTTGATCTGAGTATGGGAATTCCTACCTCAACGATGATATGATCTCATATATATATATATATCTTGCATTGAATGTTTTTACAGGTTCCAACCGGGCTCTCCACAAGATGATCCTCGAAATGATAAAGTACTTCACTCTTCCTAAATGATAAGAAATCCTCATCTACTACAGACTTCGCACTTCAGGGGGCAATCTGTTACACAAAAATATCGTCACCATGATTATTTGCAGTCGGTATGGGTCTATCATCACTTGCACTGTCCTCCTAAGCAAGTCTCAGACCTCAGCTCTTCAAATCAAGCTTTAGAAATGAGAGAAAGACATTAAAAATCAATGTAACTCTAGTTCCGCACTTTCTCTCATGGTCACCTGCGGTCCCGCACCTTCTGTATACAAAAACTATGGACATGCCCGCTCTGTCCCTAACGGTGTAGGTGCGAACCCCTGTGAAAGTCAAAAGGCACAAGTTTTATCTTAAAAAACTCACTTTGGGCTAATTCTATAGGTTTCTAGAATGAATTTTGACGTGGATTGTTCGCTCTGAGGTGGTTCATGCATCCCAAAAGAGAAGGAGCTAATCCCTTGATGAGAGGAGCTATCCCTTTGAAGGAGGGCTTTATCCATTTGAAGGAGGACCTAGTAACCTCCCTCCATTGCACTATAAATATAGGCATTGGACTGGTTTCTGGGGAGGTTAGAAGCTGAACATTTTTTAGGGTAAATGCTGGTGAAATCAAGACTTCCTAGTTGAGCTTAAGAGGAGAGATCACACATCTTTTTGGCTTCATTGGGGAGTGAGTGAAACTTGTCAAAGTAGAGGAGACTTCTTGCTGGACCCTGGGAGGAGCTTTTACATTGTCAAGGCAAAGGTTGTAAAGTTATTCTTCTTTTGAATTAATACAATCAAACTCATTTTTCTCAACAAGTATCTTATGTTATTTGTTTCATGGACTACATGACTTTCATGTTGAATATGTTTTATGCAATCGACTTTTCAGGTGATATTTAATTTGTTTGCCTTGTTTGTGTTTGCAGATTCGCTAAAAGGAGCTCATTTGGAGCAAAGGAGCGAAGGCATCCACAAGCTTGCATTGGACCTAAGGTAGGCCCTAAAAACACTTGTTTGCTATTGTTTATCAAAGCATATTTAGAGAAAGATAGTGTCTAGTTGGTTTGCTTGTCATTAGGTCTTTTTTAGATTCTAGGAAGGTCTATCTTGTCTGCAAGATCGACTTATTCCCTGTGACAGGTTGATCTCCTTTATTCTTCTCTCATCTATCTCTCATAAAGGAAAACAAAAGTAGTTTTAAGTTTGTTTGTTTATAAGGTAGCTACCAGCCTTAGTGGGATTAGTAGCTCTGCATGGACACTATTCCCGGTAACACCAGGGTTGTGCCTGAAGAATTCAACTGAAATTTTTTTGAAAATTATTACAAAAGACAAAATGTTGACTTTTCTTCAAAACAGAGTTTTGAAAAACAGTCAACATTCATCCATATGATGATGAAATTTACGAAATAAAAAACATGTGTAGAACCTCCCTCTGGCCTACTGGAATTTGGACACTTTAACGACTCAATTTCTGAAACCCTAGACCTATGATTGACATGACTCTTTACCCATTAAAAGATCAAACATTGACTTTCATGGACTTTAATAAACATTGATGAAAAGACCTAAGCCAGTAGGTAAAAGACATGAGGGGAATGGATGACAAAGCCCTTCCGTCCGATTTATGGCATGCTCCTAACGGAATGCAACTGAGTGAATCAAGCGAGACACCTTAAAATAAAATGAAAAAAGAGTTTTGGTCTCTGACGAAGGGATGACCAGACTGACTCTAACATTGGCTCCAATTGGGATGGTAGCTCCTTGGAGGTGCCAAGAATGGCAGATCTCTGGAAGAGCTAGACAGTGCCTTCGTCCATTGGGCTATGGAGTCATTATTTCGAAAAACAACACAAGACTCTGACTCAATTTATTTGACTGAAATTTGACTCAGAACGACTCAATGATGAAACTGAAATGACTATAAAAAAATGACTCGACAAATTGAACTCAAAACAGAAATCTTTCTTCAGAATTATAGCCTTCACTTCAGGCCCCAGACTGAAGAAAAGATCACAGCACACACTTGCAATGAAACTGAAATAAAATGGTATTTACAATGATAATGTAAACAGCATAAATAACTCAGAAAAGGTACCGCTTGAGCAGCTGACCATTGACTGACCCTCTAGGACAATCTTCCCCATTCATCTCCTTCAAAAGAAAGGCATTCTGACCTAAATATGCTGCAATCTTAAAAGGACCTTTCCAGAGATTTTCAAACTTACCGTGCTTGCCCTTTTCCTCATTCCTTGCATCCCACTTTAACACCACATCATCCAACTGAAATGTGTCTGCCTTTGCTTTTCTGTCATAAATCTTTTTAATTCTCTCCTGCAACTTGAATGTGTTTTGAAAAACATCTTCCCGTGTCTGCTACAAATGGATCATTTGATTTAGTCTTCTCTGCATTGGGTCATCTTCACTACCAGCCTCCTGAAGAAGTTTGACTACCAGAGCTGCAAGAGAGGTAGGGAACACTATATCAACGCCATAAACTAGCTCAAAGGGGGACATACCAATGGATTTCTTTTGACTCACTCGATCTACCCAAAGTGCATGGACCAACTTCTTATGCCAACTTTTCTTGTTTATTCTAGCATCTTTTTAATGATATTAACCAAAGATTTGTTGGAAGACTCCGCCAATCCATTGCCTTGTGGATGATAGGCGGTTGAGTGCCCCAAAGTAATATGATATTTACTACAAAACTCAACCATCATTTTGGACTTGAAAGCTGTTGCGTTATCAATGATTAACTTATTCAGGAAACCAAAATGAGACAAAATATTATTCTCAAGGAATGAAATTATTACCGCATCCGTAGCTTGCCTAGTGGGAATTGCTTCGATCCACTTCGTGAAATAATCTGTCGCCGTGAGGATCCATCTATGCTAACCTGAAGAAGCAAGATGAATTTCACCAATGAAATCCAACCCCCACTGCTGAAAAGGGGCACTCACCTCAATGGGCTTAAGCGGCAAAGGCTGTAATTTCTGCTTTCCTTCAAAAATCTGATAGTTATGACAGCTCTTGACAGTTTTGAACACATCAGCAAACAATGTCGGCCAATAGTATCCAGCTCTCAGAATTTTATTTGCCATTGTTTTCCAGAAAAGGTGACCGCCACAATCTCCTTTATAGAAATCCTCCATGACCTACTTCGCTTCTTCTTCCACCAAACAATTTAACAAAACGCCACCGGGATCTTTCCAATAAAGTGTAGAATTCAAAATACAAAACTTAGCAACCTTTAACTTAAGAGTTCTAGCTTTGTTTCTAGCCATAACAGGTGGCGAGGATAAATTCTAAAGTACATATATGATATCTGAATACCATGGAGAAAGAACAAAGATTTCAGCTACCTGAATTGACGAACCTTCCTCATTCTCATTAGACATAGCAGTGATCAGATTTATGTCTAAGACGTGAAGATTTGATTCAGCCATTAACTTTGCCAATCCCTATCCTTTAACAAGCTTTGTGGGCCTTATCTCCACATCATACTCCAGCAAAGCTGCAATCCACTTGCCACGTCTTCCTTTAGGATCTGTTTGGACCAAAACATCTTTGACAGCAGCGTTAGGAACATAAGCTAAAATATGGGAATGCAGAATATACACGCGGAAATCTTTCAATGCTTTTACAAGTGCAAGGGCCTGCTTCTCAATAATATTGTATTTCAAAGCAGCATCTCTAATAGTCTGGCTAAAGAAAGCAATGGGTCTTTCATGCTCATCTTTTTTCTTCATTAATACAGCTGACATAGTATGCTCCGAAGCAAATGAAAACAATATAAAATCCTGAGTATAATCTGGGCTGATTAGAACTGGAGCTGAAGAAAGAGCCAATTTTACTAAATTGAAAGATTTTACAGCCTCTTCCGTTCACATCACTTGGCTGTCCTTTTTAAGGATGTTTGTAATCTCTCTTAGATGTTCAACAAGATTAGGAACAAAGTGGCGCAGAAAATTCATCTTACCATTAAACAATTGAATCTCCTTATTCCGAGGCAGGTCAATTTGCTGAATCGCTTCCACACATGCTAGATCAATACAAATGCCATCCTTTGAGATAATGTGCCTAATTAGTTTTCCTTCATCCTGTTAGAAATTATATATTATGGAGCAATGGAACACATAAAATATTGCAGAAATATAAACACAGAAAACGTATAAAACAAGAGAGACACAAATATACGTGGTTCACCCAGTTTGGGCTACGTCCACCCCGAACATCCAATCCTTCCTTTCTATTATCCAGCAAAATGAAGAGACACGACCTATAGCAGATCCGCTGTAATATCCTCTGTTTTCTCTCACAGTCTCACCTATCTATTTCCCGCTCATAGAATACACATCTATCACACAGCCTCAATTACAAATACCCTCATACAAAGAGAGGGGTTGCCTTCTAGGGCAAAAAACCCTAAACTAAACATAAGTTCTATCGTCAGATCATCCGCCTAATGAATGGCCCAGATTGACTAGAAATTACTATACTTTTACAAGGAAATTTTACAGTTTTTTTTAGCTTCGGGGACGCTGCCCCCGAAACCCCCCGCCAGGGGGGGGCTCCCAAAGGTCGCAGCCGTCCCCCCCTGGACCCCCCTGCAGCGAATATTTTACAGGCGGCGTTGCCGCCCCCATTTCGAACTGGGGTCCAATGTGGCGATACCTTTGAATATAGAAGATAATCAGGCTCCACACCCAACAATCTCCCACTTGGAGACTGATTGTAGCAACTCCACCGCTGCTCCATTTTCTGGACAATGACTCCTCTTTGGACCTGGTTGTTTCTCATATTCATCGTCATCCTTGACGACCAATTGAAACTGAGCATATTCTCAGTTTCTCCCTGGTTACAACTTTTGTTAGCATATCTGCAGGATTCTGGCTAGTGTGTATCTTTTCCAACTTCAACTCTCCATCTTCCAACACTGATCGTATGAAATGGTACTTGAGCTATATGTGTTTAGTACTGGAATGAAATGCTGAGTTCTTTGCAAGATGAATGGCACTTTGGCTATCACTGTATAACGCGCCCATATCATGCTCCTTACCCAATTCACCCATAAACCTTTATAACCAAATCATTTCTTTACTAGCCTCTATAGTAGCAACATACTCTGCTTCTGTTGTTGAAAGTGCAAAAACACTTTGGATTTTTGAAACCCAACTGACAGTTGTTCCTCCAACAGTAAATACATATCCTATAGTGCTCCTCCTGTTATCTTTGTCACCTGCCATATCTGCATCAACATATCCTTGTAGGGAGATGTTTGAACCACCAAAGCATAATGCTTGATTTGTGGTACCTTTCAAATATCTGAGAATCCATTTCACTGCCATCCAATGTTCCTTTCCTGGATTGTTCATGTACCTGCTTACAACTCCCACTGCATGTGCAATATCAGGCATTGTGCAGACCATTGCATACATTAAGCTTCCAACTGCTGATGCATATGGAACTTTAGACATATAATCTATGTCTTCTTGGGTCTTTGGGCACATTTCCTTGCTAAGTTTGAAATTACTAGCAAAAGGTGTACTAACTGGTTTTGCATTGTGCATGTTAAATCTTTTCAACACCTTTTGTATGTACTCTTTCTGAGACAATGTTAATTTACGATTTGTCCTGTCTCTAGTTCTTCTCATACCAAGGATTTGTTTTGCAGCTCCCAAATCCTTCATTGCAAATGAATTTGGAAATTTTATTTTGAGCACATTTATTTCCTGCATGTTAGATCCTGCAACAAGCATGTCATCTACATACAATAACAATATAATATAGTTGCCATCATTTCGCTTTTTCAAATAACAATATAACCTTGTTCAGACATAAACTTGTCAAATTTTAGATACCACTGCCTTGGAGCCTGTTTTAAGCCATATAAGCTCTTCTTCAACCTGCATACTAGTTTCTCCTTCCCTTTCACCTCATATCCTTGTGGTTGCTGCATATATATTTCTTCCTCCAAATCCCCATGGAGAAAGGTTGTCTTTACATCTAATTGCTCAAGATGCAAATCTTCAGCTGCTACAAGACTTAAAATAGTTCTGATTGAAGTCATTTTAACAACAGGAGAAAATATTTCATCAAAATCAATACCTTTCTTCTGTGCAAACCCCTTCACCACAAGTCTAGCTTTATACCTCTGTTTTCCTCCATATTCTTCCTTCAGCCTGTAAACCCATTTATTCTTCAATGTAGTTTTTCCTACAGGCAACCTGACTAAATCCCAAGTCTGGTTATGCATTAAGGAGTCCATCTCTTCTTCCATGGCTACCTCCCACTTCTTCCTGCTTTCAACCTGCATTGCTTCTTCATAACATTCAGGTTCACCGGAATCAGTCAACAATAAATAATATAATGAAGGAGAGTATCGTTCAGGGGTTCTACTTATCCCGGTAGATCTTCTAAGACCACTTTCAGGTGTTTGGGGTGCCTGTTGTTGCTGTGGTGGTTGTTGTTATTGTGGTTGTTGATTATTATTATTTTCAGGCACCTTTACTTTTCAGTGATTTCATCAAGAACTACGTATTCCTTGTTTTCCTTTTCCTGTTTCTTTTCTTGCAACTGATTCTTATACAAGACCTTTTCATTGAATATTACATCTCTGCTCCTAATGATTTTTTGATTTTCGTAATCATATAAGCGATAACCAAAATCATTAACACCATATCCAATAAAGGTACATTTCTTTGACTTTGCCTCAAGCTTTGTTCTATTTTCTTTATCAATATGGACAAAGGCCTCACAACCAAAAGGCTTTAAAATAGAGTAGTTTACCTTTTTACCTGTCCATGCTTCCTTTGGAATACCACCATCCAAGGAACTTGAAGGCCCTCTGTTTATTAGATAAACAACAGTATCTACAGCATCTGCCCAAAACTGTAAAGGCAATCTTGCATGCAATCTCATGCACCTTGCACGCTCCATGATTGTTCTGTTCATCCTTTCTGACACACCATTTTATTGTGGTGTTCTTGGAACTGTATTCTCTCTGTGAATTCCATCCTCTGAACAGTACCTATCAAACTCTTTGTTGCAATATTCACCTCCATTGTCTGATCTAAGACACTTCAATTTCTTTCTTGTCTCAATCTCAACCAAAGCTTTCCATTTCTTGAAAGTATCAAATACATCAGATTTATTCTTAATACAATAAATCCAAGTTTTTCTAGTTGCATCATCAATAAAAGTAACATAATAATGAGAGCCACCGAGAGATGATACCTGAGCATGTCCCCATACATCTGTATGCACAAGCTCTAGTTTTTCATTCTTCTTTTCTCTCCCAACTCTGAGAAATCTGACTCTCTTCTATTTTCCGTAAATGCAATTCTCACAGAAGTCCAAATCAACATTCTTCAAACCCGGCAAAAAATTCCTTGAGTGAAGAATATCCATCCCCTTTTCACTCATGTGTCTGAGCCTATGATGCCATAATGCTGCATCTTCTCCTTTGGAAGTTAAAGCATTAACAGAGTTAGAAATACCATTGCATAAATACAATGTACCAACCTTTTCGCCTTTTTCTATTACTAGGGCTCCTTTGGTGACCTTCCAGAATTTATCTGTGAAAGTTGTCACAAAAACTTCACCGCCTAACTGCCCTGTTGAAATCAGATTTTTCTTTAGATCTGGAACATGCCTTACCTCCATTAATAGCCATTGGTTTCCATTCTGCTGTTTTACAAGAATCTTACCCATTCCAACGATTTTACAGAGTTTATCATCACCCAGACGAACTTGTCCAAAATCTTCTTGAACATAGTCATGAAAGTATTTCCTATCAGGTGTGGCATGGAATGAAGACCCTAAATCTACCACCCAGGAATCAGTAATATTTTCGAAAGAAAGAATCAAAGCATCTTGTAACACCTCACCTGTCACATTTGCTTCATGATTTTTTTTTTGTTGTGCATCTCCTTCTTTTCCCTTCCGAGATCTACAGTCTTTCTTTAGGTGTCCTTTCTTTCCACATTTCCAGCACACTATCCCCGATCTGGACTTGGATCTGCCTTTCCTCGATTTACTGCGATATCCTGAGCTCTTTCCTCTTTCCATTTTTCTTCCTCTAGAATCTGCACTCAAAGCATTTCCCGATGTCTCACTGAAGCTTTTCCGTCGCATTTCCTTGCTAAGGATAGCACTGACAACATCATTAAACTTTAAAGTACTAGATCCAGAAACGGAGTTACTAATGGCCATTACCAAACCATTCCAACTTTCTGGTAATGAGCACAAGAATAGCAGAGCTCTAACTTCATCATCAAAGTTTACCCCTACAGAACTTAACTGACTTGTAACTGTATTAAAATCATTTAAATGGTCTGCAACAGATCCACCTTCCGACATCTTCATATTAAATAACCGTTTCATAAGAAATACCTTGTTTGAGGCCGAGGGTTTTTCATATAGTTTCGACAACGTCTGAATCAAACCCTGTGTCATCGTTTCCTTCGAAATGTTGAAGGTGACTGACGCAGCAAGGCACAACCGTATTGTTCCGAGTGCCTTTCTATCAAGAAGGTTCCATTCTTCATCTGTCATACTTGTCGGCATCTTTGATTTTCCTCCCAATGGTAGGTATAGATCTTTCTGATACAGATAATCTTTCGTCTGCATCTTCCACAGCGAGAAGTTTTGGCCATTAAATTTCTCGACCCTAAACTTTCCATCTTCCGCCATTGCTCCCACTCGAACCAGGAACCCTTCTTTCTTGCGAGTTTATCAGCCAAATAGACCTTCAGCTTTGATACCAGTTGTTAGAAATTATATATTATGGAGCAATCGAACACATAAAATATTGCAGAAATATAAATACAGAAAATGCATAAAACAAGAGAGACACAGATATATGTGGTTCACCAGTTTGGGCTACGTCCACCCCGAACAGCCAGTCCTTCCTTTCTATTATCCAACAAAATGAAGAGACACAACCTACAGCAGATCCGCTGTAATATCCTTTGTTTTCTCTCACAGTCTCACCTATCTATTTCCCGCTCATAGAATACACATCTATCATACATCCTCAAATACAAATACCCTCATACAAAGAGAGGGGTTGCCTTCTAGGGCAAAAAACCTTAAACTAAACATAATTTCTACCGTCAGATCATCCGCCTAATGAACGGCCTACATTGACTAGAAATTACTATACTTTTACAAGGCAATTTTACAACTGTTTTTAGCTTTGGGGGCGCAGCCGCCCCCCTCTGGACCCCCCTGCAGTGAATATTTTACGGGTGGCATTGCTGCCCCCATTTCGAACTGGGGTCCAATGTGGTGATACCTTTGAATATAGAAGATAATCAGGCTCCACACCCAACACATCCATGGAAAACAAGCTCTTCTTAGGATTTAGCGACACACCATATTTTTTGCACTTTTGAAAGACAATTTTTAAATGATACAAGTGTTCTTCATCTGATTTGGAAAACATGGTCAAATCATCAAGGTACACAACCAAAAATACATCCTTTTCATTAGTGAAAGCTAAATCCATTGCCCGCTAAAAAGTGGCACCCGTGTTCTTCAAACCGAAAGGCATTTTTGCGTAATAAAAGGTTCCCCACAGAGTGGTGAACGTTGTTTTGTCTCGGTCATCTTCATGTACTAAAATTTTGTTATATCCGAAATAACCATCGAGTAGTGACATGCAAGATGCTCCAACTACTCGCTGAAGTATGTGATCCATTTTTGGCAGCGGATAATTATCCTTCAATGAAACTTTGTTGAGATTCCGAAAATCAATGCACAAACGAATCTCACCTATCTTCTTTCGCACGGGTACCAAATTAGATATCCAATCAGAAAATCGGATGGGAACAATGATTCTTGATTTGTACAACCTATTTACCTCCTTCTCAATCGATGGAAGCAATTTTGGATTAAGCCTTCTTAACTTCTGTCTGAAAGGTTTTTGATTAGGCTTAATAGGAATTGTGTGCTGAATTATATTAGTGTCATATGTTTTCAAATCAGAATAGTCCCAAGCAAACACATCGGCAAAAGATGACAACAAACTGATATATTTGGCCTTTACCTTTTATGGCAATGCTTTGGACAGCTTTACCATCTTCAGATGTTCGGCTGTTCCAATATTCACCTCTTCGACTCCCTTCTCTGTTGGCTACAATGTTGGTTTGCAGGCTACGTCATCATGATCAAAGAGTTCTTCTAAAGGTATCAAGAATTTAGGAATCACATTATCCTTGAGCTGCAACACTTCCATTTGATTGGTCTGCGAATCATCTTTTCTGTCATCATATTCTACATCAATTGAGGTATCTTTGAACTTACCTTTACTTTGCAGAAAATCATCAATCTCCTCATCATCTTGAAAAACTTGCCAATATCTCTAATTGTCCAGGACAGTCGGATGGTGTTTCACATGGATCTCAAATTTATTACTTGAGTTCATAGGAATCTTCAAATTACTTGCTACCTTAGCAAGCGCATCAGCAATACTATTTTGAATACGAGGCACACACGTCAAGGTGTAATCTGAAAACAACTTCAAAATTTCTAGAACATCATTCTGGTATGCCCGCATCCGAGGATGCTTTGCTTGATATTCACCTTTAACTTGCTTAATCAGCAATTCAGAGTTGCCATATATAGCAATCCTATTAGCATTCAGCTTTCTTAGGATTTTTAGGCCAACAATCAAAGCCTCATAATCAGCTTCATTGTTTGAGCAATCAAAAGCAAGTTTATAAGAACATACCCGCACATTAATAGGCACTTTGTTTGGAGCAGAAAAAGGACTACGTACCCAAATTCCAATTCCAGCACCATCATTTCCCACTGCTCCATCGAAATCCATGGTCCACAGGCCATCTTCCTCCTCTTCCAAATGTTGAAACTCTGTCACCTTTGTTTTTCCTGCTTGCTGTCCATTGTTTTGGGCTGATTGCTCAACGGTATTCTGTTGTTTTTGTCCTTCTTTATTCAAAACTTCTCCGAAATTCTCTGTTATTTCTGGAATATCATCTATTGCAACTAACTGGCTATCAATCTCATTGAAACTATCTGAATACAAAACAAAAGACTCTAAATCTATATGTACATAATTAATCGGATGATTAATTGGTTTCTCCTTGCTTGTAATCATGTATTTCATTTTTTTCTCCCGATAAAGTTTTCTCATTTGGCCAAACACAGGAATCGTTGCATAGGAGAAATCAAGATGCATAGTTCCTTTGATCTTTGCTCCCCAAGATCTGGAAAGAAGCATTCCAAACCTAAGAGGTATATCCGCCACCACCACATCCATCAAAATGTTTTTTATCGGAATCTGATCCAAACTGACCACCAAGTGTTTAATAAGCCCAATACATACCACCCTGCTGGAATCAAATGAATAAAGATCATGGTATTTCCTAGTGATGTCCAAACCCAGCTTTTCCATGATAGCCTTCGGCATAAGATTGTGGGAGGCGCCGGAATCAAACATAGCATTATGCAACACAAACTCATGCACTCTCAAACTGATATAAAAAGAAGGCACATCACTATCCGAGACTCACCATTCAATGCTGGCCCAAAAATCAGTTTAGGTTGATCATCTTCCACACTCACCATATCAGACATTGGATCAAAATTCAAAATTTTGGAAACCTGACCTATATAATTGTTGTTCCTCATCAGTTCATTCAAGGGAATGGATACCTTCAATTTATAAATTTCATTTTCTAAACTAAAAGTAGAAGTCTTCTCTACCTCTTTGGCTGGAACCTCTTTCTTTTCAGCTTTATCTTTTGATACAATTGGCTGATTGACTCTTTCATTTGCTGGTGGAGATTTGTTAGGCATAGGATCAACAACTTCTTTTCCTTTATTTTGTGCAATAGGTGGTTCATTCTTAGATGTTGGACTTTCCTTTCTCTTTTGGATTGGATTGATGGGGACATTTCTGTTTCTTAATGAATATTGATTTTGCTGGGTGGACAAGGCATGCATATACCCTCTCTGATACTCATCCGACTCATCTTCAAGAGTTGTATCATTCGCCAAGATAAGATCTGCATCCTGCTGTACAGCTAAACTTTCTGCATACTCATCATCTTCAGTGATAAAGGTGGGCATATCATCAGGAGTAAAGAAGAGATTTTCTTCCCCTATTACATGGTCTTCATCATCAGATTCGAGACCAAAAAAATTCTGTTGAAGAGCTGTTTTTACCTGCTGCTGTTGTGATGTCAGTTCTTGTGCTCGCTGCTCACGTTGTTTGATCCTGAATTGAGGTTGTTGTTGTCCACGGAAATTAGGATTCTAGATCTACGGTTCAGGCTTATCAAGTGTTAACCTTTCAATCATCTTTTCTACCTTGTGGAGCACTTGATCTGAGGTAGAAGCTTCTTCCTTTATTGAAACTCTCTTCTCATTTTTCAATCTAGCCCTCTTGTCATTCAAATTCGCCTCAACACTAACGGCGATTTTCTACATTTCTTCTAAGGTAGTTGGATCTCTCTCTCTTAATTGACAAGCCATGTCCGGATCAAAACCATCCGGGAACTTAAGCAAAGCTGACTTTATAGTTGGCCTTAAATCATTAGGAATTGCATTATAAACTGCATTGAATCTAGTACAATAGTCTTGCACGGACTCACCAGCATTCTGCTTGATCTTGGTATATTCAGAAGTGATCTGAAGAGGATCTTTCTTGACTTCCCAGCGATCTAAGAACTGTCTTTGAAGCTCTTCTAATGTGGGAATACTTCTAGCTGTCAAAGCTCTGAACAATTTTCTCACCTCACCTGTGAAAGTCTGCACAAATAATCTCATGGTTACGTTTTCTGTATCAATCTCATGAAGCTCAAATAAATCCGTCATCTTGTCCAAATTTTGCTGAGCCGTGGTACTTTGAGGAGTGCCATCAAACAAAGGAATTCTACTTTGACAATCTGCGAGCATGTCACCCAAAACTTGAGGCAGCACGAGGGGTGCAAACCAAGCAACCATTGCTCTTGGTGGATTTTCAATCGGCCTTGGAGATGTTGGGGGAGAAGGTGCAGCTGATGTGTGAGGTGTATGCAGAGGTGAAGCAATTTTGGATGTAGAAGGAGTAGATGGAGGTGAATTTACAGCAGACTTTTGATCAGAAATAGTAGGCTGCGGGGGAAGGGTGGGAATGAAAGGTGATTCAGTAGGAACCCTTGAGCTAGATGGAGTTGCAGCAGCTCCAAGAGTTGCCGATGTAGCTTCTAGGAAATCAATGATATTTGCAGCCTCAATGTCAGTTTGGAGCTATCTTAGAATGAAATTCTCAATGGACTTATTGGATTTTTCGATTTCTATAGCAGTAAGAAAATCCGGATTCGGGACGATAGACTCAAGAGTGTTTTCGGATTTGGTTTTAAATAATGACAATTCAAACTTTTCATCAAAATCAAGCTCTTCAAGATACTTAAAAATTGCAGGACATGAACGAGATTTAAACACGAGCTCTCTTGATGAAGAATTCTTGAAATCAGATAGGTATTTTCGTAGAAAGGGGGAGGATTTGGATCTGGATTAGCTCTGGTATATCTCTTTGAAGCCAGTGTGTTATTTTCAAGAAATCAAAGGGACATAAACAACTTGTTCAGCATTTCAAATTCTAAACTTATCATCCAAAATCTTAGAATTCTCAAATGTACTGGGGCGATTTACAAGTCAAGTGTCACGATTACAAGCTAGACCAGAGATTGACTGAAGCAGCGTTTATCTACTTGCGCTAGTGCAAAGCAAAAGCGTTTCGAAGGCTACCTGGCATAACTTCATGCTCCTTTTGTAGCTTATAAAACCAATTACATCAACAAGTAAACCATTTTCTTCCCCAGTGGAGTCGCCACTATGTTAGAGCCTAGATTTTCCTCAGGCTGAAAAGACAAGGTTCTAGGTCCACATCAAACCATGCTCAACCTCGTAGCTAGCCCTACGAGGACAGGAGAGGGCTCTCTCTGGGTCGATCTCGGAAAAAGACAAGTGATGGGGCTCAAGATGACTGAAATAAAAGCTAATTTTAGGCTAGGTATGAAGTACAAGGGTTTGTTTTGAGTTTTTGGGGGTTTTGTGTTGGAAACAGGGAAAGGCAAATTGGGCTCGGGGATGAGGCACAATTTCTGCATAGTTCTGATTGGGGCAAGGAAGGAAATCTTTTTAATGCTTTAAATTCAGTGAATGGATATATCGGACTGGTGAGGAGCTAAGGAGAGTAAGAGAGTCTCAAGAATTCTCCTTAAACAGATGAAAACATGGAAATTTAAACAAATTCAAAGGCAGAGCATAGCAGTTAATGGATTCTACCTTAATCACTTATTTGTTTCAAATTCAAAAGAAGAGACAGGAAAATGATACACATAACACTAATGAACTTACAATTACTTAGAGAAGAACACCATAAAAACATAAAGCCACATGGATCCCAAACAGTGCTGCAAAACCCTGGTCTTTCCTTAGCCAAAAATGCAGAGATAGAATGTACAATGATACGCCAAAGCAATCCCTAGTGTCCAACCCTGAAAATGACTTAGAAATTACATGATATAGACTAGCCCAATACATTCCCTTGCCTCTAGGGGTCGAGATCATCATTCTAGGAGCTTTTTCAACCAATTCTAAACAAAGCACTAAAATCTAGGCAATCAAAACAACTTGCCTCTATAAGGTAGGAAACTGATTCATTCATTAAATTTTCACTTTTTAGAGAATGAATCCTCTAGAACAAGTAAATAAGTGCCAAAATTACATCAATTTTATCCAATTACATCAATATAGATCAAAAATTACATCAAGAAGCAAAACTAGTCAAACTGGCTGAATTTCTGAGCTGGAAGGTGAAAAATTGAGCAAAAATCCTCTATGCGCCGCGCCAAATACTCTATGCATTGCGCCACTTTGAGGTTGATTTTTAGGAACTTTCTGAAGTCAAAATTGAGCCCAAGTGTGCTTTTTGGAAATCCCTACCTGTATACTTTCCAACCCAAGTGCAATTTCTGAATTTGGATGTCATTTGCCCCTCCAAAACTTCAATCTCCAAAGACTGCTTCGTATGTGTCAAAATAGGGGCAGTGAGCTCATTTTCTGAGTGTTTTTGGCCTCTTGAGGACTCAAAACTTGCCCAAACTTCTTGGCCATGCACCAGTAGTCATGATTTTTCATGAAAAATCCAAAAATGTAAACGTTTTTTAATTTGGAGCTCCCTAGCAAAAGCGCGTGCCACGTGGCGCGGCGCACAAGGAGGAAAACCCTGTTTTTAGTGCAAAAAATTTCAAAATGTCAAAAATTGTTCCAAATTTCTTGAAATTTGGGCTAGATATTCTTCATTAAGTGCCATGATGAGCTAAAGAGGCTTCAGCCAATATCTAAAGACGATCAAGCTCCCTTTGCCTCTTTTGCTTCCTTATTGCCTTCCTCAATTTTGCCTTTAAATTCCTAACTTGTGCCTTGCAGACCTTGTTCCGCGCCATGTAGTGGAAAGCCATATGTCTCAGCAATGTATGGTCCTTATCAGCCTTGTCCAATAGTCTCTCTAAGTGCATGTTAACTCTCTCAAGATTAGACTCTCGATCCTCATTAATCTCTTGCTCCAATGACGTGAGCTCAATTCTTCTCCTTTGTGCAGCTTGGCGATTCTCGCGGATGTTTTGTAACTCCGTGATTGCTTGATGATCTTCAAGATGTTTGTTCCTCTGCTCCAAATACTTCATAGTCCACTTAGCTCTCTCAAAGTCAAGGGATAAGGCTTGGATCTCTGTTTGCTGCTCCTGGATGATCTCTTTAAGCTGCGCACTTTGTGGGCCCGTATTTGTATCATCATCATGAAGGAGAATGAAGTCGGTCTCTCATTCACCTGATGGCCCCTCATCCTGCATTGGCCTCTTGCCTTTGTCCTGTACCTGTGGTGCTGATGTTGAAAACAAGGCCCCTTCCACCCCTGGTGGAGATAACACTCGCTTTGCTACTGCAAACAAATGTCTAGTGCCTCTCTAATATGTGATGAATACCGGCACACTAGCAGTCTCATGGCGCTCATACTGATTAGAAGGTCAACCTTCATGCTTAACCTTTGGTAATCCCTGTGAAGCTCTGAAGAAGTCATGGGAGATGAAATCATCCCAAGTGATGCCCTGTAATCCAAGCCGATGAACCACCAAAATCTTAATAAGAGAAAAATGAAAAACACTGTTAAGTTGTTGCTGAGGTGTTTTGTGTTGTACAAGGGTGGTCATCCTCTCTATGTTCCGAAAAATGAAATACGGAATGTTAATCATCCATACCCTGGTGAAATGCGTGAGAAACCTGATGTGATAAGCATATAAACGAGAGAATCGTCCCTCACAGCTAAAATATTTCATGATCAATTTCATTAGTGGAGAATATTCATCTTTCAGATATCGGAATGGAAACACTCTCTTGAGCTGCCTCAAGAAACCTGTTTTAATGTATGGCTCATAATGCTGCCAGCCAATCTTCTACTTCTTGTTCCATGTTTATCCAATGTTCGGTATGTTGGTTGTTAATGAGACAGTTTATGGTGTAAGAGTGAAGGTGACACTGGCTAAGATAGCTTGATCTCCATGTAAGTGCAGCACGAATAGACAAGCCAGCTCATGATGAAATTGAACACTAGCCACCTTTTGACAAAACTCATAACATGACTAATGCTGGAAACACAACATAGCAAGAGGGTAGGCCTGTAATTCTGTAAGGGTGGTCGGTTCTTCTCTAACATGTCTGCCACTTTTATGAGGCCTCCGGGGTGCCTGTTCTTCCAAGGGTGAGTCATTTTGGGTTTCCACTTCATAGTCCGATGAATGCTATGATGTCATGGTTGTTGTTTTTCAAACTGCCTTAGAGATGAATATGTCAGTGTATGAAAACTATTCAGACTTCTCTTTTAGTAATGTGTGCCAACTCTACCACCAAAGGGGAAAACCAATGACACAGGGACTTTTAGGAAAGGGACATAATATCAAGGGATTAGGAATTATTGGGAGAGATTTGTTAGGGAAATATCGAAGAGGGTTTGAGGGATTTATGTGTGGGATAGGGTTTTGGATTTCACATTTGAAAATTTTGGGAAAGGGAATTTAGGATAGGGGATTAGTAACTTTAGGGGATGGGGAACAACGGAGTCAAGGAACAAATGGAATTAAGGACAAAAGAAATAATGGAAAAGAGTAACTTTGGTGGCCAACAAGTTTTGAAACCCTAAGCAACAGCTTACATGTGAGGAATTCATAATGATAGGGTTTGAATTTTTGTTTCAATCATTAGCATCCATAAACCACCATCACTTATCACACAATTGGATGAAATACTAAGATAAGGACCCTACCTGGCAAATCCGCGTAATTTATAGGCAATTTGGAGAAATTTCAATCAAATTCGGGCTTTCAGGTGTATGCACCGTGCCGCGCCGTGTGAGTGTGCCGCGCCCGTTCAGAATTACACTGGACAATTTCTCCTAGTGCGCTGCGCCACCTACTCTGTGCACCATGCCGACCAAATTTCCTCCAACTTCAGCCAAATCGCACACTAACTCTACCAATTTGCTTTGAATGGCTTCTCTTTGGTCTTGGCATACAAATGACATTGATCTTCATGAAAATATCTTTATAAAGACATGGATTCGATTTTTGACTCTCCAAGACCCATCTTTGTAATGTTTTGGCATTGGCACTTTTTCCATTTTAATACAACTCTGTTTTTAAATTTCCTTTTTGATTTTTTGACTAAAATGATGAAATTCTTGGCAATTTTTTTTTTGCAGGGATAGCTGACATGGAATTTGGCAACGAAGACCAGGAGTGCGCCTGAAGAATTCAACTAAAAAACTTTTGAAAATTATTACAAAAGACAAAATGATGACTTTTCTTCAAAACAGAGTTTTGAAAAAAAGTCATAATTCATCCATATGATGACGAAATTCGTGAAATAAAAAACATGTGTAGAATCTCCCTCTAGCCTGCTAGCATTTGGACACTTTAACGACTTAATTTGTGAAACCCTAGACCTATGATTGACATGACTCTTTTCCCATTAAAAGATCAAACATTGATTGTCATGAACTTTAATAAAAATTGATGAAAAGACCTAAGCCAGCAGGTACAAGACATGAGGGGAATGAATGACAAAGCCCTTCCGTCAGATTTATGGCATGCTCCTAACGGAATGAAACTAAGTGAATCGAGCGAGACACCTAAAAATGAAATGCAAAAAGAGTTTTGATCTCTGACGGAGGGATGACTAGACCGACTCTAACACCTGTCGTCCCCCAAGAAGACATCACCACCATCATATTTCTCATACTCGCAAAACCACTCCCTATGGGGAGTGAAGTGAAAGGATGCACCTGAGTCAATCAACCATGCCTCATGATCTACATGTGTACTTGAAGAAGCCAAGTACACATCCCCACCTTCATCTGAGGTGGTTTTCACCTCTACAGAAGGAGCATCATCAGATCCCTTTTCTTTATTAGGAGCTTTAGATTTACAGTCCCTTTTGTAGTGCCCTTCCTTTCCACATTTCCAGCACACCACCTTTATAGGTTTTCCTGGAGATTTAGATCTCCCTCTAGATTTAGATCTCCCACTCGATGACTTATTTTTTTTATGTTATGGGACCATTCTCATACAGACAAGGCATCACCATTCTGGCTCTCCATATTTTTCTGTCTCATCTTCTCCATCAGCAAGGATGAGACTATTTCATCAAACTACAAGGCAATTGTATTGCTAGCTATTACAATAACCAGACTATCCCATGAATCTGGTAGAGAACACAACAAATTGATGCACTTATCTTCATCTAAAGTTTTAATAACAACATATAATAACTGACTTACCATAGTATTAAATGTGTTCATATGCTCTGTCACTGAGTCTCCATCTTTCATCCTCAGGTTATATAGTTTTTTCCATAGAAACAGTTTATTCACCAGAGAATTAAATTGGTACAAAGTCCCTAACTTGTCCCACAAAACCTTAGTTGTAGCTTCCCCTGATACATTCAGCAATACTGAATCTGAGACACACAATTGTATTGTGCTCTTTGCCTTCCGATCTAACTTCTTCCATTCTTCATCGAACACCCCCATTATTTTAGTACCTGGATCTACCATGATCCACTGATCTTTATCCACCAACAGATCCTCCATCTTGAGTTTCCACAACTCAAAACTCTAACCACTAAATTCCTTGATCTCTATCTTTCCACTGCTCACCATCTTCTTTCACTACCAGAATCAATCTCGCAGATCTCCCACTGAACAGGGTCTACCACAGGCCCAAGTGAAACCCCTCAATAACAAAGGCATCCCTTTGAAGCCAAAATAACTCTGATACCAAACGTAGGTTTTAACCTCGTACAAAAATTACCTGCATAAAAATTCTAAAACACAAAAAATAAAAAATGTGAGAGCATAACACATAAAACACATATACAAATAGATTTTCCCCTAGATCCCAAAACCGGGACTACCATCTTGATTTTGCATTATGTTCCTTTCAATGTTACAATACATATTTATATATGTCGCAACATCCAATACCATGGACCAAAAACCATCACGTCCAAAACCATGGACCAAAAACCATCGCGTCCAAAACCATGTGCAAAAAATCATGCACAAAACCATAGGTAGGTCTGCCCAACCTAATATAGGGTCCAAAAACAAACCCCCATAGAGTGGGGTTACCTGCACCCCTCAAACCCCTAGTGACTCCCCCCGCTATGCAATTAGCTCAACGAACAAGGGGCTCTGCCCCCATTCTAACCCCATGATGAGCCTCATAAATGGGTAATTATATGGGCTCATTTTACCTCCTAACCTAGTCAAATCAACCATTCTCTTAGCTTATTGTGTGATTTTCAAATTATTTTTATGCTTATAGAGTGAGTTGAGTTAGTTATGATGCCATGTGGTCTAATATGTGTTTAATGCAAATTAGTGATGAATTTTGTGGTCACAGTTAAGGATCCAGTGTGTTAGCGCTTGAAATTTCACCTCAGGCTGAGAAAGGTAAACCTCAAGGCAACATCAAACCACTTAGCCTCGTAGCTATCCCTACGGGGCAGGAGAGGGCTCTCTCCGGTCTATCTCGGTAAAGATCTTCAATTGGTGAGATGACCAATAGGGTAACACTGATTTTAGGCTAGTAAACGGATCAAAAGGGTTGATTTGGGTTTTTTTGGGTTTTTGGTGGCAAATTGAGGAAATGGCAATTTTGGGTGCGGGGATTGGACACAGTTTCTGCAGGGGGTTCTTTGGGGCGAGATAGGAGACAGTATTGATGCCTTAGATTGAGGTGAATGGATGAGAAAGACAGGTGAGGAGCTAAGGAGAGCAAACAATAACTTTGAATTCTCCTTAAACAGTAGAAAACATTGAAATTAAACAAACTTAAAAGCAGAGCATGACAGTCATGAGTTCTACTTTAACACTTCATTTGTTTAATGTGCAGAAGGAAAAGAAAGGAAATGATTCACATAACACACTTACAAGTACATAGAGAAACACACCATCAATACATGTAACCACAAGAATCCCAAAAAGGACTGCAAAACCCTGGTCTTCCTTAGCCAAAAATTGCAGAGATACAGTGAATAATACAATGATAGCTTCTCCCTCAAGAGTCCAACCATGAAAATGAGCAAGAAAGTACATAATATAGATCATCTAACATCTTTCCCTGCCTCTAGGGGTCGAGCTCACTATCCTAGGAGCTGTTTCAACCACTTCTAAACTAAGCACTGAAAACTAGGCAGTCAAAACAACTTGCCTCTATAAGCTAGGAAACCAATTCATTCATTTAATTTTCACCTACTTCATGAATGAATCTTCTAGAAGAGATACATAAGTGTAAAAGTATCAAGAAATTACATTATTTACATCAAGGAGGATAACAATCCACTCCAAAAAGTCAAACATGGTCAAATCTGTGTTTTTCTGAGCTGTACAGTGAAATTTTGAGAAATTTGCCTGATAGGTCGCGCGCCTCTGCCTGACGGGTCGCGCGCCTTTGATGGCACATTTGGGGCACTTCCAGGTGTCCAATTGGGCAAGAGTAGGCTTGTTGGAAAGTTCTGTGAGTCTACTTTCCAACCCAACTGGAATTTATGAATTTGGTGGTCATTTGCCCCTCCAAAATTGCAATCTCTCAAGACTGCTTTCTGTGTCTCAAAAATGTGGCAGAAAGTCATTTTTTGCTTGTTTTTTTACTTTCTGGAGGCCCAAAACTTCATAAAATCTCTTGGCAATGGATGAGCATATGTAACTTTTCATGAAAAAATTGGAAATGCCGAGTTTTTGCAAAATGGAGTTGCCAAGAGAAAGGGTCGCGAGGGGGGTGAGACCCGTTAATGGACAAAACCTGTAAATTGCCTGAAAAAACCAAAATTGACCCAAAATGTTCAAAATTTCTTGGTATTTGTGCTGTGGCTGAGCTATTTGGTGCCTTGCTCCTTCAAGGAAGCTTCGGCCAAGATGTGGAGGGGATTAGGCGTCTTTCTCCTTTTTTGTGCCTTGGCCAACCGCCTTTGGAACATCTTCATCTTTACCTTGCACACGTGCATCCTCGCCCAATAATGGTTCTTCATGTTTCTCAACAATTTCTTATCTTGGTTGGCCTTAGCCAACAGCCTCTCCAAGTGAGCATTGAGCCGGATAAGCATGGACTCTCGCTCAACGGGCAATATATCACTGGGTCTTCTTCTATTCAAGATGCGGTCTCCACGAATCCTCCACAACACATCAAGAGCTTGCTCATCCTCCAACTGCTTGTTGCGCTGCTCTAGATATGAGATTGTCCATTGTGCCCCCTCTAATCTCCTCTGCAATGCATCATTTTCAGCTCTAAGGTGCTGAATGATCTCCTTTGACTCTCGGCTAGGAGAACTGACATCAAGATCAATAAGCTCTATATCTGGAACACCTGATGGTCCCTCATCAATCCTGGGTTGTTTGCCCCTCCCTGGTACATGTGCTACTGAAGAAAGCGAGGCCCCTTCCACCTGATGTGGAGATAACACTCGCTGAGCCGATGAAGAAGGCGAGACCCCTTCCACATGCTGTGGAGAAAGTACTCGCCGAGCTGCTGCAAATAAGGCCCTTTGGCCTCTCTGATAAGTGACCAATGGTGAGGAGCTGACATGTCTAGTAACAGGGATGTCATGCTGCTGTGATGGTCCTCCCTCCTCGTGAATAACCTCAAGATGTGGCGGTGGTGGTGCTGTGAAAAGCTCACGAGAGATAAACTCCTCCCATGAGATGCCCTGTTGAGCCAACTAATGTAAGACCACAAGCTGAATCAAACCATAATGGTAAAGGCTCCTATACTGCTGTGACGGGCTCTTCCGCTACATCACAAACACCATCCTCTCAATGTTCTGGCAGAAGAAAATAGGGATGTTCATCATCTGTACCCGTGTGAAATGCATCAATAGGCGAATATTGTACGAATATACCTGTGAAAATCTGCCCTCACAGGTAAAATAGAGCATGATGAGCCTCATCATGGGAGCATACTCACTCCTGAGAAATCTAAAGGGAAACACTCCTGTCAAGTGTCTCATGAGTGTTGGTCTAACGAAAGGCTCAAAATGAACATTGTCCAACACCTTGTGCTTATTCCATACCTCTCCGACATTAGGTATCCCTGTGGCCTGTGCAATCATCTCGGGTGTCAATGTAAAGTCCACCCCGGCAAGGTTGACATGTCCATCATGCAAATGTAAAACAAATAGGCGAGCCAACTCTCTGTGATGCTGAATCCGAGAGATCCTCTCACAAAACTCATAACAAGACATATACTGGAAACATGAAACTGCCATAGGACAAGCCTGTAAATCTGTCAAAGAAGTGGGCTCCTCTCTCTTATGATGACCACCCTTTCCACCCTTATGAGGCCTCCTCTGTACCTCAAACTCTGAAACTGATGCTTGCTCATCACTTTGCTCGTAATTGGTTTCGGCTTCTGACATTGTTTAAGGATCAAAGTGGCTGAAATGTACTGTTGTTTCTGCTTGGTAAAATGCTGATTAAAATGTTGTTTCAAGGGGACAAGGAGCACGAGGGGAATGTTAGGGGAGGGACATTTTAAAGGGAAAATGGGAATAAATATATAAAACAGGGATTTTAGGAAAAATCATTGCAAAATCATTGCATATGCATCATTATATAAATTTATTTACATGGGAATTATGAGAGGTAGGATTAGGGCTTGATTTGTTTTTATTAGGGAAGAGGGGTAGGGTTTAGTTTTTCTTTACAAATTTAAAAGGGAAATTTACATAGGAAGACAAGGAAAATGAAATGGGAAATGGGGAAAAAATTATTACAAGGGAATACCTTAAAACAGCATAAAACCCTAGTCATTTTTTACAATTTTAAACCACAGCCACATGGAGCTTTTCTCTTGCAAATATAGATCTTTAAAAATGAAATCACGATTTCCTTTGACCATATCAAGCAACAATTTTTAAGTTGGAGGGCCTACCTTAGGCAATTTAGCGATTTTGGTGGTTCCTTGGATGAATTTGCAAGCAGTTTGATAAGGAGGGCGCTGACGGGTCGCGCGCCTCACCCGACGGGTCGCGCTCCTCTGACGGGTCACGCCCGTTACAAGTTTGCACTGTCGGAGGGCGCCTGACGGGTCGCGCACCTCTGACGGGTCGCGCACCTGGTCTGACGGGTCGCGCGCCTGTCCAGCTCTCAACTTCAGCCAATTTCTCACCCAATCTCTCTTGCAAGTGACTTGGATGCACAATGAGGTTCGATGGAGGGAGATTGGGCTTTTATAACCTTGATTTGAATTAATTTCATGCCCAAACCCACTTTATAATTTTTTTCTTTGACACTTTATAAACTTGATGTTTTTGGTTTCCTTTTGTCCTGAAATTGACTAATTTGATGCTTTTGCTCGATACTTTTTTGCAGGGATAACATCTGAGGGATCTTGGCAAGGGAGCCAGGGTTACATGCTGTCCTTTGAAGCCTTTTGAAATTTTACCATTTTTTACAAAAAAATTTAAAATGACCTTGGCTTTAAAAACAAGGTTTTTAAATCCAAGGTGAAATTTAACTGTACAAGATAGAAATTTTCGAAGAAACACTTTGATAAACATCCCTCTGGCTTGTTGGGCACTTATTGACCTTCAGAGCCAATGACCTTGAATACAAACTTGACCAAAACCCTAGACCTAGAATTTGACTTCAAGACCAGACAAGTAAGCTTGAGAGAGTCTAAGGACTGAAACAACTTGGATCCAGCAATGCCAAGAGGGGGACAAAAACACCAGCTCCTCCATCAGGGTTATGGCATGCCTAATGGAATGAAAAAATTGACACTGATGAGACACCTACCTATGCAAATGCAAAGAGCTTTGATCGCTGATGGAGGGCTACCAGACCGACTCTAACATTGGCTCCAATGGGGATGGTAGCTCCGTGGAGGTACCAAGAACCTTAGAATTCTGGGAGAGCAGACCAGTGCTTTCAACCATTGGGCGATGGAGTCATTATTTGACAAACAAGACAAGACTTTGACTCATCTATTGGCTGAAACCTGACTCAAGCCGACACAATTATGAAACCAACATGACTGAAAACTGACTCACAAATGACTCATGACTGACTTAACGAAAACAAGAACTTACAAAGCTTATTGAAGGGCAACAGTTCATCAAGATTTGAAATCATGATGACAACCACCTGTGTTTCTTACAAGACAATATACATCAAACTATATCATAATGCCAATGTAACCAATCAAGCAGATGCCTTCTTGACTGATTCTCCCAATCAGATCTCATGATCAACAATAGATACTGGTAACTGGGCATCCAAAAACATAGCTGACCATGATCTTCTTCATCACTGAACACAACAATAATCACTTTCACTGCTGACTGAAACAAATCTGCCATTGGATCCTGGAAAACATGAAGACTTGACATTGCCACCTCCTGCTGAAAGAACAAGGTGTCTTTTGCTTCAAATTCTGATCTGCCTTCATCATGTGATTCAGTAATAGTATGCTCATAAGCTTCAAAAAAATCCGAACAAATGGATGGGCAGATCTCTTCTTGGAAAATCATTTCAGCACATGAAACATATGAAGAATCTAAAAGGTAATCCTGTATGCTCTGATCTTCTGTAGTCTGACAATATGGTAGGTCATCTTCATATGATATCACAACCAAATTATCAAGTTCCTTATTACATTCTTCAATATTATCAAGCACAATATTATCATTTACATCGTCTACCACAAATTCACTCAAAGAAACTTTATCACTTGCTTGAGCAAAGATCTCACCTTGTTGTTCATGAACATCTGAATCCAAAACTCTGTCTATGATCTCAACAGTAGAGCTCTCTTTGATGGGCTTCAGTACAAGATATTCCTGGTCATCATAATCTAAATGTTGTTCTGAAGTAGCTGTCCTAACATTATCACATTCTGCAATCTGGTCTTCTTCTGTGGGCAGATCTAAAACAAGCTCTTCTCTTTCATCATCTTCCACTATATGACCATCTTCAGCCTGCTGATCTTGATTCTGTTGCAAACTTTCCTGGTCATCTTGATGGGTATCCTCTAAGTTTTCTTTATGCTGCTGCAATGGATTCTCATACAGAGCCTCCATAATCTCAACGTCCATAAAATTATCATCTTCATAATATTTCTCAAGGCTTTCAATAAAACTATAAACATGCTTGCAACAGTCTTGAACTAAATTTAATGATGGATAAGAGTCCATATATCTTTCAATGAACATAGCATGAAAATCCTTTAAACAATATATACAAGCAGGCGACAAACTTTCATACCATGATTGGGCTTTACCTTCCAAAGTGGCCAAGAATATCTTCATTAAGCAATCTTCAGGAAAATCCACCTTCAACTTGCGAATATGCATATGAAATCTAACTAGATGTAAAGCAGCATCCTTCTTACCATCATCATTAAATGTAGGCAAATTCCTTGACCAATCTACCTTCGGAATTTTATTTGGAAAACCAGGGATGTGATCTCGGCTCAGGGGAGCGTATCTTCTTGCAATCCGATCCATCTTGAAAATCTCAAAGATACTGATCTCTCTACATCGAAGTCACCATGAAGCACAGGTTGTTGGATTCTTCAGTGAAAAGAGTCACCAGGTGAATGATTCAGCCTTGTCAGTGTCTGATCGTTGTCCACTATCAACAATAAGATCTGAACTTGATACATGTACTAGGGTAAAATGCAAATGAAGTGATGTATTCACAAGCTCACGGAGATGGACTGAAGCAGCGTTTATCTACTTCCTCTTATGCAAAGTTAAAGTGTTTCAAAGGCTGCCTGGCATAACTTCAGGCTCCATCTAAGACTTATGAAACCAACACATCAATCAACAAATAATTTCTTCTCCCCAGTATGGTCGCCAGTATGTTAGCGCTTGAAATTTCACCTCAAGCTGAGAAAGGTAAACCTCAAGGCAACATCAAACCACTTAGCCTCGTAGCTAGCCCTACGGGACAGGAGAGGGCTGTCTCCAGTCTATCTCGATAAAGATCTTCAATTGGTGAGATGACCAATAGGGTAACACTGATTTTAGGCTAGTAAACTGATCAAAAGGGTTGATTTGGGGCTTTTTGGGTTTTTGGTGGGAAATTGAGGAAATGGCAATTTTGGGTGCGGGGATTGGACACAGTTTCTGCAGGGGGTTCTTTGGGGCGAGATAGGAGACAGTATTGATGCCTTAGATTGAGGTGAATGGATGAGAAAGATAGGTGAGGAGCTAAGGAGAGCAAACAATAACTTTGAATTCTCCTTAAACAGTAGAAAACATTGAAATTAAACAAACTTAAAAGCAGAGCATGACATTCATGAGTTCTACTTTAACACTTCATTTGTTTAATGTGCAAAAGGAAAAGAAAGGAAATGATTCACATAACACACTTAAAAGTACATAGAGAAACACACCATCAATACATGTAACCACAAGAATCCCAAAAAGGACTGCAAAACCCTGGTCTTCCTTAGCCAAAAATTGCAGAGATACAGTGAATAATACAATGATAGCTTCTCCCTCAAGAGTCCAACCATGAAAATGAGCAAGAAAGTACATAATATAGATCATATAACATCTTTCCCTACCTCTAGGGGTCGATCTCACTATCCTAGGAGCTGTTTCAACCACTTCTAAACTAAGCACTGAAAACTAGGCAGTCAAAACAACTTGCCTCTATAAGCTAGGAAACCAATTCATTCATCTAATTTTCACCTACTTCATGAATCAATCTTATAGAAGAGATAAATAAGTGTAAAAGTATCAAGAAATTAAATTATTTACATCAAGGAGGATAACAATCCACTCCAAAAAGTCAAACATGGTCAAATCTGCGTTTTTCTGAGCTGTACAGTGAAATTTTGAGAAAATTGCCTGATAGGTCGCGCGCCTCTGCCTGAAGGGTCGCGCGCCTTTGAGGGCACATTTGGGGCACTTCCAGGTGTCAAAATTGAGCAAGAGTAGGCTTGTTGGAAAGTTCTGTGAGTCTACTTTCCAACCCAACTGGAATTTCTGAATTTGGTGGTCATTTGCCCCTCCAAAATTGCAATCTCCCACGACTGCTTTCTGTGTCTCAAAAATGTGGCAGAAAGTCATTTTTTGCTTGTTTTTTGACTTTCTGGAGGCCCAAAACTTCATAAAATCTCTTGGAAATGGATGCGAATATGTAAATTTTCATGAAAAATCTGGAAATGCCAAGTTTTTGCAAAATGGAGTTGCCAAGAGAAAGGGTCACGCGGGGGGTGAGACCCGTTAATGGACAAAACCTGTAAATTGCTTGAAAAAACCAAAATTGACCCAAAATGTTCAAAATTTCTTGGTATTTGTGCTATGGCTCAGCTATTTGGTGCCTTGCTCCTTCAAGGAAGTTGTGGCCAATATGTGGAGGGGATCAGGCCTCTTTCTCCTTTTTTGTGCCTTGGCCAACCGCCTTTGGAACATCTTCATCTTTGCCTTGCACACGTGCATCCTCGCCCAATAATGGTTCTTCATGCTTCTCAACAATTTCTTATCTTGGTTGGCCTTAGCCAACAGCCTCTCCAAGTGAGCATTGAGCTGGATAAGCATGGACTCTCGCTCAACGGGCAATAGATCACCGGGTCTTCTTCTATTCAAGATGTGGTCTCCACGAATCCTCCACAACTCATCAAGAGCTTGATCATCCTCCAACTGCTTGTTGCGCTGCTCTAGATATGAGATTGTCCATTGTGCCCCCTCTAATCTCCTCTGCAATGCATCATTTTCAGCTCTAAGGTGCTGAATGATCTCCTTTGACTCTCGGCTAGGAGAACTGACATCAAGATCAATAAGCTCTATATCTGGAACACCTGATGGTCCCTCATCAATCCTGGGTTGTTTTCCCCTCCTTGGTACCTGTGCTCCTGAAGAAAGCGAGGCCCCTTCCACCTGATGTGGAGATAATACTCGCTGAGCCGATGAAGAAGGCGAGACCTCTTCCACATGCTGTGGAGAAAGTACTCGCCGAGCTGCTGCAAATAAGGCCCTTTGGCCTCTCTGATAAGTGACCAATGGTGAGGAGCTGACATGTCTAGTCACGGGGATTTCATGCTGCTGTGATGGTCCTCCCTCCTCGTGAATAACCTCAGGATGTGGCGGTGGTGGTGCTGTGAAAAGCTCACGAGAGATAAACTCCTCCCATGAGATGCCCTGTTGAGCCAACTGATGTAAGACCACAATCTGAATCAAACCATAATGGTAAAGGCTCCTATACTGCTGTGCTGGGCTCTTCCGCTGCATCACAGACACCATCCTCTCAATGTTCTTGCAGAATAAAACAGGGATGTTCATCATCCGTACCCGTGTTAAATGCATCAATACGCGAATATGGTACGAATATACCTGTGAAAATCTGCCCTCACAGGTAAAATAGAGCATGATGAGCCTCATCATGGGAACATACTCACTCCTGAGAAATCTAAAGGGAAACACTCCTGTCAAGTGTCTCATGAGTGCTGGTCTAACTAAAGGCTCAAAATGAACACTGTCCAACACCTTGCGCTTATTCCATACCTCTCCGACATTAGATATCCCTGTGGCCTGTGCAATCATCTCGGGTGTCAATGTAAAGTCCACCCCGGCAAGGTTGACTTGTCCATCATGCAAATGTAAAACAAATAGGTGAGCCAACTCTCTGTGATGCTGAATCCGAGAGATCCTCTCACAAAACTCATAACAAGACATATACTGGAAACATGAAACTGCCATAGGACAAGCCTGTAAATCTGTCAAAGAAGTGGGATCCTCTCTCTTATGATGACCACCCTTTCCACCCTTATGAGGCCTCCTCTGTACCTTAAACTCTGAAGCTGATGTCTGGTCATCACTTTGCTCATAATTGGTTTCGGTTTCTGACATTGTTTAAGGAGCAAAGTGGCTGAAATGTACTGTTGTTTCTGCTTGGTAAAATGCTGATTAAAATGTTGTTTCAAGGGGACAAGGAGCACGAGGGGAATGTTAGGGGAGGGACATTTTAAAGGGAAAATGGGAATAAATATATAAAACAGGGATTTTAGGAAAAATCATTGCAAAATCATTGCATATGCATCATTATATAAATTTGTTTACATGGGTATTATGAGAGGTAGGATTAGGGCTTGATTTGTTTTTATTAGGGAAGAGGGGTAGGGTTTAGTTTTTCTTTACAAATTTAAAAGGGAAATTTACATAGTAAGACAAGGAAAATGAAATGGGAAATGGGGAAAAAATGATTACAAGGGAATACCTTAAAACAGCATAAAACCCTAGTCATTTTTTACAATTTTAAACCACAGCCACATGGAGCTTTTCTCTTGCAAATATAGATCTTTAAAAATGCAATCACGATTTCCTTTGACCATATCAAGCAACAATTTTTAAGTTGGAGGGCCTACCTTAGGCAATTTAGCAATTTTGGTGGTTCCTTGGATGAATTTGCAGGCAGTTTGATAAGGAGGGCGCTAACGGGTCGCGCGCCTCACCCAACGGGTCGCGCTCCTCTGACGGGTCACGCCCGTTACAAGTTTGCACTGTCGGAGGGCACTTGACGGGTCGCGCGCCTCTGACGGGTCGCGCGCCTCTGACGGGTCGTGCGCCTGTCCAGCTCTCAACTTCGGCCAATTTCTCACCCAATCTCTCTTGCAAGTGACTTGGATGCACAATGAGGGTCGATGGAGGGAGATTGAGCTTTTATAACCTTGATTTGAATTAATTTCATGCCCAAACCCACTTTATAATGTTTTTCTTTGACACTTTATAAACTTGATGTTTTTGGTTTCCTTTTGTCCTGAAATTTACTAATTTGATGCTTTTGCTCGATACTTTTTTGCAGGGATAACATCTGAGGGATCTTGGCAAGGGAGCCATGGTTACATGCTGTCCTTTGAAGCCTTTTGAAATTTTACCATTTTTTACAAAAAAAATTAAAATGACCTTGGCTTTAAAAACAGGGTTTTTAAATCCAAGGTGAAATTTAACTGTACAAGATAGAAATTTTCAAAGAAACACTTTGAAAAACATCCCTCTGGCTTGCTGGGCACTTATTGACCTTCAGAGACAATGACCTTGAAGACAAACTTGACCAAAACCCTAGACCTAGAATTTGACTTCAAGACAAGACAAGTAAGCTTGAGAGAGTCTAAGGACTGAAACAACTTGGATCTAGCAATGCCAAGAGGGGGACAAAAACAGCAGCTCCTCCATCAGGGTTATGGCATGCCTAATGGAATGCAAAAATTGACACTGATGAGACACCTACCTATGCAAATGCAAAGAGCTTTGATCGCTGATGGAGGGCTACCAGACCGACTCTAACACAGTGGAAAAATGGCAGCAATAACTCGAAGTGGACAAAGGAGAGGACTTAGAGGAGGGAATTCCCCTCATTTATTTCTCCTCACTTTTAATTCCCCTTCATTCAGCTCGGAGTACAAGCAACCAAGTCATGCATTAGCAAGCAGCCGAGCAAGTGGAGGATAACTGATCATTATCTCAAATTTTTGGGAGCCAAGCCTCCCTGATTTTAAGGAAGTTGTTGGTATCTTCATTTGTATAAGTAGAGAGGCCTAGGGCATCACTAGGGTCAGATTTTTGTTGGATTTTTTCTGCAGTATTGCTTATGTAAGCTCTGCTCAACTTTGAGCTTCTTATCTTGATAGCTCATGTAATCTTGTTATTGTTTTGAAATAAAGATGAAATCCTTTTTGAGCTAGCACTGAGTTACCTCAGAGAGCTGAAGCTCTTGGGTTAGGGCCCAATCCAAGTAGCCAAGCTCCTCTTTACTTGTATTTATATGTTTCATTTCAATTTTTAGAATAGGTTGTTGTTAGATGTATTTCTTTTATGGTTAAGAATAGGTTACTTTTGATGATTCAGTAGTTTGCTTCCATTTGTACTTTCTATAGCAGGTTAAGCAATGATAAAGAGAAGATCCAAAAGGCTATAAATAGTGCTTTGGCCTCTCTTGCTCCCTCTGGGACCATGATTTGAGGCAAAGACCCTCTTGCTGCCATAAAAATACAGATTTTCCTCATTCATAGGACTTCTAGTGTTTGCAGCTTTTTAGTCGGTTAATAGTCTAGTTTGTTGTGCTTCAGAACTTCTTCATCATGCTCACTTATTTATTTACCATAGTATTCTTCCATGCTTTCCTTTCTTGTAGCAGTTATCAACATTTCTTTTCATAGATCACAATTTAGATTAGTTTGATGCAAAACTCTGTTTTTCTAGATGCACTTATTTCATTGCTTGCTTAATCTCAGTGGTTGACTATCAGTTGTTTATGCAGTAGAGATCTTCTAGCAGCAGGCCAACCCATCAGCCATCCCATCCTCCATTTGATCCATGCCCTACATGTCGCCAAGTATCCCCTCCATTTTGCCTTAGTTTCCTGCATTTTCCATAGGATTTCTTCCTCTCTCCTTGAGCAAATACAATCATATTTCTTTCTCCTAATGATTCTTGATCTACCCTAGGTGCCTTAACACTTCATTCCAACCTTCATCCACCTTTTCCACCCAGTCTCACACCCTCAAAACAGTGAAAACTACTCTCGGCCCCCTCCTATAGGCCTCCTGTAGATTTCATGTGTCCTCCTGTAGGATTTCTTTTGAAGGCCGAGTGTGGGAAAAGCCTCCACAAGGCCACCTGAGACCTCCTAGAACCCAACCACACCATCCTATATCCTCACAAGTCCCAAAACCGCCCTTCTACACCACCTATTCATTGCCACATCCACAAACAATAAATCACATGCATGTCAAATTCACATAAAAATACATAAAAATCCAAAAAGATGTTTTTTCTCATTTACTTCCAGGAATAGCTTATTTAGATTTTGCTTACTTCCTTGAGTAGGTAATTGCATTCTTTTCATGGTTTTCATAGTGCTTTCTGGAAAAGTGGGATTCATTGGTTAATTAGAATTTACTTGGTTTTCTTTACATTTCAGCCTTTCTCCTTTCTGTAGTTAGAGTAGTATCTGTAGAGTAGTCTTCCTCTCCTTTCATCACATATAAAAATTCTTCTAGAATCCATAGAAGTTGTCTTGAGCTCCTAGTGATCTTGTGTCGACTGACCAAGTGACAACTTGCAGTAAGAACTAGTACGTGTGCATACAGCACCGTTGCTTCCAAGTTTGTTACAAACTACCAGATTGATAAGAGTAAAGTAGGTAGCCCAGGAGTTGCAGCGTTATTGCTGCAATACTGGCGCTCACCATAATTTTTGGTGCCATTTCCGGGGATGCGTCAGAGTATTCTTTTATTATTACTTTCTTCTATTTTTTATTGCAACATTCTGCTAATAATTTATTTCAGTAAAAGTAGAGTAGTCCTTCCTTTCCTTTCAATTCTGCATTTCTTTTCTTTCCTTTTCAATTCTGCAAATTTAATTTCAGCAAAAGTAGACTAGTCATTCATTTCCTTTCAGTTTTGCATTTCCTTGCTTTTCTCTTCAATTCTACAAATTTCCATTCAGCAAGTTTATGTCAGCTAGTTGCCATTTGTTCTGTTCAATCAATTTTAGTTTTGTAGGAACTATCAGTGTGGGGAAAAAGAAACAAAAACCAGCGAAAAATATTTCCTTTCATGCCTTGTAAGAATAGAGAATTCGGGAAAATTCTTTCCCAACAGCCCCACTGCTTCACATAGCCAACCTTCTCTCTTCTTCAATGGCTGCAGAAGATCTACCAGAGGATATGCAACACCGCATGGTAGGAGTGCCATGTGAAGGTGGCTGCAGAAGATCTACCAGAGGATATGCAACACCGCATGGTAGGAGTGCCATGTGAAGGTGGCTGCAGAAGATCTACCAGAGGATATGTAGTGCCGCGTGGTAGGAATTCCATGCGAATGGGTACACCTTTTTCAGCGTGTGGCCAAAGCAATGGTCACCTACTTAGCCACTCATCCTGAGCTGGTTCATTAGATGTACTGGACATGATTATGGGAATTGTAGTCCTGATTTTATATATTATTTTTGAAAACACTTTATGTACACACGGGCAATTTTATGATATATATATATATATATATAGTTCCAGATTTTTTATGTTTGATTTTATCTTGATGAATGAATGATATGCCAATCTAATGCTTGATTAGAAATAGAATCCACTAATGAATTATCAGATCGTGGAATGTGAAAATAAGAAATAAAAGAAGTTATCCTTGCAACATCCTCACTCTCAAAAACTGGGGATATAAATAAGGATCCTAAACCTGATAAATGTTATTCAATTATGACACTACCAGCGGTAAGTCAAGATACACTACCAATGAATCAATTCCATAAGAAATAGCTTCGGATAGTAAACTAATGATGGCAGTATATTCAGAAATATTATTTGACGCAAAACCAATACATACTCCCCTTGACACCATCAACTGACCAGTTGGATAATAAATCACCCAAGCTGCAGAAGCAAGATTCCAAGTGTGCGGACTAGCACCATCGGCGAATCCAAAATAGACCAAGTCATCCATCAACACTTACCAAAGCAGATCAAAAAATTGTTGATATCATAAAAAACTCCCAATAGAATATGTACAAAAAAACAAAATATACAAAGAAGCCATTGCTCGGCCTAACCTAGGAAAAGTACTTCTTGAGGTAGAGCCCATTTCAGGGCTCCGCCAACTTGTTCCCTTCAAAATTTACTAATTCATAAGCCCCTTTTCCTAAAACTCATTTCATTATGAAGGGACCATACCACATAGACTTGAATTTTCCTGCCCCCAAGGCATGTTTATCTTGTTCATAGACCAAGACAAGGTCACCTTCAGAAAATACTTGAGGACGGACAACTCTATCATATTGAGTTTTAACCCTTTTCTTATGAGCCTTATTGCTTGGGGAGGCATCTCAACGCTGCTCATCGAGATGTTCCAAATGAAGGAGGCACTCTTCGAGACTAGAGGTCTCTGGAAAGAGCTCAACAGCTAGCTTAAGAGAAGAAATTTCACATTCAACAGGAAAGATATATTCCAGCCCATAAACTAACTGAAAAGGTGTAAAATCGGTGGCAGTCTTTACCAAGGTTCGGTACGCCGAGAGAGCCGGATACAACATAAGATGCCAATTGGAGCGATTTTTGTCAATTGTCCTTTGCAGGACTGTCTTGAGGGACTTATTCATGAATTTTACTTGGCCATTGGCCTGAGGATAATATGGAGATGAATGCTCCTGTCGGAAGCCCAATTTAAGAGATAATTCAGACATCAGTTAGTTCTAGAAATGACTACCATGGTCAGTGACAATCTCTCTTGAGATATCAAACCATGAAATAATCTGATTGAAGAGGAACAATGCCATTGTTTCACTATCATTTTTATAAATGGGCATGGCCTCAGCCCACTTTGTAAAGTAGTCTACAGCCACAATAATGTATTTGTGATTCACTGCTGAAGATGGATTACAAGTAGAAAATATAATACCCCACTTTGTAAAAGGATCGACAATGATAACAAGGAAAAGAGGAGCTAGATGCACGTACATATTCTGAGTATAGACTTGACAAGGGTGACAACATTTGACTGATTCAATACAATCTTTGAAAAGCGAAGGCCAAAAGTAGCTGGCACGCAAGATTTTTTGGGTTGTAGCAAGCCCTGAAAGATGACCACCACAAGCTCCATTGTGGCAATCATTAAGCACAAACTCTGCTTCCTCTAAGGTTAAACAACACCTAAGGATTGAATTAACCCCTTGATGATATAATGTATCACTAATGATGACATAGTTCTTAGCCAGGTGACGTAATTTTCGACGTTCATCCTTGGAGGCAGCAGGAGGGAACTTTGAAGTCTGGAGATAGATTATGATATCTCCATACCAAGGATCTTGTGAAGAGATGAGGAACAGATGTTTGTCAGGAAAACTTTCCTCATAAATAGTATCTTCTCCACAAGTCATCTCAGAAATTAATTCCGCAAAAACCAATGATTTCTTAGACTTGGCCAACAAGAACTCAAGATCAAATTCTTGTAAAATAACAATCTTGGAGGTTTTAACCCTATACAGAAATTACCTACATACGAATTCTAAAACATAGAAAATAAAAAATGCGAGAGCATAACACCTAAAACACATATACACAGATATTTTCCCCTGGATCCCAAAACTGGGACTACCAGCTTGATTTTTCATTATTTTCCTTTCAATGTTACAATACATATTTATACAAGCCAAAGCATCCAATACTATGGACTGAAAACCATCGCGTCCAAAACCATGGACTAAAAACCATAGGTAGGTTTGCCAAACCTAATATAGGGTCCAAAAAAAAATTTCTCGGGGCGCTGCCCCAGACCTTGTATAGGGGGCTACCCACCCCCCTCAAACCCCCCTGCTACGTAATTGGCACAACAAATGGGGTCCTCTACCCCCTGGTTCACTACGTAGGTTAGTCGTGGAAAGAATATAACACAACCCAACATTCTCCCACTTGTTGTTTTCTTTCCACAGGGGGGAACAGGAGAGCTTAGTCATTTTTTCAGCCCTAAAACACCCATTGTTCCCTACACCAGGAGAACTTCTTAGAGCTCATAGGTTTTGTCAATGCATCTGTAGTATTCTTCAAAGTGTCCACCTTTACCAGCAAAACCTTTTTTTCTTCTATCATATCCCTCACAAAGTGATACTGAACATAAATGTGCTTTGTCTTTGAATGGTAAGTAGGGTTCTTAGCCAAGAAAGTTGCACTTTGGCTATCACAGTCTATCCTTATAGCTCCCTGTACTAACCCCATACTTGAACACAACCTCTGCAACCAAACTGCTTCCTTTCTTGCATGAGTGGCTGCCATGTATTCTGCCTCTGTAGTTGATAGTGCCATTACAAATTGTTTCTTACTCATCCAACTAATTGCACCTCCAAATATTCTAAACACATACCCACTTGTAGATCTTATTTGATCCAGATCTCCAGCCCAGACTACATCAACAAAGCCATGGATATCCAAAACTCTGTCCAATCCTGGTCTTCCTTGGTAGTAGAAACCATAATCACTAGTGCCACACAAATACCTGAAAACCCACTTCACTGTTGTCCAATGCTCCTTCCTTGGTTTTGACATAAACCTACTCAATACTCCCACTGCATGTGCAATGTCTAGTCTAGTACAGCCCATTGCATACATCAAGCTACCAACAGCACTTGCATATGGAACACGAGACATATCCTCTTCCTCTTCTTGTGTCTTGGGACATTGTTCAGCATATAGCTTTACACCTACAGGAATAGGAACCTTCACTGGTTTACTATCCTGCATATTACACCTCTACAGTATTGTCCTGACATACTTCCTCCAGTTTAACTAGAGCATCCTCTTTGCCTGATCTCTTTTAATTTCCATTCCCAAAATATAGTTTGTAGCACCAAGATATTTCATGTCGAATTTGGAGGACAATTGGGTCTTCAAATCCTGGATAATTTCTTTGTCATTTCCAACCAGCAACATATCATCCACATACAAGACCAGATAAATAACACGATCACTAATTAATTTAAAATACACACAATGATCTACTTTGCTTCTGGTGAAGCCAAGTCCCCGTATAAATGTATCAAATTTCTAATACCACATCCTTGGTGACTATTTTAACCCATACAGAGACTTATTTAACTTGCATAACAGTTCTTTCTTACCCTTCACCGCAAATCCTTCAGGTTGCTTCATGTATATCTCCTCTTCTAGATCCCCATGAAGAAATGCCGTCTTCACATCCATCTATTCTACCTCAAAATCAAAAGCAACAACAACAAATAAAAGTAACCTAATAGAAGTTACCTTGGCAACAAGAGAAAAAATATCACCAAAATCAATACCCGGCACCTGGGAATAACCTTTTGCTAACAATCGAGCTTTGTATTTCTCCACCTTTCCTTCTGCATTTGTCTTCTTCTTGAACACCCATTTGCGGCCAACGGGTTTCCGTACAACCGACAACTCCACCAAATCCCAAGCCTCATTTTTGTGCAAAGATGCCATTTCATCAACCATGGCCTCTTTCTAAAGTTTTCCATCCTTTGAATCCATTGCTTCCTTCACAGTTCTGGGATCATCATCAGTAATAGATAAAGCAAAATTTGAACAGAAAGTAAATGGACTATACCTTTCTGGTTGTCTTCTTTTTCGAACTGATCTTCTTACACTTGGACTTTGTGGCTCTTCATCTTCTGATTCCTCCTCTGTTGTAGAGTCTAATTCTTTCTCCTTTATCTCAAACTCTATCTTCTCAAGTTCCTTTGGGTGGACTTCATGTTTAATAACATCTTTCACGTCTCTGAACACCACATCTCGATTGTACACAACCTTCCTTGTTGTTGGGTTCCAAAGCTTATAACCCTTTAAACAATCCTTATACCCAATAAAGATGCACTTTTCAGATTTACTATCCAACTTGGTTCATTTCTCCTTTGGAACATGTACATATGCATCACATCCAAATACCCTCAGATGTGAAAGAGAGGGTTTCTTACTAGTCCATACCTCTTGTGGAGTCTTATCCTCCAACGCTGATGAAGGTGATTTGTTGACCAGGTAACACGTTGTCTCCACCGCCTCTGCCCAGAATTCATGTCCTAACCCGGCACCACTGAGCATGCTTCATTCCCTTTCCATCAATGTCTTGTACATTCTTTCTACAACTCCAATTTGCTGAGGTGTTTATGGAGTAGTCTTCTTCCCTGCTATACCACACTTCTTACATAATTCTTCAAATTCCTTACTGCAAAACTCTCCACCATTATTTGTCCTCAGCACCTTTATCTTCTTCTCTGTCTAGTTTTCCACCAGAGCCTTAAATTCTTTAAACCTGTCAAAGACTTCATATTTCTTCTTAATGAAACATATCCATGTATTCCTTGAGAAGACATCTATAAATAATACATAGTACATAGACTTACCCAATGATGGAACCTTCACAGGTCCAAACACATCATTGTGCACAAACTCTGATATTTGTTTCGCCCTCTTACCACCAGAGGGGAAACATGATTTTGCTTCCCGTATAGACAATTTTCACAGAAATCAAAATCTGGAGAGCTATTACTCATACCTTCTACCATCCCTTTACCATGAAGTATTCGAAGGCCATTCTCTCCAATATGTCCAAGCCTTTGATGCCACAACATGGTCTTCTCTCCAGAGACCACTAGATTTTCAGTTCCATTTTCAGGAACCACAGAACTGTTGCACCCATCAACAACAGTGATACCTTGCAGCTTGTACAGAGTCCAATCCGAACTCCCCGCATCAATACCGATGCTTCCTGAACCATCTTACAAGTATCCTTCTCAAACACTGTCTTTACACCTGCATCATCCATCTTGCTTATAGAAATCAGATTTCTAGTCAATGCAAGAATATGTACAACACTTGGAACCACTCTCTACTCGCAGAACCACTCTCTATGGGGAGTGAAGTGAAAGGATGCACCTGAGTCAATAAAAAATGCCTCGTGATCTACATGTTTACTTTAACAAGCCAAGTACACATGCCCACCTTCATTTGAGGTGGTTTTTACCTCTACAGAAGGAGCATCATCAGATCCCTTCCTTTATTAGGAGCATTAGATTTACAGTCCCTTTTGTAGTCCCCTTCCTTTCCACATTTCCAGCACACCACCTTTATAGGTTTTCCTAGAGATTAAGATCTCCCTCTAGATTTAGATCTCCCACCTGATGACTTATTTTTGTTTCTATTCTGGGACTGTCCTCATACAGACAAGGCATCACCATTCTGGCTCTCCATATTTTTCTGTCTCATCTCCTCCGTCAGCAAGGATGAGACTATTTCATCAAACTGTAAGGTAGTTGCATTGCTACCTATTGCAATAACCAAACTATCCCACGAATCTGGTAGAGAACACAACAAACTGATGCACTTATCTTCATCTGAAATTTTAATATCAACAGATGCTAATTGACTTACCACAGTATTAAATGCATTCAGATGCTCTGTCATCGAATCTCCATCTTTCATCATCATGTTATACATCGTTTTCTATAGGAATAGTTTATTCAACAGAGACTTAGATTGGTACAAAGTCCCTAACTTGTCCCACAAAGCCTTCGTCGTAGCTTCCCTTGATACATTCAGCAATACTGAATATGAGACACACAATCGTATTATGCTATTTTCCTTTTGATCCAACTTCTTCCATTCTTCATCGGACACTCCCATTGGTTTAGTACCCAGATCTACCACGATCCACTGATCTTTATCCACCAACAGATCCTCCATCTTGATTTTCCACAACTCAAAACTCTAACCATTAAATTTCTCAATCTCTATCTTTCCATTGCTCGCCATGTTCTTTCACCACCAGAATCGATCTCACAGATCTCCCACTGAATAGGGTCTACCACAGGCCCGAGTGAAACCACTCAACAATAAAGGCATCCCCTTGAAGCCAAAACAATTCCAATACCAAATGTAGGTTTTAACCCTGTACAGAAATTACCTGCATACGAATTCTAAAACATAGAAAATAAACAATGTGAGAGCATAACACATAAAACACATATACACAGAGATTCTCCCCTGGATCCCAAAACCGGGACTACCAACTTGATTTTTCATTGTTTTCCTTTCAATGTTACAATACATATTTATACATGCGGAAGCATCCAATACCATGGACCAAAAACCATTGCATCCAAAACCATGGACTGAAAACAATAGGTAGGTTTGCCCAACCTAATATAGGGTCCAAAAAAAAAAATTCTTGGGGCATTGCCCCGGACCCCATAGAGGAGGGCTACCCACCCCCTCAGACCCCCTTGACAAGGAGGGCTACCACCCCCCCGTGACCTTCCCACTGTGCAATATGTGCAACAAAGGTGGGGCTCCCCCCCCTACCCCTTCTAACTTGCAGTTCACTATGTAGGTTGGTTGTGGAAAGAATATAACTCAACCCAACAAATCCATTGATTGTATTTGCCCCCAATCACTTGCCTACTGAGGAAAAATTGGAAAATATTGACCACCGCTAAGGCAAATGTTTTACATAGCAGAATATAATGACAAAGCCGTTGGACACCATGGACAGCTGCCAAGGTCAATTTCTCAATTGGAGAATAGCATAGTTCAGGACCTACCAAGCCTCTACTCAAGTAGTATATCACATGCTCTGTGAGGGCATCATCTTCTTGAACCAGAACCATAACTATGGTTGATTTTGTAGCTACAAGATATAAAAGGAAGTCTCTACCATAATCCGGTGGACTCAGAAGCAGGGCAGAGATCAATGCCTACTTCAAGGCATCAAAAGATCGTTGCGTAAAGTCATCCCATAAAAATGGTACTCCTTTCCTAAGCAAATGCATAAACCCTTTAGTTATCTCAGCATAGTTCGCTATAAACAGTCTCAAGAAATTTTCCTTCCCTAAAGACTTTGAAGTTGTTGGATGGAAGACGGGGGAGGCAACTAAACTATTGCCTCCACCTTGAAGGGATCAACTCGAATCCCTTCAGTTGACACAATGAACCCTAACAACCGACTAGATGTAACCGTGAAAATGCACTTATTTGGATTCAACTGGATCTTGTAAAATTGACATCTCTCAAAAACCAACCAAAGGTGACTAGGATGATTGATTCTCTTTCAAGAATGAGTAGCTAAATCATCCAAGTATGCTTTGATGACATGCTTGATGTCGTGGAAAGAATATGACATGGCCCGCTAAAACGTAGCTCCAGCATTTTTAAGACCGAAAGGCATCTTTTTGTACGCAAAGGTACCCCAAGGACATATGAAAGTTGTCTTATCCTGGTCCTCTTGATGGATATATTTCTGATTATAATCAGAGAATCCATCCATGAAGGAAAAAATCTCATTACCTGCACATTCATCAACAATTTGATCAATAAAGGGTGTGGGGTAATTATCTTTCGGAAAAGCTTTGTTCAAATCCCTAAATTCAATGCATACACGGATCGTTCCTTGTTTTTTATCAACTAGGACTCAATTAGAAACCCAATCCATTAGAGGAATGGGGTATATGAAACCCACCTTGAGCAGCTTTTCTACTTCAGCCTTAATAGTTGTTGCTTTCCTAGGATTGATTGGCCAAAGCTTCTAACAAATCGGCTTAGCATTTTCATACGTCTTGATCTCATGCTGAATGATGGATGGATCAATACTAGGCATTTCTTCATAAGATCAAGCAAATACATCCCAAAACTCTTTAAATAGGTCGGTGTAAATTTAAATACCTTCAGAGGAACACTCAGCTCCGATGAAGACATTTTCTATCACATTAGGGTTCCTAGAGATTTTTATCGGTATAGTTTTTGAAATGACCGACATATTACCTTCGGCATGAATGTGTGCTGGAGAAAAACGGTTTGAAACCATACAAACATCACTAGTAAGTAGATTGGAGAACCTGGATTCGACTTCCTGCAATGGGGAAGAAAATATGAACGATGGTGTAAATCTTCCCAAGGTCGATCTGCACCCATCATTGCCTATAATATTGCTTCCTTAGAAGGTAAAACCGTATCTAAACAATCCATAGCAGAAGTAGAGTCAAGGGTCTAAGCTGGGGCCACATCACCATCTAACTCTTCCTCTGAAAAAGGAGTAGGATGGTCATCTGTAGAGTTAACGATAGACTGATATCTAAGCTCTGCTACAGACATAGGGAATGTCATTCCACCTACTTGTCCCTCATCTAATGTGGTCGTAGGCGAAGGCAAGGTCCAAGGGTCTGAAAAAGAATGAGTTCGCAAGAACTCTTCCCGTGAAGACTCTTTGGAGGATGAAACGACATTGATTCTAGCTATAGGAGTGGGAAGATCAAATGTACCCATAAATGAATAATACATCCCAACTCCTAGATTCTCGATAAGTTGACGGGGATTATCCACCATTGGAACAGTAGAATTCAAATTTGCTCGAGGGTCAACTGGAGAATAATCCAATTGATCAACCTTAACAATTTTCCCCTCATGGGAGAAACAAAGGACTCGAAACAATGACATCCATTTCATAAATCTAATTCCCATCTAAGAGGATATTGTAATCTAGGTTGGCATCAATGATTTCTACTTCGAAATTAATAACCTTTCCTCTAACACATATAGGAAAGGCCAGGATAATCCTGTGTCGTCTATGAGAATGCCCGTCAAATGTTGTCAAGAGTTTGGGTGTGTTATCGGGAAATCTAGTGTCTATGCAAATCTACTAGTCCCACTAAGGCTGGTAGCTACCTTAGAAACAAACTAACTAAAACTACTTTCATTTTCCTTTATGAGAAATAGATAAGAGGGGAATAAAGGAGACCAACCTCTGTCTTGCACTTGGTTCCTTGCTTGATTCCTCTCCCTTCTGATAGATCTTTGCCACTCGCTTCTTCGTCTACCCAGCTTCAAAGAGCACCCGTAGAATCAAAGCAGCATAACGCTATCCAAGAACATAGATCTATTATCATAAACAATATAGGACCAGATATATATTGACCACACAAATGCATATATCATCAATCATACAAGAATGTGGAGGAAAACTTGAATAGCTTTATTGATAATCAAGAAATAGCGAAGAGGATTACAACCATTTGTTTTGACCCAACATCATCCTCTCAACAAGAAATCCCTTCTTCGCCTCTTGAAAAGCTTAGATCACCCAACACTATGATATTGCACCAAGAAACCAGCAGCACTTCCTTACAAGATACAAAATTCCAGCCTCTGGATCTCTGGGATGAGGGATCCATATATAGATGTTTGCAAGGGGGGTGAGTCAGCTTTTGAGATTTGATTAGTGTCCTCTCTCTAATAGTTCTTTATTCCACTTGGAGATTGATGATCTCTTACTCATCCCTGGGCGAATGCAGAGAGGCAAGTGTCACAGGAGAAGTTTCTAGAAGATTCCATGATCCTCCACCTTGCATATTGACCCTACCATTTGTCCACTCTTGCCCATCGCACCCCATAGAAGGGATTTTCAAGATGCATCACACCTCCTATGTGTATTTAGGTGGGATGCAGCGCACTTTGACCATGGAGCAGGTGAGATGGTCTAGTTTTGACTAGTTCTGAGCAGTTTTTCATGGAGAACTTCTGGGAGAAGATGTAATCAGTTGACCTTGTTCTTTTAGAGGTTGGAACAACACTTTTAGGGACTTAAGAGCCCTTGGTTTATGGACATTTATGATTGGGGTTACAGTGCCCAAAAATGTCTATAATAGGGTGAAGGAATAGCCAAAGGTGATCCAATGGCCTTCCAACATGACATAGACATTATGCATGTGGAAGCTCCCTCATCTATAACTATTCAAAAATTATTATTTTTCCGTTAAGTAGACTTTATTTTAAGATCCATATGATGAGGAAGTCTCTTTTTGACATTAAGCATGTCAAAAGTGAGCACTAAAGAATTGTTTGGATCAACTGCCCCAATCGCTGAAAGAAAAGCACTTCGTTGAGCTGGACATGAATGGAGTACCTCTAAAGTAGACATAGCACATGGACTTTGAGCCAGATATTCTGTAATGGAGTAGTTCTAGGTTACCCTAGCATTAGGGTTGATAGTTGTGCATTTGGCGGAACCTTTCGGTATTCGAGGTATAGACTCGATAGAGGGTCGCTCAATATGAAGTGGATCCGTAGTTCTGGGAATAAATTTATCCTTGGATGTTTCTTCTTCACCATAATTCTGTGATTGTGTAGCCACATTGACATTAGAACTCATCATGAAAACATTTGAGAAATTATCCCCCTCCTGGTTGCCCCTGCAGAGGTACCAGGGTTTGAGTTCGCACCGGCAAGCAACTGTTGCCCTTGGGGGAAAGGGTTAGTTAAGATATCTTGGGAGCTAGAAGACCCTTGCTGCACTAAAAAGCGCTGAGCATCTTGAATTTTTGGGCAGAGATGAGTCAAATGGTCTCCACTGCATAACTTGCATAGAAACTTAACTTTCTTCTTAAACTCTTTTCCGCCTTCACTAGCACCATTGCCAGGTTTGTTCGCATTACCCTTCCCATCTTGATTCTTCTTTTTACCTCGTACCTTCTTCTTCCCATCGGAATTTTGATTTCCTTTGGGGTTAGAAGCCTAAATGGTGTTTACAGAAGAAGGTTGATAAGGTGTAGGAGTAGACGGTGCAGCCTGATTGGAAGAAGCAGTTTGTATAAACAATTGTTGCAATTGGCTAAGAATGTTCACTGCATTCACATCAATCGATCCAACAATACCGTCAACATGCGTACTTGGCTTCGGTTTGGCAATATCAAATGTGGATCTAGGAGCATTAGGAAAGATCTTTTGAAAAGTCCCAGACTGAGAATATATCAATTCTAACTGTTGGGTGCAAAAGATAGCCTGCTCTTCGAAATAAACTCCGGACATAGAAACATCCTTGGAGATCTTGGGTTGTAACGATTTTAAAGCCATTCGAGATGGAATTCAGGTGGAATTTTGGCTTTAATGAGCCTCCTTCTCCATCTCCATTCCTGAATATGATTAGAAATGTGAGTAGCCGTGTCCTGATGAAAATTGGCCAGAAGTTCAGTTCCGGCTTCATAACGGATAGGAAACTAGAAATGGCTTAAGAAAATGTTAGCCAAATCAACGAAAGACACAAAGGTACCCCCTGGAAACTATATATACCACTTAGCCGCATTCCCAGTTAAGGTGCGTTGAAATAGTCACAACCTGATCGAATCATCGATCAGGGAGTTAGATGAACACCATAAATGGAAAGTGGTTACATGGTCACCCAGTTCTTCACCACTCTTTCCTTCGAATTTTTGGATATCCGATGGAAGTTTTGTTGGGACCGAAGGCCAAGCTGGATTGTATCTAATCGGACCATTCGTTAACTTAGTCAATTCTGGCAAATTGAGCATGGCCAGAAACGGAAGTCGTGGAGGATGTTGGGGATTCCACCCAGATTGGGCAAGGTTCCCAAAAGTTAGAAAAGATTGACCTGGATTTTGAAAGGTGCCAGGTTTCTTGAAGTAACTGGTAGAACCTGCTGAACCAAAAGGTGACCCTTGTGGTCCAGCAAAACTCAGAGTTTGACCAACTCCAGCCAAAAAACTTCTGTAACCGGAAACGTTTCTCCCTAACGAATTATTATAAGAAGCTGACAACCCTTGGTAAGGGTTCCAAGTGTTAGCTAAGGGTAGAAAACTTTGAAATGAATTCACTGAGGAATACTGCACATTCCCTGGTTGGCTGAAAAATAGATTCCCAGTTCTGATCCCATTACCCGCAGGGTTAGTCCAACTCTGAAAAGGATTAGAACCTTGGCCTATGAAAGGAAAAGGCATAGACCGTATCATCGGATTGGAATGTGGTATGTGACCACTTCCAAAAGGAAAACCCTGAAACGAAACTGATCCACTCATCATGGACGTGGAGGCGGTTAATGGTACACTTAATGGAACTGAAGGAATACCTTGAGACGGCATTCCAAAAGGGAAGAATACAAAACTGGATGCATGAGCTTGGGAACATCCACTCATCGATGAAATGGAAGTAGACCCAAACAATGGTGTGCTGGTAGTACACCCAAATAAAGATGTAGACAGAATGGAAATAGTTCCTCCCCCTTGCACTGATATAGGAGTCTGCATACTCGTAGCACTCATGGTGGATGCCATGCTTCCAGCAGTGGTCATCAAAGGGATGTATGTGTGTGGACCTGGGCTTGAAGGCCTGTGTGTCAGAGTTCTGACATATAACAATACGTCTAGATGATCAGAAGGGAGAGGAGAATTCGGAGCCGCAATTGACTCTGAGAGTTATTCTACCTCAATATTATCTTCCGACTGGAAGAGTACCCAAGAAAGAACTGGTGTGTTCCTCTCTAACTTTGAGGTAGTACCCAACCTACCTTGTACACTGATGGCCCCAAGCAGAGGATCAATCTCTGATGCACCAGTTGCCACTGGTTGAAAACCACTGGCAGAATCGCTCCTACACCTTCTAGGAGAAGGATCTAGACTTGCAGGTGAAATCCCACGAAGTCTACGAGACCGTCTAAGTGATCGGTCAGCCGCTTTGAATTATTTTAATAAGATCTACTTAAAGACTCAAGAAAATTGAAAGCTAGGCCAACTAGGAGCACAGAACACACACTAAAAAATGTCCCTAAAGAATTCAGCAGTCAAACAACTTCCAAGTATTTCCACTCCGAGTGATTAGGACCAGACACCAAAATACAAGAAAGTGAATAATAAGGGCCTTCCAAAAATATATTGGGGTAATTACGCCCCAAGTATACTAGTGAACGTATCAGAGGTAGTTACGTTGACCTCCAGACAATAGCATTTGCTGATACAAGCCCCCATGATTCGCAAGGTTGCCCTCCAGAAGTACTATTGAACATGATGCAACATCAAACTCAGGTGCCATGAGATTCCCCTCCGCAACCACCTATGTAGATCCCTAGGATTGGCAACTAAAGATACCATCTCATATCAGAAGCCAAGTGGAACAGTCATGAGGTAAGATCTGACAAGTAAGAGAGGGGGTATCTCTCGTCCTTATCTTCACAAACCCTCGTGCTTAACTCCCAGTCACAGATCTTTCTTGGTCTCCCTAACGCTATTGGATTTCACTCTTTATTCAGACCTCTATGTTTTACAATTTAGAATGGCCTTGGAGACTTTACTCTCCTCTCACCTAATCTAAGGCCCTAAATAACCTAAAACTTGTTGGTGTATCTGATTGACAATATAAAAAGTTCTAGTTTATTTTATTAAAAGCTTGATTTTAAGTGGCTGTTCTTTCTAAGTCAAAGGGACAATATGGAAGTGAAACTGATGGTGTTCTTATGACGCAAAAGATATTAATGAAAAACTAACTTATATGCAATGCACTTGTTTGTTCTTTGATGAAAAGAAAATTCTACTTGGGTTCTAAGAAACTTCTATAAAGAAAAAACTTTTTCCTTTTCTTTTCTTGTAGCAAAATTCACACTCACAAAAACTAAAAACTATTGATGCTTTAATAATGCAAAACTACCCTAATGCAAAGTATACATGATAATGCAAAAATTATAGATTACTCTAAAAAGAGATGAAAGAAATTTTTTTATAAGCCAACTTAAGTGTTTGAAAGGAATAAGAATTTTGAACACAAAATCTTTCCCAAAACAAGGAGGACTACTCAAAAAGATCCCAAATCACTCTCAAAAACCAAAAGAAACCAAACTAAAATTTGGCAAAGAAAGAAAAAACAATGTTTTTGAATGACTTTTCTTTTTCAAAAAAGCAATAAAAGCAACCTTTCAAAAGTACTCAAAATGCTACCAAAGACTCAAAGACCGAAAACAAACAACAAGGAAACTTTTCAAGTTGTCTATTCAACACGAATGTAAACTTAACAAAATAGGTGTTTCAAGATGCATTAAACGATCCAAAAGCAACAAAAAGACACTAATCAAGAAATTAGGAAAGACACACTTTCAAACTTGTCAAAAAAACTTTCAAAAAGCAAGAAGAAGTGAATGGCCACAAAATTGATGGGAAGCCAAGCAAGCAAACCATAAAAATAAAGTTTGACACAAAGATTGCAGGCAATATTCTGTTCTGGAAGACCAGAACAATCAAGAACCTCTACAAGAAGCCTTGTGTGTTCAAACACAAATGATAAAACTCATTGTAAAGCAAACCGGCACCAAAAACTTCTTCAAAGCAAGAGAGAACTCGAAACAGTAAGCTCACTAAAAAACTAAAATCTGAAAATAGAAACTCAAGAAGGACACAGGTCATGAAACAAATCTTTCTAGATAAAAAGACTTGAAAAAAGTCATGCAAAACAAATGTATATGTCATTGTGTCGCTACACAACTGCGTATACACGTGCTTCAGCCAAAAGAAACTCACATATACGTGGTTTCAGTTCAGAGAAACTAACATGTATATGCTTATGTAACCTGACAAAGATGTGTATATAAAGGTTTACAAGAAAAAACAAAAAATGACGCCTGATGTGTTATCACTCAGGTTGTCCTTAAACTCCTAAAAGGATACGGCCGAGGTAACCACAAACCAATCTTTGGACTACAGGTTCTAGCCCACCCGCAATCAGAGCGGGCTCTCTCTTTCTGATTTAGCTTTTTTGATAATGATTTTAGGCTAGTTATTGGGTTCAAGGGGTTTTGTTTGTGTTTTGGTGGGAAGGAGGATGCTTTCAAGTAAAGAGGCAAAGCATAGTGTGGTAAGTTTCAAACCATTGGGCGTGGAGTCATGGAGTAAGACTGCTGGTGTGTTTTCTTGGTCACAAGAGAGGAAAATGGAGCAAGACAGCTGCATATGAAACAATCATTCAAGGTAAAGAGATGGATTGAAAGGCTAAGGAATGAGAGGCAATTAAGAATCTCTCATTCAGGTTAGCAAGGGGAAGATAAATGAGCCCTATCTAGGAGCAACTAAGAATTCCTAGATAACAGTCATTCATATATGAAATAGATCAAACATGAGCCATAAAAGAATTCATATTTATGCCTAAATCAAGAGGAAAAACATTAAGAAGCCACAGAAACTGAGCATAGAGTGCAGCTAAGCAAATTCTAAACCAATCCTTCGTTCTGTAACTTGAGCATATTTGAAATTGAAATAACAGAGGTGAGGAACACTTATTGATTCATATTGCAGCACAAGAATTCCAAATTCATCCTTCATAAACCATTAACAACACATCAAACAGTCCATTCTCCAAGCTTTCAGCAATCTTTGATTAAGAAAAACACATCAGATATACAGTGCAAGTCTCTCTTGAGTATTATCGACCAACCAACCCTTTAAACATTGAATTAGGGTTGTTTATATAAGCAAAATATCTACCCTAGTCAGATCTCAGATAGATCTATGGTAATAAATGTCCTAAACCTAACACATGTCTGAAATAAGTGCGGGAAAATATCCTCGAGCTGCACTAGGTGCAGCTGTAACAAAAAGGAATTAATGTAATGCCTTTATGGCTCTGTGCTGATCACTTAGCCATAACTATGCTTTGGGTTTTGATCCATGCTCTTGAGTGGTTCTGAGGTGCATTAACTGTGATGGGAGAGCCTTGATTAGAGCTCCACCATTTTCTTTGACTTTGTTGGAGGTCATTTAATGTTCACCTGCATCGGGAATAAAATTTTTCATTAAAAACATTCGACTGATACTCTTTGCCGCTTCCTTGATCTGCTTTGGCGCTAAACCTGGAGTCTTCAATGTCTTCTGAGTACTTTAGACTGTCCCATTGACCTTTTATGGCTGTTGTTCGGCCCTCTGTTGCTTTAAAAAATGTGTTTGCCCCTTTCAGTATACTTCGCGAAGAAATTCTGGTCATTTTGTGCCTTTCAAGCTTGTTGGAGGCCGAGTCACGAAGGGGCTTTCCATTTTGGCCTATATCCCATAGCCATGCGCTATTAGCGCTAGGCGCTAATCGCGCATGAAAAACTGCCTCAGATTCTGATTCCGGGCTTCCTAGGCTACGATTTGCGCCTTTCGCACTTTTTGATGGTGATGTCAGCATGATGTCAGCATGACGTCAGCAGGTGGGTCCCAGTACGGCGGTGATGTGGCAGGGTGACGTCAGCAGTATGGCAGGTGACGTGGAAGTACAATGGAGGAGGTGACGTGGCAGTGATACGGCAGGGAGATGGTGGCAGGAGGCCGACGCGGCATGGTGACGTCAGCATGACGTGGCGCTGACGTAGGAGGGGGGAAGGCGGTATCTGGTTTTGGGTGCATCGCCTTTGAGCAGAAGTGGTTTTAGTAGAGGAGGCTCCGCCACAGTTGAGAGGGTGATGTGTGGTGAGAGTACGATGGGAAAACCGCCGATCTCCTGGGCGCTAACCCTCGGCATGTCGGGGCATGAAAACACCCGCCCACCATAGATCTGCAGCGCACCAGATCTGACGGTCGACGGCACAGATGAGGCGGCGGAGGGATAATGGACGGGGCCCGCGACGCATTTGAATAATTTATTAAATGGCGAGGGGGTTTAAACATTAGAAAAGTGGGTTTACGAGGTTATAAGTGGGCGGGGTAGATATTTACATGTAAAACTTTAGGATAAGGGCGAGATATGGGTGTTGTAGGGTTGGGGTTAAGGGGGAATGGTTGTTAGCATGACCAGGTGTCAGACTAACTCTAGTTAGAACACGGATGGGTTAGCAGGAGCCCTAGATGGACTACTGCCTCCCGGACTTGGAAGAATATGGCTATAGTGCCAAGGGGAGGATTATTTAATATTTTTGGGATTTTATATATTTTTGCATAGTAGGGGATAGGAAAATGATTTAGGGAGATAAATAATAGAGTTAGTAGTTAATATGGAAATGACAAGAAAGCGCTAAGTATGTGGATCTTAGGCTATCAAGAGGGGAAAAGTGATTCATAGAGGAAGAATGGAAATCCTTGAGTGAAGCAGATCTTCACCAAGGCAAATGATATGGAAAATAATGAAACTAAGAGGAATCAAGCAGATCTTGACCTCTTTAGGAAATTAGTGATTGATTTGGGGAATAAGAAGAAAGGGAAGTTAGCCATGCCTCGCTTGAGCTCTTCCAAATGAAAACTACCTGGTACCTGTGATCTGAAGTACAATATCACTTTGAAACACAAACTTGATCACAAATCAACATTCTGCAACCTCAAAAATACCTACCCAGCCTACTTACCTAAAAAATTTTCTTCTTTTTGGTTTGGGTGCACTTAGACTTGCAGACCCTGCTTTACAATTTTTCTTTTGAGTGCCCTCCTATCTAAATCTATCCTTATTTCTGCCAATGGCCCGGATTAAGTAGTTGGGCTCCTTTGTTTCTCTACCTATCTACAAATCTTCCAAGATTAAGCTGTTTGGACAGATATTCATTCTCTATATTCTAAAGCAAGAAATTGAAACCTGGGGAAGCCAAGATTAAGCTGTTTGGACTTCCCTTAACAGAACATTCTTCAAAAATGGTTAAGTCATCAAAATTGGAATACAGCAGTGGCATTTAGATTGGCACACTTTCATGGTCTCTTTTTGATCTCTTTCTGGAAATATGGAGCATTGCAGCATGCAAAGTATGACATATTTGGCATGTAAAAATGTCAATCATGAAAGATGAACACCTGTTGCAACAGGAGGCTAACAGTGGCTCCACTTGGGGATGGCTTTTCCTTGTGAAAAGCCAAGAACAGCAGGTCAGACTGCCTTGATCTTCTATTGTTGTTGTAGATTAGAAAACTTCTTTATGTTGGTTGTTAAGAGTGTGAAACTTCGAAATATGAACAGCCCTCTCCTCAACTGCATTGTCATGAAAAGTGAAGCACTGCCTGCTTTCTTCTGCGTGCTTGATATTATATATAATGTTGCTTGAGCATTGCCCTGAATTGCTATGATATGACAGCGTTACTCTTTGCTGTTTCACTGAGATTAATGCAAAGATAGAGCCTTAAAAAATGGAATACTTGCATTAACTGTGTCTTTGCAAACTTTGTTGTTGCTCCTCTAACACTCACACTGCATATAATAAAAATAAATAAAAACAAAGTGCTGATATATACAAATATCGATGTACAAAGAGATATATACAGAGTTGCATTGTATCCCTTAAAAAGGATCATGGTAATGTTTTAACATTCGGCCATTTACAGGGCCTTCTTCAGCAGTGTTGCCCTCTACAGATTTGAGAAAATATGTGTTATTTCCCTGAACAGCAGAAATAACGAATGGCCCTTTCCATAAAAAATCAAATTTTGCATGTTTTCCCTTGTCTTCTCTTCGTGATTCCCACCTTAGAACTTTGTTGCCAACACAGAAATCTTCCGCCTTATCCCTTTTATCAAACATCTTTTTGAGCTTCTCTTGCAAAATCTGAGCTCTGTCATAAACTTGCTCTCTGGTTTGCTGAAGATGAATGATCTGATTGATTCTTCGTTGAATGTCATTTGGTTCAGCCTGAATCTCCTATAACAGTTTGATAGTAGGGATGCCCAAGGATGAAGGAAATCTGGCCTCCATGCCATATATTAGCTCATAAGGGCTCATCCCAATGGATTTGTTTGTTGAAAGTCTGTCTGCCCATAGGGCAATTGTGAGTTTTCTATGCCAGTTATTCTTGTTTTCTTCTAGCACTTTCTTTATGATATTAATCAGGCTCTTATTAGATGACTCAGCCAAGCCATTACCTTGGGGGTAATAGGCTGTGGAATGCCCCAAGGTGATGTGAAATTTATGGCAAAAATTGATCATTTTTTTGGATTTAAAAGCAGCGGCGTTGTCAGTAATGATCTTCTCAGGGCATCCAAATCTAGAAAGGATATTGCACTCAAGGAACTGGATAATCATGGAGTCATTGGCCTGTCTGCATGGGATGGCTTCAACCCACTTGGTGAAATAGTTGGTGGCTGTTAGAATCCACTTGTGCTATCTGAGGAAGAGGGATGGATTTCTCCAATGAAGTCAAGACCCCATTGTTGAAAAGGCTTTTCAGTTGAGATGGGTTTAAGGGGCAGGGGCAACAACTTTCTTTTGCCCTCAAAGATTTGGCATTTATGACATGAAATGGAAAATTTCCTTACATCTGCAAAAAGAGAGGGCCAATAGAAACCAGCCCTTAAAATTTTATCAGTAGTGGACTTCCAATATAGATGTCCTCCACAGTCACCTGCATGGAATTCTTTCATGACATTGTTAGTTTCATTCATGGTTAAACAATTAAGCAATATACCTTCATGATTTTTCCAAAATAATGCACCATCTATGACACAAAACTTTGAAGCCTTCATTCTTAAAAATCTTTTCTTAGTTCTGGAAAATCTTGGGGGAGCAAACAGGTTTAATAATACAAAGCATATATCAGCATACCATGGGGATTGCAAAAAGGTTTCACTGATCTGTGGAGTCACCAGCTCCTGTTCATTGTCCAATTGGTTAATGTCTAAGGCTTGAAAGTTCGTTTCGGACATCAGTTTGGCTAAACCTTGTCCCTTTATCAGTTTGGTTGGTTTTATTTCTATGTCATACTCAAGGATGTTTGCAATCCATTTGCCTCTTTTGACCTCTAATCCCTCTTGGGTTAATATGTCTTTTACAACAGCGTTTGGTACATAAGCAATCACATGTGAATATAAAATGTAGACTCCGAAATATTTGATTGCTTTGACCAGGTCATAGGCCTGTTTCTCCATGATTTGGTACTTCAGAGGGGCATCTCTTAAGGCTCGGCTAAAAAATTCAATTGGCTTTTCAGCTCCTTGGTCATCCTTTTGCAAAAGGACAGCGGCTATGGAGTGCTCCGATGCAAAAGAAAATATGATAAAGTCCCTATCAAATTGCGGACTTGTGAGGATAAGGGCTTGGGTTAAGGCAGTTTTGATACTCTCAAAGGCTTGCTTGGTCTCAAGAGACCATTTTACCTTAGCATCCTTTTTTAACATGTTACTTAACAGTCTTATCAGCTCGACTAGATTTGGAATAAATCTCCTCAAGAAGTTGATTTTTCCAAGGAATGCTTGCAACTCTTTTGTGTTTCTTGGATATGGGACTTGGAGGATGGCTTGGATTCTTTAAGGATCAATTCCAATCCCATCCTTTGATAGATATGGCCAAGGAGTTTTCCTTCTTCAAGGCCGAAGAGGGATTTCTTGGGGTTCAAGGAAATGCCATATTTCCTACATGTCATGAATATTTGCCTCAAATGTTTTAGGTGTTCTTGATCAGATTTGGAGAAAGGGGTTAAGTCATCAAGGTAGACAACTAGGAAATCATGTATTTCTTTGGCAAATGCAATATCCATTGCTCTTTGAAAGGTAGCACCAACGTTTTTAAGTCCGAATGGCATCTTCACATACTTAAATGTTCCCCACAGTGTGGTAAAGGCTGTCTTGTCTTGGTCATCCGGGTGAACCAGTATTTGATTGAAACCTGAAAAGCCATCTAGCAAAGAAATTCTAGATGACCCCACTACTCTCTGCAGAATATGATCCATTTTTGGCAATGGGTAGTGGTCTTTTAGGGAGACTTGGTTTAAATTTCTTAGGTCTACACATAGCCTAATCTCACCTGTATTTTTTCTTGTGGGAACAAGATTGGATACCCATTCAGAAAATCTGATGGGTGCTATGATACCTGCTTCAAACATTCTTTTCACTTATTTTTCAATCAAAGGGAGAAGCATAGGATTGATTCTCCTCAGTTTCTGTTTGAAGGGCTTTTGGTTTGGTTTTAAGGGAATGGTGTGTTGGATTACTGAGGTGTCATAGGACTTCAAGTCCTCATAACTCTAAGCAAATACATATTGGAATTCTTTGAAAAAATCAACATATTTAGGCTTTTGATCGGGTGGCAAATTTTTAAATAATTTGATCATTTTGGGCTTCTCTGCTATCCCGATGTTATGTTCTTCTATAGCAGTGTTTAAGGGCTGCATTTTTGGCTTCTTAGGAACATCATTTGCATCAAACATATCTTCTAACGGAGTGAGGCCAGCAGGGAGAAAGTTATCCTTTAGATCAATGATCTCGGCCTCTGTTTCGGCTATTTCCTCCAAATGCATTTGTCTCAGCTCTTCTATATTGGTTTTGTCAAAAACAGTTGGGTTTAACATTTGTTTGGCTGTTACAGCAGTTACAGCCTGCTGATTTTTTTTCGTTTGCCGCCGCTCATCTGTCATGGCATCCATGTCAATGTTAATATTTGAAAACTCATGCTCAAGAGTGAGGAAGTTGTTAATCTGGGCATCATTTTCGAACACTTGCCAATCTTTAACATTATTTGGGATAGCAGGCCTATGTTTTATCTCAGCAGTAAAATGGTGATTTGGCTCAAAAGGAAGCTTGCATGTACTAGCAAAAGTAGCTAGGCTGTGTGAATGAATTTTATGCCCTCTTGAAATCTTGGCAAGCTTGGATTCAATGAATGCATTGAGTATATTAGTGGCAGCAGTCCTATAGGCCCTCATTCTATTATCATTGGTAACAAAGTTACCTTTCCTTTGTTGTATGATTAAATCGAAGTCACCTAGGATGGACACCTTTGCAGCTCCTAGAACTTTGAGCAGTTTAAGGCCTAAAAGGAGAGCCTCATACTCTGCCATGTTGTTGGTGCATTTAAAGTTCAGTCTGTAGGCATGGACTTCTACATGATTGTTATGTGTATTGTGAATCCAGACACCTGTCCCTGCTCCTAACTTGTTAACAGAGCCATCAAACTCTAAATACCATGTCATTTCTTGCTTGTGGTTAATATCAAGAGTTTCAGTCATTCTTGCGGTGGACAGATTTGAATTTTCTATTTGGGGAGGTTCTTCCTGTAAGCTCGTTGCCTTTATTGTGTTGACAGTTTTATCAGTATGGGCAACCATTTCTTTATTGACGTGGTGTTCAGTTCTAAATCCAACGGCTTGTCATCAATGGGAGGACTTGTTTCATCATTAAATAAAATAAAAGAATCCATGTCAGAATGGATTGAGTAAATGGGAAAATTGCTCTCACTAGTTACCACATATTTCATCAGTGTTTCTCTATACAATCTCTTTGGTTGCCCAAATACAGATATAGTGGCGTAAGAGAGATCTAATTGGAGGGATCCTTGGAGTTTTGCTCCCCAAGATCTCGACAATAACATGCCATACTTTGGTGGAATGTCAGCAACCACCACATCCATGAGGATTGTCTTGTTGGGATATTGGACTAAGGAGACACACAGGTCTTTGATGAGGCCTAAACACTTGACTTGACTTGAGTCAAAGGAGAATAGATCTTTGTAGGGTCTTGTAACATCAAGGTTCAGCTTTTCCATTACAGCTTTGGGCATAAGGTTGTGTGAAGCACCTGAGTCAAACATAGCATTGTGCAGGACTTTGTCATGTATATGTAAACTGACATAAAAGGGTAAGACAGATCCATATGTTGATTTTCCATTAACTTCTGGACTGAACAGCAGCTCAGGCTGATCATCAAGAACATTGACATCATCCTTGACCTCTGGCATTTGAAGTGATCTTTGAATTTGTTGCCTATACACATCATGTTTAGCAAGTTCAGATAAGGGGATGGATATCTTCAATTTACCTATTTTTGCCTCTAAGTCAAATGATTTTTCAGATTGGGTCTTAGTATTTTGAGAGGAAATATTCCCTTTTTCCATTGGAGTATCAGCAATTTGGTCTTGTTTATCAATGTTATGGGAAATAATTGATTGCGGTTTTTCTGTTTTAGGAGGGCCTTTTGGAATGGTGTTCAAATTCTCTTTCGAGGAAGAAAGTGGCAGAGGATGATCTATAGAAGGCTGCATTTCTATTATGTCCTCTACAGTCACTTGATGCGGGTTTGGGACAGGTATGTCAGTTGGTTCTATTATGACAGCCTTGCTTTTAATCTTGTTGGGTTGTTTTCCATCCTTTGGTTTACTAGGTTCAGGAATGTTAATGGTCCTAGTTCTCAGCTTATATTGTTTGTGGACCTCATACACAGCAGTATCATAGCCTTGTTTAAAATCAAAAGACTCACCAGACTTAGTCTGACATTGATTAAAGTTATGCTCATCTTGGTCTTGTTGAGTTAGGAAAATTTGTTGTTCAACCCTTGAATCCACCAAGTTGATGTGAGTGTCCTCTGGGGGTTCACTAGATGTAGATGCTTCTGCATAATTTTCATGAAAAGGGGGTCTTATATCATGGTCTGGGCTAGACCTTCCAGCATTTGTGTTCTACATTTTCCTAAAATTTGGGTTCCTTATGGTATTGGACTGTTGTCCTTCCCATGATGACTTCCTCTCAACACTTTCTACTCTATCTCCCAGCCTTTGCATGCCATTGATAATAGCATCAAGTTTCTAATCTAAGGCTGAGGGTTCTTCTTTGAAGGTGGTTCTTCTCTCCATTCTAGCTCTATTTCTTTTGGCAATTAGGTTGGCCTCTACGCTAACAGCAACATTTTGCATGTCTGCAAGGGTTTGAGGGGCTCTTTCTTTTAACTTGTAGGCCATATCTGGATCGAATCCATCAGGGAATTTATACAAGGCAAGGTCAGGTGGAGGTCTTAACTTCTGTGGTATTGCATTATAAACATTGTTGAATCTTGCACAATAATCTAGGACAGACTCTTGAGGGCCTCTTTTTATTGTATCGTATTCAGCTAGTATGTGCAAGGGGTCTTTCTTTTTCTCCCATCTATTGATAAAGGATTGATAAATCTCATCCGGATTGGTTATGGAATTTGCAGCAAGTGCTCTGAACCAAGTTCTTACATCACCTGTTAAACTTTGGACAAAAATTTTCATTCTCACGCTATCATCATCTATTTCGTAGTTCTCAAAATAGTCTTGCATTTTCTTTGTATGCTAAAGGGTTGTGCAAGAACTAGTTCCATCAAAATATGTGATTTTAGTTTGATAATTCTGAGACATAGCCCCAGGATTTGTAGGTAATTGTAGGGGTGCATATCTATTAGCCATGTTTAGAGGGATAAGTGGAACAACAGGGACGACTAGAACAACGGGGATAAGTGGAACAACTGGGATAAGTGGAACAACTGGGACAACAGGGACAGTTGGAACAACTGTAACAACAGTGGTGGTAGTGGTAGTATGTGCAGTGAATGGAGGTGTGGAAGGAATGCTTTGAGATGTGGATGATGAACAAGGGGAAACAAGGGTTGAATGAAATAAAACTTTGACAGGGGTTGGAACACTGCTTGGGTGAACTGCTTCAGGACTATTATCAGCAAAATATTCTCTTTGTTCTTGCTTCCTATGGATCTTCGGGATTAAGTTCAGATTTTCAAAAGCAGCTGGGGGATTTGGGTCTGGATTTGTCCTTGTATAACGAGAATTCTTTTTGGGAGCCAGATTCTGAATTTGTTTTGGTATTTTCTATGAATGTTTTTTAGAAATAGCAAGGAGCTGATCAAATTTTTGGGAGAGCTATCTGTAGCTTAAAACTAGCATGAAGATTGACTGAAGCGGCATTTATTTACTCCTGTAAATGCAAAGCAAGAATGGTTTCAAAGGCTTCCTGGCCGACATTCAGACTTCATATGTAGTTTTAAGGAATAGACAGCACTTGAATAACTGATTTTTGTTCTCATGGAGTTTTCCAACTTGATTTGTGAAATTAACTAAGGATGGTCCCCAGTGGAGTCGCCATTATGTTATCACTCAGGTTGTCCTTAAACTCCTAAAAGGATACGGCCGAGGTAACCACAAACCAATCTTTGGACTGCAGGTTCTAGCCCACCTGCAACCAGAGAGGGCTCTCTCTTTCTGATTTAGCTTTGTTGATAATGATTTTAGGCTAGTTATTGGGTTCAAGGGGTTTTTTTTGTGTTTTGGTGGGAAGGAGGATGCTTTCAAGTAAAGAGGCAAAGCATAGTGTGGTAAGTTTCAAACCATTGGGCGTGGAGTCATGGAGTAAGACTACTGGTGCGTTTTCTTGGTCACAAGAGAGGAAAACGGAGCAAGATAGCTGCATATGAAACAATCATTCAAGGTAAAGAGATGGATTGAAAGGCTAAGGAATGAGAGGCAATTAAGAATCTCTCATTCAAGTTAGCAAGGGGAAGATAAATGAGCCCTATCTAGGAGAAACTAAGAATTCCTAGATAACAGTCATCCATATGTGAAATAGATCAAACATGAGCCATAAAAGAATTCATATTTATGCCTAAATCAAGAGGAAAAACATTAAGAAGCCACAGAAACTGAGCATAGAGTGCAACTAAGCAAATTCTAAACCAATCCTTCGTTCTGTAACTTGAGCATATGTGAAATTGAAATAACAGAGGTGAGGAACACTTATTGATTCATATTGCAGCACAAGAATTCCAAATTCATCCTTCAGAAACCATTAACAACACATCAAACAGTCCATTCTCCAAGCTTTCAACAATCTTTGATTAAGAAAAACACATTAGATATACAGTGCGAGTCTCTCTTGAGTATTATCGACCAACCAACCCTTTAAACAATGAATTAGGGTTGTTTATATAAGCAAAATATCTACCCTAATCAGATCTCAGACATATATGTGGTAATAAATGTCCTAAACCTAACACATGTCTAAAATAAGTGCGGGAAAATATCCTTGAGCTGCGTTGGGTGCAGCTGTAACAAAAAGGAATTAATGTAATGCCTTTATGGCTCTGTGCTGATCACTTAGCCATAACTATGATTTGGGTTTTGATCCATGCTCTTGAGTGGTTCTGAGGTGCATTAACTGTGATGTGAGAGCCTTGATTAGAGCTCCACCATTTTCTTTGACTTTGTTGGAGGTCATTTAATGTTCACCTGCATCGGGAATAAAAGTTTTCATTAAAAACATTCGACTGATACTCTTTGCCGCTTCCTTGATCTGCTTTGGCGCTGAACCTGGAGTCTTCAATGTCTTCTGAATGCTTTAGACTATCCCATCGACCTTTTATGGATGCTCTTCAGCCCTCTGTTGCTTTAAAAACTGTGTTTGCCCCTTTCTGTATGCTTCATGAAGAAATTATGGTCATTTTGCGCCTTTCGAGTTTGCTGGAGGCCGAGTCACGAAGGGCTTTCCATTTTGGCCTATTTCCCGTAGCCGCATGAAAAACTGCCTCAGATTCTGATTCCGAGCTTCCTAGGCTACGATTTGCGCCTTTCACACTTTTTGACAGTGACGTCAGCATGATGTCAGCAGGCAGGTCCCAGTACGGCGGTGATGTGGCAGGGTGACGTCAGCAGTATGGCGAGTGACGTGGCAGTGATATGGCAAGGACACGGCAGCAGGAGGCCGACGCGGCATGGTGACATCAGCATGATGTGGCACTAACGCAGGAGGGGGGAAGGCGGTATTTGGTTTCGGGCGCACTGCCTTTGAGCAGAAGTGGTTTCGGTAAAGGGGGCTCTGCCACAGTCGAGAGGGCGATGCGTGGCGAGAGTACGACGGGAAAACCGTCGATCTCCTGGGCGCTAACCCTCGGCATGTCGAGGCATGAAAACACCCGCCCACCGTAGATCTGCGGCGCGCTAGATCTGACAGTCGGCGGCACAGATGAGGCGGCGGAGGGATAATGGACGGGGCCCGTGGCGCATTTGAATAATTTATTAAATGGCGGGGGAGTTTAAACATTATAAAAGTGGGTTTACGGGGTTATAAGCGGGTGGGGTATATATTTACATGTAAAACTTTAGGATAAGGGCAGGATATGGGTGCTGTAGGGTTCGGGTTAAGGGGGAATGGTTGTTAGCATGACCAGGTGTCAGACTAACTCCAGTTAGAACACGGATGGGTTAGCAGGAGCCCTAGATGGACTACTGCCTCCCGGACTTAGAAGAATATGGCTATAGTGCCAAGGGGAGGATTACTTAATATTTTTGGGATTTTATATATTTTTTCATAGTAGGGGATAGGAAAATGATTTAGGGAGCTAAATAATAGAGTTAGTAGTTAATATGGAAATGACAAGAAAGCGATAATTATGTGGATCTTAGGCTATCAAGAGGGGAAAAGTGATTCATAGAGGAAGAATGGAAATCCTTGAGTGAAGCAGATCTTCACCAAGGCAGATGATATGGAAAATAATGAAACTAAGAGGAATCAAGCAGATCTTGACCTCTTTAGGAAATTAGTGAGTGATTTGGGGAATAAGAAGAAAGGGGAGTTAGCCATGCCTCGCTTGAGCTCTTCCAAATGAAAACTACCTGGTACCTATGATCTGAAGTACAATATCACTTTGAAACACAAAATTGATCACAAATCAACATTCTGCAACCTCAAAACTACCTACCCAACCTACTTACCTAACATTTTTTCTTCTTTTTGGTTTGGGTGCACTTAGACTTGCAGACTCTACTTTACAATTTTTCTTTTGAGTGCCCTCCTATCTAAATCTATCCTTATTTCTGCCAAGGGCCCGGATTAAGCAGTTGGGCTCCTTTGTTTCTCTACCTATCTACAAATCTGCCAAGATTAAGCTGTTTGGACAGATATTCATTCTCTATATTCTAAAGCAAGAAATTGAAACCTAGGGAAGCCAAGATTAAGCTGTTTGGACTTCCCTTAACAGAACATTCTTCAAAAATGGTTAAGTCATCAAAATTGGAATACATCAGTGGCATTTAGACTGGCACACTTTCATGGTCTCTTTTTGATCTCTTTCTGGAAATATGGAGCATTGCAGCATGCAAAGTATGACATATTTGGCATGTAAAAATGTCAATCATGAAAGATGAACACCTGTTGCAACAGGAGGCTAACATGATGAAATGGATTAGACTTGAAGTCTGACTTCCTACAGGAGCAGACAGTACAAACACAGCAAGCAAACGGGAAGCTGAGCCTTGATTGGCACTAAATAACCAAACTAGGAACAACAAGATTGTTGTCCCCAGTGGAGTTGCCAATTCTGTTAAGGGATAAATTCCCCTAGGGCTTTGGGTCAGAACCCTAGCAGAGTAGGAGTAATCTACAGCAAGAAACAAGCATATAACTCAGGAAAAATGCTTAAATGAACTATGCAAGGATGTGCATACCCGGGGGTCCTTTGTTTGGGTAGTTCTAGCCATGGTCCAAACCCTCTGCAACTCCTCATGATCTTTGAACCTGCAAAAAAACCAATTCAAAGATGCACAATAGCATATAGATAAATCATTATAGTGAAATAAACTTTATAACATATAAGTAGATGGTTAGTTATACATTGAAATATTCATTCATATATATACCATAACAATAACATCAAATGCATGAACAAAGTTGATATCAGGAACAAGACAGTGATTCTTTTTATTGCAGATAACTATAATAAAACATGGAAAGAGTTTACCTGAGTCTTCCTCTCCTGGCTCCAAGAAGAATCGTCCTCCAGGTCCGTCCAGTCCCATTCTTCAACAGGCTCCTTCCACAACCAATACCATGATATCTCCAAGTATATGAGAGAACATCAAAAGTCAAGGAAACAAGGGTTTCCTAAACTTTGGGAAATGCTTGAAGCATAGGGATTCTTCAGACTTGATCAGGGGATAATCTCAGTATAGTAATTCTATCTATTCTCTCCTCCTTTAGGCCTTCCCGTTGAAGTCTTTTTACACTTCTCCCAAAGTAGTTTTTTAGTTGGGAAACAGTTGGGAACAGATAGGCCACGGGAACTAATAGGTAATCAACAGGTAAAACCTATGATATCCACCCATAATTAAGGAAATTTAATTTTTTTAAGTGTTTTAAGACATATACATGGGTTGGGTATATATTGACCCACGTGTACACGCATTTAATACAGGGAAAAGTCACGTAGAGGGAGTAAAACATTGTTTTTTAAATATTTGGACCAAGTCTGGAAGGAGGGGTTGCCCTAGGCCATAAACCAAACATCACAAATACCAAGGGTGATATTTGGAGCTATAACACTGACATATTTGAAGAACCTATAGGGGAAGAAGAAGAAGAAAACATTCCTTTGGAGCCAATGGCTGAACACAGAAATGCTATGGGGAATGGAGAAAGAATAGAGGGTACCTTCCCATTCGGGAGACCAATGGGGACACCAAAATGAAGAATATAAGTCCTTACGCCCTACCTCATTTCCATGGTCTGACTACTGAATATCCTGACACCTTTTTGTTTGAGTTTTCTATTATCTATCAATCCTATGACTATGCAGAAGATGAGAAAAAGTTGAATTGTCCCCTTCTACTCTCAATGATGCAGCATTGCGCTAGTTCATGGGATTACCTGGAAATAGTATCACAACTTGGGCTCAAATGCAGCAAGCCTTTAACAACAAGTATCGAGACTATTGTAGGTCAAAAGATACTAAAGAAGAAATTTTTCGAATGACTATAGGAAGTGATGAGTCCCTGGAAGACTATGAAGAGAGGTTCCATCTCAGTTACAAAAGGGTCGGGTGTACACTTGACCTTGAGTCTCTAAAGTTGGTCCTACTCAGGGGAATTCGGAAAGATCTTTTAGACACCCTCCATCTACTGGCCAGGGGAGATATCTACCAACTGTCATATGAAGACATAAAGACTGTTTTTAGAAACCATTCTATAGTAGCTAGAAAGAAATGTAGGGGGGGTCAACCCATAGCCAGTACCTCTTCCTCTAGCTCATCCATTAAAGGAGAAATTGGAAACATGTTGGAACACTTCAAGTGTGAGATGCTGCAAACTCTTTCCATGCAAATGGATACCTTACATATCAAAAGGAAACAAGAGGAATCATAGAGGGCTTTGGCCATTTTTTTCCCTAGATGCACTAGGAGGCATCCTATGAATGAATGCCCATAGAGCACTATAGAAGTTTGTTCAGTTTGCGAAAAAAATCATTCTACAGACAAGTGCCCTTCCTTACCCAGACTTAAAGTTGTATATCAAGGGGCTGAGGGAGTCACTAAACAACTCTATTACATAAAGCAAAGGAGGAAGCATGGACCTAGACCATACCACCAGGAGATGCAAGGGACATCTCAGGCATACTACAACCCCAACCAAGTCACTTCCATACCTTCTTGGGGCCCCCCACTCATCCTACCTAGTCCACACCTCCTCCTTGGTCCTTCACATCTCCATATCATGCCAAACCAGCCCCCCATTCATTTCAATCGTATGCTAAACCGCTACCTCAATGGAATGCATCGCATCAAGGGTGGAGGCCCTAATGCAACTCTCCTCCTGCTATTTTACCTCCACCACCTTCCCAACCACAATTGTTACCTCCTGCTCCACCGAAGCAAACCTGAATGCCTGCCCAACTAAATCCGAACCTGAACAACAAATAGGCTCAGTAAGTGTATAGTGGGGAACCATCATGCCTAACTTACGCTATGGAGATTAAGGAAATTAACTTGTAGTCTGGGAAATTTCTCCCAGATAGCCAGCCTCCACCTAGGGAGGTTGAGGAAGATAAAGAGGAAAGTGAACCTAAGGAAAATCCACCCTTTCCTGAGAGACTACCGCAACAGTCCAGCCTACCCCACACGAAACTGAACTCCTGGGAGAATTGAAACATTTATGTGTGAAGATACCACTTCTCTAGGCCATAAAAGATGTGCCTATCTACAATAGGTTGATCAAAGAGAAGTGCTTTAGGCATCTACGAAGGCGCAAGAGGGATTCCCCAACCATCAATGTGATAAGGCAACTGTCCGACCTGATGTTGGGGCAAGTAATCTGTCCAAAATATCTAGACCCTGGAAGCCTAGTAGTTGATGTCCACATCATTGGTACCATGATCTCGCACACCTTGATTGATCTGGGAGATGCCATTAATGTGATGACAAAGGATACAATGCTCAAACGCAACCTCCAAGGCTCCTTGAGGAAGACCACAACAATGCTACAGTTAGTAGACCACTCCACCATGACCCCTAAGGGGATTGTGGAAGATGTGATGGTCCACATTGATTCTTGGGGGTACCCTACTGATTTCTTAGTTCTCCAGCCAAAGGCAAAGCTCATTGGGTATCCTTGCATTCTGGGAAGACCCTGGTTGGCTACTGCCAATGCCTACATTAGCTATCGAGCTTGGAACATGACCATAAAGAATGGACATATTTTGAAGTAGTTAATCTTATATCCTCTTGCCCAACACTTGATAGAACATGATCTACCTCTCTAGTTGGAGGAGGAAGATGAGGATGAAGTCTATTCTACACCTCTTTCTGCAATAGAAATCACCGTGGGGGGAAACCGCAAGATGAAGATGATATGATTGAAAATATGATTCATAATCCACCCCCCAATGTATCACCATTAGAGGACATATTAAGAGAAACCCAAAACAACCCCTCAACTGATCTTTGTGTGGTCAACTCCACTCCTCTCTGTGTTAAGAATATAGAGTTCGGCCCAAAAAGAACCTTGAAAATCAATCCATCCCTATCCACTTCCCAGGAGAAGGAATTGTGTAGCTTGCTGAGAAAACACCTAAATGCCTTCACCTAGAGTTATAAGGAGATGAAGGGAGTGCACCCTTTAGTATGTACTCATCATATATACATCAGGGAGGATTGCAAGCCAGTCAAGCAGCCTCAAAGGAGGATGAATCCAGCACTTAAAGATATTGTTAAGGAAGAACTACAGAAATTGCTTGATGCAGGATTCATCTATCCCATCTCTGACAGTGAGTGGGTCTCTCCTTTGGTGCTAGTGCCAAAGAAAACTGGTAAGAGGAGAATCTTTGTCAACTATCGGGAATTGAACAAAGCCACTAAAAATGGCCATTTTACTTTACCTTTCATAGATCAAGTGTTAGATGTTCTGGTAGGGAAAAAGTTTTTCTCTTTCCTAGACAGGTTTAGCGGGTACAATAAGATTCAAATCAGCCTGGAAGACCAAGATAAGACCACTTTCACTTGTCCTTAGGGTACCTTCGCATACCGAGTCCTTCCTTTTGGTTTGTGTAACGCTCTTGCCACTTTCCAAAGAGCAGTATTGAGTATATTCTCTAAATTAGTTCATGATGCAGTAAATATATACATGGATGACTTTACTCCTTATGGCTCTAACTTTCAGGAAGCCTTATCTAATCCAGGAAAAGTGCTAGACAAATGTACTGAGATGAAGTTGTCCCTCAGTTTGGAAAAATGTGAATTTTCTATGACTGAAGGGATCATTCTAGGTCATGCAATATCTCAACAAGGACTGCAAGTGGAACCCAACAAAATTGCCATCATCTAAAGGGTCCCACCTCCTCAAAAGGTGAGAGATGTCAGAAGTTTCCTAGGTTTAGCTGGGTGTTACTGGAGATTCATTAAAGATTTCAGCAAGCTAGCCTCTCCTTTGTTTGGATTTTTAGGTAAAGTTGTCGAGTTTATATGGTCGAAAAACTATCAAGAAGCCCTAGATACCTTGAAGAGAAAGCTCGTGACTACCCCAATTTTAAGAGGACCAAACTGGGCCCTACCTTTCCACATTCACACAGATGCCTCAAACAAAGCAATAGGAGCAGCCTTGGGACAAATTGATGAAAATTTACCTTATGCCATATACTTTATAAGAAAAAACTTGTCAAAGGCAATGTTAAACTATACGATGACTAAGAAGGAAATCCTAGCTGTCATGCATTCCTTAAACAAATTCAAACATTATATCACAGGATATCAAACCTTTGTGCACACTAATCATGCTACAATTAGATATTTAATGAACAGACCAAATGTGAATGCTTGCATTATTAGATGGTTGCTTTTACTGCAGCAGTTTGATTTTACCATTATTGATAAGCCTAGTAAAGAAAATGTTGTTGCTGACTTTTTATCTAGAGTAAATTTTCCTGCAGGTGAAGAAGGAGTGGTGGATGACCAAATGCCAGATGAGCACCTATTTTCTATCTCAGTACTCTCTCCATGTTTTGCTGATATAGAAAACTACTTGGTTTCTACATAGTTTCCACCACATTTGTCCTCAAAAGAGAAGAGCAAGATAGTGAGGAAAAGCACCCCTTTCACCTAGATTAGGGGCAATCTCTTCAAACTTGGCCCAGATCAGGTCTTGAGAAGATGCGTCAGGGAGGAGGAAGTATTTGACATCCTCCTAACATGTCATGATGGGACTTGCGGAGGTCATTTTGTAGCAAAAAGAACCACCTTCAAGATACTGCAAGCAGGCTACTACTGGCCCACTCTTCATCAGGATGTGAGGAGATATACCAGCTAGTGTGATCGGTGTCAGAGGATGGGGAAACCTACTTCAAAGTATGAAATGCCCATGCAACCTCAAGTGACCTTTGAGCCATTTGAGAAGTGGGGCATGGACTTTGTGGGTGCTATCAACCCCCCTTCAAAACAAAAGCAATACATCATTGTGTGCACTGATTACCTGACAAAGTGGGAAGAGACAAAAGAAATCAAAGCAGCAACAGAGGAAAAAGTAGTTGAATTTTTTAGAGAGAACATATTTTACAAGTTTGGGTATCCAACAGAATTGGTCATAGACCAAGGTAGTAAGTTTACTTCCAATCTGATTGAAGACCTACTCACACATCATAGAATCAAGCACATGACTTCAACCCCTTACCATCCACAGGCCAATGGGCAGGTGGAGGATACTAATAGAGCATTGGAATGGATCCTAACAAAGGTAGTGAGAAGCAGTAGAAAAGACTGGGCGGAAAGATTAGTTGAGGCCACTTGGGCCTACAATACAACATGGAAGACCACTACAGGGTTCACACCCTATGAGCTGATCTATGGGGAGAAGGCTTTGTTGTCAATAGAATTTGAATTCAATACCCTGAGGATGGCAGCTCAACTGGACCTAGACCTTAGCCATGCACAAAAAGAAATATTACTTCAGCTCAATGGATTGGATGAACACAAAATGCGGGCCCTTCTCCATACGGAGGTAGTTCAGCTTCAGAGAAAGATATGGCATGACAAAAACATCAAGGAGAAGCAATTCCAAGAGGGATATTGGGCACTACTCTATGATTCAAGATACAAAGATTTCAAGGGAAAGCTAAGGACAAGATGGCTCAGACCCTACACTGTGGAGAAATGCAATGACAATGGTTCAGTTCTAATCAAAACCATTGATGATGAAGCCATCCCCATGCTTGTCAATGGATATCGGTTGAAAGTCTACAAGAAACCCCTCTCCAAGTGAGAGTTCATTAAAAATTTAAATAAAACAGTGATGGTAGTGGAGCATGTCTTGGCCTCCACTTCATCCACTCACTGAAGAAAAAGAAAAAAATAAAAAATAAGGACCCAAGTGAAAACCTCCATGAGTCGCTTGAGTCCCATAATTGGGTTGAAAACCTCTTTTGAGGCGGCCCAGTGATGTCAAAAAAAAAATATAAAAGATAAAAATAAGATCCCTGGGTGAAAACCTCCATTGGAGGCACCCAGGGTAGGTAATTAGGGTGAAAACCTCCTCAAGGCGCCCTAGTTGTTTTCAAAAAAAAAAAGTGGAAAAGAAAAATGAATTTCCAGTTGCATTGCAGGTTTACAGGAGGACTAAAAGAAGAATTAGAAGGTGCCAAGGGAGCCCTGAAACCAATACCAGCACCTATCCTACTTTCCCACACCTTTTTCCATCATTCTTGGCATTCTTTTCACCTCACTGTGTTTTCTATAGGAGGCTCTATGTTTTCTACAAGCGGCTCCTGTAGGAATTACAGAGAGCCATAAATGGATATAAAAGGCAGTTTGAGGGATAGGGAAGCTTCAAAAAAGATCTATAAATCCTCCTGTAGTCTTCAAACCCCCTTGCCATCATCTTCAATCCTGCATCACATCCCAAGCATCATTCTTCTTCCTGCCCAAGAAAAAACACAGAAAAAATAGTTTTTTAGGAAAAAGAAAAAAAAAAAAACAAAAATAAGAAAGGAAACAACACCATCCACCTCACCTAAAGCCTACCTATTACCTCTCTATCTCTATATACATCTTTGGTATCATCCTCATGCCTCCAAGCACAAAAAGAAGCTGAAGTTTCAAAGGGAGAATCAGCTACAGGAGCTCTTGTAGGAATTCCTATAGCAGCTAATCCCATTAAAATTCAACATCAGCAGCAAGAGGGTGCAAATATGAAGGTTGAAGAAGACACCTACAGATCAAATCTAGCCAGAGAAGAACCTACACAAAGTATGGCCACACATCATCAAGCATATAGCATGCATCAAAGGAAACAAAGGCACGCAGCAGAGAGAAAGAGCCATGGCCTTCACAGCAAACACATTCAGATCTCAGGTAAGTAACTAACCTACTCCTCTGTTTGCATTTGTATAATTGGAAAGCATGCAACAACAATGAGATGGTTGAGGTTGAACAAGGGAAAGGTGGCCAATTAAATTGGCAACCTTCAACTAGTTGACTCCACTCATCTGAACATGTCACCCACACGTCCACATAGTCAACTCAGGAAAGATGTCAAGGACAAGTAGTGGAGGAAGTGTGAACTCTAATGCAATCATGAGGGATGAATACGAGGAAAGGGTCATGATGAAAAGACAAGTGGGGACCAACGGTCCGAATATGGCCAACGTAAACTTGGCCAGCTCACCCTCCATCACTAGAAATATCCATGAACAGCAATAAGTACTCCTCCCCAAGCACTCTCACCACCTTTTCCTTCATTCTCTCCTCGAAACTCCGCTCTTGCAACCTCCTCATGCCCCCACAGCCTTGTAACCATCATTCTCAGTTGATCTCTCCCATATTCCTGCTCTCTGTGTTTTCTATAGGAGCACTTATAGGTTTTACAGGAGAACCTACAAGAATTCTACAGGAGGGACAATAGCGTTCTACAGGAGGGCTAGTGAGTGGTTTTGAAGGGAGAAAACAAGGGTTTCAACACAATTCTTGGGTTGAGGAGGTAGGTTCTATGCATACCCCTATTAAATATTAAAATATGCAAGCAGTGGTTTAATTTTGAAGAGAAAATAAAGCCTTTAGGTGGAGGAACATAACATAATTTCTGCTTATTTCTTAAAAAAACACAGTCTCTCAGTTTCTCTGTTTTTCTTCAAAAATTGTTGTCTCCTTCTCTACATTTGAATTCCCAAAGAAGAATTAACAAAATGATAGGATATTTTATGAGGAAGGAGTCCAAAAACTCCTCCAGGCTCCATGCACACCCCCAAGCAATGGACATATTCACAAGAGAAAATTGGATGAACTTTTTTGAGAAATCTCGAGGGTTTGATGAGGAAATTTCTAAAGAATTTGCCCAATCTTTAGTCCCTCACACCATAACACATGCCACTATCACCTTTAGAGGTCTTTCCATGGAGATAACCCTGGAATTTATCAGTAGGGTCACTACCCCTCCTCTTGGATTGCCCTGGAGTAAGGATGAAAAACCAATAGGCCAGGCTGCCAAGAAAAACTTCTTCCAAAACAATGAAACCCCCGTAGAGGATAAAAATGGCATTAGAAGAGCTAGCATACCATATCCTTGGGATGAGGTCAGCTACCAAATCATCAAATATATTTCTTATGAGGGGAGGTATAGCATTGTCTATGGTTACCATTTTATAATCCTTCATGAATTAAGATATGGCATGGACACTCCAGCCCCTCAGAAGCTCAGCATCCCCTACTTCCTCTTGCAGTCTGTCATTGACTCTAGCATTAAATTTCAAGAAAGGAATTCAGAGTAGCTCGCTCACCATGGGTTAATCAAAATTTTAGTGGAAGAATCCCTCCATACATTTACACTCTCTATAGCATGGGAAATCTTTTGAAACATGACAGTAGAATATGGCATAAAAGCCCTAACCTATGATATCAGTCCTACTAGCAGTGAGGAGGAAGAGAAGCAAGGGGGAGAAGGTGAAGTAGCTGGGGATTTAGAAGAACAAGTGTTTCTAGAAAATTAGTATTTCTAAGAAATGCTAACCCTCTAGGCTTGGCAGCTAAGCTAGAAACAACAATTAAGACAATTCACTATTTTTCCTATGAATGATAGATAAGAGAAAGATTTTGAAGAGCCAACATGTAACTTCTGCTTGATTCCTCACTTGATCTCTCTCTCCTTTGGCCAATCTCGTTACTCCTCCCCGTACTTAACATGCTTGGAGAGTACCTGCGCAATTACAGAAACATAGACCTGTCAAAGCATAATGATTTATCACAACATAAACATCATAGAATCAAAAATATCAGATGAACAAATGAATGCATTTACAGTTAACACAAACAAATGGGAAAAATCTTGAAGAAATTTATTGATAACAAGGAGAATTACAACCCATGAGTCTAATCCAGTGCCATCCTCCCAGCTTCAAGCCTTCTTCACCTCATGAATCAAAAAGAACATCCCAACAATAACACAATACTCTCACCTCAATACTAGCAGCACTTCCTTACAACTCTGAATAATTCAACCTTCAAATCTCTTGGATGAGGGATCCATTTATAGATGAGTGAAGGAGGTTGAGTCATCATGATGATGATGAATGCCTTTCTAATTTTAGGAGTTGATTCCATGAAAGAGGGGAATAGGAGTTGGTTTCCAAATTCCTTTAGCCATCCTTAGGTGAACTCAGAGGGGCAGGTGGCACTGGAGAAGCTTCTAGAGGTTTCCATCAGTAACTGATCCCTCAAAATTTCCTATAATTTTGTCTAAGCTTGACCATCACACCCTAAAGAGGGCTAAACTACGATGCATTACAGTTGGACAGTGTGGCACCTGCTATGCATAGCACCCTAACAGAGGGCTTTCTGCAATGATCCCTTTTAGGCACTTTTTGGATGAATTTTGTGATGAAACTTTTGAGGAATGAGGCATTCAGAGGACTAAGTTTCTTTAGGGCATCAAAAAACTATATTATGGGTTGATGAACCCTAATATCATCGACATATGAGTTGGGGTTGATGTGCCCAAATAAGTTTGTAACAGTTTCCCCCTAAAGCATGAGGTCATAAATATCTATGTCAGGTGAAATGCTTTATCATGAGGATCAAAAGTTTCGAACTGGAAGGTGACCTGCATCAATTACAATACAGTACATCATGATAATATGATTTTCTCATGAACTAACTGAGGGAGGTGGTGGGCTCCATTATTGCAGCAATATTGTTGCAACTCCTGGGACTCCCTTCTTTACTTTTATCAACTCGGTAGTTCGTAACAAACTTGGAAGCGACGGTGCTATATGCACAAGTACTAGCTCTTGCTGCAACTCTCACTTGGTCAGCTGGCACAAGTCCGATAGGAGATAAAGCCAACTTCTATGAGCTCTGAGAAGAAGCTTTTTAACTGATGGAGGAAAGCTAACTCAAAGAAGGTTGATCTACTTGTAGAAATAAACTGGAAAGCTGAAAGGAAACGTAAACCCTATCAAACCCTAATTTTACCAGCTAACCCTACTGATGCAAGAAAGAGGATGCAAGTTACTGAAAGAGATGCCATTGACTTCTAGGAAGGTAAAATACATGTATTTAAGCTACTTCTACAGTAACATCTTAAAAAAAAAACATATTTTTGTATTTTTGAATAAGTTGCCAGAGTTATCATGCATGAGATTTAACTGTTTTTGAATGTGCAGAGGTGGATTGGTGAGAGGAAATTCTTGGAGGAGGTTGGGAAGGTTCAGAGAGGGCCTAAGGGGTCCCTAACACCCTTCCAGAGAATTTCACAAAGTATGGCTATCAAGAAACCTCATTCGTGAGCCTCTACAGGAAGTCTGCAGGGGTTCTACAGGATGTCTGTAATTTTCTACAGGTTGTTAAGAAATGGGATTTTGGAGGGTGGATGGAGAGGGAAAGGTGAAGGAGTGAGTATGGAGGTAGGACAGGGGTGTAAGTAGGTCCAAGACTTGGTGGATGGAGTTGAGGAAAGATTTATATGGTTGGATTTGTTCAAGGAGGACTGAAGCAATGTTGCACAAAAATTAGGGTTATGTGAGCAAATGGCAAACGTGAGGCAAGAATCCGAGTTAGGGGATGGAGAAGATGGGTTTGATGGAGTATGGGTAGATAGAGAAGTGGTACAGGTGCTCTGTAAGTTGTTTTTCCAACTGAACCAACGAATACTTGTAAAATCAGAGACCTAGTTACGTTGACCTAATCTGATATAGCTAACAGTAAAGAGAATGAACAGAAGTTTTAATTGCAATGAAACCATGTATACCAACTATGCAACAAAGCATTCAAGAATCTGAACATGTAACCAACTTCTACAAATGAAAATCAAACACTAATGATTGCATGGCAAAGCAAAGTCAGTGTTTTTGTTGGCAGCAAGGTCACCTTGATCCCAGCTCCTGATCCCACTGAGGGAGAGGTGAAATCTGAGGTGCTTGATGGCCTTTTTCTGGACATTTTCTTGTCAATAACCAATCAACTCAATATGAACATCAAAATTCTTTCTAATCATCAATAGTGACCTAGTTAATCAGCAAGACTACTTAACAGAAATGATTTTGCAAAGACATAAAGAACAAATAACAATACATAAAGGAGGCCTTGGCACTTGGGTTGGGCCCAACCCTAAGAGCTGCAGGCTCCTATAAAGGACTCAGATCTGATGCCAAGTAAATCTGCTTCTCATTACTCAAAATTAATCATCACAAGAAAGTTATACAGTAGTAGCTATAAGAAAACGAGCTTAGAAAATGACAGCACTATAGTGAAAATACCAACAGTTCCAAAAGTAAACTACGAAGGCTGAGGCCTTCCCATTTATACACTACGAGGGGCCTAGCAGCCCTCCTAAATTCAAGGGACTCGGGTGTTCCAACTGCTAGTAAACAGTCACTCTTCCCAAAGCTGCTCGGTTGCCTTTAGGATTCATTTTGCTGGCCTGTTGAGCTCGCAGTTGAGGGTGGAGATTTTGAGGAAGGGCCATTTAATGCCAAAGACAACCTCCCTACGAATCCTCACCTCAAGCTTGGCTGTCACCTGGCCCATAATTGCTTGGTTTTGCTCCAACATTTTTCCAAAAAACCTGAAATAACCACGAATTAGCCTCCTTGGTAGAGTGACCACCCTTATTCATTCAAATAACATAAACATACTAAAAAAACATGCATAATCTATGAAAAATGGAGGATTGAACAAGGAAAATTAGGCAAAATGAGCCCAATAAGTTACCCAATTTGGGGCTCATCATCACCCCCCTGCTAAATGGGTTGTTCATCCTCTGAGCAACTAGTCCAACTCATCAACCTTTTATGGCTTTGACCACTTCCCTCACGTCTTAGGCCTCTGCGGTGATATCCTCTTCCCGGTCGTGGAATCCTGCTGTTACCGGGAAAAGTGTCAATTTAGAACTTCTCTATCCCACTAAGGTGTGACAGCTGCCTTAGAAACAAATAGAGAAAACTACTTTTGTATTTCCTTTATGAACTATAGATAGAGAGGAATAGAAAGAGCCAACCTGTGCCTTGCGCTAATCCTTTGATCCAATCCCTCTCTTCTTTGACAGCTTCCAGCTACCTGCTCCCTTACTTGCCTAGCTTCATCAAGTACCTGTAAGATCACAGAAGAAGAACACTATACAAAGACATGGATCTATATTCATAAACAACTTAGGATCATATTTAAGTTAACCATACAAATGTAACAAGCATCAATGATACAAAAGCATGGAGGAAAAACTCAAATAGTTTTTATTAATAAACAAGAAGATCCAGGAGGAGTTACAACCGATGATTCCTAACCCAGCATCAACCTCCCAGCAAAGAAGCCCCTCTTCACCTCCAACAAAGCATAAATCACCCAATACTCTGATGTTTGTCTCAAAACCAACAGCAATTCCTTACAATGTGCAAAATTCCAGCCTCTGGATCTCTGGGATGAGGGATCCATATATAGATATGTGCAAGGAGGATGAGTCAGCTTGTGATTTGATTAGTGTCTTCTCTCTGTCAGTTCTTGTTTCCACTTGGACACTGAAGGCCTCTTACTCATCCTTGGTCGAATTCAGTGAGGCAAGTGTCATAGGAGAAGATTCTAGAAGCTTCCATTGTCTCTCCACCTCGCGGAATGACATTGCCATTTGTCATTTCTCGCCCAACGCACCCTCATAGTGCATTTAGGTGCGTTGCAACGCACCTAGCTAGTGTATTTAGGTGCAATGCAACGCACCTGGCCAGTGGAGCAGCTGAAATGATCCTGTTTTGACTTATTCTGAGCAGTTTCTGGTGGAGAACTTCTGGGAGAAGCTGTAATTTGTTGACCTTATTCCTTTAGGGGTTAGAACAACACTTTTAGGGACTTAGGAGCCCTTGGTTTATGGACATTTCATGCTTGGAGTTGTAAGGCACAAAAATGTCTATAACAGTTGCCCCCTAAAGTATGAGGCCGTTAACCTTTTGGTGTCAGGTGAAATGCTTTATTATGAGGATCCGAAGTTCTTTCAATTCTGGGAGGAGACCTGTAATAAGATACAATACAATACATTCTCTTCATACCGTTTTTCATGATCTAGCTGAGGCGGGCATTCCCATGCTCAACTTTATAAATTCATTTTCATGTACATAGGACAGACAATCGTTTGATTGCAGACTGATGATTCTGATAGAGCCATCATCCTTTTGGTAGGATGATTATCTGTGCTGCAATGCTGTACATTTAATGTCTTTATTTCCCTGGACATATATCGTAGCCCGGATGGATGAAACTAGATCCGTGGTCTTCAATATCGTCCAATCTTCACTCGAAGTACAAGTCGATCCATGTGAGAAATGTTCTGAAGTTGAACATGGAAAGACATCGCTTGATTACCAGTCAATGATGTAAACTATTAACAAGCACGAGAGGAATCACCGATAATGATAATGATCCTCAAGGTACTGCAATACAATTCACGTGGTGTGAATAAAGGACTTGGCGTCGAACACCACGCAAAATCTTTCGGTCGAAGGTCATTGATGTAAACCTGTCGCCGGAAGTGAGAAACTTGCCATTGAGGCATGCAAGCTTCAAAGTACTGAATGGGGTGTTCCTAGACCAACTTCTTGGATAATGAGCTGATGTCGACAAGAAGTGATCCGTCACAGGAGGGCCTTAATGAATCCCACATCAATGACACGGAACGGAGCAAAAGATTTTGATGGAGGTGAAAACGATCTGATGATATACGGTTCAAGGTGGCGGTCATGAAAAAATGGACTATAATGTATGGTAGTGGGTGAGACACAGGTGGCTTCTCTGGATGAATTCTCTTGAACATGTCAGCGACACTGATGTGATGGATTGGTAGCATTAACCCCAAATGTGGATGGTATGGTGTGACCATGGCGATGTGACCGGTGAATGAAACAACCCAACCCGACTCGGACATGGAGTGGAAGTGTCATGTTCAAGAGCGACTTGCTACCAATAAAGATTCTTTGAGTTTTCTTCCCAATTTTTCCCCAGTCATTGATGACCAGTACCTCTTTATTTTTGTCAAGCTTGAGGAGGATAACATATGCTTGTTCTATAATTTTCCCTTCGGGCAAACCCATCGCTATGTTTTAACGAGCCTAGCGATAGTGAAACTCGTTCTCGTCTAAAGACAAGTTTTTTGCTATTAATCTTTTTAACGAGTTTAACGACAAAGATAACTCGGTCCTTTTCATTTTTAGAGAGTCTGAAAAGGTACGTAAAGGTAACTCCAAAATTCCTTTTTCGTCATCTAATCCCTTAAGTCTGAAAAAGTATAAAACAATACAGAAGGGATGAATTTTCAATAGTTTTAACAAGCCGAACAAAACAAGCGCTCGATATTTTTGTGCAATAATCCCTCAGGTCCAAAAAGATTAAAATTTAGATGAGGGATAGCACTTCCTGTCCCTTTAACAAGCTGGAAGGCCAAGGACTCGGCAATCTTTTCATATTTTACGAGTCACTTGAAAAGAGCTTAAAGAAGACTCGTCTTTTGAGGAACGATTGATAAAATGGGTAGCAGCTGATTCCAGGTAAGGTTTGGAATTTTCCAATCACGGCAGTGTCACAAGGATGGCTAGTGAAATCACTCTTCGTAGCTGTTCCTCAAAATGGGTAAACAATCAAATGGAGGTGAATGATCGGCCAATGGAAAAGTGGAGGTGATGGTGCAAACACGACCAAGGCTTTAATGGCTGAAGTGCTACATTCACGATGGTTATTTACCGGGGAATAGTTCATTTTTTTAGAGTTTTGCCCCACATCCTTTCTTTATGCAAGTTAGGAAACGACCAATCCTACGGGTTTAAAGGGTTAGAGGTCCTAAAAATTTTAAAAATAAATAGTCGCTCTTCGCTTGCATTCCGAAAGGTTTGCATGCCCCCAGGTATAAAACAGAGTTTCAAGGTTACCTATACTTCTATCCGCCAAAACATTTGTTTTACCGAGAGAGACCTACCTCTTACAGGTCACCCAAAGATTGTTCTATTCACAGCGCAAACAAAACACTTCTTTGGCAATGTCTACCGAAATAAACAAAGGTGAACGGATGGTATAGTGTGACCATCCCTGACATAACTTTGACAAGAGGATCTTGTTCCAGTCCAACTCCCTCTTCCACTCACGGACGGGAGTACAGAGGTCATATTCTCTCGCGGAAACCTACCTTATACCTGAAGTTTTCCTGCCGAAGCAGACCAGGATGCATGCCCCCTGGGTTTCAGTCATATCCCTCCGAATTACTCGCGCTCATCGGGAGGACGGACCGGAGATTGAGACATTTCTTGTGTGAAAAGACCATTCAGGGATGGTATATGACTATTTGCTCTACGTGATCCGGGAAATGAAAGTTGGTCTACGACCTTGACCACTCTTCCTTCGTGCAGAAAACACATTACTCTAAAGAGTGAGGAGACAATTGCTTCCATGCAATAAATATAGTCTCGTCCAAGGAGTAGATTGTAATCCAGGGGTCCTTGAACTACCATTACGTTCATGCAAACTGTTTTCCTTCTCAATGTTATGGGCACATCGGGAAGGATCCCTAAAGGTCGACTGGTTCCTTTATCAAAGCCTGTCAGATTTCTCATCTCAGGCAAAAGCGATGGGGAACCAAGCGCTTTCCAAGCAATTGAGGAAAGGATACTCACAGAAGCCCCCTCATCTATGATGGTACCAGCCATAACCATTCTATATATTTGAACGATAATTTGGAATGGTACACTAGCTGGTAAACGGGGTCTACCTAGTTGATTCCAGTCGAAGGAGACAACTAGGTTGCTTGGAGGTGGGACTGAGTAGACGGCCGGGTACGGCTCTGACGAACTTCCTTCCTGCAGTAAAGGAACGGGTAAATTGCCCCCTTGTTCGTCGGAGTCTGTGTTTATGAAGAGAATTTGGACGGTGTCATCCTTGTTCTCTTCAGTGACTGTATCATCTGAAGATGAAACCTTTGAAGGCAAGACCGGGTCAACTGCCGCCTCGATCTTTTGACTTTCGTCTGGTATGGATTCAGATGGTTTATCTTCAATGATAGGTGCTTCAGCCGACCACCTGGGCGGGCCAACCGGATTTTCAACTAGTGACGGACTCAGCAAGAGTTTTTTATATCCAGGAGGAAGTCGTAACGGTGAAACCGGACGATCATCCAAAACTCTTTTAGCTTCGTCTAAGAAGGGACAACGATGGATGGCATGATCGCCTTCGCACAGTTTACAAGGAAATATACATTTCCCTTTTTGTCCTGGGGCTTCACTTTCACTAGTTGATGGTGTTCTTTCAACATGATCATCAGAGGTTGACAACACCAGGTTGTGCAAACGAGGAGACCAGTCCCTTAATATCTCAGGGATGCAAGGACAATCTCTGTGAAAGTGGTCTCCTTTGCAAATGACACACGGCGATTTAGGCCTGGTCAGTGCAGTGTGTGGATTTTTGTTAGATGACACTCGTTTTCCCCCATTCGCCTTTGGCTCCTTCTTCTTCTTCTCTTTCTTCTTCTTTTCCTTCTTCTCCTTAGGAACTTGACTTTTGGCTTTACCAGCCCCATCAAGTGAAGAAGAAGGAGGAGAGGAAGAATTAGAGGAAGTAGAAGGTTGGTGGGAAACTCTGGACTCATCTAATTGCTGATTCGATTGTTCAGGAATAGCGGTGTTCTGAACGACAGAGGTCGAGAAGAGCCATACTGGAAAACCAATTGTCAGCCCTAGAAGCGACAATGTGGCCATATTGGGCACACCAACATCTCCCCAAGAGGAGAAGGGACTAGGATTTCCTCCAAGGGGAATTCCTTGGTTGGTAGACTCCATTTTCTCAACCCAAGATCAACGTAGGAAAGGGTAATGAATATTCCGTTTAAAATAAATTTTATACGCTTTGACACAACTTGTTTTTTCAATTTTTAAGAGTCGAGAAAAAACAAAAGATGACTCTAGTTGCCTTCGATTTTTAATGAGCCTGAAGTGACAAGTGCTCAGATGGACCTTTTCCGTTAAGGAGTCTGAAAAGGAATGAAAGGGACTGCTCTGGAGATCTAGGTAGAGGGGGTACCAAACCAATCGCAAAACTGCAGAATACTTTTTACGGTATGGCAGTCAATCTTCCCGAATGTTGTGTTCAGTGCATTGTGATCGGTAGGGCGGCAGACACGACTTCCTATGGATAAAGGATTTAAGCCTATAAGGGTCTCCCAAAATATACTCGACGGTACGTGGGAGCACAAGTCCGTACTGGCACTTATCGTCTCAAAGTGGAGGAATCACCCAACCATCAGTGAGGACAACAGTTACCAGGTTTTACGACGCCAGAATACGTCTCTAGCCTAGACCTCTAAATGGTGTGCGTTAAGTTCCAAAGCGTTGTTAGATTCATTGAATTTATTTTAAGTTGATCTTGCTTATGAAGTTTTCCTTTTGGGTTCACCACGAGCTGTAGATGTAATTCCTAAAATGCAATCTAAAGATGATAAACAAACTTTATCTCTTTTGTGCAATGAAAATCCTAGCTACTAGAGGAAAAGAAAGACACAATCTTTTCACAAAGAGCAAAGAGCACACTGTAAATGCACTTTCCTAAATCAAGCCAAACATACTGTCTATATGCAAATGCACATGCATGTATTTGTTTTCTACTTTCTTAGTATTGATGCTAAAAATAAAGTTGATGTACAAATCTGAATTTGCTTTCAAGCGACAAACACAAACAAGCTTCTTTTCGAAATCAAAAGATAGAGACGATTACGACACTTTACGATTTTGAAATGAATACTCGTTTTTGACACTAGAAAATCACAAATTCAGACCAAAGGCAATAGTAAAAGTATAATCGACCATCAACAGCAATCAAACTTTCTCCTATGATCGAAATCGACACTTGCGACAGATCTAAATCAAAGGATGACAGTACGATTATTCTACTTTTGCAATGGAAAACTGTAAATGACTCAACAAACACACAAAAACATTTACATTTCTTTTGTACAAAGGAGGCAGAATAACAGTAAAGAAAAGGGGTTTTAAACAGACATACACTGATCACAGGCAGCAAAATTCATAGACAAAACTGGAAAGAATGAAGCACAAGAACCTCAGCTGCACAAGGCTAGTCTGATCAGCGCACCTGTAACACAGAGAAATTGCATTGCAGCGCAGGTTGCCCTTTCAGGAAGTGCGTTGAAATGTAATATCTCTTAACAGTACCTGCACTGGGCCAGAAACAAGAATCGGTCCGGGTTCTGGGTCACAGTTTGTAGTCTAGTCTTTGGTTTTTGGCCGAGTAAAAGCAACAAGTAATTCACAATCAGGGGTAGATCTAAGGAAGGTCTAAGAGCTATCACAAGGGCAATCATATAGTTTGTGAATCAGCTGTTCAAATCATAAACAAATCCAGTGAATGGATTGAAGCAGCAGATGTCTACTTTGCATTTGTTATGGCAAATGCAGTTCGAATGCTACTTATAAGTTTATGAGACAAACAACAAAGAGATACACAAACAAACTAATTAGACATTGTCCCCAGTGGAGTCGCCATTTTGTTACCGGGAAAAGTGTCAATTTAGAACTGCTCTATCCCACTAAGGTGTGACAGCTGCCTTAGAAACAAACAGAGAAAACTACTTTTGTATTTCCTTTATGAAATATAGATAGAGAGGAATAGAAAGAACCAACCTGTGTCTTGCGCTAATCCTTTGATCCAATCCCTCCCTTCTTTGACAGCTTCTAGCTACCTGCTCCCTTACTTGCCCAGCTTCACCAAGTACCTGTAAGATCACAGAAGAAGAACACTATACAAAGACATGGATCTATATTCATAAACAACTTAGGATCAGATTTAAGTTAACCATACAAATGTAACAAGCATCAATGATACAAAAGCATGGAGGAAAAACTCAAATAGTTTTTATTGATAAACAAGAAGATCCAGGAGGAGTTACAACCGATGATTCCTGACCCAGCATCAACCCCCAAAAAATAAGCCCCTCTTCACCTCCAACAAAGCATAAATCACCCAATACTCTGATGTTTGTCTCAAAACCAACAACAATTCCTTACAATGTGCAAAATTCCAGCCTCTGGATCTCTGGGATGAGGGATCCATATATAGATATGTGTAAGGAAGATGAGTCAGCTTATGATTTGATTAGTGTCTTCTCTCTGTCAGTTCTTGCTTCCACTTGGACACTGAAGGCCTCTTACTCATCCTTGGTCGAATTCAGTGAGGCAAGTGTCATAGGAGAAGATTCTAGAAGATTCCATTGTCTCTCCACCTTGCGGAATGACATTGCCATTTGTCATTTCTCGCCCAACGCACCCTCATAGTGCATTTAGGTGCGTTGCAACACACCTAGCCAGTGTATTTAGGTGCAATGCAACGCACGTGGCCAGTGGAGCAGCTGAAATGATCCTCTTTTGACTTATTCTGAGTAGTTTCTGGTGGAGAACTTCTGGGAGAAGCTGTAATTTGTTGACCTTGTTCCTTTAGGGGTTAGAACAACACTTTTAGGGACTTAGGAGCCCTTGCTTTATGGACATTTCATGCTTGGAGTTGTAAGGCACAAAAATGTCTATAACACCTGCTTTCCTTTCCACTTCCTCCCATTGTCTACCTTCCTCCTCTTCCTTAACTCCTTCTAGAAATCCCAAAAGCAAAGGAGGACTGAATTTCAGGCCAATCCAATTGGCCTGCAGATTCTGCATCAACTGTTTATAGAGAGGTACCCTTGCCAAGGCTTCCCTCATCCTGGTGGGAGAGTGGTATTCCTTTATCTTCAAACTATGAGGCAGTGTGTTCCACCGCCTTGTGCAGGCATGCAGGCAGTTTTCTCCCAACAGTCTCTCCATGTCCTCAAAGTGGGCAATAACTTGAGCCTGTTGCTCAATGTATTCCGATAGATCCTGAGGGTTGTTGGCCAAGTGCTGGTGGGTGCTTATCACTGCTGAGGGGTCATCCAGCTCTACTCTGATCATTAGTGGCTCACTAAGTTCTCTTCCTATGATGCTACGGACCTTTGTTGCTCTCTTCTCCTCATGACTAATCCAAGAGGCCATGGCCATAAGTTGGACATCTCCTATCATAGTGTTGGGATCCCATGCATTCATGTTCGGAAGGGCGAAGTTGTGCAAGTAGAACTCTGATAATTTGGCCCTATCCTCTGATGAACTACTACCACATAGAGCTCCAAACTGATGATAATTATGGAATGGGGTGATGCCCCTTTTGGCCAAGGTGTTGATCTGAAACTGTAACCACTGATCCTTGAGGTATAGGGCATAAGATTTAGTAGGCTGCCTACACTGCAGAGCTTCCATTGCTCAGTTGGCCATGCAGGCCAGTTGGGCCTCCTTTTCTTGTACCTGTTGTTTCAAAGACTCTATCTCCAGGCCTGCTTGCAATTATTTTTCCTGTAGTTGTCGATTCAGTGTCTCAATTTCAGCCTGCATCCCTTCCCTTCTCTGCTATTCATCAGGGGTATCTTTGGCTATTGTGGGCTCCTCCTGTTGCTATTTTTCTCCCAATATGTGAGGCATGTCTTCCTTCCTTGTCCCTGTAACTGTAGTTGTTGTCTAAGCAGCTCATTTTCTTCCTGTAGCTTGGCCCGCTGGCTGCTCTCCACATATCATACCATAGCCAATTCCCTTCTTGCCTCTTTGAGTTGTTCCTCTAGAGGACCTATATCTGCACACCCTTGGACTTAGCGATCTTCATCCAAGTGTGGGTCCTCACTCTCTCTTCTTCTAGTGCAGGAAAAGTGGCACTGTGAATTTTTGAGGAATGATTTTTCCGGCCTCTAAGAAGTTATAGTAGGAGCCCAAGTTGGGCTGGGGGCTAGGTTCCACAATGTTCTCCACCTTTTCTTCCTCCTGTGGTGATTTAGCTGCCTCACCTTCCATTTCTTCGGTCTCCTTTAGCCTAGCCAGTGTTTCCTGTAGAATAGTCTCAGCATCCTATAGAGAGACCTTTCTGTCCAACATTTTTATTCTTTCTCTCCAGGTGGATGTCTTCGAGCTTCCCCATTCATAAGTGATGGATGCCTTGGAGGGAGACCTCTTCTTTTGTGTAGCTGGGGTGTCCAAAATTGTGATTGGTTCTTTTGACGGTGGTCGGGGTTTGCGAGTCTTTATCCTCATGCTTCTTCTTGCCTTAAAATACATGGAAGGCTCCTCTTTCACTTCCTTTTCTGCTTTGGATATGTGCTTAGGGTGGCCAGCACAACTTCTGCTTCCCTGGCTAAAATCTCAGGTGATTTTTCTTTTTGTTGCCCTGTTTCCAGACTTCCTATAGAAAGTCCTGTGCTGATTGTTTTCTGGCTTCCTGTAGAAATGGTTTTCTGGCTTCCTGTAGAAACGGTTTTCTGGCTTCCTGTAGGAACTGTCTTCAGTGTTTTGGTCTGCTTGGCTGGGGGTGCCTTCCCTTTTAACTTTTTTTTGGTTGCCTTAGGTGTCTCCTCACTTGCTTGGACTTTTTTAGTCCTCTCTAACCTGATTTGCAATCATTTCTCCCTTGGTGTTTGTGCCTTTATTCCACCCACAGTTTTGGGATCAGCAGCTTGGCCTTTCTCTTGTTTCTCTTCTTGTTCTTTCTGTGGTGGTCTGTCATGGGTTTCCCTACCCTTGGCTTTGTCTTCTGCCTCAAGGTGCTCCCTTTCCTCACTACTGGATGAAGTGCGTTCCTCAACCAGAATTCGGATATCATCATCCTTGGACATATTGCAGAAAATCTCCCAGGAGAGAGGGACAATGTAGGTATGGAGGGAATCTTCTACTAGAAGCTTGATAAGCCCATGATGGGCCAGCTGGTCTGGTGTCCCTTCCTTCAATTTTGTGCCACACTCAATTAATGATTGTAGGAGGAAATAGGGGATGCTTAACTTTTGTTATGTGGGTAAATCCATCTTATGTCTGAGTTCAATTAGTAACTGGAAGTGATAACCGTATACAATACTGAACCGCCCCTCACAGGTAATGTATTTCATGATTTGAAGGCTGACCTCACTCCAAAATGGATGTAGGCTGGCTCTTCAGACCCCATTCTTATCCTCTGGTAGGAAGAATTCCTTTTTGGCTTTTTGGCCCAATGCCCTCTCCTCTTTGCTCCAGGGTATCCCTAATGGCAGATCAGTGACTCGACTAATGAGTTGTGGGGTAAGCTTTAAGGTCAACCCTCTGAAATTTACAGTGGCCAGTGTCTTGGATTTAGGTTGCAGGGACATTAATAACTCTTCTGTTACCTCATCGTCATGACCTTGAATTTTGTCACAGAAGGTCATCCAATTGGCACGGGTGAATAGGTCCACCACCTCGGGAGTTTCTCGCAATTTCCTGGAATCCGAGGGTTCCTTTCTGATAAACGCTCCTGGCATGGTGAGAGTGCCCTGTTTCAATGCTCTGAGCATAAATGGACTATTGTTTTATGGGTTCTTCTTTTGATTCTCAGGGGAGGGTTTCTCAGGTGTTTGTATTTCACTTTGCACCAATTCCCTGGTTATGGTTATAATGTTGTTGCTGCCCAAAACTCGACTGTCAAAATGGAATTAGGTTCCCACAAACAAAGTTCAGAGCTTAATTTTCACCCCCAGCATGCATACAACCACATAAAAGTCACATTCTTTATGCACAGGTTAGCCCTCACAGTGGTTTATCGTTTCTATAGGAGGAATTTCTTAACAGGAACTGTGGAGGAGAATTTGACGCAGAACCAACTGAAAAATTCCATGTATCACACAGGCAAACTACTATTCTTGACCCACAGGCAGACTTGCTTCTAATTCTCCTACTCCAGACAGTTTAATTCACCACCTTTCGAAATATCATGCATGGGAATGGTGTTTTCGAGCCTACCTCTCTTCGAAACTCCAATTTCGACGCAGAAAGTCCAAGTTTCTCTGCTCCGGGAGGCTATGCCGTGCTTCCTGTAGAGCCCCTTCCTGTAGAAAGCTTTTCCGGCTTCTGGAGGGCATCACGTGCTTTTGAACGAGCCTGGGACGCAGGAGGATTTTGAAATGGGCCGAGAAGCTCAGGCTAACAAACTGGAGAGGAGGAGGATGCATATTTTGCTGAGAACGGTTGCAAGTGTAAATGACAGTGGTTAATGTGAGTTCTCCGGCCAAGAAATTTTGAATTACGGCACAATTCATGGAGAGGGGGTGAGGTGGCCAGGCCGGTCCGTTAGCCAACGTCACGGCCATCATTCCTCGGCGTGTCTCTGACCGCCATTTCCTTTATCTACCATTAACCGCCGCCATTACTACCAATCTGCTGATTCTCCCCGACTGGACACTTCCCACGTGTTGGCTGCACATCTCTTTGGCATAACCGAGCTCGTTCGGATCCCACGAGGCCATTCGACTAACTGTGGGTGGCCAGTTGACTAGCCACCAAATTCGTTCAATCCGCACCATTTCACAGACATGCAGTTTTCAGAGTATAGTCTATGCAATTTTTACGAATAAGGTTAGACACTTACCTGTGTGGCCATGGACGTTTTCTGTAGGCTTCGAGACATGGAACGATGGCTTTTCTCACTACTTCTTCATGCAAAAGCGCTGGAACTCTTTCTTTCATTGGCTGATGTTGTATGCACGGCTTCGGGACCCGATCCTCTAGTTGTAAACGCTGCATGCACAGGCTCCGTCTGATTTCAGCTATTGAGGAGGTGTTCACATCCAAGCGGAGATTTTTACATGTCACCTATGTCGATTTCAGCTGCTATTGACTCCATAGTATGTGCTCTAGACATATCAACTACTACAGGATTCCTGTAGGACATCCTGTAGCTACTTCTCCTCCTAGGATGCATGCTGAAACAAGAAAGGTTGTATTCGTGAATGAAGGGTCCTAATGGAGCTTTGACAGGTAGATTGTGTGACCTTTTTTGTGCTTGATTTGTCACTTGGGAAAAAAAAATCAATCTGAGGAAAACAGGACTCTTTGTATGACTGTGTAGGAATACATAACCATATTGTTGCAATGGCGGTGGAAAGGGATGAAACCAGTGATGGGTGGAAGAGAGGGGTCGCTGCAGGCCTAATCAACAGACTTCAAGCTTTAAATCCCTTTCCAGAATCAATTTTGGCCTGCAAGAAGGCTCTACAGGATGTTTCCTGTAGAAATGCAGAACTTCCTGTAGAAAGCCCCAAAACTTCCTGTAGAAAACTCAGAACTTCCTGTAGGAGGTTGAATCTCGACCCGAATGTGTTCAAATCCTAGAAAAAGTGAGTGGCTATGGAGGGAGTGTCTGTAAGGATGTCTTGTAGCCTGGTACGGACCCCTGTCCTTGTTTTGCGCGACCTTCTTTATCTGTAATGTATTCCCTGCAACCAACAATAATTCCATATATTAGACCTGTTTCTTTTTCTTTTTTTCTTTTTTCTTTTTTTCTTTTTTCTTTTTTCTCTTTTTTTTTTTTTGAGAGAGACAACAGGGGCACCTCCATGAGGTTTTCACCCCCACTATCTGCCCTGGGCGCCTCAGAGAGGTTTTCACCCAAGGATTTTTTTCCCATTTCTTTATTATCTGAGAGACAGCTAGGGCACCTCCATGAGGTTTTCACCCTCACTGTCTGCCTTGGGTGCCTCAGAGAGGTTTTCACCCAGGGATCTTTTTATTCCCCCTTTTTTTTTCTTGATGATCAAAGTGTGGGTGGAATAGAGGCAAAACCCTACTCTACTACCAGCACTGATTTTTCCACAGTTTCAATGAATTCCTGCCTCAAAAGGGGTTTCTTGTAGATTTTCAAACGATGCCCATTGACAAGCATGGGGATGGCTTCTTCATCAATGGTCCTAATAAGGACTGAACCATTGTCATTGTATTTCTCCACTGTATATGGTCCTAACCATCTTGTCCTCAGCTTTCCTTTGAAATCCTTGTATCTTGAGTCATACAACAGTGCCCAATCTCCTGGTTGGAATTGCTTTTCATTAAGGTGTCGATCATGCCATATCTTCCTCTGGAGTTGAACTACTTCTGAGTGGACGAGGGCCTACATTTTGTTTTTATCTAATCCATTCAGCTGCAATAATATTTCACATTGAGCATGGCTGAGATCTAGGTCCAGCGGAGCTGCCACCCTCAATGTGTTGTACTCGAACTCTATTGATGGCAAAGCTTTCTTCCCGTAGACCAACTCATAAGGTGTGAAACTTGTTGTAGTCTTCCAAGTGGTGTTTTAGGCCCAAGTGGCCTCAACTAGGCGATTTTCCCAATCCTTTCTGCTGCTGCTCACCACCTTAGTCAAAATCCCTTCCAATGCTCTATTAGTGACTTCCACCTGCCCATTTGCTTGAGGATGATATGGGGTGGAAGTCCTGTGCTTGGTCTTGTGATGAGCGAGCAAGTCTTCAATCAAGTTGGAGCTGAATTGGCTTCCTTGATCAGTGACTAACTCTCTTGGGTAGCCAAACTTGTAGAAGATATTTTCCCTTAAAAACTCAACCACCTTTTCTTTTGTTTCTGCTTTGATTTCCTTTGCTTCTGCCCACTTTGTCAGATAGTCAATGCACACAATGATGTAATACCTTTTCTTTGAAGGAGGGTTGATAGGACCCACAAAATCCATGCCCCACTTCTCAAATGGCTCGAAGGTCACTTGAGGTTGGAGAGGCATTTCATCCCTTGGAGTCAGTTTCCCCATCCTCTGACATCGGTCACACTGGCTGATGTATCTTCTGACATCTTGATGAAGAGTAGGCCAATAGTAGCCTTCCTGTAGAATTTTGAAGGCAATCCTTTTTGCTGTAAAGTGGCCTCCACAAGGTCCATCATGACAGTTTAGGAGGATGTCAAAGACTTCCTCCTCCCTAACACAACGCCTCAAGATCTGATCTAGGCCAAGTTTAAATAGGTTGCCCCCGATCTAAGTGAACGGGGCACTATTACTTACAATTATGCTCTTCTCCTTTGAGGATAGATGCGGAGGGAACTGTGCTGAGACCAAGTAATTTGCTATATCAGAAAACCATGGAGAGAGTACTGAGATAACAAATAGATGTTCATCTGGCATCTGGTCATCCACTGTTCCTTCTTCACCTGCAGGCAAATCCAATCTAGACAAGAAGTCAGCAACAACATTTTCCTTACCTGGCTTGTCGACAATAGTCAAATCAAATTGCTGCAACAAAAGTAACCATCTAATGATACGAGCATTGACATAAGGCTTATTCATTAAATATCTAATCACAGCATGATCAGTGTGTACAAATGTTTGATAACCAGTGATGTAGTGTCTGAACTTGTTTAGGGAATGGACTACAGCCAGGAACTCCTTCTCGGTTACAGTATAGTTCATTTCTGCCTTGGACAGGTTTTTACTGACGAAGTATATGGCATATGGTAGTTTCTCCTCAAATTGTCCTAAGGCTGCCCCTATGGCTTTGTTCAAGGCATCAGTGTGAATGTGGAAAGGTAGGGCCCAGTTTGGACCTCTCAAGATCGGGGCGGACACCAGCTTATCTTTCAACTCATCTAGTGCCCCTTGACAGTTGTCAGTCCATTTAAACTCAACGTCTTTCCCTAAGAGGCCAAACAATGGCGAGGCTAGCTTACTGAAATCTTTAATGAATCTTAGATAATATCCTACTAAGCCTAGGACACTCCGAACATCTCTTACCTTTTGAGGAGGTGGGACCTTTTGGATAATAGCAATCTTGTTAGGATCCACCTGTAATCCTTGCCGAGAAATGGTATGACCTAGCACGGTCCCTTTAGTCATCAGGAATTCACATTTTTCAGGACTGAGGGACAGGTTCATCTCAATGCATTTGGCTAGAACTTTTCCCAGATTAGTCAATGCCTCTTGGAAGTTGGACCCATAAGGAGTAAAGTCATCCATATAGATTTCTACCGAATCATGGACCAACTCGGAAAATATGCTCAATACTGCTCTCTGGAAAGTGGCAGGAGCGTTGCATAGCCCAAAGGGAAGGACTCGGTAGGCAAAGGTACCCCATGGACAAGTGAAATTGGTTTTATCTTGGTCCTCCAGGCTTATTTGGATCCGTTTGTACCCGATGAACCCATCTAGGAAAGAGAAGAACTTCTTTCCCGCTAGTCCATCCAACACTTGGTCTATGAAAGGCAAAGGTAAATGGTATTTCTTGGTGGCTTTGTTAAGTTCTCAGTAATCTACACAGATTCTCCACCTCCCGTTCTTCTTGGGCACAAGCACTAGAGGTGAGACCCACTCACTATCGGAGATAGGGTAGATGAATCCTGCATCCAACAATTTTTACCATTCTTCTTTGACAATGTCTTTAAGGGATGGATTCATTCTCCTCTAACGCTGCCTGACTGGTTTACAATCTTCTTTAATGTAAATGTGATGGGTACAGATCGAAGGGTGGACTCCTTTCATCTCCTTATAACTCCAATCGAAAGCCTCCAGGTGATTGTTTAGTAAGCTACACATCTCCTTCTCCTGGGAGGGAGATAGGTAGGAGTTGATCTTCAAGGTTCTTTCGGGGCCAAATTCCACATTCTTAATTTTGGGAGCGATCGGATCAGTCACACAGAGGTCTACTAAAGTGCTGGCTTGGATATCTTCCACCAGTTCCTCTAAGGACAGTGCATTGGGAGGTGGATTTTGAATCAAAGTCTCAATCAAATCATCCTCGGTTTGAGGGCCTCCCCTGGTGGTTTCTGCTGTGCACAATGGTGCAGAGTAGACCTCATCCTTGTCTCCCTCTTCCAACCAGAGTGGTAAGTCATGTTCTAGCAGAGGTTGGGCAGGAGGGTATAGGACTAGTTGCTTGGACATAGGCCCATTCTTGATGGTCATGCTTCCAGCTCGACAACTGATGTAAGCGTCCGCAGTTGCTAACCAAGGCCTTCCCAAAATGAGGGGGTATCCAGTGAGCTTTGCCTTTGGTTGAAGGACTAAGAAGTCCGTAGGGTACTCCCAAGAGTCAACAGAGACCAATACATCTTCCACAATCCCTTCGAGAGTCGCGGTGGAGCGATCTGCCAACTGCAGGACTATCGAGGTCTTCCTTAAGGAACTCTGAAGGTTGAGTTTAAGCATGGTGTCCCTGGTCATCACATTAATGGTAGCCCCTAGATCAATCAAGGTATGGGGGATTATGGTGCCATTGATGTGGACATCAACTATAGGACTCCCAGGGTCGAAATACTTTTGACAGATTACTTGGCCCAACATTAGATTGGACAGTTGTCCTATGACATTGATAGTCGAGGCATCTCTCTTTCGCCTGCTTGGGTGCCTGAAACACTTCTCCTTAACCAATTTGTTGTATATCGGTACATCTTTTATGGCCTGGAGAAGTGGTATTTTACACACAACTGTTTAAGTTCTCCCAGAAGTTTAGTCTCCTCTGGGTTTGGTTACGTTGTTACAGTTATTCGCTCAAGAAAGGGTGGAATGGCTTTGGGTTCACTTTCCTGTTTCTCTTCCTCGTCCTCTAGGGGAGGAGGTTGGCGATCTGGAAGGGTCTTCCCAGATTGCAGGTTGATCTCCTGGATCTCCACAGCATAGGTAGGACATGTTGTCTCCCTAGTGTATACCTGCTGGGCTTGTCGGTTGTTGGGGTTCGGGTTCGGTTGAGCAGGCATCTAGGGTTGTCTTAGAGGAGCAGGAGGTAATGGTTGTGGCTGAGCCGGTGGTGGAGGCAGAATGGCGGGAGGAGAGTTGTATTGGGGCCTCCACCCCGGTTGAGGTGCATTCCACTGAGGTTGTGGCTGGACATGTGAGTGAAACGAATGAGCAGTGGGTTGAGTATGGTATTGAGGTGGATAAGACCACGAAGGAGGTGCGGACCAGGAAGGATGAGCAGGGGGACCCCAAGAAGTTATGTGAGCAGATTGGTTGGGGCTATAATAAGCTTGGGATGTCCCTTGCATCCCCTGCTGGTAAGGTCTGGGCCCATGCAGCCTCCTTTGGTTGAGGAAGTAGAGAGGTTCAATGGTTGCCTCAGTCCCTTGGTACATGGCTTTAAATCCAGGCAAGGTTGGGCATTGGTTGATGGGGTGGTTTTCCTCACAAACGAAACATACCTCTACCGAGTGCAATGGACACTCGTTCTTAGGGTGCTTCCTCGTACATCTAGGACAAAAAATGGCCAAAGCCCTATCAGCTTCCTCTTTCTTTTGTTGGATTCGGAAAGTATCAATTTGCATGGCAATGGTCTGTCTCATCTCACTTTTGAGGTCTTCCATCTAATTAGCAAACTCATGCTTGGAGAAGGTAGTACTAGCTGAAATTGGATTCCCGCTACCTCTTTTCCGGGCTGCCCTAGAGTGGTTTCTAAACACAGTCTTTATGTCCTCATAAGGTAGTTGGTAGATGTCTCCTCCAGCTAGCATGTGAAGGGTATCTAGAAGGTCTTCAAGTACTCCTCGGAGCAGAACCAACTTTAGAGATTCAGGGTCAAGTGTGCACATGGCCCGTTTATAGCTCAGTCGGAATCTTTCCTCGTAGTCTTCTAAAGACTCATCATTTCCCATGGTCATCCGAAAGATTTCTTCCTTTGTTTCCTTTGACCTACAGTAATCCCGATATTTGTTGTTAAAGGCTTGCTGCATCTGAGCCCAAGTGGTGATGCCGTTTCCAGGTAACCCCATGAACCAATGTAATGCTGCATCCTTGAGGGTAGAGGGAAAGAGTTTCAACTTTTGCTCGTCTTCTGCATAGTCATAAGTTTGACAAACGACAGCAAACTCAAATAGGAAGGTATCAGGGTCTTCAGTGTTCAATCCATGGAAATGAGGTAAGGTTGAGGGACTTATGTTCTTCATCTTCATGTCCCCGTTGGTCTCTCGGATGGGGAAGGTACCTTCAATCCTCTCATCATCGTCTCTACCATTTCTGTTTTCAGCCATGGTCTCAAAAGGAATGTTTTCTTGCTCTTCTTCTGTTATAGGATCTTTGTATATCTCAGGAGGTTCACCTATAGGTTCTTCTGGGTCACTGCCACCAAAGAAGAGAGAAGGGTGACTCAGTGAAGTGGTGGGGGTGTTGGGTAGGAATTTTCTGGTATTATCTCTGTTCCTACGAGGCATGAAAAGATTTTTGGTTGCTTTTGCTTTTTTTTTCTGCTTATACCTGCAAAACTGAAACAGATGGAATTGCAACTAACTAAAATCTATCTTGCAAAAATGAAAATGCGGAATTGAAATGAAAGAAGGAAAGGACTAATCTATTTTGTTGAAATCAAATTGTGAGAATGAAATGCTAGACTATGCTTGCAGAATTGAAATTCTATTCTACACTTGCAGAATTGAAATTGCGGAATTGAAAGGCTAATCTATGAAAGCAGGAAATGTCTAATTTACTTTTGCAGAAATGAAATTACAGGATGGAACTGAAATAAACTACTTAGCAAAAGGTTAGAGTAGGAAAATAGAAGAAAAGCAGCAATCACAAATACTCTGATGCGTCCCTGGCAATGGTGCCAAAAAGAATGGTGGGCTCCAGTATTGCAGAAATACTGCTGCAACTCCTGGGACTCCCTTCTTTACTTTTATCAACTCGGTAGTTCGTAACAAACTTGGAAGCAACGGTGCTGTATGCACAAGTACTAGCTCTTTCTGTAGCTGTCACTTGGTCAGCTAGCACAAGTCCGCTAGGAGCTTAAGCCAACTTCTATGAGCTCTGATAAGAAGCCTTTTAACTGATGGACGAAAGCTAACTCAAAGAAGGCCGATCTACTTGCAGAAAGAAACTAGAAAGTTGAAAGGAAACGTAAACCCTAGAAAACCCTAATTTTACCAGCTAGCCCTACTGATGCAAGAAAGAGGATGCAAGTTACTAAAAGAGATGCCATTGACTTCTAGGAAGGTAAAATACATGTATTTAAGCTACTTCTACAGTAACATCTAAAAAAAACATCTTTTTGTATTTTTGAATAAGTTGCCAGAGTTATCATGCATGTGATTTAACTGTTTTTGACTATGCAGAGGTTGGCAAGAGGAAATGCTTGGAGGAGGTCGAGAAGGTTCAGGGAGGGCCTAAGGGGTCCCTAACACCCTTCCATAGAGTTTCACAGAGTTTGGCTATCAAGAAACCTCATTCGTGAGCCTCTACAGGAAGTCTGCAGGGGTTCTACAGGATGTCTGTAATTTTCTACAGGTTGTTCAGAAATGGGATTTTGGAGGGTGGATGGAGAGGGAAAGGTGAAGTAGTGAGTATGGAGGTAGGATAGGGGTGTAAGGAGGTCCAGGACTTGGTGGATGGAGTTGAGGAAAGATGTAGATGGTTAGTTTTGTTCAAGGAGGACTAAAGCAATGTTGCACAAAAATTAGGGTTATGTGAGAAAATGGAAAATGTGAGGCAAGAATCCGAGTTAGGGGATGGAGCAGATGGGTTTGATGGAGTATGGGCAGATAGAGAAGTGGTACAGGTGCTCTGCAAGTTGTTTTTCCAATTGAACCAACGAAGACTTGTAAAATCAGAGACCTAGTTACGTTGACCTAATCTGATCTAGCTAATAGTAAAGAGAATGAACAGAAGTTTTAATTGCAATGAAACCATGTATACCAACTATGCAACAAAGCATTCAATAATCTGAACATGTAACCAACTTCTGCAAATGAAAATCAAACACTAATGATTAAATGGCAAAGAAAAGTCAGTGTTTTTGTTGGCAGCAAGGTCACCTTGATCCCAACTCCTGATCCGACTGAGGGAGAGGTGAAATCAGAGGTACTTGATGGCCATTTTCTGGAGCTTTTCCTGTCAATAACCTATCAACTCAATCTGAACATCAAAAGTCTTTCTAATCATCAACAGTGACCTAGTTAATCAACAAGATCTAATCTACTTAACAAAAATGATTTTGCAAAGACATAAAGAACAAATAACAATACATAAAGGATGCCTTGGCACTTGGGTTGGGCCTAACCCCAAGAGCTGCAGGCTCCTATAAAGGACTCATGTGTGATGCCAAGTAAAGTTGCTTCTCATTACTCAAAAATAATCATCACAAGAAAGTTATACAGCAGTAGCTACAAGAAAACAAGCTTAGAAAATGACAGCACTATAGTGCAAATACCAACAGTTCCAAAAGTAAACTACGAAGGCTGAGGCCTTCCCATTTATACACTACGAGGGACCTAGCAGCCCTCCTAAATTCAAGGGACTCGGGTGTTCCAACTGCTAGTAAACAGTCACTCTTCCCAAAGATACTCGGCTACCTTTAGGATTCGTTTTGGTGGCCTGTTGAGCTCGGAGTTGAGGGTGGATATTTCGAGGAAGGGCCATTTAATGCCAGAGATAACCTCCCTACGAATCCTCACCTCAAGCTTGGTTGTCACCTGGCCCATAATTGCTTGGTTTTGCTCCAAAATTTGTCCCAAAAACCTGAAATAACCACGTATTAGCCTCCTTGGTAGAGTGACCACCCTTATTCGTTCAAATAACATAAACATACTAAAAAAACATGCATAATCTATGAAAAATGGAGGATTGAACAAGGACAATTAGGCAAAATGAGTTCAATAAGTTACCCAATTCGGGGCTCATCAGGAGGCATTCCCATGCTCAGCTTATAAACTTTCATTACATGTACATAGATCAGATAGTCGTCTATAGATATAGACTTGTGATTCTACAGATATAGATTTGTGATCCATGATTAGGATGACTATCTGTGTAAAGCCTTTGTACATTGATTTGGTACTCTTAAATATATCACAGCCCAAATGGATGAAACTAGATCCGGGGTCTTCAACTCATTCAATATTCAATCAATGTACAAGTCTAACCATGTGAAAATATGTTCTGAGGTCGAACATGGAGAGACATCGCCTGATTACCTGCCAATGATGTGAGCTATTAACAAGCGCGAGAGGGATCACCGATAATGATGATGATCCTTAAGGTACTACAGTACATTTCATGTGGTGTGAATAGAAGATTCGATGTCAAACGCCATGCAAAATATTTCGGTTGAAGGCCATTGATGTCAACCTGTCGCGGAAGAGAGAAACTTGTCATTGATGTATGTAAGCTTCTAAGCACTGAAAGGGTGTTTCTAAGTCAACTTATTGGATGATGAGATGATGTCGACAAGAAGTGACTCGTTGTAGGAGAGCCTTGATGTATCCCACATTTATGACATGAAATAAAGTAAATGATTTTTGTAGATAAAAAACGAACTGACGACACAAGGTTTAGGAATGGCGATAATGGAAATGAAGGTTTGTATGTAGTATTGCATCAGATGAAATCTTAACTGGGTGACTTCTCTTGAACATATCGGCAACACTGAGATGAATTGGTAGCATTGACCCCAAAAAAAGGTGGTGAATGGTGTTATAGACCAATGGTATGATAACCATCAAGTAGAATGTCCCAACCCAGCTTAATCACGGAGATGAAGTGAAAGTGTCATGTTCAAGAGCGACTCGCTACCATAAGTTTTCAAGATTTTTTCCTAGTTTCCCCAGTCATTGCTGACCAGTACCTCTTTATTTTTTATCAAATTTGGGGATATAGCATATGCGTGTTCTATAATTCTCCCTTTGCAAACCCATCGCTATTTGATGTTTTAATGAGTCTAGCGACGGTGAAACTCGGTCTTGTCTAGATGGACATGTTTGTCGCTATTAGGATACTTTAACGAGTTTAACAACAAAGATAACTCGGTCCTTTTCATGTTTAGAGAGTTTGAAAAAGGACGAAAATAATTCTCTATAAGTTCTTTTTCATAAAAATAATCCCTCAAGTCTGAAAAAGAATAAAATAATACAAGAGAGATGTTGTTTCCAATACTTTAACGAGCTGGAATGGAAAGTGCTCAACAATCTTTTCATGTTTAGAGAGTCTGAAAAGAGCTTAAATAGGACTCAATTTTGAGGAACGAGTGGTGTCTAGGGTAGCAACTGATTCTAGTGATGTTGGAACTTCTCAAAACATGTTGATTGATGTGAAGAGGCTAGCTAATAAGACCACTCATTGCAACTATTCCTCAAAAAGGGTAAACAACCAAGTGAAAGCATATGATAACCCAAAGAGATGGTGGCGATGGGATGAAAACAACCAAGGCTCATCTGATGAAAGAGACTGATAGAATGGCAAGCACGAGAGTTAAAAATGAAAATGGGTTTATTTTTATACAAGCTTTAACCATAGGGAACTATGCTTGGATTTAGTTTCATATTTACACAACCTTGAAATGAAAAACTATGCTTGGCTTTAGTTTCATTTTTACACAAGCTTAAAACAAAAACTATGCGTGAATTGGTTTATATGCCCCTAGCACGATGAAAAGGAGATTCTCCTATAACTAGATGGAAGTCGCTGCAGTGAAGTAGGACAGTTATCCAGCACCTTTTCGGCTTCGTCCAAATAGACAAAGGTGAATGGGGTGATTCCCTTCACACAACCTACAGGAAAACTTAAATTTACCACTAGGTGCATGCCCCCCAAGCTTCATTACATTCACTTAGGTAGACTACTCGTGGCTATCAAGTGGATGGAATGAAGGTTCTTTTACGAGATCAAGTGAAAGACTCGACTGGGATTTTGCTCTAGGGGACCTTGTTTCATTTTTTAATGAGCTTGACACAAGACAAGGAACTCTACTCAGATTCCTTGTTTCATTTTTTAATGAGGTTGACACAAGACCAGGAACTTTCCTCATACATATTTCATTTTTTAACGAGGTTGACATAGTAAAATAACTATCCTCGTGGACCTGTTTCATTTTTTAACGAGGTTGACACAGTAAAAGAACTATCCTCGAACTCTTGTTTCATTTTTTAATGAGGTTGACCCAAGACAAAGAAATATCCTCCAATTCAATGACAACTCATAAGAGGTCATGAAAGATAGATTTGGTTCCAATGCCCCTAGTACATGATGTACAACATCACTGAATTCATCATCAATTGATGTAGGTATGGAACAGGATACCACATAATTAACCTGTGGCGGGCCTAATACCATTGGTACAAATGGACCATTTAGGGTCGATGGTTGACTAGGAGCTATATTTGGACTGGGAAATGAAAGCTAGTCAACGGTGACTATTCTGCCTTCATCCAGGAAACAAATCACTCGAAACATTGTTGAAACAATAGCTCCCATGCCATAAACATAGTCGTGCCCTAGAAGTAAATTGTAATCTAAAGGGCCTAGGACTACCATCATGTTCAAATAAATGGTTTTCCCTCCCAAAGTAATAGGTAACTGAGGAAGGATCCCTAACGGTCGACTGGTTCCTCTGTTAAAGCCCAATAGATTCTATGTAACAGGCACAAGCGGTGGCGAACCAAGCGCTTTCCAAGCAATTGAGGAAAGGATACTCACTGATGCACCTTCATCTATAATAGTGCTAGATACAATCATTTTGCAAACTTATACTATTATCTGGAAAGGTACATAAGAAGGAAGGCAGAATCCTGCCAGTTGATTCCAATCAAAGGAAGTGACTAAACTACTTGGAGGGGGTATCATGGAAACGGGAGAATTAACCCCTTGAGTTACGAGAACTGGAGGATTTTCCTCTTATCCTGATGAAATAGGAGGACTACCCCCAAGTTCATTATAATCTGAAGAAACTAAAAGAACTTGAGTGACATCATTTTCACTCTCTTCAAGAAAGGTACGATTTACTGAAGGTGAAATCAAATCAACTTTTGCCTCGACCTGTTGATTTGGGTTGGGTATAGACTCATTCGGTTCACTTTCAGAGAGAGTGGGTTCGACTGACAACTGATTTTGGTCAATCAATTCATCAACTAGTGAAGGACTTAGGGAAAGTTTCCTGTGACCAAATGGAAATCACTGCAGTGAAGCAGGACGGTTATCCAACACTCTTTTGGCTTCATCCAAATAGGGACAAAGGTGATGTTGGGTTGTGTTATATTCTTTCCACGACTAACCCACGTAGTTAAACGGTGGGTTAGAGGGGGGCGGTAGCCCCCCTTCGTTGCGCCGATTGCGCAGCGGGGGGGTCACAAGGGGAGCGGCAGCCCCCCCTGTCCGGGGGGTTTGAGGGGGGCAGGTAGTCCCCCTCTACGGGGTTCGGGGCAGTGCCCCGGGAAAAAAAAATTTTGGACCCAATATTAGGTTGGGCGAACCTACCTATGGTTTTGTTCATGATTTTCGCACATGGTATTGGACGCGATGGTTTTTCGGTCCATGGTATTGGATGCTTCGGCATGTATAAATATGTATTGTAACATTGAAAGGAACATAATGAAAAATCAAGCTGGTAGTCCTGGTTTTGGGATCCAGGGAAAAATCTCTGTGCATATGTGTTTTATGGGTTATGCTCTCGCATTGTTTATTTTCTTTTTTTAAGAATTCATATGCAGGTAATTTATGTACAGGGTTAAAACCTACAGGTGAATGGCGTGATCCCCTTCACATAACCTATATGGAAACTTGAATCTTCCCTTCTGTCCATGAACTTTACTATCACTATTTGATGGTATGTCACCAACATGATATCCAGAGGTTGATGACACAGGATGATGTGAACGGAAAGACCATTCTTCTAAGATCTGACAAATATCAGGACAATTTTGAAGAAGATGGTCTCTTGCACAAAGTTTGCATGGATACCGAACTTTGTGAGGCTTAATGGATGGTTTCTCATTAGATTTTTCATTCAAAGCAATGATTGCATGGTTTTCCCTCTGCTGAATTTTCTTCTTCTTCTTCTTCTTCCCTTTCTTCTTCTTCTTAGCCATCTAGTTACTAGTATGAATACTTTCACTAGGCGAAGAGGAAGAAGGGGAGGAAGAAACAACTGAGGAAGAAGACAAAGAGTCAAATTTAGGATCAGCTGGAGGTTGATTTTGTCTAGTTGTAGGTGTACTCTATTGCAAAGAAATCACAACATTTTGAACCAAAGAGGTTGAAAACAACCATACTCGCAAGCCAATGGTAAATCCCGGAAGGGACAATGTAGCCATATATGGAGCACCAATATTTCCAAATGGAGGAAAAGGACTAGGATTCCCATCAAAAGGAATTCCTTGATTGGTGGACTCTGGATTTTTCACCATATGTTTCAACCTAAGATCAACTAAAAAACAAGCGTGGAGGATGTTATCTGCGGTCAATTAATTTTTACAACACTAGAACTTAACTTTGTTTTTTCATTTTTTAAGAGTGGAGAAAAAGCAAAAGATGGCTCTAGTTTATTTCATTGTTTAATGAGCTTGAAAGGACAAGTGCTCAGATGAACCTTTCTTTTAAGGAGTCGAAAAGGAGCAAAAGTGACTGCTCTAGAGATACTAGAGATACCAAGTTCCTCCTTGAGTTCCCTAGGGTAAAAGCAATGAAGTTGCCATGTTTTTCAGTGCTTTCCCATTTGTCTCTTTCTCTAGGATTCGAAATCCTCCAAATAGATCAATTTTGGAAGTTTCCTTGACTTTCTTAAGTAATTTTAGGAACAAATATCTAGATATTTATGAGTCAATTCGTTCCTTTGACCCTTAGAACTTCATTAGGATACACTAACGTTGTTCCCATACTAGAAACTTTTGTTAGTAGGGTCATTAATGCACCCTTAGGCTTGCAAAGAAGCTTTATAAAGCAAGTTGTCAGTGCATAGCCAGCGTTAGTGTGGAAACAAGGTTTGTGATTGTGGTCTTTGCTTCAACTATCATGTCTTTCCCCTCTGAGTTGATGAAGAGGTCAATTTTTTGTATAACATATGCCCCTAAAGTACTGTTGGAAATAACACTGATAGGGGGGGGGGTGAATCAGTATTATCACATCAATAAAACTTTTTCATTTCCATATTCAGATTCATATATGCTACTTCCACAACTTCTTATGATTCAGTTAGTTGATCCTTAATGAGTGCATTAGAACATTATCAACCATATTAACAGTAAACAGGTGCAGTAAAATAGAACATATCATCACACATAAGCCACACACATGAACACCATGATATAAGGTGGAAACCCAATGTGGGAGAAAACCACCTGCTGCAAGTCATCTCAATCTTCTTCTTAATAAGAAAATCCTTTTACAATATTTATGTACTGGTGCAGTCTTATACCAGTACGCAGGCTTCTACCTGCAGAGAGCTACAACCCTCTCTCATTCTCCAGTCTCTCCTGGAAGGGAGCTAAAACCCCCATAGTTCTTGTACTAGCCGATCCATTTACTAGTACGCAGGCTGCTACCTGCTACAATGCTCCAAAGTTTTCAACTGCTACTGGAAGGGAGCTACCACCCCCTTAGCTCTTGTATTAGCTAAGATACTAGTACGTAGGTGCCGGCCTACAATCTTCTCTCCTCCAGGTACCACGTTTCATACATTTTCAAACTGGATACTCCTGAAGCACAACACATAATCTGAAAGGCCATGTTTCATCCAATTTTCATACTGGACCCATTAATATCATTGAAGCACATAATCAATCAATCTTCTGAATCACCCAAACACCAGATCAATACATATACAAGGATAATATATGTGTTAGCACCCAGATCTAGTCCATCAGATCACATAAATATGAGTCATTATGATCCTGATCCAAGATTAGTTCTCATCCATCAATACTGAAGCTAAACCCAATCAACCAAACAGGATATGCAGAATAATGACACCTTTAAACTGTCATCAGAACCCATCAACAACCAGAACCACCTATGACTTCAAATATCATGGCTCAAATTGTATACGCTACTACAATGAACCAAACCTTCATATATACGCGCTTACACCAAAGCCAACCCACGTACAGATCTATAAATATTCAAACATGACTTGCAGCGATTTCAAACTTAAGTTATACCCAATTCAGATCATTTTCAATATACAGATCTAGAATAAGCATAATCAAATATATAGAGATAGTTCATTTCAAACCATTTGATCCCGATCTATCCTTAGATCTTGTTCTCCATCAACTGGTGAGATCCCTCTTTAGCTCAGATCCAGATCTGCACCATAACCCAATCACAGTATTCCAGATCTAGCACTTTATCAGATATTCAATAATTCAGATGATGCTTTGCCAAATGATCTCCTTCCTCTTTTATAGCCTTAGTCCTTTCTCAATACCACGGTCCAAAACCATAGGATCAAAAAACTGTTGGACTAATACCATGAACCAACCATGAAAGTGCGTGAGATCAACACTTTTGGATGCAATACCACGAACCAAAACCATAGGATCAAAAACTGTCGGACTAATACCATGAACCAACCATGAAAGTGCGTGAGATCAACACTTTTGGATGCAATACCACAGACCAAAACCATAGGATCAAAAACTTTCGGACTAATACCATGAACCAACCATGAAAGTGTGTGAACTTTTCTCTTGCATGAAAGTGCGTAAACTTTTCTCTACATGAAATAAACTTTTCTCTGCATAAAAGTGCATGAACATTTCTCTACATGAAATAAACTCTTCTCTGCATAAAAGTGTGTGAACTTTTCTCTACATGAAATAAAATTTTCTCTGCATAAAAGTGCGTGAACTTTTCTCTACATGGAATAAAATTTTCTCTGCATAAAAGTGAGTGAACTTTTCTCTACATGGAATAAACTTTTCTCTGCATAAAAGTGCGTGAACTTTTCTCTACATGGAATAAACTTTTCTCTGCATAAAAGTGCATGAACTTTTCTCTACATGGAATAAATTTTTCTCTGCATAAAAGTGCGTGAACTTTTCTCTACATGAAGGAAATTTTGTTGCACTATAATTTATCAAATAAATTTTCTGCACTATAATTTATCATTTGTGTGATTTGCCATCAAGGCCCTTTGGACTTGTCATACTGAGAATTGTCATCTGATATCTCTTCCGTAGATTCATCTAGATATATATAAGTGAGTTGATCTTCTATGAGTTGTTTGCCATCAAGTACAACACATGCATCATAATGCCAACAATCTCCCCCTTTGGACTTGATGGCAACAATACCAAATCACTCTCCCCCTTTGACATCAAGGGCAAAGGGTGAACCAAGATATTCTCTTTCCTAGAAGGGAATTCCGCTGTTCATACTCCTCCTGAGTACCTGCTGAAATCTCTAAATGAGCTCCCCCTTTGTATATGCCAAGGTGTACCAATCTGTCCATGCTACATGTTGAAAGCTCTGCTCTTGCTGAATTGTGTTGTTCATGCTCCCCCTGTATGTAAGCAAGGTCTGCAAAAAGGTGTTCTACAAGAACATGACTCTATACATCATACGTGACCTTCCTAGCACCAAATACTCATACATACATCCATCTCCCAACCAAGTGGGGATATACCATAAAATGACAACCAAGTACATTACATCATTCATCCCAGGCATAGTGGGGAAACCAACATAGGCCGTTACATGACCTTGATATGACTGAAATATTTCATCAAATGACTACAAAAGATAGAGACACTATTACATCATGAGTCTTCATATGACCTTTACATCGAACGATATACATGACATTTATAACAGAGACCAAACACCTAAATAAGATCATGATAAACATCAGCAACGAAACTGAATGATCTGCTCCATAGAATCTGTCACCAGCAACTTGTATTAGTGCATGAATCATCAAGGTATGTCCGTATCAACTCATCCTTTTGAATAGAATTCTGTATATACAGAATCATTCTATCATATGTGAGAAACACCATAGCCATCCAGATCTGCATGGACCAAGTATCATCAATTGGGAATATCAATCAACATATGTACGAAACAACCTATCATCATATAGGTAAGAACTCATCATCATCAAGTCTCCAACAATGCAACTTTGAATAATCATCCATGTATCCAGCCAACAATCCTCATCCATATATGTGCCAAGAACAATAGGAATCCTGCATCATGACTGTAATATATGATCATTATGTATATGACGACAACAGCATATGAGTGACTCATCATCAAGTAAAGAAGATGTGAATTCAAGCTATGTACTTCTCCTTATCCTTATGAAGATCACCATGTAAGGACCATTAGAGGATCAACCACAAATCTGATCTAAATATCAACTATGTAACCCCAAGAATGATCTGAACAACTCATAACCATATCATAGCAAGATGAATCATTTATCCATATAAGCATCATCACCAAGGACTATTAACCATAATGCCAACAATGCATTAAAAGCATATGCTCCCCCTAAACCTGTGCCATCTTGTTTACTGTCAGATTTGATCATTCATATCAGCAAGAAGTATCAATATATCATCATTATCAAGTTAGAAACAAAACACTTCTAACCATCAAGTCATTTCCACACATCATCAGCAAATTGTAACCATTATCAAACAGCGCAAATAATAAACCGAATCATGACTGATCCTTTTCCTGAACCTGCCCCTACTGCCTTTCCTCAAACAATCATATACGCGACTATGCCATAACCAACTCGCATATATACGTGACTTCTCTTTAAGAAACTTGCGTATGAGATTTAGGACACTGAAGTTTTACACTTCCAGCTCCCTCTAATTCTGTTATGTCTGAATGTTGTGCTGTGCCACCTCTTTCTGACTGTACTTCTTTCTTCTTCCACATCTTCAAGTGTGATGATGATGTTTTCTCCTTTTGGTATGGTGCACATACTTTGTTCCTGCATTCCTTAGCTATATGTCCAAGATTGTTACATGTGTAACATCTTACATGTCTCATATTTCTTTTATAGCAATCAACAGCTCTATGACCAAACATATTGCAAGCAAAGCAATATCCATTAAAGTACCTTGAATGTGATTATCTTTCTGCATGATGGTCTTGAACCCTTCTTCTTCTACATCTGGCTGCAACATGTCCAAGATTATGACATACATAACATTCAACATTATTCATAGGAGGAGTAAAAGATTTTCTTTGAAGAATTTCTTTCCTTGGTTGATGATGAGATTGACCTTTCATATCCTTATTGAGCATTTCAGATTTTGCAGTACAGTCCCTTGTCTTACTTTGTGAACTAGATTCACCTTCAATAGAGTCATGAAAACCAAGACCAGTTTTGATAGCAGGAGACCTTTGACTATTAAGAATATCATCCAAGACTTTAGTACTATCTTGAAATCATAACAGTTTATCCTTTTCTTCTAATTTATCTTTTAGAATATTTACCTCAACTTGATGTTGCTCTTCCTTTTCAAGATACTGCTTCTTCACGTTTTCTTGAGCATTTCTTTCTTCTTCCAACTGATGTCTTAGTTCAAGAACTTCATTTTCATGAGCTTGGAGTAGTTCTTTATTCTGCTTCTTTGATTCTTCAAGATCTTCTTTTAGCGAGCGGATCGTGGCTTCAAGACTTTCATAGTAACTGGATCTATCTCTGAGTTTCTTGATGGTTGTGCTTCTTTCATTGACTTCATCTCTTAGTGATGTTACTTCATCCTGCAACTTTTAATATTTGTCCTTGAATAACTTCCTTACCTTGTTTCCTTCCTCTAGTTGAGCTTTTAGTTTGGCAGCTTCTTCTTTGAAGACACATTCCCTTTTGTTCAATAGATCTTGTTGATCTCTAATTTTATCTGTAAGCCTTTTAATTTCTGCCTCTATTTGATATCTTTATTGCTCACCCATAAAAGCAAATTCAGTTGTTTCGCTATCACTTTCATCTTTTCCAAATGGATAGATAGCTGGAACATCAGAGGATAACAAATTCATACCTGATAGTTCATCTTCATTCTGAAATGATTTTGAATCTGAAGTGCTTCTTCCACATAATCCCCAATCGATTCTTCCACTGTCATAGTTCTTCTGAGATTTCTTCTTCTGCTTAGGCGCTTTCTTCTTAAGCTTATTTCCCATTGTTCCACAGATCTCCTTCAAGCGATCAAGCTTCTACCAAAGGACCTACTCTGATACCAATTGTTGGAAATAATACTGAGAGGGGGGGGGGGTGAATCAGTATTATCACATCAATAAAACTTTTTCATTTCCATATTCAGATTCATATATGCTACTTCCACAACTTCTTATGATTCAGTTAGTTGATCCTTAATGAGTGCATTAGAACATTATCAACCATATTAACAGTAAACAGGTGCATTAAAATAGAACAGATCATCACACATAAGCCACACACATGAACACCATGATATAAGGTGGAAACCTAATGTGGGAGAAAACCACCTGCTGCAAGTCATCTCAATCTTCTTCTTAATAAGAAAATCCTTTTACAATATTTATGTACTGGTGCAGTCTTATACTAGTACGCAGGCTTCTACCTGCAGAGAGATACAACCCTCTCTCATTCTCCAGTCTCTCCTGGAAGGGAGCTACAACCCCCATAGTTCTTGTACTAGCCGATCCATTTACTAGTACGCAGGCTGCTACCTGCTACAATGCTCCAAAGTTTTCAACTACTACTGGAAGGGAGCTACCACCCCTTAGCTCTTGTACTAGCTAAGATACTAGTACGTAGGCGCCGGCCTACAATCTTCTCTCCTCCAGGTACCACGTTTCATACATTTTCAGACTGGATACTCCTGAAGCACAACACATAATCTGAAAGGCCATGTTTCATCCAATTTTCATACTAGACCCATTAATATCATTGAAGCACATAATCAATCAATCTTCTGAATCACCCAAACACCAGATCAATACATATACAAGGATAATATATGTGTTAGAACCCAGATCTAGTCCATCAAATCACATAAATATGAGTCATTATGATCCTGATCCAATATTAGTTCTCATCCATCAATACTGAAGCTAAACCCAATCAACCAAACAGGATATGCAGAATACTGACACCTTTAAACTGTCATTAGAACCCATCAACAACCAGAACCACCTGTGACTTCAAATATCATAGCTCAAATTGTATACGCTACTACAATGAACCAAACATGCATATATACGTGCTTACACCAAAGCCAACCCACGTACAGATCTATAAATATTCAAACATGACTTGCAGCGATTTCAAACTTAAGTTATACCCAATTCAGATCATTTTCAATATAAAGATCTAGAATAATCATAATCAAATATATAGAGATAGTTCATTTCAAACCATTTGATCCCGATCTATCCTTAGATCTTGTTCTCCATCAACCGGTGAGATCCCTCTTTAGCTCAGATCCAGATCTGCACCATAACCCAATCACAGTATTCCAGATCTAGCACTTTATCAGATATTCAATAATTCAGATGATGCTTTGCCAAATGATCTCCTTCCTCTTTTATAGCCTTAGTCCTTTCTCAATACCACGGTCCAAAACCATAGGATCAAAAAACTGTTGGACTAATACCATGAACCAACCATGAAAGTGCGTGAGATCAACACTTTTGGATGCAATACCACGGACCAAAACCATAGGATCAAAAACTGTCGGACTAATACCATGAACCAACCATGAAAGTGCGTGAGATCAACACTTTTGGATGCAATACCACGGACCAAAACCATAGGATCAAAAATTGTCGGACTAATACCATGAACCAACCATGAAAGTGTGTGAACTTTTCTCTTGCATGAAAGTGCGTAAACTTTTCTCTACATGAAATAAACTTTTCTCTGCATAAAAGTGCGTGAACATTTCTCTACATGAAATAAACTCTTCTCTGCATATTAGTGCGTGAACTTTTCTCTACATGAAATAAACTTTTCTCTGCATAAATGTGCGTGAACTTTTCTCTACATGGAATAAACTTTTCTCTGCATAAAAGTGCATGAACTTTTCTCTACATGGAATAAACTTTTCTCTGCATAAAAGTGCGTGAACGTTTCTCTACATGGAATAAACTTTTCTCTGCATAAAAGTGTGTGAACTTTTCTCTACATGGAATAAATTTTTCTCTGCATAAAAGTGCGTGAACTTTTCTCTACATGAAGGAAACTTTGTTGCACTATAATTTATCAAATAAATTTGCTGCACTATAATTTATCATTTGTGTGATTTGCCATCAAGGACAATACTTTTCTCATAATGCCAACAATCTCCCCCTTTGGACTTGTCATACTGAGAATTGTCATCTGATATCTCTTTCGTAGATTCATCTAGATATATATAAGTGAGTTGATCTTCTATGAGTTGTTTGCCATCAAGTACAACACATGCATCATAATGCCAACAAGTATGATATCGGAGGCTACGATGATGACCGAAATACTTTAACTATAATTTTCCTTCAAAAAGAGAGAGAGGATCGGAGCTTCGGGTGGTACAGGAAACCTGATACAACAAATATATATAAAACTACTAAAATCATGTCCTGAGTCAAGCATTCCCATGCTCAGTAGCTATGTTAGAGTGATTTTCTCCAAAGAGATATGACGATACCGTCTGTTGATAAGCACAATGTGGATCCGGTGTCATAATAGAATCATCCTGATAAGCTGTCTTCAAAAAACAATATATGCAAATTGGGAGAGGAAACAAGGCTGAGTGATGCAAGCCTCTACCCAAGGTCTTGATGCTTGCTTCACCAAACAGCATAGATCAATACATGTGAATATATGCATTGATGTCCAACATGCACGAAATCATCTAATTACTAGTCAATAATGGAGACCGTTAATAGACGAGATGAAGGCCACCAATAATGGTGATGGTCTCCAAGATGCACAGTACAATCTAACAAGTGTGAAAGATGTCTTTGTCATCAAACACCCATAGAATCGCTTAACCAGGAGCCAATAATGAGAACCCCTGATCAAATACAAGGCAACTTGCCACTAATGTCTGCAAGTACCAAGGCACTAAATGTGTTTTTGGGTTGTCTTCCTAGATAGAGTGTTGAAGTCGATAGGAAGATACTTGTTGAAAGGTAGGGAATAATGTGTCCTACATCAATCAACACGAAACGAGACAAGAATGATTTGTTTTTTTATGAATCTTTTGAGCATTGGGTCTAAACAACAGAGGCCATGATGAAAGGATATGCTTGGTGGGTCGATGGAGGAAACAAAAGGTTAACCCTTGAATAATAGAAGGCATGACAATGGTTTTAACCATGCAGCACTAGACTCGTGAACACCAAAGATGTTAGGATACAGAGATCCAAGAACATCGAGGTATATAGGCTAAACTCATACGATGGTAGGATTCATATTGAGAGGCCATCGCATGGAAGGTTTATCTAAGGGAGTGCCATGTTCAAGGGAATGACTGCTGCCAAACCACACTTTCTAATATGGAATACAATTGTATTGTCCACTTTCCCCATCTGATTAGTTTAGCAAGTCCAGATGGGTAAACTCGTCGATCTTTTCATTTTTTAAGAGTCTGAAAAGGACTGCAAAAAGAGAGACTCTATACCCTATCTGATTATTTTAATGAGTCCAGATAGGCAAACTCATCGATCTTTTCATTTTTTAAGAGTCTGAAAAGGATTGTAAAAAGAGTGACTCTATATCTTGTCTATGTAATTTAAAGAGTCCAGACTAGACAAATCGGTGGTGTTTTCATATTTAGAGGGTTTGAAAAGATTGTAAAGAACGACTCCATGTTGGTCCTTTGTCATAGTTGTTAACCAGGTGCAACAAAAGGTTAATAGTATCCCTAGATCGGTTACTTTTCCGTGAGTTAATCTATTGAATCTGGATAAAGAGAAACCTATGTTCAATAGATGTCGACCTCATTTTGTTACGAGTATGAGGAGACAGACTTGTTAGTGTCAGTCTTTCCAGCCTTCCTCCAGTGATCAAACGTGCTCTTACAAAGTGATTTTGAAGTGTCAAGGTCAAATTTTGCCATTTCAGTGAGTCTTCAAGCAAAATTTGGTCACTAGGCATTAGGTCTAGGGTTTGCTTTCACTCTTTTCAAAATTGCCCAAATGCCAATCTATGTCACTATTCAGCTGAGTCTGTCATCATTCATAGGGTTTTCATTATCATGTTAGTGTCTAATGAGTCATTTTACACCTTGTTCATGCTTCAGTTGCGCCTAGGCAAGGTTCATTTCCCTCTCCTAGGGTTTTGGAGGTAAATTCTCTTGGATGGTCAAATCATCAGCAAAACATCTATCCTGATATTCATACACCTTCCCCTATCCTTAAAGTACCTTATCCAATGCTTCCCATCACTGAGATTCCCCAAATTCCTCATTTTTCCACAAACCCTAGTTTCTTGCTACAACCTGGCAGTTTTCTAGGTTGGGCCTGTGTTTTGCCATTTTGGACCCCTTTCCCTCACTCGATCTCCACGATTCCACTTTCTCCTGCTTCCTAACATCCCTCCCTACTTCCCAAAATTTCCCCAAGAATTTACAAGCCCCTCATCCCCTTCATTTCACTTCATTTCCACAAAATTCCTTGTTTCACACATCGGGATAAGTTTCACTCAAAAGATGTTTCAGAGCAATACAAAATGAATTTGGGAAACCTGAGAGCGGGTTTTATCCAAAACATGCCAAGGATGAAAAACCTCCTTCACTTTTTACACAGGTGTCATGTTTTTAGAGAAATGTCAAAAATACCGTTGCCTCAGGAAAATCGAATCCACCTCTAAATTGACCTTGGGAAAATCCGGTTTTCTCCTAGATTGGTTGGCCAAATGACTTTTTTGATGAATCAAATGATAACTAGACATAAATATCTTTCTAATGAGCTATCATGAGCTCAATTTGGAGTTGAGGAAGGCATTCAAAAGTTGACTGCAACAGCACTCTGCCTTGAGGCAGCCTCATTTGGCACATTTTGAACAGTCTTGGGAGATTTGATTTTTGACAAGAAAAATGAACTCCAAATTGAAAAATTCCAGTTGTGTTGGAAATTAAACTCAAAGAACTTTCCAACGAGCTATCCTGCGCCCAATTTCGACACCGGGAAGGCCTCCAAAAGCCTCCTGCAAAATGCACTATGTAGCTGGGTGCGCGCTACGCATCAGGGTGGGCGCGCTACGCGTCAGAGGCGCGCTACGCATCAGGCAACATTTCTCAGTGCAATTTTACATGTGCGCTACGCACCAGGGGCGCGCTACGCATTGGGTGAGGCGCGCTACGCGTTGGGATTTTTGTCCAAAAATTCGCCAGAACGCACTCCAACTCCTCTTCTCACGCATCAAATCACAGGTACAATTGAAGAACATGAAGAGGAGGCTTTGGAGGTAGACTTTGCTAATGCATACCTTGGAGGTGGTGCACTTAGTATGGGAAAGGTTTTCAAAATATGAAGGATATGCTTCAGGATTTTGTTTTGCTGGTGACTATGTTGATACAAGGTGTCATGATTTCTGTGGTAGGCGAGAAACAAGGATAGTAGCAATTGATGCATTAGGTCATCCTGGGGAGGGACAATTCAGATATCAAAAACTTATTCAAAATTCATGGCTATTCAAATTTCATCAATAAGTTTGGTATTGACACACAACAACAATCTTGGAGCTGAAGAGGATGAAGAATGCTCAGGCAGTGACAAGAATGCTATTAGCAACAGGTTCAGTCAACAAATGGAAATTGTAGATGGTTAAGTGGGTGATCAACTACTTGGAGCAGCGCAACAAACAGCTGGAAGATGAACACACACTTTATAAGCTGCGGCAAATCCGGGAAGACCGAGGCTTGGCCTGCAAGAGACCCGGTGATTTGACACCTATTGAGCGAGATTCTATGCTTATCCGAGTGAACACTCATTTAGAGAAATTGTTAGCCAAGGCAAACAGGAACAAAGATATGCTCCACCATATGAAGAATCATTACTGGGCCCGCATGCATCTTTGCAAAGCGAGAATGAAGGTTCTTAAAGGGCGATTGAGCAAGGCATTAAAACGGCGAAAAAGGCCTGATCCACTCCAAATTTTGGCCGAAGCCTCCTTGAAGGAGCAGGGTACTTGATGATACACCCCAGCTCAAAATTCAGAAAATTTGGAGAACTTTTGGTCAATTTTGAAATTTTTGTGTTAAAAACAGGTTTTTGCCCTCAACGCGTAGTGTGCCGCGCGCTACCCTGAAGATGGGGAGGTCCAATTCAATAAAGGTTTGCATTTTTTGATTTTTCATGATGAAATACATCTTCTCAGCCACTGCCAAGGCATTTCATCAAGTTTTGGGTCCCCAAAAGGTCCAAAAACATGCAAAAAATGACCTCACTGCCCCTTTTTGGACACACAGGAAGCAGTCTTTGGAGAATGCATTTTTGGAGGGGAAAACGAGCACCAAATTGAAAAAATCTACTTGGCTTGGAAAGTAGACATCCAGACCTTTCCAACAAGCCCACCTGAGCCTCATTTGGATGCCAGGAAGTGCCCCAAAAGTGGGCTGAAAGGCGCACTATGCGTAGAGATTTGGCGCGCTACGCATCAGGACATTTTCCAAAATTTTCATCTTCAGCTCAGGAAAACGCAGCCAGTTTGACCAGTTTTGACTTATGGTGGGATTTTTCACCCTCCTTGATGTAATTAATGTAATTTTATGTTGACATGACACTTATTTACCTATTCTAGAAGATTCATTCATAAAATAGCAAACATTTAATGAATGAATTGGTTTCCTAGCTTATAGAGGCAAGTTGTTTTGACTGCCTAGATTGTAGTGCTTTGTTTAGAATTGGTTGAAACAGCTCCTAGGATGATGAGCTCGACCCCTAGAGGCAAGGGAATGAGTTAGATTGCCTATATTATGTATTTTCTTAATCATTTTCAGAGGTTGGAGAGGTTGGACTCTTGAGGGATAAGCTTAGACTGTATTACTCTTTGTATCTCTGCAATTTTGGCAAAGGAAAGACCAGGGTTTTGCAGCACTATTTGGGATTCCTTTGGTGATTTGTGTTGATGGTGTGTTTCTCTCATGTACTTGTAAGTTTTTTATGTGTATCATTTTCCTACTCTTCTCTTCTGCAAATTAAGTAAATGAAGTGTTAAGTTAGAATTCATGGTTTCTATGCTCTGCCTTTAAGTTTGCTTAATATCTATGTTTTCATCTGTTTAAGGAGAACTCTCGATGGTTTCTTTCTCTCCTTAGCTCCTCACCGGTCATATCTATCCATTCACTTATTTCAAAGGCATCAAGACAATCTCCTACCTTGCCCCAAAAAGACCTCTACAAAAACTGTGTCTCATCCCCGCACCCAAAATTGCCGTGCTCAGTTTTCCAACAAAACCCTAAAAATTTGAAATCAAACTTTCCCTATCAGTTTACTAGCTTAAAATCAGTGTTCTTTATTGGTCATCTCAGCCCTTTGAAGACCTTTTGCCGAGATATACCCGGAGAGAGCCCTCTCCTGTCCTCGTAGGGCTAGCTACGAGGCTAAGTGATTTGATGTTGCCTTTGATTTTGCCTTCCTCAGCCTGAGGCCAAATTCGAGCGCTAACAAGACTAAACTCGTTTTTCATCATGAATTTTTAATGAGTCATGCGACAACAAACTCAATACCTTCATCAAATTTTAAAAAGTCAAATGAAGAAAACTCAAGGTATCTTTTTTAGTTTAGTGAGCGAGGAAAAAGAGGTAAAAGAACTACTCATTCCTCCTTCATAGAATTAACAAGCCCGACGGAGGGGAAAAACTCGGGGATTTTTCGATTTTAAGAGCGAGAAATGGTCCCAAAAAAGCAAGTGCACATGTTGCTGCCATATATTTTTAACGAGCCCGGTGAAATTAATCAGGAATTTTTAGTTTAACGAGCAAGAAAATTACCTAAAAGAATTCTCGGGTCATCTTTATAAATGTTTAATGAGCCTAAAGACAAAACTCAGGATTTTTTCAGTTTTATGAGTGAGAAAAAAGCGCCTAAAAAGAATGCTCTAATGGTCTTTTTCAGTTTAATGAGCTAGAAAAAGAGTGAAAAAGAGTTGCTCAGACCATCGTTATATATGTTTAACGAGCCCAACGATGAAAAACTCGAGGATGTTTCATTTTTTGAGAGCAAGAAAATATCCCATAAAAGAAAAGTGCTCTTTTGAGAATTGCATGCAGCTTTTACTGCTTTTCATTCCTGAAGGTACTTTCATCAAAAGCAGAAAAAGTATAAAAAGGCAGCAATTCCTATCATATGGGTTCATGCATGATAGAAAATCATGGAGAATGGACTACTTCCTCTTTAATGATTTCAAAAATCATGCCTCCAAAAATAAATATAAGGAACTGTTTTGAGGTTTCACATTCACCATTTTCACTATTCGAGATTTGTGAGAGCATTTTGGAGCTAAAGAGGAGCAGATTTTCTACGGACCATTGCAGGAGATCTGGGCGACTGGTGAACGTGCCATCAATCCCAGGTGGAGGCTAAAACCTTTCTCTATGCATTTCTTAACCTTTCTTGACAGTTTCAGGGGTGGAAATTTGCAGATCTGAGGTTCCCTAAATCCCTGTTTGCACACTAAAGCCCTCCAAATGGCCTGTAGAGAGCGTTAAATGCTCTGTACAAGCTACTAGAGGGTGTTAATCCTCCCTGTGTATCACTAGGGGCAGCGTTAGTGATGAAGGGTGCAGTTAAAAACCTCATGCAAGGATTCTTGAATCTATTTTGCCCCATTTTGACTATTTTTATGGTTATTTTGTGCAAGTTTCAGGCCATAATGACTAACCTATGGAGAGAACGGGCCCATGATAACCAAGAATTGCTTATGCGAAATGTTCCAGCATGCATACTTACATTGCACCGCTGAAATTTACTGAAGTATGCAAAGTTGTAGCTGATGAAAGGGCGGGAGGATTTATTGAGATGGATTATCTGGTGCTGGGATGAACACAAACAAGTGTTTAGGATTGGAGATCAGGAGCTGGTTATTGACCGTGATGACATATATTTTTTGACTAGTTTGTCATGCCATGGGGCATAGGCAAACCTTATCGGTGGTAGGCCAGATCCACGATCTACCCTAGTGCTGGTGCAATCCTACTGCATCCCTGAGAGTGGACTAGTAAGCAACAGAGTCCCCATAGAGAGGATAAGGTCTAGGTCTATGAGGGCAGGTTTATGGTTGATTGTGCGGTTGGTGGGGTCAAAGAGTCCCCACGTTGCAACAAAGGCCCAACTGTTGCTTATAGTTGACTATGTCCAACCATAGATGTTCAACTGGTGTGAAGCAGTGCTTCACGAGTTGAAGGCAGAATTAACAACATGCAAAACTCGTACCCAACACAGTTTTGGGTATGGTACTATCATAGTTTCATTCTTCCTTAAGAGGGTACCTTTTATGTGCCCAAGGATGAGCTTAGGTCCCCTTGATCTGAGGGAGCCGAGGCAGGGCCACTGGTCATCACTCGATCCTCGCACAGGAGGAGGACCGATCCAGCATGTCTTCGAGGAATATTTCTTCCAGTGGCTTCGTGGACAAATTGTGATGATTGATGACTATGCTTATGAGGGCATGGACTTTATCTAAAACTCGGACTTGATGCTACCACTCGGGACCAACTGGGGTCCTCAAGGTGAGAATGATTTTTTACAGTACTTCAAGTATTTTTTAGCTTTTGAATGTTTATGTAATGTTTTTATAGGTGAAATAAGAACTGACATGAAACTTTGTGCTTAACACAGATGTGGCGCCATTATGACCTACAGGCGAACCTCACAATATGCGACGAGGAGGCAAACTACCTGCTGGAGGGGGAGATGCCGATAGTCTTTGCAAGGCTCTGAGGAACCTAGAAGGCTTGACCATGGATGTCCCCCCCTTCCTATGAGGGAGATTCTTGCTCATATGCAGTGGCACACAGTCGGTGTAACTAAGTGGTTTCTTGTTCCTCTTCGGAGGATAGCTAGAGCAGTTTTAGCATTTCAGAAGCAATAGGCTCGTTTTAGCAGGTGTTTTGGCATAGTAAATGAGTGTTTGTAGCTAGGCTTAGTAGCCATTTTGTACTTAAAACATCCAAGTTTTGGAATATTTTGATGTAAAAGACTGGATTTTGATCTATATAAATAAATAAAGAAATATATATATATATATATATTGGTATTTTGATGGTGTAAATGTTTTTTAAATGATTTTGTAAAATTTTTAACTCTGTAAATTTTTACTTTTCATGCATGCTCCTATAAAGAATGAGACAGATGCCAATCTAATACATAGTTAGCTAATGAATCAGCAACTGTATTCAATTCTTGAGGAATGTGTTCATATGTGATTATTTCAAATTGACATTCCAGGAGTCGTACCCTTAGATAATGAAGTAACAAGGTTGGATTACGAATGTGATAACGATTTTTCAATTGCATAACGAGTAGTTGGGAGTCTAACTTGACCACCATATTTGGAGATGTCCCGTGATGAAGCTTCTATGAAAAGTGAAATTACAGACATGTACTCGGTAATATTGTTGGTGGCAGTACCAAGAAAGACTCCTCTAGAACAAAATAGTTCTGACTCAGGTGTGTAGATGACCCAAGCAGCTGATGCAATGTGCCATGTGCGATGACTAGCACCATCCACATATCCTACGTATGCTAAGGGTAGCGAAGACATCTCCATTGTGAGAAGAATGTATGAGACAAGTACTCCACTAAATATCAAAACAATCCAATCACACCAAAAAGGGAAGCAAAACTTATGAATACATAAAATTACAAAGCACATACCTAGTACAATACTAGGCATAATACTTTTTCAGATATAGCCCATTTCTGGGCTTCGCGAGCGGGACTCCTTCTCAGTCCTGCAGTTCATATGTCCCTTTTGAGAGGACTTTCTTGACAATATAGGGACCTAGACATAAGGGTTGAAGCATTCTTGCCCCAAAGAGGTCATGTTTCTGATCATAGAGTAAAACAAGGTCTCCCTCTTGGGTAAGAACGAGCCTTGACATTTTTTGTTTTATTGGGATTTTACCCAGCGCTTGTGAGCCTCAAGTGCCAATTCAGGATCTCGACGGGTTTTGTCCAGCTGATTAAGGTATAGTAAGTGTTCTTCTTCGGCAGTAGTGTAGGGCAAGATTTCAACGGCTATTTGCAGGGAAGGGATTTGACACTCGATGGGTAGAACTTCTTCCATGCCATACACCAATTGAAAAGGTGTAAAGATCATGGTAGTTTTTACTGAAGTTCAATATGCCCATAGCGTTGAATATAACATTTGGTGCCAATTGGTTTTATTTTTTCCTACCAACCTACCGATCATGGTTTTTAAGACGCCATTTACGGCCTCCATTTGACCATTAGCTTGGGGGTAGTAAGAGGATTATCGATCTTGATGAAAACCAAGCAACGACGTTAAATCATACCTCATATGGTTCTGGAAGTGAGATCCATGGTCTATAATGATTGTGCGGGGTACACCGAAACGGAAGATAACCTAATTGAATAGGAATAGTGCCATGGTTTCTCCATCGTTTCTGTAGGTAGGAAGGGAAAATAGTCCACAGATACTATGATATAGTTGTGTCCAGCAGAGGAAACGAGATTACAGGTGATGAAGTCTCAACGCTTTGCAACATAACGCACAACATAGAGGTCTAGGCTAGAGACGTGTTCCGGCGTCGTAAAGCCTGGTGACTGTCGATCTCGCTGATGGTGGGTGATTCCTCCTGAGGGACTATAGCACAAGTACAGATTGTGCTCCCACATATCATCGCGTATATATTGGGAGACCCCTATAGGAATATAACCTTTATCCATAGGAAGCCGTGTCGGCCGCCCTACTGATCGCAATCCACTGAACACAGCATTCAGGAAGATCGACCGCCCGTACCCTAAAAAGTATTCTGTGGTTTTGCGAAAAGTTTGGCACACCCTCTGCCTAGAACTCCAGAGCAGTTCCTTTTGGCCTTTTTCAGACTCTATAACGGAAAAATTCCATTCGATCATTTGTCACTTCGGGCTCGTTAAAACATTGAAGGAGACTAGAGTCATCTTTAGCTTTTTCTCGACTCTTTAAAAGTGAAAAAGCAAGTTGTGTCTAAAGCGTCTAAAAATTCATTTAATTCGGAAACACACTTTCCCCTTTTTGTATTTTGGTTGATCGAGTAATCCGCAATCGTGGAAGAAAGTCAATTGAAACCCCGTCGTTCGCGGAGGCTTATGAGTCAACCATCTTTGTCTCCGGAATCGAAAACAGTACGGACAAAGCGAACTCGTTTAACCGGTTCGAAATATCCTATCAAAGTTAGAACAAGTGTTCCAACAACATCTGAGATTCTGGTTACTCCAAACATTTCTGGAAACCCTGCCTCTATAGAAGAAGTTCAACAGCCACAAAGGGACAGTGACACTGATCCCAGTCTGAGAGCAAATACTTGTGTTACTGAACCAGTCCCATCTGCGACCGGTTCAGAGAGTCTTGCTCCTCAAACAATTGTCGCTGCCGAATCAACCCCTTCTTCGGCACCAGAAATATTTTACGGACCTGATGGTCTGCCTCTTCCACCTGGTTTGATTGCGATAGAGGAAATTGTAGAAGATCTGCAAGCAAGTACTCCAACACATTTTGGAGTAGGGGTCACTCTATTTCCTTCTACATCAAAAGTTAGTCTATCACCAGTGGAAGTTCCTGTAGAATCGCTAGGCAATCTATTGGATAGACTCAAAATGTCTGAACAACCATCAACATCTAGGACTGTGTCGAATGACACAGCGACAGCAGAACTCCCTGTCGTCACCCCGACAATGTTTGCCGGCATACCGTCTGTCCCGACTAGCTCACAACCGCTAGAAGGAGTCCACCCAGGGACTATTTCGACAGTGTGGTCCATTCCAGTTTGTTCCTCCGGAATAATATCCGACAACTCTTATGTTGAGACTCGCCAGATTGATCCCTTTGGAGGTCAATTTGGGCAATCCAGTCCCCAAGGACAAACAATCCCCTTGAGTTCCGGATTGCCACCGTATGGGGGGAAGTATGCCCTTTCATTACCCCCTCCGGGAGGATATCCATACGGGAGTTCACAACAGTATTCAGGTTATAGAGGAGTTACGACAAGTGGTTGGGTACCTATACTACCCCAACAACCAAGATTTGTGTATTCTATGCAACAATGTGTACCTATGTCGAACATCCCGACAACACCAGCTATTGTAACAGTGTCACAAGTTCAAACGATGCCTATTGTATGTCAGCCTCAGATTTCTCAGGTTGTAATGCAACAGCCCCTTGACCCTGTGACTCAACCACAATCGCCAACTGGTGGGACAACACAGGTCCAAACGGGTACAATTACCCCACATCTTGGTCCGCCGGTTAGTATAGCGCAGCAGAACATGGCTTCACAACCGTGGCTGGTGCAATACCAACAACCACAATTCCAGCAAGTGTACCAAGGTTCTGAGCAGCAGATCTTTGCGAACAGTGGACAACCGTACATTCAAAACGGTCAAAACCAACCGCTTTACAGTGGTCAAGTCCACCAATCATATCAGTCATACCAGCATCAATTACATTATGCTGGTATGCAAAGGCCAACTGCTCAAGCAATTCTATCGTACCCTGGGTATGCTACACCTAACCTGAATCAACAGTTACCATTCGTGGCAACTTTAAAGTTACCCGATTTACACCGGTTAACAAACGATCCAATTGCTTACGCCCCTTGGTGGCCAGCAATTCCTCACAAGCTTCCATCGGACATTCCTAAATTTAATGGAAATCCAGGCGAAGATCCATCGAATCACGTGATGACATTTCATCTGTGGTGTTCATCGAACACCCTGAACGATGATTCGATAAGGCTTCGCCTTTTTTAGAGGAAGTTAACGGGTCCAGCGGCTAAATGGTATATTGAATTACCTAGAGCCTCGTTCGACAATTTCAGCTCCCTAGCCACGACTTTCTTAACCCATTTTCAATTACCGATAAGGTATGAAACAGGAATAGAAATCTTAACCAACTTCAAACAGACAACGGCCACTCATATATCTGATCATATACATGAGTGGCGTCATCGTCGTAGGATGGTGAAAACGTATGTTCCCGATCAGCTATTAGCTGAATGGTTTATCAAGTCGTTACTTCCTGCCATAACGGAAGATGTGGCCAAGGGGGGAGTCGTAACGGAGGAGCAAGTTATTGCTCGTGCACAATATCTAGACTTAGTCTACACTCAGTCTGGCACGCTCTACGACAAAATACCTGACGCCCCTAGACCGGAATTCTCAATTCCTCCTCCTAAATCAAATAATGACTCTCATGCCGGCGATGGCGTGATTAGCACGACAAACGCGAAATCGACAAGGGCTTTGTCTAAGAAAGCCCGTAAGACTTCAGATCAAAATGCAAAAGAAGAAATTCTTGCTTCGGAAGTAAATGCCATATCAGCAGATAAAGGCAAAGAAACCAAACAACCAGGAAGCAAGAAGAAGCAAAACAAAGAGAAGAAGAAGAAACAGGGTGAGTCATCTCCCGAAAAAACTTCTTCAAACCCTCCTGGGAAAGGGAAACCAAAAAATCCATGTTTTATATGTGATGAGGATCATTGGACATCCAATTGTCCATACAGAGCTGAGCTTAAGAAGTTCTTTAAAAGTCCAAAAACCTCAGCTGTGTTGACTGATTCGTTCCCAAATTCAGGTAAAAATCTGGTTGATAGTGGAAATGCTTCCCTGTCGCAAGTGCTAATGTTGTCGATCTCCAAGCAACAAAATGATGCTTTGATTTCGACAAGGAACAAAGATTACAGGAATCCGCAGCTGTCGAACGACAAAGGTAAAGATCAACCAAGTAGTTCGACAAAAACTTCGACAGAAGTTGTACCGCCCATCATTCCTGAATTAACAATAAAACCGCCAAAGGGAGTAGTACACAAGTCGACATTTAATCCTCGCGCCAGAGCGGCGCAGCATTATAACATAGTGGAAGATTTGGCCCAATCGCCATCCACTATGTCGACTCTTGAAGTACTACAAAATTTTCCATATCAAAGGCAGGCTTTGTTATCAGCCATTGGTGGGGTTGATCCTAAGGATTCCAATCTTGTATCCTTCGACCACAAAGGATACGATCCTCAGTTACCAGCTCAACTAGCTTTCCTTATTCAAGACTTGAAAGCCCTCAACAAAATTGTTCATCGAACAATTATTGATGAGGGGGCATCTACATGCATTATGTCGATGAGTTGCTGGAAAACTTTAGGGTCTCCAACCTTGTCGCGATCTTCGACAACATTAAAAGCATTCAATGGAAGGACGTATACCCCGTACGGTATCCTAAATAACTTGAAGGTTGAACTAGGGGGAAAAACAGTAGAAATAGATGTTGAGGTCATCGATGGGAATCTTGATTACAACATCCTACTGGGAAGACCGTGGATATATGCCATGGCAGCTGTTGTGTCGACTTATTTTAGGAAGATCGCATTCCCTTTTCAAGGAGGGATTACGATCATCGACCAACAAAACTTCCTCCCTAATGGTTCACAAGTTACAGGAAGCATTCCCATGATCCATGGAAGCAACCATTCGCTTCAAAATATCGGAGTAGGCCTACTGAAAGACCCCACATTAATGGGAACTTTCGCACTTCCACCTCCAATCTATATAGGAGAAGTAGCGTTAGTAGGAGCCTGCAACATGATATCTTCCACGAAGATCTCAGAAGACGATATCAACATGGATCATGCAATGGTTTTGCCCCCAAGCCCAATAGAAATATTGTAGCAATCAATGTTTCGGGCATGGGAGGCGAACCCAAATCAACGCTCATCAAGTGTTTTGGTAGATAGGTCTAGAGAATATGGTACCCCATTAGATCCTTGGTCGAGAGTGCATAGAACCGATGAAGGAATCCTACAATCAATGTTGATTGAGGGGGCACCGTGGAATGATTGCCACCATCGTTCCCTTCTTCCAGATTATGAAGAAGATACTCAACATGACCTTTATCACCCTTCAGTTTTTGAATTCCTATCAAATACTGTAAATATGGTGGATTCCGAGCGAAACTTATCCAATATTGAAGAGACTATAGCCATAAATATCTCGACGAAAACAAATGTTGTAGAGAATATTTATGTTGGCAAAGGTTGTTCTCCTTCAGAACTGGAAATATATAACGCTCTTTTTCGCGAGTTCAGAGATGTCTTTGCTTGGTCATATGATGAAATGCCAGGCATTGACTCGAGTATCATTGAACACGAAATGTCAAACCAGTAAGACAACGGCTTCGGCAGGTGCACCCCAAGAAAGTCGCTGCCATTAAAGCAGAAGTTGAAAAGCTTCTCCATGTTGGTTTCATCTACCCAGTTCCTCTAACCGATTGGGTATCGAATATTGTCCCTGTTATGAAGAAACAAGGGACAATTAGAGTGTGTGTCGATTATAGGGATGTAAACCAAGCTTGTCCGAAAGACAACTACCCTACACCCTTCATCGACCAGATAATTGATGAATGCGCCGGATGTGAAATATTTTCATTCATGGATGGATTTTCCGGGTATAATCAAATAAATATCCGCCCACAGGACCAGTGAAAGACTGCATTCATTTGTCCGTGGGGCACATTCGCTTATCGAAAATTACCCTTTGGTTTAAAGAACGCAGGGGCGACATTTCAGAGGGCAATGAATTATGCCTTCCATGACATCAAGAACATCGTTCAACCATACCCCGACGACCTTCCGGCTCATTCGCGAAAGCAGACTGATCATCCGCAGCATTTAAGAGCGATATTTCTACGTTGCCGACACTACAAGATAAGACTCAATCCGCACAAATGTGTATTTTGCGTCGGTTCTGGTCATTTACTTGGCTTTGTAGTCTCTAAGGATGGGATTCGTCTCGACCCTTGCAAGGTTCAGGCAATCATTAATTTGCCTCCACCTTCAAATTTGCTTCAGATTCAGAAACTCCAAGGGAAAGCAAACTTTCTGAGGAGGTTCATTCCAAATTACACAGAACTTGCTAAAGGTTATACTCATCTTTTGAAAAAGGATGTACATTTTGTCTGGGATCAGGTGGCGCAAGCTTCCTTTGACGCTCTGAAAGATTCTCTAGTAAAAGCATCATTAATGTATGCCCCAGACTATCAAAGAGATTTTAACCTGTATCTGGCTGTAGCGGATACGACCATTGCGATGGTTTTAGTTCAAGAAGTCGATGGAATTGAACATCCTATATATTATCTAAGTAAAAACTTGAATGATATAGAAAGCAAATATTCTTATGTTGAAAAACTAGCGCGTGCAGCTGTTCAAGTGATTCAAAGATTTTGACATTATGTCCTCTTTCGGAAAACTACCATTTTATCAGATTGCAACCCCATGACTTATATATTGTCGCGACAGTTGCTGGGGGGCAAATATTCAAAATGGATAGCGATCCTTCAAGAGTTTGATCTGGAATTTGTAAAATCCAAATCAAAGAAAGCTCTAGTTTTTGCAGAATTATTGTGCGATCTCCCATCGTCGTCCAACGATGAAACATCCGAAGAATCAATCGTGGACGAGAATTTGTTTCTGATATCTACAAGAAATGAGTGGTATGGAGATATAATAATTTATCTCCAAACCCAAAAGTTCAGGCCTAACACCTCTCACTCTGAACAGAAACGTATACGATACCAAGCAAAAGACTACATGATCGTCGGTGATACGCTTTACCGTCGTGGTATCGATACAATTCTGAGGAGGTGCCTCACCCATGAGGAGGCCGAAAAAGCCCTGAATGAGTGTCATTCGGGCGCGTGTGGGGGGCATCAATCTGGATATGCAACAGCACAAAAAATCTTACGAGCAGGATACTTCTGGCCAACCATGTTCAAAGATTGCATAACCGCAGTCAGAAGTTGCCATGCTTGTCAAATTTTTGATAGCAAAACCAGAAGACCACCCGCACCTTTACAGCCAATAGTTGTTGTTGGGCCTTTCGCCAAATGGGGCATCGATTTCATGACATGTAACCCCACCTCGACCGGGGGGCATGGGTATATCATAGTCACCGTTGACTATTTTACCAAATGGGCCGAGGCGATGCCTACATTAGATAACACTGGTGAAACAGCTGCCCTTTTCTTTTTCAATCATGTAGTCACCAGATTCGGTGTACCACAGGCTATAGTTACAGATCATGGATCGCATTTTAGCAAGCACATGATGGTTGAATTAGCTGCCAAGCTAGGGCTATCTCACGACAGCTCTACCCCGTATTATCCGCAAGCCAACGGACAAGTTGAAGCAATCAACAAGGTCCTGAAGCGTATGTTGCAAAGGATGATCGGAGTTCACAAAAGAAGGTGGCACCTAATCCTGTACTCAGCCTTGTGGGCTTACTGAACATCGGTAAGGAATGCGACCGGGTTCACACCTTTCCAACTGGTGTATGGCCTGGAGGCAGTCTTACCAGTCCAGTGTGAAATTTCGTCTCTTAAACTTGCAATCGATCTCCTCCCCGGAACTTCAGAAGAAGAGGCTCATTTCTTGGAATTAATCCAATTGGATGAAACCTATCGTGACGCCGCTTTGGCTAACAAAGCCCATAAGAAATGAGTCAAGGCGCAGTTCGACAAAAATGTCAAACCCCGTGTCTTCTCAGAAGGTGACTTGGTCTTGCTTTACGACCAAGAATCCGACAAATTGGGAGCAGGTGAATTTAATTCTTTATGGATGGGCCCCTATATTGTTAAACGAGTGTTAGCAAAAGGAGCCTACGAGTTAATGGATTATGACGGAATTCCACTGGCGCAACCTCGCAATGGGTTGTACCTTAAGCGTTACTATGCTTAAATAGTAACCTGTATGCTTTTTTTGTATTTTGTTTTCGCTAAAGTGTTTGTTTTAGTCGAGTAATCCACCTTTTTACATTTATTACAGATGTCGAACCTTTTTGAGACATGTGTGGGATATGCTGATGGAGCGAGTCGTAGTTCGCGGAACCTATCCTCCGCGGCCTGGGCCATTTTTGATCCAAGCGACGAGTTAGTAAGTTTCATAGGTGTATGTATTGGTCAATCAACGAATAACATCGCTGAGTATAGCGCGTTGATAGAACTTCTCTCTGATGCCATCACCCATGGTATACGCTGACTAATCGTCAGGCTAGACTCACAACTCGTAATTCTACAACTCAATAGTATATATTCCGTCCGCAATCCAGCTATTTATCGTATGTTTCTAAGGGTTAAGATTTTGGAAAGACAGTTTGATTTAATTCAATACCAACATATTTCCAAAAACTTAAACACATTAACCGACTCATTAGCAAACTATGTGTTAGATAGACATTTGCGACATTTATAAAAAGAAACACATCATCTGGATCGTATAACTCAACCAGAATAAACCCCGAAAATCAAAATATACATATATATAAGCTGTTTATCGTTTGCATATAATGTTCTGTAACCAAGACAAAATTGGTCGCATGACCCAAAAACTCAAAAATGCTAGGGGGCACCCTAGCCTAGTGATGCTCATGATAGCACGTCACGGCCTGTGCAATCATGCGTAAGAGACGAGTCCATCGTCTAGGCACACCAGTAGTATGCCGCTGCAACTGTAGAGGTAACTCGTCGATCCTCACATCCGGAATGCCAAGAGTAAGGCTCTCAACCTACTCCTGCACAGCTGTGAGGGTCTCGGCCACGTCAAGGTCGCGAAGAATAACCCTCCCAGCAGTCTCCCCTGCTGGGGCAGCGGCTGGCGCTCTCGGGCGAACTGTTGAACGAACAGGACCAACATCTGCATGCACACATGAGTTTGATTAAAGTCTTGATAGAATAAAGCACAAGGACATTATAAATAAAAACAGTAAACAGTGATATGGTCGAAGATTTTACCAATAGCGCCCCACTGTTCGCCATCCGGCAGTACCCAATCCGGATCACCTCGGAAATCCATGCCAACATATGGATACTCGGAATATACCATCTCCTGACGCTCGAACCACCTGAAGAAGGTATCAGTGAAAGAAATCTGAGATTGACTAGCATGCCTAGACATGTGATCAACCCATCTCTGCATGCGTGGCTCGGTAGGAGAAGGCAAGTCGAGTGCAATGTACTGAGGCTGCATCAGTGGTATCTTCTCCAAGGCAAAGGCAGTCAAAATAGAACCAAAACCAAAGTTCTTCAACTTCCCGCCCTTTACCTTGGTCAACTGACTTTTCATCTGAAGAAGTACTGCATCACACCAGTTGAATATTTTCGGTTGGAGGCACTCCAAGGCGTGCTGCACATAGGATCTGTTGGCAACATGAAGAGATGCGCTACCGGCCATCCTACCAATAGTATACAGAATGGACCTGAGAGACCTGTCAGTAATCTCACGGATAACGATCTTGCCGTCTCTACTCGGCTGAGATCCTTCCCTGCAGTACTGGCGGACATAATCTCTCACAGAGTCACTCCCTCGGAACGAACCTGACAAAGAAATGGGGGCACCCGCCTCGACAAGCCAGTCAAGAAGTAAATGTCTACTACGGTCAAGGGGATAGATTTGCCCCTAATCTGAAATACTTGGTTGATAGGATCCCAAGCATCAAACATATACTACAGTAGGGAGATCTGCGCTCTCACACTAGAGACACGGAAGAACTTCAGCAGACCACAGTTCCGCAGCGCGTTCACCGTGACAGGATCATGTAAGGCAATCATGTCCTCTTCTTCATGTTCTCGTTCTCGCCATGTAAGGGTCATTTTGCTCCAATAATCTCTGAAAAACAAACATGAGAGGAGTTAGATCCTGGATTTGATGAGAAACTGGCAAAATTTTCATCAAAAACTGTGCAACAAAACTATTTTCTATGCCCAGCGCAACTAGCCAGTGTTCCACCTACGTTGAAGGTCAAACTGCCTTCATGCAGCTTGACATTCAGCGCAGGTTTCGAGTGAACCAGGTGTGCTGATGGCAGAGCGACCCAATGAAACCCCAGGGGCTCAGGAAAACAGGAAAACAAGCACAGAATGCAGAAAGGAAACCATGAAAAGAAAGAGCTAGGGTTTAGCTCCTACCTGGTCCAGACGGCGCCGAAAATCGTCCACAGAATCTCTCGAAATCAGCTGGTGAAAATCAAGGGGGAAGAGGCACCTCCAAAGCTCCAACAAACCAAGTTCAAATGAAATGGTAAAATGAGAGGTAAAAACACTTTTTAATTGCTTTTTACGTAGTTCAAAGCGAAATATTAGGGTTTTAATCTCATTTTCAAGCAAATGTTATTCATTTCTAACTAGTTTGATGCAGCAATTGAGGATACAGTACTATATTTGAAAAGGGCAAAGCTTGTCATGGTAAAAAATCAAAATTTGACCATATAATCGAGCAGTTTTAGCACACAGTTCATGCTCGTTAAAAAATAAACGCAAGATCCGAGCAGTTTTAGCACATAGTTCATGCTCGTTAAAAAATAAACATAAGATCGAGTAAGTGTTTAAATCCGCGTTTAAGCTCGTTAAAAAATGAACTACCCGGTAAATAACCACTGTGAATGTAACATTATCAGCCATTAAAGCCTTGGTCGTGTTTGCACTGTCACCTCCACTTTTCATTTGGCCGATCATTCACCTCCATTTGATTGTTTACCCATTTTGAGGAACAGCTGCGAAGAGTGATTACACTAGCCATCCTTGTGACACTGCCGTGATTGGAAAATTCCAACCTGTACCTGGAATCAGCTGCTAACCCATTTTATCACTCGTTCCTCAAAAGACGAGTCTTCTTTAAGCTCTTTTCAGCTGACTCGTAAAATATGAAAAGATTGTCGAGTTTTGGCCTTCCAGCTCGTTAAAGCGACCGGAAGTGCTATCCCTCCTCTAGATTTTAATCTTTTTGGACTTGAGGGATTATTGCACAAAAAGATCGAGTGCTTGTTTTGTTCGGCTCGTTAAAACTATCGAAAACTCATCCCTTCTGTATTGTTTTATACTTTTTCGGACATAAGGGATTAGATGTCGAAAAAGGACTTTCGGAGTTGACTTTACATACCTTTTCAGACTCTCTAAAAATGAAAAGGACCGAGTTATCTTTGTCGTTAGACTCGTTAAAATCATTAAGTAGCGACAAACTTGTCTTTAGACGAGAACGAGTTTCACTATCGCTAGGCTCGTTAAAACATAGCGATGGGCTTGCCCGAAGGGAAAGTTATAGAACAAGCATATGTTATCCTCCTCAAGCTTGACAAAAATAAAGAGGTACTGGTCAGCAATGACTGGGGAAAATTGGGAGAAACTCAAGAAAACTTTGATGGTAGCAAGTCGCTCTTGAACATGACATTTTTCCTCTGTACCACAATCGGGTTGGGTTGTTTCATTCACCGGTCACATCACCATGGTCTCGCCATACCATCCATATTTGGGGTAATGCTACCAATTTTATCGCATAAGTGTCGCCATATGTTCAAGAGAAGTCATTCAAAGAAGTCAACCGTGTCCCATCCACTGCCATACATTATCCTTCATCCTTTCACGACCGCCACCCTGAATCATATATCATCAAATCGTTTTCACCTCCATCAAAATCATTAGCTTCGTTCCATGTCATTGATGTGGGATTCATTAAGGCCCTCCTTTGACAGGATCGCTTCTTGTCGACATCAGCTCATTATCCAAGAAGTTGATCTAGGAACAACCCTTTCAATACTTTGAAGCTTGCATGCCTCAATGGCAAGTTTCTCACTTCCGGCGACAGGTATACATCAATGACCTTCGACCGAAAGATTTTGCGTCATTATCATTATCAGTGATTCCTCTCGCGCTTGTTAACGGTTTACCTCATTGACCGGTAATCAAGCGATGTCTTTCCATGTTCGACTTCAGAACATTTCTCGCATGGATCGACTTGTACTTAGAGTGAAGATCGGACGCGTTTGAAGACCCCGGATCTAGTTTCATCCATCCGGGCTGCGATATATATTCAGGAAAGATAAAGACATTGGCATGTACATAATTGCAGCAGATAATCATCCTACCCAAAGGATGATAATTTCATCAAAAATTATCAGTCTACCATCAGACGATTGTCTGTTCAATGTACAGAAAAATGAATTTATAAAGCTGAGCATGGGAATGCCCACCTCAGCTAGATCATGAAAGTAGTATGAAAAATAATGTATTTTATTGTATCTTATTACAGGTCTCCTCCCAGCATTGGATGAACTTCGGATCCTCCTGATAAAGCATTTCACCCGATAAACGGCCTCATACTTTAGGGGGCAACTGTTATAGACATTTTTGTGCCTTACAGCTATAAGCATGAAATTTCCATAATCTAAGGGATCCAAAGTCCCTAAACATGTTGTTCCTACCCCTAGAGGAACAAGGCTAACAAACCACAGCAATTCATAGAAGTTCTCCACCAGAAACTGCTCAAAAACAAGTCAATTCATGATCAATTTAGAGGCTCCACTAGCTGTCTGCACTGAAATGCAAAGTCTGCACTGCAACGCAGGTAGAAGCACTACCAGGGTGCGCTGAGTGGGAATTGACAAATGGCAGGTTCATTCAACGAGGTGTCAAGACCCTGGAAGCTTCCAAAATCTTCCTCAATGACACTTGCCTCAGTGAATTCGACTAGTGATGAGTAAGAGGCTCTCAACCTCCAAGTGGAAGCAAGAACCTCGAAGTGGAAACAAGAACTGACAGAGGGAGAGGACACTAGTCAGATCTCAAGCTGACTCATCCTCTCTCCAAACATCTATATATGGATCTCTCCTCCATGAGATCTAGAGGCTGGAATTTGGTTATTGCAAAGAATTGTTGTTGGTTTGAGATTGGAATCATTGGGTGCTTAATGCTTTGAAGGAAGGTGAAGATAGGAATTCCATTTGCTGGGAAGGAGATGCTGGATTGGAGCCTTCTTGGTTGTATCTCTTCCTGAACCTTGTTATTCATCAATAAAGCTATCTTGGTTTCTCCTATATACTGGTGTATCTTTGATGTATGATTGCATTAGTATGTTTAGTTTATTTCTAATCCTGAACTAGTTATGAATATGAGTCTATGTCTTTGTGTAGTGTTCTCTTCTTGTGATCTTGCAGAGACCTGTTGAAGCTGGGCGAGCGAGAAGGCAAGTAGCTGGGAACTCTCAAAGAGAAGAGAAACCGGATCGAGGGACAAACGGAAGACACCGGTTAGTCCATCCATCTCTCTTCATTCTTAATTCATAAAGGAAGAATACTAGAATAGTTGTCTCTGTTTGTTCCTAAGGCACTGTCACACCTTAGGTGGATAGGATCGTCCTGCATAGGCATTTTTCCCCACAACATGCCTGTTGTACTTCCTTGACGCGCTGTTCAGAGACCACTATGGATGAACTACTGCCCTGGATCCTTTCCTGCATTACTTGTAGTTGCGTGAGATTTGCTTCAATGGAGGTTGTAATGGTATACACCTCATCGATCCAAGACTGTAAGGGAACCTTCAAAACTACTTCCTTATGCCGAGCAACATCCACCTGCTCCTTGAGCGCTTTAGCCTGTTGCATCATCGCGAGCCTCTATGTAAGGGAAATCGTTTGCATGGTCCCTTTTACTTTGTCGTATCTCTGCTACAGCTCACACACCTCTATCTCTAGGCGCTATATGTTTGGATCCTCCTGCAGGGTGGTGAGGACCTCGAACGACTGCTCAAACAACTTTGTTGAACCTTGGCCATTTCTTCCTTTGCCTCACGCACCCCTGCTACTAACTTTCGAACGTGCGCCTCCATCAGTTCCTCCACTTGGATGGTCAACTCTGGGACCATCTAGTAGGCCTCCTCCACGACCTACACGGTCTATCTATTCTGCACCACTACCTCATCATGTTGCAGGCTCAACTGTTCAATGTTGATGTGCTGCTCACTCATTACCTGAAGCGTGTCACCCTCCCTGGCTCATAGTTTTGCAGTGATTCCATCCTACAAAATATAGAGCATCTCTTGAGGGAGCGCAGCCACATTTAACCCAATTCCCTTCAACCCATTGACCATAGGCCTATCGACCTCATTTTCTGTAACGAGTGCTCCATCTGGAAGCACTATTGTGTTAGTCATCCATGCGCGCAACATTTCCTCGGCCGCGGAAGTGCCTACTGCCAGGTTGGTTGACACCGTGCCAACTTGTGGAGTGTGCACCTGTAACTCCTATATCATGTAGCCCTAACCAGGGCTGAGATGATTTTGCACTTCTATGGAAACAAACTGTGCCATTTCCCAAACTACACTGCGTATCTTACTTATCTTCTTAACAGACCTTACTTATCTTTGCCTAAACAGTTATTCTAACTTGAGTTCACTTAATCAACACATTTATACACATTCGCGCATCATATAAGCATTAAAAGTGCAATGTATATCCAATGTAACAGCTACGTAAAACAAGAAATAAATACACAAAAATGGTAGGAAAATTCTCTTTATTAATAATTCCAACTATTACAGACTTGACTCACCCTGTGCACTCAGCTGTAGGGGTCGACACACTCATCTATAGACTACTAGGCCTCTGCACACTCAACTGTCAAACCTTCTCCTATTCTACAACTCAAAACTATACTTTACTGCACAAATATGACTCAATTCTTCATCCTTATCATGATGTCTTAACTACTTAGAGCCTCGCTCTATTTATACAATCCCATGGTCCGATAGATCTCTATAGCTGACTTTATAATAACAAAGATAAGGGTGAACAACCCTATGACTCTTTTACAAATTACGCACTCTGTGCCCACAAAATTCGAAGTCTTTACATCGGAATTACAATCTTGGACCAAAATCTGGGCTCTAAGTCCCAAAAATTCCCTTAGGGGATCCCGTGCCCAATAGGCTCCCAACATAGACATCATGACTCGCCCTCAAGTCACTCTATCAGTGCAGAGATTTTTGTGCGAAGACCTCCCAGTTCTACCTGGATCGCTGCAAGTGCAAGTTCGGTAGTGCACTGAGTGGCTGCCTGTTGTACTTCCTTGACGCGTTGTTCAAAGACCACTATGGATGAACTACTGCCCTGGATCCTTTCCTGCATTGCTTGTATTTGCGTGAGATTTGCTTCAATGGAGGTTGTAATGGTATACACCTCATCGATCCAAGACTATAAAGGCACCTTCAAAACTACTTCCTTATGCTGAGCAACATCCACCTGCTCCTTGAGCGCTTTAGCCTGCTGCATCAGCGCGAGCCTCTATGTAATGGAAATCGTTTGCATGGTCCCTTTTACTTTGTCGTATCTCTGCTACAGCTCACATACCTCTATCTCTAGGCACTATATGTTTGGATCCTCCTGCAGGGTGGTGAGGACCTCGAACGACTGCTCAAACAACTTTGTTGAACCTTGGCCATTTCTTCCTTTGCCTCACGCACCCCTGCTGCTAACTTTCGGACGTGCGCCTCCAACAGTTCCTCCACTTGGATGGTCAACTCTGGGACCATCTGGTAGGCCTCCTCCACGACCTACACGGTCTATCTATTCTGCACCACTACCTCATCATGTTGCAGGCTCAACTATTCAATGTTGATGTGTTGCTCACTCATTACCTGAAGCGTGTCATCCTCCCTGGCTCATAGTTTTGCAGTGATTCCATCCTACAAAATATAGAGCATCTCTTGAGGGAGCGCAGCCACATTTAACCCAATTCCCTTCAACCCATTGACCATAGGCCTATCGACCTCATTTTCTGTAACGAGTGCTCCATCTGGAAGCACTATTGTGTTAGTCATCCAGGCGCGCAACATTTCCTCGGCCGCGGAAGTGCCTACTGCCAGGTTGGTTGACACCGTGCCAACTTGTAGAGTGTGCACCTGTAACTCCTATGTCTGTGCTCGGAGAGTCCCCAACACTATCTGGTGTTCCTCCTTGAACTGCTAGAGAGCCTATACGATGACATCCCTCACCGTCTCGCCAATATCATGGAGATTCGCTTAGTGACGGTGATCAGGTCGAACGAAGTCTTTGAAGCCTTCGACTTCTTTCATGGACCTACCTGCTCTCTTGGGTGCAGACATTTTAGCTGGGTGGATGTTGTCTGCGAGTCCATGCCACCTTTCTCTGTATCGGTCTTCGACTCAGGCAAAGGTGACTTCTATCCTTCGTTCTCTTCTTTTGCTACCTTCTACCACTCTTCTGCCAAGTTCAGTGGCCAAGACTCAAGGACCACGAAGATGACATCGTCTGTCACCAGATAGGGTAGCTCGCACCACGTCTTCACGGGGTCCTTTCGCGCCCTGATGTATACATGGTGGAAATCTTCCTTGAACTCTGCGAAGCTCTACAGACTATTGTAGACTATGGGCGATAACCACGGCTTGAAATTAATTTCCATTCTGATGTTCATCTCCATGACCACCCAAAATATTTTTCTATTCCTTATCCTTTGTGCATCCTTGGTTGTCCACAACGAAGCGTACTTCACTTCCTTTGGAAGGTCCTGTGCGATCATCAAGAATTGGCTATCTTCGGGAAATTCCCATGCCACCAGTACTATGCTCAACAGAAGACCACGCATTTTGAAAATTTTGTCCCTGCTCCTGTGCCTCACGGCAGTTCTCAAGGAACTCTCCGCATAAGTAGTTTTCCCAATTGAACTGGACCCCTTCTGTGCATTGTGCTGCTAGTGCAACCATCGGCGCAGGCACCTCATCTGTGTGACACTTCCGCATAACCTTTCCTTCCAATATCTGCGTCGCGACTTTGACTGCAGGGTTGTTGATGCTAGAAATGGCGTACCCTCTCCTCTTCTTCTCTAGTTTAAACTTCTTCTTCATGGCCTCCACGATGGCCAAATCATCACTTTTACCTTCTAAGATGTTTGTTGGGTCCTCCCTGCACAAGGGAGCCGGGTAATTCTATGAATAAAATGGTCTGTGATGGGGATGGGCTCCTCCAACCACAAGCACCCATCATGCACTAAGCAGAGTAACTGCATGATGACAAAAATGGTCATTGGGGGGCAATGGTAATGTGACACATAGATCAGGTTTAAAAATCCTACCTTTTCTACACCTCTTATCCATTTACGTGGCTCCAACTCTATGATTCCGTTTGGCACGTCTTTCTTCTGGCACATTAGCTGCATGGTTTCCAAATGTGGGAAATTCTTGTGGTCCGCGAGATCCTAGTCTTCAAATTTTAGTATGGGCACTCGTCCCAAGTTCACTCCTTCAAAAATAATGTCATCAGGGTGTAGCAGAGTCTGTTGAGAGATCTTGCTCTCATCTATATATTTGGGCACCTTTGCTTTACCCTTTCGTGGAGGAACATATGCGGGCAACCTGGTAAGAGGGTCCACACCCTGGGTTTCAACCTCCATTTCTACATCCTCCTCCTCTACTAGGATTTCTTCAAACTCTTCCTCCTCATCAGCCTCCAAATTGATATCCTTCCTCTTTTCTTCCATGGTAAGCTTAGTCCTTAACAAATTCCTAGGTGATACATGCACTGATACCATGGCCTACTTGTCTTTCTTGGGTCTCAGTGTGCGCAACAATGTAGGGATTTCTGCGACTATCACGACACTTTCTAGGGCTTCCACTTCTGTAATGACCTACAAGGCTTCCTCGACGGTCATTACTCTGGTATCCATGGCTTCCTCAGGTGCTGCCATAGTGTGATTCCATAATTCTCTCAACATCTCGGGTAGTTGCTCAAGCAACTAATTCTCCTTCAGAAGATTGAACAAGTTTGGGTTCATGAATGTCAAGGTGTGCAACAACTCAGTTCTCAAATTGCCAAGTGTTGTTTGCTATTATAACTCCAAATCTCACTCTTATGGTTTGTGATGATGCACTCATGGCCTAGGGCAACCCCTCCTTCCAGACCTGCTCCTAAAATTTAAAAAACAATGTTTTATCCCTTATACGCGACATTGCCCTGAGTTAAATGTGTGTATACGTGGGTCTGTGTATACCCAACCCACGTATATGTATTAAAACACTTAAAAAAATATAAAACTCCTTATTTTCGGGCAGAGATCGCGGGTTTTACCTGCTGATCACCTGTTAGTGCCCGTGGCCCAACTGTTCCCAACCAACTCCCAACTAAAAAACTACTTTGGGAGAGGTATAAAAAGACCTCAAAGGGAAGGCCTAAAGGAGGAGAGAAGAGAGAGAAAGGGTATTATGCTGAGATTTTTCCCCTGACCAAGTCTGAAGTCCCTTGTGCCTTCTGCACTTCCCCCATTTTTACAGGAAACCCTTGTTTCCTTGTGTGTTGATGTTCATCCACCATTTATGACATCATGGAGTGAGTCATGGAAGGAGCTTGTTAGAGGCTTGAGGCTGGAATGGATCCGGAAGGAAGCTTTGCTTGGAGCCTGCTGAAGGTGGCTCAAGTGAAATTATTCCTTTTTATGTACTTTATTTGTCTATAATAAAAGAAACACATGTCTTGGTTCCCGATTTAAATCTTCTTTATGTTTATGATATTCATGTTTAGAATTCATATGTAAATGGTTGTTTGGATTTCATAACTAACTACCTTTATTTATAACATGAAGATGGTTTCTTTATAAGGTTTTGTCCATATACTACTATGTTCTTTGGAATTGGTTGTTTTGCAGGACAAAAGAGAAGAAGGGAACTCCAAGAAGGGTTTGGACCCTAAGGGCCTTCTCAAATGTAGGACCTAAGGTACGTCCACTTTACAATAGAATTTTCTTATAATAGCATAATGGCTGTGTGAATGTGTGTTTCTTTGAATAGATAACTTTCAGTTTCTATGATTCCAGTTGGCGCATCTTTCTTCTGGCACATTAGCTGCATGGTTTCCAAATGTGGGAAATTCTTGTGGTTCGCGAGATCCTAGTCTTCAAATTTCAGTATGGGCACTCGTCCCAAGTGCACTACTTCAAAAATAATGTCGTCAGGGAGCAGAAGAGTCTATTGAGAGATCTTGCTCTCATCTATATCTTTGGGCACCTTTGCTTTACCCTTTCGCGGAGGAACATATGCGAGCGACCTGGTAAGAGGGTCCACACCCTGGGTTTCAACCTCCATTTCTACATCCTCCTCCTCTACTAGGATTTCTTCAAATTCTTCCTCCTCATCCGGCCTCCAAATTGATATCCTTCCTCTTTTCTTCCATGGTAAGCTTAGTCCTTAACGAATTCCTAGGTGATACATGCATTGATACCATGGTCTGCTTGTCTTTCTTGGGTCTCAATGTGCGCAACAATGTAGGGATTTCTGCGACTATCCCAACACTTTTTGGGGCTTCCACTTCTGTAATGGCCTGCGAGGCTTCCTCGACGGTTATTACTCTGGCATCCATGGCTTCCTCAGGTGCTGCCATAGTGCAGTTCCATAATTCTCTCAACATCTCAGGTAGTTGCTCAAGCAACGAATTCTCCTTCAGAAGATTGAACAAGTTTGGGTTCATGAATGTCAGGGTGTGCAACAACTCAGTTCTCAAATTGCCAAGTGTTGTTTGATGGACAACCCTTTGTAATTTATAACACCTTTTGAATTTGAATTCGACCGTTCCCCCCACATTCGGTCCATTAATGCTCGATTGGAGGCAAATTTTCAAGAATCTAACCCATAAAGTTCACCTTAAATGCCTGTCACCCACTCCATTTGGCATAAAACCAAGCATCACATCGTGAGTAGTGACTGTAATGGTCACTTTCCACCCGAACCGCATGGCAGCGTAGCTACCTTCACATTATCACGGACTTTGTGACACTCCGATACTGTGCACAGTCCTGACATCGCGCAGCTTCCGGGCAGAGTAGTTTATAGTCCTGTGCCTCCTTTCAACTACCTAGAGCGTTAAGACTATGCTTTTTTCATCTAGTCAGATGGCCGAGCCCCCTGTGTATGGCTTCAAAACACTGCCATTGACTTTTCTTGGGAAGGGTTCTCCATTTAAATTTACCAATCGCACGGCGCCACCATCTATGATCTCCTTAATAACATACGGCCCCAGCCAATGCATTCTAAGCTTCCCAGGGAATTTATCAAACATACTATCATACAACAAAACCAAGTCATTCACCTTAAAGGTGTGCAACCTAATATGTTGATCGTGCCAGGCATTTTCACGCTACTTTTGTACCTATTGGTGAAAGCCAGCCAAAAATCATTCTTCTTCAAGCTCCTACAACTGTGCGAGCCTCTCTTCCAAGGCTCTGCGGTCCATCATACCTATGAGCACTGCTATGCATAGACTAGGCACGATGTATTCCATAGGCATTATGACTTCCACTCCATAGACAAGCCTAAAAGGTGTTTGTCCCATCAGTTTCTTGCATGTCGTCCTATAAGCCCATAATACTACAGGTACGCGCAGGTCCCAATCACTTCGCTATGCATTGCATACCTTGGTCAATACGGTCTCCAATACTTTGTTGAACACTTCTACTATCCCGTTAGCCTGTCGGTGATACGATGTGCTTTTCTGATGATACACCTGAAACTCTTTCGTTAGCGCGTTGATCGTCTCATTCAGGAAATGTATGCCGCGATCGCTCATCAAGATCTTTGAGCATCTGAATCGCATAAGTATGTGTTCAAACAAAAACTTCATGGAATTTGTGGTTGTGCAATCCTTCACCAACTACACTTTTGCCCAATGAGTCAGGTACTCTATCGCAGTGATAATATATCTCGCCCATGTCTTTCCTTGAGGTTTGATAGGTCCTACAAAGTCTATTTCCCACTTTTTGAAGGTTGCAATGTCATTTGTGGATTCAAAGGCATCTCGTCCCTCCTAGTTGGCTTACCTATTCTTTTACATACTTCACATGCCTTGTTATGTTCTTTTGAATCCTGATGAAGGATTGGCCACCAAAACCCTATGCAGAGAATCTTTTGTACGGTTGCTCTCCCTGTATAATGTCCTCCCGCAGTGCCCCCATGAGCATCCACGATGATGCTGCTTTGTTCAAACTCAGGTACATACCTTCGCAGTATCTCATCATTCCCAATCTTGTATAGATGCCCCACAATGACAGATAAATTTGTTTCGCGCACCACTAGTTCCTTCTTCTGCTGGACATAGTATTGTTGGAAATAATACTGAGAGGGGGGCTGAATCAGTATTATCTAATTCTTTTAATAAATCTTCTTTGTTTGTTCTTTGAATTGTTTTTGCATGTCAGTACCATAAAATAATGAGCATGAACAAAAGAAAACAGATAGTCACACCAAAGAACACAAGATGTAAGGTGGAAACCCAATGTGGGTGAAAACCACGTGCTGCAATATGTCTCTATCTTCTTTCAAATTAGAAACTCCTTTTACAATGGTTTTGTACTGGTGCAGTCCTTTACCAGTACGCAGGCTGCAACCTGCAGAGAGCTACAACTCTCTCTCTCTCGTTTTCCAGTCTCTCCTGGAAGGGAGCTACAACCCCCTACTTCTTTTCTTACAAGGACCACTTTTCATAAATTTTCAAACTAGATCCATAAGCATCAAATAATCATCAAGTATAAGAGAATCACCCAGTCAACTGTAGTAACCAGATCAACAATAATAGGACCAAACCCAGAACACAACAATGATAAACAAAGATTTTAAGAGAAGTAAGCACCCTGCTCAACTGCTCGCCTGCTTACGTAAGCACCCTGCTCAACTGCTGGCCTGCTTACAGTACTCACCCTGCTCAACTGCTTGCCTGCTTACAATATGCACCCTGCTCAACTGCTAGCCTGCTTATGTACGCACCCTGCTCAACTGCTAGCCTGCGTACCTCGCTCTGAGTCCATTGAACTGCCTGCGGACCTCCGCACCTGCAACCCTTCTGTGCATGCGTACCGGCGCACCTCCAACCCTTCTATGCCTACGTACCGGCGCACCTGAAACCCTTCAGTGCCTGCGTACCGGCGCACCTGCAACCGTTCGGTGCCTGCGTACCAGCGCACCTGAAACCCTTCTGTGCCTGCGTACCGGTGCACCTGAAACCCTTCTGTGCCTGCGTACCGGCACACCTGAAACGCTTTGTTCCTGCGTATGTACGCACTTTTCTCTCACTGTACCTACGTACCTTCGGGCATAGATGATTTCAAGACTTCAGAAATAACCCAGACAGTCAGATCTACAGATATGAACATGCGCCAAAGAGATCTCGGTCCATTAGTAGATTCGCCTTCTTTAGATCTAGACCAGATCTAGCCCTAATAAGATATTCAACCAAAAACATGCTCAAGCCAAATGATCTCCTTTGCTTTATATAGGAAAGCTCTTCCTTAAAACATGGATCAATACCACGAGCCGACACCATAATAACACAATACCGTCAGCTAAATACCAAGAGTAAAACATAAGAAAACCCCACATGTGAATTTCTTTGCCTTGAAATGTGTGCACTGGGGGTACGCACCTCCTGAACGGGATAACTGCGGGTATGTACACACTTTATGTAACATTGACCTGCGTGTACGCACCTTATGCAAGGTGTACCTGCGTACCGCTTATTTTCTTCAATATTTGATAGCTGATCATTAATCTCTGCTGCTGACTTGAAGTACTGTGATCTATCACCTGAATGGGTTGCCATCAAGGACAACACTTTAGCCATAATGCCAACAATCTCCCCCTTTGGACTTGATGGCAACCTCAAAGCTTCAGCTTCATTCTCCCCCTTTGACATCAAGGGCAAAGGGTTATGCTCCCCCTAAGAACATGCTCCCCCTGAATATGAACAAGATCTGCAACGAAGAACCATAATCCACCATGAAAGAGATAGAGACATATTGCAGCTACTTCCAAGATCTCCTTCTGCACATCCTCCATAATGCCAACAATGCATTATATGCTCCCCCTGAACCTGTACCATTAATCAGAAGAGGTTCAGCAATAAGATGATGCATCAACAACCCCCAGCTTTTTCCTGAGGTATTCAAAAGTGTCCCTGGGCAATGGTTTGGTGAGAATATCAGCAACTTGTTCCTTAGAAGGAACATACTCCAACTTGACCTTTTGTTCAAGCACTTGTTCCCGGAGAAAATGATACTTGATTGGTATGTGCTTGGTTTTTGAATGCATAACAAGATTCTTTGAGATGCTGATTGCACTTGTGTTATCACATAAGATGGGGATTGGTGGTGTACAAGTGATTTGAAAATCCTACAAAGTCTGCATCATCCAAAGGAGTTGCGTGCAACAAGATGCAGCAGCAACATATTCCTCTTCAGCTGTAGAAAAGGCAATTGAACTCGGTTTCTTGCTGAACCAAGATACCAGTCTGGAACCCATAAAGAACGCACCACCACTTGTGCTTTTCCTGTCATCCGCGCTTCCGGCCCAATCTGCATCTGTATAAGCATGAAGTGTAAGATTTGTATCTCTAGGATACCATAAGCCATAATTTTGAGTCCCTTGAAGATATTTGAAAATTCTCTTCACTGCCTGAAGATGAGTCTCCTTCGGATTTGCCTGAAATCTTCCAACTATTCCAACTGCATGCATGATGTCTGGGCGGGTACCTGTCAAATAAAGTAAACTTCCAATCATAGATCTGTAGGTTGGTTGATGTACTGCTGCAGATTCATCATTTGCACTGAGGCTACATCCTGTGACCATGGGTGTACATACTGGTTTTGCATCTTCCATACCATATTTCTTCAAAATCTGTTTGAGATACTTGGTTTGAGATAAAAAGATTCCTCCTTCTTTTTGTTGGATTTGCAAACCAAGGAAATATGTCAGTTCTCCTAGCAAGGACATTTCAAATTCTTTCTGCATGACCAAGGCAAAGTTTTGACTCATAGCTTCTTCATTGCTCCCAAAAATAATGTCATCTACATACACAACAAGTATTAGCAATTTGTCATTTTCAACTTTTATATAAAGATTGCTATCTGCCGATCCTTTTGAAAAGCCTTGTTGATGAAGATATTTGTCCAAACGGTAGTACCAAGCCCTTGGAGCTTGTTTGAGACCATAGAGAGCCTTTTTCAATCTGCATACAAGATTTGGATCATTTCCAAGAATGAACCCATCTGGCTGTTCAATGTACACTTCTTCTTCCAAGTCTCCATTCAGAAAGGCTGATTTCACGTCCATTTGAAATACTTTGAAATTTTGAAAACTTGAGAGAGCAAGGAACATTCGGATGGCCTCAAGTCTTGCAACAGGAGCAAAGGTTTCTTCAAAGTCTATTCCTTCTTGCTGCGCATACCCTTTACAAACAAGTTTGGCTTTGTTTCTAATTACTTCTCCATTTTCATTCAATTTGTTTTTGAAGACCCATTTTGTCCCGATAACATTCTTATCTTTTGGTCTAGGAACCAGCTCCCAAGTGTTGTTCTTTTCGATCTGCTCAAGTTCTTCATCCATTGCTTTCACCCAACATTCATCTTTGCATGCCTCTTTCACATTTTGTGGTTCAGTAGAGGAGAGTAATGCCAAATAGCTTGAAGCTTCTGCAACTGTTCTTCTTGTTTGTACACATGCTTCTTTCTGTCCCATAATCTGAGATTCTGGATGGTTCTTCTGAACATATCTGGATGGAGTCTTTTCTTCTATTCTTGTTTGCTCCTCTGGTTCTTCTTGAGGTTCTTCTTCTTCATCATTCTATCGTTGGGGTAGCCTTCATCTTCTTCGATGTCTTCATGATGTACTTGCCTAGGAATGTATCCCTTCTCATCAACCACTACATCAATGTTGTCAACAATTCTGCCAAGTCTTTTATTGTAGCATTTGTATGCTTTGCTATGTGGAGAGTAACCAAGAAGAATGCCTTCATCTGCTCTAGGTTCAAGTTTGCCAAGCTGCTCATCAGTATTCTTGATATAGCATTTGCTCCCAAAGATTTTGAAGTGCTTTACTGAAGGAGTCCTACCACTCCAGAGCTCATGAGGAGTTTGAGTGTTGTTCACCCGGACATTTGTTTTGTTGAGAATAACAACTGCAGCATGTGCAGCTTCACCCCAGAAAGTTGCGGGAGTTCCTGACTCATCAAGCATAGCACGAGCCATTTGTTGGACTGTTCTGTTCATTCTTTCCACAACTCCATTTTGCTGAGGAGTTCTTGCTGTAGAGAATTCTCTTCTTATCCCATGTTCTTCACAGAAATCGAAAAATTCATTTGAAGTAAATTCCCCACCTCTATCGGATCTGAGGCACTTAATTTTGTGACCTGATTCATTTTCAACCAAGGCTTTGAAGGATTTGAATTTTTCGAATGCTTCATCTTTGTGCTTCATAAGTCCTAACCAGACAAACCTGGAGAAATCGTCAATGAATAATATCAAGTATTCTTCTCCTCGAGGTGTTCTTTTCCTGAAAGGACCGCATGTATCTTTATGTACTAGCTCAAGAGGCATGCTAGCTGATCCTTCTTTCTCTGGAAAGTTAGTTCTGGTTTGTTTTCCAAACTGACATGATTTGCATATGGTGTTGTCAGGAATTTTGATATCTGGAAGATCGCGAACTGCCTGATATTTGCATGCTTTCCTTATTTGTGAAAAGCTTAGATGTCCCAACCTCCGATGCCATAACCAGTGCTCATCATCCTTGCTCAGATAGCATTGTTGTTGTCCTTCTTCAAATATGTACAGATTATTTGGAGTTCTTTTGCCTTTGATCACTGTTTTACCTGTATCAAGATCACGAACAAGACATCCATTTGATCTGAATATAACCTCGGTTCTTTGATCACACATCTGGCTGACACTTAGAAGATTATGCTTCAATCCATCAACATACAAAACATTTCCAGCCTTGACCTTTTCTTTTAACTGAGCAATGCCTTTTCCTTTTATAGTTGCAGGAGTATCATTTCCAAAAGAGACTTTCTTTCCCTTTTCTAGAGTAGAATAAGACTCAAGTTTTTCTTTATCACCTGTCATATGCTTCGAACATCCACTGTCAATGTACCATAGATTTTCCTGTCCCTCTGCATAAAATGCTATCCCACATCTTTCTGTTTGAGGTTCCTTTATTCTCCATGTTTTGGTGCTTGAGGCTTGTTCCTTTTTCTGCTGAAACCTGCTCCTGCATTCAGAGTCTTCATGACCAAAGTTATTGCAAATAGAACATTCAACTTCATTTTCAAGAACCGAAAAGTTGTTATAGGTCCTTTTTGTAATCCCCGTCATACTTCTTTGTTTTTGAGCTTCCCTAGTCATGATCGTTTTATATGCAACACATTGAGCTGCTTTGTGACCAAAGTTATGGCAAGAAAAGCATTGTCCATTGAAGAAACTTCTGCGGTTATCGAATCTACCAGCCAATTGATTGTAATTTCTATTGTCATCTATTCTTGAACCAAATTGAGAAGATTTTACCTGTGGCTGGTTGTAGCTTTTGTTCACCCTTAAGATGGATTGCCCCTGATAGTTTCTGTTTGTAATTCGTCCCTGCTTTACCTGATGATCTTCATTGTACTTTTGCTCATTTCTTCTTGCTGCATCAAGATAACTTTTTGAGGTGGATGCTTGAGAAGTTTCTCCATTATAGCCCAGAACTGTCTTGTTTAGTGGAGACCGCTGCACATTGATAATCTCATCCAAAGTTTCAGATCCTTTGACAAACTTGAGATTAATAGCTTTTGTTTTCTCAATCTCTTTTCTAAGACCAACAATTTCACCTTCTAATTTTTCAAGATGTTTTTCCTTTTCATCAATTTGAAATTGTAGAGTATCAATGATCATGTTCTTTTCTTCTATACATCTCTTGAGTCTAGTAATTTCATCATAAAGGTTATCCACATCTATAGCATCCAAATAATCATCATCTTCAAATGCCATTAACAACTTATATTCATTACCTTGTTCATCTTCATCACTGTTTGATAGACCATCACTATCTTCATGAGTGTAGTAGCTTTTCTTATTTGCATTCTGTTTCTTGTTCCATCTAGCAGGTTCCTTTCCTTTATCCTTATAAGGACATTTTGCAGCATAATGACCTACTCTTCCACAAGAAAAGCATTTAAAAGGTAACTTACCTCTGAACCTTCCAGAACCCCTTTGAAGATTTCTGACAAAATTTGATTCTTCTTCCTCTTCTTCTGGGACATGGCTCGCTTCATAATAATCTCCTTTGCCTGATGCCTTGAAAGCAGCTTCTCTTCTGTCTGATGGACCTCCCTTTCTCATTTCATAAGCAGTTAGAATTCCATGTAGCTGAGACATAGTAAGAATTCGTAGATTTTCCTTTTCTTCTATTGCAGATACTTTAGATTCAAACTTGGGGGACAATGATATTAGAACTTTTTCAACCACAATAGCCTCTTTTATTTCTTCACCCAAATTTTTCATACAGTTAACAACCTCATCTACTCGAAGAAAATAGTTAGCCACACTTTCATCATTATACATTTTGAGAGTCTCATACTGAATTCTGAGAGTTTGAAGTTTAGCACGCTTTACCTGTTCATCTCCTTCATAGCTCGTGACAATTTTGTCCCATATCTCTTTTGCGGATTTATAGTGCATTACCTTCATGAATTCTGATTGAGATATACATCCTAATAGAGTACTGACTGCTTTTGCATTTGTTTCATACTTCTTTTTCTCGGCTGCATCTGTAGGAGTAGCTGAAGGAAAAGCGTAGCCTGTCTCTACGATGTCCCAAACTTCTGTACCAAGAGATTGAAGATAGGCAGTAACTCTTACCTTCCAATGATTGAAGTTTGTCCCATCAAAAACCGGTGGCCTGATTGATGCTTCTCTCTCGTAGTTGCTCATGATGAACGATCTATCTTCAAGCGATCAAGCTTCTCTAAAGGACCTTCTCTGATACCAATTGTTGGAAATAATACTGAGAGGGGGGGTGAATCAGTATTATCTAATTCTTTTAATAAATCTTCTTTGTTTGTTCTTTGAATTTTTTTTGCATGTCAGTACCATAAAATAATGAGCATGAACAAAAGAAAATAGATAGTCACACCAAAGAACACAAGATGTAAGGTGGAAACCCAATGTGGGTGAAAACCACGTGCTGCAATATATCTCTATCTTCTTTCAAATTAGAAACTCCTTTTACAATGGTTTTGTACTGGTGCAATCCTTTACCAGTACGCAGGTTGCAACCTGCAGAGAGCTACAACTCTCTCTCTCTCGTTTTCCAGTCTCTCCTGGAAGGGAGCTACAACCCCCTACTTCTTTTCTTACAAGGACCACTTTTCATAAATTTTCAAACTAGATCCATAAGCATCAAATAATCATCAAGTATAAGAGAATCACCCAGTCAACTGTAGTAACCAGATCAACAATAATAGGACCAAACCCAGAACACAACAATGATAAACAAAGATTTTAAGAGAAGTAAGCACCCTGCTCAACTGCTCGCCTGCTTACGTAAGCACCCTGCTCAACTGCTGGCCTGCTTACAGTACTCACCCTGCTCAACTGCTTGCCTGCTTACAGTATGCACCCTGCTCAACTGCTAGCCTGCTTATGTACGCACCCTGCTCAACTGCTAGCCTGCGTACCTCGCTCTGAGTCCATTGAACTGCCTGCGGACCTCCGCACCTGCAACCCTTCTGTGCATGCGTACCGGCGCACCTCCAACCCTTCTATGCCTACGTACCGGCGCACCTGAAACCCTTCAGTGCCTGCGTACCGGCGCACCTGCAACCGTTCGGTGCCTGCGTACCAGCGCACCTGAAACCCTTCTGTGCCTGCGTACCGGTGCACCTGAAACCCTTCTGTGCCTGCGTACTGGCACACCTGAAACGCTTTGTTCCTGCGTATGTACGCACTTTTCTCTCACTGTACCTACGTACCTTCGGGCATAGATGATTTCAAGACTTCAGAAATAACCCAGACAGTCAAATCTACAGATCTGAACATGCGCAAAAGAGATCTCGATCCATTAGTAGATTCGCCTTCTTTAGATCTAGACCAGATCTAGCCCTCATAAGATATTCAACCAAAAACATGCTCAAGTCAAATGATCTCCTTTGCTTTATATAGGAAAGCTCTTCCTTAAAACATGGATCAATACCACGAGCCGACACCATAATAACACAATACCGTCGGCTAAATACCAAGAGTAAAACATAAGAAAACCCCACATGTGAATTTCTTTGCCTTGAAATGTGTGCACTGGGGGTACGCACCTCCTGAACGGGATAACTGCGGGTATGTACGCACTTTATGTAACACTGACCTGCGTGTACGCACCTTATGCAAGGTGTACCTGCGTACCCCTTATTTTCTTCAATATTTGATAGCTGATCATCAATCTCTGCTGCTGACTTGAAGTACTGTGATCTATCACCTGAATGGGTTGCCATCAAGGACAACACTTTAGCCATAATGCCAACAATCTCCCCCTTTGGACTTGATGGCAACCTCAAAGCTTCAGCTTCATTCTCCCCCTTTGACATCAAGGGCAAAGGGTTATGCTCCCCCTAAGAACATGCTCCCCCTGAATATGAACAAGATCTACAATGAAGAACCATAATCCACCATGAAAGAGATAGAGACATATTGCAGCTACTTCCAAGATCTCCTTCTGCACATCCTCCATAATGCCAACAATGCATTATATGCTCCCCCTGAACCTGTACCATCAATCAGAAGAGGTTCAGCAATAAGATGATGCATCAACAACCCCCAGCTTTTTCCTGAGGTATTCAAAAGTGTCCCTGGGCAATGGTTTGGTGAGAATATCAGCAACTTGTTCCTTAGAAGGAACATACTCCAACTTGACCTTCTGTTCAAGCACTTGTTCCCGGAGAAAATGATACTTGATTGGTATGTGCTTGGTTTTTGAATGCATAACAAGATTCTTTGAGATGCTGATTGCACTTGTGTTATCACATAAGATGGGGATTGGTGGTGTACAAGTGATTTGAAAATCCTGCAAAGTCTGCATCATCCAAAGGAGTTGTGTGCAACAAGATGCAGCAGCAACATATTCCGCTTCAGTTGTAGACAAGACAATCAAACTCTGTTTCTTGCTGAACCAAGATACCAGTCTGGAACCCATAAAGAACGCACCACCACTTGTGCTTTTCCTGTCATCCACGCTTCTGGCCCAATCTGCATCTGTATAAGCATGAAGTGTAAGATTTGTATCTCTAGGATACCATAAGCCATAATTTTGAGTCCCTTGAAGATATTTGAAAATTCTCTTCACTGCCTGAAGATGAGTCTCCTTCGGATTTTCCTGAAATCTTCCAACTATTCCAACTGCATGCATGATGTCTGGTCGGGTACCTGTCAAATAAAGTAAACTTCCAATCATAGATCTGTAGGTTGGTTGATGTACTGCTGCAGATTCATCATTTGCACTGAGGCTACATCCTGTGACCATGGGTGTACATACTGGTTTTGCATCTTCCATACCATATTTCTTCAAAATCTGTTTGAGATACTTGGTTTGAGATAAAAAGATTCCTCCTTCTTTTGTTGGATTTGCAAACCAAGGAAATATGTCAGTTCTCCTAGCAAGGACATTTCAAATTCTTTCTGCATGACCAAGGCAAAGTTTTGACTCATAGCTTCTTCATTGCTCCCAAAAATAATGTCATCTACATACACAACAAGTATTAGCAATTTGTCATTTTCAACTTTTATATAAAGATTGCTATCTGCCGATCCTTTTGAAAAGCCTTGTTGATGAAGATATTTGTCCAAATGGTAGTACCAAGCCCTTGGAGCTTGTTTGAGACCATAGAGAGCCTTTTTCAATCTGCATACAAGATTTGGATCATTTCCAAGAATGAACCCATCTGGCTGTTCAATGTACACTTCTTCTTCCAAGTCTCCATTCAGAAAGGCTGATTTCACGTCCATTTGAAATACTTTGAAGTTTTGAAAACTTGAGAGAGCAAGGAACATTCGGATGGCCTCAAGTCTTGCAACAGGAGCAAAGGTTTCTTCAAAGTCTATTCCTTCTTGCTGCGCATACCCTTTACAAACAAGTCTGGCTTTGTTTCTAATTACTTCTCCATTTTCATTCAATTTGTTTTTGAAGACCCATTTTGTCCCGATAACATTCTTATCTTTTGGTCTAGGAACCAGCTCCCAAGTGTTGTTCTTTTCGATCTTCTCAAGTTCTTCATCCATTGCTTTCACCCTCATCTTTGCATGCCTCTTTCACATTTTGTGGTTCAGTAGAGGAGAGTAATGCCAAATAGCTTGAAGCTTCTGCAACTGTTCTTCTTGTTTGTACATCTGCTTCTTTCTGCCCCATAATCTGAGATTCTGGATGATTCTTCTGAACATATCTGGATGGAGTCTTTTCTTCTATTCTTGTTTGCTCCTCTGGTTCTTCTTGAGGTTCTTCTTCTTCATCATTCTGTCGTTGGGGGTAGCCTTCATCTTCTTCGATGTCTTCATGATGTACTTGCCTAGGAATGTATCCCTTCTCATCAACCACTACATCAATGTTGTCAACAATTCTGCCAAGTCTTTTATTGTAGCATTTGTATGCTTTGCTATGTGGAGAGTAACCAAGAAGAATGCCTTCATCTGCTCTAGGTTCAAGTTTGCCAAGCTGCTCATCAGTATTCTTGATATAGCATTTGCTCCCAAAGATTTTGAAGTGCTTTACTAAAGGAGTCCTACCACTCCAGAGCTCATGAGGAGTTTGAGTGTTGTTCACCCGGACATTTGTTTTGTTGAGAATAACAACTGCAGCATGTGCAGCTTCACCCCAGAAAGTTGCGGGAGTTCCTGACTCATCAAGCATAGCACGAGCCATTTGTTGGACTGTTCTGTTCATTCTTTCCACAACTCCATTTTGCTGAGGAGTTCTTGCTGTAGAGAATTCTCTTCTTATCCCATGTTCTTCACAGAAATCGAAAAATTCATTTGAAGTAAATTCCCCACCTCTATCGGATCTGAGGCACTTAATTTTGTGACCTGATTCATTTTCAACCAAGGCTTTGAAGGATTTGAATTTTTCGAATGCTTCATCTTTGTGCTTCATAAGTCCTAACCAGACAAACCTGGAGAAATCGTCAATGAATAATATCAAGTATTCTTCTCCTCGAGGTGTTCTTTTCCTGAAAGGACCGCATGTATCTGTATGTACTAGCTCAAGAGGCATGCTAGTTGATCCTTCTTTCTCTGGAAAGTTAGTTCTGGTTTGTTTTCCAAACTGACATGATTTGCATATGGTGTTGTCAGGAATTTTGATATCTGGAAGATCGCGAACTGCCTGATATTTGCATGCTTTCCTTATTTGTGAAAAGCTTAGATGTCCCAACCTCTGATGCCATAACCAGTGCTCATCATCCTTGCTCAGATAGCATTGTTGTTGTCCTTCTTCAAATATGTACAAATTATTTGGAGTTCTTTTACCTTTGATCACTATTTTACCTGTATCAAGATCACGAACAAGACATCCATTTGATCTGAATATAACCTCAGTTCTTTGATCACACATCTGGCTGACACTTAGAATATTATGCTTCAATCCATCAACATACAAAACATTTCCAGCCTTGACCTTTTCTTGTAACTGAGCAATGCCTTTTCCTTTTATAGTTGCAGGAGTATCATTTCCAAAAGAGACTTTCTTTCCCTTTTCTAGAGTAGAATAAGACTCAAGTTTTTCTTTATCACCTGTCATATGCTTCGAACATCCACTGTCAATGTACCATAGATTTTCCTGTCCCTCTGCATAAAATGTTATCCCACATCTTTCTGTTTGAGGTTCCTTTATTCTCCATGTTTTGGTGCTTGAGGCTTGTTCCTTTTTCTACTGAAACCTGCTCCTTCATTCAGAGTCTTCATGACCAAATTTATTGCAAATAGAACATTCAACTTCATTTTCAAGAACCGAAAAGTTGTTATAGGTCCTTTTTGTAATCCCCGTCATACTTCTTTGTTTTTTAGCTTCCCTAGTCATGATCATTTTATATGCAACACATTGAGCTGCTTTGTGACCAAAGTTATGGCAAGAAAAGCATTGTCCATTGAAGAAACTTCTGCAGTTATCAACTCTACCAGCCAATTGATTGTAATTTCTATTGTCATCTATTCTTGAACCAAATTGAGAAGATTTTACCTGTGGCTGGTTGTAGCTTTTGTTCACCCTTAAGATGGATTGCCCCTGATAGTTTCTGTTTGTAATTCGTCCCTGCTTTACCTGATGATCTTCATTTTACTTTTGCTCATTTCTTCTTACTGCATCAAGATAACTTTTTGAGGTGGATGCTTGAGAAGTTTCTCCATTATATCCCAGACCTGTCTTGTTTAGTGGAGACCGCTGCACATTGATAATCTCATCCAAAGTTTCAGATCCTTTGACAAACTTGAGATTAATAGCTTTTTTTTTCTCAATCTCTTTTCTAAGACCAACAATTTCACCTTCTAATTTTTCAAGATGTTTTTCCTTTTCATCAATTTGAAATTGTAGAATATCAATGATCATGTTCTTTTCTTCTATACATCTCTTGAGTCTAGTAATTTCATCATAAAGGTTATCCACATCTATAGCATCCAAATAATCATCATCTTCAAATGCCATTAACAACTTATATTCATTACCTTGTTCATCTTCATCACTGTTTGATAGACCATCACTATCTTCATGAGTGTAGTAGCTTTTCTTATTTGCATTCTGTTTCTTGTTCCATCTAGCAGGTTCCTTTCCTTTATCCTTATAAGGACATTTTGCAGCATAATGACCTACTCTTCCACAAGCAAAGCATTTAAAAGGTAACTTACCTCTGAACCTTCCAGAACCCCTTTGAATATTTCTGACAAAATTTGATTCTTCTTCCTCTTCTTCTGGGACGTGGCTCGCTTCATAATAATCTCCTTTGCCTGATGCCTTGAAAGCAGCTTCTCTTCTGTCTGATGGACCTCCCTTTCTCATTTCATAAGCAGTTAGAATTCCATGTAGCTGAGACATAGTAAGAATTCGTAGATTTTCCTTTTCTTCTATTGCAGATACTTTAGATTCAAACTTGGGGGACAATGATCTTAGAACTTTTTCAACCACAATAGCCTCTTTTATTTCTTCACCCAAATTTTTCATACAGTTAACAACCTCATCTACCCGAAGAAAATAGTTAGCCACACTTTCATCATTATACATTTTGAGAGTCTCATACTGAATTCTGAGAGTTTGAAGTTTAGCACGCTTTACCTATTCATCTCCTTCATAGCTCGTGACAATTTTGTCCCATATCTCTTTTGCGGATTTATAGTGCATTACCTTCATGAATTCTGATTGAGATATACATCCTAATAGAGTACTGACTGCTTTCGCATTTGTTTCATACTTCTTTTTCTCGGCTGCATCTGTAGGAATAGCTGAAGGAAAAGCGTAGCCTGTCTCTACGATGTCCCAAACTTCTGTACCAAGAGATTGAAGATAGGCAGTAACTCTTACCTTGCAATAATTGAAGTTTGTCCCATCAAAAACCGGTGGCCTGATTGATGCTTCTCTCTCGTAGTTGCTCATGATGAACGATCTACCTTCAAGCGATCAAGCTTCTCTGAAGGACCTGCTCTGATACCAATTGTTGGAAATAATACTGAGAGGGGGGTGAATCAGTATTATCTAATTCTTTTAATAAATCTTCTTTGTTTGTTCTTTGAATTGTTTTTGCATGTCAGTACCATAAAATAATGAGCATGAACAAAAGAAAACAGATAGTCACATCAAAGAACACAAGATGTAAGGTGGAAACCCAATGTGGGTGAAAACCACCTGCTGCAATATGTCTCTATCTTCTTTCAAATTAGAAACTCCTTTTACAATGGTTTTGTACTGGTGCAGTCCTTTACCAGTACGCAGGCTGCAACCTGCAGAGAACTACAACTCTCTCTCTCTCGTTTTCCAGTCTCTCCTGGAAGGGAGCTACAACCCCCTACTTCTTTTCTTACAAGGACCACTTTTCATAAATTTTCAAACTAGATCCATAAGCATCAAATAATCATCAAGTATAAGAGAATCACCCAGTCAACTGTAGTAACCAGATCAACAATAATAGGACCAAACCCAGAACACAACAATGATAAACAAAGATTTTAAGAGAAGTAAGCACCCTGCTCAACTGCTCGCCTGCTTACGTAAGCACCCTGCTCAACTGCTGGCCTGCTTATAGTACTCACCCTGCTCAACTGCTTATAGTACGCACCCTGCTCAACTGCTAGCCTGCTTATGTACGCACCCTGCTCAACTACTAGCCTGCGTACCTCGCTCTGAGTCCATTGAATTGCCTGCGGACCTCCGCACCTGCAACCCTTCTGTGCCTGCATACCGGCGCACCTCCAACCATTCTGTGTCTACGTACTGGCGCACCTGAAACCCTTCTGTGCCTGCGTACCGGCGCACCTGCAACCGTTCTGTGCCTGCGTACCAACGCACCTGAAACCCTTCTGTGCCTGCGTACCGGCGCACCTGAAACCCTTCTGTGCCTGCGTACCAGCGCACCTAAAACGCTTCGTTCCTGCGTATGTACGCACTTTTCTCTCACTGTACCTGCGTACCTTCGGGCATAGATGATTTCAAGACTTCAGAAATAACCCAGACAGTCAGATCTACAGATCTGAACATGCGCCGAAGAGATCTCGGTCCATTAGTAGATTCGCCTTCTTTAGATCTAGACCAGATCTAGCCCTCATAAGATATTCAACCAAAAACATGCTCAAGCCAAATGATCTCCTTTGCTTTATATAGGAAAGCTCTTCCTTAAAACATGGATCAATACCACGAGCCAACACCATAATAACACAATACCGTCGGCTAAATACCAAGAGTAAAACATAAGAAAACCCCACATGTGAATTTCTTTGCCTTGAAATGTGTGCACTGGGGGTACGCACCTCCTGAACGGGATAACTGCGGGTATGTACGCACTTTATGTAACATTGACCTGCGTGTACGCACCTTATGCAAGGTGTACCTGCGTACCCCTTATTTTCTTCAATATTTGATAGCTGATCATCAATCTCTGCTGCTGACTTCAAGTACTGTGATCTATCACCTGAATGGGTTGCCATCAAGGACAACACTTTAGCCATAATGCCAACAAGTATCCTTCCAGCGCAGTTCCAGTTGTTAAAAAGTGAATTATATCTTCAAAAATGTCCATTCGCTACATGCACAAAAAAGAATCTGCACGTCACGTAATCCTTCCTCCAAACTAGTAGGTTCCTCCCCTGTCTCAATGCGTGACATGGGATTTGGTCCCATGTTCAATCATCCAGGCTTCACAACAACTTCAAAATCATATTCTTGGAACAATAAAAGCCACATGCACATTCTCCCCCCCAACACAGGCTTATTGACCAAGTACTTTAGCGCAGAATGATCTGTATACATCTTGAAGTGACCTCCAGCAAGTATTGTCAATACTTTTGGAGCATGTGGAGTGCATACACCATAGCCAGTCCCTCGCGTTTAGTGGTAGAATATTTCTTTTCTGCTTTAGATAATTTGCAACTCGTGAATGCGATAGGGTGATCCAAGCCTTCTCCACCATCCTGTGTTAGTATTGTCCCCATCGCTATACATGACGCGACAAGATGAACATGAAACTCTTTCTTCCAGTTTGGGAAGACAATAATCGGTGCAATAACCATCTTGTCCTTCAATATATCCAGGCTTTCCTTATAGTCATCGTCCCAATAGAACATGACATCCTTCTTCAACAGTTTTTCCATCAGCGCGGTGATTTGGGCATAACCTTTGATAAACTTTCTATAGTACCCCATATGGCCTAGAGTAGCGCATAGCTATTTCACACTTTGCGGCACTTCCAAATTCAGAATCAACGCTATCTTCGTGGGATCTACCATCAGCCCTTGTCTGTAAACCACATGCCCCAATAGGTTCCCAAAAGGAACAAAAAACACACACTTCTTGAGGTTAAGCGTGATTTGGTATCTTCAGCAGGTGTCCAACATCAAGCGTAAGCTCGCTACATGGTGCTTAACCAGCCCAAATACAGTATAGTCATCAAAATAGACTTCCAAGAACTTATGGATATATTCCTTGAATATTGCAACAACTACGCGCGAAAATATGGACAACACATTCTTCAATCCAAACGACATGACAGTATATTGAAAGCAACCCCACTGAGTCGCGAAGGTTGTCTTGCTCCCATCCTTTGGTGCAATTTTGATCTGGTGGTACTGTTGAGTCTTGAAAATGTCATTCATTTCCATTACACTTTCACTATTATGTCCATTATATCACCTCCATTTCACCTCCATTTCACTACTATGTCACCACATTCATCCCACTTTCATTATCATTGGGCCACCTTTATGTTTTTCCAATCTTTATTATTTCTAAGCCTTTTAAGTGAATTTGTGGTTAAACATTAGAAAATAATGTGCATATGCTTATACCTAACAAATGGGTTGAGATTGTTGACATGTGTAGGTTGAAAGGAGGCTTCTAGAAGACCCTTATGTGGCACTCTAAGGCCAAATTCGAATTTGGTTGGAAAGAATCATGGGATCATGAGGATATGTGTCACATCTCCTAATTGTATTGTAACTCTAAGAAGACGTGTGTCTTATCAGTTCCTATTTTGATTAGGACTCTAGAGGTAGAGGGAGAGATTCATGGATTATCATTAATGAGATGGCTCTCATCTTTTTGTATAAATAGGAGATCTCTCTCCTTCATTTGTTAGTCCTTTTTAGCTTGTTAGTCCCTAGTTCTTAAGTTTGTAGTTCTTCCTTGATGGCTTTTGAAAGATTTGGAGGACTTTGTTGTACTTTGTACTTTTGAAGAAATTGAATAAAGCTTTGATGTTCTCAACATGGAAGGAGATGTGAAGTAGATGTCATGGAGCATATTAGGATGTAAGGTAGAGTAGATTTCATTTTGTAAATATTGCTTTGTAGAATGTAAGGTAGAGTAGATTTCATTTTGTAAATATTGCTTTGATTTGATTTGATTGCTTTCAAGTTTGATAGATTAGATTTTTCATTCATGCAATTTTAATTCATGCAAGTGTGTTCAATTTTGCTTTGATTTCATAGGTGGCAGAGGGCCCCTGCCTTGTATAGTTGTCATTTAATTTTGCATTTAATTTTGTCATGCTTATGTATATTAGCTGTACATGAATTGTTTTCAAGTTGATTGTAGATTAGTGATGCACATAGCCTTTTAATGACTAATGACATGATAGAATCATCTTGTCCTTTTGCTGAAGCAGCAAGGATACTGGGTCTCATAGTCACTAGCTCATTGTTTGGTTATTGCATTTTATTTTGATTGAACTAATGACATGATAGAATCATCTTGTCCTTTTGCTGAAGCAGCAAGGATATTGGGTCTCATAGTCATTAGCTCATTGTTTGGTTATTGCATTTTATTTTGATTGAACTAGTTGTATATTTACACTTTTGTTTAAATACTAACTCCATCAATAACATGTTTTAAGTTCTTTTGAAGTGCTAAGTTTTGGAAGTTACCATTAGGGACATAGGCCTTGTCTTGAAATCTTTATCCATACTTGTCCTTTAAAAGTATTCTTAAGACCTGTTGTGCCCTACAACAACCCCCCATTTCATAACATTTTTATCACAAACAATTAACATATGAAATGGGTCCCTTTTAAAATTTTAATTGGCATTAATGAATTTGTTCAGAAAAGGTATGATAATCAAATGAATTTGTGAATATAAAGCCTTTTTGAACAAATAATAAGCAATTTTTGGTTAAGTCCGAAAAGCAATCGCAAGATCATTTGCTACCTTGGTTCTTTCCGATGCGATATCGCTATCGGCCATCGGCGATAGCCCATGCACACACAGAAAAAGCACATGTCTTTTCCCGATGCGACATAATATCGGTGATCAACTATCGGCGCTACTTCTTATGAAAAGTGTTTTAAACTTCGACCCGATGCGATATCGCTATCGGCAGTCGGAAGAATCCCATACATCTTCATAAGACGTTCAGATCTTTTCCCGATGCGATAAGATATCGCTATCGGTAGTCGGTAAATCAATTGATATACATTTAGGGATTATGTTCGCACGCTAAATATGATGCAATGTCGCAATCGGCATTCGCCAAGATCTTTCCCAAATGATAATGTCACTCACACCCCCGATGCGATGCGATGACTCTTAATGATGACCTGAATTCCTAAAAGGTGATTATTTCAAAGCTTTAAAGTTATATTTAAATCCGATTTGACAAAAGCACAAATTTCAAAATGCCGTTAAGTAAAGGGATAAGGTAATGCATGCGTATTTAAAGCTTTGCCCCTTCGAATTAACGAACAATTACGATTAGACCTTTGAAAAAATCTGTTGCACGCTTTAAGGGGTCATTCGGTTTAATAACTTAAGTAATGGTCATTTATGGAGCTGCAGGCTGTAAAATCACCATCATTGCATCTGCGGTGCCCTCTCAAATCATTAGATCCGCAGCCACTTTTAGAAATAATCTCACCACGCTTCAAATAATATATCTATCCCGTTATGGATTGTCATTGTTATTTCCTTGTTACGATTTCTCTTGCATTTGTGTAGAATTCAACCAACGAGAGAAGTCTGAATATGATGGGAAAGAAATTCAAGAAGGTGGCAGGTTCTACTGCGACACCTGTCTCAGGCCAAGCTGCTATAGTTTCAAAGAAAGGCTTAATCTCAGACACTACATGCACTGGTCTTCCTAGCACTACATGGCAAGGTACATACAATTTGCTAGAGGCAGAGCAACCAGAAAAGACAGTAACTGAGGCTAGTGTGGATGAATTAAGGAAGTCCGAGGCAACTCTCAAAGATTTGGCCGACTCCTTTCTGCACAGAATAGCAGCCAGAGAACAAGTCCTGCCTTATACTGATGTGGTACGCTGGGCAATTGAGGAAATTACCCTCACTGATAGAACCTTTCATACAAAGGATGGAAGGATTTTCGGTTCCTTCAAGCCTGAAGACTTGAGACGGATGTATCATTTGCCCAAACCTGAGCAAGTCTATAACAGAGCCTTTGTGGAGAAGTTCGCGAAAGAGAATGAATCACCATCCGAACCTCTCCGAGATTGGAGGCAAAATCCAGCTAAACACAAGCATGATATGTCGGGTAAGTACTCCAATGCTTCTTTGGCTTCACCTTATTGCTATGCTGGGATTATGATGTGTAGATTGTGGGGATTACATGACTCTGCAAATATCCATATTGATATGGTTCCCTTAATGGAAGCGGCCGTCAATAGTATAATCATGGATTGGGCCACTATTCTGTCTGATAAATTGGTCATAGCTATTCGTGAGTTTAGGGCCAAAACCAGAGTCACCGAGAGGAAAATCCCACCCTTCTATTACTCTGCCTACATTATGGATACCCTTTGTTTTAATTCTGAATTTCCTGTCCTTGGTTGGAGATGGACCACCCATGACCCAACACCCATTCACTTGTACCATCGGAAATTATGGAAACCTTCTCATAAAGACCATTTGTATCAAATCTGCAATGGTTTCATGGTGCCCGTTCACTATTCTATTTTTGACAGACCTATCCCAAGAATTTCCTATGAAGCTTCTTTTGACCTACCAGCCGTAGCCCATTGGTTCGGCGAAGAACATTTTACCTATATTAGAGTTTTTGGAAGCAAGGCTAGGCCACATGTCCTCCCCTTGTACATCCCAGATAAATTGTTAGCCCGGGAAATCTCCTACCAGATTATGTCTGAGGGTGTCACACAAACTCTCAAAGAGGAGAAAAAGAGAGGATGGCCCTCTTTTCCTTTAAGAATTGGAGTTTATACGCTGCTAAATTACAAGCATGCAGAAAAGGAAGCAGCAAAACTCCAAATGATATCCCTGGCTTCTATTCCAAATAGACTCTATGATCCAAAAAAGACTGCTTTCATTGCCTTGGAACAAGCCAAACTGTCAAAGGTTGTTCATCAAGAAGATCAGTTTGACGACCTGTTCATGAGTGCCGATTCAATAAGCCAAGTCAGACAACTTGCTTCACTGAGATATGAAGATGTGGAGTTAACTGAATTTAATAAACTTAGAAAGCAAAGGTTGCAAACTTTGCCTCTAGATTTATTATCCACAACCCCAACATCCTCCTCAAGCGAGTCTGGTCAGCAGCAAATACACCTATCTCCTGTTACAACTAAAGAGTATGATAAACAACAGGAGGAAAGGCAAAACAAGCTGCAAGCAGAGAAGCATAGAAGAGAGCAGATAGAAAGGCAGCAAAAGGAACAAAAGGATCAAGAGCAAAGAAAACAAAAGGAGTTAGAAGAACAGAGGAAAAGAGAAGAAGAAGAGAAGGCAAAGAAAGAACTGGAAGATAGGCAGAAAAGGGAATTGGAGGAACAGCAGCAAAGAGCACAAGAGGAGCAACAGCGGAAGGCATTCGAGGAACAGCAGAGGATTGAACGAGAGAAAGAACAGAGTAAAGCTCACACAGAACAAAGTGAGCAAATCTCTATTGATCCTGAATTAATTAAAGAATGGAACCAATTTGATTCCATTATAAGTGGTAAGGAAGCCTCCAAAGACTCAGACGCCTCTAAAACAAATAATGCTCCCGATACTACTTCTTCTCCGGTTCTAGAAGGAACCAGCGGCCCACCCATGGTACAGAATGTTGAGGTAATCACTCAAGACCCATCCGATCAAATTGATCTTCAGGTAGAGGAAATTCCTCCCCTAGACATTTTCTACAGCCCAAAGCATAGAGCCGTTGTAAGGCGCTCTAGGAAAAGACGAAGGCTTGATCAACCTTCTATTTCACCTGAGCAAACAGTCACGGGCAATGTGGTCTGGAAGGGAGAATTAGATCCCTCTGAAGATCTGACAAAGCTATCGCAATTTGCGGGAGCTTATTCAGCGGAAACTATTGACAAAGCCTCAGAAGTAAGTCTTCTTTTGAAGACTAAAGAGCATGAGATATATGCATTGCAGGCAGAAGTGATAGAGGCAAGAAATAAGGCAGCGCAGTTAGAGGAACAGTTGCTGGCTCAGCAGCAAGAAAATAATTCGTTAACCCAGCAGCTGCTAATCGAAAAACAGAGGATAGACCAAAGTGGCATTCAGAAAGCACAAGAATTGTCAGAGGCATTATCTCAGTTAAAGGCATCGAATGAGCTGATGATGAAATCTAAAGACGAGCAAATAATTCAGCTATCAGCACAGCTCGAAGGTATTAAGAGCGCCCAGAGTATTGATGATTTCAGAACAGAGGCAACTCGAATAAACAGCGCATTGATATCTCAAATCAGGCTCTTGTGCCAACAACTTGTTGAAGCTGAATCACTTTGTGAAACATCTACAGCAGTGTGTGAAAAAATCGAGAAAGCCAGGAGTAAGTTGGATCAGGCTGAAGATGATATAACAGAATATATTGAATGGCAAGACACTCCAGAAGGGAAAGCAGCAAACTTGTCCCGAATCCATGTAACATACAAGGACATACTTTTCATGGAATGGAACACACAGGTGATGAAAGCAGAAAGAGCAGCCTCCAGATGCAAAATGATTGCCAACAACATGATCAATCTAGTCAATGATACATTGTATCTGGCAAACATGATTTCACAATGCACACCTGGAAACATAACAACAGCAAACATGCTGGAGCACAGGAATTACCCTGATCTGGAGAAACAAGGGCGGTTAATTGCTGGAGTAAATACCTTGACCGCCGACGCATACTGGCTTTTCCTGATTAAACCACATTCTCAAAGGTCGGCTCTTAACTGTCTAACAGATGCTCTCCGATACCTGATTGCCGACATTCAAGATGCCACATATGATGCACAGCTAACTTCACGCCTCAATACTCCACCAGAAGTAGAGCCAATGCTGGCGATATGTCAGCGAAGGAGTAAAGGCAAAGAGACCTCTGAATGAAGCATCGCCGCCGACTGCCAAATCACCAGAATACAAGATGATGTTTGTTAATGCCGATTTAGTAGTTTTTCAGTTTTAGATATTTAGATATTTAGATTAGCATAGTATTTATAGACCCTTTCATTGTTTTGGAAAGGGTCGTAAAATTTTGTAAAAGACTTAAAGGCTGAAGTTTGCACTATTGTGCTTCAGTCTATATTCTTTTTGAAACTCGACCATTGGTTCTTAATTTTGCTTAGAAGGCTGTTTTAAGTAAATTGTGCACTACTGTCGTTTGCTTGGAATGCTTTCTGGTTTGAAGGAAGGACCGCGACATAGTGATTAATATACTGGATTGATCAAACAGCTTACATGGTACTATTATCTGTATCTGTTCTCTTTTCTATTATATGAATTGCTGTGTTATTATTTTTGCTATTGTTGAATACATGTATGCAATATAACAGCAAGTCATCATTTCATATCACTATTGAATGTTTTGTGATTTGTTATCTCTCTTACTCATGCGTGTAACAATGATATAAATGACTGAGTGCAGTAATTCGCTATTATCGCTCTGCATAACTAATTATGCAGAGCAATCTTAAATGATTTAAACATTTATGCTTATTGTTAGTGTCATCTATATGCCTGCCATTAAGCATAGATTATCAAACGCTGCATTCTCCGAATCGATAAATCCCGGGATTAGCTTATAGTTATTATATTTCTCTTGTAGTTTAGTTATTTATTTATTATCACCTTATATCGTAAATCATTCATCCATCCCGTTTACTTATAATATTTGGGAAACTGGTCCCATTATCCCCAGTCGGAGCCACTATTCCAAACGGAAAAGGAGCTGCACTAAGTTCCGGACCGGGTGGTTTCCCCGATGTTGTTGCAACGAATTTCGGGGCATCAACATTTTTGGCGCTAGAAGGAGGGCCATCGACTGTGAATGGCAAGTAGGTCCAAATCTGCAAACCATTCTAAGAGTAATTCTCCCTCCAAATCCTCTTCCCCTTCTCAATCACATGCTGGTTCTCCGGCACACGATCGAGAAAAAGAGGAATCAATCACCACTGCTCATACCCATCATATTTCAGAACATTTAAGTCTTGAATCCCCTGAAGTTCAGTCTCTTATCCATAAACTTCAGAGCTTCTCGATTTCGCCTCAGAAATCTGAAGTATCACAAAGCAGTGTGACCTCGCAGTTAAACTTATCCCATCCACTTACCAGACTTCAGAGGGAAAAACTCGGTATTGAACCTACTGAGTTCCCTTTACCAAAAAGGAAAAAGGCTAAGAAGATTACTGAAGTATCTGATAGTGAAGATCTTTCTTCCATATCCTCCATCTCAACTCCTCCTCTGCGAAGTCAACCATCCACTCCTCCGTTACATACTGTTGTTCATCAGGGAATAAGTACTACAGCATCTCAAACTACTCACTCTTCAACAACTTCTTCTCCTCAGTCATCTGGAATCCCAACAGTAGTAACAACTATTATCGCCAGCATAATGGCAGATCCATGGACTACGCCAGGTGCAGTCAATATGCCCGGACCATTACATGATCTACCTGATGCTCCCGAAAAATGGTTGCCTAAATTTAATCCAGATAACGGAACACAAGCTGAAGAACATATTAACAATTTCATGTTAGCAGTTAATTTAAAAGGAGTGACAGAACAAGATGTTGTTGTCAGGCTTTTCCCTTATACCCTGCAAGGATCGGCAGGATCCTGGTACTTCTCTTTACCTTCTGGTTCTATTACCAGCTGGACCACATGCCAAGAGCAGTTCCTTACCAAATATGGAGATGACAGGTCTCTAGCCACTTTAATAAATGACCTCTCCAATTTGAGAATAGAGCATAGGGAACCAATAAAGGAGTTTAATGCTCGATTCAACAAACTCCTAAATAAAATCCCCACCGCTTCGAAACCAAGTGAACAAATTAGGAGCGAATGGTATATTACTGCCCTCCCTTCCAACATAGCCATTTTTGTTGACAGGGCTGGCAAACCTACCTTAGCTGAAAATATGAAGGAAGCACTTGCCGTTGAAAAGCGTATTAATGCTCTAGAGAAGAAAGCAGCCTTAGAGGATAGAAAATCCAAAAAAGTTTCATTTAAAGAAGATTCTAAGAAAAAGACCCCAAAGGACCCATACGACATGGAAGGTTTACAAAAAGTCCTCAAAACATTGTCTAATGAAATGGTTGAGATTAAAAAACAGGTGGCTGAAACTTCAAACAAAAGACCATTTAGAACTTTCAAGAAAACTGAAACAAAGCCACCCAATGTTATATCTAATGCAGACTCAGAACAGGATGAAGAGGAAGAGGAAACAACTTCTCAAACAGATGATGAAGAAGAAGTAGTTGAATGCCACGGCATGTGGGATTTTATACTCCCAAACTCTGACACTGAGAATCAAGAAGAAGCATTTCCTGTTACTACAAGAAGTAAAATCGCTTCTGAACCTACTCAAACAACTACAAAAAAGAGGAGTGCAGGTGCTGCCACACCAAAAGAAAAAGTTCTTCCAAAAAAGTCTCCGGTAGCAGCCCCTCAAAACCAGCCTCCAATTTCTAATTCTCCTTCGACATCTAAGACATTAGTGGTATCTGACTCCATGGAGTATAATATTGTTGATGATATGAAAAAGACTAAGGCAAACATAACCATGTTTGAACTAAGTAAGTTAAAACATCAGCAGAAATTACTCCTAAGAGAATTTAATGTTGTCCCCTCTTCTCCTCTTCCCAGTTCAAAAGCTGCTAATGATTCAGGACAACCCCCTCCAGATATGGTCGAAGCTACCGATTCGGTTCTGATCGGAGATAGATCCAATTCTCATACCCCACCTTTCTTGCTCACCTATGAAATCTATAATCGAAATCTGCATAACTGTTTAATTGATTCAGGGGCTTCATCTAATATTATGCCAGCTTCAGTTTGTTCTAAACTGAACATAGAACCCCAGAAGTCCGCTATTCACATTGTACAGTTAGACAGAACCAAAGTACAGGTTATAGGAGAAATTAATTCCGTGACTATCAGGTTGTCTGCTGATCCCAGAATAGTACAGAGAATAGATATTTTGATAGCTGACATACCTGAATTCTATGGCTTAATTTTGAGCAGGGATTGGTCTGAAAAACTCCATGGATACATTTCCACGGATTGGTCACATATGTGGCTCCCCTACAAGGGTAAGCCAAATCAAATAAGGATCGACCGTGAGAAACACATGACCCACACAGTAACCGATTTCGAACAAGAAAACCAGCCTGTGGCCTTCAACAACAACATTTTGGGAAATTATTCCTCAGAATCATTCTTTGGCAACTTTGTTGCCCAATCTTCCCCTTTTTCAGTTAACCATTGTACATCTCAAGTAGAAAATTTTTCACAAACCAATTTATCCAAATGCTTCAATGCAAATCAAAAGGATGTAAATATTTTTGTTAATTCTCCTTTATTTTGGTCTTTGTATTTTGATGGCTCTAAGTCCAGCGAGGGCTCAGGAGCAGGTTGCATTTTGGTTAGTCCGCAAGGCGAAAAGACGATGCTTTCCTGTAGATTAGAATTTGAATGCACCAATAACACGGCCGAATACGAAGCTCTAGTGCAGGGATTATATAAGGCAATTGACCTTAAAGTCCAATATATAAAAGTATTCGGCGATAGTGAGATCATTGTTAAGCAGGTAAGGAATACAATTCATTGCCTTTCAAGTCACCTTAAGCATTATCAATCGCTAGTGCAAGATCTTACTTCGCATTTCTCAGCATTCAACATTTCTTCAATTCCAAGATCACAAAACTCAGCAGCTGATTTACTAGCCAACGTAGCTTCCAAACTCCTCCCTTCCGAAGACTATAGTCTTGATAGATTTTCTATAGAATTAATTTTTAGACCTTCAGTTCCCGATAACATCACCAACTGGAGGGTTTTCAACCATGACGAGGACATCTTGCAATTCTTAACCTCTGAAAAATCCTATGACAATCAAATCATTGAAGAAGATGAGCATGATTCTCAAATGAAAGAAACATCTCAAGATAACGCGATTCCTAAGCCTGTAGTAAAGCTCGAAGACCTTTATGACATTAAAGATAGGTTCAAACCTGTAATTAATGCAAAACTCCAAAGCTCTACTCTTAGGTTTGAATCGATTAATTTGGGAACAGCTCAAGCTCCTCAAAATATCAACTTAGGACTAGGACTTTCTCTAGAAGAAAAGGAAGCATTCATCAAACTCTTAAGGAAAAACAAGCAAGTTTTTGCTTGGAAGTATGACGACCTCAAGACATATGATACATCTATCATACAACATACTATTCCTATGCTTCCCAATCAAAAACCGATCCAGCAGAAGTTAAGAAAAATACATCCAAATTTGGAGAGCCAGATAAAGTCGGAACTTAATAAGCTCTTAAAAGCTAAGATTATCTTCCCTGTCCGACACTCAAACTGGGTCTCCAATATGGTACCAGTCAGGAAGAAAAACGGCGACATCCGAATCTGTATTGATTTCAGAAACTTGAATAAGGCAAGCTTAAAAGATAATTTCCCACTGCCTACCATGGAACAAATCCTCCAATCGGTAGCAGGATCTGAATTGATGTCCTTTCTCGACGGTTTCTCAGGATATAATCAAGTGCTGGTTCATCCTGATGACCAATTAAAAACCACATTCAGAACAAAATGGGGGACTTATGCATATCAAAAGATGCCTTTTGGACTCATAAATGCAGGAGCAACATTCCAAAGAGCTATGGATACAGCCTTTAGAGGGTTAATTAATCGAACAGTAGTCGTCTACCTCGATGATATTACTGTATATTCTAAGAAGAGATATAATCACTTGCATGATTTAAATCAGATTTTTCAACGATGCAAAACATATGGTATCTCTCTTAACCCGAAAAAGTCTTTCTTTGCTCTTAACCAGGGTAAGCTTTTAGGGTTTATTGTATCTAAGGATGGCATTTATGTAGATCCTGATCGAATTAAGGAAATTTCTGAAATTCCTTTTCCACACAACAAAAAATCGATGCAGTCGTTTCTAGGACAGATTAATTTCGTTAAACGATTTGTTCCAGATTTTTCACAGATTGTACTACCACTACAAACGATGATTAAAAAGAATTCAACCTTCAGATGGGGATTAGAAGAAAAGCAAGCTTTTAATGACATTAAGCAATCAATAATCAATGTCCCAGCTCTGAATACTCCAAATCTTTCTAATCATTTTACATTATATACCATTGCATCCGACTTATCTTACGCAGCAGTGCTCACCCAGTTGAATGATGACAATTTGGAAGCGCCCATCTCGTTCTTCAGTTCAAACTTTCAAGGCGCCGAATTGAACTATTCCGATATTGAGAAACAAGCTTTTGCTGTCTTTAAAGCAGTCAAACATTATCGACCCTTTCTTTTAAAAACCCATACTAAAGTGATAGTTCCTTTCTCAGCAGTTAGGCAACTATTAATCCAAAAGGAATTGGGTGAAAAGAGGGCAAATTGGGTCGCAGCTCTCCAAGAATATGATCTAGAAATAAAGCCAGCAAACTTTGTTAAAGGTCAAGGTTTTTGCAGGATATTAGCAGGAGCATCAAACATTCCGGAATCAAGTGATACAGAGCAAACCCAAGAAGTTAATCAGCTAAGTATTCCCGATTCCGAATCTCAATATGCAGATCTGATCTTTTATTTAAAGAATGGTTATGCACCTACCAATTTGTCCTACAAGAACAAAAGGGCCATTAGATTGAAAGCTAAAAGTTTTTCCATTATTGATGATGTGCTCTTCAGAAGAAACTATGATTCTGTCCTATTAAGATGCCTTGAGAAACCTGAGGCTCAAAAGGTTTTGCAGGAGCTACACGACGGACCAGCAGGAGGACATTTCGGAGCTGATACAACAGCTCATAAAGTCATTCATGCTGGATACTATTGGCCTACTTTGTTTAAGGACGCTCACGAATATGTAAGGAAATGCATCAAATGCCAAACTGCCAGTGGAAGACAACAAAAACCAGCTTTCCCTTTGCAACCAATCAACATTGAACAGCCTTTTGAACAATGGGGATTGGACATCATTGGAGAAATTAATCCTTCTTCTTCCAGGCAGCACAAATATATCCTTACAGCAACTGATTACTTTACAAAGTGGGTAGAAGCAGTTCCGTTAAAGACAACAAACTCTGAGGCGATCATTGAATTTATAGATCAGTTCATCATTACCAGGTTTGGTGTTCCAAACGCTCTTGTCTTTGATAATGCTTCTTACTTCTCAGGCAATGCAATGATTGATTTCGCTATCAAAAGAGGGTTTAAATTAAAGTATTCTGCTAACTACTACCCTCAGGGCAATGGCCTAGCAGAATCAACTAATAAGAATCTAATCAAAATCATTAAGCGAACAATCGAAGAGAATCATAAGAACTGGCATAAATCCTTGGTATTTGCATTATGGGCAGATAGGATAACACAGAAAGCTTCCATAGGGACCTCTCCGTTTAATCTTGTCTACGGAAAAGAAGCAATCGTACCAACCAATCTTCTTCTTCCATCTCTAGCCCTAGTGCAATTTATTGACGAAACTCCTTCTTCCTCTATCCAGTTTAGATATGATCAAATTCTCAAACTTGAAGAAGAAAGAGAAAAAGCCAAGGTTACACACGCAAAACATCAGCAAGTCATTAAAGCAGCTTTTGATCTAGCCTCATCTAGTCCTAAACAATTCCAAGTCGGAGATCTAGTCCTGAAATGGGACAAAGCCCATGAAGACAAAGGTAAACATTCCAAGTTTCAGAAACTGTGGCTTGGACCATTTCAGATCTGTGAAAAAATAGGCCATTCCACTTTTATACTGCAAAATCTATCAGGGGTGAGAGATTCTCTCCCTGTCAATGGTCTAATCTTGAAGAAATTCTTTAATTGAGGAGGTAACCCCTTCTCTTTGTAGTTTGATAGTTTTTATATAGTTTGTAGGATTTGTAGAAATAAGGATGTGGGACATCTTCCATTGACCTTTCGCTGTAATTTAAAGTTGTCTCGCCACGACACTATTAGTATTTACTTTTGGATAATAGCGTCTTAAACCAAGAGAGATCATTTCTAGGAAATTAGATATCTTTTTATTCTGAACATCACAGTCTAACTTTTGTAAACTTCACTCTGAACGAAGTTCTATGAGTCATCTTGGGTTTTCAAAATTAGTCTCCAAAGGTTATCTATATTAAAATAGGAGCTAATCCATCTTCAGCATCTTTAACTCTTAAACCTGTCATCCATTTACTCTTAAGAAGATAGTTGTTCATCCCATTCACCAAAAGTTTATGATTACTCAGAGTGTAATTCTAAAATATAAAAGATTAAAGATAAGAGGTCTTATTACAAGCCTGCTTACCATGTTCATAGGAAAATAATTTAACTGACATTACCAAAACTGCATATCAAACAGGGTAATGGCTTGAAATTTCAAGACAAGGGGTCTCATCACGAGCCAGCTTGTTCAGTTTGATTACTACCCGTGAATGGCATTGTCATTATCTGGCCACCAAACCAGGACAATGGCTTTTATCTTAAGCAAAGAAGAAAGTGAAATTCAAAAAAATTACGAAAATATCTTTTGAATTCATTCTGTTTAGTCACACTCTTAAGTGAATGGAACAATGGACAACAACATGGTTAAAAGGTAACCCTGCCGAGACTATGAACGTTTGCTGGCAGCAGAGGCTCTACCTGTGACAGAGGAGTTTATTTTAAAAAGCTGATATGGAAAAGTTTTCTATTTTACCTTTATGAACCGATAAAGACTTGTTTTAAAACTTAAAGTACATTTATAAAAAGAGGAAGTCAAATGAAGAAACCTGTTTTATTCAGAATCAATAGACATCTAGTTATATTAGAAATTTCCTTTCCTTTATAAAGATTCTATTTGAAAAGGTGTAAGTATATTTATTAGTCCAGAGATAACTGGTTCTACCAGCGAATCGCCAATTGTTGTGCCCTACAACAACCCCCCATTTCATAACATTTTTATCACAAACAATTAACATATGAAATGGGTCCCTTTTAAAATTTTAATTGGCATTAATGAATTTGTTCAGAAAAGGTATGATAATCAAATGAATTTGTGAATATAAAGCCTTTTTGAACAAATAATAAGCAATTTTTGGTTAAGTCCGAAAAGCAATCGCAAGATCATTTGCTACCTTGGTTCTTTCCGATGCGATATCGCTATCGGCCATCGGCGATAGCCAATGCACACACAGAAAAAGCACATGTCTTTTCCCGATGCGACACAATATCGGTGATCAACTATCGGCGCTGCTTCTTATGAAAAGTGTTTTAAACTTCGACCCGATGCGATATCGCTATCGGCAGTCGGAAGAATCCCATACATCTTCATAAGACGTTCAGATCTTTTCCCGATGCGATAAGATATCGCTATCGGTAGTCGGTAAATCAATTGATATACATTTAGGGATTATGTTCGCACGCTAAATATGATGCAATGTCGCAATCGGCATTCGCCAAGATCTTTCCCAAATGATAATGTCACTCACACCCCCGATGCGATGCGATGACTCTTAATGATGACCTGAATTCCTAAAAGGTGATTATTTCAAAGCTTTAAAGTTATATTTAAATCCGATTTGACAAAAGCACAAATTTCAAAATGTCGTTAAGTAAAGGGATAAGGTAATGCATGCGTATTTAAAGCTTTGCCCCTTCGAATTAACGAACAATTACGATTAGACCTTTGAAAAAATCTGTTGCACGCTTTAAGGGGTCATTCGGTTTAATAACTTAAGTAATGGTCATTTATGGAGCTGCAGGCTGTAAAATCACCATCATTGCATCTGCGGTGCCCTCTCAAATCATTAGATCCGCAGCCACTTTTAGAAATAATCTCACCACGCTTCAAATAATATATCTATCCCGTTATGGATTGTCATTGTTATTTCCTTGTTACGATTTCTCTTGCATTTGTGTATAGAATTCAACCAACGAGAGAAGTCTGAATATGATGGGAAAGAAATTCAAGAAGGTGGCAGGTTCTACTGCGACACCTGTCTCAGGCCAAGCTGCTATAGTTTCAAAGAAAGGCTTAATCTCAGACACTACATGCACTGGTCTTCCTAGCACTACATGGCAAGGTACATACAATTTGCTAGAGGCAGAGCAACCAGAAAAGACAGTAACTGAGGCTAGTGTGGATGAATTAAGGAAGTCCGAGGCAACTCTCAAAGATTTGGCCGACTCCTTTCTGCACAGAATAGCAGCCAGAGAACAAGTCCTGCCATATACTGATGTGGTACGCTGGGCAATTGAGGAAATCACCCTCACTGATAGAACCTTTCATACAAAGGATGGAATGATTTTCGGTTCCTTCAAGCCTGAAGACTTGAGACAGATGTATCATTTGCCCAAACTTGAGCAAGTCTATAACAGAGCCTTTGTGGAGAAGTTCGCGAAAGAGAATGAATCGCCATCCGAACCTCTCCGAGATTGGAGGCAAAATCCAGCTAAACACAAGCATGATATGTCGGGTAAGTACTCCAATGCTTCTTTGGCTTCACCTTATTGCTATGCTGGGATTATGATGTGTAGATTGTGGGGATTACATGACTCTGCAAATATCCATATTGATATGGTTCCCTTAATGGAAGCGGACGTCAATAGTATAATCATGGATTAGGCCACTATTCTGTCTGATAAATTGGTCATAGCTATTCGTGAGTTTAGGGCCAAAACCAGAGTCACCGAGAGGAAAATCCCACCCTTCTATTACTCTGCCTACATTATGGATACCCTTTGTTTTAATTCTGAATTTCCTGTCCTTGGTTGGAGATGGACCACCCATGACCCAACACCCATTCACTTGTACCATCGGAAATTATGGAAACCTTCTCATAAAGACCATTTGTATCAAATCTGCAATGGTTTCATGGTGCCCGTTCACTATTCTATTTTTGACAGACCTATCCCAAGAATTTCCTATGAAGCTTCTTTTGACCTACCAGCCGTAGCCCATTGGTTCGGCGAAGAACATTTTACCTATATTAGAGTTTTTGGAAGCAAGGCTAGGCCACATGTCCTCCCCCTGTACATCCCAGATAAATTGTTAGCCCGGGAAATCTCCTACCAGATTATGTCTGAGGGTGTCACACAAACTCTCAAAGAGGAGAAAAAGAGAGGATGGCCCTCTTTTCCTTTAAGAATTGGAGTTTATACGCTGCTAAATTACAAGCATGCAGAAAAGGAAGCAGCAAAACTCCAAATGATATCCCTGGCTTCTATTCCAAATAGACTCTATGATCCAAAAAAGACTGCTTTCATTGCCTTGGAACAGGCCAAACTGTCAAAGGTTGTTCATCAAGAAGATCAGTTTGACGACCTGTTCATGAGTGCCGATTCAATAAGCCAAGTCAGACAACTTGCTTCACTGAGATATGAAGATGTGGAGTTAACTGAATTTAATAAACTTAGAAAGCAAAGGTTGCAAACTTTGCCTCTAGATTTATTATCCACAACCCCAACATCCTCCTCAAGCGAGTCTGGTCAGCAGCAAATACACCTATCTCCTGTTACAACTAAAGAGTATGATAAACAACAGGAGGAAAGGCAAAACAAGCTGCAAGCAGAGAAGCATAGAAGAGAGCAGATAGAAAGGCAGCAAAAGGCACAAAAGGATCAAGAGCAAAGAAAACAAAAGGAGTTAGAAGAATAGAGGAAAAGAGAAGAAGAAGAGAAGGCAAAGAAAGAACTGGAAGATAGGCAGAAAAGGGAATTGGAGGAACAGCAGCAAAGAGCACAAGAGGAGCAACAGCGGAAGGCATTCGAGGAACAGCAGAGGATTGAACGAGAGAAAGAACAGAGTAAAGCTCACACAGAACAAAGTGAGCAAATCTCTACTGATCCTGAATTAATTAAAGAATGGAACCAATTTGATTCCATTATAAGTGGTAAGGAAGCCTCCAAAGACTCAGACGCCTCTAAAACAAATAATGCTCCCGATACTACTTCTTCTCCGGTTCTAGAAGGAACCAGCGGCCCACCCATGGTACAGAATGTTGAGGTAATCACTCAAGACCCATCCGATCAAATTGATCTTCAGGTAGAGGAAATTCCTCCCCTAGACATTTTCTACAGCCCAAAGCATAGAGCCGTTGTAAGGCGCTCTAGGAAAAGACGAAGGCTTGATCAACCTTCTATTTCACCTGAGCAAACAGTCACGGGCAATGTGGTCTGGAAGGGAGAATTAGATCCCTCTGAAGATCTGACAAAGCTATCGCAATTTGCGGGAGCTTATTCAGCGGCAACTATTGACAAAGCCTCAGAAGTAAGTCTTCTTTTGAAGACTAAAGAGCATGAGATATATGCATTGCAGGCAGAAGTGATAGAGGCAAGAAATAAGGCAGCGCAGTTAGAGGAACAGTTGTTGGCTCAGCAGCAAGAAAATAATTCGTTAACCCAGCAGCTGCTAATCGAAAAACAGAGGATAGACCAAAGTGGCATTCAGAAAGCACAAGAATTGTCAGAGGCATTATCTCAGTTAAAGGCATCGAATGAGCTGATGATGAAATCTAAAGACGAGCAAATAATTCAGCTATCAGCACAGCTCGAAGGTATTAAGAGCGCCCAGAGTATTGATGATTTCAGAACAGAGGCAACTCGAATAAACAGCGCATTGATATCTCAAATCAGGCTCTTGTGCCAACAACTTGTTGACGCTGAATCACTTTGTGAAACATCTATAGCAGTGTGTGAACAAATAGAGAAAGCCAGGAGTAAGTTGGATCAGGCTGAAGATGATATAACAGAATATATTGAATGGCAAGACACTCCAGAAGGGCAAGCAGCAAACTTGTCCCGAATCCATGTAACATACAAGGACATACTTTTCATGGAATGGAACACACAGGTGATGAAAGCAGAAAGAGCAGCCTCCAGATGCAAAATGATTGCCAACAACATGATCAATCTAGTTAATGATACATTGTATCTGGCAAACATGATTTCACAATGCACACCTGGAAACATAACAACAGCAAACATGCTGGAGCACAGGAATTACCTTGATCTGGAGAAACAAGGGCGGTTAATTGCTGTAGTAAATACCTTGACCGCCGACGCATACTGGCTTTTCCTGATTAAACCACATTCTCAAAGGTCGGCTCTTAACTGTCTAACAGATGCTCTCCGATACCTGATTGCCGACATTCAAGATGCCACATATGATGCACAGCTAACTTCATGCCTCAATACTCCACCAGAAGTAGAGCCAATGCTGGCGATATGTCAGCGAAGGAGTAAAGGCAAAGAGACCTCTGAATGAAGCATCGTCGCCGACTGCCAAATCACCAGAATACAAGATGATGTTTGTTAATGCCGATTTAGTAGTTTTTCAGTTTTAGATATTTAGATATTTAGATTAGCATAGTATTTATAGACCCTTTCATTGTTTTGGAAATGGTCGTAAAATTTTGTAAAAGACTTAAAGGCTGAAGTTTGCACTATTGTGCTTCAGTCTATATTCTTTTTGAAACTCGACCATTGGTTCTTAATTTTGCTTAGAAGGTTGTTTTAAGTAAATTGTGCACTACTGTCGTTTGCTTGGAATGCTTTCTGGTTTGAAGGAAGGACCGCAACATAGTGATTAATATACTGGATTGATCAAACAGCTTACATGGTACTATTATCTGTATCTGTTCTCTTTTCTATTATATGAATTGCTGTGTTATTATTTTTGCTATTGTTGGATACATGTATGCAATATAACAGCAAGTCATCATTTCATATCACTATTGAATGTTTTATGATTTGTTATCTCTCTTACTCATGCGTGTAACAATGATATAAATGACTGAGTGCAGTAATTCGCTATTATCGCTCTGCATAACTAATTATGCAGAGCAATCTTAAATGATTTAAACATTTATGCTTGTTGTTAGTGTCATCTATATGCCTGCCATTAAGCATAGATTATCAAACGCTGCATTCTCCGAATCAATAAATCCCGGGATTAGCTTATAGTTATTATATTTCTCTTGTAGTTTAGTTATTTATTTATTATCACCTTATATCGTAAATCATTCATCCATCCCGTTTACTTATAATATTTGGGAAACTGGTCCCATTATCCCTAGTCGGAGCCACTATTCCAAACGGAAAAGGAGCTGCACTAAGTTCCGGACCGGGTGGTTTCCCCGATGTTGTTGCAACGAATTTCGGGGCATCAACAAGACCTTAGAATAGGATTTCCATTTTCATTAAACACTTTAGAAAACCAACAAGAACAAAACCCCAAAAACAACATAAACTATAAGACAACGAAGTAAGAGAAAGGTTAACTAAGCACATATAGTGCACCACACTTCATCAGTTTACAATACCCGGATTGATAATTTATGTAGAGAAATTTAAGACATTAAATTGACTAGACATTTTGGCATCGTTTCCGGGGAAGTGTAATTAGGAGACCTTATTTCTTACATCTAAAAAAAAATAATAATAATTCTTGAGTATGCTCTCCTCCTGCACTTTGTGTGATCTAGAGGATCAGAAAAAGGATTGTTAAGTAAAAAAGAAAAAATAATAATTCTTGAGTATGCTCTCCTCCTGCACTTTGTGTGATCTGGAGGATTAGAAAAAGAATTGTTAAAAAAAAAAATAGGAGACAAAATAAACTTCATCACTTCAATTGATTCAAGAAAAAAAAAAAGAGAGAGAAAAAATAAACTTCATTTCATTTCCATTTTCACTCCATGCCATCCATTTCATCAATAAAAGATTTGTCCCCCCATGATCATTTCCATTAATATTGCCTAACTATCTCTATTTAGCTAAGTGGTTGTTGTGCCAAGTTTCCGTAGCTGAAATCAGTTTCCGCAGCTGTAATCAGTTTCCGCAACCACCACTCTGTTTTTCAAATTTACAGTCAAGATGTTAGTGCAATAAAATGAAAAAGAAGGTATGACTAAGCATATGCTATGAAGACATGTACATGGAGCATCTACAGACATCAATAGGGAGAAATTGAGTAGGGGCTAATAGACAAACAAAGACAAGGGGCCTCGGCATTTCTCTTTAGAGGCTGAAATTTATTATTGTTAAGGTGGATTGAGCTCCTTGTTTGAGGACGGAATCATGCATTTTTGGAGATAACGCTCCAAGTGTGTCACTTCCTCTAAAGCTAAGTTCCATGCCCTATCTCTCTTCAGCGTGCACCTCAAAGTTCCCTTTCTAATCCATAATCAAATCTGTAGGTGAGGTACATCAACATCCAAAGTAATCCATCAAAAAAAAAAAAAAAACTCTTCGAGGGAGGGGTAGCTTGTTAGATGGGATACTATTGTTTCTGTTTCCACTAGCCCTGTAATCCTATCAATTAAGCCAATCAATCCTGTTTGTCCTTCCTGCCCATGCCATGCCATTTATCAATACGCAACAAGATGTGTGTATTGTTCTGTGCATTCATTTTTTTTGGATTGTTAGCATGATTAATTTGTGGACTATTCACTCCTGCTTCAATAATGGGGTAAAGCAAACTGAAAGGGTCATGGTCCGAATGTATATCTAGAAAAAGCTCACTTGTTATGGCGAACTGAATGGGGCCTGCTCACTGACTACGAACTGAATACGGACTTATTCGTGCTTAATGCGGATTGAAGTAAGTAAAGGGTAGTAAGGGTTTGTTCAGAGGCTGCTGCATGGCATGTAAGGTTCTAAGAGGTTCAGCAAATAAAACCACCAGAAGGTCGAATGCAACAAGTCGTAATAATTCAGAATAGCAAAAAATGTTAACTCAGAAAAACGCAAAACCTGAAAAATGTCAAATTTAAAACATTCGATTTAACCAAACAGAGATGAATTTAGAAAAACTAAAACATGGGTGTTTTTTCTAGGTGAGTCAATTAGATAACCCAGAAACCGTTTGAAGGAATTTGTGGCGGTCTGGGAGAAATCTTCGGTTCTTTGGAGCCTCTTTTTTTCCACCGCGTGAAGAAAAATGGAATTTGAGTTAATTAACTGACAGTTTGATGTATTCCATGTGCCTGAAGAAGGAGAATTCCAATTTGGTTATGTGATGGCACCTACTCCACCTCTACCACGTCTTCCACCCTTTGCCACCACGTCCTCTGCCCATATGCCACCCGTTGCAATTCATTAAAACCCGTTAAATAGCAGTTTCAATCCAAGACGGCTCTCCATTACATGAACTGGTTGGATATGGCTCTTCACAGCCGATTGATAGACGTGGCATGAACCTTTCTAGCATTCAATCTTGATGAATAACAGCCTTGTGATTAATCCTCAAGTTTAACTCATATTTGACTGCACTTTTACACTCCACCTGTAATCATGATAAGTGACCGGTTTCATTACGGCTCCTCCCCACCGCATAATTTCTGCAACCATTTTATAAACATGTCTACACCTCCTCCGCAGCAGTTTAGTTTAAAGTTCTATTGGGTTCATTCCATATCTCCATTGTTCTATTGAAGCACGATTGCATCTCCACTTTGTCCATATTAGTCTCCTTCCCATTTCGTGAATCCACCACGGCTGCCTGTCTTCTGTTTTCCGCTGACAGTCTCTGAATCTTGTTCACCCCCGCTACCTATTGTCCAGTTTACATTTTCAGTCATTGTTGTCTTTTTCGTAAACCCCGTAACCCAGCTGTCTTACCTCTGTTAAACCCTCACAGGCAGACAAATTTTAAACAGAGTAAAGGATGGGTCAGTTGTTAAGGGCAGAACCGGAAGGGCCTAAGTCTATGAAAGGGCCAAATAGTTGTGATCATGGTTATAGGTTGTTCATCAACTATAAATTCATCAATAAAACTGTTTTTCTCCATTCACAGTGTTCCTACATACAGACAATGAAAAAAAAATTCAAAATTGATGATCGACTGTTTTAGCCACTTTCCGCAGCTAGCCCAACTTTTTGCAGCTAGCCCAACTTTCCGCAGCTAGCCCAACTTTCCGCAACTGTTTTGTTAAACTCTAGGTTGCAGGTGTCATTAAGCAAAAAAAGCCACATGGGTAGCTAGGGGAATGTCAGTACATGGATGGTGTCCTATTCATTTGGTCAAATTTGATGAAAAAGACCCCGGTCAAAAGGAAGTCAAATTGTGTGTTATCACTAAGTCGCCACACTAAGTCACTGCATGTCAAGAAAAAAATAATAATTTTGAATCAATGAAATGAATAAGTTATTTGCTCACTTTTCTGAAGGTATTGATTAATTTTGGATTGATGATGAAAAATGAATGGCTAACTTTGTATCCAAGATTTTTAGCTACAGAATTGTGCACATTCCGCAGCTAAAGTCCAATTCCGCAGTTGTTCTCCAATTCCGCAGCCAGAAAAACCTCATTATTCAAATCAGCCTAACTTTTTCATACAAAATCAGATTTTGATGATTTAAGTACCATTGGAAAGATCTCAACAAGATCTACACAATGATAAATCCATCATTTGAGTTTGAAAGGGCAAATAATGAAATGAATTGCTGAAAAGAAGCAACATCAACTTGAGGCACTAATTCCAAATCAGGTATAAATTCTTTTGATTTTTCCTTTGAGAACTTGTTTCATTAATACAAATTCTTAGTTTTGTGTGTAAATATCATAACTAGAGATATTGGCCATCTCTCTCCTTTGATAATCTTACATTCCATTGCAGAAAAAGTATTAGTTTTTTTTGCAGGTTTCAGGAGGAAGGACAAATGACTACAAGAGAATGGTGTCTCTCTAAGAGAATGGTGTCTCTCTAAGAGACCAATTTGTTTCTTAAGAGGATGATCAACAACAAAGAGGAAATATGCCGATGCAAAATCAGATCCAAACACTTGAAAAACTTTCAGATACTATTGTCTCCATCACATCCATACTTCATAATAAACCATTCACCTCATTCCACTCCATACTTTCCATTTACATTCACATACACTTTCCATCTCTTTTTGTCCATTCATAACCCACAAATAAAAGCAAGAGGCTCATTCACATGCTTATTGCCCATTGCCATTTCTGCTCTCCATTTCCATTTTCCATTTTCATTTTCCATTCCTTGTCATTTTCATTCCGCAAATAAACCCTGCTTCAATGCAAATTATTGAGTCCATAGTCCTTTGAGTCTAAGTTCTTTGTAAAAACACCTTGAGGCTTGCATGCCTTAATGGCAAGTCCTCATGCTGACAAACAATGGGAATACATTAATGTCCCTTGTTCATCAGATCTTCTAGGTGACTTGACTTCAGCAAATTCATTCGTACCTAGCAAGATATGTTTGGGCATCTTGACTCTCATTGTCATCAATGGTGAGAATTCTCGTGTTGACTAGTGGCATCCATTAATGGCCACTAAGCCAAAAATTTCCTACTATGTTCGACATCAGAACATCTTTTCACATAGTAGGAATTGTGCCAATGAGTTTTGAAGACATGAAGACTATTATTTTCAGCATTTTGGAGCAGATTCAACAAGTTTTAGTAGAAGCAATAAAAAGTCATCTTATCTCTCTATCCATGACTCCTCTTGTTCATCCACTTGAAGAAGAATATGATCAGAATTTTTTTCAGCCACCACACATACAACTCATCCATTCCAAAGGGTAAGTGAAGGTACGCCATTTTCTAACTTTTGACCATAGAATTCCATAAAAAGCTAGAATGATAATTGTTGGAAAAACATTTCTCTTCCTCATTTCATAAAATTGCCAATACCATCAGTTGGGGGGGGGGAATACATTCATATTCATATCTTGCCATGTCCATATCATATTCAAGAGCTCACATACTTCCAACATATATTAATTATTACATTGCTATTATGAGCATACAATGGCTTTTGAAAAAATTCTTAAAGGATAAATTGGATACAAACAAAATCCTGGTTGTCACACAAGAACCAACCATCATGCAATCCAATAAAGATATATTTTGCAACAATAATCAAAATATCATTATGCAAAATTCAAAGACCAAAATAGAAGGCAACAATAAAAAAAAAATGGTTGTAACACAAGAACCAACCATGTTGCAATTCAAGTGAAACACTTTGCAGAAATATGAAGTTATCAAATGATATCATGCAAAGTTAAGCCAAAGCTCAAGGATCAAAAGAGTTAATATAATATATATTGCATGAGGACATGCAATAGCTTCAGTTGGGGGGTATGTTGAGTCTTGAAAATGTCATTCATTTCCATTACACTTTCACTATTATGTCCATTATATCACCTCCATTTCACTACTATGTCACAACATTCATCCCACTTTCATTATCATTGGGCCACCTTTATGTTTTTCCAATCTTTATTATTTCTAAGCCTTTTAAGTGAATTTGTGGTTAAACATTAGAAAATAATGTGCATATGCTTATACCTAACAAATGGGTTGAGATTGTTGACATGTGTAGGTTGAAAGGAGGCTTCTAGAAGACCCTTATGTGGCACTCTAAGGCCAAATTCGAATTTGGTTGGAAAGAATCATGGGATCATGAGGATATGTGTCACATCTCCTAATTGTATTGTAACTCTAAGAAGACATGTGTCTTATCAGTTCCTATTTTGATTAGGACTCTAGAGGTAGAGGGAGAGATTCATGGATTATCATTAATGAGATGGCTCTCATCTTTTTGTATAAATAGGAGATCTCTCTCCTTCATTTGTTAGTCCTTTTTAGCTTGTTAGTCCCTAGTTCTTAAGTTTGTAGTTCTTCCTTGATGGCTTTTGAAAGCTTTGGAGGACTTTGTTGTACTTTGTACTTTTGAAGAAATTGAATAAAGCTTTGATGTTCTCAACATGGAAGGAGATGTGAAGTAGATGTCATGGAGTATATGAGGATGTAAGGTAGAGTAGATTTCATTTTGTAAATATTGCTTTGTAGAATGTAAGGTAGAGTAGATTTCATTTTGTAAATATTGCTATGATTTGATTTGATTGCTTTCAAGTTTGATAGATTAGATTTTTCATTCATGCAATTTTAATTCATGCAAGTGTGTTCAATTTTGCTTTGATTTCATAGGTGGCAGAGGGCCCCTGCCTTGTATAGTTGTCATTTAATTTTGCATTTAATTTTGTTATGCTTATGTATATTAGTTGTACATGAATTGCTTTCAAGTTGATTGTAGATTAGTGATGCACATAGCCTTTTAATGACTAATGACATGATAGAATCATCTTGTCCTTTTGCTGAAGCAGCAAAGATACTGGGTCTCATAGTCACTAGCTCATTGTTTGGTTATTGCATTTTATTTTGATTGAACTAATGACATGATAGAATCATCTTGTCCTTTTGCTGAAGCAGCAAGGATATTGGGTCTCATAGTCATTAGCTCATTGTTTGGTTATTGCATTTTATTTTGATTGAACTAGTTGTATATTTACACTTTTGTTTAAATACTAACTCCATCAATAACATGTTTTAAGTTCTTTTGAAGTGCTAAGTTTTGGAAGTTACCATTAGGGACATAGGCCTTGTCTTGAAATCTTTATCCATACTTGTCCTTTAAAAGTATTCTTAAGACCTTAGAGTAGGATTTCCATTTGCATTAAACACTTTAGAAAACCAACAAGAACAAAACCCCAAAAACAACATAAACTATAAGACAACGAAGTAAGAGAAAGGTTAACTAAGCACATATAGTGCACCACACTTCATCAGTTTACGATACCCGGATTGATAATTTATGTAGAGCAATTTAAGACATTAAATTGACTAGACAGGTACCCCGAGAACCCATCAATGAAAGAATATGCTTCCTGACCACCTACATTGTCCAACACCTCATCTGTGAACAAATTTGGCAATGGATCATGCACACACTTGTCATTCAATTTTTTGAGATCCGCACATATTCTTATTTCGTCCTTTTTCTTCTTCTCTTACACCACCATCAGGCTTACCTAATCAGATTCTTCCACAGACTTAATGATGGTTGTCGCGAGCATCTTGTATACTTCTACGCGGACCTTCTCCTTGTATTTTGGATTTAAGTGGAATGACCTCTACTTAACTGGCTTCACGTCGGGCTTTAACGTGATCTTCATTACCCCTAAATCTCCGATTATTCCTTTCAAATCCGTAAACTTGGTCGGGAATAAGTCTTGATATTGAAGGAGTAATTCAACAACCTTATCCACCATCGCTTCATCCCAGTAGTCTCCAATATTCACGAACTTAGGTTCCACTTCTATACCATTATTCACCTGCTTAGTCTTCACCATTTTGGTTATGTTAGGTTTCTCAATATGTGGTCCTTGAACCTCGTGGTGGCCTTTCGTCTCTGGAATTTTAATTTTCCGTGGATCTTCATCTTCTTCTTCAGAAATTACATTGTAGTATTCTAGTGTGCAACTTAGCTGAGTAGCCCATTCAGGTTGCGCCAGGTCTACATGATCCTGTGGAATCCTAAAGATGGTGGCTTTTACTTCTTGTAGTGATTCTTCAATATAGTCAAATCCATCCTCAAAACTAAGGGTCATCATGAACCCTTCACTTAGGGTATCCCATTTGGCGGTCCCATGGCGAAGCTCTGTTTCTATATACCAGTTCATCGATATAACATTGAGTGTATGAAAAAATAGGTGCACCCATTCAGGTTGTGTCTTTTCTCCATATGCTTGCACCCACTTGGCCAGATGCGTGTGGATCATCCCGTCCATTATACTTGTCTGTTAATCTCACCCTAGGCTTCCCAAATCATGTGCACATCATTCTCCTACATTTGCGCCAGTCATCAAAGCTTCCTTTGTGCGTACCCCACCATCTCATGGGTGTAGTGCGTAGTACCTAGTCCAAGGCCTAGAAGTGTTCTTTTTCTGGCACCTCCCTTTCAAATTTATCCAAGAAGGTATCTACCTCATTTAAACCATCATAAGTAGGCATATCTCTTACTTCTGTCGATACACAGTGTAGTGACCTTGTCATCATATTATAATTTAGTGTAGTTACTTCATGTAACTGATTCTACCATCGCTCTATCTCCTCATCAGAATCTGAAGTATAGGAGCTCTCGCGCTCCCATGAAATCTGCCCATCCACGGTGGGATTCACCCAGTCTTTCTCTCGCATTGTTATCTTGTAGATGCAGTCCAAATCATCATTACTTTCATAGTCACACATCAGATCCATATAGCATGATCCTTCAGCAAGGTCCAGGGGTATAATTACGCGTAGTGATTTCTTCTCAAAAGTAATATTGCACTTCTTCAGATTAATCACCCCATTCATGTCAGTGGCCCAATCAATTCCTAAGAGCGTGGGGTAGGGATTGCTATCATCAACAATCTCTATCACTTCAAAGTCTTCCAGCGTGCTCGCTCCCTCAATATCCACAGTTATTCCCTGCAGTCATCCCATGGGTATTATTTTCTGCTGGTTCACCATTCTTAGCTGAATTGGAAACTATTGAATTATAGGCATCCCCATTCTATCTCATGTATGTTTCGGTAGAACATTCGCATCCGCTCCTAAATCTAGGATGACTTGATCCATCTCATATTCTTCGATCTGCGCAGTTAGTCTCATTTCTCTTCCCGTCCTTGTATTATGCTTTCCAATCTTCTGGACTACACGCGGTTCTCTTGGCACGTTCCCAGTGCATCTGTTAATGAGTTCCTGCAATCCTTTTATAGCCTTACTGTCACACAGTAACTTCATACATGTTTCTAGGAACGTTGTGAGCATAGATGGGTCCATCTCTAGCTCGGGTCTATCTTTGCTTCCTAAAGTGGAGGCATTAGCAAATCTCTTCTTAGCTTCCATGAAGGTTTCCCGAGTGCGCTCCAAATCAAACTCCGCTTCTTTTTCCAGAGCTTTGCAAAACCAAGTACTATATTCTGGTTGTTTACCTTTGTCATCTCCAATCGCGATTTCACTTTAGAGCACAATGTTCACATTCATATCTTCCTCCCACAGCTCAGACCTCATCATCTGCAAGTTCTGAGTCGGGGGAGGTAGTAGCACTCCTTTGTCATGTATCCTAGCTATCAGCATATGACAATCTTCTATCTCATGATCAAACAAGGTACAATAAAAACACGATGGGTGTGTTGGATTCATGCAATTGTGGGCATAATGTCCTTGCCCTCCGCAATTGTATCATATCAATTGTTTGCAACCTCTTCCAAGTCCTCCTCTACCTCAGCCTCGTCCGTGCCCCTGAAATCTTGTTCGCGCCATTCCTACATTCTGGTCAAGGGGCCAAGTTTTGGCCTGAACTCTATAGGTTGGAGTTATATCCAACATTAACTCATAACTTCTACAAGTGCACTCATCATGTCCCTCTGACCTATAAAAGTTGCATAACAACTGTTGTGAATTTTGCGTATACTTTTGTAACAAGTGGCAATTGTCTATGGCATGTTTTATAGCTATTTGAAAAATCATGCACCACAAAGAAGGCACCACGCTAGGTCTTTCTTGTGCTTCCATCCTTAAAGGCATTGGTCCTCCTCCTGTGAGGTAATTTGTGAAAACCAGGTAGTGGTCCTTCTCATGACCTTGACCCTTGCATTTTACGCACCATACCTCTTCGTGCACTTCTGGTCGAGCTATCCTGTCCTGTTTTAGACTCTACATCTCAAGAAATAAATTCTTCATTTGCACGTGGATCTGCTGAACTCCCAAGTAGGGATCCTGCATCAGGGTCTCATGCAGCCTCATCACGATCTATAAGGCCTCTGCCTAAGTCATTATCTTCTGCTATGATAGTGCACTCCTTAAATGTGGCATTAGCGAAGATAAAAACACTCACAATGTTGTCCATCCATGAAATTCATATTAGCTTCACGAATCGTACATTTCAGACCCTGATCTAGCTCCCAAGGAGTCTCGCCTTATTATGAAACTAGCTCACAAAAAGATAGAAAAGATAGTTGAATGCCTTAGAATTCAGCCTCTTCAAGGGGGAAACCTCCTTAACATTACACAAAAGAACAATTCTTGGATGATTCAAATGACAAAACCTCCTTTCTATATATAGGAATATAAGGGGTCACAATATAACCAAGCCAACCTAACAATAATAATACAAAGGCACAAAAATAAAAATAGAGGGATTCTATGGGGCACAGTAATAACAATATGGGGACAATAGGGGCATAACAATATTAATAAGGGATACAACTACAATATTAATAGGGGCATCACTAGTATTATAGGGACCTAACATGCCCCTCTCCTTCAAAAAAGTGTTGTTCTCAACGCTTGAGTAGTTCTAGATGCTTCTGTATAAAATTCTCATGCTCCCATGTGGAATCTTCAGTGGATAAGTTCTTCCACTTGATGAGATACTCTTAAATGGATCGATTTCGTAGTTGTCAAGTTCTTGTCTCTATGACTACTTCCGGTTCCAATATAATTTTTCCTTCCTCGTCAAGTTTTGGCAATATTGTTTGAACTGGGAGCTTGTCGCATATAACATTCTTTAAACATGAAACATGGAAAATTGGGTGCACTCGAGAAGCTATAGGAAGCTCAAATTTGTATGTCATAGTACCAATCTTTTGCAACACCTTATACAGACCATAATACTTTGGTGACAATTTGTTATCCTTCTTAGCTTGCTTGAGGGACATTTGTTTATATGGTTGTAGCTGTAGGAATACCCAATCACCTACATCAAAACCTCTTTCACTGCAATGTTGATCTACCTATTGTTTCATTCTATTCTACGCCAATGTGAGGTTATCCTTTAAGAGTTGAAGAACTTGTTGTTGATGCTCGATGTGATGTTCCACTACTTGAACCTTAGAATTTTCTCTTAAATATGATGTGATGGATGGTGGCTGATATCCATAAAGTGTCATAAATGGGGTCATTTTTGTTGCAGTATGGAAGGAAGTGTTATACCACCATTCAGCCAGAGGCAACCATTTGACCCATTGTGTCTATTTATCAAATACAAAGCAATGAAGATATCCTTCCAAACATTTATTTACTATCTTTGTTTTCCCATCAGATTGAGGATGATAAGATGAGCTATGAGCTAACTGAGTACCAAGACAAAAAAATAATTTTGTCCAAAAATTTGCTGTAAAAATGGGATCTTTGTCACTTACAATAATCTTTTGGTTTCCATGTAGTTTTTGAATTGTTTCCATAAATGTCGTAGAAACTATAATGGCTTTAAATGGATGTGATAATGCACAAAAGTGTGCATACTTGGTAAGTCTGTCAACTACCACCATGATGACACTCTTTCCCTCAAACTTGGGTAAACCTGTGATAAAATCCATTGAAACCTCCTCCCAACATTGGCTTGGAATGGATAAAGGTTGTAATAGACCTGGTGTTTTAATTGTTTCAGCTTTATTTTGTTGGCATACTAAACATTCCACCACAAACTTTTGAATGTCCAATTTAAGGCCATCCCAAAAAATTTCCTTCTTAACCCTATGGTAAGTTTTTAAAAATCCTGAGTGCTATCCTAAGGGAGAAGCGTGCAATTCCAGAACAATCTTTTGTTTGAGTTGGGAATTCTTACAGAGGTATAAGCGATCCTTGTACCATAACGAATCATTTTTCCAACTAAATGTATCAGATGTAATGGAATCTTGTTGTAACTTTCGAATAAGTTCCCACACTTCTTCATCATTCTTCCGTTCCTCCCTTGCTTCGTTTATCCAATCCGGTTGGATAATAGAAATGGCGCACAACAATCCTTCCACATCCTCATCCTTTCTTGAGAGTGCATCTGCCACAACATTTTGCTTCCCTTTTGTATATGATTTCAAAGTCATAACCCAACATCTTTGCGACCCATTTTTTTGTTCTTCAGAGGATAATATTTGTTCTACAAAGTATTTAAGGCTATCATGACCCATTTTTACCTTGAAGTGTCTTCCCATTAGGTAGGGTTTTCATTTCTTAAGTGCATCTAGTATTGCCAACATTTCCTTCTCATAAATAGCTTTGTGTAAATACTTTCCCTTGATCGGACGACTTTCGAAAGCAATGGGTCTTTCATCTTGCATTAAAATAGCACCAATTCCATTCTGGAAGCATCACATTCCATAATAAAGGTTTTTGTGAAGTCTGGTGTATCTAAGACCGGTGCTTGGCACATTGCCTCTTTAAGATATTCGAAAGCCTTTGTTGCTTTTGGAGTCCATGAAAATGCATCTTTCTTCAACAATGTTGTTAGAGGTGCTGCTATTTTCCCATAATTCTTAACAAACTTGTGATAATACACTGTCAACCCGAGAAATCCTCATAAATGCTTTATGGATGTGAGGATTTCCCATTCCTTATGTTATCACTCAAATTTTCCTTGAAGTTGTAAAAAGAAGGAAAGGGGTCCAAGGTAACCACAAACCAACTTTTAAGTACAGAATCTAGCCAATTTGTACTCAGAGAGGGTGTTAGAAAATTATATATTACGGAGCAATGGAACACATAAAATATTGCAGAAATATAAACACAGAAAACGCATAAAACAAGAGAGACACAGATGTACGTGGTTCACCCAGTTTGGGCTACGTCCACCCCAAATAGCCAGTCCTTCCTTTCTATTATCCAGCAAAATGAAGAGACACAACCTACAGCAGATCCACTGTAATATCCTATGTTTTCTCTCACAGTCTCACCTCTCTGTTTCTCGCTCAGAGAATACACATCTATATTACACAGCCTCAAATATAATGCCCTCATACAAAGAGAGGGGTTGCCTTCTAGGGAAAAAAACCCTAAACTAAACATAAGTTCTACCGTCAGATCATCCACCTAATGAACGGCCTAGATTGACTAGAAATTACTATACTTTTACAAGGAAATTTTACATCTGTTTTTAGCTTCGGGGGCACTACCCCCGAGCCCCCACCGGGGGACCGCTGGCCCACGGACCCCCGCGGGGGGGACAAGTCCCCCCCGTGTGGAGGGGTGTACAAACTTCCTGGGGTATATATCCGGCTAAAACAAAGACCTCTGAACAATCATGCTCCACACACAACAATCTCCCACTTGGAGAATGATTGTAGCAACTCCACCGCTGCTTCATTTCTTGGAAAATGACTCCTCTTTGGACCTGGTTGTTTCTCATCTTCATCGTCATCCTTGAAGACCAATTGAAATTGAGCATGTTCTCAGTTTCTCCCTAATTACAACTTTTGTTAGCATATCTACAGGATTCTGGCTAGTGTGTATCTTTTCCAACTTCAACTCTCCATCTTCCAACATTGATCGTATGAAATGGTACTTGAGCTGTATGTGTTTAGTCCTGGAATGAAATGTTGAGTTCTTTGCAAGATGAATGGTGCTTTAGCTATCACTGTATAACATGCCCATATCATGCTCCTTTCCCAATTCACCCATAAACCTTTGTAACCAAATCATTTCTTTACTGGCCTCTGTAGCAGCAACATACTCTGCTTCTATTGTTGAAAGTGCAACAACACTTTGGATTTTTGAAACCCAACTAACAGTTGTTCCACCAATAGTAAATACATATCCTGTAGTGCTCCTCCTGTTATCTCTATCACCTGCCATATCTACATCAACATATCTCTGTAGGGAAATGTTTGAACCACCAAAGCATAATGCTTGATTTGTGGTACCTTTCAAATATCTGAGAATCCATTTCACTACCATCCAAAGTTCCTTTCCTGGATTGTTCATGTACCTGCTTACAACTCCCACTGCATGTGCAATATTAGGCCTTGTGCATACCATTGCATACATTAAGCTTCCAACTGCTGATGCATATGGAACTTTATACATATAATCCATGTCTTCTTGGGTCTTTGGGCACATTTCCTTACTAAGTTTGAAATGGCTAGCAAAAGGTGTACTAACTGGTTTTGCATTGTGCATATTAAATCTTTTCAACACCTTTTGTATGTACTCATTCTGAGACAATGTTAATTTACGATTTTTCCTATCTCTAGTTATTCTCATACCAAGGATTTGTTTTGCAGCTCCCAAATCCTTCATTGCAAATGAATTTGCCAATTTTCTTTTGAGCACATTTATTTCCTGCATGTTAGACCCTGCAACAAGCATGTCATCTACATACAATAACAATATAATATAGCTGCCATCATTTTGTTTTTTCAGATAAACACAATGATCAGAGTGACATCTAGTATAACCTTGTTCAGACATAAACTTGTCAAATTTTAGATACCACTACCTTGGAGCCTGTTTTAAGCCATACAAGCTCTTCTTCAACCTGCACACTAGTTTCTCCTTCCCTTTGACTTCATATCCTTTTGGCTGCTGCATATATATCTCTTCCTCCAAATCCCCATGGAGAAAGGCTATCTTTACATCTAACTGCTAAAGATGCAAATCTTCAGCTGCTACTAGACTTAAAATAGTTTTGATTGAAGTCATTTTAACAACTCGAGAAAATATTTCATCAAAATCAATACCTTTCTTCTATGCAAACCCCTTCACCACAAATCTAGCTTTGTACCTCTATTTTCCTACATCTTCTTCCTTCAGCCTGTAAACCCATTTATTCTTCAATGTAGTTTTTCCTGCAGGCAACCTGACTAAGTCCCAAGTCTGGTTATGCATTAAGGAGTCCATCTATGCTTCCATGTCTACCTCCCACTTCTTCCTGCTTTCAACCTGCATTGCTTCTTCATAACATTTGGGTTCACTAGAATCAGTCAACAATAAATAATATAATGAAGGATAGTATCGTTCATGGGGTCTACTTATCCTGGTAGATCTTCTAACACCACTTTTAGGTGTTTGGGGTTCTTATTGCTATTGTGGTGGTTGTTGTTGTTGTGGTTGTTGATTATTATTATTTTCAAGCACCTTTACTTTTTCAGTGATTTCATCAAGAACTGCGTATTCCTTGTTTTCTTTTTCCTGTTTCTTTTCCTGCAACTGATTCTTATACAAGACCTTTTCATTGAATATTACATCTATGCTCCTAATGATTTTGTGATTTTTGTAATCATATAAGTGATAACCAAAATCATTAACACCATATCTAATAAAGGTACATTTAATGACTTTGCCTCAAGCTTTGTTCTATTTTCTTTATCAATATGGACAAAGGCCTCACAACCAAAAGGCTTTAAAAAAGAGTAGTTTACCTTTTTTCCTGTCCATGCTTCCTCTAGAACACCACCATCCAAAGAAATTGAAGGCCCTCTATTTATTGGATAAACAGCAGTATCTACAGCACCTGCCCAAAACTGTAAAGGCAATCCTGCATGCAATCTCATGCACCTTGCACGCTCCATGATTGTTCTATTCATCCTTTTTAACACACCATTTTCTTGTGGTGTTATTGGAACTATCTTCTCTCTGCGAATTCCATGCTCAGAACAGTACCTATCAAACTCTTTGCTGCAATATTCACCTCCATTGTCTGATCTAAGACACTTCAATTTCTTTCCTGTCTCAATTTCAACCAAAGCTTTCCATTTGTTGAAAGTATCAAATACATCAGATTTATTCTTAATATAATAAATCCAATTTTTTCTGGTTGCATCATCAATAAAAATAACATAATAACGAGAGCCACCAAGAGATGATACCTGAGCAGGTCCCCATACATCTGTATGCACAAGCTCTAATTTTTCACTCTTCTTTTCTTTCCCAACTTTGAGAAATCTAACTCTCTTTTGTTTTCCATAAATGAAATTCCCAAAGAAGTCCAAATCAACATTCTTCAAACCTGGCAACAAATTCCTTGAGTGAAGAATCTTCATCCCATTTTCACTCATGTGTCTGAGCCTATGATGCCATAATGCTGCATCTTCTCCTTTGGAATTTAAAGCATTAACAGAGTTATTTCTACCATTGCATAAATACAATGTACCAACCTTTTCGCCTTTTTCTATTACCAGGGCTCCTTTGGTGACCTTCCAAGCTTTATCTATGAAAGTTGTCACACAACCTTCACCACCTAACTGCCCTGTTGAAATCAGATTTTTCTTTAGATCGGGAACATGCCTTACCTCCTTTAGTAGCCATTGGTTTCCATTCTAATGTTTTATAAGAACTTTACCCATTCCAACAATTTTACTGGGTTTATCATCACCCAAACGGACTTGTCCAAAATCTCCTTGAACATAGTCATGAAAGTATTTCTTATCAAGTGTGGCATGGAATGAGGCCCCTGAATCTACCACCCAGGAATCAGTAATATTTTCAAAATAAAGAATCAAAGCATCTTTAACACCTCACCTGTCACATTTTCTTCATGATTGATTTTTTGTTGTGCATCTCCTTCTTTTCCCTTCCGAGATCTACAATGTTTCTTTAGGTGTCCTTTCTTTCCACATTTCTAGCACACTATCCCCGATCTGGACTTAGATCTGCATTTCCTTGATTTACTGCGATATCATGAGCTATTTCCTCTTTCCATTTTTCTTCCCCTAGACTCTGCACTCAAAGCAATACTCGATGTCTCACCGGAGCTTTTCCATCGTTCCTCACTAAGGATAGCACCAAAAACATCATAAAACTATAAAGTACTAGATCCAGAAACAGAGTTACTAATGGCCATTACTAAACCATTCCAACTTTCTGGCAATGAGCACAAGAATAATAGAGCTCTAACTTCATCATCAAAGTTTACCCCTACAGAACATAACTAACTTGTAACAGTATTAAAATCATTTAAATGGTCTGCAACAGATCCACCTTCCGACATCTTCATATTAAATAACTATTTCATAAGAAATACCTTGTTTGAGGCCGAGGGTTTTTCATATAGTTTCTCCAATGCCTTAATCAAACCCTCTGTTGTTGTTTCCTTTGAAATGTTGAAGGCGACCGAAGCTGCGAAGCATGACCGTATTGTTCCGAGTGCCTTTCTATCAAGAAGTTTCCATTCTTCATCCGTCATACCAGTCGGCATCTTTGTTTTTCTACCCAATGGTAGGTATAGATCTTTTTGATACAGATAATCTTCCATCTGCATCTTCCACAGTGAGAAGTTTTGGCCATTAAATTTCTTGACTCTAAACTTACCATCTTCTGCCATTGCTCCCACTTGAACCAGGAACCCTTCTTTTGTGCGAGTTTATCAGCCAAATAGACCTTCGGCTCTGATACCAGTTGTTAGAAAATTATATATTACGGAGCAATGGAACACATAAAATATTATAGAAATATAAACACAGAAAATGCATAAAACAAGAGAGACACAGATATACGTGGTTCACCCAGTTTGGGCTATGTCCACCCTGAACAGCCAGTCCTTCCTTTCTATTATCCAGCAAAATGAAGAGACACAACCTATAGTAGATCCACTGCAATATCCTATGTTTTGTCTCACAATCTCACGTCTATGTTTCTCGCTCAAAAAATACACATCTATATTACATAGCCTCCAATACAATGCCCTCATACAAAGAGAGGGGTTGCCTTCTAGGGAAAAAACCCTAAACTAAACATAAGTTCTACCGTCAAATCATCTGCCTAATGAACAGCCCAGATTGACTAGAAATTACTATACTTTTACAAGGCAATTTTACATCTGTTTTTAGCTTCGGGGGCGCTGCCCCTGAGCCCCCGCCAGGGGACCGCTGGCCCCCGGACCCCCCAGCCAGGGGGGATCGGCCCCCCCAGACCCCCGCGGGGGGGACAAGTCCCCCCCGCGTGGAGGGGTGTACAAACTTCTTGGGGTATACATCCAGCTGAAACAAAGACCTCTGAACAATCATGCTCCACACACAACAGAGGGCTCTCTCTTTAACATTTAGCTTTGTTTTATGAGATATTAGGCTAGTTATGAAAGCTTGGGGGTTTTGATTGTGTTTAGTGGTGGAATTTAGGAGCAGATGGATAGAATAGAGTATTTCAGGCCATTGGGCTATGGAGTCAACTGAGGATGGCTTAACTGGATCAGGTTTTTTCAACAAAGGAGGGCTTTGTTAACACCCAGGTTGTTCCCTATGACTCCCAAGGGAATACGGCCGGGGTAACCACTAACCAATCTTTGGATCACCGCTTCTAGCCTAACAGTGATCAGAGAGGGCTCTCTCTTTATGATTTGTAACTGTTTGTTGTAGGGTTTTAGGCTAGCTATTATGCACTGTGTTTTGTTTATGTTTGGTTGGTGAAATTCCTTTTAGGTTCTAGTGAAGTAGTTTTCTGAGAAGTTGAGTACCATTGGGCAATGGAGTCTGTAGCTGTATGTGTTTGAAGTTTTGAGATGAAAGATGGGACTTACAGGGCCATTTGGGAGTTTAATAGAACAGATTTTTGATTAAAAGACTGGAAACAGGTAGCACGAATAGTGAAAGCATTCAAGAATTTCCACTATTTATCTATGTGTTCCCAACAGATAGCTTTAAGAAGAGAAAACAGAGGTCTTAGGGGCAAAGTTGAATCCCTGAGAATGACTGTTATAATAAAAACACAGTTTTGAATTGCAGCATTTAAGAATTACAATTCTGTTACTGTATAAGAGGAAAACATTTATAATAGCTCAGTTTGAGTCCAGGGTAAACATAGTTAAATCCTGGTACTATCCTTTCACCTTGCTATCAAGTGTAAACATAAGAACAGTAAAGAGAACAAAAGACTCAAAACAGACACGACAAAGAGATTTGAGAATACTTATAGTTTTATGCAACACCCATGGAATCCTGTAACATGCATCCTTCACCACAAGATATCAAACACACAAACTTCTGGAAGTTCCATTCCTCCTTTGTATTAATTCTCTGAAAATATTACAGCAGATGGAAGTTATCCAAGAGAAAATTCCAGCCACCTCTTCAGCATCTGTGAAGGGTCTATATATACTAGCGGTGGTCTACAGAAATATCTGAGTTCTGCGTTATCTCAGTCTTTACATTCTCACCAACTATCTAAGATATTATGTCGAAAATTTATTACACATTTAATACACAGCACAGGCATCTTAATGCTCTGTCAGAAGATATTTAGCTTTATAAGAATAGCTAAGTCGGTCTGAATATTTGGAGTTAATGCATAGAAAACCCGACTGTAGGCTGGTACACTATGTCTCGGACCTGTCAGCTGTGACTTTGACTGCTGCTGGTGGCGAGTGACTGGTCTGGCTGAGTTGGCTCAGCCTCTGCCTTTTCATGTGGGTATTAATTCCCAAAATTGTCACTGTATGTACCTGCTTCTTCTTCTGCGCTATTGGTTCTGGCCTGTCAAAATTGTCTGGGTCAAATGCCTCCAGACATCCTGTGTGGGCAGTTGATGTGCCAAAATTGCCCCTAGAGTCTCATCTGCTTCTGTGAACTTGAAGAAATTGGGTGGTGTATCAAACAGATGCTCTATCTCATTCATGAGAAAAAACAGGTTCTCCACTCTGTCATACATCATTTGCCCTGTAGCTGGCCCTGGCTCCTTTGAAGTGCTGGGAGGTTTTGCAATCTCTGCTACTGCATGGGCATCAATTCTCTTGTTATAGTTGTCCAGGGTGAGCAGTCTTCCCACGCTGCTCAAAATGTTGGGGAGGCCTCTGTTCTGCAGTGTTACAAACTTCTCCAGGAACCTGTTAATTTCTGTTTGCATGTCCTGTGTCCTTCTCTCCAAGGTTCCAATCAAGTTTCTCAATGTAACAACTCTCTTGGCTATGGCAATTGTTTCTGTCCTGTTGTTGATTCCCATGCTAGCCAATTGAGTGCTGGTTTTATAATTCAGGATATTGATCATCCTGGTAGCTGCTTCTGGCATGTGCCCAAGGCTTGCCCTTGCTCTCTGTATTTCCTTGTTTGCTTTGGTGATGAGCACCATTTGTTCATCCATGGTTTCAATGTATTGCCACTGTTTGGCAATGGATCTCCCAATGTTGCTCCACAACACTGCTTTCATATCAGCTGTCACCCTTTCCAGTGCAAGCTCTTTTTCCAGCTCAGCAATCCTTCTCTTAAGGGTTTTCACCTCTCTCTCCTTGGCTGCCTCATTTTGTTTGCTTTTATCAAATTTCTCATTAACATTAGCCAAGTTCTGTTTGAGCCCATCCAGCTCTTTCATAAGGATACCAGCAGGTCTGTGGTATCTTTTTCTTGCCGTTGCTGGGCAACTTCATCTGTTTGTGGATGGATGGTGGCCGGGAGTTTGATTTTCTTTCTGAGGGCTGCCATGTCTGCATCCCTTATTTTCAGCAGTTCTTGGATGCCTTTGACATCCTTGGGATCATGTCCTATCTCTATGATTACCTCCTCCAAGGATTTGATCCTGTTGTCCTTGGCCTGTGAGGATGCTCGTTCCAATTCTAGCTGGGATGATGTATTGTCTAGGCTGCTCTTTAACTTGTAATTTTCCAGTGTCTCATCTGCCAGGGAGGCATACACCATTTCACCCGTTTGTTTGTGTAACTCTATCTTATCCATGGGGTGAATATCTTTAGCCAGAACCTCCATATTTGTTCTCAAATAGTCTGAGGTGGACTGAGGATGTAGAGTTGTGGGCATGAAATGGCTCATTATCATTTTTCCCTCACTCACATCAAAAGCAGACATTAGTCTCTGCTGGTTGCTGGGAGCTAGTTTTAACAAGTGATCATAGAGTTGCACTTTTATGGGATCACTCCTTCTCTTGATTTCTATGAACTGCTGCTTTATACTTGAGTGCCCCTCTCTATGCTGACCAGAAGAGCTGACCTCTCCTCCCATTGTCATATCTGGTCCTCTTTGAGATGAGCTGGCCGAGAGTTCTCCACTGGGTGGGCCCATGCCCATGGCCTGCCTTACTGCTATGTCCTCCTCTTGGGAGTCATTCAATCTTTGTCTCTTCTCTCCTCTGATAAAGGATGAAGTCTGGGGAGTCTCTCTTTCTCTCTTTCTGGTTAAGTCCTCCTTCTGAGATGTTTGGAGGACTGAGCTGTCCACATTGATGTCTGTTCTTGGAGGCAACTCTGTTTGGGGCTGCTGTTCTGTAGAACCGGGCAAATCTGTCTCTTTATTTTGCTGTAATGGCTGCTGCCCACTAGTTTGTGGTTTATCTTGTTGCTGCCCCAACTCCCGTTCTTCCATTTCTTCTTGCTGCTGTAGCAAGGTGTCAACCTGTTCTTCTGTTAATATAGGTGGTTGTTCCACCTGTTTGCCTTTGTCCTTGCTTGCTGCTTGGGTTGTCTGCTCGGCAGCTCGCTGTTGTGTTGCTGGTGTTGTGGTGGCTGCCCCAATTTGCCTCCTGTAGGAAATAGGCACCTGTCCACAAGTTTCCAAGTCAGCTTGTTTTTGGACATTTCTAGCCTCTTGCTCAAGTATTTCTTCATTAGTCATTTGCTCTACTAATGTGCCCTCTTCCCAATCTGGTGCATTTGCATATTTTTCAATTTCAGGTAATCTGGCATGAGCATAGTTGCCTAACTTATACCTGATCCTCCTGAGGGAAATAGAGTGGTTAGGGTCATATGGAATCCACTCAAAACTAGTTTTCAACTGGAGTCCTTCCAGGATCCTGTCTGCCTCTTTCCAGCCTTCTTCCTTCCTGTTGTATAAGAAGGGACCTAGCTGATTTCTCACTTTCAACTGTGATTTCTTGTTTTTACTCTGAAAGTGTAGGTAATCTGAGTTCCCAAATTGCCTGAAATATTCTAAGGCAAACAGTCTCATGGGAACGTACCTTGGCAGCCTAAATGGATTTAATTCACATCCATACACCCTAATGACTGTGTGATTCTGGTAGAAGTACCAGTTGCCGATGTTGTAAAGCTTGTTCAAATGAAGAATTCTTTTCATGTCATCGGTCAGTCTAGGAGAAGGGGCACCTTGCAGCACTGCTAGGGCTGGATGAACAAATAAATCAATAAACTCACAGTATGTATAAGGTGATAGCGAGGTACGATGGAACACAGGAGTCCAAAAAACAACTGATCTTGGGGTTCCTTGGGCGTTGAGTGGCCTCAAAGGGACAGAGAAGGTAGCTGGCTGGTTGAACAAGAACAGATGGTATATGTAGGAGGTGTATCTGAACAGCCTCTCCCTCTTCAAGTTCATGAACTGGTCATGAATCTTCTCAGCTATATAAGTTGCATAATCATAGTGGATAGCTGGAGGCTTACCTGGGGCAAATATGGACAGCATTGCCAATATGCAGTCATCTACATCTTCTAGTCCTCTGAATCCTAGGACATAGCCAATCAAGTCCACCATCATCCTGCCCAACTCATTCAGGTATTGGTATCCAATGGGAGGGGTTCTGACTGCTTCAGAGCTAGGTGTGACAAATAGCTGGTTAATCTTCACAATCTGGTCATTAGACAGGTTATTTCCTCTCTTTATCAAATCTTGCATGGAAAGAGGGGTCAACTTCTTGGCTGTATGGAAATGCAGCATCTGATTTATACTCTCTGGAGTGATCTGAAACAGGACTAGGCCTGTGGGGCTAATGACTGCCCTTTGGCTGGGGTCATAGCGCTCTTGGCAACTGTAGATAAGCTCTGGCATGGGATTAACTTGGGGAAGGTTGTATATGGGCAAATTTGATTCCCAAATTCCCAGGATATCTGCTCCACTCATGTGCTGGGCTCTCAGTTCATTTAACATTTGGATATTATACTTAGTTCCCATAGGAAACCAGTCCAACATCTGGTAATCCATGTCTCCCAGGGCTTGCCATGCTAGTTCTCGGTGAGGAGCATTGATAGGCTTGATATTTAATGCAATAGGGGTCTCCATAGCTTCTGAATGGGCAAATATTGCAATTTGACAAGTGACTGGCAAAAACAGACTGCAGACTGCCCTCAGTGGGAAAATAACTTGATTTTTTGAATTGTCAGAGAGGGAATTTACCAGCTAGAAATTGAAATACTGCTGGTAATTGGTAACAGAGCCTCTTTGGGGCCTAAGTGAGCTTCTGGTAGCAGTTCGGAGGTATTTAGCAGTGAATTTGCCGGGAAACGCAGAGCTGAGGGGTTTTTAGATGAATTGCAGTTTGTTACAACTCTGCAGGGAATTTTTGGACTTCACAGAGACAATGGTGGAGATATAACCCGGTTCTAGCGGTGAAAAAGTCTGTTTTACGGTCCTATTATGCTTGTGAGCAGATTAGAGCAGAATGCAGGCCGTATGGGAGGGCAGGGCAGGGTAAATACCTGTAATTCGACGTGCAGAGGTCGTGGCAAGGTGTACTGCAGCTGCTGACGTGGTCGCTTGGGCTAATTGTACCGGTTGGCGGAAATCCAGGCAGAAATGGCTGAGCAGAGTGTACAGACGAAATAACAGTGAAATGGTAAAAAACGGCCAAATTCGGTAATATGAGTTTTTACCCATTTGGCGCTTTTTTATGATGACGTCAGCATGACGTCATTGGTGGGTCACGTGATGTGACGTCAGCTGACGTCATCGGAGGACGTGGCTGAAGACGACAGGTCAACGGGGGTGAGGTGGCAGTCTAGTCAGCGGTGAGCTGGACGTGGCAGAACGGTCAATAGCGGACGGGCGGAGGTTAAGCCGTGAAGGTTACGTTTAAGGCTCTAACCGTCACGGTCTCTCGGGGCGTTAGAGTACTGCCCCAGTGTCAGAGGGAGCTCCGAGACGGTCTAACGGGCGACGCGTGGCAGAGGCATGACGAGGCGCAACGTCATGTTCTCGGGAGTTTAACGCGCGGACGTGGACGGCGTTCCGATAGTGTTATGGCCGTCGGATCTGGAGGGCTTGATCCGACGGCTGGCGGAGGTGTAAGTGCACGGCGGATAGGGCGGCGGAAAATTTAACGTTTATGGGTTTTGGCATAGTTTTTCAAATGTTTTTTTCTGCCCACCCGCGCTTGCCTTTGGGAATGTCCGAAAGCGGGATTTGATTTTTGTAAGGTTGCAGAGGGTTTTGTGGGCTAGAGGGGTTTAAAGAGGGGTTTTTACCCATGCAAAAGTATTTTTTGAGGGGAAATGATCTGCAGCAAAGGGAGAGTATCAGATAGGTTCACCATGGTGGCCAGATCCACTATGATCCCTCTTTGCAGATTTCTCGCTATTATGCCTAGGGGAGGGAATATATAACATTTAGGGCTTTATACACCTTAGTGTTATTATTATTAGGGCAAGGGGTAGAATAGGGAGTTAAATAGTAGAATTAGGAGTTAGTGAAGTGAAGGAGGAATCTTTGAGAAAGGGGATGTTAATGATGGAGTAAGGGGGAAAAAGTGAAGTTAGTGATGCTTTCTGCTGTGAATCCATGAAATTCACCACCTTTTCTGCTGATATGTCCATTGCCTTGGCAAAAATCTTTGACAACTATGTAATGGTGAACCTGTCCTTTCTGCAACCACAACTGCCTACCCAACTATTTCACCTAACATTTTTTAGTTTCTTCTTGGAGGGGCACTTAGACTTGCAACCCTCAATTGCCTTTTCTTTTCTTGGCTTTTTCCTTTTTTTTTTACTCTATCTGTTTCTACCCTTATCTCTTCCAAGGTCCCAGATTAGGCTTTGGGAACCTTTGTTTTCTCTACCTGAACTACTTATCTGCCAAGATTAAGCTGTTTGGACAGACTTCTTCTCTATTCTACAACTCAAAATTGAAAACATGGCATGATCCAGATTAGACTGTTGAATCATCCACAAAAATTTAATAAGGTCCTCAATATCTGAAGTAATTTCACACACCTCTGATTTCCCGGAAATATGGGATCTTTGTAGTAACAAAGCAGAGCATATTTGGATTTTTCGATAATCAATCATGAAATATGAAACCTATTACTATAGGTATCCAACAGTGGCTCCATATGGGGATGGTTTTTCTTTTGAAAGACCAAGAACAGCAGTCAGATTGCCTTGTTGCTCGATTTCCATCTTAATCTTTGAGCTCTGATACATGTAACCTGTCAAATAGTGTGCTTCTTTCTTGGGGAACCTCTGATATTATCTGCCTGTTGCTGCTAGTTGCAGCACTTGGAAAACCTCTTTATACAATATATAAAAGATATATGTACAATTGCATATATACAATGAACCTTTGGATCCTTATCATATTGAACCATCATAATAGTGCTTCAGCATCCTGCCATTGACAGGACCTTCATCTAGTTCAGTCACAGTCAAGCTTTTAAGGAAATAAGTGTTATTACCTTGCACTGCTTGGACAGCAAATGGTCCTTTCCATAAAGAATCAAACTTCCCATGTTTCCTTTGTCTTCTCTTCTTGCATCCCACTTTAGAACTTTGTCTCCCATATTGAAATCTTCTGCTTTGGTTCTTCTGTCAAAGGCCTTTTTAAGTTTTTCCTGTAGTATTTGCACTCTGCTGAAAACTTGTTCTCTGGTTTGCTGTAAACAGATTATCTGGTTGATCCTTCTTTGCATGTCATTTGGCTCTGCTTGACTTTCTTGTAGAAGTTTCATAACTGGCACCCCTAGTGATGAAGGAAATCTGGCCTCTAATCCATAAACTAACTGATATGGGCTGGTCCCAATTGATCTTTTGGTGGTTAATCTGTCTGCCCATAAAGCATTTACTAGCTTCTTGTGCCAGTTCTTTTTGTTCTCTTCTAGCACTTTCTTTATGATGTTTATCAAACTTTTGTTTGATGATTCAGCAAGACCATTTCCCTGAGGATAGTAAGCTGTAGAATGGCCCAAAGTAATGTGAAATTTATGACAGAAATTTATCATTTTCTTGGATTTGAAGGCAGCAGCATTGTCTGTTATTATCTTTTCTGGGCAGCCAAATCTAGCCAGTATATTGTTTTCAAAAATTGAATGATTACTAAATCATTTGCTTGTCTGCATGGGGCAGCTTCAATCCACTTGGTGAAGTAGTCTGTTGCAGTCAAAATCCATCTGTGTTGTCCTGAAGATGAGGGTGAATTTCTCCAATGAAATCCAAGCCCCATTGTTGAAAAGGTCTTTCTGTTGAAATGGGCCTCAAAGGAAGTGGCAGCAGCTGTCTTTTGCCTTCAAACAGTTGGCACTTGTGGCATGATGTTGTGAATTTCTTCATATCTGAGAACATAGTGGGCCAGTAATAACCAGCCCTTAATATCTTGTCCACAGTGGATTTCCAGTACAGATGTCCACCACAGTCTCCAGCATGGAATTCTTGCATAATTTTATCAGTTTCATTCTCAAGAAGACAGTGCAGCAAAATACCTTCATGGTTTTTCCAGAGTAGATTCTCATCTAACACACAAAATTTGGATGTTTTCATTTTAGGAACCTAGACTTAGTTCTGGACAGTCCTGGGGGAGCACACAGGTTTTGTAACACATAACAGATATCAGAGTACCATGGAGATTGTTCAAAGGCTACGTTGATCTTTGGAGTCGCCAGCTCTGTTTCACTGTCCAGTTGGTTGATATCTAAGGCTTGGAAATTTGATTCTGTCATTAACTTAGCCAAACCTTGCCTTTTATTAACTTTGTAGGCTTTATTTCAATGTCAAATTCAAGTATGTTTGCAATCCATTTTCTTCTACCCTCTAAATTTTCTTGGTGAGAATGTCTTTGACAATAGGACTCGGTACATAAGCCACAACATGAGAGTAAAGGATATAGATCCTAAAATCTTTGATAGCTTTGATTAATGCATAGGCTTGTTTTTCTCCATTATTTGGTATTTCAAAGGAGCATCTCTAAGAGCTCTGCTGAAAAAGGCAATGGGCTTTTCATTCCCTTGATCATTTTTCTGCAATAAAACAGCAGCAATAGTATGCTGGGAAGCAAAAGAAAAAATAATAAAGTCTTTGTCAAACTGAGGATTAGTTAATACCGGGTTTGGGTTAAAGCCAGTTTTATGCTTTCAAAGGCTTGCTTTGCTTCCACAGTCCACTTAACCTTTGAATCTTTCTTTAGCATATTGTTTAGCAGTCTGATCAATTCTGCTAAATTGGGGATGAACCTTCTAAAAAATTGAGTTTTCCTAAGAATCCTTGCAACTCTTTGACATTCCTAGGGTGAGGCATTTGTAGGATCGCTTGTATCCTATCTGGATCAATTCTTATGCCATCTTTTGAAATGATGTGTCCTAAAAGTTTCCCTTCTTCCAAACCAAATAAGACTTCTTGGGTTTAAGGAAATGCCATATTTTCTGCATGTTATGAAATCTGTCTTAAATGTTTCAAATGTTCTTGGTCAGATTTTGAGAAGTGTAAGATCATCTAAGTAAATGACCAAGAAATCATGAATTTCTTTTGCAAAAGCAATGTCCATTGCTCTTTGAAATGTTGCCCCTGCATTTTTCAATCCAAAGGGCATTTTCACATACTTGAAAGTACCCATGGGGTAGTAATGCAGTTTTGTCTTGATCGTCAGGGTGGTACCAGGATTTGATTGAAACCTGAGAAACCATCCAACAATGATATTCTTGAGGCTCCCACTACTCTTTGAAGGATGTGGTCCATTTTGGGTAAGGGATAGTTGTCTTTGAGTGACACTAGTTCAAATTCCTTAAGTCTACACAGAGTCTTATCTCACCAGTTTTCTTTCTTGTAGGGACCAAATTTGAAATCCACTCAGAAAACCTGATTGGTGCTATGATCCCAGCTTTGAACATTTTTTGTAATTCCTTTTCAATGGAAGGAAGAAGTACAGGATTGATTCTCCTCAATTTTTGTTTGAATGGTTTTTGATTAGGCTTGAGGGGAATGTGTGCTGTATAACAGAGGTATCATAAGACTTCAAGTCTTCATATCCCCAGGCAAAGACATCTTGGAATTCTTTAAAGAGATCAACATATTTGGGCTTTTGATCGGGGGGCAAAGAGGCGGACAGCTTGACTATCTTAGGCTTTTCCATAGTGCCAATATTACATTCTTCAATTGTTGCATCTAATGGCTGCATCTTTGGTTTCCTGACATCATTTGAGTCAAAAATTCCTCTAGTGGGGTAAGGCCTGCTGGAAGAAGATTTTCTTTGAGTTGTATGATTTCATCTTCAGCACTGCCCAGCTCTTCACAATCATTTGGTGAATTTGCTGAATGTTTTCTTTGTTGAAAATGGTTGGACTGAGTAGTTGTTTTGCTGTCCTAGGTGACATTGGGTGAGCAGATTGCTGAAACTGTAATTGTGATTGACTTGCTCCATCAACAATTTGAGATTGACTTGCTGTCTCAAGGTCAATATTTAATCCTGTAAACTCTTGCTGCAAAGTTAAAAAGTTGTTTATTTGCCTATCATTCTCAAATACTTGCCATTCTTTGACATTGTTTGGAATAGAAGGCCTATATTTGACTTCTGCTGTGAAACAATTGTTGGGTTGTAGTGGGAATTTGAAGGTGCTGGCAAATGTTGCCAAGCTGTGAGCATGGAGATTGTGGCCCCTTGGAATCTTTGTGAGAACAAACTCGGAGAAAGTTTCTAGTATTTCAATTACAGCAGACCTGTAGGACCTTAATCTTTTGTCATTGGTGACAAAATCCCCTTTTACTTGTTGAATTACTAGATCAGAGTCCCCCATGATTGAGAGGCTATGTGCTTGTAATGATTTAGCAATCTTGAGACCTAGTAGCAGAGCTTCATATTCTGCCATGTTGTTAGTGCATTTAAAGTTCAGTCTATATGCTCTGCCTTGTGCACAGGCTTTCTCTTTGTTATGTATCCATACTCCAGCTCCTGCCCCTAACTTGTTAACTGAGCCATCAAACTCTAGGATCCACAGACTATCTTGCTGTTCAGGAGACTTGAGGTTCTGTTCATGGGATGGCAGTGTGAGCATGAGTTGGGTTTCTTCTCCCATTTGTCTCCTAGGATAATTTCATCAGTTGTTTGACAATTTTTGACAACTAAAGGAGGGTGAATGGGTATTGTTGGGCTGATTAAATTTTTGCAGGTGCCACTTGTTTGATGGATGGTTTTGCTCTGGTTAAATGTCTCCGTGCTAATGTGACTGCCCGAGAAGCCTATGCTGTCATTAAAGAGGATGTAAGAGTCTACGTCTGAATGGACAGCATATATTGGAAAATTTTGAGGCTTTTCCTCACTGCTGACCATGTATTTCATGAGTGTTTCCCTATAAAGTCTCTTGGGTTGCCCAAACAGAGATGGTTGCATATGACATGTCTAATTGCAGGGAGCCTTGGAGCTTGGCTCCCCATGATCTTGATAAGAGCATTCCATATTGGGTGGGATATCGCAACAACAACATCCATTAAAATGGTTTTGTTGGGAAATTGAACCAAGGACACACACAAATCCTTAATCAGGCCCAAGCATTTGACTTGACTAGAATCAAAAGAAAACAGGTCTTTGTATGGTCTTGTTATATCCAAATTTAATCTTTCCATGACTGCTTTAGGCATGAGGTTATGAGATGCACCTGAGTCAAACATTGCATTGTGCAGTATTTTATCATGAACGTGCAAACTGACATAAAAGGTAAGACCCCTGTGACTACTGTTTTTCATCTACCTCTGGACCAAACAGTAATTCTGGAGTGTCATCTAGCACATTTACATCATCTCTGTTGTTGGTGAGCTGAAGGGATTTCTTGATCTGTTGCTTATATATGTCATGCTTGGCTAGCTCTAAAAGGAATTGCTATCTTTAACTTGCCAATCTCTGTTCCTAGGTCAAAGGGTTTATCCACCTGAATTTTAGGGTCACGGACAGCAGTCCTTTCCTTGTTCAATGAATCTTCTGGTTGGATTTCATCTTGATTTTGGAACCTGCCCCCCATGTCCATGTCTTGAGGGTGATGTTCGGATTTGGGTGAGAGGATGAGGTTGCTGTGGGCTCTTGTGGTGTGGACAGAAATTCAGTGACCTCCTCAACCACTACTTCCTTTGCAGGCAAGTTTGTTTTGTCATTAGGTTCAGTGACTGAGGCTTCTTTAGATTGCTGTTTCTCCTTTACCTTTTCAGGCTGATTTGCATTTACAGTCCGACTTCTTAGTTTGTACTGCTTATGGACTTCATAGACAGCAGTATCATATCCTTGCTTAAAGTCAAAGGATTCTCCTGATTGTGTTTGGAATGTTTTGTCTTCATCCTCATCATGGTCTTCTTGTGTTAGGAAAACATGGCTTTTACCATCCAGCCCTATTAAATTGATCTCAGGATCTTCATTGAGCTGATTAGCCGAGGAAGTTTTCTGCATAATTTTCTTGAAAAGGTGGTCTGATATCTTGGTCAGCACCTGTTTTTCCTGTATTGGGGATTTGTGTTCTCCTAAAATTTTGGGTTTCTCTAGGAGTGTTGTTTTGTGGCGCTTTCCAGGATGACTTTCTTTCTACTGATTCCACTCTCTCACCTAGTCTTTTCATGCTGTTTAATATTGCATCCAACTTCTGATCAAAGCCCGAGGGCTCTTCTTTGAAACCAACCTTCTTTTCCAGCTTTGCCCTGTTTCTTTTGGCAATTAGGTTGGCCTCTACAGTGACTGCAAGTCTTTGGGCTTCTGCAAGGTTGGAGGGTCTCTTTCTCTCAACTGATAGGCCATATCAGAGTCAAAACCATCAGGGAAGTTATAAAGGGCCAAATCAGGAGGGGGCCTTAAGTTCTGGGGAATAGCATTGTATATGTTGTTAAACCTAGCACAATACTCCAACACCGTTTCTTGGGGACCTCTTTTAAATATGTTATATTCACCCAGTATATGGTGTGGATCTCTCTTTTTCTCCCATCTGTTGGTAAATTCCTGGTATAGAACTTCCGAGGTTGCAATGGAATTTGCATTCAAGGATCTAAACCAAGTTCTGACATCCCCAGTTAGGCTTTGGACAAAAATTCTCATCCTGACACTATCATCATCAATTTCATAGGTCTCAAAGTGGTCTTGCATCTTTTTAGCATGCTGGATGGCTGTCAAAGGGCCATGGGAATCAAAAAATGAGAGTCTGGTTTGATAATCTTGGGGTAGGGCTGGAGCATTGGGCTGGAATCTGCAATGGTGCATATCTGTTAGCCATGTTTATAGGATTAATAGGGTTGATAGGAACAAATGGGACAACTGGGATTACAGGTGTACTGGGGTTAATAGGATGGGTAACAAGTGGAGAACTGGTTGAGTGAGTATGTGCAGATGGTGAAGATGGAAAGGTAGGACTTTGAGGGGTTGAAGATGAACTAGGGGAATTGGGTGTGGAACGAAAAAGGACTTTGCAAGGAGTGGGAATGAGGATGGGTTGGTCTGACCTTATATCTGAATCAGCAGGTTTATCCTGCTTGTGCTGTTTCCTTATGTTCTTTGGGATGATATTTGGGTTATCAACAATGATGGGTTGGTCAGGGTCAGGGTGTGCCCTAGTGTGCCTTGGGTTTCTTTTAGGAGCCAGCTTCTAAGTGTTCTTTCAGAATTTTATATAGAACTTTTGTATTTACAAGGGCAAAACAAGAACTCTGGAATGACTATATATGTTTCAAGGCTAGGATAAGTTTCCCTAGTTAGCTCTTCCTTGAGACTGAGAAACAGTCCTAAGATGTCTCGGCTAGTTTCAGGCTTGATGAAAGCTTTGGAAAATAGATCGTGATTGAATAGTCTTAAGTCCCCAGTGGAGTCGCCAATTATGTTAACACCCAGGTTGTTCCCTATGACTCCCAAGGGAATACGGCCGGGTAACCACTAACCAATCTTTGGATCACCGCTTCTAGCCTAACAGTGATCAGAGAGGGCTCTCTCTTTATGATTTGTAACTGTTTGTTGTAGGTTTTAGGCTAGCTATTATGCACTGTGTTGTTTATGTTTGGTTGGTGAAATTCCTTTTAGGTCTAGTGAAGTAGTTTTCTGAGAAGTTGAGTACCATTGGGCAATGGAGTCTGTAGCTGTATGTGTTTGAAGTTTTGAGATGAAAGATGGGACTTACAGGGCCATTTGGAGTTTAATAGAACAGATTTTTGATTAAAAGACTGGAAACAGGTAGCACGAATAGTGAAAGCATTCAAGAATTTCCACTATTTATCTATGTGTTCCCAACAGATAGCTTTAAGAAGAGAAAACAGAGGTCTTAGGGGCAAAGTTGAATCCCTGAGAATGACTGTTATAATAAAAACACAGTTTTGAATTGCAGCATTAAGAATTACAATTCTGTTACTGTATAAGAGGAAAACATTTATAATAGCTCAGTTTGAGTCCAGGGTAAACATAGTTAAATCCTGGTACTATCCTTTCACCTTGCTATCAAGTGTAAACATAAGAACAGTAAAGAGAACAAAAGACTCAAAACAGACACAAAGAGATTTGAGAATACTTATAGTTTTATGCAACACCCATGGAATCCTGTAACATGCATCCTTCACCACAAGATATCAAACACACCAAACTTCTGGAAGTTCCATTCCCTCCTTTGTATTAATTCTCTGAAAATATTACAGCAGATGGAAGTTATCCAAGAGAAAATTCCAGCCACCTCTTCAGCATCTGTGAAGGGTCTATATATACTAGCGGTGGTCTACAGAAATATCTGAGTTCTGCGTTATCTCAGTCTTTACATTCTCACCAACTATCTAAGATATTATGTCGAAAATTTATTACACATTTAATACACAGCACAGGCATCTTAATAATGCTCTGTCAGAAGATATTTAGCTTTATAAGAATAGCTAAGTCGGTCTGAATATTTGGAGTTAATGCATAGAAAACCCGACTGTAGGCTGGTACACTATGTCTCGGACCTGTCAGCTGTGACTTTGACTGCTGCTGGTGGCGAGTGACTGGTCTGGCTGAGTTGGCTCAGCCTCTGCCTTTTCATGTGGGTATTAATTCCCAAAATTGTCACTGTATGTACCTGCTTCTTCCTTCTGCGCTATTGGTTCTGGCCTGTCAAAATTGTCTGGGTCAAATGCCTCCAGACATCCTGTGTGGGCAGTTGATGTGCCAAAATTGCCCCTAGAGTCTCATCTGCTTCTGTGAACTTGAAGAAATTGGGTGGTGTATCAAACAGATGCTCTATCTCATTCATGAGAAAAAACAGGTTTCTCCACTCTGTCATACATCATTTGCCCTGTAGCTGGCCCTGGCTCCTTTGAAGTGCTGGGAGGTTTTGCAATCTCTGCTACTGCATGGGCATCAATTCTCTGTTATAGTTGTCCAGGGTGAGCAGTCTTCCCACGCTGCTCAAAATGTTGGGAGGCCTCTGTTCTGCAGTGTTACAAACTTCTCCAGGAACCTGTTAATTTCTGTTTGCATGTCCTGTGTCCTTCTCTCCAAGGTTCCAATCAAGTTTCTCAATGTAACAACTCTCTTGGCTATGGCAATTGTTTCTGTCCTGTTGTTGATTCCCATGCTAGCCAATTGAGTGCTGGTTTTATAATTCAGGATATTGATCATCCTGGTAGCTGCTTCTGGCATGTGCCCAAGGCTTGCCCTTGCTCTCTGTATTTCCTTGTTTGCTTTGGTGATGAGCACCATTTGTTCATCCATGGTTTCAATGTATTGCCACTGTTTGGCAATGGATCTCCCAATGTTGCTCCACAACACTGCTTTCATATCAGCTGTCACCCTTTCCAGTGCAAGCTCTTTTTCCAGCTCAGCAATCCTTCTCTTAAGGGTTTTCACCTCTCTCTCCTTGGCTGCCTCATTTTGTTTGCTTTTATCAAATTTCTCATTAACATTAGCCAAGTTCTGTTTGAGCCCATCCAGCTCTTTCATAAGATACCAGCAGGTCTGTGTATCTTTTTCTTGCCGTTGCTGGGCAACTTCATCTGTTTGTGGATGGATGGTGGCCGGGAGTTTTGATTTTCATTCTGAGGGCTGCCATGTCTGCATCCCTTATTTTCAGCAGTTCTTGGATGCCTTTGACATCCTTGGGATCATGTCCTATCTCTATGATTACCTCCTCCAAGATTTGATCCTGTTGTCCTTGGCCTGTGAGGATGCTCGTTCCAATTCTAGCTGGGATGATGTATTGTCTAGGCTGCTCTTTAACTTGTAATTTTCCAGTGTCTCATCTGCCAGGGAGGCATACACCATTTCACCCGTTTGTTTGTGTAACTCTATCTTATCCATGGGGTGAATATCTTTAGCCAGAACCTCCATATTTGTTCTCAAATAGTCTGAGGTGGACTGAGGATGTAGAGTTGTGGGCATGAAATGGCTCATTATCATTTTTCCCACTCACATCAAAAGCAGACATTAGTCTCTGCTGGTTGCTGGGAGCTAGTTTTAACAAGTGATCATAGAGTTGCACTTTTATGGGATCACTCCTTCTCTTGATTTCTATGAACTGCTGCTTTATACTTGAGTGCCCCTCTCTATGCTGACCAGAAGAGCTGACCTCTCCTCCCATTGTCATATCTGGTCCTCTTTGAGATGAGCTGGCCGAGAGTTCTCCACTGGGTGGGCCCATGCCCATGGCCTGCCTTACTGCTATGTCCTCCTCTTGGGAGTCATTCAATCTTTGTCTCTTCTCTCCTCTGATAAAGGATGAAGTCTGGGGAGTCTCTCTTTCTCTCTTTCTGGTTAAGTCCTCCTTCTGAGGTGTTTGGAGGACTGAGCTGTCCACATTGATGTCTGTTTCTTGGAGGCAACTCTGTTTGGGGCTGCTGTTCTGTAGAACCGGGCAAATCTGTCTCTTTATTTTGCTGTAATGGCTGCTGCCCACTAGTTTGTGGTTTATCTTTGCTTGCTGCCCCAACTCCCGTTCTTCCATTTCTTCTTGCTGCTGTAGCAAGGTGTCAACCTGTTCTTCTGTTAATATAGGTGGTTGTTCCACCTGTTTGCCTTTGTCCTTGCTTGCTGCTTGGGTTGTCTGCTCGGCAGCTCGCTGTTGTGTTGCTGGTGTTGTGGTGGCTGCCCCAATTTGCCTCCTGTAGGAAATAGGCACCTGTCCACAAGTTTCCAAGTCAGCTTGTTTTTGGACATTTCTAGCCTCTTGCTCAAGTATTTCTTCATTAGTCATTTGCTCTACTAATGTGCCCTCTTCCCAATCTGGTGCATTTGCATATTTTTCAATTTCAGGTAATCTGGCATGAGCATAGTTGCCTAACTTATACCTGATCCTCCTGAGGGAAATAGAGTGGTTAGGGTCATATGGAATCCACTCAAAACTAGTTTTCAACTGGAGTCCTTCCAGGATCCTGTCTGCCTCTTTCCAGCCTTCTTCCTTCCTGTTGTATAAGAAGGGACCTAGCTGATTTCTCACTTTCAACTGTGATTTCTTGTTTTTACTCTGAAAGTGTAGGTAATCTGAGTTCCCAAATTGCCTGAAATATTCTAAGGCAAACAGTCTCATGGGAACGTACCTTGGCAGCCTAAATGGATTTAATTCACATCCATACACCCTAATGACTGTGTGATTCTGGTAGAAGTACCAGTTGCCGATGTTGTAAAGCTTGTTCAAATGAAGAATTCTTTTCATGTCATCGGTCAATCTAGGAGAAGGGGCACCTTGCAGCACTTGCTAGGGCTGGATGAACAAATAAATCAATAAACTCACAGTATGTATAAGGTGATAGCGAGGTACGATGGAACACAGGAGTCCAAAAAACAACTGATCTTGGGGTTCCTTGGGCGTTGAGTGGCCTCAAAGGACAGAGAAGGTAGCTGGCTGGTTGAACAAGAACAGATGGTATATGTAGGAGGTGTATCTGAACAGCCTCTCCCTCTTCAAGTTCATGAACTGGTCATGAATCTTCTCAGCTATATAAGTTGCATAATCATAGTGGATAGCTGGAGGCTTACCTGGGGCAAATATGGACAGCATTGCCAATATGCAGTCATCTACATCTTCTAGTCCTCTGAATCCTAGGACATAGCCAATCAAGTCCACCATCATCCTGCCCAACTCATTCAGGTATTGGTATCCAATGGGAGGGGTTCTGACTGCTTCAGAGCTAGGTGTGACAAATAGCTGGTTAATCTTCACAATCTGGTCATTAGACAGGTTATTTCCTCTCTTTATCAAATCTTGCATGGAAAGAGGGGTCAACTTCTTGGCTGTATGGAAATGCAGCATCTGATTTATACTCTCTGGAGTGATCTGAAACAGGACTAGGCCTGTGGGGCTAATGACTGCCCTTTGGCTGGGGTCATAGCGCTCTTGGCAACTGTAGATAAGCTCTGGCATGGGATTAACTTGGGAAGGTTGTATATGGGCAAATTTGATTCCCAAATTCCCAGGATATCTGCTCCACTCATGTGCTGGGCTCTCAGTTCATTTAACATTTGGATATTATACTTAGTTCCCATAGGAAACCAGTCCAACATCTGGTAATCCATGTCTCCCAGGGCTTGCCATGCTAGTTCTCGGTGAGGAGCATTGATAGGCTTGATATTTAATGCAATAGGGGTCTCCATAGCTTCTGAATGGCAAATATTGCAATTTGACAAGTGACTGGCAAAAACAGACTGCAGACTGCCCTCAGTGGGAAAATAACTTGATTTTTTGAATTGTCAGAGGGGAATTTACCAGCTAGAAATTGAAATACTGCTGGTAATTGGTAACAGAGCCTCTTTGGGGGCCCTAAGAGCTTCTGGTAGCAGTTCGGAGGTATTTAGCAGTGAATTTGCCGGGAAACGCAGAGCTGAGGGGTTTTTAGATGAATTGCAGTTTGTTACAACTCTGCAGGGAATTTTTGGACTTCACAGAGACAATGGTGGAGATATAACCCGGTTCTAGCGGTGAAAAAGTCTGTTTTACGGTCCTATTATGCTTGTGAGCAGATTAGAGCAGAATGCAGGCCGTATGGAGGGCAGGGCAGGGTAAATACCTGTAATTCGACGTGCAGAGGTCGTGGCAAGGTGTACTGCAGCTGCTGACGTGGTCGCTTGGGCTAATTGTACCGTTTGGCGGAAATCCAGGCAGAAATGGCTGAGCAGAGTGTACAGACGAAATAACAGTGAAATGGTAAAAAACGCGCAAAATTCGGTTAATATGAGTTTTTTACCCATTTGGCGCTTTTTTATGATGACGTCAGCATGATGTCATTGGTGGGTCACGGTGATGTGACGTCAGCTGACGTCATCGGGAGGACGTGGCTGAAGACGACAGGTCAACGGGGGTGAGGTGGCAGTCTAGTCAGCGGTGAGCTGGACGTGGCAGAACGGTCAATAGCGGACGGGCGGAGGTTAAGCCGTGAAGGTTACGGTTAAGGCTCTAACCGTCACGGTCTCTCGGGGCGGTTAGAGTACGGCGCCCAGGGTGTCAGAGGGAGCTCCGAGACGGTCTAACGGGCGACGCGTGGCAGAGGCATGACGAGGCGCAACGTCATGTTCTCGGAGTTAACGCGCGGACGTGGACGGCGTTCCGATATTGTTATGGGCCGTCGGATCTGGAGGGCTTGATCCGACGGCTGGCGGAGGTGTAAGGTGCACGGCGGATAGGGCGGCGGAAAATTTTACGTTTATGGGTTTTGGCATAGTTTTTCAAATGTTTTTTCTGCCCACCCGCGCTTGCCTTTGGAATGTGCCGAAAGCGGGATTTGATTTTTGTAAGGTTTGCAGAGGGTTTTGTGGGCTAGAGGGGTTTAAAGAGGGGTTTTTACCCATGCAAAGGTATTTTTTGAGGGGAAATGATCTGCAGCAAAGGGAGAGGTATCGGAGATAGGTTCACCATGGTGGCCAGATGCCACTATGATCCCTCTTTGCAGATTTCTCGGCTATTATGCCTAGGGAGGGAATATATAACATTTAGGGCTTTATACACCTTAGTGTATTATTATTAGGGCAAGGGGTAGAATAGGGAGTTAAATAGTAGAATTAGGAGTTAGTGAAGTGAAGGAGGGGAATCTTTGAGAAAGGGGATGTTAATGATGGAGTAAGGGGGAAAAAGTGAAGTTAGTGATGCTTTCTGCTGTGAATCCATGAAATTCACCACCTTTTTGCTGATATGTCCATTGCCTTGGCAAAATATCTTTGACAACTATGTAATGGTGAACCTGTCCTTTCTGCAACCACAACTGCCTACCCAACTATTTCACCTAACATTTTTTAGTTTCTTCTTGGAGGGGCACTTAGACTTGCAACCCTCAATTGCCTTTTCTTTTCTTTGGCTTTTTCCTTTTTTTTTTTTACTCTATCTGTTTCTACCCTTATCTCTTCCAAGGTCCCAGATTAGGCTTTTGGGAACCTTTGTTTCTCTACCTGAACTACTTATCTGCCAAGATTAAGCTGTTTGGACAGACTTCTTTCTCTATTCTACAACTCAAAATTGAAACATGGCATGATCCAGATTAGACTGTTGAATCATCCACAAAAATGTAATAAGGTCCTCAATATCTGAAGTAATTTCACACACCTCTGATTTCCCGGAAATATGGGATCTTTGTAGTAACAAAGCAGAGCATATTTGGATTTTCGATAATCAATCATGAAATATGAAACCTATTACTATAGGTATCCAACAGGCTTCACAGGGCAAGATAACTAAACAAGGAACAAATGGTAACTTGAAAGAATGGAATGATTTTGAAAGGGATGAAGGGCAGTTAAGAATCCTTCAACAAATTTCAAATGAAGGAAATTGAATTATCACTAATAAAAAGCAATTAATAATTTCTTATTAAATGACCACAATGATAAACTAAGAAGCAAGGAGCAGTTAAGAATTCCCTGCCTATGATAGTTTAGAAGAAAACATTTAGAATAAAAACAACTTTAAAGACAGATTGCAATTAAACACTTTTGAAATATACTTATTCGTTTTAATATTCAGATATGAAACATAAGTGAAGTACTAAACCAGAAAAAAATAACACATAAGATAAAAAAGAATACTTTTTGTCCAGTGTTTGACACATGAATCATGTAAAGAAGTCCTTTTCTTTATTTCTTCATCCATCCAACCATACAAGAACTGTCCAATAGCTTTTCTTTTCGAAAATAATAAGTCTATAGAAATGTCTAATAATCCACCCTAAGTACTCCAAATGAGGGAGTATTTATACAAAAATTTACAATAAAATGCCTCATAACTGAGAGAAATATAATCTAGGAAGCCTAACTATATGTTACATAAAAGTAGAGACAGATGGTCTCGAAGATAGTAACTAGAAAACAACTTATGTCTTGTTGTCCCTATTTTTGTGAATGAGCTGGAGGTTGGCCCTATGATTGAGCATCTTGTTGTCTTACTTGTAATTATGCGCTGTCCGTTTGCTTTTCAACTTCTTACTGATACTCTTTGACCTGTCCTAATACTCTTTAGCTGCTTTATCCTTATTCACCTTCTTTTACCAAAATTGACTATGGTAACTCTTACATTTCACTTTTCACCAATGGTAAATTATAAAATTTCTGTCATATCTATCCACCAATCTTCCTTTGGTATCCTGGTCCTTTTGTAGCTTCCTGAATATTTCATCAGCCTCTGTTTATTTTACAAAATTAGGCTGAACTGGAAATAAATGTTTTAATTCATGTTCAACATAGAAAAGGTTCTCTAGACTGTCATAGAGAACTCTGCCTGTGGGGAGTGCTTTGGGTGTAGATGCACTATCTAATGAACTAGCTTGATTATTTGCATACTAAGCCAATTTGTCAACATAGTCTTCATGCCTCATCAATTTATCATTAATCACTAAAGGACTGAGAAGTCCTTTGCTCTGTAAAATAACAAACTTCTCCATATAATCATTAATGTCCTCTTGCATGTTCTGGCATTTTCTTTCTAAGTTCTGCATCAGAGCTCTTTTGGTCAGTACCTTATTGATTTCTAAGATAGTCCCAATTATTTCTTAAATATTCAGCTCTTCTAGCTGGTACTTATTTCTGCAGTTCAAAAAGTTTATTAGCTTGATTGCTTCCTCAGGCATCCCTCCTAGCTCTTCCTTGGTTTTCTGAATTTCTTGAAGAGCCACTTTCACCAGGTCAATCTGTTCAAAAATTATTTGTATGGATGACCAAGCATCATTTATTGAGTGAGTGATGTTGGTTCATAGAATTTTTCTAATGTTTGTTAAGGGCTTTTCAAAGGTGAGGTCCATCTCTAGTGTTTTCACCTGCTGAGCTAAGCCTTTATTCTTCCTCACCTCTTCAGCAAAATTAATTTTTGAAACATCATATTTTTGTTCTAAGGTAACAAATTTTTCCTTTACCTTCTATAATTCAGAGACCTGGAGTTTCATCTCCTCCATTGACTTGATTAATTCTTCTGTACTCAAACCTGAATTTCGGGCTAGTGTTGTTCCTGTGCTTGTACCTATAATTACTTCTATTGTGACCAAAGGGACATTTGGTGCTAGGGCTGTTGCAAGTGTTGATGGGACTATCGTGGAGACCACTGGTATCACATTTTGAGGCTGAGAGGTCAACTCACTCTGCCTTTTCTTTAGTGATTTTCCTAATTCTTTCTCATTCTCCTTCAACTGTTCATTTAGCTTGAGTTCTAAGTCCATAAGCTCTTCTTTAGATTTCTTTTGGATAACTTCAATAGTTTGTGGATGCCTTGATGGAGGCAACTTTAACTACTTTCTCTAGACAACTATGTCTTCATCTTTTTTCTTTATCAAGGCCTCTAAAACTTTTACATCCTTTGGGTTATGACCCAATCCAATAACCAATTCCTCCAGTGATTTGATTCTATTGTCTTTACCCTGTGAGGAGGCTCTTTCTAGTTGTAGTTGAGCAATGGTATTGTTTAACGAATTTTATAATCTTTGGGCCATCATGGCTTTACGGGTCAATGTAAAATACACCATCTCCCATGTATGTTTATGTAATTCAATCTGATCCAGGGGGTGAATGGCCTTGGCCATGGCCTCAAAATCAGTTTTGAGGTAGTCTGCTATTGACTGAGGCTGTTGTACTTTGGGCCTGAAAAAACTCATTTGCATCTTGCCTTCCTTGATGTCATAGGCTAACATTAATCTATTCTTATTAGTAGGGGCCATATTCAAATACTGATTGTAGACCTGGACCCTTAGTGGTTCATTTCTAGCTTTTATTTCTTTGAATTGCTCTTTAATGTCTAGGTTATTATTACCTGAAGACCTGAAAGATGATACTCACCACTTTGTTGTCTTTCTAGCTCCTATCTTTGTGAGCTAGAAGGTGTCCCACCTTCTAGGAAAGTATGTTGATTGTCTACACCTTCTTTTCTTTGAATTTATGTAGTTTCTTCAAGGTATTCCTCCTCTGAATGGGGATTTACCCTGTTCCTCTTAGCACTAGGCTGATCTAATGGACCAATGGCAAGGGTAGCTTCTTCCATGTCTCTCTTTAAGCTCTTTTCCTCATTCAAAGGAGTCTGCAAAATTGGGGGGTCTCCCATGTTGAGTTGAGTTGGGTGGGCCTGCATTTGAGTCTGCTCCTAAGAAGTTTCAGGTTGCTTTGACATGGTTGATTGTCCTATTGCTTGAGTGCTAGTTTCTTTTTCTCTTCCCTGTGATGGTTCTGCAAGTGATGCATTAGTCTCCTGTGAGTGCCTTTGAGAGGTATCAGCTGTTGAGGCACTAGTTCCTGATGCTGGCTTCTGAGAAGTCCCAACTTGCACCTGTCCAAAAGAATCCAAGTCAAGTGTTTTTTCTAGATCTTTCATGACATTTTCTACATTGACCTGATCACTATCCATTTCTATAAGGGTCCCTTCCCTCCATTCATCCATGTTATCATATTACTCAATCTCTGGAATTATGTGATGAAAATATGGTGATAGTTTATTTTTCATTCTTCTATCACAGATGAAACTGTGGGGGTCATATGGAGTCCAACTGAAACTTTTGTTCAATTTCATGTAGTATTCTAGGATTTTTTCTACTGCTTTCCCTGCTTCCTTATTGTTGCAGACAAAAGGGCCTAAGTGATCCTTGATCCTCAGTTGTGCTTTCTTCTTGGCCTTAGTAAAATGAATCAAATCTGAGTTTATCATCTGTCTATAATACTCCAATGCAAACAACCTCATTGGAACATATTTAGGTAGTTTGAATGGGGAAAGCTCACACCCATATACCCTGATCTCTGTGTGATTCTGGTACAAGTACCAGTCACCTACTCTGTATTGTTTTGATAGCTGGATCCTTTTGATTTCATCATTAATCCTAGGAGGAGGATTTCCTTTCAGCAAGGTGGTCGCTGGGTGGACAAACTGATCAATGAACTCACTATATGAATAAGGGCAAGCAAAAGCTTCATGGAAGATAAGTCCAAAAGATGACAGACCTTGGATTACCCTTAGTATCAAGTTTCTTGATAGAAAATGGGAATTTGTCTGATTGACAGTAGAGGATGAGGTGATATATGAAGGTGGAATACTTGAAAACCTTTTCATTCTCTAGTCTCATGAACTGGTCATGAATTTTCTCAGTAATAAATGAAGCATAAACGTACTTGACAGTAGGGGGCTAGGTAGGGGTAAATATAGACATCAACACTAGGGTCAATTCATCTACATACTCACTAGTGTTGAATCCCATGACTACAAATATCATATCAACTATGATTTTGCCTGTATTTGTAAAGAAAACTAACATATAAGGAGGGGGATATTTAGGTTGATGCTCCTTTAATATGAAAGTTTGACAAAGGTGACCGAGCTCAGATTGGGATAATTTAGTTGATTTCTCAAGTAAATTTCCAAAGGAAATAGGGGTGAGGGCTTGACTAGGATGAAACTATAGCATATCATTGATGGAGTCTGTAGTTATTGTAAAGAGGACTGTTTGGTTGGGAGACATCACTACTCTGAGGTTGGGGTCGTAATTTGCATGGCACTAATGGATTATGTCAGGGAAAAAATGAACATAGGGGAGAAAGTACATTGGGAGGTTGGATTCCCACAGTCCTATGGCATCATAGCCATTCAAGTGATTATCTCAGCATTGGCAAAAAACTTTTAGATGGTCTTTATCAGTGATTAAGTCTTTTATTTGAAAATCCTTATCTGCCAAAGGCAGATAGTCTAAATCACGGTGATGGGTGGTAATGGGTGCAATATTTAGGGCTACTGGAGTTTCCAATACTGGTTCTTGAGGATTCAGGAAGGAAACTGAGGTTTTTTAAGTGAAAATAATGAAATAGCAGGTCTGGGAACTTGAATTTTAAGTATGGTAACTGAATTATGGTGAATTGGGATTCTTTTCAATTAAATTTGCAGCAAAAGCAAGTATTCAGAGGGTTTCTTGACGGGAAATTGTTAAATACCTGCTTTTAGGGATGGGCAATAGAATGCAAGTACTCTGGGTGTGAATGGAGAATTCTGGGTGGCGTTGACTGCAAATTTTGAAGTTGGTTGGTGACTGGGAGCACAAGCTAGTTGACCTCATCGTTAAGTTTGCATGGATGTACAGGTTCGCAGAATAGAACGATGAAATTATGTGTTTTGTTTTTTATACAAAGTCAAGAATTTTGTGGGTTTCGGTATTTGGACAGGTGGCATTAGCGGGTGAATGATATGATGTTTTTCATTTAGTGGGAGGCGATAAGTGGTTTTTATTGCACCACTTATGGAGGGGGGCGGTATTTGGGCTTGAGCGAGTGATTCCATAGAATGAGTGACGTGTGGTGGGGGCACTGCTCACAAAACCGCTTTGTGATCGCATGCTAACGTTCGGTCGCGGAGGGCCATACGATATGTACGATAGTCATTGGATCTCGGAGGCTTGATAGGATGACTATCGGGGAGATAAGGAAATCGGGTTTTAATGAAGGCAAGCCCGATATAATTAAAGATTTTTTAATCATATCGGGAGCAACGGGATTGGTCGGGAAAGTTATTAATTAACCATGGGGGTTAATTAATCCTTTTTTAATGTGCAAGGTCAAGGTTCTTAATTAGTTACAAATTAACTAATTAATTCCCGTTAATGGTGTATTATGGTTATATTTTAACCGAAGGGGTAGGATATTAAGATTTGAGGTTTTTACATAGTTAACGTAATATGGGAGCAGGAAATCTTTATAGGGGAACTATATAATATAATAAGTTAGTAGTTAATATGGCCAAGTGAAGTAAGTGCTAAGTCTAAACATTCTCATGTGTATATTTAAACTTAGGCTAAGTGAAAAATGAGGGTTTTTATGGAAAATATTATAATTTTACTTAGGAAAAACTTTATCAAGGGAATGAATGGTTTATGAAGGGGGGTGACCTTTGATGAATGGGTTTAAGTACTTAGGCATTATAAATTATTTGGCCAAGGTTCTGGTCCCTCCAGAAGTCAGAGAAATGCTCTGAGCCCCTCTAATTTGATAGATACCTTGGCACTTAGGGGAAATTAGTGAAAATTTATGGGAAATCAGTAGGGAAGTTAATTATTTTGACTTTGCTTGATTGATATGTCTTTCATGTGTTGTATGCCTTTGCCTTGTGATGAAAGTAAAAGATTTACACATTTAAACTCATCATTCATCATCACCACATATTATTCTGCAATCATCATCTACCTACCCTACCTACTTAACCTAGCATTTTTACTTCTTTATTAGGGTGCACTTAGATTGGCAAACCCTTATCAAACTTTTTTTTCTTTTACATGGTAATGCCTATCTAAGTCTACACTTATTACATCCAAGGGCTTAGATTAAACTTTTGAGCTCCTTTTTTCACTCTACCTATCTACTTATTTGCCAAGATTAAATTGTTTGGTCAGATCTTTATTCTCTATTTCTACAGCATGAAATTGAACTTTGAACTAGCCAAGTTTAAACTATTTGAATATTCATGAATTGTGGCATAAGTGACAAGCTGCACACAATTGTTTATTATTAAAAAAGTGAAAAAGTAGTGGCACTTAGACTTGCACACTTTCTTGGTATTTCTTTTGTTGGAGTTCATTTTCTTTGATTTTTTTTTACCATCTTTTATTCTTTTCACCCTTCGATTTTTCTTTTAGGGTATACCCTCTTTACATTTTTTTTTTTTTTTTTTACCAATATGGAAAACCTTTTCAATAAGTAAAGGTATGAACATGTTACACAGCTCATCAAGTCAATCATGATATATGACACCTATTGGTAAAGGGACATAACACCTTAATGGCTTTAATTTTGCTAGGGTCTACCTTAACTCCTTCATGAGATATAATATGACCCAAATATTCCACCTCTTGTACTCCAAAGAAACATTTGGTTCTTTTTGCATATAATTGTTTCTCCTCCAATAGTTGTAGCACCCTTTCAACATGTTCAACATGATCCGTCCAAGACTTGCTGTAGATTAGTATATCATCAAAAAATACTAACACAATTTTCTAAGGAAGAGTTTGAAAATGGAATTCATCAAACCTTGAAATGTAGAAGGTGCATTAGTAAGTCCAAAAGGCATGACCAAAAACTCATAGTGACCCTCATGAGTTATAAATGTTGTTTTCAAAATGTCTTGAGTCTTCATTCTGATTTGATGATATCCTGAACAAAGATCTAACTTGGTGAAGTAAATTGATCCATGAAATTCATCCAATAATTCATCAATGACAGGAATGGGAAACTTATCTTTAATAGTGAGCTTGTTGAGTTTCCTATAATCCGGAAACATGCACCATGATCCATCCTTCTTGTGCACCAATACCACTGGAGCAGAGAAAGAACTTTAGCTAGGTTGAATTATACTAGCCTCAAGCATTTCTGCAACCATATGTTCAATTTCACTCTTTTGGGCATAGGGATATCTATACGGCCTAATGTTTGGAGGAACACTTCCTGGAATCAAATGAATAGCGTGATCATGATCACAAATAGGTGGGAGACCTTCGGGAGTCTCAAATACCTTGGAATGATTGTCCAAGGCTTTTTGGAGATCTAGAGAAATAGATGATTTCGATGTGGAAACATCTAGTGAACATAATTGTGCAAGTACACCTCGTTGTTCCTTTTTTAGAAGCATTGCCATACTGTTATTGCTTATTATCTTTCCTGGTTTCCTTGAAATACCCCTTAATTCAACTTCCTTTCCTTCCACATAAAATTTCATGAAAATTTCTTGAAAGTTAAAAGCTATTGTACCCAAGGATTGTAGCCATTGGACTCCTAGTACAACATCAACACCTCCCATTGGAATGAAAAGCATTGGGCTTTTTAATACATATTCTCCCATGGATGGCTTGATATTATGGCACTTTCCAGAGAAATTTATCGTTATTCGTTCCTCCATTTGCAACCATCACTTGACACTCTGGTGTTGGATATAGGAAGCAATTCAATTCTTTTGCTATCTTACCATGAATAAAATTGTGGGTACTTCCTGAATCGATCAACACTATTACCTTTTTCTTCTTGATTTGTCTTTCTATCTTAATGGTTTGAGGAGTGGTAATTCCAGCCAACGCATTACAAGATATGGTCGGATTCATTTCTTCTTTATCTAGGCTTTGTTCCTAGAGTATATCCTGTTCTTTTGACCTTTCTTGCTCCTTTTCTTCTTCCTCTTCACAATCTATGTAGAATAATTTCTTCTCAGCACACTTATGACCTTTAGTGTATTTGCTATCACAACTGTAACAAAGCCCTTTTGCACTTTTTTATTCCAATTGTTGTGGTGTCAACCTTATAGGTTGTGGAAGGCTAGGAGCAACACTTCCATCTTTATAGTTGTGAGTGGTATGCTTCCTGGTTGCCATAATTTTGCTTATTTCATCTAGTGAATGTGTGACCCATGCATTCATGCATTCCTTCGAGGGAGGATATCCTTCCTTTTGATTATGCTCTCACTATAGTGGATTGATCCATGTCACCTGCAACCATATGAAATGACTCTACAATATCGAATGTAAGCATACATGCCTCATTTCTTTTATGCCATCCAAACATCCTTCAACAACTTCATTGATTGAAGAGAACTTCAATCCCTTGATCTGCTTCACCATTTATGTCATCATACCATTATCCCATGAATTCCACAAGTCTGTAATTCTTGAGCAAACACTTGCTTCCCCTCTTTATCAGTGAACCTTTCAATGAATATTCCATCAAAGAATCTTGAGGATCTAAAGTATCCCCATCATATGTAAGCTATTGACAAATGTATGGTGATCCTTGTACTAGATGACCTTCTTCTTTATTTTCCATAAGTGCCACTTATGTTTCTAATGAAGTTCCCAAGAGTTATATCCTTCATTGTTAACTTCCATAGATTCCAACCATCTTCCATGCTTCTCTATGATGATGTCTCGAGCTCTTTCTTTCAATTCTTCTATGATGCCTTGATGCATCCCATTATTTTTCTTAATGAATCATAATAGTCATATATTACAACAGAAGACTTAGGAACTTGAAAAGTCTATCTCAGTCATAATAGAGATCTCTTACTTCCTCTTTCTTGGACTTCTTCTTTTCAACTTCTTCCACTTCTTCGATGATATGGGATTCTTCTCTTCCTCTTTTGTTATTTTCCTTCTTGATCTAAGGACAATCTCTTTTTTAGTGCCCATATTCTTGACACCCATAGAATTGAATCTTAATCATGTCCCTCTTCTTTTTCTGAGAACCAAACATCCCAAAATTTTCCTTTCTTCTTGTCATTGAAGCATAAGCTTGATTTTTCTCACCTGCTCTCACATAAAATTTCACCTTACTCTAGATTATTCAATATTGCACAGTAACCATATATCTTAGAATGGAGTAGCCTCCTTCTTCCCATAAATACTAGAAGTAAAGTTACCCAAATCCTCTGATAGTGCATTTAGTACAATTGTAGTCATTTCTCTATCAGACATGACTTCTCCCAGATCTTGTAGTTGATCCTGGATTTTAGATATCCTCATAAAATGTGAGGCTATTCCACATTCCATTGACGTCTTCAGCCTTTATAGTTATTTCCTTAATGATATTATTTCTCCAACAGTGCTTACGAAATACATCTCTACCAATTTTTCATAGATTTCTTTTGAAGTTTTGAGTTTTGATACATATGGGATGAGGGGATCCTTGATGGATTTTATAAGAATCCTTTGAGCCCTAACTTCCCCTTTCATATACTTTGCAAGAGATTGAGAATATTCCTTTCCTGGTTTGGATATTTACCCTTTGACATGTTCCATAACCTCATTTACAATGAGATTCAGGTCTGTCATTTTCTTCCATGCAAGATAGTTTGAAGCCCCAACCAATTTGTTGCTTTCCTTGAAAAAATACGTTTTGAAAGATTCAGATGTGGAAATAAATATACTTACTTGATAAGATGATCATTTTCCTTTCTTCTTACTTGATTTGCATGATGATATAGATATTAGAAAAATTCACTTTGATGAAGATATTTTTCTTCAATAATGATCCTTGATCCCACAGAGAGGGAGATCCCTTTGGATCCTTTGATGGTGGAGTCTTTTTGATGAATATCAATTATGACTTCTTGATGATTTTTTCCCCTGCAAAAATCGCAATCTTTCATTATATTTGTAAAATTACATTTAGTAGATGCTTTTCAGCATATGCATTGTTGGCCCTTAGCCATCTCTGTGAGTGTCATTCAAAATTGGTGTGTAGATGCTATAAAGCACATGTAGAGATACTTCTCTTGTTTTCACATAAATCAAAAAATAAAAAATGAAGAATGTAAAGCTATTATTTTCTCCCTTTATTTTTCTCCACCTTTCACCACCCCCAGAGTTGGGGGTAGTGGTTACAATGGAGAGTTGATTTTCTATTATAGTTATGGGAGAGTCCTTGTCTGAGTCAAATCCCTATGATCCATGAGTTCTCTTGTTTCCCAATTTTTCCTTTCCTGTTGTCTGGGATTCTTGTTTTTGCATTGGGTTGTTGGGGGCTTCCTCTTGCATTTGCGCATTGGGCTGGTCTTTTTGTTCATCCTTTTCTGCTTTAAATTCTATATTGTTTGTTGTGTCTTCTTCTTCCTCCAATGGCTCTGTTTTTTGACATCCTTTGGGCTTCTTCTGTTGCTTCTTGTTTCGAATGGGGATGTTCCTTGCCTGTGGACAAGCACTAAGAAGGTGGCCTGTTTGTAAGCATCCTCAGCATCGGAAAGTTTTGTTTTCATAATCCAAGGATTGTGTCCACTAAGTATTATTGAAGTTCAGTATTATGCTTTCTGGTAGTCCCTGGCTGAGATCTACTTCGATACATATTCTAGCGAAGATAAATATTCCCTTTGTAATTTTGTCTTCATCAATCTTTAAAAATTTCCCCGAGGTGTTCCCTATATCGATTAAAACCTTGTGGTGCCAGAATTGTAATGGGAGGTTGTGTAGCCTAACCCAGATTGGCATCTTTGATACCACCATTGTATTGGCATCAAAATATGGAAACCATGGAGTGATGTAGAGCCCTACGCTGCCGCAGAACCATGGCCCCTTATTAAGGATGTATTCCTTTTCCTGTTCTGTGTTAAATCTTACTATAAAAAATCCTTTTGGGCATAAGTAAATCTCACAGTTTGGTGTCCAGACGGTGTGGATCCAGTGGTGCAGATCGCTTGATCTGAGCCAATACCCATTGAATCTACATATAATTGAGTGGGAATATAGATCAGAGTACAGATCATTTACCTCAGGTATTGCAATGGTGAGAGCAGGATTCTCAGTTTTTTGTTCAACTATGTAAGGCCTGGGAAGTACAGGAGTTGTTACTAGATTGGCTTGCACTTTCCCTTTGCCCTTTACAGTGTCCTTAAAGGATCCTGTGTTCTTGGGGTTTGAATTCTTTGAGCTCGTTCTAGAGCATCCACCTCACAGACAGAGGTTGATGATGATGGTCGAATTTGTAGTTATGTTGTAATCCTAAAGGGTGTAGTTGTCTAAACTACGTCCCATGTAGATCAAATTTTGCACCTGTTCTAGTATGCCCAGTAGGTTCTGTATTTTATTCCATAGATCCTGGATGTTGTTTCCTATCCATGGCCTCAAGCAGTAGTGCCTGCCTTCTGGTGCTTTAATGAAGAATTGTGTAAGATTCGCCTCTTTAGGGATTGAATCTGACTGAGTTTGCCCCTAATCTACTGCTCGGATAGTCTCGTTCCCAGGCCCTATATCATCACCATACAAATAGCATTCCTCTGTGGTTATGGCCTAGGAATTAGGGCATAGGGGACTCCTAATGGTTGTGTATCCCTAGATCTGGTTTTTGGGAAAGTTGTTGGTTCTTCTGAGTTCTAGATCTGTTGGTTCAATAACGGATTTGAGCCACTGACTGCCTTCCATGGCCAGGATTCTCGATCTAGATCTGTGCATTGACCCTGCAAAAACATCTTGAACAAGTTTGGGAAAATAGGGAGGGTATATAACATATGTTTTGACCCTTATCGCATATATAATGCCTTGCATAGATCCAGCTTCAGCAATCAGGTTTCCCTCCTACCATACGGCTGCCTCAGAGCTCTGAAGACTCAGGTCGGAGTTGTATTCCTAGGTGTGCTCCTTTACATCTGTCATCCAGTGCTTGATGATGCATAAGTAGTAGGCCAGGATGGTCTATTGAAAAAACCCTAGTTCATCGTCGTTCCAACAACATTTCTCAGTCCAAGGTTCCAGATCTGATGGATCTTGGCGTATCTGTCTATTGTGTGCCAGATCGATTAGATCAATGGTAAATCTATGGGTTTTGTGCCCTTCTGTAGTGAGGGTGATCCACCGGCTCCTTGCATCAGCCTTCCAGGGGCTGCAGTATCAGATCCGGTAAACTGTCCAGCAGATCTAACACTGTCAGCGTCGATATCCCCTTTCCTCCTCTCACATCTTTTATTGCTCAAAGAATCTGACTTAGCTACGTGCCGCTGGAGGTAAATTTCCCTAGCCCCTTCTTCTTGGACATGAATGCTGCGGTGTCATTGGGTATTCTACTAATCAAACCCTCCCATCCTCCATAGCTGAGGTTCTTTAAGACACTTCAACTTCAAACTTGATTCGCAGATATCTTCAACTTGGCCTTCTTTCTTGATGATGATCCCAAGACTTCTCTGTAGAATTCTTTGATATATGGTTATAATTATTCCTTTCTATATCTTGACTTAAATATGATCTTCGCTTTGATGCCTTCCTCGAGACTTGATCCTTGAGTGTCCCTTGATAAGATGACCTTCCTTGACTTAGTCACCTTAGCTCTGATAGCATGTTGAAAAATATAGGGCATCAAAGTTAAGTGATTTCTCTTATATTAGTAACTGCTTGTGAATTATTTTTACTTCTTAGATTGGGAACTTCTTTTACTTATGTTAGTATAGTATTACTCTTCATCAAACGGCTACCAGTGCATGAACCATAAAGAGGAAAGAGACACAGAATGTAGGATATAAGCTAGAGCCAACACCTCTCCCACTTGAGAGGAAAACACGAACAAATTCTTCTTCTTATAGAGATTCCAATTGAAAAATAGCAATACCAATACCCTTGAACTACTTGCCACTCCAATACCAAGAGACAATATCCCTTGATGACATCCTTAGTCAATGATGGTCAGACTTCTGCTCCTTTCTTCTTCTCAGGTCCTATTCAACTTTCGCTTCCTTCTACTTCATACATTCAACCTCCTTGAATTAGGTTTGCAATCCTAATTCAGAAACCCTAACATATGCATAATACTTATATTTTGACTTGATTCCCTTCACTTTAATGGGAGATCTTCTCCTTGGTAACTCAGCTAGAGATATACCCTTATCTCCTCTTGCTTTGACCTTCCTATTGAACTACAATGCTTGGCCTCTGCTACAATAGAAATTGTCCCTTTTCTTTGCATGTGTGAGTGATAGATAACCTTAAAATGGACCCAAACAGTCCTCACTCTTCCCTCCTTCCTTTCATTGGCTATACAGGTTCCTTCCAAGTGATTTTCAAACTTCTTATTGTAGTCCTTCACTTGTCTAAAATTTTGTATTCTGAACTGAATCCAAGTTTCCTATTTATAGTGGATTCCCCACTCAAATTAGCTGACTTGATGGAGGATGAACCGACGTGATAGTTGGAGGGGATTATTAATTCCATCTTGAAGTCGACTTGCTAGGAGATGCTTGTGCTTGCCTTGGAGGGTCTTCTGACTCTTTTAATGACTTATATAAATGTGTAACATTCCCAAGAAGGGTTCTTCATACATGACATAGACTCAAATTGATTTTATGACTAGATGAAAAATCCTAAAGGCTCACAATCTGAGCCATTACTAAAAATAAAATTCCTTGCTCATGAAACCCATGAGACAAGCTTTAAAATAATAATAAATAAAATAAAAATTATCATTTTCATCAATTACATATGTCATGATGACGACAAAACCTAGTTACATCTTTCAACAAATTGTTGGATAGGAAGATACCTCTATATTTGTACTCCTTTAATGTATGTCCCACCATTTCATTCCTGTTGATTTCCTTCTACACATTAAAATAAGTTTTAACATCACTAGCCTCCTTATAGTAATTAATGTATATATCATGAAAAATGGTTATGAATTATAGTGTTTATAAGATATCTCTTTCACACGCAAATAAAAAAAAATTAAGGATACCCAATGTATGTGGATTCTCATTAGATAAGTATTACACGACCACAATAGAATACATAACTTTGCATGGAAGAAATATACGATAAGGAGAAAAAAATTTAAGTACCTTTACCAAAGTAAAACATTGATAAACTCAAGTGATGCGGCTAAATGCACATGTGCTAAAAAAAAAGCTAAGAATGCCTTACAACAAAACTTAAAGTTCTCTATAGAATACTGAAATTTTGGAGTTTTCCCAATTGTTGACAATGTTGGACCCACCAACATCAGGGGATATCCCCGGTATGAAGTCCCAACTAGAACTCACACCATTTGTGTAGAAGTCTCATCCAATACGATGGCTGGGCTGCCAGTATCTTAAATTTTTGTCTTAGCTCTCGCTTGTTAGCACAAGAGAGTGGTCTTCTTTGTCTTCGAACAGCAAAGTTCATGTACCTGGTGATTGATATTGTTACTTGTGTCAAGGTTATTTTACTGCAGAGAGAGAGGGTGGGATTGAGTCCCAAGTCAGATGGGAGGAATATCAACTCTGTTATGAACACACAATACAACAGGACGTGTGCAGCTGCCGAAGGAGGAATCCACACAGATGTGGCAGTGACAACACACAAGGGAAGATAACACGTACAACACTTAGGCGGAAATCCACACGAGTGCGACAGTCATTATAGCGAGTTTACGTGAAAGGTTTTGTTTGATGTTCGGGAGGTAACCAACACAAGCATGACAACATTAACAACTTATACAACACATTTTCATTCATATATATGTCTTAGAACAGTTGAATGAATTCAAATGTTAAACACAGGTTAAAGCAACATGCATTACAAGTGTTCAAGATGAATTTTACAAACAATTAAAACACATGTGTGAAAATGTGTAGGCCTGTTATCAGGCTTCTAAATTAAGAAAAAGTTCCAAGACACATTGATACAACATACATCACTAATCTTGTGGAAGGGGCATTGGAGCCACTGCTTTCTCCTCAAAGAAAATATTACAGACTCTCAAGACTATGTGGGAGGATCCAAGGTGAAAAGTCCTTTGCATGTACAAATGAAGGGGTATTTATAGCCAAGGGTTAAACTAACCCTTGTTACTGTTCAACTGCCCTCATGATTGTTTGACTTTCATGACCTTTCAACTTTACATGACTTTTCATATGACAAGTGGGACACTTGGACTTCCACATTACATTACATTGATCGATAACATGGCCTACAGTAGGGATGTGGATGACATGAATCGTGACAAGACTCGACATGAAAGTGTTGTTGCATTCGTGTAGTTGTTTGTGTGCATGTCGAGTTGTAGTGTTGTTGGGTGATGGTTGTCCTCATGGTGTGTCATAGCTTCACCTCTGCATGGAAAGATGTGTGGAGTATTCAATGGTCATTGGGTTCGCTTGATGTTGCATTCGGACATTTCGCCTTGCTTGTATGTTGGCATGCTTGACAGGTTCATCCATTCGGGAAAGGTGTATGTTCATTTTTCCATCCATCTGTAAACACATCTTCGCATGTTCATCTGTCCATCCATCCACGAACACATCTTTGCATGATCGTCTAATTGCAAACACATCTCTTTGCATGCATCATTTATTCGTCCATTCATGAACATGTCCTTTTGCATGTACTCCCCTTGTTCATCCCATCCATCAACATGCCATGTTTGTTCGTATACCTGTATCTACAATCACTCATGACGATACGACATCAAATCCATAAACCTCCAAGTCTACCATGATGCATGATCATTTTGGATGCAGGTGACCAAGAGAGAAGATAAGGTTACGAAACTACGTGAGGCAAGTTTCAAGCTGGGATGCGGGCTCCAGACACTACTGGTGAAAACTGCACAAAAGTCGTTGGGAGACAATGACAAGAAATCTGAATCGGTAGTGACTGTCCGTGGGATCTAGCACAGCTTGAGGACAAATCTATGCAAATTTAGGGAGGAGCAGTATGGGCTACAGGAAGGCTAGCCAGGAAAAACCTATGCAATTTTTGGAAGGAGCATAGAGCGAGAGCTTGGTAGAAAAAATGTACAGTTCCTAAAGGGAGCTCGCAGTGGGCTACGGGAGCTTGGTAGCAAAAACTGGACAATTCTTGGAGGGAGTTGGCAGGGGGCTGTTGGGCGCTGCTTGTGAGAAAACTTACGTTGATGTTGAGATCTGAATTGGATCCATAAGCGACTGTCATAGAACCATGAATATATCAGGATGAAATAAATCCTTGAAGAATCCAAAACAGCAATCGAAAACACCCTAAACCAGTGGCCATGGCAGCCGGTGTGGAACGATGAGGACCTCAGTCAAAGTGCGTTGACCGAGGCCCATGGAGACTCCGCAGGAGGTCAAAATATCCCCTGGGAGCCCCCGATCGGGCAAAGGAGCTGATTTTCGAAGCGCATTGGCACTTGGCACTAACGCGCATCGTTGGGCAAACAGGACCGAAAAGGAGGAGCCTTAAGCACTCGGTCACGTTGGGGGCCAGAGGACCGTGGGCAAAGAAATGAAAAGCGCCATCGTACGAATGTGGGACCCACAACCTGGAAACTGGCGGTTTAATCAGGGCGCCCTTGAACGGTAAGCAGTTTTGGATAAAACAAAGTGAGCACCCTCAGCAATCGATGCGTGGCAGCGGAGGTGAGAGAAAAACCACTGCGATCGCGCGTTATTAGTCGAGCAAGTCAACCATGCTCTGTGTGTGAATAACGTTGGATCTAGAGGAGCCCAGATCGGATGGTTGAGATTGCGTCCGATAGACAGAGTGGAATTGACTGGGAATTAAGCCGTGATTTAAGAGGATTTGGAATTCGTTAACCGCCATGATGGAGAAAGGAACGAATCGACGAACAGGCTGGCATTGTTCTGATGGGGACGCATGGCAACTTCTCAAGCATTCATGCTGACGTCGAATAGGGAATTCCAAGCACACAGGCGACAGGCGAATCGACGCAAGCGGGAGAGGAAATGAACAGGCATGGAGATTGAATGGCTAAAGCCATGAACAAAGACAGTGAACGGGGATTCGAAGAGTCCAAGAGACCAAGAGAGACAGTGAACAGTGAACCCTGAGAGGAGGACTGAGCACATAGAGCAGTAAAGCGAAGCAGAGGAGACAGAGGGCCGAGCTGACCACAGGCAGCATCGATCACCAGAGAGCTTGAAGAATCAAGCCTTCCCATAGAGGAATCTGTCCGGATTGAGCATCATAGTTGGCTCTTTCCACTATAGACTGAGAGTCACAGAGCTAGTAGGAAGAACAAGAGTCTGTGTACTCCAAGTGTCTTGGGGAATCCAAGAACCACCCTCCCAAGCAAAATCTACTTCAGGAGAACTCATATTGAGTCCCTGCATTGTAATTTCTTTGCTAAAAGACACAATAAAAGAAGGCCACCACTGAAGCTGGACCAGAGACATAGCCCTGGAGAAAAGGGTGAACTCCTTATTAAAAATTGCTTGTGTCTTTGTGTTGCTTACTGTATTTCTCTGTTGTCTTTCCATTTACTTTCTGTGTATTGGCAATCTGATCGATCCGTTGTTTCAATAACATAGAACACACACACACCAGCACATGGGTCTGTAATACCTTTTGTTAAATAAATCTTCACTGAGGTCGCTCATAGGGTGATTATCAGATCAAGTGGTATCAGAGCTCTAGGTTGTAAGGTTAGACAAGCTTGTGTTGGTTTAGTTGTGAATGCTCACTAGATCAAAGCTCAAATTAGGAGAAGGAGAATTGGTGGAAACTAATCCTGAGATTGGGAGGGTCTATTCTCGAAAGACAATGTCAGAAAAAGGTTCTATAGGGCCAAACTCTCAATTCCTAGAAAGTTTCCTAGCTATAAAGTCCATGGTGGAAGAAATGTATATGGACTTTAGAAAGCATAAGGGTGAAGATTCATCAAGCTCTAAGCAATATAAAGAAGAAGATGAATCTTATTCCCATGACCACTCCAAAGGAAAGGGGAAAGAAGAAAGCTTCCCTACACCTCCTAGTAGCTCTGTGCACAATAAGAAAGCATCTTTTATTAAGTTAGATGTTAAATTTGATTTGCCTATATATGATGGAGAGCTAAATGTTGAAAAGTTGGACAACTGGATAAGACAAATTTATGTGTATTGCAGAGTACAAAATATAGACTCAGACAAGAGCAAGATTCAGTTGGCAAGCCTTCGCCTAGGGGGCACTGCCTTGGTTTGGTGGGAAGGCAGAACCCAAGCTAATATGAGGAAGCATGGTAAGACCATCTCTTTCTGGAGTGAATTTGTTACTGCAATAAAAAAGCAGTTCTATCCATTGGCCTAAATGCAACAAGCCATGATGAGTTGGCAAACTCTTCGGCAATTGAAAGGGCAAAGTGTACAAGGGTATACTCAAGAGTTCAGAAAGGGAGCATTGATGTTTGGTATTTCATTAGACTCACCAGAAACTCTTTTGAAGTACATTAGTGGTCTACACAGCTACATGAGGCATACCATCCTCATGTTTAATCCCACTAGTATAGATGAGGTATCTATACAAGTTACTCATCTAGAAGCTAGAGGAAAGAATGGAAATACAGAAGTTGGGGGACCATTCCAACCCACTGTAAGCAAGAGAAAGGAGAAAAGAAAGCAGAAGTGGAAAGCAAGGAAGGCTAACACTGCACAGAAAGGCAAAGCCTCATGCACCCACTGTAAAAAGGAGGGGCATGATGATGAGCACTGTCGGATTCTACATCCAAAGCTGAGACCTAAGAAGTCTGAGGGCAAGAAGAAGAAGATTGTTGCAGCTATTTAGAAGGATTTGGGGTCAGACTCGGGAGATGAAATAATCATAGCAGCCACAGGTATAAAAGGTAAGAATTCTGAAGCATCTACTAGTAATTCTGTTCAATCTGTTATTGATGAAGAACATGAGAGAAAAAGTCATGAGCTTTTCCATATTCGAGTTGTTTCCAAATATCAAAAGATTGATACTTTGTTTGATAATGGCTCACAAGTAAATCTGATTTCTGAAGCAATTGTAAAGAAATTGGGATTAGCAACTACAGCTCATAAGAAACCATACCCATTAGGATGGTTGAATGATAAAGCACAACTACAAGTGACTAGACAGTGCAAACTCAAGTTTTCTTTTGGGTTAGCATTTGTAGATGAGGTTGAGTTAGATATAATTCCTTTGGATATATGTGGAATTGTTATAGGAAGTCCTTACTTGTATGATAGAAAGGCTATCTTCTATAGAGCTGAGAACAAGTATCTACTTGTTAAAGATGGAATCGAATACTTTGTAACAGCTCATAAGCTCAAGAATAATTATACTCTCATGAACTCAAGACAGATGAAAATAATGATAAATTCATGCAAACAGTTCTTACTAATGGTTTTAAAGGAAAAGAAAATTGATAAAACCAATGTATTTGAGGGTTGTAATTCTGATCAGCAAGCTGATATAGAAAAGATTGTTTCAGAGTATGATGTCTTGTTTCAAGAACCTCAAGGTCTGCCACCCAAAAAGGGAATAGAACATGATATTACTTTGCAGCAAGATGTTCCTTTGCCTAACATTGGGATGTATAGGTTATCTGCTTTAGAGAATGTTGAAATCAAGAAGTAGGTGCAGGAGTTGCTCGAGAAAGGGTTCATCGGGCCTAGCAGATCACCATGTGGGTCACCAATTGTTTTGGTGAGAAAGAAAGATGGCTCATGGAGAATGTGCATTGACCACCGAGCACTGAAGAAAATAATGATCAAAAATCATTATCCCCTTCCTTGCATAGATGATCTTTTAGATCAATTGAAGGAAGCTGTTTATTTCACCAAGCTGGATTTGCACAGTGGATACCATCAGGTCAAAGTTGCAGAGCAAGATGCATGGAAGACTGCTTTCAAAACAAAGCAGGGATTCTATGAATGGCTAGTTATGCCTTTTAGCTTGACCAATGCCCCTGCTACTTTCATGAGATTAATGAATGATGTACTCAGTCCTTTTCTTGATGATTTTGTTATTGTGTATCTGGATGACATTCTGATTTTTAGTAAAACGTGGGAAGAACATTTAAAGCATGTTAAGCAGACTTTAGATGTTTTGAAAAGAGAAAAACTTTATGTTAAACTCTCCAAATGTGAATTTGGAAAAACCTCTCTAAATTATTTGGGTCATATAGTAGGGGAGGTGAATTGAAAATAGATCCCTCTAAAGTGGCAGTGATTTTAAACTGGCCTAAACCCAAGTCTGCTACAAAAGTAAGAAGCTTATTAGGAGTAGCACAGTATTGGAGGAAGTTCATTTCAAATTTCTCCTCAATTGCAGCTCCCTTACATGCTTCGACAGGATTGAACAAGGTGTTTCGGTGGGGAGGCAAACAGCAGAAAGCCTTTGACACCTTGAAAGAAAAAATTAGTATAGCACCTGTACTAGCACTGCCAGATCTACAAAGACCATTTTAGATCCAAACTGATGCCAGTGACTATGCCATGGGAGCAGTGTTGACACAGCATGGTAAACCCATATGTTATCATTCTGAGACTTTTAATCCTGCAGTAGTTAACTATCCTACATATGATAAAGAATTGTATGCATTAGTTCAGAGTGTGAAAAAGTGGAAACATTACTTAATGGGCAAAGAAACAGTGATACATACTGATCATCAGCCACTTCAATATCTACACTCCCAAACTAAGTTGCAACAATCAAGACGTTATAGATGGATGGGTTTTCTACAACAGTTTCATTTAGTCATCAGATATAAAAATGGCATACATAACAAGGTTGCAGACATGTTATCGAGACCCATTATAAATGCATCTACCGTACTTAAGCATAATTTTGTGCTACATGAAAGCTACATAGAAAAGTATGCTCAGGATATGGACTTTAAATATGTATATGCAACTTTGAGTCAAGGCAAAAGAGTAGAAGAATTGGACTATCATGTGAAGGACCAACTCTTATATCATTGTGGGAAACTCTGCATTCCACAAACTGAGAGAGAAAAGATAATTAGGGAAGCACACACTTCTCTAATATCAAGTCACTTTGGGGTAAGTAAAATAGTTGCACAACTGCAAAGGTTCTGTTATTGGCCAAGAATGAGTGAGACAGTTTCTAGATATGTAAATGGGTGTGCTATGTGTGCTAAAAGCAAGCCGGGCAACAGAAAACTAGACTTGTACACTCCATCGCCAGTTCCTTCTCACCCTTGGGAAAGCATTTCCATGGATTTTGTTGGAGGACTGCCTAAATCTAGGAAAGGTCATGATTATCTATATGTTGTTGTGGATAGGTTCAGCAAAATGTGTATTTTGATACCCTGTAGTAAATAGATTACAGCTGAACAAACTACAAAATTATTCTTTGAACATGTATGGGTTCATTTTGGATTACCTGCTTCTATTATATATGATCGATACACATGATTTGTGGGAGAGTTTTGGTCCAGTCTGTGGGAACTAATGGACACCAAATTAAAGAAAATCACAGCTTTTCATCCACAAACAGATGGCCAGACAAAAGTAGTTAACATGACAGTGATCCAGTTACTGAGAGGATATTGCAGCAAACACCCTAAGCTTTGGGATGAACACTTGTGTTATGTGCAGCATGCTTACAATAGAGCCAAGCACTCTTCTACCCAGAGATCTCATTTTGAGACTTGCTTTGGTTTCATAGCAAGGTCTCCCTTGGATTTTTTCTTTGGTAAAGATACCATGGTTAATGGACACAGTGATGTGGACAAAGCAACTAGGTTCATTAAACAGATCCAGGAGATCCATCAAGCAGTACAGGAACAGCTGGAAAAGAGCTAGGCCAAGTACAAGGCTGGACATGATAAGCATCGGATGGAGCATAGTTTTCAAGTTGGAGACCAAGTCTAGCTGTATTTCAGCAAGGACCGGATGCAAGGTGAAGGAAAGAAGCTAAAACCTATCAGGTATGGACCCTTCAGGATACTTGATAAGATTGGTGAGAATGCTTTTCGCCTTGATCTGCCAGCTTACATGCACATCTACTCAGTCGTGAACGTAGATTGCATGAGGTTCTTTGAACCTTCAATGATTGAGGACCCTCAAGAGCAGAGTCAATTGCCTTCTGTTGATGACCTACTACCTGAATATGTTAATGAGTTGCAGGAAGATACAATGTTGGACAAGAAGGTAAGGACGACGTGCAGTGGACAGGTGGAATACCTCAGAATTGGGCTTAAAGGTTCGAAGCCGAGCAGTGCGAAGTGGATTGAGATTGGACAAGTGAGACAGCAGTTTCCTCACTTAGTCAATGCTTGAAGAAAACCAAATTTTGGTGGTACAAAATCTTTTCAGTTGGGAATCCATGATCTGAATTGGATCCATAAACGACTGTCATAGAACCATGACTATATCAGGATGAAACAAATTCTTGAAGAATCCAAAACAGCAATCGAAAACACCCTAAACCAGTGGAGATGGCAGCCGGCGTGGAACAACGAGGACCTCAATCAAAGCGCGCTGACCGAGGCCCATGGAGACTGCTCAGGAGGTCAAAATAGCCCCTGGGAACCCCGGATCGGGAAAAGGAGCTGATTAAGCGCTAACGCGCATCGTTGGGCAAACAGGGCCGAAAAGGAGGAGCCTTAAGCACTCTATCACATTGGGGGCCAGAGGACCATGGGCGGAGAAACGAAAAGCACCATCGTACGAAGGTGGGACCTGTTATCACTTAGAACTAAAGAAAAAAATTTATGCATATAGTTGTTTGTCCTAGTCCAAGTACAAAGGTCTGTGTCAAGTTGATTTCGTTTTATATGTCTTACTTAGGATTTGAGTGTTAAAGTTCTTAACTTAAACCATACTCGACTCCCATTGGTTCTAATTCATCCATCATTGTTCCATAGTCATGTCTTATCCATGTCCGAGTCATCGTGTCTTTTAGTGATTTCGCAGCATAAATCCCATTGGCCAGTTTCGCAGCGCAATTATGGTTTAGCAATTTCGCAGCGCGTCATGATTAGGCCGTTTCGCAGCGCATTATTAGAATTTCAAACTAACAGCGCTGCGAAATCATGGATTCGTGCTTTTTGCAGCGAATCTTTCCTGAAAGGTCAAGTCTGTTATCCGAGTCATCAGTTGTGTCCACTCATGTCAGTTTTTGTACCTCTCGTATCACGTTTGAACACTCATTTGCCACTATCCCACTACTAGCTCTGTCAACATGCACAGAAATATCATTCTTAAGGGATTTTACCATGCATGTACTTAATGATAGTCGTAAGTGTTGCATGAGTGACAAAGAATTTGGATTTCAAGCGAGGCTGGTTTTCAAGCGAGCCTGATTTCAAGCGAGGCTGAATTAAAAGGAACTGAACTACCATTGCAACTGAAGTTGTTAGACTCTGTGTGTGTGAATATTTTGAAAGGAAAATGGAGAGGAAAGAACACAGATCCGGTAAATGCCAGAGGACTGAACCTGAAGGTTTGGATATAGCGTTGAGGGATGAAGGTGTGAAGAAAGCGTTCAAAGATGCCGGCTGCTGGAACTTTTGCAAGAAGCTACAAGGAGGACATGCGCAAGTAACCAAAGAATTTGCGTTAAACTTCACTGGTTTAAATTCAAAGATAGCTACGCTAGAAGTCCAAGTTTCTCCAGAAGCTATAGCTGCTGTGACAGAGATCCCAAGAGGACGGGAAGAATGGTTTAAAAATTTTAAATTTGATATGAACCCTTGTAAAGAGTTTCTAAAGGAGGCATATGTAAACGAAGACTTAACAAAAGGAGTGCCCATAAATTATGTAAAGGAACATTATGCTCTTCTTCTCACCTGCATTCAGAAATACTTGACCTGTGAAGGAAGGTACAATAAGGTCTATTCTTACCATTTCAAACTGCTCTTGCATTTCACGGGAAAAATCTCCATAGACATTCCTTTTTATTTGTTTCGCAGTCTGAGTAAAATGTGTGATAAAGTGCAACTAAGGAAAGAGGACTGTGAAACCTCTTTGTTTCATCATGGTTTGATTAAGTTGCTAGTGTTAGATGGCCTCCAAAAGATAGGCAGAGACTGGAATTCGTTTATTTTCATGGCTGGATTTCAAAGCAAGACTGGCCTTACACCACAACCAGCCAGAGAATTAACAATAGCTGAGCTCCAAAAGGAAGCAAGAGCTAAAAAGCAAACCAAGGCACAGCTAAGCAAACCAGTCAAGCCACTAATCATTCAGGATCAACCTCAGCAATCAACAAAGGAAAAAACTCATGATAAGAAGACTGTTCCTGAAACAAGTAGAGCTGAAGCAGTTTCAAGAGTAAGGACAAGAAGTCAGATAAACAAGGAAAAGGGTAAAGCCATAGCTGTTGAAGAGAGCCCAACATCCAAGGCAAGCTTGAATGATTTATTACAGGCCATTGAATTCGAGCAGTTTGAACCAGTTCATATTGATTTGACACAGTCATCACCAGAAACTGCCAAGAAGTCTAAAGCCTCAAAAAAGCTCAAGTTCGATGAGCCAGGAGAAGAATTCATTTTAAAACCCAGAAGACCTATTACAAGGAAGCAAGTAAAAGAAGCATTGTCAAAGATAGAGGCAATCGAGAGAGTTAGGCAAAATAATGCAAGCAGAACAATCATCACATCTCAAGAGGATAATATAGCAGTCATAAAGAGCCAATTAGAAGCAGCCAAATATGAGATTGCCAAATTGAAGCAAGCAGTTAGAAAACATGCAGATGTGTATACAAAATATCGTAAAGCTCTGTGGGGTGAGACTAAAACTTTTCAAGACCAGATGAATTCAGTAGTTGATGGCCATGCACAATTTCACACATGGACAGTACCAGCCATCAAAGAGGCCCAGTTCGTTAGAAAAATAAATATGCAATTAAGAGCTGAGAATAAAGCTCTGAAGAAGAAGATTGAAAACCTGAAGGTACAGCTAAGCCAGTTAGCTGCCAAATGAATTTTCTTTTTCAAAGGGAGGTTTTGTTCCAAGTTTTTGTAAAATTTGCTTAGTCTTACTGTTTTTGAAGACATGTAAATCCTTTCTATTATATGAAAAATCGAAGGGAGTTTTAGCAATCAAATGTTTCGGTGACAAAGGTCTCGGGTAAAGGCATGCTGTTTTAAATAATTCAGCAGTTTCGTAGCGCGCTACGAAACTGCTGAAGGTGATGATTTTAACACAGAACAGGCAGTTTTGTATTTTGAGCGAAAATTTTGAAAAGGAAACGCCAAAAGGGTATACAAGATATCAGCGGGAATGACAATAGCCAATCAAAACAAGACAGGTGGAGGATTTAAAAAGGTGGAATATTTCAACCCATTTTTAAAGTTATGTGATATCCCCGTTGTCACCGTTCAAGAGGTAGCAAATCTTTTGCATACAAGGACCTTTTGCTTGCACACATGTCAATCGATGCAGCTCACAACACATCCAGAACGTGGCAGTGTTCCATATTATGGGTTCTTAAAGGCTAGAAACATGCTTGGTACATTCGAGCATTTTGAGGAAAACTAGAGCCGAGAAGTAAGGGAAATCTCCTAATACTTCTGAGCAGTTGAAAGGTTCAGTGTTCAAGATCACTATGGAATATTAAACATCCAGCTCAGCCAAGTCGAAAGAGGACCAGTTGTCAGAGAATAAGAAGAAGTCATTATGCATGCAAAATGGAGTTAGAGTCATAGTTAATTTAGAACTCTTAAACACTACAGTCAGTTCCTTATTGTAATTATTAGTTAGTTCAATAGCTAATAGGTGTCATTAGAGGCAGTTATCGAGTTCCCCTCATGCTGGAGGAGGAAGCTCGAAGTAGTTAGAATAAGGATTCTATATATAGTTGGAACATCTATGTAATGAGGGTTGGAGATTTTATAAAAGAGAGTATTGTTTTGGCTTATGTAGAAAGACAGAGTTCAGTAATATAATAGAACTGCTTTTCTTCTCAGGATTCATAAAGTGTTTCTATGTTCAAGATGTGGGGTTTTACTTTATCCTTGATTTATTTTACAGTTGCATAGATGTGTAATCACTCAGAATTCACTTATGCTGCTCTGATTTCCTGTACACATTCATGAACTATGGTTTTATAAGAGTTGTGTTTTGAACATTTAAATGCCACATGCCCTGACTTCTATGTAAAGGTTGTATCATTATTTGCTGAGGTTTTATTGACTCCATAGGCCCAATGGAAACTTATGTAATGATTTTCCAACCTTCATATTTGTCACTGTTATTTCACAAGAGTTAGCCCTCTTATTTTTAAATCAAAATCAATAACCTTTTGAGAGAGCCCTTTCAGGCTAAGGAGGCTAAACCTTAGTCAAAAGATTGGTTTGAAACAGTCACTTGAAGTCTTCCTGGTCAGCAGCCTTCCAGGGTCTGATTTTGAGATAACAGGACCCACAACATGGAAACCGGCAGTTTGATCAGGGCGCCCTTGAACGGTAAGCGGTTTTAGAGAAAACAGAGCGAGCACCCTCAGCGATCGACGCCTGGCAGCGGAGGTGAGAGAAAAAGCGCCGCGATCGTGCATTATCGGTCGAGCAAGTCATCTGCGCTCAGTGTGCGAATGATGTTGGATCTGGAGGAGCCCAGATTGGACGGCTAAGATTGCGTCTGATAGACAAAGTGGAATTGACTGGGAATTAAGCCGCAATTTAAGAGGATTTGGAATCCGTTGACCGCCACGATGGAGAAAGGAACAAATCGACGAACAGGCTGGTGCTATTCCAATGGGGACACGTGGCAACTTCTTGAGCGTTCATGCTGATGCCGAATAGGGAATTCCAAGCACGCAGGTGACAGGCGAATCAACGCAAGAGGGAGAGGAAACGAAAAGGCATGGAGGTCGAATGGCTAAAGCCATGAACAGAGACAGTGAACGGGGATTCGAAGAGAGAGAACGAAGAGTCCAAGCGACCAAGAGAGACAGTGAACAGTGAACCCTAAGAGGAGGACTGAGCACAGAGAGTAGTAAAGCCAATCAGAGGAGAGAGAGGGCCGAGCTGACCACAGGCAGCATTGAGCACCAGAGAGCTTGAAGAATCAAGCCTTCCCATAGAGGAATCTGTCTGGATTGAGCATCACATTTGACTATTTCCACTGTAGACCAAGGGTCATAGAGCTGGTAGGAAGAACAAGAGTCTGTGTACTCCAAGTGGCTTGGGGAATCCAAGAACCACCCTGCCAAGCAAAATCTGCTTCAGGAGAACTCATATTGAGTCCCTGCATTATAATTTCTCTGCTAAATGACACAATAAAACAAGGCCACCACTGAAGCTAGACCGGAGACGTAGCCCTGGAGAATAGGGTGAACTCCTTATTAAAAATTGCTTGTGTCTTTGTGCTTCTTACTGTATTTCTCTGTTGTCTTTCCATTTACTTTCTGTGTATTGGAAATCTGATCGATCTGTTGTTTCAATAACACAGAACACACACACACCAGCACATGGGTCTGTAATACCTTTTGTTAAATAAATATTCACTGAGGTCACTCATAGGGTGATTATCAGATCATGTTGGAAGGTTGACCTGCTGACCACCTCTGCACAATTTTTGAGTTGATCGGAGTGCTGGGCAACAGGGGGATTGCTCATGAAATCTGCCCAATTTTCTAGGTGAGAAGTCAATTGGCTGACTGGTGGGTTGGCTGGGAAAACTATGCAATTTTCTGAGGGAGACAGGGATGGGCACTGAGTGTCTATCAGGCCCATCTACACAATTTTCTCAATCAGTGGAGCAGGCATGGTCTGCAGCCTCTGCTCATTTTTTAGGGGAGTCAATCTCAGGGTGACTGTCTGGAAAAACTCTCTAGTTGACCAGCAGGAGGGTGGATTGATCAGCTTGCAGGCAGCACAACTTGAAATGGCTTGCTTGGTGCTTCAGCATTATTCTGGGTGACAGTCGATCGATTCGATGGCGAGGTGAAGGTCCGATTGTTAGAGGTGATCTAGTCATCAGAACTTCAGCAAAACAACTAAGTGTGTGAGCGAGTAAAAATTTGCATACGCGACCTTGAAAACACACACTCACATGACTTGATGATGAGATGCTCAAACCATAGAGACACCCATGATCAACATGACTGACCGGCGGTGTGATTCAATAAGCGCAATGCTTTTGTTTGTTGGATGACCATGATGACGCTTGCGCGACAATGCATATGACTTCATGTGTGAGCGCGATGGATGCTTTCAAATTGAACACAACTTGTATATACGAAGATAAAACCTTGTGCATGACCAAAACATGCTCACAATCATGACAAAGCAATCAACATGCAGAAGATGGCAGTTGGTCAAACAAGCGAAAAGGAAGCATGATATGTAGAAGCAACACATAAAGTGACTTTTCATGTTTGTTCACATGCATGTTACTTAGGACAGGTGTTGAGTGATAAAAGGTGTCTTTTTAACTCTTAATTATCTTCACATTAATTATCAATCCAGGTACGATTTTTTATTTCAAGAGTGTACTCAGTCTGAGGCAGTCATTTACTCAAGAGTAATGTTTCTAAATTGCAGTACAGTGCTTCAAATACAAGAGTAAATGGATGCTTGAAATAAAATCTAATTGCAATGGCAAGAAACTTAATATTTTGAAACTAGATCATTCACTCAAGAAACTATAGCAATCATCAGTCAAGGATGCAGTAGTAATAACTCTTTCCTCTATCAACTGATGCAAATGAAATAAAACAAGATCCTCAATCTAAGAACTTAGACAGTGATAGTCCATGTCCTTTACAGTTGTTGATCTTACACTCCACACCAAAACAATTAACTGGAAATGACAATTCAATCAATAATGTTGCTAGTAAAAATGGAACAAACACACTTGTTGCAATAACATTTAAAAGGCGAAACCAAATCCTTGCATGAAAGAGATAACAACAAAGGCTATTTGAACAACAAAGCTAATTTACCAGAAATGAACAGCAACACTAAATTAATGGAACCAAATAGCAAAGCTAAATTAATGGAAATGAACAACAAAACTAAATGAGCAGCAATCTGTAATGAACGGCAGAGTCTGAAGTGAACAGTGAATCTTTATAACTAGAATGAATAGAATAAAAATTTAAGTTGAAAAGGATAATAATCTTGTTATGATGGAAGAAAATGGCAACACGATTCAATTACAATTTTATGCCATAAAACGATTTCAAGGAAATGTAAAGAAACAGGAAATTGTAAAGCAATGCAATTCAAAGAAATGAAAAGTAAATCAAACCATCACATGACTGGAATTGTAAAGTAATGGTACAAATAGCGAGTGGATCCACCAGGGCCAGGCTCTTAGCCACAGGTGAATACTGTCAGGTTACTTCAGGAGATGTGAAGGAAGTGCAATTGTTTTTATATATTCGTCATTGCATAATTGTTACAACAAGTTCGTGCTCTGCTTCAACAGCAAGAGTCGATGATCAAAGTTACAATTTCAATAGTAATTCTCCCATTCCTCCTATCCTATCCTATATATCTCTAATTTAATGATCCATCTAATTCTCTCTCTAATCATCCATCATGAATCCCCTTCTTTGATCTCTGTTCTCATTTAAATACACAGAGAGAAAAGAGAAGTTACAATTGTGATGATTACAAAATGATTTCTATTACAAAATTGGATTGTTCACAACAAATTGATAAACAAGATCATATTTGAAATATCTTCTCTTCAATCATTCAAGAGGAATAGGTCAAATTTGGCATTGTAACTGGGATAATTTGGAAAACGGCCACAATAGCGAATCTGAGAAAAATGTCTTCAGAGAACCTTCTATTTCTCTTAGTACGGACTGAATTTGGGAAAACTACTCATCATTAAACTAATTTGGTCCGTTCTGAACAAAACCCATGTTTCGAATTTTCCAGATTCTTCTCTATTTTCCCGAACCGTTCAATACAAAATTGTCACTTCTTATTCCAAGGAATTTATGAGTTGGTACATTTAATGATGAGCTAGATATCAAATGGAAAACATCTTGGAGGCTAAAATGGTGAGTGATGTTAAAACCAATTTATTAATAAACCATCATTGGTAAAAACATGCATAATAATCAATTTATTAAAAATAAAGGAAATAAATACTATTTATCCATAAGAGCATAAATAATTATAAAATGGAATTATATGATAAATCATGATAAATGACATGGTAAAGAAGAGTAGAAATAGATGAAATAGGTGTTAAAAAGTGATAATAATAATGACATATTAACAGCCCAACATACCCCCAAACTGAATATATTGCATGTCCTCATGCAACCCAAAACTGAATATATTGCATGTCCTCATGCAACCCAAAGACTCTGTGTTAACCAAGCAATAATACAAAAATTGTTCATCCCAGCTCATGAAATGGATAGAACAAATGAATTCTTCCTCAATTAATGAATATTCAATTTTAGCAATCTTGATGAAGGTGTAACAATTTTTACATTTACGTTGACTTATATATATGAAGTTGCAGCAAAATATGATATAAGTAACAACAAACTTCATTAACCATTTTCTCAAAAACTACAAACTAGATTTTGCTGAAATGTTGCAAGTAGATGTATAATATATTAATACTTCTGTGATCCAAAAATCAAATCATTTTGATGCATGGATCATGACATATAAACAAAATGGCTGTAGGTGATAGTGCATGATTTCCGAAATTTTATGAACTAATTTAACTTGAAATTATCTGGGTTTGTGTATTTTAATGATACGTTTGTGTTTTCCAGAAATCACAAGAATTGAGTTCATAGTTTTTTTTAAATATATGGAAATCAATTTCTGCACTATATAAAAATGAAATTGTATTCCTTAAATGAGAAAGAAAGTAGAAAACATCCATCATGTGTAGCAATTCCTCCCCAAACTGAAGAATTAGCATGCCCTCATGCAATGATAGAAAACAAATCGAGGTGGTCGCTACCATCTGTTGAATTCTATGCTTGGTGTAAAACAAAATGGAAAAAGGGAGGTGTTGAGAATGAATAAGAATAGCAATGGATGATAAAGAATATTAATGACATGGTCATAAGAAAGAAATGAATGAAAGCAATGTTGTGGAGGTAAATCCCCTCTGCGGGCAGAGGCGATCCCTACTAGTCCAAATAGGGTCTAGCAACAATCAAACAACGCTAACACGCAGGTTCCTAATTGCAAATTAAAGACCGATGATGAGGGCCTACCTGGATTCCAACGCTAGTACTTGTAGAAGAGTCGTCGCTCCCGTTCCTTTGCTCCGGCTGGTCACAATCCCCACGATCCTCGTGAACGGACACCTGCACATGCAAAGAACGATACAAACACAAGCATAAAATCCAATAGATGCAACTATATATCAGTCAGAAAGGATATAACTCAATCACCATTATAAAGACAATAAGAGTGGAACCATAATGATAGTCGTCTATTATTGATAAACAAAGAAGAATACAACCATAGTTCTGACGTCAAATCCTTCTCAAGAGGGTCCAGCCAGCAAGTTCCTCAAGCATTCACCCTTGAAGATAGATCTCCCAAGACAAAACTCTCTCACTCACAAGTTTACACAAGATCAAAACACTTCACAACCTTCCTTAAGCTCTCTAACAATATCACTCTTGTCACACCAGCTACCTATCAAGCTCACAACACTATCAGCAACACTCCAAACACTATGAATTCCAAACTAGCAGCTCATAGCAATGGTGGAGGCTTAAATAGGAGAAGGAGTCTCCATCAATGGTGGGAAGATGAGCTTATCTCCAAGGAAGGTGGCTCAAATGACGAAACAGACATGCCAGAGAAGGGAGAGCGACATGTACAAGGCCAACCAACAGGTCTGTAGTAAACTGGAAGGCCGGCTGTTAGAACAAACTCGCCCAGACTGGATCATCGTGGGTACATAACTGTACTGGAGTGCTGACATCGCTACTTCATAACGGAGAAGGTCATGTCATCGCGAGAAAATATAAGCAACAGTCGCGCTGTCTCATAAAATCCGACCATCGTGGGAATCACGTGTACTTCCACGATGGCAGCGCGTTCTGTCTGTTTTGGAGCGCTCATCAGCGCGTTTATTTTGACAACAGTCACGATGATGAAAAAACTTTGGCAAAGTGGGTCATTTGGCAACATCAGAGAGCATGAGCATGAATGATTTGGACTCATGACACAGTAGGAAGACTGGTATGAAGGCAGTGAAAAATTACTGTGTAACAGATGCCCCCTAAAGTATGAAGCCCGAGAGAGTGGGAGGGGTGAAATGCTTTACGAAACTGACTGAACTGGAACACCACCGGGAAGAACTTGCGCGCAAGTACAACTGATATCTCTGAATTACATGTAGTCTAGGCATGGGCGCAGCCATCTAAAAGACATACGAAATGGGTTTGTGGTATGGACGCAGCCACCTAGCTAATGAGACCATGATAATAACAAAGGTATGGCCGCAGCCATCCATGAATACTCAGGTATAGTCGCAGCCATCCATCAATGAGTCATGTAATGATCATAATAATCCACAAAATCGCAAACTGGATCCCAACAGACAAAATCCAGGGTCTTGCGCTCCATCTCGACCCGAACAAAGTACAAGTCCAAGCATGCAAATATAGGAGTTGAAGTCGAACATGCAAGAACATCGTCTGATTACCAGTCAATGATGAAAACTGTTAACGGACGCGAGAGGTACCACCAATAATGACAATGGTCCTCAAGGTACTATAGGTACAATCTACGGCGTGCGAATCAGCGAGCCGACGTCGAACACCCGTAGAATCATTCGATCGGAGGCCAATGATGAAAACCTCGCGTCGAACACGAAGAACCTGCCATTGATGCATGCAGGCTCCAAGGCACCTGAAGGGAGTCTCTAGGTAAACTTCCTGGATAATGAGCTGAAGTCGACAGGAAGTGACCTTGATCGAAGGTGGGCCATAATGTTTCCCACATCGTCGACACAAGACAGAGAAGGATAAAATGTTTTGTGTGAGGTATCAGAGGGAGGTTTAGTATTCTACAGAGGTCAACTTCTCTTGAACATATCGGCGGCACGACAATGGACTTGGCAATATTTGACATTAAATGATCAGGGGTCATGGTGGCAAGGCAATGAGCAGATGAGAGGTCAAACAAGATAACCCAAACCCACGGAGGCAAGTGTAAAAACAAGATGAGATGTCCCCACCCAGACACGAATGTAGACAAGTGCCATGTTCAAGAGCGACATACTGTCGACACGACAATGATTTTGGTTCCATTTTCCCCACCATTGCTCGCGAGTACCCTGGTTATTTTTTGATGACAAGCTTGATGGGGATAGCATATGCTTGAAAGGCACCATTTTGACAGAATCCGATGTCATTAAGTTTTAACGAGTCTGACAAAGGAATAACTCGGCGTCTTTTCTTGTTTAGAGAGTCTGAAAAGACAGCAGAAAAGTGAACTCTAGGGGGGTCCTTTTTCGTAAAGTTGTGTCTCTCGAGCCCAAAAAAGTATAAAACGATGCTCGAAAGAACCGCCCAACCAGTATGATCGAGGAGTACTTTTCGTAAGTAGTAACATCGACCCGAAAAAGTAAAAAAATGATCAGAAGCACGTCGTTTCGTAGCCAATAACGAGTCTGAAACAACAAAAACCCAGCGATCTTTTTAAGTTTAAACGGTCGAAAAAAGATCTTAAAGGCAATCGCCTCTCGCTTCTTTTAATGAGTTGAGAGGGAGACTCGGCTATCTTTTCTTGTTTCACGCCAGAAAAGAGCTTAAAGACGACTTCTCGGGACCAAGTGCGTATAAAACTGTCATAATTCCACCATCTAAGGTCCTGCACAAAGAACACTAGACACGTAAGCCCGTTCAAGATAATATAAACAATGCGCATAAAAACATAGCGGAAAAACATGTTGGAACCAAGCATATAGTAAAAACCATGATAAAAGCCCATATTTATGGAAAATAATATTTAATTTTACAAAATTACCATAAATGGGGGGGTAAACCATATTTTTACCATTGTTACCATTGAGCCTTTTTGGAGCGACTTGGAGTATTGAGTTTGGCGAATGAAATTTGACCCCGTACGTGCATCATCCGTAAAATCAGTTCCAGGTAGATACACATTGCCCTACACTCTATTTTGATGTCTTTTTCTTGCATTTTGACGATGGAATGTGGTTGTTTGAGCGGATTTTTTGAATTGCATTCCGCTCTCGGTCATCGCGGATTTCGCTATCGGGTCCACGATGACCGATAAAAACTTCCACAGGCCGCGCCCGGATCAGTGCGGAAAAGTGATGTACTTCCGTGCTGACCCGGGAAAAATAACAAAGGCGCCCATTATCAGCGCGACTGTTTTAAAAATAGTCGCGCTGACGCCGCGCAACAAGTTTTTTAATAAAATTTACGTATGAAACTTTGCAAGCAAGGTGCTAATGAGATTTTTGGTCATGCAGGGTTATAATGGCATTCGTTTGGTAGGAACGCGCTCATGATAATGATGATATAGCGGCTTTTGCTGATGCCAGGTGCCGAAACGCATTGCGGGGGTGCAGGTTGCTTAAATTTTTCTTAGCCCCACGCTTGCGGGCACAGCCTGACCTTCTGGAACTCTTGATCAAGGCCTGGAATCCCACGAATGGGAAATTTGTTATCCGAGGCCGGGACATTGAGTTTGATTATACAGACATCTATTTTTTGACCGGGTTGTCTCGTCGAGGTGAGAGGCCTATTCTGGAGGGGCAGCGACCCGGAGGTGATACTTTAGATATGCTGATGGCTCAGGTGTGTCCACGGGCACGCAAGTCGCGGAGCGGAAAAGTGGCAATTCCTACAGTGGAGGACATAATCCTTCGTGCTATGCTCTTCATGGTGACACAGGTGGCGGGTTCCCAGGCTCAATACGAGGCCTCGAAGACCCATCTCCGACTGGCCCTTGAATGCCTGAATCCCACCATGTTTAACTGGGTAGAGGCAGTAGCGGCAAACATGAAGAGACAACTGACCAACTGTCATCATGGTGAGACGAAACAGTTTGGCTATGGATCGATTTTACTCCCGCTCATGCTGGAGCGGGTGCCGGCACTGCAACTGTAGGATATGGTTTTGGACCCACCCAGGCCATGCGAGATGAGGGCCACACGATGGGCCCATGTCATGCCACGAGGAGGTGGCGGCCGACCAGTGGCATGGGGGGCATACTTCCGAGAGTGGTTGGAGCGACAGATGATCTTCGTGGAGGACTGGCCGTATGCCGGCCTAGACTTCTGCGGAGACCCTGACATGCAGCTGCCCGCTGGAGAGTAGTGGGATGACGGTGGTAAGACACTTGATCTCATTTTTTGATTTTTTATTTTTATGATGTTTTTTATTTTTTCATGTACATGTCCTAATGACGAATGCTATGGTATGCAGATGTAGGACCGACGAGACCCCTTGGCCTGGCTCCAGAGGCGTGGAGGGACGCGCAGGGCATTGGAGCTCTAGCCCTGGCTCCTCTGGGAGATGACACGATGGAGACAGTGATACGGAACCTTGAGGGCTTGCTGACAGGGATTCCAGATTACATGGGGATAGAGGAGGTCCCCATAGCGTCCCAGATCCATACAGTGGGAGTAGAACCTAGGATGCACCGCCTGTTGAGGCGGGTGGCACGAGCGGCTGTGCAGTATAGGGAGCACAACCCGCCACAGTAGATATCTAGGTCTTTATTTCCTACTGGTGATTTTTTGAGAGACATGTGTCTCAGATGTACAGAGAACACAGACCCTATTTAGACATGTACACTTATTTTTGAGCACCTTGGTGTGCCACACGATATATATATATATATATATATATATATATATATATATATATATATATATATATATATATATATATATATATATATACATATTCCTATGGTCTATTATTGTGCTTTTATGTGCTTGCTTGTATGATGTTTTGATTATATGTTACGCAAATGTCTATCCAATACATGATTAGCCAATGCATCAGATAATGTGTTTAATCGTCGTGGAATATGTTGATATGTAATGAAATCAAAATTCCTCTCTAACAATTTAACACGTAAATACAACCTTAAAATGCGATGGTCTCTGACGGAATATCACCCATTGAGCTGATGGACGACAAGTTGAGAGTCCAGGTTGACAACCAATGTACGAATATTGAGATTAATTGCCTCGGCCAATAATTCAATCACAACACTATATTCAGCGACATTGTTTGTGGTACAGCCTAAACACACACCTTGAAGATCTATCAACTCACCGTGAGGATCGTAGATCACCCACGTCACAGAAGACAAATTGTGAGTGTTGTGGCAGGCACCGTTAGCGAAACCAACGTAAGGTGCACCAGACATCTGCACAAGAAGCAAAAGACACAGTAAGCGACAATCACACCTTCACACCAAGCCAAAAACATGAAAACACACACACACAACACACCTGCTAAAACACACACATGTACAAACCGAAGTGTATGGAATCACGCATAGTACTTTTTCAAGTACAGCCCGTTTTGGGGCTTATCGAGAGGATTACCTTCGTAGTCAATTAGCTCATATGCCCCTTTCTGCAAAACTCTCTTTACAATATAAGGGCCCAGCCACATGGGCTCGAGTTTGCCTGCCCCCAGCTTATCGTTCGCTTGATCGTATAGCAGGACTAAATCTCCCTCAACGAAGGAACGAGGATGGATGGTATGGTCGAAGTGAGTTTTAACTCTCTTCTTCTGTGCTTCGATAGCTAGAGAGGCTAGCCGACGGGTCTCGTCCAGCCGTTCTAGGTAAAGAAGACATTTCTCTACCGGAGTAGTGTTGGGAAGTAACTCGACGGCCAATTTTAACGAAGGGATCTCACATTCGATAGGAAGGGTAGCCTCTAGTCCGTAAACTAATTGAAATGGAGTGAAACTGGTGGCATCCTTCACAGAGGTTCGGTAGGCCCACAAGGCGGGGAACAACATCAAATGCCAATTAGACTTATGCATGCCAACGGTACGTTGAAGCATCGTAACCAAAATCTTGTTAACGACTTCAACCTGGCCATTGGACTGAGGATAGTATGGGGTCGAACTATCATGTCATAAGCCTAGTTGGGTTGTTAGTTCGGTCATCATGTGATTACGGAAATGCTTCCCGTGATCCGTGATGATGGCCTGAGGAACTCCGAACCGTGAAATAACATGGTTGAACAAAAATTGCGCCGTTGTGTGACTGTCTTCAGTTAATGTGGGCATCGCCTCGGCCCATTTTGTAAAGTAATCGACGGCAACGATAATATACCCATGCCCCCCAGCCGAGCGAGGGTTACAAGTCGTATAATCAATGCCCCATTTTGCAAAAGGGCCAATGGTGACAACAGGGTGCAACAGAGCTGGTGGCGCACGCATCTTCCGCTGGTATATCTGGCACTCGTGACACGAACGAACGGAAAGAATGCAATCCTTAAAGATGGAGGGCCAGAAATAACCGGTGCGGAGGATTTTTTGAGTTGTGGCATATCCGAACATGTGACCACCACAGGCGCCAGAATGGCAGTCATTGAGGACTCGCTCAGCTTCCTTGAGAGTTAGACATCGGGGGAGGACGGAGTCAGCGCCGAGACAGTACAGGGTGTCCCCAATAATACGGTAGGGCTGAGACTAATGACGGATCTGTCGCCAAGCATCCTTGGACACAGCGGGACGGAAAGAAGATTTCTACAGATATACAACGATATCCCCGTACCAAGGATCGAGGGTGCTAATCAGGAATAGAGTTTCGTCCAGGATATGGTCCTCTGAGTGAAAGGGTGTGTTTGGAGATGGCAAAGAGCAAAGTAACTCAGCAAAGACCAGGGACTTCTTAGACTTGGCAGCGGTGAATTCCAAGTCAAACTCTTGGAGGATGACGATCCATTTTGAGTATTTTCCCCCCAGCAACTGACGTGACAAAATGTACGTCATCGGGTTGAAATCAGAAATCACGGTCGTAGTACGCAACAAGATATAATGCCGGAAACGTTGGACGGCAAAAACGGCGGCCAATGCCAACTTCTCGATGTAAGCATATCGAGTTTCCATGTCTAAAAGGTTGCGGCTGAGGTAATATATGACATGCTCGGTGTCATCATCATCGTCTTGCACGAGAACCATGCCGATAGTGGTATCGGCGGTGGCCAAATACAGAGTATAATCGCGATGGTAATTCGGAGGTCGCAATAATTGAGCCGAAACAAGGAGACCCGTGAGACACTCGAAAGACTCTCGAGCGATAGCATCCCAATGAAAAGGGGTATTGCGCTTCAATAACCATGTAAAGCCTTTAGCTACTTCGGCATAGTTCGGGACGAATCATCTTAAAAAGTTTGCTTTTCCCTGCAAGCTCTGCAACTGCTGCAAAGAAGCAGGGGGAGGAAGATTCAGAATAGCTTTGACTTTAAGGGGATCCAGACGGATGCCCTCTCGAGAGACGATAAACCCAAGCAGTCTGCCTGATTCAACGCAGAAGACACATTTATGAGGATTAAGCCTGATGCGGTAGTGTCGACAACGGAGAAATATTTCACAAAGATGGGAAGGGTGGTCCTGGCGTTTGACTGAATGAGCTAGTAGATCATCCAAGTACGGTTGTACAATGTGACGGATGTCATGAAAAGCATAGGACATTGCACGTTGGAAGGTAGCACCGGCGTTCTTCAAACTGAAAGGGAGCTTTTTGTAAGCAAAAGTGCCCCAAGGACAGATAAAGGCAGTCTTATGCTGATCAGCGGGCGCAATATTGATCTGGTTATACCCAGAAAAACCGTCCATAAATGAATACATATCGCTCCCCGCACACTCATCAATGAGCTGATCAATGAAGGGTGTGGGGAAGTTATCCTTAGGACAGGCCCGATTAATGTCACGGTAATCAACACAAACTCGAATGGTACCTTGTTTTTTATTCACAGGGACGATATTGGAAACCCAATCCGTGAGTGGAATGGGGTAAATAAAACCAGCCTTGAGAAGCTTTTCAACTTCTGCTTTAATGGCTACAGCCTTTCGGGGGTGCACGGGGCGTAGACATTGGCGAACAGGCTTAGCACCCGGATACGTAGGTATCTCATGCACCACTATGCTAGGGTCAATGTCGGGCATTTCTTCGTAGGACCAAGCGAAGACATCACGAAATTCGTGAAAAAGATCGGTATAGAGCTGAATTTCCTCCGGAGTACAAGTGACTCCAATGTGAATGTGCTCGACAATCCCTGGTTTCGCAGAGATGTCGATGGGTTGGGTCTGCGTGATGTTTCCCATATTTCCTTCAGAGGACACTTGATAAACTTGGATAGGTGTTTGAAGGGGTTGAGATGGGAGACAAGGAGCAAACCGCTCGAGACAGGTGATCATTTCCTGATGGGCAGGGAGAAACGAGGAACGATGGTGATGATCATACTAGGGAGGTTCCTCGAGAGACATGGTCTCGATAATGGCTTCATCGGAAGGAAATATTTCCTTTAAAGGATCCGAGGTAGCGTCATCTCCATGCCAAGGGGAATGAACATACGAGTCAGGAGCCCTGCTCGGAGGAGCAGGTTCAGGAGGGGGAGCCAATGCAGCAACGATTTCAACATAGTTGAGTTCAGCAGGACTCAACGGCATCATATCGCCCCAAGATTCTATCTAATTAGCGGGGGGAAGAACCCACAGATCAGAGCGCATGGAAATCATATTAATAGGAGTGAGATTAGGAGGTGGGAGGGAAAAGACACCCATCAGGGCAGGATCTTTAAAAATTCTGGCTCCCACACTCTCACATGATTTGGAGGTATGCTCCACAAAAGGCACGTTGCCTTCGGAAGAGGAGGCGAAGAAGGAGAGCTGGTCCACAGTGACAATCTTCCCCTGATGAGGGAAACGAATGACACGGAAAAGAGATGAAGCCACGGCTTGCATGGCGTATGTCTAGCTACGTCCGAGGAGGAGGTTGTAGGTAAGATTAGCATCGACAACTTCAACTTCCACTTCGACCGTCTTCCCTTCCAAAGAAATGGGAAACCGTTGGAGAATACCATAAGGACGAGACTCTCTTCCGTCAAAGGCTTCCAAGGTTGTAGGAGACTGGCTCAGCGTCGGAGAACCAATAGCCTTCCAACAGGAAACAGACATGATGCAAGTTGAAGCACCTTCATCAATGATTGTATGATGAATCGTTTTGGTGTTGATAATGACCTGTATGAGGAGGGCGATTTGGTGAGGCAGTCTCGGCGTATGGCCCTCGAGGTTAAAAGTAATCAAATCCGAGTCAACCGGGTATATGCCACCGATGGTCGATAGCAAGGACTTCCTCTAGGAGGGGTAGCTCTGGAGTACATCTAAGGCGGACATAGTAGACGAAGCCTGAGCTAAGTCCTCAACGATGTTGTAGTGTTGGGTAGCACGAGCATTAGGGTTGTAAGAAGACTTCCGGAGTACACCTTTTGGAGGGGATCGGATGGGCGTCTCAGTGCTAGGTCTCTCGATATGGAGTGGACCAGAACTGGACGGAGGAGCACTGGAGGGGACCTCAAGCTCTTTCCTCGCATGCGATGAATATTCTTTTGCCCGAGTACTAATGTGGGCGGGGATCATCCCAGCCATGAATACTTGAGAGCCAAATGAAGAAGAGGGTTGTGATGGATCAGCCACCATTTGAGTTTGTTGTGAGGGGAAAGGTTCTTTGAGCACAGCAGGAGTCCCAGGAGCACCTTTCAACAATCGACTAACTTCGAACCGCCTGGGGCAGTCTTTAGTATAGTGTTCCTCGTCACAGATAAGACAAGGATACTTGGGTTTATGTTTGGCTCCTTCCTCAGGTGGAGGTTTAGGGAGTCCTGTCTGGGTGCTCAGATTTATTCTTCACTTTCCCCTTCTTCTTTCCTTTCGAGGATTTATCCGCCGTGGTGGACTGGACGGCGTTAACCTCAGAAGTATTTCCAGAATTAGATACACCCTGAGAAGTGTTTTCGTTTGAAGCATTCGATTTTTGCTTCCCAGGGTTCGCGGATGATTTCTTTGAAGACGAATTTACAGAGCCAATAACACCGTCAACAGATGGCTTTGGCGGAGCTTTGGATGTTCCGGGTCTTGGGGCATCAGGCAAATAATCATATAAGGTACCTGACTGAGAATAAACTAAGTCGAGGTACTGAGCACGCACGATAGCTTGCTCTTCAGTTACACAAGCTCCCATAGCAATGTCTCGCGCGATTGCAGGGACAAAGGAGGTTGTAAACCAATCGGTCAGGAGCTGATCAGGAATCCAGAACTTGATCAAACGACGACGCCGTCTCCATTCATGTATATGATCAGATATATGCGTGGTCATGTCCTATTTAAGAGACGTGAGGAGATGCGTTCATGTCTCATACTGAATGGGAAACTGAAAGTGAGTTAGAAATGCCATTGCCAACGAGTTGAAATCTTGAAAGGATCCGCGATTCAACTCAATGTACCACTTAGCAGCTGAGCCGGTGAGAGTCCTTTGGAAAAGGCGAAGCCGGATGGAATCGTCAAGCCACGAATTTGACGAACACCAAAGGTGATAAGTCATGACGTGGGCTTGAGGGTCCTCTCCAACTTTTCCATCGAATTTGGGACAATCACCGGGTATCTTGGTTGGAACTGGTGGCCAGTATGGATTATGAAGAATAGGATCATTAGTCAATTTGGACACATCTGGCAGTTCCAATGTTGCTAAGAAAGGTAACTGAGGATTGAAGGACATCTGTGGCCGTGGATAAGAGGTAATACCAGAGTTCCAACCAGGTGGTGGTTGCCCCCATGGACTTTGTCCGGACGGGCCTGGCCCATAAGGGTTCTGTCCGTAGGGATTCTGTCCATAGGGGTTCTGTCCATAACCAGACGGTTGACTCTGGATCTACCCCCCAGCACCCCATGGATTACCAACTTGACCTGCAGGAGCAACATACTGTTGCTGGTAATTCTGATAAGGAGTGACCTGCATTTGTTGATAATTTTGATACGGGGCCAACTGAGCTTGCCCCTGGGGTTGCTGGTAACCATACGGTTGCTGAGCTCCATACTGAGCCTGGTGACCAGGCTGCGCTTGGTAAGAAGGTTGGGATTGAAACCCACCTTGCATCTGAAGACCAGTTTGAGTCTGGGGCCCAGAAGGATGTCCTTGAAAAGGTGGAGCTTGGGCCACCTAGCAGGAAGGTTGTCCTGGTTGAGTTTGGGACGGACCCATTTGCCTAGAAGGATGAGCTTGCTGGGTATTAGGTTTTCCTTGTACAACCGAGGGTTGTCCTTGCGGAACAGATGGTTGAGCGGGCTGGATGGCTGGTTGACCCTGAGGCCGACCAACTTGTCCAGATAGATGACTAGGCTGAGCAGTGGGTTGGCCTTGCTGCATGTAAGGCTGACCACCCTGCCCAGAAGGGTACCCTTGCTGGATTCCAGGTTGTCCTTGTTGCATATAAGGTTGTCCTGCTTGTCCAGATGGATACCCTTGCTGGACACCAGGTTGACCTTGTTGGATGTAAGGTTCTCCCGGTATCCGAGACAGGTAACCTTGTTGAATACCAAGTTGCCCCGGATTACCAGAAGGTTGAGTAAGATAATTGAAAGACGGACCACCAGAGGCCGAAGGTTGTCCCTGAAAGGGTTGTCCTTGTGGGCCCCCAGGTTGCCCTGGGTGAGACTGGTCGTAATACTTATGCCCTTGGGGTGTTTGCACGTAAGATGGCTGGCCTTGGTTAGGCGGTCCCTGAAGCTGTGCAGGCGTTGCTTGGCCACCATGATAAGTGGTGGTGCCCCAAGCAACGGATAATGGTACCGAGACCTCAACAACAGGCTGAGATGGCAAGGGCCTGGAAAGATAAAGGTACTGACCAGTGGAATCGTAGTAATAGAACGGACCTTGCGAGCTCGGATCCTGGACAGCTTGCAAATAGCGATCATATGGCCCCCCTGCTGGAGTGGGACCAGAAGAGGGCGGGGCACTTTGTGTAGGATGAACAACTCTGGGTGTATGTGTCGGCTGGCCACTACTTACTAGGCCATGAGACGGACCAGCAATAGTAGTCACAGCTGAAGATGTTGTAACGGCACTAACAACCGGTGTTGAATACGCTACACAAACAGTCGGAATAGTTGGAACTGAAGTGACGGGTGTATTGTGAACTTGTGAAATAAAAGATCCCGTAGTGGGAGTGATGTGGTGATCCCACATGGTACTTGAAGAGGGGATCCTAGTACCCATATTATCCCTCAAAGACTTATAGCGTGAGGGTACCGGGGATGTGGCTGGGATAGGAGTTTCGATACTTGACAAAACAGGTGTCTCACTCACTCTAGGAGATGTGTCATCCATGTCAGAGGAAGACATTGGGGTCGAAACACCAGGAGGGGTAAAAGGAATATCATCTTCGTAAGGCTCCCAAATGGGGTTCCAGTGAAATTCGTAAGCCTCGTCGTCTGGGGCGCGAGAGTTAATCGGTTGGATACTCGGGATAACAGGGAGAGTATCACTCACAACCGGTACCTCAGGAGAAACAGAAGAAGGAGACCCTTGGTCACTTGGAACGGGAGACGGGATCGATGATTCCGCCAGGATGACAAACTTCAAAAAATCCTAGGGAAACTAACGAGAAAGGACCCTACTCAAACTAACGCAAACAAGATCTAACCGGGTAAATGTTAATCGCGGCCGAATAAATTTTAAGATGCAAGGACATAACTTGACCTTTTCATTTTTTAAGAGTCGAGAAAAGGACAAAAAGATGACTCTAGTCACCTTCGAGTGTTTAATGAACCTGAAGTGACAAGTGCTCAGTTGGACCTTTTCTTTTAGAGAGTCCGAAAAGGAACGAAAGTGACTACTCTGGAGAGCTAGGCAAAAAGGTTTACCAAACAAATCCGTAAAACTGCATATACACCTTGGCAGTCATATGAAAACCAAGGACTTTTCGTATGGCAGTCAATCTTCTCGAATACTGTGTTCGGTGCATTATGGCTTGTGAGGCGGCAGACACGGCTTCCTATGGATAAAGGATGATAACCTAGTGGGGTCTCCCCATATACTCGACGGTACGTGGGAGCTCAAATCGGTGCTAGACCACTATTGCGTCACGGAAGGAGGAATCACCCAACCTTAAGTGAAACAAAAGTGACTAGGTTTAACAACGCCAGAGCACGTCTCTAGCCTAGACCTCTAAACAGTGTGCGTTATGTTCCAATGCGTTTTTAGGTTCATTTAGTTCATTTTAAGGTTGCTCTTGTATTAGGTTTCAGTTTTCAGGCCTTACTGTATGTAATCTCTCAAAATTCCCTAAATGAAAACGATATGCCAAAATATGTCATTCCATTCGATGAATGCTAGTTATGAGAGGGTTTGAGGGCTTTCACGCAAACGAAATGATCACAAAACAACAAATAGCTTCCCTAATGCAGCTAATGGAAATTCACAAACTTTTCTTCAAGATCACTAATCACTAATCAAAATGAAAAGCTTCTAATTTTCATTAACTAATACAAAGCAAAAGAGATTTTTTTTTTCGTTGATGGCAAAGTGCATTAAACAAACTTTGAGAAATGATAACAAACAAATGTGAAAAACCGGTTGACCCCAAACAATTGTGATCTGTGTCCGGGTAGTGAAAAGAAATCGAAACAATGTCAAGATTGGTTCAACAATGATCACTTAAACAACCAAGAAAAATCAAGCAAAGAGGAAGGCTCAATCAAACCAATAGCAAGCAGTAAACAAACCTTTGCAAACGAGTAACCAAGCAAAGCTGATCCAACAAACTTGGAATAATAAAACTAGGTCACAAAGCAAAAAGGCAAGATTGGCTCAACAAAACTCACAAGAGAGTGTTTCAACCTCCAGACAGAGTCACAAACCAAGTGAGAACAGCAGGGGATAGCAAGACCAACAGGTTCAGGAGGCAGAATTGAAGAAATTCAATTCTACAGGAATCAGCATGGGTGATACATAGCAACAATGTGTTGATAAAGAACTATGCGTAGCAACAATGCGATGTCAGCGCGGAAGTACACGCCTTACCCGCGATGGTCTGAATTACAGAAACGTCGCGACTATTAGGTGTATTAACGCGATGAACAGGAGGTCACAAAAAGGGTTGCGCGATGACAGCGCGACTGTTTAATTATAAATCGCGATGATGTTCAAAAACAGCCACAATCAAGCCAAAAACTCCCAAACCAAGACAGTCAATCTTTAAACAAACAAGGCATCTCCTAGACCACACCAGGAAACCAAGAAATAGAGAACTAATCCCCAAATTTTGAAAAGAGACCAAAAACAAGCTCAAGGAAAGAATGAACAAAAAGGGACAAAGGCCAGCTCCAAGTTGTTCAGTTCGTAAACCAAACCGGAGATTGACTGAAGTGGCGTTGATCTACTTCGCTAATGCAGAGCAATAGCATTTCGAAGGCTATCTGGCCGTGCTTCAGGCTCCGTCTAAAGTTTACAAATCAAACAACAAGGTAAGCTCCCCAATGGAGTCACCAATTTGTTGTGGAGGTAAATCCCCTTTGCGGATAGAAGCGATCCCTACTAGTCCAAATAGGGTCTAGCAACAATCAAACAACGCTAACACGCAGGTTCCTAATTGAAAATTAAATACTGATGATGAGGGCCTACCTGGATTCCAACGCTAGTACTTGTGGAAGAGTCGTCGCTCCCATTCCTTTGCTCTGGCTGGTCACAATCCCCACAATCCTCGTGAACAGACACCTGCACATGCAAAGAACGATACAAACACGAGCATAAAATCCAATAGATGCAACTATATATCAGTCAGAAAGGATATAACTCAATCACCATTATAAAGACAATAAGAGTGGAACCATAATGATAGTCGTCTATTATTGATAAACAAAGAAGAATACAACCATAGTTCTGATGTCAAATCCTTCTCAAGAGGGTCTGGCCAGCAAGTTCCTCAAGCATTCACCCTTGAAGATAGATCTCCCAAGACAAAACTCTCTCACTCACAAGTTTACACAAGATCAAAACACTTCACAACCTTCCTTAAGCTCTCTAACAATCCCACACTTGTCACACCAGCTACCTATCAAGCTCACAACACTATCAGCAACACTCCAAACACTATGAATTCCAAACTAGCAGCTCATAGCAATGGTGGAGGCTTAAATAGGAGAAGGAGTCTCCATGAATGGTGGGAAGATGAGCTTATCTCCAAGGAAGGTAGCTCAAATGACGAAACAGACATGCTAGAGAAGGGAGGGTGACATATACAAGGCCAACCACCAGGTCTGGAGTAATCTGGAAGGCCGGCTGTTAGAACAAACTCACCCAGACTAGATCATCGCGGGTACATAACTGTACTGGAGCGCTGACATCGCTACTTCATAACGGAGAAGGTCATGTCATCGCGAGCAAATATAAGCAATAGTCGCGTTGTCTCATAAAATCCGACCATCGCAGGAATCACGTGTACTTCCGTGATGGCAGCGCGTTCTGTCTGTTTTGGAGTGCTCATCAGCGCATTTATTTTGACAACAGTCGCGATGATGCAAAAACTTTGGCAAAGTGGGTCATTTGGCAACATCAGAGAGAATGAGCATGAATGATTTGGACTCATGACACAGTAGGAAGACTGGTATGAAGGCAATGACAAATTACTGTGTAACAAGCAACACTCCCCCGAACTGAAAGATGATATGCCACTAAAAAATGGTAAAGATGTGGAATGAATGATGATAAATAATATTCAAATGGATTTTTATGAAATTCTCCTAAATTCGTAATAAATCAGAAAATTATGTTATTTTACCTCAAGTTTTACCTCCAAAAAAGAAAAATGTGGAATGACATATATGGACTGGCATTTGTTGAAGCTGATGTAAGTTGAGCGGATACTGAAAGTGATGCAAAAGGTGGGAGCCATGCAAGCACATCATGTCTGAAGAATTGTTCGCATTCATGAGTTGTTCAAGTCTTGTCTGTTAGTTGCAATAGTGTAGTCAAGCTGCGAATAGAGTTTCCCCCCCATACTTGTTATTCTCCTGTAAACAAATCACTATTTTGCATACAATGTTCTTGAATCCACAATGTTAGTTTTGAATAGCAACAGATAAGATGCATGCAAAAATTTCAATCAGAAAAATGTTTGTATACATGCAATACTAATATTTTGTCAAATCAACAAGTTATGGTAGAGTGCTGTAATTATATCGCATGCTATCCCATAATGCATAAATTCCCCCCTCCATTTGGAAAACGGCATTCATGACCATAAAGCATAGGAAAAGTGTTGTGCTAACAGCAAGGCGAGGGAATGAACAATACGGCAGTAAATGAAGCAGTGGACACATATCAATGATAGGACAACAAGATGTATGGTTATAATGAGAGCAGTGTGTAAAGATAGTTATGAATACGAAATAGGACGCTTTGAATTGATGATAAGTTATGCGAAAAAGAAAAAGGACAGCAATATGCCAAAAAGATGCTTTGTTGACGGTATTCTAGTCGAAAAATGATGCGATTGATCAGAAAACAATTTCTCATGCATAAAGGTTCAAAACAAGAAAAATTAAGGAAATAACTTCTCCGATAAAAAGGAAGAATAAGAAAAGGGTATTATAGTAATAATTGACGATAAGATATAACTTCAATACCATAAGCAGAGCCTCTGCTGCTAGCAGGCGTCCATAGCCTTGGCAGGGTTGCCTTTTAACCCATATAAGCCAGGATCCTCAATTTATAAATGGAAAGTTTCAATGTTGTTCTACAGAATAGATCAGTGTGCTGGCATGGTAACTAGATAAACACACTGCCATTCACTGGGATGTAGCAAAAGTGATCAGGCCGGCTCGTGATGAGACCTCTTGTTCCAAGGATATTTTGGCTATCCAATGGATCATAACCCTGGTGTGGTGGCTATAATGGGAATGTCACTTTGTGACAACCTTATGAACATGGCAGGCTGGCTCGTAATGAGACCCCCTATCCTCCATCTGCGAACAAAATTTTGATGTTATTACACATTTTTATGGTAAAAAGAGGGAGGCTCAATACTCCTTAAGAGCAGGGATGGTGGAAGAAGTTGAAGATGTCAATAGAAAAAAATATACCCATAATCTCATTTATTACAGATAGAGAAGATTATAACTAGGAAGGGTGGAACCAACATGGTTTTAAGATGATAAATCAGTATTATGTACAGAAGAAAATGATGCAGTAAAGTAGTATATAAATAACTGTGTCCATTTCTTAAAAAGAATCTCTCATCCAGAAGTTGTCCTGTTAAAGATCATAACGTTAAGGGTATTCACCTGCCTTAATAGAATCCATAGTTCTTGTCCTCATAAAAGTAGTGTACTTTATGCCATGAAAGGGAATCACTAAAATTGGGTTGAGATGGGCTAGGAATAATCCCACAAGATGAATGAAGGGTGGTTCTTGAAAATACTCCCAAAGTGTTGTTTCCTTGAAAGGACAACAAAAACACTTGAAAAAGTGTTGTTCCTTGTAGGGAACAGTAAAGGAAATTCACGCCAAAAAGTGTTGTTCACTATAGGGAATAGCAAAAATACACACGAAAAAGTGTTGTTCCTTGTAGGAAACAGCGAAAAAAATGCAAGTGAAAAAGTGTTGTTCCCTGTAGGGAACAGCAAAAAAAATGCACTCAAAAAAGTGTTGTTCCTTAAGAGGAACAGCAAAAAAATGCATGCGAAAAAGTGTTGTTCCTTAAAAGGAACAGCAAAAAAATACACCCAAAAAATTTGTGTTCCTTAAGAGGAACAGCAAAAAAATGCATGCTAAAAAAGTGTTGTTCCTTAAAAAGTAACAGCAAAAAATACACCCAAAAAAGTGTTGTTCCTTAAAAGGAATAGCAAAACAATGCATGCGAAAAAGTGTTGTTCCTTAAAAAGAAACAGCAAAAAATACACGCAAAAAAGTGTTTTTCCTTAAAGGAACAGTTGTTGTTCCTTTAAAAGGAACAGCAAAAATAAGCACGCAAACGTGTTGTTCCTTAGAAGGAATGATTGTTGTTCCCTAAAAGGAACGGCGGTTGTTCCTTTAAGAGGAACAGCGAAAATGAAAAATACATGGAAGTTTGTTCCTTAAGAGGAAAGAATATTGTTCCTTAAGAGGAACAGCAGTTGTTCCTTAAGAGGAATAGCAAAAACACAAACACTTTATTTACAAATAGCATGTGAATAAATTAAGTTACAACAGCTATGATGTTATTTCCTAAGGCAAGGAAAAAAATGATCTCTTTGAAAAATGTTTTGGTATTAGAGACATGACATGAATCTTCAAATGAAAATCAATTCTTCATTTCTTCTGTTATGAATCTGTTGGGTAATAAGTTGGATGAAATCCCCTTGTTTCATAAAAATTTCTTTCAAGAATCTCTTGTCCATAAATTAACCTTCTTTATTCTCCTAGGACCTGCAAAAAAACGAGTGACTACCTACAATAAAACATTAAATCATGGAGAAAGAGAGGTGATCGGGCTCCCCTAATCCAATAATTATGCAAAAAAAACAATAATTAGATAGTCTGTATAACAAACCCACTGAGAAAATAACAAATTAAAATTTATTTGTCACCTGCGGGAGAGCAGTGGTTGACCATACTAACCAGCAATGTTTTAATCACAAATTCTTTGTTTTTCGTCCAAATCAAGTGATTCCAAATCCATATGAGAGCTAATTAAAAGGTATATCTCCAATAGAAATAGGTTTTAAAAATTCAATGATATGATATGTCAATTTTACTTAGAACAACCTGCATAACAGAGTCATTTTTTATTAACCCACTTATAACAATAGTGGATATTTTAAGCATAGATTCTTAGTTTGATGTCGGATTTGAATGATTAAAATTGGAAATGAAATTAGATTCATTTATTTATCTCCAATAGAAACACGTTTTGAAGACAAAAATAATTGATGGTCAAATACTCTAAGGAAAAGCCGGAAAGACAGAGTTTTAAGAGACCTGATTTACGATAGACAACCAGTATTTTGATCATAACTTCCACATATGATATCGAAAATGAGTGATTCAAATTTCCTTGTAAACTAGATTCATAGATAAATCTACCATAGAAATAGGTTTTAAAAATTCAATCATTTAGGCCTTAAATAATGGATTGTCCCAACTCTATTCCTGAGTTGCCTGCTAAACACCTTGTTAATGTTTTGGTTCTAACTTTTTCGTTTCAAATCAAAATTGAGTGATTCAAATTGGGTTGGAAAGTAGACATAAAGGGCTACTTAGGATAGAAATAGGTTTAAAAATATAATCATTTATACCTCCAAAAACTGATTATCCCAACTGTGTTTTCAGAAATTTCATCAAGCCCACAAGCCAAAAATGTTGAGTGATAAAAGGTGTCTTTTTAACTCCTAAGTATCTTCACATTAATTATCAATCCAGGTAGGATTTTTATTTCAAGAGTTTACTCAGTCTGAGGTAGTCATTTACTCAAGAGTAATGTTTCTAAATTGCAGTACAGTGCTTCAAATACAAGAGTAAACGGATGGTTGAAATAAAATCTAATTGCAATGGCAAGAAACTTAATATTCTGAAACTAGATCATTCACTCAAGAAACTACAGCAATCATCAGTCAAGGATGCAGTTTTAATAACTCTTACCTCTATCAACTGATGCAAATGAAATAAAACAAGATCCTCAATCTGAGAACTTAGACAGTGATAGTCCACATCCTTTACAGTTGTTGATCTTACACTCCACACCAAAACAATTAACTGGAAATGACAATTCAATCAATAATGTTGCTAGTAGAAATGGAACAAAAACACTTGCTGCAATAACATTTAAAAGGCGAAACCAAATCCTTGCATGAAAGAGATAACAGAAAAGCCTATTTGAACAGCAAAGGTAATTTACCGGAAATGAACAGCAACACTAAATTAATGGAAATGAACAACAACACTAAATTAATGGAAATGAACAGCAAAGCTAAATTAATGGAAATGAACAGCAATCTATAATGAATGACAGAGTCCAAAGTGAACAGCGAAGCTTTATAACTAGAATGAATAGCATAACAATTTAAGTTGCAAAGGATAATAATCTTGTTACATGGAAGAAAATGGCAACATGATTCAATTACAATTTTATGCCATAAAAAAATTTCAATGAAATCTAAAGAAACAGGAAATTGTAAAGCAATGCAATTCAAAGAAATGAAAAGTAAATCAAACCATCACATGACTAGAATTGTAAAGTAATGGTACAAATAGTGAGTGGATCCACCAGGGCCGGGCCCTTAGCCGCTGGTGAATACCGCTGGATTACTTCAGGAGATGTGAAGGAACTGCAACTATTTTTATATATTCATCATTGCATAATCGTTACAGCAAGTTCGTGCTCTGCTTCAATAGTGAGAGTCGATGATCAAAGTTACAATTTCAATAGTAATTCTCCCATTCCTCCTATCCTATCCTATCTATCTCTAATCTAATGATCCATCTAATTCTCTCTCTAATCATCTATCATGAATCCCCTTCTTTGATCTCTGTTCTCATTTAAATACATAGAGAGAAAAGAGAAGTTACAACCGTGATGATTACAAAATGATTTCTATTACAAAATTGGATTGTTCACAAAAAATTGATAAACAAGATCATATTTTAAATATCGTCTCTTCAATCATTCAAGAGGAACAGGTCGAATTTGGCATTGTAACTGGGATAATTTGGAAAACGGACACAACAGTGAATCTGAGAAAACGTCTTCAGAAAACCTTCTTTTTCTCTTAATACAGATTGAATTTGGGAAAACTATTAATTACAAAACTAATTTGGTCAGTTCTGAACAAAACCCATGTTTCGGATTTTCCGGATTCTTCTCCATTTGCCGGAACTATTCAATACAAAATTGTCACTTCTTATTTAAGCGAATTTCTAAGTTGGCACATTTAGTGATGAGCTGGAGATCAAATGGAAAATATCTTGGAGGCTAAAATGGTGAGTGATGTTACAACCAATTTATTAATAAACCATCATTGGTAAAAACATGCATAATAATCAATTTACTAAAAATAAAGGAGAAGAAATAATATTTATCCATAAGAGCATAAATAATTATAAAATGGAATTATATGATAAATCATGATAAATGACATGGTAAAGAAGAGCAAAAATAGATGAAATAGGTGTTAAAAAGTGATAATAATAATGACATATTAACGGCCCAACAACAAGATGATATGATAATGACAAGAATTCCTACAAACTCAACTAAGAGGTGTACTTTTAAAGATGTTCGTACTTACCATACTTACCCTCAAGATGATCATGCATCTGACAGAGTTTTCAAGTGGCCATGATCCTTTCCATTACGTGTCCTTCTCCTCACCTCCTTAGAAGCGATTTCAGCATGTCACCTTTTCCTTTAGCCACTGAGAGGTAGCTCTGCACAATTTTAGCAGACAGTGGTTGTTGCCACGATGAGGCTCATCTGCACAATTTCTACATGCAAGGTTGACAAGACAACCTGGAAAACACTGCGCAGTTTTGAGGCTCAAAGCACTGCTACGGGACAGGGGTCCCGGGAGGACACCTCTGCGCAATTTCTGAGTGCAGTGTTTCTGGACTGCTCTGCGCATTTTCGGAGAGCAGCATTGGTTAGGGCCTCTATGCACTGTGGGGTTTCAGCAAGAAAGGCAGGTTGGTGTCTCTCCGCACTGCGGGGTTTTAGCAGGCAAGGGAGGTTGGTGTCTCTACACACTACGGGGTTTTAGTAGGCAAGGGAGAAAGATCTATGGTTGAAAAAACAAAGCACATAGTTTTGATGAGCCTCATCATTGGGTAACTATATGGACCTTAATACACCTCCAAGCTTACTAAAATCAACTCTTCTCATAATTCCTTACATGTTTTAATTGTATTTTTCTCAATGAGATGAGTAAAAGTAAGATGTTATGTTTAGTGGTCTAATGTGCATTGGTTACAAGTTTTGGGGAGAAAATCATAGAAATTTTGGCTAATTAAGGTGTAGGAACTCAAATGAGACAAGAAGGAGAGATTATAGGAGATGGATTTTCATCATTAAATCCTCACTCATTCAAATATCCCTCAATTAAATCACACTAGCTCGGAGTTGCAAGCAGTCGAGTCATGGAGACCATTGGCAGTGGAGCTAGTGATAGGTAAAGAACCAGTTCATATTGAATTTGGTAGCCAAGCCTCCCTAGATTTAAGGAATTTGTTCAAGACTTTAATTGTATAAATAAGGAGGCCTAGAGCCTCACTAGGATTCAGATTATTTATATAAGAGCACTAAGCCTTTTCGAGCTAAAGGATTGTGGCAAAACATTGTTATGTAATTTTTTGATATGATAATGAGAATGAGCATTTCCTTGATCCAGCACTGATTTGACTCAAAGGGTTGAAGCTCTTGGTTTAGGGCCCAACCCTAGTGGCATAGGTTCCTCTTATTGTACTTGTATGCTTAGGTTATTTCATAGATTAATTGTTGAATTGATTTTGGCATTGTCTCATTGCAAATAGTGGTGAATTTGATTAGTTTTCTTCCATTTGTGCATATATTTAGCAGTAGATTTAGAGAGATAAATGAATAAAAACAAGGGTGATAATGGGTGGATCTTGCTTCACTCTTCCCTTCAGGAACCATGGTTTGAGTAAAAACTCCTATTCAGGCCCAAAAAGACAGAATTCTGATTTCTTATGGAATTTAGAATTTTCTGCTAATGAGGCCAGCATCTTTTCAGTTTCCAAGAATAGATTTCAATTTTTATTTCTGATATCTCCAGCTTTGCATTAGATTTCATGGTGTTTCACAATATTCTTCAAGTATTTCCATGCATGAACTAGGAAACTAAATAATGGAATTATGTATTCTTATTTTGATTGGAAATCTTTCTTATTTAACATGATTCATGGGTAAATACCAGTGATGTGTGTATTGAATGAGTTTCAATAGTGTAGAAAGATCTCATGTCAGAAGCCCCAGCTTAACCTCATCCATCCATGATCAAATACAACCATCTTACAAACTTGGGTTTGAGTTCTGAGGAAGTCCTAGCCACTCCCTTTCCTTATTTCTTCCATCATTCACCTTCCTTAAGCCCTATACCACTTTCCAAACCACTCCTTATGCTTTCAACTAGATCCTATAGGAATACAAGGGATCATGTAGGAGCATCATGACATCTTGTAGGTGCATTAGGACGTCTGGTAGGATGACTTGTAGTGGCTTGTTTTGAGGCCGATTTGTGGAAAATGTATCTATAAAGTTAGGAGAAGACCCCTGCTTGCCTCCCAAGCCATCTGACCCTTCACAACCATTTCTCTCCACACCTAACCCACCTGCCACACCACCAAGAAGATTTAGCATTCATATTTTCATAAAAAAGGACAAAAAGGTTATTGTGTTCATTCATATGCACAGCAGTAAATTGTTTGATTATCTCATATTTCATGCCTAGGATAGTTATGATTACACATATGTTAGCTTAGAATTCTTCTGAAGCAAGATCTCTTAACAAATAGTTAGATGACAAGTGTGGTAAAATTCCCCTTTCTCCATTGGTAATCAAACTTCTTCTAAAGCAATAGAAGGTTGGTTTGAGAAACCCTAGTGTTATATCACCAGCTCAGTAGTGACAAATAGTGGACCCATTGCATCTACTTGTGTATACAGCACTATCACATCCAAGTTTGTACAAACCCCAGGTTGATAAAATAAATTTGGTAGCCTTAGGAGTTGCAACATTCTTGTTGCAATACTGGTGCTCATTACTTTTTGGCGTCATTACTGGGGAGGTGTCTGAGTAGATGTGATTTCTACTTTCTTTCGTCCATTTCTTATCTCTTCCATTACGCTATTAGCTTCAATTTTTTTTCAAAAGTAATTGTAATTTGGTTTGCTTTCCTTTCCATTCTACAAGTGAGATTTCATTCAGCGGTTAGTTTCCATTCAGTTTGTTATTTCAATTCTGTAATTAGTCTTAAATATTGAAAAAAAAAACAAACAAAAAAACACTTCTTTCATGCCTCGTAGGAATAGGGATAACTTAGAAAAATTTATACCAAATACCTCCACCACTTCAAACATCCAACCTTCCCTCTTCTTCGGTGGTTGTGAATTGAAGGACCCCTTAGGCTTGCAACCAGATATTTTTGAAGAGCATACAGGGGAGTAGAAGAAGGAGAACCCATTCCAACTGACCTAATGGCTAAAAGTAGAAATGAAATAGGAGATAGAGAAAGAATTTAGGGTGATTTTCCCATCAAAGAAATTAATGGGAATGCCAAGATGAAAAAAATAAGCCCCTCTACTCTTCCTCACTTCCATGGCCTCACCTCAGAAGATCCAGATACTTTCTTGTTGAGTTCAATGTCATATGTAAAACTTATGGTTATACCACTGATGATTAGAAGTTGAAATAATTTCCATCCACTCTTAAGGATGCAGCTCTACATTGGTTCATGGGTTTACGTGGGGATAGCATCACCACCTGGGGTCAGATGCAGCAAGCCTTCAATAACAAGTATCGGGACTATTGTAACTCCAAAGACACTAAAGAGGAAATTTTTAGAATGACCTTAGGGAATGATGAGTCCTTAGAATATTATGAGGAAATATTCCATCTTCGCTACAAAAGATCCAGGTGCACACTTGATCCTGAGTCACTGAAGCTATTCCTACTCAGGGGGTTCAAAGAAGATCTTCTGGATACCCTAAACCTACTAGCAGGAGGGGACATTTACCAGCTACCCCACGAATATATCAAGACCGTATTTAAGAACCATTCTAGGGCAGCTAGGAAAAAGGGTAGGGGTAGTCAACCAGTGGCCAGCTCATCCTCTTCCACATCTATAAAAGGTGAAATTGGAAATATGCTAGAAGATTTCAAGAGTGAAATGATGCAAACCCTTATCCTACATATGGACACTATGCACATCAAGAGAAAGCAGGAGGAACCAGAGAGATCATTAGCCATCTTCTTCCCCAGATGCACAAGGAGGCACCCTAGGAATGAATTTCCACTAAACCTTATAGAAATTTGCTCGGTCTGTGAAGAAAACCACTCCACAGACAAGTTCCCTTCTCTACCTGGACTAAAAATTGTGTATCAAGGAACTGAAAGGGTGACAGAATAGCTCTGTTACATAAATCAAAGGAGGCCTCATGGGCCTCGACCATACCAGTAGAGCATGCAAGGTTCATCCTATACATATTAAAACCCTAACCAAAACACATCCATTCCCTCTTGGGGGCCCCTTGCTCATCCCTCATTGTCTACACCTTCTCCTCGGTCTTTTCCACCTCAGTACCATTCCAGCCAAGGAACCAGCCATTTCAGCTAGATACTCCTCCACAGCATCAGTGGAATACACCACCCCAAGGGTGGAGGCCCCCATATAACAATGCTCCAACTTTATTGCCTTCACCTCGTACTCAACCATAGCTTTTACACCCTACTCCACCTAAACAACCTCACATTCTTGCCCAACCAAATCCAAACCCAAACAACAGACAGGCACAGCAGGTCTACAGTGGAGAGACATCCTACCCTACTTATGTTGTGGAAATTCAGGAAATCAACTTGAGGTCTGGGAGAGTACTCCTGGACAACCAACCTTCATCTTCATTGAGGAAGAGTGAGAAGGAAAGAGAGGAAAGTATGCCTAGAGTGAATCCACCACCCTTTCCTGAAATATTAACTCATCCAGTCCAGCCTACCCCAGAAGAGAATGAACTTCTGGGTGAATTGAAAAATCTATGTGTCAAAATTCCACTTCTCCAACCCATTAAGGATGTACCTATTTATAAAAAACTAATTAAAGAGAAGTGTTTAAAACATCCAGGGAGGCGAAAAAGATACACCCCTACCATTAATGTCATTGGAAATTTGTCTGACTTAATGTTGGATCAAGTAATTTGCCCAAAATATTTAGACCATAGAAGCCCTATAGTAGATGTGCACATCAATGGCACCATTGTCCCACACACCTTGACTGATCTTAGGGCTATAGAATTTCCTACAAATTCTCTACAAATCTACCTCTGAGATCTATGTAGAAAATATTACTGTAGATTAACTCGATGATACAATATACCAAAGGAAAATACTATAATCTACTTCTACTATCAAACTTGTGGAAGATTAAAGATCTAGATGAATCAGAGCTAAACACATATAACGAGAAGAAGAATAAATGCACATGAAACATAGAAAATACTCAGGGGAAAACCTTGGCTAAAAACCCCACTATCTGTATTATCATAGAAGGTGGAAATACATCAGTGTTACACAAATCCTTAGCTCTCACAACTAGCCAGCTCTCAGTACAATCCTCCTAGATGCTCACAGGAAATCAAGGCTTCTCACAAACCTTTTCCTCTGCCCTCCAAGCCTCCTATTTCCTTGCACAGTTTCTCTGGGTGATCCTCCTGTTACCAAGTGTAACATTGATCTCACACCCTGTAAAACTGCAAAATCCTCAAGGAACCTTGCCTTGACTGCATGAATGAGCTTCCTTTATAGGAAAACACATCCAACTGATAGTACATTGTCCTTGACATTTAACTCAACTAGGTATTTCTTAGAATAAACATGCATGAGTTTCTTATGAGAGAATCTTCAGTTAACTGAGTAGCACTAGCTGCATGCATGTATGCATCAAATGACTGATAACTCTCTATTAATTCCACAAACAGTTTGGAAATAATTTAACTAGACTTAACTCAGTAAACTGATTTAACTAATTACAACTCAAATATAACTCAATCTTATCTCCTTAATTAAGAGATAACTTCCTTAATTTAAAGGATAATTGTTGCATGACTTCAGAAAGAATTCTAACTTGAATTTCTCCAACTAATTAATCCAAGATGAATTAATTAATTATTTTCAAGCAACTGGTGAGACTAAATTCGAATTTTAATTCACAAGTTTAATTCAAGGACAAATTAAAATTGGAATATTCTATTTTTGGCATTTCTATTTTTAGCATTTCTTATTGCTATTTTCAACAAGGGTTGCCATTAATGTAATGACTAAGGACACCCTGCTCAAGCTAAATCTCTGAGGTTCATTAAGAAAGACCACACTAGTCTTGCAGCTTGCATACTGATCCACAGCAGCCCCTGAGGGGATTTTCAAGGATGTGATGTTCTCGATTGACTCCTGGGAGTACCCTGCAGACTTCCTAGTTCTCCAGCCTAAGGCTAAGCTTAATGGTTATCTTCTCATACTTGGGATTCCTTGGTTAGCCATTGTTGATGCCTACATCAGTTGTAGGGCTAGAAACATGACTATCAAAAATGGGTATCTACCCAAACAGTTGGTCATGTACCCTCTTACTCAGACATCTTTAGAACATGATTTACCTTTATGGCTAGAAGAGGAGGAAGAAGATGAATTTTACACAGCTCAAATCTATATCCTAGAAACTACCATGGGAGGACGACAGCCAGATGAAGATGATTTGATTGAACACATCCTCCAAAATCCAACTCCCAACACCTTCTCCTTAGAATAAGTAGTGAAGGAAACCAAGAGCAACCATCATATTGATCTATGCTTAGCTGATTCAAACCCTACTCAGGTCAAGACAATAGAATTCGGCCCTGAAAGAACTTTAAAAATCAACCCCTCTCTTTCTGTACACCAAGAAGAAGAGTTATGTAACATGCAAAGGGAACATTTCGATGCCTTTGCTTGGAGTTACAAAGAAATGAAGGGAGTTTACTACTGCTCCTATTCTCTAAGGCCCAAATTAGGCTCTTCCTTTCAACGTACATGTCGATGCCTCTCACAAATCCATAGGAGCAGCTCTAGGCCAAATAGATGACAAGCTATCTTATTCCATTTACTTCATCAGTAAGAATTTGTCAAAAGCCGAGCTGAACTACATAGTGATTAAAAAAGAGCTCCTAGCTATTGTGCATTCATTGAATAAATTTAGGCATAACATTACTGATTACCAAACATTTGTACATACTAGCCATGTTGCAATTAAATACTTGATGAATAAACCTGATGTTAGAAAAATGTAATATATGATAGAGAAATGAAAAACATATAATATGCAGAAAAACACAAACACATAAAACCAGAGAGACACAGATATACGTGGTTCACCCATTTTGGGCTACGTCCACCCCGAACAGCCAGTCCTTCCTTTCTATTATCCAACAAAATGAAGAGACACAACCTACAAAAGATCCACTGTAATATCCTCTATTTTCTCTCATAGTCTCGTCTTTGTGTTTCTCGCTCTGAGTATACACATCTATTACACAGCCTCAATACAATACCTCATACGAAGAGAGGGGTTGCCTTCTAGGGAAAAAAGCCCTAAACAAAACATAAGTTTGAGTCTTTAATAAGTTAGGAATGAGTCTCGGGCTTATTAGTGTATTAACCTTAACCTGTTTATGATACTATTGGGCATTTATAATTATTTTTTCATAAATTTATTAATTATACATTGATAATTATTTCTATTATAAATTGAGTTTCCCTTTAACTAATGTCTAAAAAAAAAACCCTTTTTTAATCCTTATAAATAATAATAATATTTACCTTATGACATAGTTAACTTTAATATTTTTAAATAAATAAATATTGAATAAATATCGATTATTAATAAAAACTTGACCATTAGGTTTAAAGGATAAATTATGATAGACCAATGATTTTAGTTATACTTTTAGTAATAAACATTCAACCCTATAGGTAATAATTTATTTACCTAGGGACTTAGTTACCTCTAATATTTTTATTGAATAAAAAAAAAATATATTGAACTAATATCGATTATTTGACCATTAAGTTTAAAGGATAAATTTTGATTTACCAATATTATTGGTTATACTATTATGAATTTTAATTATGGCATTTACCTATGATAACAAAACTCTAGGAATAATAATGTTTTAACAATTTGTTTGGGATTAGAAATTATTAAGTAGTTATAGAGTATTCAATAAATATATATTATTTTATATAACTTATTATTTTAATGACCATTATATTTAAATAATGAATATGATATATTTTAAAGAACTAAATAATGAAAATCTAACTTACCAATGGACCATTAAGTAATTATTACATAATTACCTAATGTAACTAAATTATAAAAATAGTAGTGATTTATTACCATTCACTTGTATTTAAATAATAATTGAATAATAATAAATCATTTAATATATATTATATAATGACCATTATAATTAAAATATTAATATTATACTATAGATTCTCTTAATATTTGAAATAATATTAATAATATATCTATTTATTTTTAAATTAACAAATGAATTCCTTTATTTACCTATTTTAACTATTTCTAGAAATATTAATTAACTATTTTAGTAGTTTGAGGTTCATTAGGTCAAATTAGCCGTTAGCATTATAGCTTTTGGAGTCTCTGCACACTCTATTTAATCTAGCTAAGCCGGATTGGTTCTTCAACTTGTCCTGACGATGAACCACACTGGTTGGTTCGAAACGCGTCGACAAAAGATTGGTTATGTGATTTTGCCGAAGACTATCTTAACAATGTTATGGATCACAGAAGTCTAAATTCCTTAATAATTTCCCTGCACGGAGAAGCCGCTGCTAAGAAGGTTCATCAATTCGAGCGGTCACGCATGCAGGTTACTAAGTTGAAATCTGATCTGGTATTTCTTAAACGTTGCAGAGATTCCTCGGTTATTCCTAGCTTTGCCCGGATTAAGCATAATCTCAATGTTCCTAAAAATCATGGCATTTTTCTGAAGGCTAGCTTAGGGTTGGTCAGATCTGAGATTAGCAGAGTAAGGAGGGATCTGGATCATCGATCCAGGCTTCTTCTGGCGGCTCATGTGGAGCTGGCGAATCTTTTCCCTGCTTCTCTCTGGTCCAGGATTGATGCCTGTTCGGCACTGAAGTCCATGAGATTAGAAGAGTCCCTTAAGCTCAGACAGTCCGCGAAGTATAATAAACTTTCGGGCTGTTCGATTCAGGAGTCAAGTCTATTCGATGATCAGGATTCTGTCAGTCGTGTTTCCTTCAACCAGGTCTCCTCCCTGAGGGCTTGGGTTTTAAGCGGCCTTCCTTCTGTTGGTCGTATGAGAGGACACGGTGGTGTAAGTAGTGGCAGCGTATCAGACATTGAAGCAGCCTGCGATACCCAAGTGCCAGCAAATCTGATCGCCCAAGCAGTAAGTTCTAGTGTTCGGTCTCCAGTCCATTCGCAGCAGGTTGAGGATGTTGCGGCTGACTCTATGAATGGAGAGTTGAGCGTAGGTTCTGTTCCAGAGGGCTTTCCTATTAATGGGTCAGTGGTTTTTGATCTGCGTAGGGGCTCTGATGAACTGATAGGAGCGGAGAGATCAGGTTGTTCTATTACTCGTTGCTTACAGAGTGATCCGGCCGGTTTTGAGCGGAAGTCAGTGTTTCCAGGTACGTGCGTTTCGGTTGATAATGAAACCGTGGGTAGCTCGTTATGTAATGAAGTCCCTAATTCGAGCAAGAATTTGAGTTTTAACGTTAATTCGGATAGCGAAATGAATAAACATGATATTATTATAAACAATCGGGAGGATAGGAATATAGCTGTAATATTCAAAAGTAATAAGGATGATACGCCTAATTGTGATTTTATTAATGTATTTAATAATAATAGGCATCATGGTAATAAAGTTATGAATGTTAATGTTAATTCGAATAGCGAAATGAATAAGCATAATATTATTATAAACAATAGTGAGGAGAGGAATAAAGATGTAATATTTAAAAGTAATAAGGATGAAGTCGATTCGCCTAATTGTGATTTTATTAAAGTATATAATAATAATAGGCATCATGGTAATAAAGTATTGGATGGGATTGATAGCCTTTATTGTAAGACTGATATTAAGGGTATGTCGGTGGGTAAGTCGAGGTCCCTACCTATGGACAATAAGGTGGTGAATCTGTCGAGTTTTTCCTTTCCACCTGCGGTTTTTAATCTCTTAGGGAAAGGTCTTAATTTTTCCTTAGCTCCCAGAAAAATCCCGATTGAGGACATCATTTGCGATGTGGAATATGGCATTAAGAACCTTCCTGATAAGATTAAAGACACGATTAGGCAGGATTGTGCCGTTACCCTGAGGAGGGCTAAGCCTCCCCGTAGCAATATCAGCAAGGCTGAGTTTGAGGCTCTGAAGAGCTTGAACGGGAATCGTGAAGTCGTGGTCTTAAAAGCTGATAAAGGTGGGGCTGCCGTTATCATGGATAGAAAAGATTACAGAAATAAGATGCTTGACCATCTGTGTAACAGTGGTAGTTATAAGAAGCTTTCGAAGAATCCCCTCAAAAAGGTTTCCAGAGCGGTCGCTCTTGCGATCAAGTCGTGCAATTCCACGATTCCTCTAGCACATAAACTTATTGAGGGTAACCCCATCACTCCTAGGATTTATGGTCTTCCTAAAATCCATAAGGATGGGGTCCCCCTGAGACCAATTGTCAATACCATCGGTGGTCCGACTTACCTCCTGGCCAAGTTCCTCGCTGCAAAGTTGAGACCCTTGGTTGGGCAGACTGAGTCCTTTGTCAAAGACTCAGCTTCGTTTATTGAGGATCTTAAGAAAATTAATCTTGAGCCCGAGGACATTTTGGTAAGTTTCGACGTGGTCTCTCTTTATACTTGCATTCCTATCAATGAGGCCATGAAGGTAATTAATAAGCTAACTGACCCTGATACGGCTAAGTTAGTTGAACTTTGCCTTACCTCTACCTTTTTCAGCTTCGAGGGAGAATTCTATGAGCAGACTTGCGGAGTTGCCATGGGCTCCCCTTTGTCCCCTGTCGTGGCTAATCTCTTCATGGAGGAGTTTGAATCTAAGGCTTTGGCCTCCTCTCGCCTCTTACCAAAGCTTTGGAAAATATTCGTTGATGACACTGGTGTTGTCTGGTCTCATGGACCTGAAGAGCTGGATCGTTTCTTCAGTCACCTCAATAGCCAATCCGCCGCCATTAAATTCACGATGGAAAAAGAAGATAATGGTTGTCTCCCGTTCTTGGATGTTCTCATCTCTAAGAAGGTGGATGGTTCCTTTTCTCATCAGGTGTATAGAAAGAAGACGCACACTGAGCAATACTTGCATGCTTCTTCGCATCATTTCCCCGCTCAGAAGATAGGGGTTCTTAGCACGCTTGCCACCCGTGCTGTTAGAATTTCGGATGAGGAGAGCCTGGAATCGGAGAAGGCTCACCTCCTAGAAGTCTTTGAGAAGAATGGTTACAATAGGCACCTCGGTCAAAAAGCCTTCCTCAGGGCCAAGAAGGAGCCTTCAATCCGAAGGGTTCCTAGTGATCATATCATGGGTGTGAATCTTCCTTACATCCAAGGAACCACGGACAGGATTGCGAGGATTCTGAAGAAGTATAATGTTCCCGCAACTTTCAGACCTCTCAATACTATCCGTGGCTCCCTCAGGTCTGTGAAAGACCCGATTGACCCTAAGGACATGAAGGGCGTCTATGTCATTCCATGTTCCTGTGGGACCCCTTATATTGGTGAGACTGGTCGCTCTATCAATCAGCGGATTAGCGAGCATTCGGCGGATTTAAGACATGGTAGGACCAAGTCCTCGGCCCTGGCTGAGCATGCAGGGAAGACTATGCATCATGTATGTATAGAGGAGGCTCAAGTCATTGCCAAAGTTGCGCAGTTTCACCATCGAAAATTTAGAGAGGCCCTGGAGATTGAGAAAAGGCCAAACAATCTTAATAGGGATGATGGCTGGAAGATTAGCAGTTGCTGGGTCCCAGCCTTATCTTCCTAGCCTCCTCTTTCCCCTTTTTTTGTTTGGTCTTAGGGTTTCTATCTTCCCCTTCCTTTAATTTTCTTTTGGCAGATTTGTCCGATTATTTTGGAGTGTTTGAGTCTTTAATAAGTTAGGAATGAGTCTCGGGCTTATTAGTGTATTAACCTTAACCTGTTTATGATACTATTGGGCATTTATAATTATTTTTTCATAAATTTATTAATTATACATTGATAATTATTTCTATTATAAATTGAGTTTCCCTTTAACTAATGTCTAAAAAAACCCCCCTTTTTTAATCCTTATAAATAATAATAATATTTACCTTAACATAGTTGACTTTAATATTTTCTGAATAAATAAATATTGAATAAATATCGATTATTAATAGAAACTTGACCATTAGGTTTAAAGGATAAATTATGATAGACCAATAATTTTAGTTATACTTTTAGTAATAAACATTCAACCCTATAGGTAATAATTTATTTACCTAAGGACTTAGTTACCTCTAATATTTTTATTGAATAAAAAAAAAATATATTGAACTAATATCGATTATTTGACCATTAAGTTTAAAGGATAAATTTTGATTTACCAATATTATTGGTTATACTATTATGAATTAACTTGGACTTTACCCTTAATTATGGCATTTACCTAGGATAACAAAACTCTAGGAATAATAATGTTTTAACAATTTGTTTGGGATTAGAAATTATTAAGTAGTTATAGAGTATTCAATAAACATATATTATTTTATATAACTTATTATTTTAATGAACATTATATTTAAATAATGAATATGATATATTTTAAAGAACTAAATAATGAAAATCTAACTTACCAATGGACCATTAAGTAATTATTACATAATTACCTAATGTAACTAAATTATAAAAATAGTAGTGATTTATTACCATTCACTTGTATTTAAATAATAATTGAATAATAATAAATCATTTAATATATATTATATAATGACCATTATAATTAAAATATTAATATTATACTATAGATTCTCTTAATATTTGAAATAATATTAATAATATATCTATTTATTTTTAAATTAACAAATGAATTCCTTTATTTACCTATTTTAACTATTTCTAGAAATATTAATTAACTATTTTAGTAGTTTGACCAGGTTCATTAGGTCAAATTAGTCGTTAGCATTATAGCTGTTGGAGTCTCTGCACACTCTATTTAATCTAGCTAAGTCGGATTGGTTCTTCAACTTGTCCTGACGATGAACCACACTGGTTGGTTCGAAACGCGTCGACAAAAGATTGGTTATGTGATTTTGCCGAAGACTATCTTAACAATAAGTTATACCGTCAGATCATCTACCTAATGAACGGCCCAGATTGACTAGAAATTACTATACTTTTACAAGGCAATTTTACATATTTTTTTAGCTTCAGGGGCACTTCCCCCAAAACCCCCACCGGGGGACCGCTGGCCCCTGGACCCCCCAACCAGGGGGGATCCCCCCCCGAACCCCCGCGGGGGGAAAAAGTCTCCCCCGCACCCCCCCATGTGGAGGGGTGTACAATCTTCCTAGGGTATACATTCAGCTGAAACAAAGACCTCTAAATAATCATGCTCCATGCCCAACAATCTCCCACTTGGAGAAAGATTGTAGCAACTCCTCCGCTGCTTCATTTGTTGGACAATGACTCCTCTTTGGACCTGGTTGTTTCTCATCTTCATCATCATCCTTGAAGACCAATTGAAACTGAGCATATTCTTAGTTTCTCCCTGGTTACAACATTTTTTAGCATATCTGCAAGATTCTGGCTAGTGTGTATCTTTTCCAGCTTCAACTCTCCATCTTCCAACACTGATCATATGAAATGGTACTTGAGCTGTATGTGTTTAGTCCTGGAATGAAATGTTGAGTTCTTTGCAAGATGAATGGCACTTTGGCTATCATTATATAACGTGCCCATATCATGCTTCTTACCCAATTCACCCATAAACCTTTGTAACCAAATCATTTCTTTACTAGCCTCTGTAGCAGCAACATACTCTGCTTCTGTTGTTGAAAGTGCAACAAAACTTTGGATTTTTGAAACCCAACTGACAGTTGTTCCACCTACAATAAATACATATCCTGTAGTGCTCCTCTTGTTATCTCTGTCACCTGCCATATCTACATCAACATATCCCAATAGAGAAATGTTTGAACCACCAAAGCATAATGCTTGATTTGTGGTACCTTTCAAATATCTGAGAATCCATTTCACTACCATCCAATGTTCTTTTCCTGGATTGTTCATGTACCTGCTTACAACTCCCACTGCATATGCAATATCAGGCCTTGTGCAGACTATTGGATACATTAAGCTTCCAACTACTGATGCATATGGAACTTTAGACATATAATCCATGTCTTCTTGGCTCTTTGGGCACATTTCCTTACTAAGTTTGAAATGGCTAGCAAAAGGTGTACTAACTAGTTTTACATTGTGCATATTAAATCTTTTCAACACCTTTCGTATGTACTCATTCTGAGACAATGTTAATTTGTGATTTTTCTTGTCTCTAGTTATTCTCATACCAAGGATTTGTTTTGTAGCTCTCAAATCCTTCATTGCATATGAATTTTCCAATTTTCCTTTGAGCACATTTATTTCCTGCATGTTAGACCCTACAACAAGCATGTCATCTACATACAATAACAATATAATATAGTTGCCATCATTTTGCTTTTTTAGATAAACACAATGATCAGAGTGACATCTAGTATAACCTTGTTCAGACATAAACTTGTCAAGTTTTAGATACCACTGCCTTGGAGCCTATTTTAAGCCATACAATCTCTTCTTCAACCTGCACACTAGTTTCTCCTTCCCTTTCACCTCATATCCTTGTGGTTGTTGCATATATATCTCTTCCTCCAAATCCCTATGGAGAAAGGTTGTATTTACATCTAACTGTTCAAGATGAAAATCTTCAACTGCTACTAGACTTAAAATAATTCTGATTGAAGTCATTTTAACAACAGGAGAAAATATTTCATTAAAATCAATACCTTTCTTCTGTGCAAACCCTTTCACCACTAGTCTAGCTTTGTACCTTTGTTTTCCTCCATCTTCTTCCTTCATCCTGTAAACCCATTTATTCTACAATGTATTTTTACCTAATGGCAACCTGACTAAGTCCCAAGTCTGGTTATGCATTAAGGAGTCCATCTCTTCTTCCATGGCTAGCTCCCACTTCTTCCTACTTTCAACCTGCATTTCTTCTTCATAACATTCGGGTTCACCATAATCATTCAACAATAAATAATATAATGAAGGAGAGTATTGTTCGGGGGGTATACTTATCATGGTAGATCTTCTAACACCACTTTCAGGTGTTTGGGTGCCTCTTGCTGTTGTTGTGGTTGTTGTTGTTGTGATTGTTGATTATTGTTATTTTCAGGCACCTTTACTTTTTTAGTGATCCCATCAAGAACTGTGTATTCCTTGTTTTCTTTTTCCTGTTTCTTTTCCTGTGACTGATTCTTATACAAGACCTTTTCATTGAAAATTACATCTCTGCTCCTAATGATTTTGTGATTTTCATAGTCATATAAGTGATAACCAAAATCATTAACACCATATCCAATAAAGGTACATTTTTTTTATTTTGCCTTAAGCTTTGTTCTATTTTCTTTATTAATATGGAAAAAGGCCTCACAACCAAAAGGCTTTAAAAATGAGTAGTTTACCTTTTTACCTATTCATGCTTCCTTTGGAACACCACCATCCAAGGAACTTGAAGGCTCTCTGTTTATTAGATAAACAGCGGTATCTACAGCATCTGCCCAAAATTTTAAAGGCAATCCTGCATGCAATCTCATGCACCTTGCACGCTCCATGATTGTTCTGTTCATCCTTTCTGACACACCATTTTCTTGTGGTGTTCTTGGAACTATTTTCTCTCTGCGAATTCCATGCTCTGAATAGTACCTATGAAATTCTTTGTTGCAATATTCACCTCCATTGTCTGATCTGAGACACTTCAATTTCTTTCATGTCTCAATCTCAACCAAAGCTTTCCATTTCTTGAAAGTATCAAATACATCAGATTTATTCTGAACACAATAAATCCAAGTTTTTCTAGTTGCATCATCAATAAAAGTAACATAATAATGAGAGCCACCAAGAGATGATACCTGAATAGGTCCCCATACATTTGTATGCACAAGCTCTAATTTTTCGCTCTTCTTTTCTTTCCCAAATCTGAGAAATCTGACTCTCTTCTGTTTTCCATAAATGCAATTCTCACAAAAATCCAAATCAATATCCTTCAAACCCGGCAACAAATTTCTTGAGTGAAGAATCTTCATCCCCTTCTCACTCATGTGTATGAGCCTATGATGCCATAATGCTACATCTGCTCCTTTGGAATTTAAAGCATTAACAGAGTTAGAAATACCATTGCATAAATACAATGTACCAATCTTTTCGCCTTTTCTATTACCAGGGCTCCTTTTGTGACCTTCCAAGCTTTATCTGTGAAAGTTGTCACACAACCTTCACCGCCTAACTGCCCTGTTGAAATCAGATTTTTCTTCAGGTCTGGAACATGCCTTACTTCCTTTAGTAGCTATTGGTTTTTATTCTGTTGTTTTACAAGAACCTTACCATTCCAACAATTTTACAGGGTTTATCATCACCCAAACGGACTTGTCCAAAATCTCCTTGAACATAGTTATGAAAATATTTCTTATCAAGTGTGGCATGGAATGAGGCCCCTGAATCTACCACCTAGGAATTAGTAATATTTTCAAAAGAAAGAATCAAAGCATCTTGTAACACCTCACCTGTCACATTTACTTCATGATTGTTTTCTTGATGTGCATCTCCTTCTTTTCCCTTCCGAGGTCTACATCCTTTCTTTAGGTGTCCTTTCTTTCCGCATTTCCAGCACACTATCCCCGATCTGGACTTGGATCTGCCTTTCCTTGATTTACTACAATATCCTGAGCTCTTTCCTCTTTCCATTTTTCTTCCCCTAGACTCTACACTTAAAGAATTCCCCAATGTCTCACTAGAGCTCTTCCGTCGCATTTCCTCGCTAAGGATAGCACCGACAACATAATCAAACCTTAAAGTACTAGATCCAGAAAGAGAGTTACTAATGGCCATTACTAAACCATTCCAAATTTCTGGCAATGAGCACATAAATAAAAGTGCTCTAACTTCATCATCAAATTTTAACCCTGCAGAACTCAACTAACTTGTAACAGTATTAAAATCATTTAAATGGTCTGCAATAGATCCACCTTCCGACATCTTCATATTAAATAACCGTTTCATAAGAAATACATTGTTTGAGGCTGAGGGTTTTTCATATAGTTTCTCCAACGCCTGAATCAAACCCTTTGTCGTTGTTTCCTTCGAAATGTTGAAGGCAACTGATGCTACAAGGCACAACCATATTGTTCCGAGTGCCTTTCTATCGAAAAGGTTCCATTCTTCATCTGTCATACCTGTCAGTATCTTTGTTTTTCCGCTCAATGGTAGGTACAGATCTTTCTGATACAGATAATCTTCCATCTGCATCTTCCACAACCAGAAATTTTGGCCGTTAAATTTCTCGACCCTAAACTTACCATCTTCCGCCATTTCTCCCACTCAAACGAGAAACCCTTCTTTCCTGCAAGTTTTTCAGCCAAATAGACCTTCGGCTCTGATACCAGTTGTTAGAAAAAATATTATATATGACAAAGAAATACAAGACATATAACATGTGGAAAAACACAAACACATAAAACCAGAGAGACACACATATACATGGTTCACCCAGTTTGGGCTACGTCCACCCCGAACAGCCAGTCCTTCCTTTCTATTATCTAGCAAAATGAAGAGACACAACCTACAAGAAAATCCACTATAATATCCTTTGTTTTCTCTTGCAGCCTCAATACAATACCTCATACGAAGAGAGGAGTTGCCTTCTAGGGAAAAAAACCCTAAACTAAACATAATTTCTACCATCAGATCATTTACCTAATGTATGGCCCAGATTAACTAGAAATTACTATACTTTTACAAGGCAATTTTACATATGTTTTTAGCTTCAGGGGCGCTTCCCCCAAAACCCCCGCTAGGGGACCGCTGGCCCCTGGACCCCCCAGCTTGGGGGGATCCCCCCACCCCCCGAACCCCCACGGGGGGGACAAGTCCCCCCCGCGTGGAGGGGTGTAAAATCTTCCTGTGGTATACATCCGGTTGAAACAAAGACCTCTAAATAATCATGCTCCATGCCCAACACCTAATGTAAATGCCTGGATTATTAGATGGTTACTTTTATTGCAACAGTTTGATTTAAATATTATCAATAAGCCTAGAAAGGAGAATGTTGTTGCATATTTTTTATCCATATTGACTTTGCCTGTAGGGGAGGAAGGAATGGTTGATGATTAGTTACCAGATGAAAACTTATTCGCTATTTCAGTTCTCTCTCCATGGTTTGCTGACATAGAAAATTATTTGGTGTCTGCACATTTTCCACCAAATTTGTCCTCCAAGGAAAAGAGCAATATCGTAAGGAAGTGATCCAAGTGGATATTGTTGGCCACCCACCAAGTCCACTTGAACCCCCATCATTGTTTCTTTCAGATTTTCAGTTTCCTTAATTGTAGCACAGTTTACTAATTTTAGCAGTTTTTCGGGTCCTGAACTTCCAGAGCCTAAACGACGTTTTTTTGGAAAATTGGGAGTAACATGGGTCCATGGACTGATGTTTCTCTTCCCAAAGTTGTAGTTCTGAGATATATCTTTCTAACGAGATATTGTATGCATCAAACGGAGATTGTATGCCAAAGTTACGACCCCGGGAAGTTGATGTACCAGTTTACCCAAACGAGGCCCACAGTTTTTGCCGTTTCATCTTCTAGGGTTAGGTTTTTGGATGTTTAGGGTTTTCCATTGTTTCTCAACAATAAATAGGCCTTCGAGCTTCATTGTAACATAGTTCAGAGGCATGTAGCCACCACATCTCTTCTCATAGATAAGCTACCATCGCCCTAACTGTTTATTTCCACTTTCTATTTGTAGGCATATCTCAGTATTTTACATTAATGAAATGAAGTATTATTTCCACTGCATATTTGTGTTTATGGTTATCTCCGTAATTTGTTGTGTTCCTATTTAAATCCGGATCAGTGGTATCAGAGCGGTCTGCTTTTTCTCTATTTTTCTTTGCATGTCCCCAACGAGGTTGGGATATAAGGAGTTAGGGCTTGAACTGGTCGAACCTTTACAAGACCTCTCAGTCGGGAAAATATTATTTTCACTCTTCTCAAAGCAGCCCCCCACGTCAAGGACTGGTGGGAAACCTACTGTGAGTAGAAGGATGAAAGTATCGTATCATTATTTTCAGCCACACCCACCTGGAATTCATTTCGGGATGCCATCAAGGAGCAATACTACCCTGTCGAAAGCTACAAGGATCAATAAATAAAGTGGACCACGCTGCAGCAGGGAAGGGACCAAGACGTGCTGGAGTTTAACAATATTTTCCATACCCTTTGCACAAAGTTTGGTATCAAGGATTCAGAGCAGCATTTGATACTCAAATGCCACAGCTACCTGCACAAGTACATCCAGGAAGAAATAGAATTCTTGAACATCTCCTTGCTTGGCACGGCATACCGATATGCCTTCAAGGTCGAGAAAAAGTTTAAACAGAAGAAGCGAGACTTTGAATCTGCAAATCCGAAGCAAGGGAAAGGTGCCCCCAAACCGCAGAACAAAAGACAAAGCCAAGGTGGGGTGGCCCAAAACAACCTGCCAAAGCTGCAAGCAAAGAACAGCGCCGTGAAGCCGAAAAAGGACATAGGAAAATGGTGTGAGTTCCATGAGAACTCCACTCACAACACAAGTGAGTGTCGGGCCAAGCAGTCACTAGTGCTTGAGCTAAATGTTTCAAAATTAGATGCATGTTTCGACTCTGAGTCAAAACCAGACAAGTGGAATGACAAAGGGAATCATATTATCGATGCGGAGCCCAACGCCACTATTTCCACCACGAAGATCCAGAAGGAGGAACCTGAAGATGCAGAGGAGGAGGAGTGTCTCTTCCACTCCCAGATGTGGGTAAAGAGATCCCCGCTAAAGCTCATTGTCGACAGAAAAGAACCTCATTTTGGCAGAGGTCATGAAGCGGCTAGGCTTACCGACCACAGCACATCCACAGCTATACACCATCGGGTGGCTTCACCAAGGACGAGATCTTCACATGAGCCAGCAGTGTCGCCTTCCATACAACATCAAGCCCTTCACGGATGAGGTATTGTGTGACATTGCTCCCCTTGAAGTTTGTGATGTATTATTAGGACAACCATACTTTTGAAAGCGACATGTTATGCATGAATCAAGGCCCCATGCTATTATTATTACTTTGGGAAATAAGTTGTACAGGATACCAGAGGTAGCACCGCCTACCACTATCCCTTTGGTTACTACAAAACAATGCAGTAAGCTCATTTCCAAAACCAAGAAATTTCATTTCCTGATGATACGCCCTCAAGGAAAGAAGAAGACGGTGGCCACAACCTCTAGACAGGGCCCCTCCGCACAACAACTATAGATGGACAAGGTCATGGAGGAGTATGAGGACATCTTCACCTCCCCCGCAGAGGTTCCTCTGCACTGTCAGGTCAAGCACTCCATCGATCTGACCCCAGGTGCGCTACTACCTAATGGACCAATCTATCGGCGCTCCGTTCTGGAGAATGATGAAATCAAGAGGAAGGTTCAGGAGCTGCTACAGAAAGGTCACATCAGTCCAAGTTCATCGCCCTGTGGGAGCCCGATCGTGTTGGTACAAAAGAAGGATGGGACTTGGAGACTTTGTATTGACTATCAGGATCTGAACAAGATCATTGTCTATAATAGGTACCCGATCCCACGGATTGATGACCTCCTGGACCAGCTGAAGGGGGGAAAATATTTCTGCAAGATTGATTTGAAGTAAGGATATCACCAGGTACCAATCGAACCCTCCGATGTGTGGAAGACTGCCTTCAAAGCCAAGGAGGGCCTTTTCGAATGGTTGGTTATGCCTTTCAGATTGACAAATGCTCCTGCAACCTTCATGAGGCTAATGGATGACATATTGTGGCCATTCACCAACTCATTTGTAGTGGTATACTTGTATGACATCTTGATCTTCACCCAAAGTTGGGAAGAGCACCTCCAACACATCTGACAGGTTCCCCAAACACTGCGGCAACACAAGTTATGTGCCAATTTGGAGAAATGCACTTTTGGCATGACCCAGGTTCAGTATCTAGGATACATTATTGATGAACAGGGGGTCCATGTGGATCCAGCCAAGATCCAATTCATTCAATATTGGCCCTCTCCAACCACTCTAACGGAGCTTCGCAGCTTTCTAGGTCTTACCAACTTCTACCACAGGTTCGTGTTGGGATTTTCTCATATCACTTGGCCCTTGAGTCAAGTCACCAAGGGAGGAGCGAAAGAAAAATTCTTTTGGTCTAAATCTCAACAGAAGGCGTTCACATAGTTGAAAGATCGCCTCTGCTCGGCACCAGTGCTCGCATTGCTAGACTTGCAACAACCATTTGAGGTCGAGACAAATGCCTTTAACTATGCTATTGGGGTAGTCCTTACTCAACACGGGCATCCAGTGGCATATCATAGTGAGACACTTTCAGAAACAGTCTCGAAGTATCCCACTTATGAAAAATAGATGTATTCCATTGTGCAGGCCTGCCGACAATCGAAACATTAGATTTGGAGGAAGGAAACAGTCATCCACACAGACCACTAACCTCTCCAGTTCATACAGACCCAAGGGAAATTGTAGAATGATCGCCATCAGAAGTGGTCCACATACCTGCAACAATTCCATTTGAATATCAAGTATAAGAAGGGCAGCACCAATAATGTTGTAGATTGCCTCAGTCAACCACCGATCATGTCACTAACCACCGTATTCAACTCTTGTGGGCACAAGACTTCTGATTGGCCACTTCTCTACAAAAGAAACCCAGAATTTGGCCACACATACTAGACACTCTTCAAGGGTCGGCATGTTCCAGATTTTCACCTCCAAGATGCCCTGTTATGCCACCTAGGTCACCTTTGTGTTCCTTCAAGCGAGTGTGCCAAGATGATTTTGGAAGCACAATACAGTCGGGCTGTTGGGAATTTCGGGGTCGAGAAAATAGTGGCAGTACTACAGAAGTATTTCTACTGGCCGAATCTTCAACAGAATGTCGGGAAGTACATCACATCATGCACTGCCTATGCTATTGCCAAACCGACAGTCAAGAAGCAAGGCCTCTATACCCCACTGCCTACCCCTATTCGACCTTGGGAATCCATCTCCATGGATTACAAGTCAAGCCTTCCTTCCACTAAGCATGGAAACGACTATTTTTTTGTGTTCGTCGACAGGTTCTCTAAGATGGCCATTATGGTGGCTTGCAAGAAGAATATCACAGCAGTAGCCACTGTTAAACTCTTCTTTGAACGAGTGTGGGTGCACTTTGGGATCCCACAGTCTATCATCTCAGATCAGGACAACAGGTTCCTCAGTACATTTTGGTCCAATCTCTGGTCAATGCTGGACACTAAACTCACTAAGTCCATAGCCTTCCATCCTTAAACTGATGGTCAGACAGACGTTGTCAACAGGATGATTGTACACATTATGCGCATGTACAACTCAAAGCATCCACGCACATGGTATGAGAGCCTCCCCTATGTCCAGCACAGCTACAACCAGGCTCTCTACAACTCGACTAGCCACAGCCCTTTTCAGGTGGGCTTGGGATTCTAGCCATTATGTCCCATTGATGTGGTCATGCCATTGGCAGCTACTCACGTAGATTCGGCTCATGTCCAGTCCAAAATAGATAAAGAAAATAGCTTCATTGAGCACATCCAACATATTTGCCAGCAATTCCATGACATTATGGAGAAATCAAATGCCAAGTACAAGTAGCAACATGATCAACATTAGGTGCCACACAAGTTTCAGGTGGGCGACAAATTCTAGTTGCATTTACAAAAGGATCACATTATCGGAGCCTATCGGAAACTCAGACCACTCCAATATGGTTCTTACACCATTACCAAGGCCAATAGACAATGCATTTGAGCTCAGCATTCCCCCATTCCTTGGCCTGCACCCAATGTTCAATGTGGAATGCCTTCGGCCATACTTTCCACCATTACTAGACACATCTGACATTACAGAACAGCTCACACCCACAGAGTTAAATCCAGATTGCATGGAACAAGATGCAACTAATCGGATCATGGACACACAGATCAAGCACACTTGCCAGCAGAACATCCAACTATATCAAGTTTTCAAAGCAGGCCAACTCCTTCACCAGGGCAAGTGGCTCACCAGGGACCAAGTTCAGCAGAAGTTTCCTCATCTCATGGAGGAACTCAACGTAATGGGGACCATTGCTTCCTAAGGGGGGAAGAATGATCCAGATGGATATTGGTGGCCACCCGCCAAGTCCACATGGACCCCCATCATTGTTTCTTTCAGCTTTTCATTTTCCTTAATTGTAGCACAGTTTACTATTTTTAGTAGTTTTTCGGGTCCTGAACTTCCGAAGCCGTTTTGAGGCCCTAAATGACGTTTTTTGGGAAAACTAAGGGCAACATGGGTCCATGGACTGATGTTGCTCTTCCCAAAGTTGTAGTTCTCGGATAGATATTTCTAACAAGATATTGTACACATCAAATGTTGATCGTATGCCAAAGTTACGACCCCGAGAAGTTGATGTACCAATTTATCCAAACAGGGCCCACAGTTTTTGGTGTTTCATCTTCTAGGGTTTGGTTTTTGGATGTTTAGGGTTTTCCATTGTTTCTCAACAATAAATAGGCCTTCAAACCTCATTGTAACATAGTTCAGAGGCATGTAGCCACCACATCTCTTCTCAGAGATAAGCTACCATCGCCCTAGTTGTTTATTTCCATATTCTGTTTGTAAGCATATCTCAGTATTTTACATTAATGAAATGAAGTATTAATTCCACTGCATGTTTGTGTTTATGGTTATCTCTATAATTTGTTGTGTTCCTGTTTAAATCCGGATCAAGGAAGAGCGCCCCATTCACTTGGATTGGGGGCAACCTCTTCAAACTAGGCCCAAATCAAATTATTAGAAGATGTGTCAGGGAGGAGGAAGTCTTTGACATCCTTCTAACCTGTCATGATGGGCCTTGTGAAGGTCACTTTGTAGCCAAAAGAACAACATTCAAGGAACTACAAGCTGGTTATTACTGGTCCACTCTTCACCAAGATGTGAGGAGTTATACTAGTTAGTGTGATCGGTGCCAAAGGATGGGGAAACCTATCTTTTGGGCATGGAATCCCCCCAGAACATGTTTTGGGGCTCAAAGCCCAGGTTTTGGTCAGATATGTTGTAAGACTCCGTGAATTGTGGGCGCGAAGCATGAAATGTACATTGAGTCATAGTGTTGTTCACCCTAAGTAAAGTAAAGTAATGTAATGGCATGTCAGACACCCATGGTCCGTGGACCATGGGATCGTATAAATAGAGCGAGGCTCTAATTTGTAAAGTTAGAGAAGAGGGGATGGATTAATGTAATGATCTAGTAGCAAATAGAGAAGAAGTCTAAGTGTCTTGGGTCATAGTAGTAGGAAGAGGCTCTGTAGCTGAGTGCACAGAGGCCTAGTAGAGTCCGCAGCTGAGGGCGCGGACCCTTGCAACTGAGTGGGCGGGGTGAAGTTGAGTCTGTAACCCAAGAAGAAGAATAATAAAGAGAATTTTGATTCTAAATACTGGGTATCTATTTCTGTATGATTTTCTATGCATTTATATTGTTTTGTTTATCGCGCACACTTATATGAATACATAACACTATTAAGTATAATTGGGCTCACACAGATAAGTTAAGTAATTGGATAATTTCAGGTTAATAGTAAGGAACTTGGGTAATAGCACGAATCGCGCCTTGAACAAGGTTGTGCAAAGATAGCATTGCAGGCTGCGAGGTACTGATAGGTGCGCATAGCAGCGTGCACACAGGAACCACTGAAAACCATGAAATATCTCTAGGGTTTGGAAACCTGGTTCTAGCACTCTCCCATACTACTTCAGGTAAGATCTAAGTCCACGCTCCACGGACTATTGCCAAAAGGGCCAATAGTACCGGGATTTGTTTGGCTAAATCACCTCTGAACCTAGGTCAGGCCCATACAAGCCAACAAATGGTTCCAACAATGTAAACTTTGAAACGGGAACTAATATTGTTACTCATTTTGTAGAGATAGCAAAAAAGTGACCCGATTTTGAAAAAGGGTGATGCAGAACACATGTCTTTTTTAGAGTATAGTTTTTGGCACTTTAAATTTTTTTATGTACATTACGTTTTAGAATGGTAGTGATTTTCATGTTGATTTAAAAAAGTGGTAATTATGCATCAGCCCATTTTTTTAAAAGACCTATTTTTTGACTTTAAATTTTCTAATGTATGAAATGTAAATAATTATTTTCTAAATTTAATAATTTTTGAATTGGTCTTCTTCTTCATATTTTCTTGTTTTTATTTTAATTTTTTTTTCTTTTTTGTAGTGAGGTTTGTATTGTTTTGCATGTTTAAAGAAGAAGGTCGATATTTTGAATTTTCGATATTCTACATATTTATACATAGTTAATTAATATTTCAATCCAAATGAAATAATTGTCTCTAAAAAACAATAATTTTTAACAATTGACAAAAAAATAATCATTTTTAACATAAATATAACTAAAAAACTACACGTTTTAATAATTTTTTACTAGAGATGACATGTCAAGATCACAATTTTTATAGGAAAATTTTAACTAAAAATGGTTAAATAATAGTTTTTTTTATGAATTTCACGTCAAAAAATAATAATAATCATTGTTTGTTTCAAAAAAATAATGATTAACATAAAAATGAATGCGAAAATCACATAATACAAATATTGAAGACATAACAACCTTAATGTTCCATGTAAATTAATATTAATCAAATAAAAAACATAATACAGAAAGAAAAACAAGCAACATAAAAGTGAGACAAAATTCTTAGTTGGGTAATTCCATCTGACAAATTTGAAGTAAGAGGGTGATTGTGAGAATCGACCTCACCTCGTTTTTCTTGCTGATATGATGACAGAATCCAAGAGGTGGCGGGGCGAGGGCGATTCTCAGAATCTCCCTATTACTTCTTCCTCAGTGATGGATACCATTAGAAGCACTTCCTCGGTGATGGATACCATTATTGGTTGACCATGGTCTCCTTCCTTTCTTTCTGTGCCAACTTCCATGAAAAACAGAGGATGCGAGAGCAATGCTGAAGTGCCACTATTAGAATTTTGAATGATAGCGTGAGAATGCATTACACAATGCAAGGGTGTTGTTTACTGGGGAAATTTTAAGGTAAATTATTTTTCAAGAAATTTAATTCCGAGAGATTTTGAATAATTTTTTTTATGGAAATGGATTTCTCAAAATTGATTATTGTAATTTAAATTTCCAACATTTTTCAATATCTTAAAAAAATATTCTACTATTTTCCAAACAAAATTGTAACCCCATACTATGGTAGTACAATTTGCATTCTAATTCCCTATGGACGTCAGTTGTGGAAGCGAGGTCACCTTCAAAACCATAACGACATCTGAGTTGCTTGTTGTAGGATGTAGCTATCGGAATAAGCAATCAACGGTGATTGGCAAGGATCCAATCCACAGAAAGCGATAGCCGACAAAGGTGCAAATAACGTTCCTTCCCTTCACTATCATTAATAATGAAAAACTGATAACATTTCTTATTTGCACCATAGAAAAAGATTCATAAAGGTGGGTTGAGGCTGAAGCAACTGCTCTTCTATCTATTTTTAAAATCAGACAATGGGCTTTGACAAGCAGGGTTTGGATCTCAACATGGTCCATGTAGACCTTATTTTGTTGAGCAGATATACAATACATGGCTTTTGTACAAGATATATATATTCTCCTAAAACAAAAAAATAAATGCCGACATTATTATAATTATGAGATGTGAAAGTAATATTCTCTCAGAGCAAAACAATAAATATTTCCCTTTTTTTAAATAAATAAGTTTTCTTTCTTATTACTTATTTTAGTGATATAATTGATTATTTTGAAATGCCAAAATGTAATATTTCCTATTACATATCTCTCATCTCCAATTGAGCAAGGAGTAACAAGTGGCATAAAATGTTAAAGCCAACTAGTGTTTACATATAAAGATAAACAATAGTACAGATACAAGCATCTCATTCTACTTTGCTAAACCCAAAATCACATGTCAATCCTTGTTATGTCTTAGAAAATAAATTATGTGTATAGTGAAATTAACTTCTGGTCTAGATAGAAAAGACAAGTTCTTTGAAACAAAACCTTTGACATTATTAGAATAATTTATTAGATGTGAAAGTATATTTATATATTCCCAAACAATAAATGCACTCATTTTTGTGTCACAATTTTTTAAATAAATGAATATTTGTCATCCTAACGATATTACTTGAATGGCGCTTTGTCTATCACATTTGTAGAAGTGATAGGAGTTAGAGACCTAATTTTGGTGTCGCGCTAAAAATGAAATTCGTAGGAGAGCGATTCTGAGAATCACCCTCGCCTCGTTTTTCTTGCTAATATGATGACAGAATCCAAGAGGTGTCGGGGGGAGGGCAATTCTCAGAATCACCATATTACTTCTTCCCCGGTGATGGATACCATTAGAAGTGCTTCCTTAGTGATGGATACCATTATTGGTTGACCATGTTCTGCTTCTTTTCTGTCTGTGCCAACTTCCATGAAAAACAGAGGATGCGACAGCAATGCTAAAGTGCCACTATTAGAATTTTGAATGAGAGTGTGAGAATGCATTACACAATGCAAGGGTGTTGTTTATTACGGAAATTTTAAGGTAATTTTTTCAAGAAATTTAATTCCAAGAGCTTAATATATTTCTTTGAAATATTAATTTGCATGTAATCTATAACTAAAATGTTCCGTGTAAATTAATATTAATCAAATAAAAAACATAATACAAAAATAAAAACCAGCAACGTAAAAGTGAGACGAAATTCTTAGGAGGGTGCTTCTGAGAATCACCCCCGCCTCGTTTTTCTTGCTGATACGATGACAGAATCCAAGAGGTGGCAGGGTGAGGGTGATTCTCATAATCGCCCTATTACTTCTTCCTCAATGATGGATACCATTGGAAGCGCTTCCTCGGTGATGGATAGCATTACTGGTTGACCATGGTCTGCTTCCTTTTTGTCTATGCCAACTTCCATGAAAAACAGAGGATGTTAGAGCAATGTTGAAGTGCCCCTATTAGAATTTTGAATGAGAGTGTGAGAATGCATTACACAATGCAAGGGTGTTGTTTATTCGCGAAATTTTAAGGTAAATTTTTTTTCAAGTTAAAATTTAATTCCAATTTTGATATCATATTGGGTATCCATGAAAAGGGAGCGCGTTCAACTACACAATAATTTCCAAGCCTTTGTAGTGATGGATTTTCCCATTTTCCTCAACAAAATGTTTCACATATTCCTGATCGAATGAGAGGATTAGATCCCATTTCTTGTTGCTTAGGTTATATCACACTAGCCTGGATTAATGTTGTAGACGCATGTTCTAACCATGCTTTGGGAGATATCACTATCTACAACTCGTCTCTTATAAGCTTGCATCAGGAGCCATGACCGATCCAGTGTTTTGAACAGGTAGGGCCTTCATTTAGTTATCACATCTCCCTTTGAGGAGGTTTAGTGAGAATTATTAGCAGTCACTTGTGTGAGAGTTCTTAGCTCGAGAAACAATATAGCTATGAAGGTAATAAGGTTGAATTCAAAAGTTATGCATCATATAAATCACTCATTTCTGTAGTTTCTTTTAGGTTTATTAATTAATAAACCTAGGTCTAAAAGCGTATCTTAAGGAGATCAATTATTTCCATATAACTTAGCGTTTCCACTCCATGTACAGTCTTGTTGTCACCTTCATGCATTTCCTTTTCTGTATTGCAATGCCCTTGAACACGTCCTATTGCCTCTCATTAGTCATAACAGGTGTTGGCGCTAGGTATGGTTTCTAGATATTTTAAGTGGATGAAGCTCATCACCCTATTGTTTCATACGCAGTGAATATGACCTCATGAAAAAAAAATTACCTTAAAATTTCCCGAATAAACAACACCCTTGCATTGTGTAATGCATTCTCAAGCTCTCATTCAAAATTCTAATAGTCGCACTTCAGCATTGCTCTCGCATCCTCTGTTTTCATGGAAGTTGGCACAGACAGAAAGGAAGCAGACCAGGGTCAACCAATAATGGTATCCATCACTGAGGAAGCACTTCTAATGGTATCCATCACTGAGGAAGAAGTAATAGGGCGATTTTGAGAATCACCCTCGTCATGCCACCTCTTGGATTCTGTCATCATATCAGCAAGAGAAATGAGGTGAAGGCAATTCTCAGAATCGCCCTCCTAAGAATTTTGTCTCAATTTTACTTTGCAATACAGAAAAGGAAATGCATGAATGTGACAACAAGATTGTACATGGAGTGGAATCGCTGAGTTATATGGAAAGAATTAATCTCCTTAAGCTACGCTTTTAGACCTAGGTTTATTAATCAATAAACCTAAAAGAAACTACAGAAATGAGTGATTTATATGATGCATAACTTTTCAATTCGGCCTTATTACCTTCACAGCTATATTGTTTCTCGAGCTAAGAACTCTCACACAAGTTACTGCTAATAATTCTCACTAAACCTCCTCAAAGGGAGATGTGATAACTAAACGAAGGCCCAACCTGTTCAAAACACTGGATCAGTCATGGCTCCTGACGCAAGCTTATAAGAGACGAGTTGTAGATAGCGATATCTCCCAAAGCATGGTTAGAACACGCGTCTACAACATTAATCCAGGCCAGTGCGATATAACATAAGCAACAAGAAAGGGGATCTAATCCTCTCATTCAACCGGGCATATGTGAAACGTTTTTTTGAGGAAAATGGGAAAATCCATCGCTACAAAGGCTTGGAACTTATTATGTAATTGAACGTGCTCCCGTTTCATGGATACCCAATATGATATCAAAATTGGAATTAAATTTTAACTTGAGAAAAATTTACCTTAAAATTTCCCAAATAAACAACACCATTGCATTGTGTAATGCATTCTCACACTCTCGTTCAAAATTCTAATAGTGGCACTTCAACATTGCTCTCACATCCTCTGTTTTTCATGGAAGTTGGCATAGATAGAAAGGAAGCAGACCATGGAAAACCAATAATGGTATCCATCACTAAGGAAGCGCTTCTAATGGTATCCATCACTGGGGAAGAAGTAATAGGGTGATTCTGAGAATCGCCCTCACCTCGCCACCTCTTGGATTCTGTCATCATATCAGCGAGAAAAACGAGGCGAGGGTGACTCTCAGAATCGCCCTCCTAAGAATTTTGTTTTTAGCTTGACTGCAAAATTAGGTCTCTAACTCCTATCACTTCTATGGACGTGGTAGACAAAAACCCCACTCAAGTAATGTCGTTATGATGACAAATATTCTTTTATTTAAAAAATTGTGACACGAAAATGAGTGCATTTATTGTTTGGAAATATATAAATATACTTTCACATCTAATCAATTATTCTAATAATGTCAAAGGTTTTGTTTCAAAGCACTTGTCTTTTCTATCTAGACCAGACATTAATTTCACTATACACATAATTTATTTTCTAAGACATAACGAGGATTGACATGTGATTTTGGGTTTAGCGAAGTACAATGAGATGCTTGTATCTGTACTATTGTTTATCTTTATATGTAAACACTAGTTGGCTTTAACATTTTATGCCACTTATTACTCCCTGCTCAATTGATTTTAGGAGATGGGAGATATGTAACAAGAAATATTACATTTTGGCATTTCAAAATAATCAATTATATCACTAAAATAAGTAATAAGAAAGAAAACTTATTTATTTAAAAAAAGGGAAATATTTATTGTTTTGTTCCGAGAGAATATTACTTTCACATCTCATAATTATAATAATGTCGGCATTTATTGTTTTGTTTTAGGAGAATATATATCTTGTACAGAAGCCATGTATCATATAGTCGCTCAACAAAATAAGGTCTACATAGACCATGCTGAGATCCAAACCCTGCTTGTCAAAGCCCATTGTCTGATTTTAAAAATAGATAGAAGAGCAATTGCTTCAACCTCAACCCATTTTTATGAATCTTTTTCTGTGGTGCAAATAAGAAATGTTATCAATTTTTCATTGTTAATGATAGTGAAGGGAAGGAACGTTATTTGCACCTTTGTCGGCTATCGCTTTCTGTGGATTAGATCCTTGCCGATCACTGTTGATTGCTTATTACAATAGCTACATCCTACGGCAAGCAACTCAGACGTCATTATGGTTTTGAAGGTGACCTCGCTTCCACAGTCGATGTCCATAGGGAATTAGAATGAAAATTGTACTACCATAGTATGGGGTTACAATTTTGTTTGGAAAATAGTAGAATATGTTTTTTAAGATATTGAAAAATGTTGGAAATTTTTGGAAATTTAAATTACAATAATCAATTTTGAGAAATCCATTTCCACAAAAAAATTATTCAAAAGCTCTCGGAATTAAATTTCTTGAAAAAAAATTACCTTAAAATTTCCCGAATAAACAACACCCTTACATTTTGTAATGCATCACGCTCTCATTCAAAATTCTAATAGTGGCACTTCAGCATAGCTTTCGCATCCTCTGTTTTTCATGGAAGTTGGCACAAACAGAAAGGAAGCAGACCATGGTCAACCAATAATGGTATCCATCACTGAGGAAGCGCTTCTAATGGTATCCATCACTAAGGAAGAAGTAATAGGGAGATTCTGAGAATCACCCTCGCCCGCCACCTCTTGGATTCTATCATCATATCAGCACGAAAAACAAGGCGAGGGCGATTGTCACAATTGCCCTCTTACTTCAAATTCGTCAGATGGAATTACCCAACTAAGAATTTCATCTCACTTTTACGTTGTTGGTTTTTCTTTCTGCATTATGTTTTTTATTTGATTAATATTAATTTACATGGAACAGTTTAGTAACATATTACATGTAAATTAATATTTCGAAGAAATGAAATATTACTTTACATATAATATATTTCTTTGAAAGATGTTTAAATGTCTTTAGTCTGCCGGACCTGGAGGTTATTGCAAGTGAATATGTAATGTATGAAAATACAAATATTTCATTATGAATCCACCTTTATTATTCATAAAGCGCAAAAAAAAAATGAAGTTTTCTACCCCCCTGCCATTCTCCTATACAGGTTATGTGTTTTTAGTTAACTCTTTTAATTAGACACTTACGAAAGAAAAATGTTATTCTACCAAAAATATTAGTGTATTTTTTTCCTCATCAACAATTGTTTTTTCAAACATAAAAATTCTGTTTTACTAGATTTTTTTAAAAAATGTTGAAAATTGACCCTAAAAAAAATCGTCGTTCTGGTATCAAAACTTTTTCGTATTCAAGGTTTTTTTTGCACAAAAATTTCGTTTTCACTACCATTTTTTAAACATGTTCAAAATTGAACCTAAAAAAACCATCATTCCAGTATATACACTTTTCGTTTTTAGCACTGTTTTTTATGTTTTTCCGGGGTTTTTTGGCGAGAGTTCCAGTTTTGAGTTTATAGTTACCATTTCAAAGTTTACATTGTTTTCCATTTTCAGGAATGGGATCTGCATAAGGGATGTCTAATGTCATGCCACTAAAATCCAACAAAGAAATAAATTGAAGGGTGGTTGGACAAGAAAATTCACGAGTTCGCAACACAGGAAAACAGAAATTTGCAAGTATCTAAGGAACAGTGGTTGGAGCACTACTTATATACAGAAATCCATGAAATTTTCTTTGTATCCTTTCCTTCTGAGCTGTATCAGTGGATCGCGAAGCTAGCAAACACTCAGGGAAGGTGTAGACTTGACAAACCAATTGTGTGGACTCCGAAATTAGTGCGCAGAGTAGAAGCATCAAGAGATAAGATCGCGCGAGTTGTGGACCATTGGCTTGATTGAATTATAGGGGGATTTATCATTGAGTTCAGAGTAGATACGATTGTCAGCTACAATTAGGTGGAGCGATGCTTCCTCAAAGGATCGTGAGGTAACTATATTAAATATTTGAACACTTGGATTAAGATGATATTGTGTGAAAAGCGGGTTATGCGAATAAATTAATGTTTGGGACTATGCGAAGTGGAAATACCTACATAAGCGGAGGTAGTGAAGAATTAGAAACTAGTCCCTTGATTTCACCCTCACGGGAAAGCAAGGAAGAGCTCGTGAAAGTTTCTCCAAGAAGTGCGGTCAGTTTGATAAGGCAGTGAATTTCACACTTACCACCTCCACCTACACCGCCACCCATCTCATCCTCCTCACCACCATCTCCACCCACCCCACCTCCGCCACCACCACAGTTCAGTATGGCAAGTGCGATCAAACTACCGGTATTCAGAAGAGTAGGGAATGAAGATTCAAACCAATTCTGGTTCGTGGTAAAGGCGGTATGGGAAGCCCAAAGAGTCATGGATGACAATATCAAGAAGGCTACGCTGGTGAGTGCATTTCAGGATCACACATTAACATGGTACATTAAGCATTCTAATGACCATCTAAACACAGGAATCGCAGAAATCCAAACCGTGCTGAATAGGGAATTTAGTAGGCCAAAATCAGAGACACAATCAATTATTGGGTTTAAGGAGATCGTGATGCTCCCAGGTGAGACCCCCTGGGATCTGGACCAAAGACTGAAGGGTATGATTCGTGAAGCCAACATGACGTTGACGGATGGATAGCATTGCGCATGGTTTGCAGCGTCACTAACACTGCACTTAAGGAGGGCGTTGTCATAGCAAAAACTTTCCACCCAGGCCGAAGCTTTGGAGATGGAAATGAGATTGCATGAGACCCTTATACAAGACCCTGGTCTGGGAGTCTAACAAATCCACGTGCAACTGCAAAATCTATGCCTAGAGATGCAGAGTTTGAAACAGGACAGGACACCACGGCTAGAGGCACACGAGGAGATATGGTGCATAAAATGCAAAGGCCAGGGACATGACAAGGACCACTGTCCAGTGTTCGCAAATTACTTGGCAGGAGGAGGGCCGATGCCGTTAAGACCTGAGGCACAGGCAAGACCGAGAACGAAGCCTGCATTATGGTGCGTGAACTGTCAGATAGGGCGAAAACACACTACAGATAATTTTCATCTATTGCAGAAGTATACGCAGACGACCCAGCAATTTTTTTGTAATTTATGCAGGTCGGTAGGCCATGATGAATGCACATGCAGAAGCTACGAAATAATGATAGATCAGGCTCTTGCCTATAGGGTGCAGACCAAAATGCAAGCCCTCAACCCAAATGTAGGAATGGCGCTCATTGGATTTTAGGGGTGCGGACGAGGTCGAGGTGGAATGGGACCAGGAAGGGGTCGCGGACAACTAATCTATTACAATTGCAGAGGGCCAAGGCACTATGCCCGCGATTGTACAAACCTGACAAAGACATCACGTTTGTACTATACTAAGTTTGATTATGGGGCAGAAGACTACCCTACATTGATAGCGAGACTGCACAAAAAAGGGGTACTTCAGCCCCCTCCGACTCAGAATTTGCAGATGCTGAGGTCTGAGCCACATGAAGAAGACCCGAATGTAAACATGATGCTCAGAAGCGGTATGACCACTGGCGATGATAAAGGGAAGCAGTCAGAAGAAAGTGCGTGGTTTCGCAAGGCTCATACAAAGGAACCTAAATTTGATTTAGAACACACAAAGGAGACATTCATGGAAGCTAAGAAGAGCTTCACAGAGGCCTCCACTTCAGGTAGTAAGGATCAACTAGAACCAGGGATGGATCCTTCAATGCTCACTACTTTCCTCGAGACATGCATGAAACTGCTACATGACAGCAAGGTAGTAAAAGGACTACAGGAACTTATCACTAGGTGCGCAGGGTTAGGAGAACCACGCGTGGTCCAGAAACTTGGAAATCATGCATAGGTACAGGAAGGGAAATGAGGTTGACTGTGAAAATCGGCAAATATGAAATGGATCAAGTAATCCTAGATCTCGGATCAGACGTGAATGTACTGCCAAAACAAACATGGGAACACATGGGCAGACCCGCGCTACAATGGTCTCCTATTCAGTTGTGAATGGCGAACCAACAGAAGATCTTGCCCATGGGAAAATTGCAAGGGATAACAGTGGATATTGCAGGTGCAAGCGTGTAGGAAATTTTGAAGTGATAGAGATTGTCGATGAAAGCAATCCCTATTCCCTGCTACTAGGAATAGACTGGGCCACCGATATGAATGGAGTCATAAATGTAAAGAAACACAAAATGATCTTTGAGAAAAAGTCACTACGTGTAGTAGTACTACTAGATCCAGTTGAAGGAGCATGATACACTAAACCAGTGTGCGACAATGATAGTGATGACGATATCGATTGCATCTATAAGATAACTGCACGAGAACAGGATTGGGTGAATCTGACTGCAGATGGAAGGATTTCATGGGAATGTGAAAGCTCTTGCACTTTAGATTCAGACGAAGAAGTAAAGAAATGGCAGAATCGGCTACACGAAGTAACAACACTTAATTGCAACATGATGGTTAGATCACTGCACTGCGTGACAACAGAGGCAAGGGATCTACCTACATATGATGGGTTGACAGCGGTGGATGAATTCTTGAACAAATTTGAAAGCACAATACCAATACAGCAATGGTTCGATGCTCTGAAGTGGCACTACACGCAATGCCCGCAAGATGGTGGGGTACACATCAGGGGAGTTTTGAGGTCTGGCACAGATGCAAGAAGATGATGCACCTACAGTTTGGAAAACCCAAACTAAGGATAAGAGCCAGTTACCAGGGGCAGAACAACTTGTGTGTCCACCTTTCCTGATGGGTACAGACATATGACATGCAGCCCGCACAAGCGCACACCACTCCCAGAATAGAGAATCAAAACAAAATGCATCAGTACGAAAGGAAAAGCATGCCAAGGATTATCCATAGAGAAGAATTTGACAAGGTGTGTGAGGTACTGAAATGGGTTCACCAGGTTAGATGCACTAACTGGGACCTACGCATACCAGCGGTTCGATGGGCCTATAGGACCATGTGCAAAACCCCGACCGCAAAAACAATTCTAAGGTTAAGGAATGGGATAGAAACCATAATTTCTAAGGGGCATGCAATGATGAATCCACACATAATAGAACCTATAGGTGTGACAATGCGCGAAGCCCGGGACGAAGACATCAGACAGTTATGCGAGGTAGAACATATAAGACTTTAGGAAGCCATTAAGTGAGGGAACCTTAGACTTCGCGAACTTGAAAAGGGTCGAGTATGAATAAGGAAGAAAATCATTTTGATGGATGAAGAAGTCAAGAGGCTGCCAAATGAGATCAAGCGAACATGACTCATCGATAAACCAAGGATGACAAAGCAAGGTGTGAATGATCATACTCATGAGTTAGAAGACTATTGCCAAGAATTGATTATTCTACTGCCCTGGCTAGGACCACATATCACCACACACAGTAACCAGGGGAATGCACTGCATACAGTAGAGCGCGTAATGCTGACTGTTGCGAGGGAAATTGAGGATTTTCCGTGGAATAGACTAGAAGGCGAGTTGGAGCCTCGCACAGGTGGTGTGACCACATGACTAGCTGTAGGAAGCACAGTCTCAGTGCTCCAGGATGTTGAAAGAGAGCGCAGGACTATAAAAGAGTTTGTTTGGGAGCTGCGCGATAAGGGAGGTGCACGCAGAGTCAGCATGTCACAAGGTTCGTACCCGCGCACGGAGGGCTATGCTGCTGCGTGGGTAGGCTGGGAAGTGACCATTGATGTCACTGTTCATGACGGGATGTCCGGTTTGAGGCCAAATGGAGAGGGCGGCAGACATTTAAGACAGCAATTATGGGCAAGATTTTGGAAAATCTACCGCCAAGAAAGCATTGATGGCCCGAAATTGGGGGGAAAGGTAAAATTTGAATTCAAAAGGCACTATAAAACTCCACGGTCTAGCCACAAGACAACACGTGTTCACTTGAGACTTGAGCGGTTGAATAGAGCACACAGTGTTGAGCACTGAGTGATATTTGAGCCCCTAGGTTCGTGAAAGACTGGATACAGTACAGACAAGATGACGGATACCAGGGTAGGTTTGGGCTTTGAAGAAGGAACCACTGGCAAGGTCGTGCCGACCCACATAGTACACGATGTTCTTGAAGATACTTGGGCCGCGCCAGAAATCCTGAAATCCCCTCGGACGCCAAGACCGAAAAAAGATAAGCAGACAATGGGACCAGTCTACATGTCCCCAAGGAATCTGCGGTTTGGTAAGCTATCAATGGAGGAAAAGGGCAAGGATGTCACCATTGAGTTAGATGAAGAGGAGGAGGACTTACAAGCTCTGATTTCCAAGGTAGAGGAATAAGAAGACGTGGAGGCGGACATCCAAGATGCATTCTGCAGCAAAATTGCCCGAGTATGTCCCTCCGCGAAAGGGGAAAGGTAAAGTACCAAAGCATCTGGATGCAATGAAGAGTGTGATCCAGACCCCACTCCTCCCCGATGGAATTACCTTTGAGGGTCCACTCCTAGGATGTGTGCCTACTCTAAAATTTGAGACTAGGACATTGCAGATAGCGAGAAGTTCCCACACTTAGAGATGGAGAACCTGAAGAAACAAAATACAGAGGGTTCGGTGATCACATTACAACTACGAAAATGGTTGCGTGGTGTGGAGAAGGCTGAGTTGCTTCATCTGTTATGGATACCACACTTTCACCGCATGCTCATCACCATTTTTGTCGTCAAACAGCTGCTTTACCTGGTGCATGATGGTTACTTATGGCTGGAGGAGCCTATTCCCCTCACGACAGATCTCATCCATAGAATTTCTCAGCTTCCATGTAAGGGAAAGGACCCCGCAACGGTAGCAGGAAAAAGCGGTGATTTGGCTCTCGCAGAATCCATGAAGAAAAAATATAAGCTTGAAAAGAAAAAGAGAGGTTACCCCATCAGTAGTATCAAGGATAAAGGGAAGTGCGTAGCCACCCAATTCCTGGCTGGCAAGATAATAAGGAAATGTTGTGGCAATGAAGTACCAACACCAGTATTTGTGTTGGTCAAATAATGCGTGGAGGGGGTCCAGTTCAACTAGGTCGAGTTCCTCTACGAAGAATTTTTTCTCAACTACAAGGAGGTCTAGGAGCAGGGTAAGACCTTCCACTATTCTTGGTTGCTCTTGTCCATCTTGCTGGTAGCAAGAGAAATACCGAAGGACAGTTAATTCTCGAGCATTGAGCATGACTTACCAGATGCCGCGAAGTACACTTTGCTCTGGGCTACCAAGGACGCGAAGCGGATTCGTGATACAAAGATACTTTGGGTTCTCATGGAGGCGAGCATCCAAATGTGGATTAATAAGAGGTCGTGCCTATCCCCCACAGTGCACAACAGTCTCCAAAGCTTTGCAAACTTCAAGGCAGACATTCACAATATTTACATGAAGGCAGTAAGGATCCGGCACAGCAGTGGACAAATCTCCCATTCATAGACACTGACGACGCAATATTTATAGTGTTAGAGTCATGGCTTCTCGAGTGGCACACCGTGGATTTGGCGGAGTTGGATAAGAAAAAAGCATAGAAAAGGAAGTAAGATGCCAAGCAGTGCGTCACCCAACTAGCCGAGAAAAGGCGCAACAAAAAGTGGCAGCAAAGGTCAGGGCAACCCGCAAAGCGACATAGGCAGTCACGGAGCAAAAGAGGGCAGTCGAAGAAGCAGCAACGCAGACAACAAAGGCCGAAATAGTGCAAGTAGAGGAGGGCCAAGCAGTGTCTGCAGGATAGGAGGCAGAGGACATGGACCTTACAGAAGAGAGCGCAGACCCAGGAACCACCTCGACCCAACTCAAATGGTCGCACGTCACAGAAAGATCAGGTCCAAGAAAAAAGGTCAAGGCCTTGAAGCTGGCCATCGACCCGATCACCTTAACTGAAGGTGACCTCCATGACATCGGTGAGACAATTCACGATGTCACTAGTGAAGTGCTCCAAGACTTCATGATGGAGCAACAGAGTGTTTTGGGGGCCCTCAGGATGCAGCTATAGGAGTTAAAGGTGCCAGCCCCTCAAGAAGGTATCCTGTCTACCCACGTCGCAGTGGGCACTTCAATAGCAGAACAGATGCTATGCGCGAGGATGGCCAACACAATAGTGTTGCCAGAAGGAGCGTTAGTATCAGCAAATGCGATGGACCGAATGACGGTTAGCATGATGAAAGACCTTGGCCTTAATCTAGCTGCCCTACCCTGAGAAACGCTTTATCAGCTACAAGATGGAATAATAGCAGAGATGCGTGCCAGGGAGAGCCGCGCGATCTAGGTCCTGAGCGAGCAGAAGATTAATATAGGACAACTTAGCTTGCAACATGATGAGCTGGTGCCACAGAACAAACTGTTGGTGCAGACAGTAGATGACGCTTTCCGACGCATCCCAGAGCTGGCTATCACAATAGATCTACTGGTAGAAGTGCGGATTCATAGTCTAGCAAGTGGAGTCTGCGATGCTATAGAAGAGACAACAAAGGTGCAGCTGGAGTTGAATCTCCAGATTTCTGCACTGCAGTTGAAGGCGCAGCCTTCCACTCCCCCAGAGGTCAGAGAGAAATGCGCCAGCACTATTGCAACAGGAATGGAAGAGATTGGAGGTGCAATGCACGACTGTACCACCATGTTGGAGCAGGTGCTTGAGGTCCTCACAATGTTGCAGGAGGACCCCAACATTCAGTGGCTAGAGACAGAGGCACGCGAACTCCAGCAACAATATGACAACATCAGAGAGACTATGCAAAAAGTAGTCCTTACTCAGCAGCTTGCAAATATGTCGAAAGCCAAGGCATTAAAGTGTAGGTGGACGCAGCGCGCCATAAGGAAGTCGTTCTCAAAGCACACGTCTAGCCATGGATTGATGAAGCCTTCACAATCACAGCAAATATCAAAGGAAAGCTCGCATAGATTCAAGGGATGCAGGTACAGATGTAGCACAGCACGTTGGAAATAGAGGGCTCAGAAGACAGAATGCAGTAGGTACAACAGTCAACAGCTCAGTGCATTGCCGACATTAAGGCCGTTTGGGACTAGTTGGAGGGACTCCGCGCCAAAATCGTCACACTGACAGAGTGACTTGAGGGTGAGCCACGATGTTTGTGTTGGGGAACTGTTGGGCATGGAATCCCCCCACAGCATGTTTTGGGACTCAAAGCCCAGGTTTTGGTCAGATATATTGTAAGACTTTGCGAATTGCGGGTGCAAAGCGCGAAATGTACATTGAGTCATAGGGTTGTCCGCCCTAAGTAAAGTAATGTAATGTAATGGCATGTCGGCCTACTGGGATTGTATAAATAGAGTGAGGCTCTAAGTTGTAAATTTAGAGAAGAGGGGATGGATTAATGTAATGATCTAGTAGCGGATAGAGAAGAATTCTAAGTGTCTTGGGTCGTAGTAGTAAGAAGAGGCTCTCCAATTGAGTGCGCAGAGGCCTAATAAAGTCCGCAACTGAGTGTGCGGACCCCTGTAGCTGAGTGCTTAGGGCGAAGTTGAGTCTGTACTCCAAGAAGAAGAATAATAAAGAGAAGTTTGATTCTAAATACTGTGTATCTGTTTCTGTATGATTTTCTATGCATTTATATTGTTTTGTTTATCGCGCGCACTTATATGAATATTGAACACTGTTAAGTATAATTGGGATCACACAGATAAGTTAATTAATTGGATAATCTCAGGTTAATAGTAAGGAACTTGGGTAATAGCATGAATCATGCCTCGAACAGGGTTGCGCGAAGGTAGTATTGCAAGCTACGAGGTATTGATAGGTGCGCATAGCAGTGTGTGTGCAGGAACAACAAAAAAACCATCATACATATCTAGGGTGCGGAAACTCGGTTCTAGCACCCTCCCATACTACTTCGGGTGAGACATCAGTCTGTGATCCACAGATTTTTGCCGAAAGGACCAGTAGTACCAGGATTTGTTTGGTTAAATCACCTCTGAACCTGGGTCAGGCCCATACAATCCAACACTATCCCAAAGGATTGTTGGGTTGTGTTATATTCTTTCCACGTAGTTAACAGGGGGTTTGAAGGGCACCCATAACCCCACTTTATGGGGTCTGGGGCAGCGCCCCGAAAAAATTTGGTTTTCGACCCTATGTTAGGTTGGGCGAACCCACCTATGGTTTTGTGCATGATTTTCGGAAATGTTTTTTGGACGCGATGGTTTTTGGTCCATGGTATTGGACGTGATGGTTTTTGGTTCCATGGTATTTGACGTGATGGTTTTCAATCCATGGTATTGGATGCTTTAGCATGTATAAATATGTATTGTAACATTGAAAGGAATATAATGAAAAATCAAGCTGGTAGTCTCGGTTTTGGGATCCAGGGGAAAATCTCTATGTATATATGTTTTATGTGTTCTACTCTCTCATTATTTATTTTCTGTGTTTTAGAATTTGTACGCAGGTAATTTCTGTACGGGGTTAAAACCTACACTTGGTATCAGAGTTGTTTTGGCTTCAAGGGAATGCCTTTGTTTCTGAGGGGTTTCGCTCATGCCTGTGGTAGACCTTGTTCAGTGGGAGATCTGCGAGATCGATTCTGGTGGTCAAATAAGATGGAGAGCAATGGAAAGATAGAGATCAAGAAATTTAATGGTCAGAGCTTTGATTTGTGGAAACTCAAGATGGAGGATCTGTTGGTGGATAAAGACCAGTGGATTGCGGTAGATCCGGGTACTAAACCAACGGGAGTGTCTGATGAAGAATGGAAGAAGTTGGATTGGAAGGCAAAGAGCATAATACGATTGTGTGTCTCAGATTCAGTATTGTTGAATGTATCAGGGGAAGCTCCGGCGAAGGCTTTGTGGGACAAGTTAGGGACTTTGTACAAATATAAGTCTCTGGTGAATAAACTATTCCTGCGGAAAAATTTGTATAACCTGAGGATGAAATATGGAGACTCGGTGACAAAGCATCTGAATGCATTTAATACTGTGGTAAGTCAGTTAGCATATATTGATATTAAAATTTCAGATGAAGATAAGTGCATCAGTTTGTTGTGTTCTCTACCAGATTTGTGGGATAGTTTGGTTATTGCAATAGGTAGTAATGCAACTGCCTTACATTTTGATATAATAGTCTCATCCTTGCTGAAGGAGGATATGAGACAGAAAAATATGGAGAGTTAAAATGGTGATGCCTTGTCTGTACGAGGGCGGACCCAGAACAAAAACAAAAATAAGTCATCGAGTGGGAGATCTAAATCTAAAGGGAGATCTAAATCTCCAAGAAAACCTGTAAAGGTGGTGTGCTGGAAATGTGGAAAGGAAGGGCACTACAAAAGGGACTGTAAATCTAAATCTCTTGACAAAGGAAAGGAGTCTGATGAGGCTCCTTCTACAGAGGCGAAAACCAACTCAGATGAAGGTGGGGATGTGTACGTGGCTTCTTCAAGTACACATGTAGATCATGAGGCATGGTTGATTGACTCAGGTGCATCCTTTCACTTCACTCCCCATACAGAGTGGTTATGTGAGTATAAGAAATATGATGGTGATGATGTCCTCTTGGGGGATGACAGGAAGGCTAGAATCATTGGTCACGGAAAAGTGAAGTTGAAGTTGCAAGGTAGAAGGGTTAGAACGCTTCCAAGTGTTCTACATATTCCTGCATTAGCCAGAAATCTGATTTCTGTTAGCAAGTTGGATGATGCAGGTGTAAAAGCAGTGTTCGAGAAGGATACCTGCAAGATGGTTCAGGGAGCACTGGTATTGATGCGAGGAGTTCGTATTGGAACTCTGTATAAGCTGCAAGGTAACATTTTTATTGATGGGTGCAATAGTTCTGTGGTTCCTGAAAGTGGAGCAGAAAATCTAGTGGTCTCTAGAGAGAAGACCATGTTGTGGCATCAAAGGCTTGGACATATTGGAGAAAATGGCCTTCGGATACTTCATGGTAAAGGTATGGTAGAAGGTATGAGTAATAGCTCTCTGGATTTTGATTTCTGTGAAAATTGGGTATATGGGAAGCAGAATCAAGTGAGTTTCTCCTCTGGTAGTAAAAGGGCAAAACAGATATTAGAAATTGTGCACAGTGATGTGTTTGGACCTGTGAAAATTCCATCACTGGGTAAGTCTATGTACTATGTATCATTTATAGATGACTTTTCAATGAATACATGGATATATTTCCTTAAGAAGAAATCTGAAGTCTTTGACAGGTTTAAAGAATTTAAGGCTCTGGTGGAAGACCAGATAGAGAAGAAGATAAAGGTGCTGAGGACAGATAACGGTGGAGAGTTTTGCAGTAAGGAATTTGAAGAATTCTATAAGAAGTGTGGTATAGCACGGAAAAAGACTACTCCATATACACCTCAGCAAAATGGAGTTGCAGAAAGAATGAATAAGATGTTGATGGAAAGGGCAAGAAGCATGCTCAGTGGTGCCAGGTTAGGACAGGAATTTTGGGCAGAGGCGGTGGATACTACATGTTACCTGGTCAACAGGTCACCTTCATCAGCGTTGGAGGATAAGACTCTAGAAGAGGTATGGATTGGTAGGAAACCCTCTCTTTCACATCTGAGGGTATTTAGATGTGATGCATATGTATATGTTCCAAAGGAGAAACGAACCAAGTTGGATAGTAAATCTGAAAAGTGCATCTTTGTTGGGTATAAGGATGGTTTAAAGGGTTATAAGCTTTGGAACCCAGTCACACAGAAGGTTGTGTATAGTCGAGATGTGGGATTCAGAGAGGTGAAAGATGTTATTAAACATGAAGTCCAATGAAAGGAACCTGAGAAAATAGAGTTTGAGCTAAAGGAGGAAGAATCAGACTCTACAACAGAGGAGGAATCAGAAGATGAAGAGTCAAAAACTCTGGCTGTGAGAAGATCAGTTCGAGAAAGAAGGCAGCCTGAAAGGTACAGTCCATCTGCTTTCTGTTCAAATTTTTCTTTATCTATTACTAACGATGATCCCAGAACTGTGAAGGAAGCAGTAGATTCAGAGGATGGAAAACTCTGGAAAGAGGCCATGGTTGATGAAATGGCATCTTTGCACAAAAATGAGGCTTGGGATCTGGTGGAGTTGCCGACTGTAAGGAAACCCATTGGTAGCAAATGGGTGTTCAAAAAGAAGGCAAATGCAAAGTGGAGAAATACAAAGCTCAGTTGGTAGCAAAAGGTTATTCCCAGGTGCTGGGAATTGATTTTGGTGATAATTTTTCTCATGTTGCCAAGGTAACTTCTATTAGATTACTTTTATCTGTTGCTGCTACTTTTTATTTTGAGGTAGAACAGATGGATGTGAAGACAGCATTTCTTCACGGGGATCTGGAAGAGGAAATCTACATGAAGCAACTTGAAAGCTTTGCAACGAAGGGTAAGAAAGAACTGGTATGCAAGTTAAAGAAGTCTTTGTATGGGTTAAAACAGTCACCAAGGATGTGGTATCAGAAATTTCATACATTTATACGGGGACTTGGCTTCACCAGAAGCAAAGAAGATCACTGTGTGTATTTTAAATTAATTGGTGACCGTGTTATTTATCTGGTCTTGTATGTGGATGATATGTTGCTGGTTGGAAATGAAAAAGAAATTATCCAAGATCTGAAGAACCAATTGTCCTCCAAATTCACCATGAAAGATCTTGGTACTGCAAACTATATTTTGGGCATGGAAATTAAAAGAGATCAGGCAAAGAGGAAGCTTTGGTTAAACCAGAGGAAGTATGTCGAGACATTACTACAGAGGTTTAATATGCAGGATAGTAAACCGGTGAAGGTTCCTATTCCTATAGGTGTGAGGTTATCTACTAAACAATGTCCCAAGACACAAGAAGAGGAAGAGGACATGTCCCGTGTTCCATATGAAAGTGCAGTTGGTAGCCTGATGTATGAAATGGTCTGTACTAGACTAGACATTGCACATGCAGTGGGAGTATTGAGCAGGTTTATGTAAAAACCAGGAAAGGAGCATTGTATAGCAGTGAAGCGGGTTTTCAAGTATTTGCGTGGCACTAGTGATTATGGTCTGTGCTACCAAGGAAGACTAGGATTGGACAAAGTGTTGGATATTTCTGTCTTTTTTTATGCAGACTGGGCTAGAGATCTGGATCAGAGAAGATCTACAAGTGGGTATGTGTTTAACCTATTTGGAGGTGCAGTCAGTTGGATGAGTAAGAAACAATCTGTAGTGGCACTATCAACTACAGAGGCTATATACATGGCAACCACTCATGCAAGCAAGGAAGTAGTTTGGTTGCAGAGATTGTGTTCAAGTATGGGGTTAGTACAAGAAGCTATAAGGATAGACTGTGACAGCTAAAGTGCAATTTTCTTGGCAAAGAACCCTGCATATCATTCAAAGACAAAGCACATTGATGTTCAGTATCACTTTGTGAGGGATATGATAGAATACAAAAAGGTGTTGTTGGTAAAGGTGGACACTTTGAAGAATACTGCAGATGCATTGACAAAATCTGTGAGCTCAGATAAGTTCTCTTGGTGTAGAGAGACAATGGGCATTTTAGGGCTAGGAAAATGACTAAGCTCTCTTGTGGCCCTCTGTGCAAAGAAAAAAACAAGTGGGAGAATGTTGGGTTGTGTTATATTCTTTCCTTGTAGTTAACAGGGCTTTTGAAGGGCACCCATAACTCCACTTTATGGGGTCCAGGGCAACGTCCTAGAAAATTTTGGTTTTGGACCCTATGTTAGGTTGGGCGAACCCACCTATGGTTTTGTGCATGATTTTGGCACATGTTTTATGGACGCGATGGTTTTCGGTCCATGGTATTGGATGCGATGGTTTTTGATCCATGGTATTGGATGCTTCGGAATGTATAAATATGTATTGTAACATTGAAAGGAATATAATGAAAAATCAAGTTGGCAGTCCCAGTTTTGGGATCCAAGGGAAAATATTTGTGTATATGTGTTTTATGTGTTTTGCTCTCACATTATTTATTTTCTGTGTTTTAGAATTCGTATGCAGGTAATTTCTGTACGCGGTTAAAACCTATAGGGATGAAATGCCTCTGCAACCTTAGGTGACTTTCAAGCCATTTGACAAGTGGGGCATGGATTTCATTGGACCCATTGACCCTCCATACAAGAAAAAGCAGTACATCATTGTGTGCACTGACTATTTAACCAAGTTGACTGAAGTCAAGGCCATCAAAGTAGCAACAGAAGAAAAAGTGGTTGAATTCTTAAGGGAAAATGTGTTTTATAATGTAACTTAGAAATCGGAGAACCCACAGTAAAAACCATTTTCCTGTCAATGTTTCAAATCCCAACAGGGATCCATCATCAGGACTATTTTGATGGATCCCTGTTGGGATTTGAAACGTTGACGGAAAAATGGTTTTTACTGTGGGTTCTTCGATTTCTAAGTTACAAAATGTGTTTTATAGGTTTGGGTACCCTAGAGACTTGGTCAATGATCAAGGAAGTCAGTTTACAACTAACATGTTTGAGAATTTGTTAAGCCAGCACAAGATCAAGCACAGAACATCCACTTCTTACCACCCATGGGCTAATGGGCAAGTGGAGGTAACCAACAGAGCACTGGAAGGCATTCTGACTAAAGTGATTAGCAACAGCAGAAAGGCTTGGGTAGATAGATTATTTGAGGCCACTTGGGCCTACAATACCACCTGGAAGACCACCACTGGGTTCAATTCTTATGAGCTGGACTATGGGAAGAAAGCCCTGTTTTCCAATGAATTTGAATACAACACCTTAAGAATGGCAGCACAACTTGATCTAGATATCACTAGGGCACAACAAGAAAGATTGCTTCCACTGAATGGGTTGGATGAATTTAGGATGCAGGCCCTCCTAAACACATAGGTGACTCAAGTTCAAAGAAAATTTTGGCATGACAAGAATATAAAGGACAAACAGTTTCAAGAAGGTGATTGGGATTTGTTGTATGATTCTAGGTACAATCATTTTAAAGGTAAGTTAAGGACTAGATTGTTAGGGCCTTATGTCATAGAGAAATGCTATGATAATGGTGTTGTACAGATAAGAATTATTGATGCAGAGGCTATCCCTTTACTTGTCAACGGGTATAGATTGAAGGTCTAGAAAAGGCCCTTGTCAAAGCAAGAATTCATCAATGGCATTAGCTAGACAATGATGGTGGTGGAGCAAGTCTCAGCTTTTACCCCACCAAGTTCGTGAAAGAAACAAAAAACAAAAAACCAAAAACAAAAACAAATACAAAAGAAAAAAACAAAAAAAAACAAAAATGAAAAACGAAAAACGAAAACAAAAACAAAAACAAAAAAAAATAAAAAATAAAGAGACTCAGGTAAAAACCTCCATGAGGCAGCTCAATCACACTGTTGGGTTGAAAACCTCTTAAGGCGGACCAAGGGTGTTGAAAAAAGAGAAGAAAAATAAAAATATCTTTGGGTGAAACCCCCTTTTGAGGCGCCCAGGGTAGAAAACTAGGATCAAAACCTCCTTGGAAGGAGACTAGTTGTTTTCAAAAAAAAAAAAGAGAAAAGGTATTTTTTTTTTGGAAATTTTGTTTTACAGGTCAGCAAGAGAAGGATCAGCACAGCTTGAGAGGAACAGAAGGACCTACAAGATCCATATTTCAATCCCTCCATCTCATATTTTTCATTATCTCATCCATTATTCCATTTATGAACCCCTCTAGCTCAATTTACACAGGCTTTGTGTTTTCTACAGGATTCCCTGTAAACCACCAAGAGTTTCCTGTAGGAATTACAGTGGCCTTGAAAATCCAAAAAAAGTGGTCCTAGATAAAGAGGATGACAATCCTATGTCTATAAAAACACCATTCACTCCACCACATCATCTCCATGCCTTTCATCACCATGTCACCCTGTTGATGCTTCGAAAATCGCTGCATCAACATCGGGGAAGACCACCTAGTTCGGACCTTAAAGTAGCTCATTTTCCATTTGGTGTGGGGGCTCCGACTGAATATAATGGGACCAGTTTCCCAATGATTTATAAGTGGAATGGATAAGTGATTGATTTTTTAATATCTAATTGGAATGATGGATGATCTATTCTAAAATGCATCAATATAAAAATAACTAATCTTTCCTGGGAAGTCTTTCTCGTAGTGCAATTTTATATGGTTCTTATTGACAAGTAGACATATAGATAACTCTACTCATAAACAAAAATATTCATTCATATGATAATTACTTTGTTCAAGTAGTTTAACAAAGTAATAATTAAAATTTTATCACACTAATCTTTATATATTACTGACACACATATATATGAAAGATAACAACTCTTAAACATTCAATAGTGATAAGTTAAAGAATTGATGTAAGAGCATATACATATATCAATAATAGAAAAATAAATAAATGTTGATTCACATAAAAGCATGAAGCAAAAACATAGATAGTAGTACCGTATGCATTTGAATCTCTTCCGATATGAATCGCATTCAGATCCTATCTTTTAACTTGGAAATACTTTCACAAGAAGCAATAGTGCATATCACATAAAAGCATTCTTCATCAAAACTTGGAATTCAGGTCCATTTTTTATAAAAATAAATACTTCGGAAGCACAGTAGTGCAACTTCTGATCCAAGTCATAATATAAAAGTTTGAGGACCCTTTCTAAAAACATGAAAGGTCTATAAATACTACTTAAACTAACAAACTATGAAATAAATATGCTATGCGCTGGTATATCCAAATCACCAAAAATGTGAAAATCATCTGGAAATAGGCATGTTGCAATCGGCCAAAAATGTTTGTTGTATTGGTTGATCATCTTATGATTGGAGCTGACAAATGGTGAGCATCGGCTGAAGTTTTGGTGGATGACTCATGCGTGAGTATAACTGAGCGGTGTATGTGGCATCATTAAGTTCGGGAATCATATGGCCAATTTCATCGGTGAGGCATTTCACTATTGTACGCTGACTATATGGTTTGACAAGGAAAAACCAAAAGGTTTCCAATGTTAAAATTTGAATACCTATGATCAATATTTCTCTCTGCTCCAGCTCCTTTTTCCACATCTGTTCTAATGCTTTTACTGGTGGAAGTTTTCCTGGAGAACACTCTGTTATTAAATTTTATAAATAAAGACTATTATTAATCAATTCAACTAGGTTTTTTGTTGCCGATCTGCATCTTGATGTTGCTCTTTCAGCCTTCATTAGCTGAGATTTTCATTCACTGAATAGAATTTATTTATGCGATTCCAGAAGTTGTGGTATATTAGCAGCTTTTCCCTCTTTAGATTCCTGCCAGGAGAGAAAAATTGTTAATATTTCATCTGCTTTTTCCAAGTCCAGTCTCGCATCTACTAATTTTTCAGCCATGGATGATGAAATTTCACACAGAGGAAGAACCAATGAGATATTATGGCATAATAGGCTCAATTGACTAGACAATTCCCTAGTAATTTGTAGAGCCTCTGATCTGAATTCTCCCACTTGGGGATATTCCTTGAATCTTTCTATCTGAATTATTAGTTGAGTGATTTGTTCTTCCTTCGATTTACTCAGGTATTCATTTAATTATTGCAACTTACTCAATGCTTGGGATAATTCTTGTTGCTTATGAATTGCTTGCTCATCAATCCTTTGCTTTTCTTTGAGAAATTGCTCATTCAACTGGAAATTTAGCAGCTTCTGGTTTGCTAATTATTGTTCCATTTGTTCTATCTTCTATTGTTTCTCCTCTGCCTGTGCTTCTAGCAAACTGATTGCTTGGTCTTTTTCTTTTAGCAAATTACTGACCTCTGATGCTTTATCCATTGTGGTTGTTGTGTATGCTCTAGCATACTGAGAAAATTTGGTGAGATCTTCAAAAAGATTAACTTCCTCTCTCCATACCACATTTTTTATGTCCATTTATGAAGTCAAAAGAGGATATTGATAAATTTTCCTCTTTTTCCTTTGTCTTTTGATTACAGCCCTATGCTTAGAGATGTAGAAGACATCTAATGGTGGTATCTATTCTACGTGTAAAACAATTTCATCGGAGGAATTTTCAGGGATTAATTATACATCCTTATGGATCATGGGTGGGCCGCTTGTTCTTTCAGTCGGAAATGTTTTGATTACTGATTTATGAGTAGTGTTCACCTCAAGTGTGCTGAATCCTTGAATGCTCTCAGTATTACTAATGATGGAATCAAATTGTTGCCATTCCTTGATTAGTTTAGGATCAACATAAATGCTTGAATCGAGGGGTCCGCTACTTGTTTCTTGTCTCTGCTCTTGCTCTAGCAACTTTTCCTTTTCGGGAATATTCTCCACTACAGGAGTATAATCGGCAGCTTTGTGTTCACTTTGACTTTGTGGCTGAACTGTTGGAATTGTAGCTAATAGATCCAAAGGTAGAGTTTGCAACATCTGGGCTCTGAGCCTATTGAATTTTTATAGCCCTTCTTCTCCAAATTTAATACGAGCCAATCCTTTAACCCGATAAAATATTTCAGCTGAAGCAAATAAATCATCAAAATCATCTTCTTCATGATCAAATCTGGTAATTTTAGCTTAAGAGGTAACATTATAGGCAACCTTCCTTGGGTCAAATTGCCTATTCGGAATGGTTGCAAGATTTAGCATCTGAATCTTCTATGCCTCCTTCTCTGCATGTTTATGATCATGTAAGGTAAAAATGCCACACCATAGGGGGAATGTAGGCCACATATGTTTCTTGGAATCCCTTGGGGTTTTTGATGTTCCTTCAACTGTTATCTGATATGTCAACTCTCGGGCTAACAGTTTGTCAGGAACATACAGAGGAAGAACATGTGGTTTGGTAAGACTACCAAAAAGCCTTACATAAGTGAATTTTTCCTCTCCAAACCAGCTACCTATTGTTGTTAGGTCAATTGCTGCTTCCTGAGATATCTTAGGGGCAGGCTTATTGAAGATAGAATAATATACAGGTAGGACAAAACCATTGCAAATTTTGTACAAGTGATTCTTGTATTGGGCCTTCCACAATTGTTTGTGATAGATATGAATAGGATTAGGATCTTGGGAAGTCCACTTCCATCTGAGTACGGGATATTCAAAATTAAAAAAAATAATATCAAGAATATATGCACTGTAGTAAAAAGGAGGAATGATCCGGGAAGTTGTATAATCTTTCCTTCTGTATTCTAGATTTTTACTGGCTATTCTATCAGATAGAATATTTGCCCAATCCATAACATAACCATGAATCGCAGCTTCCATTAATAGGACCATATCTATAGTAAATCTTGCCGAATCATGTTGTCCCCATAGTCTACACATCATAGCGCAGCATAGCAATAAGGAGAAGCTAATGAGTCAACAGAATACTTACCTGATGACTCGTGCTTATGTTTCTCCGAGAAATGCCTCCAGTGTCTAATCGGGTCTAATTGCAAGTCATTTTCTTTTGCAAATTCTTCTAGGAATGCCTTGTTATAGCGCTTCTTAGGCGAAGGTAGATGGTACATTTGCCTAAGATCTTTATGTTTAAATGACCCGAATATTCTTCCATCAGTCGTGGAAAATGTTCTATCTGAAGTTGAGATTTTCTTGACGACCCATCTAACCACATCAGTGTATGGAAAAATTTTGGCCCACACTACTATCCTGTGGAGGTATGAACAGGCTATTTCTTTGAGAGTTCCTTATGATTTACTGGTGGAATCAGTTGTGGCTTCCTCTTCCATTTCTTCAGGCTCCTTTGCTTCTATCAAATTGTAGATGCTTTCCTAACTCGCATTTCCCAGGCCGAGGCATGTTGTATCTGATATTAGTCCCTTCTTGCTTAGTTTTGGTTCTTCAATGACAGGATTTGCCTTAGCCTTCTTAGATTTCTTCCCGTCTTCTCCAGATTCATGAGTTCAAAGAAACTCTACACAGGAAATTACAAACCATAACACAGGGATATTGTTGCTGAAAGCCAATATGAAAATGAATAGAATTAGGGCAATTGACATATGATAAGTCGGATGCAGTTAAGAACCATCACGAGTGAAATCTTTGAAGGATTTACTCTTAACTATGAAATTAATATCCATTCAAGCCGCCAATCGTGATGAATAAATATCATAAATACTTGTCTCATTGATCATATATTGAATGATTATCTCAAGCGTGTCTTTGGATTTCCCCGATCGGCGATCGGCGATAAATCGCAAATCGCAATCGGGAGTTTCAAAAGGGTAAGGCTCCATCACTTGCAACGAATATCTCTGATTTCCGATAAAGTGATATTATAATAGGGCAGGGTATTTTTTCGTTAAATTGGTTTGATTCATTAACTTAAAAAGACTTATGCATGCAAACCATTTTCACGAATGTTTTCTTCTTGAGATGCGCACCTTATTTATTGATCGTAATCAGGGGTTCAGCGTGTGTTTTAGCTCTTTGTCATATGACACCTCCGATTTATGATTGCAATTACCTTTATTGAATCGGAGGATTTGATGAGGACTCTTTTATGCGTATCCCTTTGTCATTGCGATACGCGATCTCCAATCACTTTATTGCAATGTAGAATTATTTATAATATTTTTCAAAAGAACACTTTATACTTTATTCAAAAGGCTTTACAAAATGGATTACTTACATCGGGCTGTTTGAGAAAGGTTTTTCTTATAATGAGGTCAATACCAAATTTATTTATCAAATCACAAATCTCACTAAGTTTATTTTAAAAGGGACCCATTTCTTATTAAAAAAATTGTGTAAAAGTTTTTTAGAAATGGGGGGTTGTTGTACAGCACAACAATTGGTGATTCACTGGAAGAAATAGTTATCTCTGAGAAAGTAATGTAACATTTTAACCTTCTTAATCTGAAAACCTTAGTGGATAAAGAAAATTTAATATAACTAGGTAATCATAAACTCTGAATATAATGAAAACTATTTTTGCTATCTCTTTCTCATCTCAAAATTACATACATTGTAAGTTTACGTAAACCTTTATTGGTTGATAATGATAAAACAAGAGACTTATCCAACTTAGCTTATATAATGACTCCTTTGTCACAGGTAGAGCCACTGTTGCCAGCAAACATCTATAGTCTCGACAGGGTTACCTTTTAACCATTTAATTATTCATTGTCCCATCCATTTTAGAGTATAATTTAAAAGAACGAATCCAAAAGATATGTTTGCACATATTTTATATTGCATTTTTCTTTTGTCCTTATTTCTTTATTTTGTAAGATAAAAAGCCATTGTCCTGGTTTGGTGGCTAGCTATTGACAATGCCATTCACTGGTTGTAATTTAACTGAACAAGTTGGCTCGTGATGAGATCCCTTGTCTTATAATTATAAGCCATTACCCTGTTTTGGCATGTAGTGTTGGTAATGTCAGTTGAACTAGTCCCCTATGTGTTATAGCTCCAAATCTCACTCTTATGGTTTGTGATGTTGTACCCATGGCCTAGGGCAACCCCTCCTTCCAGACCTGGTCCTAAAATTTAAAAAACAGTGTTTTATCCCTTATACGTGACTTTGCCCTGAGTTAAACACGTGTATACGCGGGTATGTGTATATCCAACCCGCGTGTATGTATTAAAACACTTAAAAAAACATAACACTCCTTATTTTCGAGCGGAGATCGTGGGTTTTACCTACTGATCACCTGTTAGTGCCCGTGGCCCAACTGTTCCCAACCAACTCCTAACTAAAAAACTACTTTGGAGATGGTATAAAAATACCTCAAAGGGAAGGCCTAAAGGGGGAGAGAAGAGAGAGAAAGGTTATTATGCTGAGATTTTTCCCTTGACCAGGTCTGAAGTCCCTTGTGCCTTCTGCACTTCCCCCATTTTGTACAGGAAGCCTTTGTTTCCTTGTGTGTTGATGTTCATCCACTATTTATGACATCATGGAGAGAGTCATGGAAGGAGTTTGTTAGAGGCTTGAGGCTGGAACGGATCCGGAAGGAAGCTTTGCTTGGAGCCTGCTTAAGGTGACTCAGGTGAAAATATTCCTTTTTATGTACTTTATTTGTCTATTATAAAAGAAACACATGTCTTGGTTCCCGAAATGAATCTTCTTTATTTTAATGATATTCATGTTTAGAATTCATATATAAAAGTTTGTTTGGATTTCATAACTAACTACCTCTCTTTATAACATGAATATGGTTACTTTATAAGTTTTTTTCCATGTACCGTTGTGTTCTTTGAATTGGTTGTTTTACAGGACAAAAGAGAAGAAGGGAACTCCAAGAAGGTTTTGGACCCTAAGGGCCTTCTCAAACGTAGGACCAAAGGTACGTACCCTTATCATAGAATTTGCTTATAATAGCATAATGGCTATATGAATGTATGTTTCTTTGAATATATAACTTTCAGTCTGCTAGGGTTTCAACCCAAAAATCCCTAGGGGAGTAATTCCCTCTGCCACTATGATCATGGTAAACAAGCTCGTGATGAAACCTCTTATCTCTTATATCAAATATATTTTAGAATTACACTCTGAAAAATCGTAAACTTTTATGGATGGGGTGAATAATTTACTGCTGAAGAGAACATGGATGACAATTTTAAGAGTTGAATATGCTAAGGTTGGATTAGTTTTTGCTTTGTATTGACAACCTGTTTTAGGCTTTTAAAACTTAGAAGGATTTATAGTATTTTCATGTTTTGAGAAGATTTTACAAAAATAAAAAGGGTTTTCAGAGTTTAATTATACCTAATTTCCTAGAAGTTTCTTCTTTTCCTTCAAGGCTTCCATCTATCAAAAGTAAATATTAACACTATTTTTATTTTAAGTAACCTTTTCAAAATAGTAAAAACCAATCGAGAGCTATTTACAACTTTATTTTCCAAGAAAGAAACAAAACCAATTATTCACACAAATATAGTTGAAAATTGAATATTTACAGAGTGAGAATGGGTTACCTCCTTAAGTGAAGAATTTTTTTAAAATAAGCCCATTGACAGGAAGAGAATCTCTCTTTCCTGATAGATCTTGCAATATGAATGTTGATGGGCCTATCTTCTCGTTGATTTGAAATGGTCCGAGCCACGTTTTATGAAATTTAGTGTGTTTTCTTTTATCCTCGTAGACTTTGTCCCATTTCAAAACAAAATCACCAACTTGTAAAAGTTTTGAGCCAGTGGAAGTTGAATAATTTGTTGATGCTTTGCATGTGTAAGTCGGGCTTTCTCCCTTTCTTCTTCTAATTTTAGGATTTGATTATGTCTCAATTGGATAGAAGATGAGAGGTTTTCTTCAATAAACTACACTAAGGCTAGTGATGGAAGTACTAAGTTTGATGGTATGACAGCCTCCTTTCCATACACCAAATTAAAAGAAGAAGTGCCTATCAAGGCCTTCTGTGTTATACGGTCTACCCATAATGCAAATATCAAAGACTTATGCTAATTTTTATGATTCTGATCAATAGTTCTCTTAAAGATTTTGATAAGATTGTTATTGGTGGATTCTACTAAACCATTACCCTGAGGTTAGTAGTTTGCAGAATATTTCAATTTGAATCCTCTTTTGATAGCAAATTCATGGAATTACCAGAGAAATAAGATTCATTATCAAAAATAAGAGCATTTGGGACACCAAACCTGGTAATGATAAACTGGTCTATAAATTCAATGATTGCCTCAGAGTTTGTTGTCTTCAAAGGAATTGCTTCTACCCACTTATCAAAATAATCCGTAGTTGTAAGGATGTACCTGTATTGTTTGGATGAATGTGGAATAATTTCTCCAATGATATCCAATCCTCATTGTTCAAAAGGCTGCTCAATGTTGACTGGCTGCAAAGGAAAAGTTGGCTTTCTTTGTCTTCCACTGGCAGTTTGACATGTTCTGCATTTCCTTACATACTCATGAGTATCTTTAAATAAGGTGGGCCAATAATACCCAACATGAATAATTTTGTGAGCTATTGCTTCAGCTCCAAAATGTCCTCCTGCTAGACCATCATATAATTCCTGCAAGACCTTTTGCGCTTTAGGTTTTTCTAAGCATCTTAACAAAATTGAATCATAATTCTATCTAAACAACACATCATCAACAATCATGAAGTTTTTTGCTTTCAGTCTTATGGCACGTTTATTTTTATAAGAAAGATTAGAAGGAGCATATCCATTTTTCAAATAAAATATTAAATCTGCATATTGGGATTCAGGATTGATGGTACTTATCTCATTGATTTCTTCAATATTGTTGGTACCTTCATGTTCCTAAATATTAGAAGCTCCTGCTAACAACCTGCAAAAACCTTGGCCTTTGACAATCTTTGCTGGTCTAATGTCCAAATCATATTCTTGTAATGTCGTAACCCAATTTGCCCTTTTTTCTCCCAATTCCCTTTGCACTAGCAACTGTCTTACTGCTGAAAAAGGGACTATAACTTTTGTGTGAGTCTTTAAGAGAAAGGGCCTAAAGTGTTTAATGGCTTTGAATACAACAAAGGCTTGCTTTTCAACTTCAGAGTAATTAAGCTCAGCACCTTGAAGATTTGAACTATAAAATGATATTGGTGCTTCCAAGTTTTGATCATTGATTTGTGTCAGTATTGCTACATAAGAAGAATCAGATGTTAGAGTATATAAAATAAAAAGATTTGAAAATTTGGGAGCATTTAATACAGGAGAATTTATGATTGCTTGCTTGAATGAATCAAAAGCCTCCCTTTCCATAGGCCCCCATTTAAACACTGAGTTTTTCTTGATCATGATTTGTAATGGTAAAACAATCTGTAAAAAATCTGGAACAAACCTTTTTACAAAATTTATTTGACCTAAAAATGATTGGATTGATTTTTTATTATATGGAAGTAGAATATCAGAAATCTCTTTGATTCTATCTGGATCGATATAAATACCATTGTAGTGGTTCCAGCTAGGGTACTAGACTAGACTCTATATTTAATATCAACCGAGGTGCGTAAGCTTAGAGGCGTGGTCTAAAATATATAGACATAAAGAATCTCTGGCCAAGTGATTATGATGTAGGTTACAAGGCTTCTTTACGAAAGACCGGAATATGTAGCCTATCATTCACACACCTAGATTACCCTACTGATATGCTTGATTACAGTGCTTGTTATGAGATGCATCTATCAAATCAAACCATGAACCTAAGTATTGTGTATGACTGTAACAATGATTTTAACCTCCTTACAGAGATATCACCCAGAAAACCCTTGTTTGGTAAACAAACACAGCATGCAAAGATATTTACACTATCAAAATATATAAAGAGAACATAAATGAACTGTGAAACAAAACAAGGGTTTATGATAATGTCTCTATAAGTCACACAGGGATCGAATCCCTTACAAGACTCCCTTCCAGATCCTAGTGTTGACCATTCAACATAACCATAAACCATTCATAAGCGCACACCATATACATGCAATGAAAATCAAAGGCTATGGAAATCGAAAGCTATGTAACTGCTATGCAAACCATAGGTTGTGTAAATCGAAAGTTATGTAATCGTAACTGTGATGCAAACCATATGCTATATAAATCGAATCCACTATAAATACTGTGCGAACATGTGATAACCGAAATGTAACAAAACAAATGAACAGTATACCAATCGAAGAACGCAGGACCCGTCCGCGTCCTAAGGGTACACTGGCTATAACCGATCCCCTATCAAATCAATGCAAGAGGTATACACACGTCGTGACTGTGAATAGGTCTTTGTATTAACTTAAAACGTTGTTCTAAGAAAACGATTCAACGATTAACCCCTCAAACATTAACCTGACTGTATTTACATATGCGTACGCACAGCCATGTCATCGATACAATGAATGTACATTCGGATGTTGCCGCTTTTATTACATAAGCCTTTTCAAAATGTTTCCATGCTAAGTGTTTCAAAAAGAACAAAAACTAAAATGAAAATGGAACGATGTTGTTGCTGCTTTTATCTGCCAGAGTGCCCTGCTTTGACTTGAGTTGACCGTATACATAGGAGGTTCGATTTGGCTGGGAGATAGGTGTTTGTCCATGCTTGGACATTCTGCTTTTCGCCCATGCCTTTCGTTCTAGCTCATCTGTTGCGCCACATGTCAAATGATAAGCTCATTACAGGATGTGGGTACTTCCTGTAACCATGTCATCAAAAACTTCCAATTCTTGAACATAAAACCCCTAAATTAATTTCTATGCAATTTAATAACTATAAAACGATTAATAATCAATATTCAAGGATTTTGAGGGATATATGATGAAAATGTATGGATAAATGATATGTTTTTGGGAAGGAAAAAGGGTCTTGGGATGATACCAACATCTCTCCCCGACATAAGGACTTAGCATGTCCTCATGCTACCCCAGAAGTACTCCCCTTGAACTCTGTCCCTGCATGGATCTCTGCTGCCTTGAGCAAGGTATCTACATTCTTCTTCACCTAGTGATCTTTCTGTCCCTTGAGCTCCTGCTTTAACTTTTTATATTTTTCTTTAAGAGCCTTCTTCTGATTGTACCACTTAGTGGCCCAATTGGAAATCTCAGTTTGCTCAGTCTCCAACTCACTGATTCTTTCCTTTAGCTTTTCATTTGTTTTCTGTGTTTCTTTGCTTTGCGCCCTGAGCATTTCATTTTCCCTTTTAATAACTTTTTCCAACATGTTAGCTTCCATGAGCTCTTCCTTCAATTCTTCAATTTGTTTTTCTAATTTCTTCTGTCTTTTGGTGGGAGGTGGTGAACATTTTTCCTGTTTGTTACGGCTCTCTACCTCCATGTCAACTTCTGGTGCTGGTAGTGAATGGTCACCACTCTCAACATCCATTTGTGCAGGTGCATGAGATTCAAATCGGCCTTCTTGCAACTGAGTTTTTGGTGTCCTCCTTGTTCTTCGTGAGTAGGTGGTAAAAATTTTGTCTTTCTCAACCCTCTTGGCATCCTCTTTTTGCATGTTCCTGGTCCTTATGCTGCCCACAGGTAGAGGTGCTCTGCTGGCTTTGGACACTGGAATTTCCTCATCAATGTCCTTCATAAACCCTGAATCTTCTTGCACTTCCTTTTTTTCCTCCTCATCTCTAATTTGATTGACAGCTAAGAATTCTTTCCATGGCTTCCCTCGCTTCTGCAACTCATGTTCAATGAGGATTTTAATTAGGCCAAAATGGTACAAGCTTTTGTCTTCATTCCCCTTTTGTTTCTGGATAGTCTTGGCCATCTTGGTTAAACTTTGTAGCAGAAAGTATGGCACACTGATTACACATTGTTTCTTCAAATGGAGGAGTAGTTTGATGTGGTAGAGATAAACAATATTGTACCTACCTTCACAGGTTATGAACTTTTGAAGAATGTAAACCATTTCATCCCAAGGATGAACTAACCATCTTCTTGGAACACCCTTCTTCCAGTTTACTGAGGAAACTCTAGATCTGGACATGAATTGTGTCCATGATTTCTCCTTAAATTGTTTGGTTTTAAAGTACTTCTCTCCTTCAGGACTAATTCCAATTGCCTGAGCTATAGTATCCTCTGAGATTCTAAAGGAGAAGTTGCCTATTAGGGCCTTTTCTCCATTAAAGGTGAAGGCAAATTTCTTGGTGATTTCCTCATTACTCCCATGGAATTTTTCCAGAAAAGGTAACCACTGTGTTTCTCTAAGAATCTCAATGCAATCCTCATGGTATTGTGAGCTGTCGAATATACTGGGTTCGACCCTATTAGTCATGGTGATGGCAGAGGGTTGTGCCTCTAACCCTTCTCTGTCTATACTCTTTAAAATTTAAACACAGAAATGTCGAGTTGGTTACCCGGTATATATCGCTTCCTTCAGTCTTCAATATGGTGCTTGGCCGGTCGATATGACTGTGATGGGAGTTGGAAATAGAATGGTGATGCTTTCCCTTTTCGGCGTTCACTGGTTTCACTGTGTAAACCGACCCCAAACGGTGATACTCTCCTCGGCGCTCCTTGCTTCAGATTTTCACTTTGTAACTCCACCCAAATGATAATAATCTCCTCGCGCTCCTTGCTTCTGATTCTCACCTTGGAAGTTATGGGAATCGAGGGTGGAAAGGATGGTGAAATAACCATGTACTCACTTCACAATGTAATCATTCATTTCCGAATCATAATGTTGGGTGGCGAAGTTATGATTCGGCTGTGTGTGGAGTAAAATATATATATATAGGCCGCTTATTATGATTTGACTGTATGGAGTGAAATATATATATAGGCTGCTTCCACATCTATCTCATCCTTTGTATTTAAAAATACACAGCTCACCACGTGCCCTTTTCAATTAGTATTCGGTCGTATAGAGAATGTTGGTATACCTGTAGGGTATATGACAAGGTGGATGTGTTGGTAATGGGTTTTAGGGATATGAATAGGTTAATGTAGGGGAATGATGAGAATTGGTGGGATAAGGGTGATAGATTGATGTATATAGGTGTCCTTGAAATCAATTACAACAGCTTATAGTCACCAAAGTTACATTAAAAACCAATCTAGGAAATTAAATGTTTAAGAACAGAAATACATTACTCCTTTGTTGATCATTTGACATGCTGAGTTGCTAATCCTTTTTTACTGTTCTTTTTGACAGGTCCTCTGAGGGAGATTGAATGCACAGGTCTTTTGAGAAAAAAATTTGAAGATGTAACAGGTCCCTTTGAAAAATTTGAATGTACAGGTCCCTTAGATAACTGAAGATGTAATAGGTCCCTTAAGAAAATTTGAATGTACAGGTCCCTTGAGAAAACTGAATGTAACAGGTCCTTTGAGAAAACTGAAGATGTTCATGCAGCTCTTTGTATTGTTACAGGTTCACTGAGCTTGCCATTTGCTGAAGTGTTGGTGCCCAGATCCTTGTAAAAGCTTGGTGGAAGTCTATTGAAGTAGCCTTTGGTGTCAAAAACTTTTTTTTAACAGGTCCCAACTGAATGTTTTAAACAGGTCCCATTACTGCTGGTTGGAATGTCTTAACAGGTGTCAATTGCTTTAACAGGTCCCTTCTGAAAATCTTCAACATATCCCATGACTGCTGGTGTTGGACTACTGGTGTTGGTAACATAGATGTCTGAACAGAACAGGTCCCCCTGCAAAATATTTATAACCAGGTCCCTCTGAAATAAAATCATGACAGAACAGCTTATTTGTTAAAGTCTGGAATTACTGCTGGTAACAAGCTGCTGTTGGAAATTTACAGTGAAATATAGAATAAGAAATCTGAAGAATTTACAAGGGAGAGATAAAAGTAACAGAACAGATGCCTCTCTCCCCGACTTAAAGTTTGACTTGTCCTCAAGTCATGATTCAACTGAGAAATGAAACAATGAACAAAAGAAAGAGAATTCATACCCGCCAATAAATTGGTTTTCAGGTAGGAATTCGGGGTTAGATTGTGCCAGATACTGGTTTTCACATCTAACCCATTATTATTATTTTTTAGTTTTTGTTTTTTTTTATTATTATTTTTGGTTTTTTCTTTTTATTTTTCTTTTTGATTTTGAAATTGAAAGGAAATGAAACTAAGGCAGTGATACTGTAGCTGAGGGCTGCAGTATCTCAACCTCTTCTTGCTGAGATAGTGTATGGAGAAAATCTTGCTTGCTGATGGGCTTGTTGTACAGCTTCAGGCGATGACCGTTGACTGTGAAGGAATGACCTTCGCCATCAATAGTTTGGAGCTTTACTGAACCATTGTCATAAGCCTGAACAATTTCATAGGGGCCCATCCAATGGGTGGTGAACTTAGCTTTATGATCCTTGAATTTTGAATCAAAAAGCAGAGCCCAGTCACCTTCCTTGAAGTGCTTCTTCTTAATGTGTGAATCATGCCATTGATTCCTGTGTTTTTGCATGAGGATGGTGGTTTGTTCTGCTTGTTGTCTCATCTCATCCAACTGGTTCAACTGTTGGATTCTCTCTTTTTGTGCTTGATCCAAATCAATTTGTAAATCTGCAGCTAGTTTAAAAGTGTGAATTTGGAATTCAATAGGAAGCATGACATCCTTACCGTACACCAATTGGTATGGTGTAAATCCAGTGGTATCTTTCCAAGTAATCCGGTAATCCCAGAGTGCCTCTTTGTGCTTTTCTTCCCTGTTTTTCCGGTTCATTGCAACAGTTTTGGTAATGATCCCCTCCAAAGTCTTGTTTGTTGATTCCACGTGCCCATTGGCCTGTGGATGGTAGGGGGTACTTTTCCTATGCTTTATTTGGTACTTCTCTGTGATGTCCTTCATGAGCTTTGAGGTGAATTGAGTACCTTGATCAGTGACAATTTCTCTTGGCACTCCATACCTCACAAAGATCTCCTCAAAAAGGAAATTGACTACTGTGTGTTCGGTTGCTCTTACCAGTGCTTTTGCTTCTTCCCACTTTGTGACGTAATCAGTACATACTAGGATGTACTTCTTACCATTAGAGGCTGGGTTGATAGGTCCTATGAAGTCCAGAGCCCACTTATCAAATGGTTCTAAGTGAACTTGGGGCTGAAGGGGCATCTGATCGGTAGCTGTTGGTCTGCCCATTCTTTGGCAGCTGTCACAACTCTTTACATACTTCTTGGCATCCTTGAAAATGGATGGCCAGTAGTATCCAAGAGTAAGAACTTTGAAGGCTGTCCGCTTCGCTGCAAAATGCCCACCACATGGTTCATCATGGCAAGATTTTAAAATGTCAATTACCTCATCATTTCGTACACATCTCCTAATGATCATATCAAAACCAGTGTAAAAGAGATCGCCATTAAGCCATGAATATCTAGCACTTTGTTTGATCAGTCTTTTCCTTTCCTTTGTAGTGAAATGTGGAGGTGTTCTACCTGTAGACAAGTAATTATATAAATCAGAAAACCAAGGAGTTACTATGGAAATTGCAAATAAGTGCTCATCCGGAAAAGAATCCTCAACAGGAACAATCTCACCTGGATTTTGCAGTCTAGACAGAAAATCTGCCACCTGGTTTTCTTTGCCTGGTCTATCTAACACTGTGATGTTAAATTCCTGTAACAATAGTAACCATCTGGTAACTCTGCCACTAGTTATTGGTTTATTCATGAGATGTCGGATGGCAGAATGATCAGTATGTACAAAGACTTCATAACCAGTTATGTAATGGCGGAATTTATTCACAGCATAAATGATGGCAAGTGTTTCCTTTTCTGTAACTGTATAGTTTAGCTCGGCAGGTGTGAGATTTTTACTAATGAAATAAATTGCATATGTACAAGATTCTTCTTTTTGGCCTAAGGATGCACCTATTGCAGTGTCAGATGCATCGGTAAAAATATGAAATGGTAAACTCCAATTAGGCCCTCTCAGGACTGGTGCGGTAGATAGTTTCTTTTTGAGTTGTTCAAATGCATGTTGGCAGTTCTCAGTCCAATTGAAAAGTACATCTTTGGCTAGAAGTTTAAACAAAGGTAAGGCTATCTTGCTAAAATGTTCAATGAATCTGCGGTAATAACTAGCATACCCAAGAAAACTTCTTACCTCTCTCTGATTCTGTGGAATAGGAAAATCGGCAATAATCTGGATCTTGGCTGGGTCAACCTGGATGCCTTGAAAAGAGATATAATGGCCCAACACTATCCCTTCATTTAACATCATGAAGCACTTTTCGTTGCTGAGGGACAGGTTAGCTTCAATACACCTTTTCAAACCTCTCTCTATATTTTCTAATGCATGTTCAAAAGAATTGCCATATACTGAAAAATCATCCATATACACTTCAACACAATCATGAATCAAATCAGCAAAAATAGCTAACACAGCTCGCTGAAATGTAGTTGGAGCGTTACAAAGTCCAAATGGCAAAACATTGTAGGCATAGATGCCCCAAGGACAGGTGAAGGTGGGTTTGTCCTGGTCTTCAGAGGCAATCTGGATCTGGTTGTAGCCACTGAAACCGTCAAGAAAGGAAAATTATGATTTGCCGGCTAGGGTGTCTAACACTTGATCAATGAATGGCAGTGGGAAGTAGTCTTTGAGCGTTGCTTTGTTCAGCTGTCTGTAATCAACACAGGTGTGCCACTTGCCATTTTTCTTGGGCACAATAACCAATGGGGATACCCACTGACTGTCAGAAATAGGATATATAAAGTTGACTCTCAAAAGTTTTTGCAACTCCTCTTTGACAATGTCTTGGAGCATGGGGTTCATTCTTCTTTGTGGTTGCCTCACCGGTTTAATGGTGCTATCTGTGTAGATGTGGTGAGGGCATGTGTCGGGGTGAATCCCATGCATGTCAGTGTAATCCCAAGCGAAGGCTTTTTGGTACTCCGTCAAGAGTCTAATCAATTTCTCTTGTTGAGATGAGTCTAGGTGGTTGCCTATGTTCAAAGTTTTCCCTGGACTGATCTCTATGATTTGACTCTGTGTATTGGTGATGGATTGAACTGGGAAGATGTCATGAAATGTAGATTGCAAGGAGTGGATAGTGCATGTTTCTTGAAAGTTTTCAACCAGAAGTACATCTGCAGCATTATATTGTTCATTTCTCAAATTTTCAGATACATCAGGATGAGAAAGAAATAGTTCTACCAAATCATTATTGTCTTCGTGGAAATCATAGATCTGGTCAATGCTAAAAACAGATTGTACTTCCTCTTTGTCATTAAATTTATCATCAAGCCACAAGTTATGTGTTACTGCAGGTGATTGTGCCGATGGATAGAGGGTGAGTTGTTTCCTTTCGGTCCCTTTAGAGATAATCATGTTACCTGATCGGCATCCAATAAATGCATCAGCAGTCGCTAACCATGGTCTACCTAGAATGATAGGATGTCCTCCTAGATTGGATTTGGGTTGAAGGACTAGGAAATCCACTGGATACTCCCAAGAGTCCAGTGAGACAATGATATCTTCCAAAATCCCCTCAGGAATGACTTTGGACCTATCAGCTAGTTCAAGAACAATTGTGGTATGTTGCAAATTCATAAGCTGGAGTGTTCCCATGGTTTCAAGGGTCATGACATTGATTGCGGCTCCTAGATCTATCAAAGTGTTTGGAATCCGTATGTTGTTAATGATGGTGGTCACTTTTGGAATGCCCGGATCAACATACTTCTCCATGGAGATGGTATTGGTCATAAGGCCTGCTAAATATCCTAAAACATGAATGGTCTGAGGATCAATCCTCTTTCTAGCAGGTTTCTTGAGACACATGTCTTTGATGGCTTTGGTGTAGATAGGAATGTCCTTTATAGCTTGCAGCAAAGGGATTTTTATGTAGACATTTTTAAGTTCATCCAAGACATCAAATTGTGGTGGAGGCAGTGGTGGTTTTACTTGGACCAAACGGTCTGGAAAAGGTGGGTGCAGTGATTGCATCTGTTTGTCCTTGGTTTCACTGCTTGGTTTTATTTGAGTTGTCATTTCATTTTCTTTTTCTAAGTTTTCTTCTTGCTGATCTGTTATTGGAGAATCCTTTTGAAGCACCCTACCAGACCTTAGATTAATGTTTTGCAAAGGCAGTGTGGAGTAGGAGGTTCCTTCCTCTACATTATAGGCTGGCCTCTCTGCTCTATTGTTTGGATTTGGGACAGTTTGAGCAGGTATTTGTGTGGGTCTGGGAGGTTGTGGGTTAGTTGGAAATTGAATTTGTGGTACATTTATTTGTGGAGGAGCAGATAGTATTTTTTGAGCAGGTTGGGGCCTATAAACAACTTGCTGAGGGTGCTGCTGATATGGCTGTGAATGTGATGGATATGGCTGTTGGTACTGCTGATATGACTGTGAGTAAGGTGGGTATGATTGAGGATATGGATGGTAGGATTGGGAATACTGTTGAGACGGTCTCCATTGATTTTGTTGTTGGTTTCCATGCTGCCATGGCATAGGTATATTCCATGAGTTTTGTGAATACATATGATCATTCATAGGAAGTTGCATATTTTGATTAGGAAACATACCTTGGGGTGCTTGCCTTGGCTGCCATGGTCGCTTTGCACCCATGTAGTACACGTTCTCCATCTCTGTGTTGGCTGCCATGTTACAGTTCTGCAAAATTTTAACTTTAGGACAGTTAAACATATCATGATGCTCAGTACAGAAAGCACATACTAGGATATTCTCTAGAGGGCAGTCTTTTAATGCATGTTTCTTGTGACACTTGGGGCAGAAAATAGCCATGATATTGTCTTCTTCCTCCTGTTTCTTTTTGACTTTTAAGGTATCAATTTGGTTTCCTAGAGTGCTCAACAAATCTGTTTTGAACTCTTCTAAAATATTACCAATTTCAGCCCGGGTGACACTAGCAGAGGCAGTTTTTGTGACCCTAGATGACAAGGTTCTCTTTCCCATTTTGGCTTTACTTCTTGAATATTTTTCACACAGTTAAGCTATTTCTTCAAATGGTAAGGTAGAGATGTCACCTTTTCCCATTAATTTGAGATCATCCACGTATTCTTCCCGGATACCTTTCAAGAATATTGTGCGGACTAGATCAGGAGGCATTGTTCGGTGTTTAGATTTTTTCAAGTTATAGACAAACCGTTCTAGATATTCTTCTAAGGTTTCATCCTCCTACTGACTCATTCTAAAGATGTCATCTTTAGAGTCTTTGGATCTGCAATAAGGCTGATATTTCCTCAGAAATATTCTCCTCATGCCATCCCAATCAACTATGGCATGCTCACCTAGCCCCATAAACCATTTCAAGGCTGCTGCCTTTAATGTAGCCGGAAACAATCTCAATCTGTGAGCATCATCTATATAGCCATAAGTTTGACATACAATGTCAAACTCGAATAAGAATGAGTCTGGATCCTCTGAAGCCATACCATAGAAATTGGGTAGCACGGATGGGGGTATATTTTTCATTTTGATCTCCTCATCCTCCTGTGGTTCTTGTATAGGGAATTTAAAAGTTGATTCCTCCTCCTCTTGATGGGGAACTGATCCAGATCCCTCCTCAGCCATTCTAATTGGTCTCTTGGTGTCTCTTGGTGGAAAAGAGAGAAAGGAAGATTGCTTGGTAATGGTACTACTTTTCCCTTGTGTAGAAGATTTAGGAAAGGGTTGCTGTTGTGATTTATGTGCAAATAGAGTTTCCCTCTCAGCAAGAGTAATGTGTTGTCCTGAATAAAATCTTTCTGCCAATGTTTGAATATCCTCCTCAGATGGTGTTGTATTCCCTGGAGAGTCTGCTCCTGATGATGATGGGTTAGTTTTGAGATGGTGGGGGGTTCTTACAAATCTCCCTTGATTGTCCCTAAGTCTAGGCATAAATGAACATGATTTCTAACTGTGTTTTTGTTTGTTTTTGTGTATTGAAATTTTTTTCTTTTTGTTTGAATCCTTTACGTACGCCTCCCTGGCAACGGTGCCAAAATGTAGTGGTTCCAGCTAGGGTACTAGACTAGACTCTATATTTAATATCGACCGAGGTGCGTAAGCTTAGAGGCGTGGTCTAAAATATATAGACATAAAGAATCTCTAGCCAAGTGATTATGATGTAGGTTACAAGGCTTCTTTACGGAAGACCGGAATATGTAGCCTATCATTCACACACCTAGATTACCCTACTGATATGCTTGATTACAGTGCTTGTTATGAGATGCATCTATCAAATCAAACCATGAACCTAAGTACTGTGTATGACTGTAACAGTGATTTTAACCTCCTTACAGAGATATCACCCAGAAAACCCTTGTTTGGTAAACACACACAGCATGCAAAGATATTTACACTATCAAACTATATAAAGAGAACATAAATGAACTGTGAAACAAAACAAAGTTTATGATAATGTCTCTATAAGTCACACAGGGATCGAATCCCTTACAAGACTCCCTTCCAGATCCTAGTGCTGACCATTCAACATAACCATAAACCATTCATAAGCGCACACCATATACATGCAATGAAAATCAAAGGCTATGGAAATCGAAAGCTATGTAACTGCTATGCAAACCATAGGCTGTGTAAATCGAAAGCTATGTAATCGTAACTGTGATGCAAACCATATGCTATATAAATCGAATCCACTATAAATACTGTGCGAACATGTGATAATCGAAATGTAACAAAACAAATGAACAGTATACCAATCGAAGAACTCAGGGCCCGTCCGCATCCTAAGGGTACACTGGCTATAACCGATCCGCTATCAAATCAATGCAAGAGGTATACACACGTTGTGACTGTGAATAGGTCTTTGTATTAACTTAAAACGCTGTTCTGAGAAAACGATTCAATGATTAACCCCTCAAACATTAACCTGATTGTATTTACATATGCGTACGCACAGCCATGTCATCGATACAATGAATGTACATTCGGCTGTTGCCGCTTTTATTACATAAGCCTTTTCAAAATGTTTCCATGCTAAGTGTTTCAAAAAGAACAAAAACTAAAATGAAAATGGAACGATGTTGTTGCTGCTTTTATCTGCCAGAGTGCCCTGCTTTGACTTGAGTTGACCGCATACATAGGAGGTTCGATTTGGCTGGGAGATAGGTGTTTGTCCATGCTTGGACATTCTGCTTTTCACCCATGCCTTTCGTTCTAGCTCATCTGCTGTGCCACATGTCAAACGATAAGCTCATTACAGGATGTGGGTACTTCCTGTAACCATGTCATCAAAAACTTCCAATTCTTGAATATAAAACCCCTAAATTAATTTCTATGCAATTTAATAACTATAAAACGATTAATAATCAATATTCAAGGATTTTGAGGGATATATGATGAAAATGTATGGATAAATGATATGTTTTTGGGAAGGAAAAAGGGTCTTGTGATGATACCAACAACCATCTTTTAAAACAATGAACCTCAAGAGTTTACCTTGGTCAAGAGCAAAAATGACTTCTTAGGATTCAATGAAATCCCATACCTTTTACATTGTTCAAAGATTTGTTTCAAATCATGTAAATGATTTACTCTTTTCTTAAAGAAGACAATAATGTCATCCAAATAGACAACTAGTGATTTATTAATTAGACCTTTGAATACTATATCCATTGCTCTTTGGAAGGTAGCTCCAGCATTAATTAAACCGAAATGCATGTTTTGATAGGCATAAGTTTCCCACTTAGTTTTGAAATTAGTCTTGAGTTTGTCATCATGGTGAGCCAAGATTTGGTTATACCCTAAAAAACCATCTAAAAAAGACATTAACTCAAAACTAGCTACTGAATGCAGAGTTTGCTCCATTGTTGGTAGTGGGAAGTTATCTTTTTGACTTGCCTTATTAAGATTTCTGAAATCAATGCAAATTCTAATGTCACAATTTTTCTTTCTGAAGAGTACCAAGTTGGACACCCAATTTGAATGTCTAACGGGAAAAAATCTTAGCCTTCAAGAGTTTTTTTAACTCAGCTTTTATCTGACTTTCAAGGTTCGGATGAATTTTCCTTAATTTTTGTTGTCTTCAGATATCATTGGAATTGTATGTTGTATGATAGAAGTATCATATGTTTTCAAGTCATCATAATTCCAAGTGAAGACATTTTTATATCTATTCAATAATCTGTTAAATGCAAATCTTTCTTCTGAAGTAAGTGATAATCCCAAATTGATATTTTGTGGCTTGTCTTCTGTGCCAAGATTTATTAATTCAAATCTTAAAGTAGAACTTTGAAGCTTTGAATTAGTAACCTATTTAAACCTATCTTTGATGTCATAAAGGTCTTCAAGTTTGACCACTGGTTTAGGTATTGAATTTTCTTCTAGTTTTTTCTTCATTTGAAGATCATGCTCACTTTCATCAATAATTTGATCATCATAGGACTTATCAGAAGTTAAGAAATTTAAAATGTCATCATCATGATTGAATACTCGCCAGTTAGTGACATTATTGGGAATTGATGGCCTGAAAATTAACTCTACTGAAAATCTATCGGGACTGTAATCTTCAGATGGAAGGAGCTTAGAAGCAACATTGGCTAGTAAATCTGCTGCTATGGGAGAAATATTAAATGCTAGAAAATGAGATATAAGGTCTTCTACCAAGGATTGATAATGTTTAAGGTGACTAGAAAGGCAATGTATAGTATTTCTAATTTCCTTTATAAAAATTTCAGAGTCACCGGACACTTTTAAATATTGTACCTTAAGACCTATTGCTTTGTAAAGTCCTTGATTCAAGGCTTCATATTTAGCAGTATTATTTGTGCACTCAAATTCTAATCTACATGATATCATAGTCTTTTCTCCTTTAGAACTAACTAAAATACATCTTGCTCCTGCACCGTCATTAGATTTAGACCCATCGAAATATAATGACCAAAATAAAGGTTTATCTACAGTTTTATTTACAATTTCCTCAGCAATTTTAACACACCTTGATGTATTTATTTGGGAAAAATTTTCAATTTGAGATGTGAAATTATTAACTGAGAAAGGTGATGATTGAGCACTAAAATTACCAAAGAATGATTCAGATGAGTAGTTACCCAGAATATTATTGTTGAATGCTATAGGCTGATTTTCTTATTCAAATTCAGTTACAATATGAGTCATGTTTCTACCGATCAATCTTGATTTGATTTGGCTTCCCTTTATAGGGAAACCACATGTGAGACCAATCTGTAGAAATGTAGCCATGAATTTTCTCAGACCAGTCTTTGCTTAAAATCAAACCATAAAACTCAGGAATATCAGCAATTAATATATCAATTTTCTGAACCACTCTTGGGTCAGCTGATAACCTAATGGTAACTGAGTTGATTTCTCCTAATGCTTGGACCTTAGTTCTCTCCAATTGGACAATATGCATTGCAGACTTTTCGGGTTCAATATTCAGTTTAGAATAGACCGAAGCCGACATTATATTCGATGAAGCCCCTGAGTCTATCAAGCAATTGTGCAAATTTCTATTATAAATCTTGTAGGTCAAGAGAAAATGAGGAGTGTGGGAATTTGATTTATCTATAATTAGAACAGCATCAGTAGCTTCTCCTGTACCAGTTGGTGGCTTACCTGTCTCATTAACAGCTTTTGACAATACAGCATTCGAAAGAGGAGAAGAAGGTATTGCATTTAATTCATTGAGCAGCAATTTTTGTTGATGTTTAAGTTTACTAAGCTCAAACATAGTGCTATTTGCTTTTCATTTTCTTCATGTCTTCAATGATATTGTAATCCATAGAGTCTACAACTACTAATGTTTTAGATGATGAAGGTGGATTGGAAGCTGAGGGCTGATTTTGAGTAGGTATCGTTGTAGACTTCTTTGTGGGAACCCTTTCTTTAGTGATAGTACCCATATTCTTTTTCTTTTCAGTTGGTTGAACAGGTTCAGGAGTTCCTTTACTCCTGGTACTTACTGGAAAAGCTTCCTATTCATTTTCAGTATCAGAATTGGGTAAAATGAAGTCCCACATCCCATGACATTCTACAGCTTCCTCTTCTTCAGTTTCTTCATATGATAAGATTGTATCTTCTTCTTCATCATTCTCAGGGTCTGACTGTCTGTTAGATATAGCATTAGGGGGTTTTGATTCTGGTTACTTAAAGTTTCTAAAAGGCTTCTTAGTTGAGGTCTCAGTTACTTGTTTCTTAATTTCTATCATTTCATTTGACATGGTTTTTAGGACCTTTTGGAGACCTTCCATATCATATGGATCTTTAGCCATTTTTTTCTTTGAATCATCTTTGAAGGTGACTTTTTTAGATTTTCTATCTTCAAGAGTAACTTTCTTTTCTAAGGAGATGATACGTTTTTCCACAGCAATTGCCTCTTTCATATTCTCTGCTAAAGTAGGCTTTGCAGCTCTATCCACAAAGATAGCTATGTTTGAAGGTAAGGTTGATATGTACCATTCACTTCTAACCTGTTCACTAGGTTTTGAGGTAGTAGGAATCTTATTTAAGAGTTTATTAAATCGTGAATTGAACTCTTTTATAGGCTCTCTAGATTCCGTTTTAAGATTTGAGAGATTATTGATTAGCGTTGTTACAGATCTGTCATCACCATATTTAGTTAAAAACTACTCTTGGAAAATATTCCAACTAGTAATGGATCCTAATGGTAACGAAAATTACCAAGACCCGGCTGATCCTTGTACGGTATATGGGAAAAGCCTGAAAACCACGTCTTCTTTAGTAACTGTTATAGACATTTTTGGGCACTGCAACCCCAAGCATAAAATGTCCATAAACCAAGGGCTCCTAAGTCCCTAAAATTTTTGTTCTAACCCCTAAAGGAACAAGGTCAAATGATTACAGCTTCTCCCAGAAGTTCTCCATGAAAAAGTACTCAAAACCGGTCAAAACAGGATCATTTCACCTGCTCCATAAGCAAAGTGTGTTGCATCTCACCTAAGTACACTCTGTGGGTGCGTTGCATTTCAAAAATCCCTTCTATGGGGTGCGATGGGCGAGAAGAGACAAATGGCAGTGTCAATCCGCGAGGTGGAGAGGCATGGAATCTTCCATAAACTTCTCCTGTGACACTTGCCTCTCTGAATTTGGCCAAGGATGAGTAAGAGATCATCAATCTCCAAGTGGAAGCAAGAACTATCAGAGGGAAAACATTAATCAAATCACAAGCTGACTCATCTCCCTTACAGATATCTATATAGGGATCCCTCGTCCCAAAGATCCAGAGGCTGGAATTTTGCATCTTGTAAGGAATTGTTGTTGGTTTCTTGAGGCAACATCATAGTGTTGGGTGATCTAAGCTTTGCATGAGGTGAAGAATGGCTTAATTGCTGAGAGGATGATGCTGGGTCAGAACAACTGGTTGTAACTCTCTTGGCTCTTTCTTGATTATCGATAAAGCTATTCAAGTTTTCCTCCATACTCTTGTGTAATCTACGTTTTGTGCATTTGTATGGTCAATTTATATCTGATCCTAGATTGTTTATGATAATAGATCCATGTTCTCGTATAGTGTTATGATGCTTTGATTCTACAGGTACTCTGTGAAGCTGGGTATACAAGGAAGCGAGTAGCAAAGGACTATCAGAAGAGAGAGGAATCGAGCAAGGAACCAAGCGCAAGACAGAGGTTGGTCTCCTTTATTCTTCTCTCATCTATCTTTCATAAAGGAAAACGAAAGTAGTTTTAATTTTTTTGTTTCTAAGGTAGCTACCACACCTTAGTGGGATTAGCAGTTCTGCATAGACACTTTTCCCCGTAACAAAATGGCGACTCCGCTGGGGAGCGACTAGGTTGTTTGTTTATCTACATTTGTTTACTTTATAAACTTATAGACGGAGCCTGAAGTTGAGCCAGGTAGATTTCGAACTGCATTTGCTATGCAAATGCAAAGTAGATAAATGTCGCTTCAGTCAATCTCTGGGTTTTGTTTATGAGTTAAACAACTAATTTACAAACTCTCTAATTGCCCTTGTGGTGGCTCTAGTAACCTCTTTAGATCTACCCCTATTGTTGATTTACTGATTACCACTTGCTCGGCCAAAATCCCTGAACTGAACTGCAAACTGTGACTCGGAACCCAAGAAAAGTCTCATCCCTAGCCCAGCGCACTCTCTGTTCTGTGAATCTGAAATTCAGCGCACTTCCCGAGTGTAGTAGGTGCGCTGCATTTCAAATTCACTGTGTTACAGGTGCGCTGATCAGGCTAGGCATTGTTCCTAGATTTTGGTTTCTGTGTTCACTCTTTTCAGATATATTAAGGAATTTTGTTGTTGTAGTCAGTACACCTCTGTTTGAAACCCCTTTCCTTGCTGTTATTCCACCTCCATTGTGCAAAGAACTGTAAATGTTTTTGTGTATTTGTTGAGTCATTTTCAGTTCTCCTTTGCAAAAAAGTAACGTAATTGTACTGTCGTTTCTTGATTTGAAAGTGTCGCAAGTGTCGTTTTCAGTCATAGAAGAGAGTTTGATTACTCTTGATAGTCGATTACCCTGTTACTGTTGTATTTGATCTGAATTAGTAGTTTTTCTAGTGTCGAAAGCAAGTCTTCATTTCCAAATCGCAAAGTGTTGTCATTGTCCTCATTTTGATTTTGAAAAGAAACTTGTTAGTAATTGTCGCTTGAAAAGTAATTCAGATTTGCGCATTAGCTTTCTTTTTATCATTCACATATTAAGAAGGCTGAAAAAAAATACATGCATGTGCATTTGCATTTAGACTGTTTGATTGGTTTGATTTAGGACAGTGCATATAGTGTGTGCTCTATGCTCTTTGTGAAAGAATATTGTCTCTCTTTCCTTAGTAGCTAGGATTTTCATTGCACAAAGAAGATAAAAAGACTGTTTATCATCTTAGATTGCATTTTAGGAATTGTACATCTACATCACGCGGTGAACCTGAAAGGAAAATTTCTTAAGCAAGATCAACTATAAAATAAATTTAATGAATCTAACAATGCTTTGGAACCTAACGCACAACATCTAGAAGTCTAGGCTAGAGACGTATTCCGGCGTTGTAAAGCCTGGTAACTGTTGTTCTCACTGTTGGTTGGGTGATTCCTCCACTTTGAGACGATAAGTGCCAGCACGGACTTGTGCTCCCATGTATTGTCGAGTATATTTTGGGAGACCACAATAGGCTTAATCCTTTATCCTTAGGAAGCCGTGTCTGCCGCCCTATCGATCGCAATGCAGTGAACACAGCATTCGGGAAGATTGACTGTCGTACCGTAAAAAGTATTCTGCAGTTTTGCAATTAGTTTGGTAATCCCTCTGCCTAGATTTCCAAAGCAGTCCCTTTCATTCCTTTTCAGACTCTGTTATCACAAAACCAGTACTAGGGGCTGCAACCAAGCCAAGTTTCATGTAACTGTTTCAGACCATACTTTAGATTAGGAATTAGCCTTCCTAATCAGAGAGGGCTCTCTCACAACTCTTGATAAAATCCTTCAAACACTAGATGGCTAACTCTTTATTCACTTATGAAAGCATAACTGGTTGGAAACACATCAAACTGGCTCTCATTGGGCTATGGAGTCTATAATATCAAGTAAACAAGGAAAACACAGTGACCTCATAGAAATCAAGGCTCTTAGCATTACATGTCAAACATATTTCACCAAAACATAGCTTGCTGTATACACAGGAAGTCAGAGCATATATTTATGAATTCTGAGTGATTGCATACAACAAAACCATAAAATAACATAAAGTACAACACATCATCACTACATTTGATCATGACAATCCTTCGAGAATCTTGAGAAGAGAATAACTCTGTTTTACTATTACTGTCAAAAAGGTCTTACAATGGCCCAAAACAATACTGTTTTTCTATAAAGTATCCAACCTTGTTTACATATCAGTCCTCTCTATATATAGGAAAACTAAAAATAACTACTAGAGACTCCTCAACAAGCATGAAGGGAGCTCGATTATCTAGCCTTAATTAACCCTACCTATTCTTAAACAAACTCATTAAAAACATTAGGTATTGTGAAGTAAATGCAGAGAGTCCTAATCATAGTGCAACTCTGACTTTATCTCTTCGTGTGTATTATTCTTCATTGGATCCTTGACAGCTGCACAAATTCGGTTATGGCTGAGGAACATTCATCGAACAAAACGCCTTGGATACGAACTCAGCTGGTGATTCATCAGTTGGTGAAGATATTGATCCTGATTTCATGGTCTCTGCCTCCCAACGGTGTTCACTTACCATAAAACATGTTCCCAGCTATCGAATGTTTTAAATGTCCACTCATAACATTATAGGCCTCATGATCCAGCTATTTTATGAACTTGAACAGGTGTCCGACTATAACTATAGTCATCTTTCCATAACCCTAATATCTCGGCCAAAAAGTAGCTTTAAAGAGATTCTAGGAAAACGCCGAAATGTTTCATCTTTCCTTCCCATGATTACAGCTGTCACATTTTAATGCTTTGGTAGCTTTGAATGGTCTTTAGCCCGCCTCAGAAGCATTCCTTTCCAAAATTTTCTGATCTCGGCATCAATTCCATAGTTTTTCACAACACAGTCATCTACAGCAGTTTCGTAGCGCGCTACGAAACTGCTGTAGGTATTCAAAACAAAGTAAATGCACTCTAAAACACCATCCACTTGTCTCATGACTTCTTCAACTGCTTAGTATATGTGTTAGAGGTCTGGAAAGACTACAAAATGACTGCACTCAAAATTTAACAAAATTTGATAAGCAATTTCCTCCTTGAATTAATGAGCTACGAAACTGTTGTTCTGCCTGAAAAATGGGTCTTGGGACAGAGCTCGTATCTTCTCACAGAAAACGTATTTGGCAAAACTAAGGGAGGTTTCTGTAAACCAATCCGTGTTTAACAAAAACCTCTTTTTGTTTTTTAAAACACTTCTCCAGCTGCCCAGAATCGATCCTTGAAGACGATGTATAAAACAGGAAATTAAAAACTGCATCTACAGCAGTTTCGTAGCGCAACCTTCCGTCACTCGTTTCTCCAAGCTCATAATCAATTTGAAAAAACGGAAAGAGGTTTTTGTACTATAGTATCTTATAAATGAAAACCTCTTTCACTTTTCAGAGATGAGGTTTTAACTGTTCAGAAACTCTTCTTGAAGTTGACGGCTTAAAACAGAGAAATATGCCTTATTTGCCATCATCATAAGTGCCTCCTTGAAAACACTGTCACTGCAGCAACTAAGAAACATCAGTGCTCTCACTAAAAAGCCTGATACAATCATCAGATGCTCCGCTAGAAATAAGACCGCTCCTTGACCAGTGAACTAAGAATATTGTTCGATCATGATATCCAGAAATGGTACGAAGATTTTTCCAGGGCCCACCGTTTCCACTTCTCTCCACTAGGTTTATGCTTGTATCCCAAACCATCAACGTTAAGTCATCGCTGCAGGAAACCATTCTATCTTTGGAAGAATTTAAAAGATACCGCCCACACTGTTGATGTATAATCACTGACAGAATTTCCCAATGTTTGCGTGCATGCCCAGTCATCACCATCTCCATCCTCTTTTAATATTTTGATGTTGTCGAAATTATAATCCACCATTTGATCATTTGCACCAGCTGTAATTACCTCACTTCATCACTTCGGTTCGAGATGTAAACAATGTTTGCACTGCACTCAAGGGTGTGCGGTCCTTCCCTTAGTTTCATAAACAGATATAATGTCCTGAACCATTCCAGCAACTTCCTCCAAAGAATGATTTAAATCCTTTACATCACCAAGGCTGTCTTCAAAGGAGTTTTGTCTAGCAGTCTTTTCATGTTTCACTGAACCAGGGGTGCCATTTGTTGAACTCACCTTAGCAAACTTCACATTGAACATCGAAAGAGTTCCTCTCCAAAATGTTGGTTCACGGTGTATAATGAGAGATGAAAGCCTACGAATGAGTCTTTCTCAACCGCTTTAAGAAACCATGATAATGCTTTTGCATGGTCACAGGGAACCACCTTCAAACCAAAATAGTAAAATACACCAACTTTATACATTACCACTGCATTCCCATTGGGCCTTTGCATCACTCTGCTCATCATCTAAATTTAGTATATGAATCTTCTATTGAAAACCCGAGCACATCCCCAATTTCGTAGCGCAGCCAGTGCAAAATCAGTGCTTTTGCTACGAAATTACTAAAATAGATGGCGCTGCGAAACTGCTAAAAGAATTCAGGCGCTGCGAAAACACCCGGTCTTTAAGCTAGACCAAAATTTTTGACAACAGCATTTTTAGTGATAACAGACTCCTTAACAGAAAAGGTCCATCTGAGCACTTGTCACTTCAGGCTCATTAAAAATCGAAGGCGACTAGAGTCATCTTTTGTTTTTTCTTGACTCTTTAAAATTGAAAAAACAAGTTGTGTCAAAGCGTCTAAAATTTATTTTAAACGGAATAATCGTCACCTTTCCTACGTTGGTCTTGGGTTGAGAGAATGGAGTCCACCAACCAAGGAGTTCCCCTTGGAGGAAATCCTAGTCCCTTCTCCTCTTGGGGAGATGTTGGTGCACCCCACATGGCCACATTGTCACTTCCAGGATTGACGATTGGCTTGCCCGTATGGCTTTTCTCAACCTCCGTCGTTCAGAGCACCGCGATTCCTGAACAATCAAGTCAGCAACTAGACAATTCCAGAGTTACCCCCCAACCCTCTACTTCGTCCAATTCTTCCTCTCCTCCTTCCTCTTCGCTTGATAGGGCTGATAAAGCCAAAAATCAAGTATCTGAGAAGAAGAAGGAAAAGAAGAAGAAAGAGAAGAAGAAGAAGGAGCCAAAGGCGAAAGGGGGCAACCAAGCATCGTCTAGCGAAAATCCACACACTGCACCGACCAGGCCTAAATCGCCATGTGTCATTTGCAAAGGAGACCACTATCATAGAGATTGTCCTTACATCCCTCGGATCTTAAGGGACTGGTCTCCTCGTTTGCACAACCCGGTGTCATCAACCTCTGATGATCATGTTGAAAATGCACCGTCGACTAGTGAAAGTGAAGCCCCTGGACAAAAAGGAAAGTGTAAATTTCCTTGTAAACTCTGTGAAGGCGATCACGCCGTCCACCGCTGTCCCTTCTTAGACGAGGCTAAAAGAGTTTTGGACGATCGTCCAGTTTCACCATTACGACTTCCTCCTGGATATAAGAAACTCTTGCCGAGTCCGTCGCTAGTTGAAAATCTGGCTGACCCGCCCAGGTGGTCGGCCGAAGCATCTATCATTGAAGATAAACCTTCTAAACCCATACCAAACGAAAGTCAAAAGGTCGAGGCGGCAGTTGACCCGGTCTTTCCTTCAGAGGTTCCATCTTCAGATGATACAGTCACCGAAGAGAATAAGGATGACACCGTCCAAATTCTTTTCGTAAACACAGACTCCGATGAACATGGGGGTAATTTACCCATTCCTTTACCGCAGGAAGGAAGTTCGTCAGAGTCGTACCCGGTCGTCTATTCGGGCCCACCTCCAAGCAACCTAGTAGTTTCCTTCGATTGGAATCAGTTAGGCAGACCCCGTTTACCGGCTAGTATACCATTCCGAATCATTGTTCAAATATATAGAATGGTTATGGCCGGTACCATCATAGATGAAGGGGCTTCTGTGAGTATCCTTTCCTTGACTGCTTGAAAAGCGCTTGGTTCACCATCGCTTTTGCCTGAGATAAGAAATCTAACAAGCTTTGACAAAGGAACCAGTCAACCGTTAGGGATCCTTCCCAATGCGCCCATAACATTGAGGGGGAAAACCGTTCATATGAATGTAATGGTAGTCCAAGGACCCCTAGATTATAATCTACTCCTTGGATGAGACTATATTTATTGCATGGGAGCCATTGTCTCATCACTCTTTAAAGTAATGTGTTTTCCGCACAAAGGAAGAGTGGTCAAGCTCGTAGACTAGCTTTCATTTCTCGGTTCACACATGGCAAATAGTCATATACCATCCCTAAATGGTCTTTTCACGCAAGGAATGTCTCATCGATCCCCAGTCCATCCTCCTGATGAGCATGAGTGATTTAGAGGACATGATTGAAACCCGGGGGGCATGCACCCTGGTCTACTTCGGCAGGGAAACTTCAGATATAGGGTAGGTTTCTGCGAGGGATATATGACTAGTCTGATGCTCCCATCCATGATTGGAAAAGGGGGTTGGACTGGAATAAGATTCCCTTGTCAAATTTATGTGGGTGGAGGCGTCTATGCCACTCGCCTTTGTCTATTTCGGTAGGCATCGCTAAAGAAGTGTTTAGTTTGAAGTCCAGATAAAACAAGCTTTGGTAACCAGAAAGAGGTAAACCTTTCCTGATAAATTAATGTCTTGTCGGTAGAATAGAAGGTGACCTTGAAACTCTATTTTATACCTGGGGGCATGCAAACCTTTTGGCGTGCAAGCGAAGAGTGACCATTTATTTTTGTAAATTTGTAGGTCCTCTAACCCTTTAAACTCGTAGGATTGGTCATTTCCTAACTTGCATAAAGAAAGGATGTGGGGCAAAGATTTGAAAAATTGTCGTTTTTATATATGAGACATCCTTATTATACGACTAGATATATCGAGAAGTTTTAATGCGGACTTCATGCTCGTTAAAAAATAAACATAAGCAATGAGAAAATGTTTCCCCCAGCGTTTAAGCTCAATAAAAAATGAACCAATTCTTGGTAAATAACCATCATGAATGTAGTACTTCAACCTTTAAAGCCTTGGTCGTGTTCCCATCATCACCTCCACTCTGTATTGGCCGATCATTCACCCCCATTTGATTGTTTACCCCTTTTGAGGAACAGCTGCGAAGAGTGATCTTATTAGCCATCCTTGTAACACTGCCGTGATTGGAAAATTCCAAACCTTACCTGGAATCAGCTGCTACCCAATTTTATCATTCGTTCCTCAAAGACGAGTCTCCTTTAAGCTCTTTTCAACTGACTCGTAAAATATGAAAAGATTGTTGAGCCATTGGCCTCTCCAGCTCGTTAAAAGGACCGGAAGTGCTATCCCTCCTTTAGATTTTAATCTTTTTGGACCTGAGGGATTATTACACAAAAAGATCAAGCGCTTGTTTTGTTCAGCTAGTTAAAAGTATCGAAAATTCATCCCTTCTGTATTGTTTTATACTTTTTCGGACTTAAGGGATTAGATGACAAAAAAGGATTTTTGGAGTTTCCTTTACGTCATTTTTCACACTCTCTAAAAATGAAAAGTACCGAGTTGTCTTTGTCTTTAAACTCATTAAAACCTAATAGCGACAAACTTGTCCATAGCAGACAAGAACAAGTTTCACTATCGCTAGGCTCGTTAAAACATAGCGATGGGTTTGCCCAAAGGGAAAATTATAGAACAAGCATATGTTATCCTCCTCAAGCTTGAAAAAAATAAAGAAGTACTGGTCAGCAATGACTGGGGAAAATTTGGGAAGAAAACTTGAAGAAACTTTGTTGGTAGCAAGTCGCTCTTGAACATGACACTTTCACTCCGCATCCAAGTCGGGTTGGGTTGTTTCATTCACCGGTCACATCACCATGGTCCCATCACGCCATCCACATTTTGGGTTAATGCTACCAATCCATCACGTCAGTGTCGCCGATATGTTCAAGAGAAGTCACTCAGAGAATTCACATGTGTCTCACCCGCTGCAATACATTCACGCTCCATTCTTTCATGACCGCCACCCTGAACCTTATATCACCAGATCGTTTTCAACTCCATTAAAATCATTTGCTCTGTTCCGTGTCATTGATGTGGGATTCATTAAGGCCCTCCTATGATGGATCGCTTCTTGTTGAAATCAGTTCATTATCCAAGAAGTCGATCTAGGAACACCCCTTTCAGTACTTTGAAGCTTGCATGCCTCAATGGCAAGTTTCTCACTTCCGGCGACAGGTTTACATCAATGGCCTTCGACCGAAAGATTTTGCGTGGTGTTCGATGCCAAGTCCTTTATTCACACCATGTGAATTGTACTGCAGTACCTTGAGGGTCATTATCATTATCGGTGATTCCTCTCGCGCCTGTTAACGGCTTACATCATTGGCTGGTAATCAGGCGATGTCTTTCCATGTTCGACTCTGGAACATCTCTCACATGGATCGACTTGTACTTTGAGTGAAGATCGAACGAGATTGAAGACCCTGGATCTAGTTTCATCCATCCAGGCTGCGATATATATTCAGGAAAATAAAGACATCGAATGTACATCATTGCTGCACAGATAATCATCCCATCAAAGGGATGATGGCTCTACCAGAATCATCAGTCTACACTCAAACGATTGTCTATCTTATGTACATGAAAATGAATTTATAAAGCTGAGCATGGGAATTCTCGCCTCAGCTAGATCATGACAATATTATGAAGATAATGTATTGTATTGTATCTTATTACAGGTCTCCTCCCAGCTTGAAAGAACTTCGGATCCTCATGATAAAGCATTTCACCCGACATCAAAAAAAATATTAACGACCTCATGTTTTAGGGGGCAACTGTTATAGAACTTTTTGGGCACTGCAACCCCAAGCATAAAATGTCCATAAACCAAGGGCTCCTAAGTCCCTAAAAGTGTTTTTCTAACCCCTAAAGGAACAAGGTCAACTGATTACAGCTTCTCCAAGAAGTTCTCCATGAAAAACTACTCAGAACCGGTCAAAACAGGATCATTTCACCTGCTCCATAGGCAAAGTGCGTTGCACCTCACCTAAGTACACTCTGTGGGTTCGTTGCATTTCAAAAAGCCCTTCTATGGGGTGTGATGGGTGAGAAGAGACAAATGGTAGTGTCAATCTGCGAGGTGGAGAGGCATGGAATCTTCCAGAAACTTCTCGTATGACACTTGCTTCTCTGAATTCAACCAAGGATGAGTAAGAGATCATCAATCTCCAAGTGGAAGCAAGAAATATCAGAGGGAAGACACTAATCAAATCACAAGCTGACTCATCTCCCTTACATATATCTATATATGGATCCCTCATCCCAGAGATCTAGAGGCTGGAATTTTGCATCTTGTAAGGAATTGTTGTTGGTTTCTTGAGGCAACATCATAGTGTTGGGTGATCTAAGCTTTGCATGAGGTGAAGAAGGGTTTACTTGCTGAAAGGATGATGCTGGGTCAGAACAACTGGTTGTAACTCTCTTGGATCTTTCTTGATTATCAATAAAGCTATTCAAGTTTTCCTCCATACTCTTGTGTAATCTATGTTTTGTGCATTTGTATGGTCAATTTATATCTGATCCTAGATTGTTTATGATAATAGATCCATGTTCTCGTATAGTGTTATGCTGCTTTGATTTTAAAGGTACTCTATGAAGCTGGGTATACAAGGAAGCGAGTAGCAAAGGACTATCAGAAGAGAGAGGAATCGAGCAAGGAAGCAAGTGCAAGACAGAGGTTGGTCTCTTTTATTCTTCTCTCATCTATCTTTCATAAAGGAAAACGAAAGTAGTTTTACTTTGTTTGTTTCTAAGGTAGCTACCACACCTTAGTGGGATTAGTAGTTCTGTATAGACACTTTTCCCCATAACAGTAACTCCTTTTAAATTGACTGACAACACAAAGCTGTTTATGTGTTCATCTGCCTGAACACCTGCATCTGGATTGAATTTTGGCAACCATTTCTCGGGATGAGCTGGCAATGGGTTCAAAGGTGCAGGCATTGTGACTGCACCAGGATTGTTGCATGGGTTCTATGCCATTATTGAGCTAATAATGGATGATAGCACAGATGAAGTTCCAGATGGTTGGGAAGGAGCGGATATTGAAGTTCTAGATGGTTGAAAAGCAGATGTTGAAGTTCTAGTACCCTGTTGAATGACAATCTGGAGTGGGGGAGTGGATGGTTGAATTTGCAATGGAGAAGATGAAATGGATGATGATGATGAGAAAGTTTCACTATCAAACCCTTCAGTTGTCTTTCTTGCTCTTTTTTTTTAGGCAAATCTAATTCAGTAGGTTAATTACCAAGCTTTTCACTCTAAAGTCTGGTGAGGAGATGAGAAGGAATGAATTGCGAAGTCACACTGCCTTGAGATAACTCATATTTCTATGGTGATATTGAGAATCCTTGAAGTTTATGAATTACTATACTTCAGGAGATTATAGAGTTGATTTATCTGAGATGTTTTGGGGTTGAGCAATAGTTGTTGTTTCCTCAACTTCTCGCTTAAAACTGAAGTTTTAGCATGCGAGAGAGAAGTCGGAGGTGAGGTGGACGAAGATTTACTCTCAGAATGGATTATAGATTTGGATTTTCTAACCATTCATAGTTCATTCCCTCATTCTAGTGCCAAAAATGTTGATTCCTCGAAAATCGTTGCATCAACATCGGGGAAAACTACTCAGTCTAGACCTTAATGCAGCTCCTTTTCTGTTTGGTGTGGTGGCTCCGACTGGAGATAATGGGACCAGTTTCCCAATGATTTATAAGTGGGATGGATAAGTGATCGATTTTTTAATATCTAATGGGAATGATGGATGATCTGTTCTAAAATGCATCAATATAAAGTAACTAATCTATCCTGGGAAGTCTTTCTCGTAGTGCAATTTTTTATGGTTCTTATTGACAAGTAGGCATATAGATGACTCTACTCATAAACAAAAATATTCATTCATATGATAATTACTTTGTTCAAGTAGTTGAACAAAACAATAATTAAAACATTATCACACTAATCTTTATATATTACTGACACACATATATATGAAAGATAACAACTCTTAAACATTCAATAGTGATAAATTAAAGAATTGATGTAAGAGCATATATATATATATATATATATATATATATATATATATATAGATATATATATATATATATATATATATATATATATATATATATATATATATATTGATTCACATAAAAGAATCAAGCAAAAACACAGATAGTAGTACCGTATGCATTTGAGTCTCCTCTGATATGAATCGCATTAAGATCCTACCTTTTAACTTGGAAATACTTTCACAAGAAGCAATAGTGCATATCACATAAAAGAATTCTTCATCAAAACTTAGAATTCAGGTCCAGTTTTTATCAAAATAAATATATCGAAAGCACAGTAGTGTAACTTCCGATACAAGTCTTGATACAAAAATTTTAGGACCCTTTCTAAATACATGAAAGGGTCTATAAATACTACTTAAACTAAAAAACTATGAAATAAATATGTTATGCGTTGGTATAACCAAATCACCAAAAATCTGAAAATCATCTGGAAATAGTGTTATCGGGAAATCTAGTGTCTATGTAGAGCTGTTAGTCCCACTAAGGCTGGTAGCTACCTTAGAAACAAACAAACTAAAACTATTTTCGTTTTCCTTTATGAGAAATAGATAAGAATGGAATAAAGGAGACCAACCTCTGTCTTGCGCTTGGTTCCTTGCTTGATTCCTCTCCCTTCTGATAGATCTTTTCCACTCGCTTCTTCGTCTACCCAGCTTCAAAGAGCACTTGTAGAATCAAAGCATCATAACACTATCCAAGAACATAGATCTATTATCATAAACAATATAGGACCAGATATATATTGACCACACAAATGCATATATCATCAATCATACAAGAATGTGGAAGAAAATTTGAATAGCTTTATTGATAATCAACAAATAGCAAAGAGGATTACAACCAATTGTTCTGACCCAGCAGCATCCTCTCAACAAGAAAACCCTTCTTCACCTCATGAAAAGCTTAGGTCACCCAACACTATGATATCACACCAAGAAACCAGCAGCACTTCCTTACAAGATACAAAATTCCAGCCTCTGGATCTCTAGGATGAAGGATCCATATATAGATGTTTGCAAGGAGGGTGAGTCAGCTTTTGAGATTTGATTAGTGTCCTCTCTCTGATAGTTCTTGATTCCACTTGGAGATTGATGATCTCTTACTCATCCCTGGGCGAATGCAGAGAGGCAAGTGTCACAGGAGAAGTTTCTAGAAGATTCCATGATCCTCCACCTTGCATATTGACCCTACCATTTGTCCACTCTCGCCCATCTCACCCCATAGAAGGGCTTTTCAAGATGCATCGCACCTCCTGTGTGTATTTAGGTGGGATGCAGCACTATTTGACCATGGAGCAGGTGAGATGGTCCAGTTTTGACCAGTTCTGAGCAGTTTTTCATGGAGAACTTCTGGGAGAAGATGTAATCAGTTGACCTTGTTCTTTTAGAGGTTGGAACAACACTTTTAGGGACTTAAGAGCCCTTGGTTTATGGAAATTTATGATTGGGGTTGCAGTTCCCAAAAATATCTATAACAGTTGCCCCCTAAAGCATGAGGTCGTTAATATGTTGATGTCGGGTGAAATGCTTTATCATGAGGATCTGAAGTTCTTTCAAGCTGGAAGGTGACCTGTAATAAGATACAATACAATACATTATCTTCATAATATTTTCATGATCTATCTGAGGCGGGCATTCCCATGCTCAGCTTTATAAATCCATTTTCATGTACATAAGACAAACAATCGTTTGAGTGTAGACTGATGATTCTGGTAGAGCCATCATCCCTTAGGTTGGATGATTATCTGTGCAGTAATGATGTACATTTGATGTCTTTATTTTCCTGAATATATATCACAGCCCAGATGGATAAAACTAGATCCGGGGTCTTCAATCTCGTTCGATCTTCACTCAAAGTAAAATTCGATCCATGTGAGAGATGTTCTGGAGTCGAACATGGAAAGACATCGCCTAATTACCAGCCAATGATGTAAGGTGTTAACAGGCGTGAGAGGAATCACCGATAATGATGATGACCCTCAAGGTACTACAGTACAATTCACGTGGTGTGAATAAGGTACTTGGTGTCGAACACCACACAAAATCTTTCGATCGAAGGCCATTGATGTAAACCTATCGCCGGAAGTGAGAAACTTTCCATTGAGGCATGTAAGCTTCAAAGTACTGAAAGGGTTGTTCCTAGATCGACTTCTTGGATAATGATTTGATGTCGACAAGAAGCGATCCATCATAGGAGGACCTTAGTGAATCCCACATCAATGACACAAAATGGAGCAAATGATTTTAATGGAGGTGAAAATGATCTGGTGATATAAGGTTTAGGGTGGCGGTCTTGAAAGAATGGAGCGTAAATGTATTGCAGTGGGTGAGACACAGGTGAATTCTCTGAGCAACTTCTCTTGAACATATCGGCGACACTGACATGATGGATCGGTAGCATTAACCCCAAATATGGATGGTGTGACGGAACCATGGTGATGTGACCAGTGAATGGAACAACCCAACTTGACTCAGATGCGGAGTGAAAGTGTCATGTTCAAGAGCGACTTGCTACCGATAAAGTTTCTTCAAGTTTTCTTCCCAATTTTTCCCGAGTCATTGCTGACCAGTACCTCTTTATTTTTGTCAAGCTTGAGGAGGATAACATATGCTTGTTCTATAATTTTCCCTTCGGGCAAACCCATCACTATGTTTTAACGAGCCTAGCGATAGTGAAACTCGTTCTTGTCTGTATGGACAAGTTTGTCGCTATTCGGTTTTTAACGAGTTTAAGGACAAGGATAACTCAGTCCTTTTCAATTTTAGAGAGTCTGAAAAAGGGACGTAAAGAAAACTCCAATAATCCTTTTTCGTCACATAATCCCTTGAGTCCAAAAAAGTATAAAACAATACAAAAGGGATGAATTTTCGGTACTTTTAACGAGCTGAACAAAACAAGCGCTCGATCTTTTTGTGTAATAAACCCTCAAGTCCAAAAAGATTAAAATCTAAAGGAGGGATAGCACTCCCGGTCCCTTTAACGAGCTGGAGAGGCCAATTGGTCGGCAATCTTCTCATATTTTATGAGTCAGTTGAAAAGAGCTTAAAGGAGACTCGTTTTTTGAGGAACGAGTGATAAATTTAGGTAGCAGCTGATTCCAGGTAAGGTTTGGAATTTTCCAATCACGGCAGTGTCATAAGGATGGCTAACAGGATCACTCTTCACAGCTATTCCTCAAAAAGGGTAAACAATCAAATGGAGGTGAATGATCGGCCAATACAGAGTGGAGGTGATGATGAGAACATGGCCAAGGCTTCAAAGGTTGGTGATAATACATTCACGAAGGTTAATTACCGGAAATTGGTTCATTTTTTAATGAGATTAAACTCTGGGGGAACATTTGCTCAATTCTTATGTTTATTTTTTAACGAGCTTGAATTCCGTGTTAAAACTGCTCGATCCAGTCGTATAATAAGGATGTTTCATATGAAAACGGCATTTTTTCAAAGCTTTTCCCCGCATCCTTTCTTTATGCAAGTTAGGAAACGACCAATCCTAGGAGTTTAAAGGGTTAGAGGACCTATAAATTTAAAAACTAAATGGTCGCTCTTCGCTTGCATGCCAAAATTTTTGCATGCCCCCAGGTATAGTGAAGCAGAGTTTCGAGGTTACCCCTCAATTTGCAAACAAAACATTTGTTTTATCGGGAAAGGCCTACCTTTTCTAGGTTACCCTTCAATTTGCAGACAAAACATTTGTTCTATCAGGAAAGGCCTACCTTCTAACAGAGGTATCTTATTCTGGTCTAATCCCATTTTCCAAAATGGACGGGTGTGTCAGCCAGTCATATATCCTCCATGGAAACCTACCCTATACCCAAGGTTTTCTTGTCGAAACAGGCCAGGGTGCATTCCCCCTGGGTTTCAGTCATATCCTCTGAATCACTCGCGCTCATCAGGAGGACGGACTGGGGATTGATGAGACATTCCTTGCGTGAAAATACCATTTAGGGTTGGTGTATGACTATTTTCTATGTGTGAACTGGGGAATAAAAGCTGGTCTACAAGCTTGACCACTCTCCCTTCATGCGGAAAACACATTACTCTAAAGAGTGAGTTGACAATGGCTCCCATGCAATAAATATAGTCTCGTCCAAGGAGTAGATTATAATCCATGGGTCCTTGGACTACCATTATGTTCATGTGAACAGTTTTCCTTCTCAATGTTATTGGCACATTGGGAAGGATCCCTAACGGTCGACTAGGTCCTTTGTCAAAGCCTATTAGATTTGTCAAAGCCCCTTCATCTATGATGGTACCGGCCATGACCATTCTGTATATTTGAGCAATGATTCGAAATGGTACACTAGCCGGTAAGCGGGGTTTGCCTAGTAGATTCCAACCGAAGGAAACAACTAGGTTGCTTGGAGGTGGGACTGAATAGACGGCTGGATACGACTCTGACGAACTTCCTTCCTGTGGTAAAGGAACGGGTAGACTGCCCCCATGTTCATCGGAGTCTGTGCTTACGAAGAGAATTTGGACGGTGTCATTCTTGTTCTCTTCAGTGACTGTATCATCTGAAGATGGATCCTCTGAAGGCAAGACCGGGTCAACTGCGGCCTCGACCTTTTGACTTTCGTCTGGTGTGGATTCAAATGGTTTATCTTCAATGATAGATGCTTCAGCCGACCACAAGGGCGTGTCAGCCGGATTTTCAACTAGTGACGGACTCGGCAAGAGCTTCTTATATCCAGGAGGAAGTCGTAACGATGAAACCGGACGGTTGTCCAAAACTCTTTTAGCCTCATCTAATAAGGGACAACGGTGGACAGCGTGATCACCTTCACGCAGTTTATAAGGAAATCTACATCTTCCTTTTTGTCCAAGGGCTTCACTTTCACTAGTTGACAGTGTACTTTCAACATGACCATCAGAGGTTGATGACACCGGATTGTGCAAACGAGGAGACCAGTCCCTTAAGATCCGAGGGATGCAAGGACAATCTCGATGATAGTGGTCTCCTTTGCAAATTACACGTGGAAATTTAGGCCTGGATGGTGCAGTGTGTGGATTTTCGCTAGACGATGCCTAGTCGCCCCTTTTCGCCTTTGGATCCTTCTTCTTCTTCTCTTTCTTCTTCTTCTCAGTTACTTGATTTTTGGCTTTACCAGCTTCATCAAGCGAAGAGGAAGGAGGAGAGGAATAATTGGACAAAGTAGAGGGTCGGGGGATAACTTTGGTATCGTTTAGTTGTTGACTTGATTGTTCAGGAATCATGGTGTTCTGAACGATAGAGGTTGAGAAGAGCCATACGGGCAAGCCGATTGTCAATCCTGGAAGCGACAATGTGGCCATATGGGGCGCACCAACATCTCCCCAAGAGGAGAAGGGACTAGGATTTCCCCCAAGGGGAACTCCTTGGTTGGTGGGCTCCATTTTTCTCAACCTAAGACCAATGTAGGAAAGGTGATATTTATTCCGATTAAAATAAATTTTAGATGCTTTGACACAACTTGTTTTTTCAATTTTTAAGAGTCGAGAAAAAACAAAAGATGACTCTAGTCGCCTTCGATTTTTAATGAGCCTGAAGTGACAAGTGCTCAAATGGACCTTTTCCTTTAAGGAGTCTAAAAAGGAACGAAAAAGACGGCTCTGGAAATCTAGACAGAGGGATTACTAAACCAATCGCAAAACTGCAGAATACTTTTTACGGTACGGCAGTCAATCTTCCCGAATGTTGTGTTCAGTGCATTGCGATCGATAGGGCAGAAGACACGGCTTCCTATGGATAAAGGATAAAGCCTATTGTGGTCTCCCAATATATACTCGATGGTACGTGGGAGCACAAGTCCGTACTAGCACTTATCGTCTCAAAGTGGAGGAATCACCCAACCATCAATGAAAACAACAGTTACCAGGCTTTACGACGCCGGAATACGTCTCTAGCCTAGACTTCTAAATGTTGTGCGTTAGGTTCCAAAGCATTTTTAGATTCACTAAATTTATTTTACAGTTGATCTTGCTTAAGAAATTTTCCTTTAGGGTTCACCGCGTGATGTATATGTACAATTCCTAAAATGAAATCTAAGATGATAAACAGTCGTTTAATCTTCTTTTTGCAATTAAAATCCTAGCTACTAAGGAAAGAGAGATGATATTCTTTCAACATAGAGCAGAGAGCACACACTATATGCACTGTCCTAAATCAAACCAACAAACACTCTAAATGCAAATGCACGTGCATGTATTTGTTTTTAGCCTTATTAATGTGTGAATGATAAAAAGAAAGCTAAGCGCAAATCTGAATTATTTTTCAAAGCGACATTACTAGCAAGTTTCTTTTCAAGACAAAATGAGGACAATGACGACACTTTGCGATTTGGAATTGAAAACTTGCTTTCGACACTTGAAAAACTATTAATTCAAATAAAATACAAGAGTAACAGTGTAATCGACTATCAAGAACAATCGGATTCTCTTCTATGACTAAAAACGACACTTGCGACACTTTCAAATCAGGAAACGACAATTCAATTACGCTACTTCTTTGTAAAAGAGAACTGAAAATGGCTCAAAATACATAAAAACATTTACAGTTATTTGCACAATGGAGGCGGAATAATGGCAAGGAAGGGGATTTCAACAGAGGTGTACTGACTACAGGCAGCAAAAATCTTGAATAGAGCTGAAAATAGTGAACACAGAAACCAAAATCTAGGAGCAGGAAAGGCCTTGTCTGATCAGTGCACCTGTAACACAGTGAAAAAGAGATGCAGTGCACCTACTACACTCGGGAAGTGCGATGCATCCAGAATTCACAGAAGAGACAGTGCGATGGACCAAGGACGAGACTTTAACTGGGTTCTGGGTCATAGTTTGCAGCTCAGTTCAGGGATTTAGGCCGAGCAAGTGGTAATCAGTAAACCAATCACAGGGGTAGATCTAAAGAGGTTACTAGAGCCACCACAAGGGCAATTAGAGAGCTTGTAAATCAATTGTTCAGTTCATAAACAAAACCCGGAGATAGACTGAAGTAGCATTGATCTACTTTGCACTTTCATAGAAAATGCAGTTCGAAGGCTAGCTGGCTTAACTTCAGGCTCCGTCTGTAAGTTTATAAAGTAAACAAATGTAGACAAACAAACAATCTATTCGCTCCCCAGTGGAGTCTCCATTTCGTTATCGGGAAATCTAGTGTCTATGCAGAGCTGCTAGTCCCACTAAGGCTGGTAGCTACCTTAGAAACAAACAAACTAAAACTACTTTCGTTTTCCTTTATGAGAAATAGATGAGAAGGGAATAAAGGAGACCAACCTCTATCTTGTGCTTGGTTCCTTGCTTGATTCCTCTCCCTTCTGATAGATCTTTGCCACTCGCTTCTTCGTCTACCCAGCTTCAAAGAGCACCTGTAGAATCAAAGCAGCATAACACTATCCAAGAACATAGATCTATTATCATAAACAATATAGGACCAGATATATATTGACCACACAAATGCATATATCATCAATCATACAAGAATGTGGAGGAAAACTTGAATAGCTTTATTGATAATCAAGAAATAGCAAAGAGGATTACAACCAATTGTTCTGACCCAGCATCATCCTCTCAGCAAGAAATCCCTTCTTCACCTCATGAAAAGCTTAGATCACCCAACACTATGATATTTCACCAAGAAACCAGCAGCACTTCCTTACAAGATACAAAATTCCAGCCTCTGGATCTCTGGGATGAGGGATCCATATATAGATGTTTGCAAGGGGGTGAGTCAGCTTTTGAGATTTGATTAGTGTCCTCTCTCTGATAGTTCTTGATTCCACTTGGAGATTGATGATCTCTTACTTATCCCTGGGCGAATGCAGAGAGGCAAGTGTCACAGGAGAAGTTTCTAGAAGATTCCATGATCCTCCACCTTGCAGATTGACCCTGCCATTTTTCCAATCTCGTCCATCGCACCCAATAGAATGGATTTTCAAGATGCATCGCACCTCCTGTGTGTATTTAGGTGGGATTCAGCGCACTTTGACCATGGAGCAGGTGAGATGGTCCAGTTTTGACCAGTTCTGAGCAGTTTTTCATGGAGAACTTTTGGGAGAAGATGTAATCAGTTGACCTTGTTCTTTTAGAGGTTGGAACAACACTTTTAGGGACTTAAGAGCCCTTGGTTTATGGACATTTATGATTGGGGTTGCAGTGCCAAAAAATGTCTATAACAAATAGGCATACTGCAGTCGGTCAAAAATGGTTCACTGTATTGGTTGATCATCTTGTGATTGGAGCTTACAAATGGCGAGCATCGGCTGAAGTTCTAGTGGATTACTCATATGTGAGTGTAATTGAGCAGTGTATGTAGCATCATTAAGTTCGGGAATCATATGGCCAACTGCATCGGTGAGGCATTTTATTGCTATGTGCTAACTATATGGTTTGACAAGGAAAAACCAAAAGGTTTCCCATGTTAAACATTGAATACCTGTGATCAATCTTTCCCTCTACTCCAGCTCCTTTTTCCACATCTGTTCTAATGCTTTTACTGGTGGAAGTTTTCCTGGAGAACACTCTATTATTAAATTTGATAAATAAAGACTATTATTAATCAATTCAACCAGGTTTTTTATTGTCGATCTGCATCTTTATGTTTCTCTTTCAGCCTTCATTTGCTGAGATTACCATTCAGTGAATAGAATTTCTTTATGCAATTCTAGAATTTGTGGTAGATTAGCAGCTTTTCCCTCTTTAGATTCCTGCCAGGAGAGAAAATTTGTTAATCTTTCATCTGCTTTTTCCAAGTCCAGTCTTGCATCTACTAATTTTTCAACCATGGATGATGAAATTTCACACAGAGGAAGAACCAGGGAGATATTATGGCATAATAGGCTAAACTAATTAGACAATGCCCTAGTAATTTATAGAGCCTCCGATCTGAATTCTCCCACTTGGGGATATTCCTTGAATCTTTCTATCTGAACTGTTAGTTAAGTGATCTGTTCTTCCTTCGATTTACTCAGTTGTTCATTTAATGATTGCAACTTACTCAATGCTTGGGATAATTCCTGTTGCTTATGAATTACTTGCTCATCAATCCTTTGCTTTTCTTTGAGCAATTGCTCATTCAACTGGCTATTTAGCTGCTAATTGTTGTTCCAGCTGTTCTATCTTCTGTTGTTTCTCCTGTGCCTGTGCTTCTAGCAAACTGATTGCTTGGTCTTTTTCTTTTAGCAAATTACTGACCTCCGATGCTTTATCCATTGTGGCCGTTGTGTATGCTCCAGCATACTGAGAAAGTTTGGTGAGATCTTCAAAAGGATTAACTTCCTCTCTCCATACCACATTTGTTATCTCCATTTGTGAAGTCAAAAGAGGAGATTGATCAATTTTCCTCTTTTTCCTTTGTCTTTTGATTACAGCCCTATGCTTAGGGCTATAGAAGACATCTAATGGTGGTATCTCTTCTATGTGTAAAACAATTTCATCGGAGGGATTTTCAGGGATTATTTCTATATCCTTATGGATCATGGGCGGGCCGCTTTTTCCTTCATTCAGAACTTTGTTGATTACTGATTTTTTAGTAGTGGTCACCTTAGGTGTGTTGAATCCTTGAATGCTCTTAGTATTACTAATGTTGGAATCAAATTGTTGCTATTCCTTGATTAGTTTAGGATCAACATAAATGCTTGAATCGAGGGGTCCGCTACTTGTTTCTTGTCTCTGCTCTTGTTCTGGCAACTTTTCTTTGTCTGGAATCTTCTCCACTACAAGAGTATTATCGGAAGCTTTCTATTCACTTTGACTCTGTGGCTAAAATGTTGGAGTTGTATCTAATAGATCCAAAGGCAGAGTTTGTAACCTCTGGGCTCTGAGCCTATTGAATTTTTCTAACTTTTCTTCTCCAAATTTAATACAAGTCAATCCTTTAACCCGATAAAATATTTCAGCTGAAGCAAATAAATCATCAAATTCATCTTCTTCATGATCAAATCTGGTAAGTTTAGCTTGAGAGGTAACGTTATAGGCAACTTTCCTTGGGTCAAATTGCCTATTTGGAATGGTTGCAAGATTTAGCATCTGAATCTTCTCTGCATGTTTATAATCATGTAAGGTAAAAATGCCACACCGTAGGGGGAATGTAGGCCACATATGTTTCATGGAATCCCTCAAGGTTTTTGACGTTCCTTCAACTGTTATCTGATATGCCAACTCTCAGGCTAACAGTTTGTCAGAAACATATAGAGGAAGAACATGGGGTTTGCTAAGACTACCAAAAAGCCTTACATAAGTGAATTTTTTCTCTCCAAACCAGCTACCCACTACTGTTAGGTCAATTACTGCTTCTTGAGATATCCTAGGGGCAGGCTTATTGAAGATAGAATAATATACAGGTAGGACAAAACTATTGCAAATTTTGTACAAGTGATTCTTATAGTGGGTCTTCCATAATTGTTTGTGATAAATATGAATAGAATTAGGATCTTGGGAAGTCCACTTCCATCCGAGTACGGGATATTCAGAATTAAAACAAATAATATCAAGAATATATGCACTGTAGTAAAAAGGAGGAATGATCCAGGAAGTTGTATACGCTTTCCTTCTGTATTCTAGTATTTCAGTGGCTATTCTATCAAATAAAATATTTGCCCAATCCATAACATAACCATGAATCGCAGCTTCCATTAACAGGATAATATCTATAGTAAATCTTGTGAAATCATGTTGTCCCCATAGTCTACACATCATAGTGCCAGCATAGCAATAAGGAGAAGCTAATGAGTCAATAGAATACTTACTGTTGTGGGGAAAAGTACCCGATGCGGATGACCCTATCCCTACTCTAAAGGTGACAGTCTTTAGCAACAACTGAAAGTAAAGCTTTGATATTTTCCTTTATGAAAGTACAGAGAGAAGGAGGAAAAGATTAACCAACCTGGTGTCTTTCGCTTAGTCGATCCTTGTCCTCTCTCTTTGTCTCTTGTTCCCAGCTCTTTTCTCTCTTTGCCGGTCCAGCTACACACAGATCCTGCACAAAACAAGAGAGGAAACTACAAGATACAAGTACTCATAACTGATGCATGGATTAGAGTGAATCAAATATACATGTAAATACAATACATCAATGCAATACAAGTATATAGGAGAACATGAAAAACTTTATTGATGGAAGTAACAGGGTTCTGAGAAGGTTACAACCAATGATGGCTCCAATCCAGCAGCACCTCCCCAGCAGCAAGAACTCTCCTCTTCACCTCTAGTAAAACAATCACCCAATAGCTCTAACTGTAAACCAACAGCACCTCCTTGCTTTACACAAAATTCCAGCCCCCTTAGACCTCATAGAAGAGCTCTATATATAGGAGAGAAGAAGAGAGGATGAGTCAGCTTGAGGCTGGCATAGAGCTGACTAGTGTCCTCTCCCTCTTCAGTTAATCTTCAGTTCTTGAGTCCACTTGGAGATCCTTGCTTACACATGGTGATCAAGTACCTCTTACTCATCACAGGGCGAATCTCATGAACCAAGTGTCAGTTTGGAAGCTTCCTGGGCAGTTGACACCTTGCAGGATGACTGTGCCACTTGGCCAATCTCGCCCAGCGCAGGTAGCCTTCATTAATTTTGACTTCCAGCGCAGGTACAAGGAGGGACAGTTGCATTCCAGCGCAGAAGCTCAGTGGAGCAGCTGACATGATCCAAAATAAGCCTGTTTTGAAGTGTTTTCAGGTGGAGAACTGATTGGAAGTGCTGTTGTTTGATGACCTTGTTCTTTTAGGGGTAAGAACAACATGTTTAGGGACTGAGGATCCCTGTAATTATCGACATTTCATGCTCCATGCTGCGAGGCACAAAAATGTCTATAACAGTTGCCCCCTAAAGTATGAGGCCGTTTATCGGGTGAAATGATTTATCTAGAGGGTCCGAAGTTCGTTCCAGTGCTGAGGAGGCGCCCTGTAATACAATACAATACAATACATTATTTTTCATTCTATTTTCATGATCTAGCTGAGGCGGGCATTCCCATGCTCAGCTTTTATAAATGCATTTTGGTACATATGACAGACGATCGTCTGAAGGTAGACTGATAATTTTCTGCTGAAATTATCATCCTTTGAATAGGATGATCGTCTGTTGCAATGATGTACATGGCAAATGCTTTTATATTTCCTGAATATATATCGCAGCCCAGATGGATGAAACTAGATCCGGGGTCTTCAAACTCGTTCGATCTTCACTCTAAGTACAAGTCGATCCATGTGAGAATTGCGCTGAAGTCGAACATGGAAAGACATCGCTTGATTACCGGTCAATAATGAAAACCGTTAACAAGCGCGAGAGGAATCACCAATAATGACGATGACCCTCAAGGTACTGCAGTACAATTCACGTGGCGTGAATAAAGGACTTGGCGTCGAACGCCACGCAAAATATTCTGGTTGAAGGTCATTGATGTATACCTGTCGCCGGAAGTGAGAAACTTGCCATTGAGGCATGCAAGCTTCAAAGTACTGATGGGGGTGTTCCTAGATTAACTTCTTGGATAATGAGCTGAAGTCGACAAGAAGCGATCCATCAAAGGAGGGCCTTAATGAATCCCACATCAATGACACGGAACGGAGCTAATGACTTTAGTGGAGGTGAAAACAAACTGTGACATATGATTCAGGGTGGCGATCATGAATGGATGAAGGATAGTGTATGGTAGTGGATGGGACACGGTTGACACTTTCAGAATGACCCCTCTTGAACATATAACGACACTGATGCGATGGATCGGTAGCATTACCCCAAATGTGGACGGTTTGGCGAGGACCATGGTGACGAGACCGGTGAATGAAACAACCCAACCCGATGGTACGGAGGAAAAGTGTCATGTTCAAGAGTGACTTGCTACCATTAAACTTTGATGTTCTCCCAATTTTTCCCCAGTCATTTCTGACCAGTACCTCTTTATTTTTGTCAAGCTTGAGGAGGATAACATATGCTTGTTCTATAACCTGCCCTTCGGGCAAGCCCATCGCTATGATTTAACGAGCCTAGCGATAGGGAAACTCGTTCTCGTCTAAAGACAAGTTTGTCGCTATTTAATCATTTTAACGAGTCTAACGACAAGGAAAACTCGGTCCTTTTCATTTTTAGAGAGTCTGAAAAGGTACAGAAAGTTAACTCCATAATTCCTTTTTCGTCAGCTAATCCCTTAAGTCCGAAAAAGTATAAAACAATACAGAAGGGATGGTTGTTCGGTACTTTTAATGAGCCGAACAAGACAAGCGCTCGATCCTTTTGTGCAATAATCCCTCAGGTCCAAAAAGATTAAAATTTAGAGGAGGGATAGCGTTCCGGTCATTTAACAAGCTGGAAGGCCAAAACTCGGCAAACTTTTCATATTTTACGAGTCAGTGAAAAGAGCTCAAAGAAGACTCGTCTTTTGAGGAACGAGTGATAAATAGGGATAGCAGCAGATTCCAGGTACAGGTTGGAATTTTCCAATCACGGCAGTGTCACAAGGATGGCTAGATGAAATCACTCTTCGCAGCTGTTTCTCAAAAGAGGTAAACACACAAATGGAAGTGAATGATCGGCCAAATGAACAGTGGAGGTGATGGATGAAAACACGATCAAGGTTCTTATGGCTGATGAATTTACGATCTCAAAAGGTTATTTATCGGTTCATTTTTTCCATGAGCTTGAACTCTGGGGGAAACTTTTGCTCACACTTTTCTATTTTTTAACGAGCATAAATTCAGTCATAAAACTGCTCGAACTTTGCGTTAATTTTTTAACGAGCATGAACTATATGCTAAAACTGCTCGATATACCAGTCATAAAAAGAACGCCTCCCGTAAGGACCAATTTTTATAGAGCTTATGCCTTACCACAGCTATGCTCACTTTTGGCAAATTTTACTTTTGCCCCACAGGCTTCTTTCATGCAAGTTTGGAAACGGCTAATCTTAAAACCAGATAAATAACCGCCCCTAGCTTGTACTCCAGAAGGTTTGCATGCCCCCAGGTATAGGATAGAATTTCGAGGCTGCCCCTCCTCTCCCCTACCTCTGCTTTTCTTTGGGTGTTCACAGTTACTTGTCATCTTGCCAATCTAATGTTAACGATACTTGTCTTCTCGTTATTTTAAGGGGTCTTACGCAGTACTCAGGCTTCCCGTCGGCCCACTTTTAACAAACAGCTATTTGTGACAATGGAAGAACACTACTCAAAGATAAAACATTGGTATTATTGAGGGAGGCTTGCCTCTTTCTTATTATTCCAAAGACGGTTCGATTTGCTGCCGCAAATCAATCTCTTTCTTTGGCGGTGTCTATCATTGGGTTGTCCAAAGATGGTTACCTTCTGTCAAAACAATATAGTCCCCTTCCTTGTAGGCTGCCCCTGCTTATCCTTCAAAACATATGTTTCGATGGGCGAGGCTTGAATTCAAGGATGTTTACTATCTGTTGCAATAAGGAAATTCCCACTTGGGCATTGCCCACTTTTTAGACAAAGGTGAATGACTCTTTGGTCAAACACATAACTTTAACAAAAGATTATTATTCCAGAACAACCCCACTTCCTACGGACGGGGTACGGACTAGTCATATTCTTCTGCGGAAATTCTTCCTTATACCCGGGGTTTCTTCTGCCCGAAGCAGACCAGGGTGCATGCCCCCTGGGTTCGGCGGAGGCGTATCTTGAGTGAACAGACCATTTAGGATTGGTATTTGACTATTTACGATGCAAGATCCCGGAAACGAAAGTTGGTCTACGAGCTTGACCATCCTTCCTTCGTGTGGAAAACACATTACTCTAAAGAGTGAGGAGACTATCGCTCCCATGCAATAAATATAGTCGCGTCCAAGGAGTAGGTTATAATCCAAGGGTCCTTGGACAACCAACACGTTCATCCTGACGGTCTTCCCTTTCAATGTAACAGGTACATCGGGGAGGATCCCTAATGGTCGACTGGTTCCTTTATCAAAACCTGAGAGATTCCTCAACTCAGGTAAAAGCGCTGGGGAACCCAGTGCTTTCCAAGCAATAGAGGAAAGGATACTCACAGACGCCCCTTCATCAATGATAGTACCAGCCATAATCATTCTATAGATCTGAACAATGATTCTGAATGGTATACTGGCTGGTAACCGGGGTCTGCCTAGTTGATTCCAATCAAAGGATACAACCAGGTTGCTTGGTGGTGGGACCGAATATACGGCCGGATATGACTCTGATGATGTTCCTTCCTGCGATAAAGGAATGGGCGCATTGCCCTGATGCTCATCGGAGTCGGTGCTGATGAAAAGAACCTGGATGGTGTCATCCTTATTCTCTTCAGTGAGGGTGTCGCATGAAGATGACTCTTCGGCGACGGTGTCATTTGAAGACGGGTCTTCAATGACGGAGTCATTGGACGATAGAACCTCTGAAGGAAGAACCGGGCCAACTGCCGTTTCGACCTTTAGACTTTCGTCTGGTCTAGATTCAATAGGTTCATTCTCAATGACCGACACTTCAGCTGACCACTTGAGCGGGTCAACTGGATTTTCAACTATCGAGGGATTAGGCACGAGTTTTTGATATCCAGGAGGAAGTCGCAACGGTGAAACCGGGCGATCTTCCAAAACTCTCTTTGCCTCATCTAAGAATGGACATTTGTGGATGGCATGATTTCCTTCACACAATAGACAGGGTGATCTTGGTCCCCTTCTTCGTCCTTCACTCTCGCCAGTTGACGGAATGCAATCAACATGACAACCAGAGGTTGATGCTACCGGATTGTGCAACCTTGGGGACCAGTCCCTTAGTATCCAGGGAATACAAGGACAATCACGATGGAAGTGGATCCCTTTGCAAATGACACATGGCGATTTAGGCCCGGTCGGTGCAGTGTGTGGGTTTTTGTCAGCTTTCTTCTGCTTGCCCCCAGTCGCCTTCGCCAGAGGCTCCTTCTGCTTCTTTTCTCTCTTCTTCTTTTCTTTCTTCTCCTTGGGAGGCTGACTTTTGCCAGCTTTACCTTGCGAAGAAGAAGGATCAGAGGAAGTATCATAAGAAGTGGAAGGCTGGTGGGTAGTTCTAGATTGTTCTGACTGTTGATTCGACTGCTCAGGATTAGTGGCGATCTGGACTACATTAGTTGAAAAGAGCCATACAGGGAGGCCGATTGTCAATCCTGGAAGCGACAATGTAGCCATATGAGGCGCACCAACATCTCCCCAAGAGGAGAAGGGATTTGGACTTCCGCCAAGGTTACTTCCTTGGTTGGTGGGCTCCATACTTTTCAACTGAAAGATCAACGTGGGAATAACAGGTGATTATGTTCCGCTTAAAATAAATTTTATTAACGACGCTTTTAGACACAAACTTGCTTTTTCATGTTTTAAGAGTCGAGAAAAAGCTAAAGATGACTCTAGTCGCCTTCGATGTATTAACGAGCCCGAAGTGACAAATGCTCGGTTGGACTTTTTCAGTTATAGAGTTTGAAAAAGGCCAAAAGAAACTGCTCTGGAGATCTAGGCAGAGGGTGTGCCAAACCTTTCGCGAAACCACAGAATACGTTTTACGGTACGGGTGGTCAATCTTCGTGAATGCTGTGTTCACTGCATCGCGATCAGTAGGGCGGCCGACACGGTTTCCTAAGGATAAAGGATAAAAGCCTATAGGGGTCTCCCAATATACGCGACGGTACGCGGGAGCTCAAGTCCGTGTTAGTGCCGCCGACTCTCAGGAGGAATCACCCACCTTCGTAGAGATCGACAGTCACTATGTTTAACGACGCCGGAACACGTCTCTACCTAGACCTCTAGATGTTTGCGTTAAATTCCAAAGCGTTGTTATGTAAATTGAGTTTATTTTAATGTTGATCTTGCTTAACAGTTTGCCTTTCAGGTTCGCCACGAGATGTATATATACAACTTCCTATATGCAATCTAAGATGAGAAGCAAATCTTTTCAATCTTTCAACTTTGAAAACCTTAATCTACTGAGGGAAAAGAAAGACACAACTTTTTCCACAGATCATAGAACACACACTAAAATGCACATTTTCCTAAATCGTCAAGCACACAGTCAAATGCAAAATGCACAATGCATGTATTTCTTTTCGTTATCCTTAATGTTGATGCTAGACAGAAAGGAAACTGTTGTATAATTTTGAATCTAATTTCAAGTAGAAATAAACAAGCTTGTCCACAATCAAAAAGACACCTTATGATAGACTTGTTTAAACACAGGAAATGTATAGATTCAAACCATAAAAATGAAGAGCAAACAAACTCAAACAGCCATGAACAGTAATAAAACTAGCTCACAAGATCACAAAGACACTTTTACAGTTCAGGATCTAAGAGGCCACAGCTATACTGGTTCGCTTTTCACAATGGGAAACTGTAACTGAAACAAGAAATACTGAAAGAACATTCACAGTTTCATCACACAACTAAGGCGGAATAATGTCAAGGAGAATGGTTTACAGCAAGTACAATGACCAGCAAGCAATCAGCAAAAATCAGTGAAAACAAGGCCAAGACACAAAGGGAAAGCTGAGCAAGACAATGGCTAACTGGACCAGCGCAGGTTCTAGTCTGCCAGTTTGACTCTCAGCGCAGTTCCCGAAGGGAGCACCTGCGCTGTAATGCAGACTGCCTGTGGACAGCCTGCACTGACACACGAGAGTTGCGTCTACAAAGAATTCCGGGTCATAAAAAGCTCAAAAATGCACTGTTTTTGCTGAAATAAAAAGCTATAGGTCAAGTACAGGCTAAGGGATGATCAAGAGGATGAAAAGCTATCACAAAGAGTAAAGAGTCTTTTGTAGATAAGCTCTTCAAATCTTGAATTTGCTCAGCAAATGAGCAAGAGTAGCAGTCCCTCTACTTCGCTTTTGATATAGTCAAAAGCTTTTCGATTTGGTACTCTTTTATTCAAGAAATGAATAGCAAAATACTACAAACACCAACAAGATACTAGGCTCCCCAGCGGAGTCGCCTGTTTGTTGTGGGGAAAAGTACCCGATGCAGATGACCCTATCCCTACTCTAAAGGTGACAGTCTTTAGCAATAACTGAAAGTAAAGCTTTGATATTTTCCTTTATGAAAGTACAGAGAGAAGGAGGAAAAGATTAACCAACCTGGTGTCTTTCGCTTAGTCGATCCTTGTCCTCTCTCTTTGTCTCTTGTTCCCAGCTCTTTGCTCTCTTTGTCGGTCCAGCTACACACAGATCCTGTACAAAACAAGAGAGGAAACTACAAGATACAAGTACTCATAACTGATGCATGGATTAGAGTGAATCAAATATACATGTAAATACAATACATCAATGCAATACAAGTATATAGGAGAACATGCAAAACTTTATTGATAGAAGTAACAGGGTTCTGAGAAGGTTACAACCAATGATGGCTCCAATCCAGCAGCACCTCCCCAGCAGCAAGAACTCTCCTCTTCACCTCTAGTAAAACAATCACCCAATAGCTCTAACTGTAAACCAACAGCACCTCCTTGCTTTACACAAAATTCCAGCCCCCTTAGACCTCATAGAAGAGCTCTATATATAGGAGAGAAGAAGAGAGGATGAGTCAGCTTGAGGCTGGCATAGAGCTGACTAGTGTCCTCTCCCTCTTCAGTTGATCTTCAGTTCTTGAGTCCACTTGGAGATCCTTGCTTACACATGGTGATCAAGTACCTCTTACTCATCACAGGGCGAATCTCATGAACCAAGTGTCAGTTTGGAAGCTTCCTGGGCAGTTGACACCTTGCAGGATGACTGTGCCACTTGGCCAATCTCGCCCAGCGCAGGTAGCCTTCATTAATTTTGACTTCCAACGCAGGTACAAGGAGGGACAGTTGCATTCCAGCGCAGAAGCTCAGTGGAGCAGCTGACATGATCCAAAATAAGCCTGTTTTGAAGTGTTTTCAGGTGGAGAACTGATTGGAAGTGCTGTTGTTTGATGACCTTGTTCTTTTAGGGGTAAGAACAACATGTTTAGGGACTGAGGATCCCTGTAATTATCGACATTTCATGCTCCATGCTGCGAGGCACAAAAATGTCTATAACACTTACCCGATGACTCGTGCTTATGTTTCTCCGGGAAATGCCTCCAGTGTCTGATCGGGTCCGATTCCAAGTCATTTTCTTTTGCAAATGCTTCCAGTAATGCCTTGTTATAGCACTTCTTAGGCGAAGGTAGATGGTACATTTTCCTGAGATCTTCAGGTTTAAATGACCTGAATATTCTTCCATTATTTGTGGAAAATGTTCTATCTGAATTTGGGATTTTCTCAATGACCCATCTAACCACATCAATGTATGGAAAAATTTTGGCCCGCGTTGCTATCCTGTGAAGTTATGAACAGGCCAGTTCTTTGAGAGTTCTTTCTGATTTACTGGTGGAATCGGTTGTGGATTCCTCTTCCATTTCTTCAGGATCCTCTGCTTCTATCAAATTATAGATGCTTTCCCAGCTCGCATTTTCCAGACCGAGGCATGTTGTATCTGATATTAGTCCCTTCTTGCTTGCTTCTGGTTCTTTAGCTACAGGATTTGCCTTGGCCTTCTTAGATTTCTTCCCCATCTTCTCTGAATTCATGAGTTCAAAGAAACTCTGCACAGGAAATTACAAATCGTACAGGGATATTGCCGCTGAAATCCAATATGAAAATGAACAGAATTAAAGCAATTGACATATGATAAGTCAGACACAATCAAGAACCACCACGAGTGAAATATTTTAAGGATTTACTCTTAACTATAAAATTAATAGTCGTTCAAGCCACCAATCATGATGAATAAATATAATAAATACTCGTCTCATCGATCATATATTGAATGATTATCTCAAATGTGTCTTTGTATTTCCCCGATCGACGATCAGCGATAAATCGCAAATCGCAATTGGGAGTTTCAAAAGGGTAAGGCTCCATCACTTGCAATGAATATCTCCGATTGTTGATAAAGTGATATTATAATAGGGTTGGGTATGTTTTCGTTAAATTGGTTTGATTCATTAACTTAAAAAGGCTTATGCGTGCAAACCATTTTCGTGAATGTTTTCTTCTTGAGATGTGTGCCTTATTTATTGATCACAATCGGGGGTTCAGCTTGTGTTTTAGCTCTTTATCATATGACACCTCCGATTGCTGATTGAGATTACCTTTATCGGATCGGAGGATTTTATGAGGACTCTTTTATTCGTATCCCCTTGTCATTACGATACGCGATCTCCGATCGCTTTATCGCAATGTAGAATTATTTATAATATTTTTCAAAGGAACACTTTATACTTTATTCAAAAGGCTTTACAAAATGGATTACTTACATTAGGCCTTTTGATAAAGGTTTTTCTTATAATGAGGTCAATACCAGATTTATTTATCAAATCACAAATCTCACTAAGTTTATTTTAAAAGGGACCCATTTCTTATTAAAAAATTTGTGTAAAAGTTTTTTAGAAATTGGGGGTTGTTGTATAGCACAACATACCCCTGCATCCATCCAATGAATCAATTCAAAAAAATAATACATTTTTCAAAGAAAAAAACAAATAGAAGAGGGAGAAAAGAAGGAACGAGGGACAATACCTAGAGACCACAACTCTCACCTACCATTTCCTACAACCCTTCTCTACTCATTTCAACAACCCTCATGCTCCAGAAGTGAGGAAAAGTATGAAAGTTTAGGGCAAAGGAAACTACAGGACATCCTATAGGTTTCCTATAGAAAATCATGTAGCAACCTATCCCACAAAGGAAACTTCACAAGTTTCTAGCCATCTTCAGCACAAGGATTCCAAGGTTGAGAAAGCTCCTCCAGAGCTCAGCAGCAGCAGAAAGATCACCAGCATCACTCTCCAGCACATGCACATCAAAAGGAACAAGCATTAAAAGAGGCCAATACGCAGAAGAATATGCAGCAAAAAAATAGCACAAAGGCATCACTCTCCAGCATGCATCATCATCAAAGAATCTTACCCACAGGTATTTCATCTTACTCATGTTCTCTCGTTAGTACGATATGATCAAAACTGTAGGATTATGTGAGAGTTGATTTTATAAGCAAAGGTGGCTGGTTAACTTGGCCACCTTTGGCCAATAGATGAGGATAAAATAGTTAGTTCACTCCACATGTGGCAACAATCAAATCAGAAGAAAAATGGAATAAGGCCAAAAATGTTTAAGTTACGGAGGAACGAAGTGGGAGATGAGGTAAATAGGAATGATGGACTGATAGTGAGACCAATGGTCCAAAAGGAGGTTCTCCTACTTAGACAACCAGCACACCATCCCCCACGATCATCCATATGTGGAAATAAAACATTGATTCCCATACAAGGAGAGCATTAGCGATCTTTATAATTCATTGAAAAGAGGTTTCTCTCACCCTTCTTGAAGCAGCACCTGTTAGTTCCAGTCTTCACAGCCTGTCACCAAGGATCAACATGAGCTCTTACTATGTCTAGTTTTTTTAGATGTTTTGAACATGATGTTCAGCACAAAACATGTCACAAGTGTGTCCATCAGAAGAAGCTCGGAAAAATATTTCCAATGGTATATCACACTCCCATAACCGGCTCCCGGATTAGAAGATATGATCGAGATGAATGAGTGATTCTTGGTTATGAATGTTTTGAGGTCAGTTGTTGTACACAATGAAAAGTTTAGTACAAAATTAGTTTCTGAAAGAATGGTGCTACTATGTGGGAGATATGCAGTGATATTTGTAGCCTACCTTTAAACAAAGCAAAATTTTCATATTTTTTACTGTTTTAGTCATTTTAGTGTGGGGCCATGTTACAAAAGTTGGAAAATAATTTTGAGAAACCCGAAGAGGTTTTTGTTAATCACGAGCCATATAACAAAAACCTCTTTCAGTTTATTCACAGGTGTCATGGATTGGGATATGTGACTGGATCTTTACAGCTCATTTTCACAGATTTAAATGTTTAATGATTTTCTGTTTTAGAGATGATTATGTGGAACATATTGCGAGCAATTGGAAATGAATATCCCAAATTTGAGAGAGGTTTTTCTCCAACATGACTTATGTACAAAAACCTCTTTCATTTTTGTAACAGGTGCTATGGTTTAGGAGATACGAGTTCATTTTCAACACCTATTTTCAAAAATTCAGCCCAAGTTTAATGTAACTGATTCTATTTTGAAGAAAATGGTTGAGCTCAATTCCCCTAGTACAAGGATGAGAAAATGTATATATTTTATGAATTTCATAGTGTAGGGGTTGGATTTTGGTAGAAGGTTGGACTTTTGAGAAAGCCTTGAGCTTCATTGTACACTCATATCAGCATTTCGGCTAAGGAATTGAGACCAGGGTTTGCAGCACTCTTTGGGATCCATGTGGCAATTTTTTCTTGGTATAGTGCTTTCCTTTGTAATTGTGAATTTATTTATGTGATTGTATGCCATTATCTCTTTTATTTCTTCTCAGCTAAATCAAGCAAGAGTGTAAGTAGAATCCATTGAAATTGTAGTGCTCTACTTGAGGTTTGCTTTAGTTTCTTGATGTTTGACTGAGCCTCATTCCCCGCACCCAAAATCTATCTTTCCATTAGAGCCAACGAAAACATCATTTCATTCAATCAAACTCTTTCACACATATACCTAGCCTAAGATCAATATTTCTATCAGTCATCTCAAGCCCTCATCTATCATAATTTGCTGAGATTGACCCGGAGAGAGCCCTCTCCCGACCTAGTAGGGCTAGCTACCAGTTTAAGCGTGGTTTGATGTTGGCCCTGGAACGTACCTTTCTCAACCTGAGGTAAATATAGACACTAACAGCACCTATAGGAGACAGTTATAATTTGTAGTGCTGGATACCTACAGGATCCCACAATAAAACCTACAGGATCCTACAGGATCCAGAGGAGTCACCCTATAGGATTATCAGTGGACACTAAGGGAGGAGAAATCAAAGGTTGTCCTCACCAGAACGTAACAAGTGAGGTAGGAGCTATACCTTCCATGTTTTCCAGTTGAAATAAGTTAAATCCTTAATTTGATTAAGGAAATTACAGTATAGGGGAATTGTAATATAGGAAATTGCAGTATTGAAAATTTAACATTCAAACCTCTCTCACCTACCAATTGTATCCATACAAGTCTCCACAATTACCAAGGAAATATTGCAGGAGGTTTTAATAAGAGATAACCCACAAACACAGTAAGGACCCACCAACGTCCTCCTGTAGTAGAAATTTTCACAAGGCACCAATGGATTGGGTTCTTTGAGAGGATGAGAGGATACGATGATAAGGTGGCCAAAGAATTTTCTCTCTCACTTATACCCCTCGGTAGGACCTGTGCCACTGCTATGGTGAAAGGCCTATCAGTAGTAATTACCCCTAAAGTTATCAGCAGAATCACTACACTCGCTTTAGGGTTACCATGGAGAAAAGAAGATAAGGGTAACAACACCCTTGCAAAGTAGAAATTCTTTTTGGAAGGGGAGGAGCCAATGGAGGAAAAAAATGGGGTGAGAAGGGAAAGCATTCCATACCCTTGGAATGAAGTTAGTTACCACATCATTAAATACATATCATGTGAAGGGAGATACAGTGTGGTGTATAGATACCACTTTAGACTCCTCCAAGCACTGAGATTTGGAGAAGACACACATCCTCAAAACAGATTGAGTATACCCTACTTTCTTCTTCAATCAATGGTAGACATGAGCATCAAAGTTGAGAAGGGAAAACATCAACAACTAGCCCATCATGGGTTGATCAAACTCATCCTATAAGATGCTCTACAAAACCTAAGACTCCCTTTTACATGGAAAACCTTCAAAAACATGCAGATAGGAGGAGCAATTCAAGTTATTGAATATGACAAAATCCCCACTACTAGTGAGAGGGAAGAAGAAACATAAGAAGAAAATGAAGAGGAAACAGAGGGGGATAAATAGCAAGAAAAAGAGGAGGAGAATGAAGAAGAGACAGAAGAAGGAACAAAAGAAGAGACAGATGAGCAGAGTGAGGAACTAGAGGAAGACGTGGAATAGGAAGACAATAATAAGAAGGATAATGGAAAAGAGGGAATAGAATAGAAGGAAGAACAGAGGGCTACAGTCCAAGGCAAAGAAGGGGGAGAATCACCAAATGTATCTCGAGAACCCACTGAGAAAGAGGCGGCAGCTACTCTTACTGCCCTAAGTACACCTATCAAGTCAAAAGGGATGAGGCAAAGACAAACCCCACTATACTCAGGACAAGAAAGAGCACGATTATTAGGCAAGGAAGACCTCAAACCCTAACCAAAACTCCAATTATCATTGAATATTCACCCAAGAAGTAAGAAAAGGTAGCTCCTCTAGAGAAAAATCAAGGCAAAGGATCATCAGAACAAGCCTCTCCCAAATCTTCCATCACTTATGTTAGGAGGCCTATCACAAGGTCAACTTCATCAAAGGGAAAAGGCCTCCTACAGGAAACATAGACAGACCTACAGGAAGCAGAGGATATCCTACATGAAACTATGTTAAACCTACAGGAAACTCAGAAAATGGACCAAGAAGGTGTTATAGCTCCAAATCTCACTCTTATGGTTTGTGATGCTGCACTTATGGCCTAGGGCAACCCCTCCTTCCAGACCTGGTCCAAAAATTTAAAAAACAGTGTTTTATTCCCTATACGCGACTTTGCCCTGTGTTAAACGCGTGTACACGCGGGTATGTCATACCCAACCCGCGTGTATCTATTAAAACACTTAAAAAAATATAATTTCCTCTTTTTCGGGCGTGATCGCGGGTTTACCTGCTGGATCACCTGTTAGTGCCCGTGGCCCAACTGTTCCCAACCAACTCCTAACTAAAAAACTACTTTGGAGAGGGTATAAAAAGACATCAAAGGGAAGGCCAAGGGGAGAGAAAGGAGAGCAAGATTATTATGCTGAGATTTTTCCCTTAGACCAAGTCTGAAGTCCTTGGTGCATTCTGCACTTCCCCCATTTTGCATAGGAAACCCTTGTTTCCATGTGTATGGGTGATCATTCATCCTTGACATCATCATTGAGTAAGACTTGGAAGGAGCTCTTGTTGGAGGCTGGAGGCTGGAACGAATCCGGGAGGAAGCTTGCTTGGAGCCTGCTGAAGGTGTTCAGGTGATATCTTTCCGATATATGTACTTTATTTGCCTTTATATATAAAGAAACACGTCTTTGTTCCCGAATAATCTTTCTTTATGCTTATGAGATTCTTGTGTTGAATTCTTATGAAAGTGGTTACTTAAAGATTTTTTATAACTAACTTTATAGCATAAAGATGATTTATATATAAACTTCTATACATGTATTGTTGTGTTCTTTGATTTGTTTGTCTTGCAGGTCAAAGAAAGAAGAAGGGAACTCCAAGAAGGGTTTGCACCCTAACGGTCTTCTCGAACGTAGGACCTTAGGTATGTACCCTAAACATTAGAATTTGCTTAAAAGTAAAAAAGATGGCTGTGTGTGTGTGTTTCTTTGTATAAGCAATTTTCAGTCTGGTAGAGTCTTAGCCCAAAGGACTCTAGGGGTACTTTCCCTTCAACCAGAATTGGCGACTCAACTAGGGATCTGCATAGGTGGCTGCGGAGGGGAATCCCGTGGCACCTGAGGTCGACGTTGTATCACTCTCGACAGTACTTCCGGAGGGCACCCTTGCGAAGCTTGGGGGCTTGCACCGGCGCAGACTGTTGTTAGGAGGTCAGCGTAACTTCCTCTGATACCTTCGCTGATAGGACTGGGCCCTCATCATCCCAGACTATCCTTGGAAGGCCCTTTGATTCACTTTCTCGTATTTTGGTGTCCGGTCTCAATCACCCGGAGCGGAAATACTTGAAAGTTGTTTGACTGGCTGTATCTTTAGGAACTTTATACTGTGTGCTCTGTGCTCCTAGTCGGCTTAGCTTTTAATTTTTTGAGTCTTTAGTTAGATCTTAACAGAAAATTCAAAGTGGCTGACCGGTCTCCAAGACGGTCTCGAAGACTTCGTGGTCTCTCGCCACCTAGTTTAGAGCCTTCTCCTAGAAGGCGCAGAGGGAATACTACCGGTGGGGTCCGTCCCACGCCGGCTGACGCATCGGGGATTGATCCTCCTCTCGGGGATATTAGCGGCCAAGCAAGGCCTGGTGCTTTTGAACAAGAGAGGGACGCTCCAGTCTTTTCTCAAGTTCGCTTTCAAGCGGAGGATAACGTAGAGGTAGAAGAACTTTCAGAATCATTAGTGATTCCAAATTCTCCACTACCATCTAGTTACCCAGACGTATTGCAATACGTTGGGCCTCCATTATTTAGACCAGCGAGTCCAGGTTACGCTACGCGCTTACCATTTATGATCACTACTGGAAGCATGGCTTCCACGAGTGCTGCGACTATGCAAACCCCAACATCGGTGCAAGGGGGAGGGACCATTTCCATCCCCTCCGCTTCCTTGTTCGGATCGTTTGCTAGCACATCTTTGGTTGGGTCTACCTCCATTCCGTCCACGAGTGGAAATGCCCAAACCAATGCTTTTAGTACTGGTTCCTTCCTTTTTGGCACCCAATCACAGGGTATTCCGTCAGTTCCGTTCAGTGCCGCTACGTCCATGATGGGCGGATCGGCTTCATTTCAGGGTTTTCCTTTTGGAAGTGGTCATATTCCACATTCCAACCCAACGGTAGGATCCATGCCTTTTTCTTCAATAGGACAAAGCAGCAATCCTTTCCAAGGTTGGAATAACCCTGGGGTTAGTAACGCAGGAACTGCGAATCCATTCATTGGCCAACAAGGAAGTAGGCCGTATTCCACGGTTAGCATGTTTCAAAGTATTCCTCCCCTCGCTTCGGCTTGGAATCCATATCAGGGGTTATCGACTCCTTACAATTCTTTAGGAGGAAACTTTGCAAGCTATGGAGCTTATACGGCAGGAGTTGGTCAAACTCCGAATTTTGCTGGACCACAAGGCTTGCCTTTTGGTTCAGCTGGTTCTACTGGTCACTTGGGGCAGCCTGGTGCCTCTCAAATCCCAGGACAATCTTTTCAGAACTTGGGGAGTTCTGCCCAGTCTGGGTGGAATCCCCTAGGTCCTCCTAGGCTTCCATTTCTGGCAACGTTAAACTTGCCAGATCTCACTAAGCTAACGAATGACCCTATCAGATACAATCCAGCCTGGCCTCCGGTCCCAACCAAACTACCTTCGGACATCCCAAAATTCGAAGGGAAGAGTGGTGAAGATCTGGGCGATCATGTAACCACATTCCATTTGTGGTGCTCATCTAACTCCCTCATCGAAGATTCGGTTAGGTTGAGACTTTTTCAGCGCACCTTGACTGGTAATGCGGCTAAATGGTACATAGAGTTGCCAGGGGGTAGCTTTACATCATTCGCAGACTTAGCTAATATCTTCTTGAATCACTTTCAGTTGCCTGTCCGCTATGATGCCGGAACTGAACTTCTGGCTACCTTTCGTCAGGATAAGGCAACCCACATTTCTGATCACATACAGGAATGGAGACGGAGAAAAAGGCTCATTAAAGCCGAAATCCCTCCGGAGTACCGTCTAGAGTGGTTTTTGAAGTCTTTGCAACCTGAGATCTCCAAGGATGTCTCCATGTCTGGGGTCTATTCTGAGGAGCAAGCCATTTTCAGGGCCCAGCAATTAGAACTGATCTACTCTCAGTCTGGGATCCTCCAAAAGTACTTGCCAGATGCTCCTGGATCTAAGGTTGATTTAGCTAAGCCAAAGCCAGGTCCGCATGCGGATGGTATCGTGGGGTCTGTAGACTCGACTACAGTGAACTTGTTGAATCAATTGCAGCAGTTGTCATTACAAACTGCTCCTAACAACCAAGTCACAATGTCTAATCCTCCTTCTTCCCAAAATTCTTCCATTAACGCCGTCCAATCCGATAACCCCAAAGGAAATCAAAATTCCAATGGGAAAAAGAAAGGACGTGGTAAAAAGAAGAACTCGGATGGGAAGCCCGATGCAAATAAATCCGGCAACAACGCTAGTCGTGGTAAGGGTGAGTCGAGAAAGAAAGTCAAGTTTCCTTGCAAGTTATGCAGTGGGGACCATCTAACTCATCTTTGCCCTAGAATCGAAGACGCTCAGCGCTTGTTAGCACAGCAAGGGACTTCTAGTTCGCAAGCTGTGTTGACTAACCCGTTTCCCCAAGGGCAGCAACTTCTTGCTGGCGCAAATTCGAATCCTGGGACCTCCTCAGGGGGCAACCAGGAAGGGGAAAAAGCATCAAATGTTTTTATGATGGGTTCAAACGTTAACGTGACTACTCGGTCACGTGATTATGGTGAAGCCGAAACATCTAAGGATAAAACGGTTCCCGGAAGTAATGACCTTCATATCGAGCGACCTCCTGTTGAGACTATACCTAGGATACCGAAAGGTTCCGCCAAACGCGCGACAATTAACCCCAATGCTAGAGCTGCTCAAAATTACTCCATTGTGGAGGATTTGGCTCAACGCCCATGTGCTATGTCCGCTTTGGAAGTTCTCCAGTCGTGTCCGTCTCAGAGAAGTGCTTTACTCTCTGCCATTGGAGCAGTCGATCCAGCTAACTCTCTAGTGCTCTCTTTTGACATGTCAAATGTCAAAAAGAGACTCCCTCATCATATGGCTTTTCAGGTAAAGTCAACATACCGGAAAATCAATATTTTTCGCACCGTTATAGATGAAGGAGCTTCCACATGCGTCATGTCCATGTCTTGTTGGAAGGCTATTGGTTCACCTTCGGCTGTTCCTTCACCAACCGTCTTAACTGCATTTGATGGCCATTCTCACAAGCCGCATGGGATTATCCCGGCCTTTCCTATATGTGTTGGAGGGAAGGTCGTTAATATCGAAGTTGAAGTCGTAGATGCTAACCTAGACTATAATCTCCTATTAGGAAGGAACTGGGTGTATGAGATGGAAGCTGTTGTTTCGACTTTGTTTCGTGTCATTTGCTTTCCTCATGAGGGGAAAATCGTTAAGGTTGATCAATTGGACTATGCTCCAATCGATCCTCAAGCAACCTCCGACTCTACTGTTCCTTTGGAGGATAACCCTCGCCCGCCGACTGAGAATTTAGGAGTAGGGATGTATTCCTCATTGATGGGTACGTTTGATCTTCCCTCTCCTTTTGCAAGAATCAATGCTATTTCATCATCCAAGGAATCTTCTCGAGAGGAGTTCTTCCGAACTCATCATTTTTCCGACCCTTGGACCTTGCCTTCACCTACGACCACATTAGTTGAAGGGCAAGTTAATGGAATGGCATTTCCTATATCTGCAGCTGAGCTTAGATATCAGGCTATCGTAGACTCTGCAGATAACCATTCTACTCCCTTTTTCCGAAGAGGAGCTAGATGGTCATGTGGCCCCCGCTTGGAGCTTTGATTCTAACTCTGCCTTGGACTGCTTAGATTCGGTTCTACCTTCTGAAGAAGCAATCCTCGAAATTATGATGGGTATAGATCGACCTTGGGAAGACTTACACCATCGCTCATATTTTCTTCCTCCATTGCAGGAAGTAGAATCTAGATTCTCCGAGCTCGTTGGTAGTGATGTTTGTACGGTATCGAACCCTTTGGCTCCAACACACACACGTGATGAAGGTAATATGTCGGTAATCTCAAAAACGATACCTATAAACATCTCTAAGAATCCTAACATCATCGAGAATATCTTCATCGGAAGTGAGTGTTCCCCTGAAGAAATTCAAATTTACACCGACCTCTTCAAGGAATATCGTGATGTATTTGCTTGGTCTTATGAGGAAATGCCCGGCATTGATCCTTCTATAGTCCAACATGAGATCAAGACGTACGAAAACGCAAAACCGATTCGTCAAAGGCTTCGGCCGGTTAACCCTAGGAAAGCAGCGGCTATCAAAGCTGAGGTTGAGAAGCTGCTAAGGGCGGGTTTTATATACCCTGTTCCTCTTACGGATTGGGTTTCGAATCCAGTCCCTGTGGACAAAAAGCAAGGAACAATCCGCGTATGCATCGATTTTAGGGACTTAAACAAGGCTTGTCCAAAAGACAATTACCCCACGCCATTTATTGATCAAATCATTGACGAGTGTGCGGGTAATGAGATTTTCTCCTTCATGGATGGTTTCTCAGGCTATAATCAAATCTCTATTCGTCCTGAGGATCAGCATAAGACTGCCTTCATATGTCCCTGGGGTACCTTTGCATATCGAAAGATGCCCTTCGGTCTTAAAAATGCTGGAGCCACCTTTCAGCGGGCCATGTCTTACGCTTTCCACGACATCAAACATATCATCGAGGCATACTTAGATGATCTCGCTGCTCGTTCTCGAAAGAGAACTGATCATCCTAGTCATCTTCGATTAGTCTTTGAGCGATGTCATTTTTACAAAATCCGGTTGAATCCTAATAAGTGCGTTTTCGCGGTTACATCAGGTCGGTTGTTAGGGTTTATAGTTTCCAATGAAGGGATTCGGGTTGATCCCTTCAAGGTTGAGGCAATAGTTCAGTTGCCTCCCCCGTCTTCAATTCGTCAACTTCAAAGTCTTCAAGGGAAGGCCAATTTCTTAAGAAGGTTTATAGCAAACTATGCCGAGATCACTAAAGGGTTCATGCGTTTGCTACGGAAAGGAGTTCCATTCCTGTGGGACGACTTTGCGCAGCGGTCGTTTGATGCTTTGAAAAAGGCATTAGTCTCTGCCCCGCTTTTGAGTCCACCGGATTACGGTAGAGACTTCCTTTTATATCTCGCTGCAGCAGAATCTACCATTGGTATGGTTCTAGTTCAGGAAGACGATGCTCTTGTCGAGCACGTGATTTATTATTTGAGCCGAGGCTTGATAGGCCCTGAACTCCGCTATTCTCCGGTTGAGAAGTTGGCCTTGGCAGCAGTCCATGCTGTCCAGAGGCTCCGTCATTACATTTTGCTACGCAAAACTTTTGTCTTAGCGGCGGTCAATCCATTCCAATTTGTCCTCAGTAGGCGAGTGATTGGGGGCAAATATAATAGATGGATAGTCATTTTACAAGAATTCGACCTCGAGTTCTTGTCCGCCAAGTCTAAGAAATCTATGGTCTTCGCGGAGCTAATTTCTGAGCTTCCTTGTGGAGAAGATGTTGTTTATGAGGAAAGTTTACCCGACGAACATATATTCCTCATCTCTTCACAAGACCCTTGGTATGGAGATATCATTGTTTATCTCCAGACTTCGAAGTTTCCCTCTACTTCCTCCAAGGATGAACGTCGCAAGTTACGTCACCTGGCTAAAAACTATGTTATCATTGGTGACACTTTATACCGTCGAGGGTTGATTCAATTCTTCGACGTTGTTTAACCTTAGAGGAAGCAGAGTCTGTTCTTAATGATTGCCACAGTGGAGCTTGTGGTGGTCATCTATCCGGGCTTGCTACAGCCCAGCGCATCTTACGTGCCGGCTACTTTTGGCCTTCACTCTTTAAGGACTGTGTGGAAGCGGTAAAACGCTGTCACCCGTGTCAAATTTTTACTCGCAAGATGCGCGCGCATCCAGCTCCCCTTTTTCCCGTTGTCACCGTCGGTCCCTTTACTAAGTGGGGTATTGATTTTACGACTTGTAATCCGCCTTCAGCGGCAAATCACAAGTACATTATCGTGGCTGTAGACTACTTCACGAAGTGGGCTGAAGCCATGCCTACTTATAAGAACGACAGTGACACGGCAGCTTTGTTTCTTTTCAATCAAGTTATCTCAAGATTCGGTATCCCAAGAGAGATTGTCACTGACCATGGCAGTCATTTCCAAAATCAGCTAATGTCCGAATTGGCTTAAAATTAGGTTTCCGTCAAGAGCATTCGTCTCCTTACTATCCTCAGGCCAATGGACAGGTCGAGGCGGTCAATAAAACTCTTAAGACGATACTCCAACGGACAATCGATAAAAATCGGTCCAATTGGCACATTATGTTGTATCCGGCTCTTTGGGCATACCGAACCTCCGTTAAAACGGCTACTGGTTTTACTCCTTTTCAGTTAGTTTACGGGTGGAATCTATCTTTCCGGTCGAATGTGAAATTCCATCTCTGAAATTGGCTGTCGAGCTTCTTCCTGAGACTTCGAGTCTCGAGGAGCGCCTAGTTCACCTGGAACATCTCGATGAGCAGCGTCGAGATGCCGCCACGACGAATGAGGCCCATAAGAAAAGGGTCAAAACTCAGTATGATAAGTCTGTCCGACCTCGTGTCTTTTCTGAAGGTGACCTTGTCTTGGTCTATGACCAAGATAAGGACGCCTTGGGGGCAGGCAAATTCAAGCCTATGTGGTACGGTCCTTTCATTATCAAACGAGTCTTAGAAAAAGGATCGTATGAGTTAATTGATTTCGAAGGAAACAAGCTGGCGGAGCCCCGAAATGGGCTCTATTTAAAGAAGTATTTTGCTTAGTTTTACCAGGCAATGGCTTCTTTGTATTTTATGTATATTTTTACATATCTTATCGAGCGTTTTCTGATATCAGCACTTTTGGTCTGCTTTGGCAGGTGTTGATGGATGATTTGGTTTATTTTGGATTCGCCGATGGTGCTAGTCGGCACACTCGGAATCTTGCTTCCGCAGCTTGGGTACTTTATTACCCAACTGGTCAGTTGATGACATCGAGAGGCGTGTGTATCGGTCCTGCTTCAAACAATATGGCCGAGTATACAGCTGTTATCAATTTATTATCCGAGGCAATCTCTCATGGGATCGACTCGTTGGTAGTGTATCTTGATTCTCAATTGATAGTGTCTCAGTTAAATAACATTTATCGGGTTAGAGATCCATCATTATATCGCCAATATTTAAGGGTGAGGTTGTTGCAAAGATCATTTACTTACATTAATTATTTGCACATTCCAAGATCTCAAAATTGGTTAGCTGATTCTATCGCTAATCAAGCATTAGACTGGCATATCAATCATTCATCATCATAAAATCATGCATCAAAAAGTCAAACTGTATATAATATATATCGCAAAGCGTCTCGAGTGTACATATGTGTGTCCAAAAAATACAAAATTGGGACTCAAATGCCCATAATCATGTCAGGCATATCTAATGCCTCGGCTCTGGATGAGCATCTAAATAACTAACTATAGCATGGCCACGCGCCGAAAGACGCGAACCCAGTCACGTGGCATCCCAACCACATGACGCTGCATATCTGGAGGAAGGTCCTCTATCTCGGCCATCGGTACTTGGTAGCTCAATCTCGCCAAGTGTCGCTGGACGTTGTTGAGCGTCCTTTCCGCATTCGCAGCCTCCTCTTCGGCTCCTCGGCCACGCCGTCCATGCCGTGGGAATCCATCTGGTCGCACGGGCCCAATGTCTGGAACATGATCATCATATCAGTCATTTGAATCTCATCAAAAAAATATATTTTTCAAAGTTCATCATTATGCTTGAAAAATCCTAAAAATCATAAAATCATAAAAATCAAAAAAATCTTACCGATCTCGCCCCATGCTGCGTCTGGTGGTAACACTAGGTCAGGATCTCCTCGGAAATCCAGTCCAGCATAGGGGTAGTCGTCTATGGCGATGATCTGTTGCTCCCACCAAGCAAAAAAGTCGTCGTCGAATGCATTCCTGGGCACTTCCCCACCCCCCAGACGTTTCATCAAGTCAGCCCACCGGCCCATGCGTGGATCACGTGGACTACTGATGGGAACTGCTACCCTGGGGCGGAGTGCGGGAACCTTCTCGAAGAAAAAGTGCATAAAATGGTTCCGTACCCAAAGTTCTTGGTCTGTCCCTTCCTGATAGAAGCAAGCTGCTCCTTCATGTTGGCAAGTAGAGGAGTACACCAGTCAAACACCGTGGTGAGACAGTCCACTGCTACGCTCATGTTTACCCGTGATGCCTGATGTAGCGAAGATGATCCGTTCACTCGAGCTATGGTGAACAAGATTATCCGCAGTGACAAACTCGCCACGTGTGGGATCGAGATCTGACTCCCGACCTTCCGATGACCTGGGCAGTAAAGTTGTACATAGTCGTCTACGCTGAGACTATTCCGGGTCCTGCCCCGGGAGTGTACTACCTCTCCCCTTCGGGAAAGGCCCGTGATGAAATATATATCTTCCACTTCTATCCTGAGTGGCATCTGATCAATCATAAAAGCTTCTTCCTCGACATCCCAATAATCAATAAGTCTCTCGAGCAGACGCACATTTGCTTTCATATTCGGCAACTTGAAGAATTTTAACAATCCGCATCCCCGTAAGCATCTAATGCCTCATCATTGTCCATAACTTTCATTATCTACAGCTGAGTGCTCTCTTTCACGCCATGTGAGAGTCATCCTGGAAGAAAAAATCATTTTCATCCATTAGTTTTTGTATAAAAAAATTTCGCTGCGCACACGCGGTTTACCCTATACACAGTCGCGTGTAGGGCCGTCGTATACGCGATTTATATACATCCAACCCGCGTGTACGCCGCAGAGCAATTTTTTGCAAAAATCTAACGGTGAAACATTAATTAAACTTCCTAAAAACTATCACAATTGATTGCAAGACAAGTTTAGTGCTTACCTGGAAGTTTTCGGCAAGTTTGAACGGTTGAATAAGTCACGGGGAAAGTTTGCTCCTTTTGCTCCACAATTTGCTCTCCAAGTCAAACGGTGAAAATGGTAAGTCCAAAATTTCTTTTTATAAGTTTTGAAAATGCAAAATTTTTTCAAAATTTTATTTTGTTTGGTTTCATGTCACTTTTAACTTGGGAGCTTGGAATGTCGAGATTGAGTTGTTTTTCAGGACATTTTGGACATTTTTCGACGGTTCGAGACGGTTCCATGACTGCTGACCCGTCATGGCAGGTAGTGTTTCTCACTGGCATATAGGTTAGGGACACCATTTTTCCGTTGCATTATGCATACTAGCCTCCATTTGACCGATACATCTGCCGTAGGGTCGACCCCATCATGTTATGGTTCGCAAGCCATTTTCACTCGCCGATTCTTTAAATCATGACATGATGGTAGAGCCATCCTTTTACATGGGCATCCTAGTTAGCACCTCACTGACATTTGTTGCCCATGCTGCTTCGTTTTGAGTAGGCTCGGGAGTCCTCTGTAGTCCCGCCATGACTTATGCGTTGAAGACTCATTCTTCTTTGCTTCTTCGCTTCGTTCTGGCCTTATACCCTAGAGGCTCCTATGTGTGTTGAGTTGTACTTCTGCATTGCATGTTGACCATTTGCACCTTTTGGCCTATAGCCGGCTTCACTTGGACTCGTGTTTAAGCCCACTTTTGACCATGACGTCTGCAAAAATCAACCTTGCATACCCTTGACCTCTGCAGCTTGACATACCCAGATCCATGGAAGGGACATACCTCTGAGTGTCACTGACCAGTTTTTCACCTCCCTGCATTGAGCATAGGAACGTTCCTTTCCCAGGAACTAGATCATCTGTTTCACCGACACTCGTTCTTTCCACTGTACCATAGCATTCTTTTATTCTTTTTCCGGCTTATCAGAAAAAGACAAAAAAAAATAAATATTCCAAAAAGAGCGGGAACAGGACACATTTTCCATTTATTGTTGGCAGCTAGAGTCAGTCGTGTCGCCCTTGAACAAAGCACTCAAAACAAAGTCTCCTCCGCATGGGTGGGATTTAGTTTGACTTAGGTAAGCCATAACCTTGTTATCGAGTCAGTTCTCCCCCGATTGGTTATCTCTTCCAATCATATGGAGGGTTCGTTCGTGCCTCCTGCATGACGAACTTATACAGATTCATTATATGCTGCCACATAGTCACATTGAGTCGTGCTTTTGTTCAAGGGAAGTTAGCCTGAGTCGGCCTTTCTGCGGTGTCTCTTGACTCATTTTTCAGTCGGCCATCCCTGGTTGTCAGTGTCATGTCTATCATCACATCAGTTATATTGGTCCTTCACTCGTGCCGTTTGAGAAGGTCCCCATTGACTTCTTGCTGGCGGGTCTTGTCCTTATCGACGACGACACATTGCTCTGAGGGCAGACCTAGAGACCGCACCCTGGCCCTATTTTCATTATTGATAGGTCACCTTGTGCTCAGCATCGATCAGTATCATGGGTCTTTGACTGAGTGGTTTCCCTTGTGTTCGACATCAGCATACATTATCACACATTGGGATTCGTGCAGTACCTTGGTTTCCATTTGACCCTATTGGTGGATACCTCGCCTCTGTGTCAGCTTTCATTATTGGTTGGTTCAGAGGGTTTCTGCCGTGCGCTAGCCACATCTTGTGTACGCCGGAAACGTACTTCGGTTGGGTTACTACATCTTTTTCGTCCGATTCCTTCCACATTATTGGCCTACGGGTTACACTCGCGCTAGATTGATGGAGGATGCCTTAATGCCTTCCTTCTAGCGGATCTTTCCCTATCGACTCCGACTCATTGCTCTGGGGCAAAGATCTAGAGTCCATTTGGCAGTACCTTGGGGTTTGCAGTCATTAGTGGCAGATTCCTCGCTATCGACAGTGGGAAACCATCATTGTCTCCTGATTGATAGATTCTTACAGGTGTTCGACTTCAGCTCATCTATTCACACTTGTTAGATTGTACTGGGTACCTTGACGCTCATTATCATTATCGGTGAGTAGTCTCGCGTTTGTTAACGGTATACATCAATGACCGGTAATCAAACGATTTCTCACATGGTCGACTTCAGATCATTTATTCCCATGGTGTAGAAATGTACCACGGCGGTCGGTGAAGACCTCAGGTTGTATTGGAGCAGTCGATCCAGCTAACTCTCTAGTGCTCTCTTTTGACATGTCAAATGTCAAAAGAGACTCCCTCATCTTATGGCTTTTCAGGTAAAGTCAACATACCGGAAAATCAATATTTTTTCGCACCGTTATAGATGAAGGAGCTTCCCATGCGTCATGTCCCATGTCTTGTTGGAAGGCTATTGGTTCACCTTCGGCTGTTCCTTCACCAACCGTCTTAACTGCATTTGATGGCCATTCTCACAAGCCGCATGGGATTATCCCGGCCTTTCCTATATGTGTTGGAGGGAAGGTCGTTAATATCGAAGTTGAAGTCGTAGATGCTAACCTAGACTATAATCTCCTATTAGGAAGGAACTGGGTGTACGAGATGGAAGCCGTTGTTTCGACTTTGTTTCGTGTCATTTGCTTTCCTCATGAGGGGAAAATCGTTAAGGTTGATCAATTGGACTATGCTCCAATCGATCCTCAAGCAACCTCCGACTCTACTGTTCCTTTGGTGGATAACCCTCGCCCGCCGACTGAGAATTTAGGAGTAGGGATGTATTCCTCATTGATGGGTACGTTTGATCTTCCCTCTCCTTTTGCAAGAATCAATGCTATTTCATCATCCAAGGAATCTTCTCGAGAGGAGTTCTTCCGAACTCATCATTTTTTTTCCGACCCTTGGACCTTGCCTTCACCTACGACCACATTAGTTGAAGGGCAAGTTAATGGAATGGCGTTTCCTATATCTGCAGCTGAGCTTAGATATCAGGCTATCGTAGACTCTGCAGATAACCATTCTACTCCTTTTTCCGAAGAGGAGCTAGATGGTCATGTGGCCCCCGCTTGGAGCTTTGATTCTAACTCTGCCTTGGACTGCTTAGATTCGGTTCTACCTTCTGAAGAAGCAATCCTCGAAATTATGATGGGTATAGATCGACCTTGGGAAGACTTACACCATCGCTCATATTTTCTTCCTCCATTGCAGGAAGTAGAATCTAGATTCTCCGAGCTCGTTGGTAGTGATGTTTGTACGGTATCGAACCCTTTGGCTCCAACACACACACGTGCTGAAGGTAATATGTCGGTAATCTCAAAAACGATACCTATAAACATCTCTAAGAATCCTAACATCATCGAGAATATCTTCATCGGAAGTGAGTGTTCCCCTGAAGAAATTCAAATTTACACCGACCTATTCAAGGAATATCGTGATGTATTTGCTTGGTCTTATGAGGAAATGCCCGGCATTGATCCTTCTATAGTCCAACATGAGATCAAGACGTACGAAAACGCAAAACCGATTCGTCAAAGGCTTCGGCCGGTTAACCCTAGGAAAGCAGCGGCTATCAAAGCTGAGGTTGAGAAGCTGCTAAGGGCGGGTTTTATATACCCTGTTCCTCTTACGGATTGGGTTTCGAATCCAGTCCCTGTGGACAAAAAGCAAGGAACAATCCGCGTATGCATCGATTTTAGGGACTTAAACAAGGCTTGTCCAAAAGACAATTACCCCACGCCATTTATTGATCAAATTATTGACGAGTGTGCGGTAATGAGATTTTCTCCTTCATGGATGGTTTCTCAGGTTATAATCAAATCTCTATTCGTCCTGAGGATCAGCATAAGACTGCCTTCATATGTCCCTGGGGTACCTTTGCATATCGAAAGATGCCCTTCGGTCTTAAAAATGCTGGAGCCACCTTTCAGCGGGCCATGTCTTACGCTTTCCACGACATCAAACATATCATCGAGGCATACTTAGATGATCTCGCTGCTCGTTCTCGAAAGAGAACTGATCATCCTAGTCATCTTCGATTAGTCTTTGAGCGATGTCGTTTTTACAAAATCCGGTTGAATCCTAATAAGTGCGTTTTCGCGGTTACATCAGGTCGGTTGTTAGGGTTTATAGTTTCCAATGAAGGGATTCGGGTTGATCCCTTCAAGGTTGAGGCAATAGTTCAGTTGCCTCCCCCGTCTTCAATTCGTCAACTTCAAAGTCTTCAAGGGAAGGCCAATTTCTTAAGAGGTTTATAGCAAACTATGCCGAGATCACTAAAGGGTTCATGCGTTTGCTACGGAAAGGAGTTCCATTCCTGTGGGACGACTTTGCGCAGCGGTCGTTTGATGCTTTGAAAAAGGCATTAGTCTCTGCCCCGCTTTTGAGTCCACCGGATTACGGTAGAGACTTCCTTTTATATCTCGCTGCAGCAGAATCTACCATTGGTATGGTTCTAGTTCAGGAAGACGATGCTCTTGTCGAGCACGTGATTTATTATTTGAGCCGAGGCTTGATAGGCCCTGAACTCCGCTATTCTCCGTTGAGAAGTTGGCCTTGGCAGCAGTCCATGCTGTCCAGAGGCTCCGTCATTACATTTTGCTACGCAAAACTTTTGTCTTAGCGGCGGTCAATCCATTCCAATTTGTCCTCAGTAGGCGAGTGATTGGGGGCAAATATAATAGATGGATAGTCATTTTACAAGAATTCGACCTCGAGTTCTTGTCCGCCAAGTCTAAGAAATCTATGGTCTTCGCGGAGCTAATTTCTGAGCTTCCTTGTGGAGAGATGTTGTTTATGAGGAAAGTTTACCCGACGAACATATATTCCTCATCTCTTCACAAGACCCTTGGTATGGAGATATCATTGTTTATCTCCAGACTTCGAAGTTTCCTCTACTTCCTCCAAGGATGAACGTCGCAAGTTACGTCACCTGGCTAAAAACTATGTTATCATTGGTGACACTTTATACCGTCGAGGGGTTGATTCAATTCTTCGACGTTGTTTAACCTTAGAGGAAGCAGAGTCTGTTCTTAATGATTGCCACAGTGGAGCTTGTGGTGGTCATCTATCCGGGCTTGCTACAGCCCAGCGCATCTTACGTGCCGGCTACTTTTGGCCTTCACTCTTTAAGGACTGTGTGGAAGCGGTAAAACGCTGTCACCCGTGTCAAATTTTTACTCGCAAGATGCGCGCGCATCCAGCTCCCCTTTTTCCCGTTGTCACCGTCGGTCCCTTTACTAAGTGGGGTATTGATTTTACGACTTGTAATCCGCCTTCAGCGGCAAATCACAAGTACATTATCGTGGCTGTAGACTACTTCACGAAGTGGGCTGAAGCCATGCCTACTTATAAGAACGACAGTGACACGGCAGCTTTGTTTCTTTTCAATCAAGTTATCTCAAGATTCGGTATCCCAAGAGAGATTGTCACTGACCATGGCAGTCATTTCCAAAATCAGCTAATGTCCGAATTGGCTTTTAAATTAGGTTTCCGTCAAGAGCATTCGTCTCCTTACTATCCTCAGGCCAATGGACAGGTCGAGGCGGTCAATAAAACTCTTAAGACGATACTCCAACGGACAATCGATAAAAATCGGTCCAATTGGCACATTATGTTGTATCCGGCTCTTTGGGCATACCGAACCTCCGTTAAAACGGCTACTGGTTTTACTCCTTTTCAGTTAGTTTACGGGGTGGAATCTATCTTTCCGTCGAATGTGAAATTCCATCTCTGAAATTGGCTGTCGAGCTTCTTCCTGAGACTTCGAGTCTCGAGGAGCGCCTAGTTCACCTGGAACATCTCGATGAGCAGCGTCGAGATGCCGCCACGACGAATGAGGCCCATAAGAAAAGGGTCAAAACTCAGTATGATAAGTCTGTCCGACCTCGTGTCTTTTCTGAAGGTGACCTTGTCTTGGTCTATGACCAAGATAAGGACGCCTTGGGGGCAGGCAAATTCAAGCCTATGTGGTACGGTCCTTTCATTATCAAACGAGTCTTAGAAAAAGGATCGTATGAGTTAATTGATTTCGAAGGAAACAAGCTGGCGGAGCCCCGAAATGGGCTCTATTTAAAGAAGTATTTTGCTTAGTTTTACCAGGCAATGGCTTCTTTGTATTTTATGTATATTTGTACATATCTTATCGAGCGTTTTCTGATATCAGCACTTTTGGTCTGCTTTGGCAGGTGTTGATGGATGATTTGGTTTATTTTGGATTCGCCGATGGTGCTAGTCGGCACACTCGGAATCTTGCTTCCGCAGCTTGGGTACTTTATTACCCAACTGGTCAGTTGATGACATCGAGAGGCGTGTGTATCGGTCCTGCTTCAAACAATATGGCCGAGTATACAGCTGTTATCAATTTATTATCCGAGGCAATCTCTCATGGGATCGACTCGTTGGTAGTGTATCTTGATTCTCAATTGATAGTGTCTCAGTTAAATAACATTTATCGGGTTAGAGATCCATCATTATATCGCCAATATTTAAGGGTGAGGTTGTTGCAAAGATCATTTATTTACATTAATTATTTGCACATTCCAAGATCTCAAAATTGGTTAGCTGATTCTATCGCTAATCAAGCATTAGACTGGCATATCAATCATTCATCATCATAAAATCATGCATCAAAAAGTCAAACTGTATATATATATATATCGCAAAGCGTCTCGAGTGTACATATGTGTGTCCAAAATATACAAAATTGGGACTCAAATGCCCATAATCATGTCAGGCATATCTAATGCCTCGGCTCTGGATGAGCAGCTAAATAACTAACTATAGCATGGCCACGCGCCGAAAGACGCGAACCCAGTCACGTGGCATCCCAACCACATGACGCTGCATATCTGGAGGAAGGTCCTCTATCTCGGCCATCGGTACTTGGTAGCTCAATCTCGCCAAGTGTCGCTGGACGTTGTTGAGGTCCTTTCCGCATTCCGCAGCCTCCTCTTCGGCTCCTCGGCCACGCCGTCCATGCCGTGGGAATCCATCTGGTCGCACGGCCCAATGTCTGGAACATGATCATCATATCAGTCATTTGAATCTCATCAAAAAAATATATTTTTCAAAGTTCATCATTATGCTTGAAAAATCCTAAAAATCATAAAATCATAAAAATCAAAAAAATCTTACCGATCTCGCCCCATGCTGCGTCTGGTGGTAACACTAGGTCAGGATCTCCTCGGAAATCCAGTCCAGCATAGGGGTAGTCGTCTATGGCGATGATCTGTTGCTCCCACCAAGCAAAAAAGTCATCGTCGAATGCATTCCTGTCACTTCCCCACCCCCCAGACGTTTCATCAAGTCAGCCCACCGGCCCATGCGTGGATCACGTGGACTACTGATGGGAACTGCTACCCTGGGGCGGAGTGCGGGAACCTTCTCGAAGAAAAACGTGCATAAAATGGTTCCGTACCCAAAGTTCTTGGTCTGTCCCTTCCTGATAGAAGCAAGTTGCTCCTTCATGTTGGCAAGTAGAGGAGTACACCAGTCAAACACCGTGGTGAGACAGTCCACTGCTACGCTCATGTTTACCCGTGATGCCTGATGTAGCGAAGATGATCCGTTCACTCGAGCTATGGTGAACAAGATTATCCGCAGTGACAAACTCGCCACGTGTGGGATCGAGATCTGACTCCCGACCTTCCGATGACCTGGGCAGTAAAGTTGTACATAGTCGTCTACGCTGAGACTATTCCGGGTCCTGCCCCGGGAGTGTACTACCTCTCCCCTTCGGGAAAGGCCCGTGATGAAATATATATCTTCCACTTCTATCCTGAGTGGCATCTGATCAATCATAAAAGCTTCTTCCTCGACATCCCAATAATCAATAAGTCTCTCGAGCAGACGCACATTTGCTTTCATATTCGGCAACTTGAAGAATTTTAACAATCCGCATCCCCGTAAGCATCTAATGCCTCATCATTGTCCATAACTTCATTATCTACAGCTGAGTGCTCTCTTTCACGCCATGTGAGAGTCATCCTGGAAGAAAAAATCATTTTCATCCATTAGTTTTTTGTATAAAAAAATTTTCGCTGCGCACACGCGGTTTACCCTATACACAGTCGCGTGTAGGGCCGTCGTATACGCGATTTATATACATCCAACCCGCGTGTACGCCGCAGAGCAATTTTTTGCAAAAATCTAACGGTGAAACATTAATTAAACTTCCTAAAAACTATCACAATTGATTGCAAGACAAGTTTAGTGCTTACCTGGAAGTTTTCGGCAAGTTTGAACGGTTGAATAAGTCACGGGGAAAGTTTGCTCCTTTTGCTCCACAATTTGCTCTCCAAGTCAAACGGTGAAAATGGTAAGTCCAAAATTTCTTTTTATAAGTTTTGAAAATGCAAAATTTTTTCAAAATTTTATTTTGTTTGGTTTCATGTCACTTTTAACTTGGGAGCTTGGAATGTCGAGATTGAGTTGTTTTTCAGGACATTTTGGACATTTTTCGACGGTTCGAGACGGTTCCATGACTGCTGACCCGTCATGGCAGGTATGTGTTCTCACTGGCATATAGGTTAGGGACACCATTTTTCCGTTGCATTATGCATACTAGCCTCCATTTGACCGATACATCTGCCGTAGGGTCGACCCCATCATGTTATGGTTCGCAAGCCATTTTCACTCGCCGATTCTTTAAATCATGACATGATGGTAGAGCCATCCTTTTACATGGGCATCCTAGTTAGCACCTCACTGACATTTGTTGCCCATGCTGCTTCGTTTTGAGTAGGCTCGGGAGTCCTCTGTAGTCCCGCCATGACTTATGCGTTGAAGACTCATTCTTCTTTGCTTCTTCGCTTCGTTCTGGCCTTATACCCTAGAGGCTCCTATGTGTGTTGAGTTGTACTTCTGCATTGCATGTTGACCATTTGCACCTTTTGGCCTATAGCCGGCTTCACTTGGACTCGTGTTTAAGCCCACTTTTGACCATGACGTCTGCAAAATCAACCTTGCATACCCTTGACCTCTGCAGCTTGACATACCCAGATCCGTGGAAGGGACATACCTCTGAGTGTCACTGACCAGTTTTTCACCTCCCTGCATTGAGCATAGGAACGTTCCTTTCCCAGGAACTAGATCATCTGTTTCACCGACACTCGTTCTTTCCACTGTACCATAGCATTTCTTTTATTCTTTTCCGGCTTATCAGAAAAAGACAAAAAAAATTAAATATTCCAAAAAGAGCGGGAACAGGGACATTATTTCCATTTATTGTTGGCAGCTAGAGTCAGTCGTGTCGCCCTTGAACAAAGCACTCAAAACAAAGTCTCCTCCGCATGGGTGGGATTTAGTTTGACTTAGGTAAGCCATAACCTTGTTATCGAGTCAGTTCTCCCCGATTGGTTATCTCTTCCAATCATATGGAGGGTTCGTTCGTGCCTCCTGCATGACGAACTTATACAGATTCATCATATGCTGCCACATAGTCACATTGAGTCGTGCTTTTGTTCAAGGGAAGTTAGCCTGAGTCGGCCTTTCTGCGGTGTCTCTTGACTCATTTTTCAGTCGGCCATCCCTGGTTGTCAGTGTCATGTCTATCATCACATCAGTTATATTGGTCCTTCACTCGTGCCGGTTTGAGAAGGTCCCCATTGACTTCTTGCTGGCGGGTCTTGTCCTTATCGACGACGACACATTGCTCTGAGGGCAGACCTAGAGACCGCACCCTGGCCCTATTTTCATTATTGATAGGTCACCTTGTGCTCAGCATCGATCAGTATCATGGGTCTTTGACTGAGTGGTTTCCCTTGTGTTCGACATCAGCATACATTATCACACATTGGGATTCGTGCAGTACCTTGGTTTCCATTTGACCCTATTGGTGGATACCTCGCCTCTGTGTCAGCTTTCATTATTGGTTGGTTCAGAGGGTTTCTGCCGTGCGCTAGCCACATCTTGTGTACGCCGGAAACGTACTTCGGTTGGGTTACTACATCTTTTTCGTCCGATTCCTTCCACATTATTGGCCTACGGGTTACACTCGCGCTAGATTGATGGAGGATGCCTTAATGCCTTCCTTCTAGCGGATCTTTCCCTATCGACTCCGACTCATTGCTCTGGGGCAAAGATCTAGAGTCCATTTGGCAGTACCTTGGGGTTTGCAGTCATTAGTGGCAGATTCCTCGCTATCGACAGTGGGAAACCATCATTGTCTCCTGATTGATAGATTCTTACAGGTGTTCGACTTCAGCTCATCTATTCACACTTGTTAGATTGTACTGGGTACCTTGACGCTCATTATCATTATCGGTGAGTAGTCTCGCGTTTGTTAACGGTATACATCAATGACCGGTAATCAAACGATTTCTCACATGGTCGACTTCAGATCATTTATTCCCATGGTGTAGAAATGTACCACGGCGGTCGGTGAAGACCTCAGGTTGTATCAGCATTCATTGGTTCACTTGACAGTTGCTCCTGTTGCTGCTAGTTGATACACTCCACCTTATATGTTGCAGTCAGTCATGGCGACATTCTATATGCTGGCACCTGAGTTTGCAGTGTAGTACCATCCTATTCCATCATGTTCAGTTGGTACCTTATGGGATCAGTCTTTGATTTCAGTGATCCGTTGCATCTTTCAGCATCATTGACAGTTTTATATGTGATATTCAGACATGTACTTACTCATTATGATCAGATGATCCATTATGTATTTTACAGTCATTTATACTTGTATACTTAGTGGATCCGCTTGTACTTGATATGCGGACATGCTTTACTTTTCCTGAGCATGGGTATGCCCGCCTCAGACAGTGTTTCTTTCTGATCTCCTTTCGGTGGCTTGGCAGGCTGAATTCTGGTGAAGTCCTCCTCGGTTTTTCGGCAGAGTTCCTTTCCTTGTACTTACTTAATGTATTTCGGCCATCATGTTCCCCTTCTGACCTCATACATTAGGGGGCATCTGTTAAGCTCCAAATCTCACTCTTATGGTTTGTGATGCTGCACTTATGGCCTAGGGCAACCCCTCCTTCCAGACCTGGTCCAAAAATTTAAAAAACAGTGTTTTATTCCCTATACGCGACTTTGCCCTGTGTTAAACGCGTGTACACGCGGGTATGTCATACCCAACCCGCGTGTATCTATTAAAACACTTAAAAAAATATAATTTCCTCTTTTTCGGGCGGTGATCGCGGGTTTACCTGCTGGATCACCTGTTAGTGCCCGTGGCCCAACTGTTCCCAACCAACTCCTAACTAAAAAACTACTTTGGAGAGGGTATAAAAAGACATCAAAGGGAAGGCCAAGGGGAGAGAAAGGAGAGCAAGATTATTATGCTGAGATTTTTCCCTTAGACCAGGTCTGAAGTCCTTGGTGCATTCTGCACTTCCCCCATTTTGCATAGGAAACCCTTGTTTCCATGTGTATGGGTGATCATTCATCCTTGACATCATCATTGAGTAAGACTTGGAAGGAGCTCTTGTTGGAGGCTGGAGGCTGGAACGAATTCGGGAGGAAGCTTGCTTGGAGCCTGCTGAAGGTGTTCAGGTGATATCTTTCCGATATATGTACTTTATTTGCCTTTATATATAAAGAAACACGTCTTTGTTCCCGAATAATCTTTCTTTATGCTTATGAGATTCTTGTGTTGAATTCTTATGAAAGTGGTTACTTAAAGATTTTTATAACTAACTTTATAGCATAAAGATGATTTATATATAAACTTCTATACATGTACTGTTGTGTTCTTTGATTTGTTTGTCTTGCAGGTCAAAGAAAGAAGAAGGGAACTCCAAGAAGGGTTTGCACCCTAACGGTCTTCTCGAACGTAGGACCTTAGGTATGTACCCTAAACATTAGAATTTGCTTAAAAGTAAAAAAGATGGCTGTGTGTGTGTGTTTCTTTGTATAAGCAATTTTCAGTCTGGTAGAGTCTTAGCCCAAAGGACTCTAGGGGTACTTTCCCTTCAACCAGAATTGGCGACTCAACTAGGGATCTGCATAGGTGGCTGCGGAGGGGAATCCCGTGGCACCTGAGGTCGACGTTGTATCACTCTCGACAGTACTTCCGAGGGCACCCTTGCGAAGCTTGGGGGCTTGCACCGCGCAGACTGTTGTTAGGAGGTCAGCGTAACTTCCTCTGATACCTTCGCTGATAGGACTGGGCCCTCATCATCCCAGACTATCCTCGGAAGGCCCTTTGATTCACTTTCTCGTATTTTGGTGTCCGTCTCAATCACCCGAGCGGAAATACTTGAAAGTTGTTTGACTGGCTGTATCTTTAGGAACTTTATACTGTGTGCTCTGTGCTCCTAGTCGGCTTAGCTTTTAATTTTTTGAGTCTTTAGTTAGATCATTAACAGAAAATTCAAAGTGGCTGACCGTCTCCAAGACGGTCTCGAAGACTTCGTGGTCTCTCGCCACCTAGTTTAGAGCCTTCTCCTAGAAGGCGCAGAGGGAATACTACCGGTGGGGTCCGTCCCACGCCGGCTGACGCATCGGGGATTGATCCTCCTCTCGGGGATATTAGCGGCCAAGCAAGGCCTGGTGCTTTTGAACAAGAGAGGGACGCTCCAGTCTTTTCTCAAGTTCGCTTTCAAGCGGAGGATAACGTAGAGGTAGAAGAACTTTTAGAATCATTAGTGATTCCAAATTCTCCACTACCATCTAGTTACCCAGACGTATTGCAATACGTTGGGCCTCCATTATTTAGACCAACGAGTCCAGGTTACGCTACGCGCTTACCATTTATGATCACTACTGGAAGCATGGCTTCCACAAGTGCTGCGACTATGCAAACCCCAACATCGGTGCAAGGGGGAGGGACCATTTCCATCCCCTCCGCTTCCTTTTTCGGATCGTTTGCTAGCACATCTTTGGTTGGGTCTACCTCCATTCCGTCCACGAGTGGAAATGCCCAAACCAATGCTTTTAGTACTGGTTCCTTCCTTTTTGGCACCCAATCACAGGGTATTCCGTCAGTTCCGTTCAGTGCCGCTACGTCCATGATGGGCGGATCGGCTTCATTTCAGGGTTTCCTTTTGGAAGTGGTCATATTCCACATTCCAACCCAACGGTAGGATCCATGCCTTTTTCTTCAATAGGACAAAGCAGCAATCCTTTCCAAGGTTGGAATAACCCTGGGGTTAGTAACGCAGGAACTGCGAATCCATTCATTGGCCAACAAGGAAGTAGGCCGTATTCCACGGTTAGCATGTTTCAAAGTATTCCTCCCCTCGCTTCGGCTTGGAATCCCATATCAGGGGTTATCGACTCCTTACAATTCTTTAGGAGGAAACTTTGCAAGCTATGGAGCTTATACGGCAGGAGTTGGTCAAACTCCGAATTTTGCTGGACCACAAGGCTTGCCTTTTGGTTCAGCTGGTTCTACTGGTCACTTGGGGCAGCCTGGTGCCTCTCAAATCCCAGGACAATCTTTTCAGAACTTGGGGAGTTCTGCCCAGTCTGGGTGGAATCCCCTAGGTCCTCCTAGGCTTCCATTTCTGGCAACGTTAAACTTGCCAGATCTCACTAAGCTAACGAACGACCCTATCAGATACAATCCAGCCTGGCCTCCGGTCCCAACCAAACTACCTTCGGACATCCCAAAATTCGAAGGGAAGAGTGGTGAAGATCCGGGCGATCATGTAACCACATTCCATTTGTGGTGCTCATCTAACTCCCTCATCGAAGATTCGGTTAGGTTGAGACTTTTTCAGCGCACCTTGACTGGTAATGCGGCTAAATGGTACATAGAGTTGCCAGGGGGCAGCTTTACATCGTTCGCAGACTTAGCTAATATCTTCTTGAATCACTTTCAGTTGCCTGTCCGCTATGATGCCGGAACTGAACTTCTGGCTACCTTTCGTCAGGATAAGGCAACCCACATTTCTGATCACATACAGGAATGGAGACGGAGAAAAAGGCTCATTAAAGCCGAAATCCCTCCGGAGTACCGTCTAGAGTGGTTTTTGAAGTCTTTGCAACCTGAGATCTCCAAGGATGTCTCCATGTCTGGGGTCTATTCTGAGGAGCAAGCCATTTTCAGGGCCCAGCAATTAGAACTGATCTACTCTCAGTCTGGGATCCTCCAAAAGTACTTGCCAGATGCTCCTGGATCTAAGGTTGATTTAGCTAAGCCAAAGCCAGGTCCGCATGCGGATGGTATCGTGGGGTCTGTAGACTCGACTACAGTGAACTTGTTGAATCAATTGCAGCAGTTGTCATTACAAACTGCTCCTAACAACCAAGTCACAATGTCTAATCCTCCTGCTTCCCAAAATTCTTCCATTAACGCCGTCCAATCCGATAACCCCAAAGGAAATCAAAATTCCAATGGGAAAAAGAAAGGACGTGGTAAAAAGAAGAACTCGGATGGGAAGCCCGATGCAAATAAATCCGGCAACAACGCTGGTGGTGGTAAGGGTGAGTCGAGAAAGAAAGTCAAGTTTCCTTGCAAGTTATGCAGTGGGGACCATCTAACTCATCTTTGCCCTAGAATCGAAGACGCTCAGCGCTTGTTAGCACAGCAAGGGACTTCTAGTTCGCAAGCTGTGTTGACTAACCCGTTTCCCCAAGGGCAGCAACTTCTTGCTGGCGCAAATTCGAATCCTGGGACCTCCTCAGGGGGCAACCAGGAAGGGGAAAAAGCATCAAATGTTTTTATGATGGGTTCAAACGTTAACGTGACTACTCGGTCACGTGATTATGGTGAAGCCGAAACATCTAAGGATAAAACGGTTCCCGGAAGTAATGACCTTCATATCGAGCGACCTCCTGTTGAGACTATACCTAGGATACCGAAAGGTTCCGCCAAACGCGCGACAATTAACCCCAATGCTAGAGCTGCTCAAAATTACTCCATTGTGGAGGATTTGGCTCAAAGCCCATGTGCTATGTCCGCTTTGGAAGTTCTCCAGTCGTGTCCGTCTCAGAGAAGTGCTTTACTCTCCGCCATTGGAGCAGTCGATCCAGCTAACTCTCTAGTGCTCTCTTTTGACATGTCAAATGTCAAAAAGAGACTCCCTCATCATATGGCTTTTCAGGTAAAGTCAACATACCGGAAAATCAATATTTTTCGCACCGTTATAGATGAAGGAGCTTCCACATGCGTCATGTCCATGTCTTGTTGGAAGGCTATTGGTTCACCTTCGGCTGTTCCTTCACCAACCGTCTTAACTGCATTTGATGGCCATTCTCACAAGCCGCATGGGATTATCCCGGCCTTTCCTATATGTGTTGGAGGGAAGGTCGTTAATATCGAAGTTGAAGTCGTAGATGCTAACCTAGACTATAATCTCCTATTAGGAAGGAACTGGGTGTACGAGATGGAAGCCGTTGTTTCGACTTTGTTTCGTGTCATTTGCTTTCCTCATGAGGGGAAAATCGTTAAGGTTGATCAATTGGACTATGCTCCAATCGATCCTCAAGCAACCTCCGACTCTACTGTTCCTTTGGTGGATAACCCTCGCCCGCCGACTGAGAATTTAGGAGTAGGGATGTATTCCTCATTGATGGGTACGTTTGATCTTCCCTCTCCTTTTGCAAGAATCAATGCTATTTCATCATCCAAGGAATCTTCTCGAGAGGAGTTCTTCCGAACTCATCATTTTTCCGACCCTTGGACCTTGCCTTCACCTACGACCACATTAGTTGAAGGGCAAGTTAATGGAATGGCGTTTCCTATATCTGCAGCTGAGCTTAGATATCAGGCTATCGTAGACTCTGCAGATAACCATTCTACTCCTTTTTCCGAAGAGGAGCTAGATGGTCATGTGGCCCCCGCTTGGAGCTTTGATTCTAACTCTGCCTTGGACTGCTTAGATTCGGTTCTACCTTCTGAAGAAGCAATCCTCGAAATTATGATGGGTATAGATCGACCTTGGGAAGACTTACACCATCGCTCATATTTTCTTCCTCCATTGCAGGAAGTAGAATCTAGATTCTCCGAGCTCGTTGGTAGTGATGTTTGTACGGTATCGAACCCTTTGGCTCCAACACACACACGTGCTGAAGGTAATATGTCGGTAATCTCAAAAACGATACCTATAAACATCTCTAAAATCCTAACATCATCGAGAATATCTTCATCGGAAGTGAGTGTTCCCCTGAAGAAATTCAAATTTACACCGACCTATTCAAGGAATATCGTGATGTATTTGCTTGGTCTTATGAGGAAATGCCCGGCATTGATCCTTCTATAGTCCAACATGAGATCAAGACGTACGAAAACGCAAAACCGATTCGTCAAAGGCTTCGGCCGGTTAACCCTAGGAAAGCAGCGGCTATCAAAGCTGAGGTTGAGAAGCTGCTAAGGGCGGGTTTTATATACCCTGTTCCTCTTACGGATTGGGTTTCGAATCCAGTCCCTGTGGACAAAAAGCAAGGAACAATCCGCGTATGCATCGATTTTAGGGACTTAAACAAGGCTTGTCCAAAAGACAATTACCCCACGCCATTTATTGATCAAATTATTGACGAGTGTGCGGGTAATGAGATTTTCTCCTTCATGGATGGTTTCTCAGGTTATAATCAAATCTCTATTCGTCCTGAGGATCAGCATAAGACTGCCTTCATATGTCCCTGGGGTACCTTTGCATATCGAAAGATGCCCTTCGGTCTTAAAAATGCTGGAGCCACCTTTCAGCGGGCCATGTCTTACGCTTTCCACGACATCAAACATATCATCGAGGCATACTTAGATGATCTCGCTGCTCGTTCTCGAAAGAGAACTGATCATCCTAGTCATCTTCGATTAGTCTTTGAGCGATGTCGTTTTTACAAAATCCGGTTGAATCCTAATAAGTGCGTTTTCGCGGTTACATCAGGTCGGTTGTTAGGGTTTATAGTTTCCAATGAAGGGATTCGGGTTGATCCCTTCAAGGTTGAGGCAATAGTTCAGTTGCCTCCCCCGTCTTCAATTCGTCAACTTCAAAGTCTTCAAGGGAAGGCCAATTTCTTAAGAAGGTTTATAGCAAACTATGCCGAGATCACTAAAGGGTTCATGCGTTTGCTACGGAAAGGAGTTCCATTCCTGTGGGACGACTTTGCGCAGCGGTCGTTTGATGCTTTGAAAAAGGCATTAGTCTCTGCCCCGCTTTTGAGTCCACCGGATTACGGTAGAGACTTCCTTTTATATCTCGCTGCAGCAGAATCTACCATTGGTATGGTTCTAGTTCAGGAAGACGATGCTCTTGTCGAGCACGTGATTTATTATTTGAGCCGAGGCTTGATAGGCCCTGAACTCCGCTATTCTCCGGTTGAGAAGTTGGCCTTGGCAGCAGTCCATGCTGTCCAGAGGCTCCGTCATTACATTTTGCTACGCAAAACTTTTGTCTTAGCGGCGGTCAATCCATTCCAATTTGTCCTCAGTAGGCGAGTGATTGGGGGCAAATATAATAGATGGATAGTCATTTTACAAGAATTCGACCTCGAGTTCTTGTCCGCCAAGTCTAAGAAATCTATGGTCTTCGCGGAGCTAATTTCTGAGCTTCCTTGTGGAGAGGATGTTGTTTATGAGGAAAGTTTACCCGACGAACATATATTCCTCATCTCTTCACAAGACCCTTGGTATGGAGATATCATTGTTTATCTCCAGACTTCGAAGTTTCCCTCTACTTCCTCCAAGGATGAACGTCGCAAGTTACGTCACCTGGCTAAAAACTATGTTATCATTGGTGACACTTTATACCGTCGAGGGGTTGATTCAATTCTTCGACGTTGTTTAACCTTAGAGGAAGCAGAGTCTGTTCTTAATGATTGCCACAGTGGAGCTTGTGGTGGTCATCTATCCGGGCTTGCTACAGCCCAGCGCATCTTACGTGCCGGCTACTTTTGGCCTTCACTCTTTAAGGACTGTGTGGAAGCGGTAAAACGCTGTCACCCGTGTCAAATTTTTACTCGCAAGATGCGCGCGCATCCAGCTCCCCTTTTTCCCGTTGTCACCGTCGGTCCCTTTACTAAGTGGGGTATTGATTTTACGACTTGTAATCCGCCTTCAGCGGCAAATCACAAGTACATTATCGTGGCTGTAGACTACTTCACGAAGTGGGCTGAAGCCATGCCTACTTATAAGAACGACAGTGACACGGCAGCTTTGTTTCTTTTCAATCAAGTTATCTCAAGATTCGGTATCCCAAGAGAGATTGTCACTGACCATGGCAGTCATTTCCAAAATCAGCTAATGTCCGAATTGGCTTTTAAATTAGGTTTCCGTCAAGAGCATTCGTCTCCTTACTATCCTCAGGCCAATGGACAGGTCGAGGCGGTCAATAAAACTCTTAAGACGATACTCCAACGGACAATCGATAAAAATCGGTCCAATTGGCACATTATGTTGTATCCGGCTCTTTGGGCATACCGAACCTCCGTTAAAACGGCTACTGGTTTTACTCCTTTTCAGTTAGTTTACGGGGTGGAATCTATCTTTCCGGTCGAATGTGAAATTCCATCTCTGAAATTGGCTGTCGAGCTTCTTCCTGAGACTTCGAGTCTCGAGGAGCGCCTAGTTCACCTGGAACATCTCGATGAGCAGCGTCGAGATGCCGCCACGACGAATGAGGCCCATAAGAAAAGGGTCAAAACTCAGTATGATAAGTCTGTCCGACCTCGTGTCTTTTCTGAAGGTGACCTTGTCTTGGTCTATGACCAAGATAAGGACGCCTTGGGGGCAGGCAAATTCAAGCCTATGTGGTACGGTCCTTTCATTATCAAACGAGTCTTAGAAAAAGGATCGTATGAGTTAATTGATTTCGAAGGAAACAAGCTGGCGGAGCCCCGAAATGGGCTCTATTTAAAGAAGTATTTTGCTTAGTTTTACCAGGCAATGGCTTCTTTGTATTTTATGTATATTTGTACATATCTTATCGAGCGTTTTCTGATATCAGCACTTTTGGTCTGCTTTGGCAGGTGTTGATGGATGATTTGGTTTATTTTGGATTCGCCGATGGTGCTAGTCGGCACACTCGGAATCTTGCTTCCGCAGCTTGGGTACTTTATTACCCAACTGGTCAGTTGATGACATCGAGAGGCGTGTGTATCGGTCCTGCTTCAAACAATATGGCCGAGTATACAGCTGTTATCAATTTATTATCCGAGGCAATCTCTCATGGGATCGACTCGTTGGTAGTGTATCTTGATTCTCAATTGATAGTGTCTCAGTTAAATAACATTTATCGGGTTAGAGATCCATCATTATATCGCCAATATTTAAGGGTGAGGTTGTTGCAAAGATCATTTACTTACATTAATTATTTGCACATTCCAAGATCTCAAAATTGGTTAGCTGATTCTATCGCTAATCAAGCATTAGACTGGCATATCAATCATTCATCATCATAAAATCATGCATCAAAAAGTCAAACTGTATATATATATATATCGCAAAGCGTCTCGAGTGTACATATGTGTGTCCAAAATATACAAAATTGGGACTCAAATGCCCATAATCATGTCAGGCATATCTAATGCCTCGGCTCTGGATGAGCATCTAAATAACTAACTATAGCAGTGGCCACGCGCCGAAAGACGCGAACCCAGTCACGTGGCATCCCAACCACATGACGCTGCATATCTGGAGGAAGGTCCTCTATCTCGGCCATCGGTACTTGGTAGCTCAATCTCGCCAAGTGTCGCTGGACGTTATTGAGCGTCCTTTCCGCATCGCAGCCTCCTCTTCGGCTCCTCGGCCACGCCGTCCATGCCGTGGGAATCCATCTGGTCGCACGGGCCCAATGTCTGGAACATGATCATCATATCAGTCATTTGAATCTCATCAAAAAGATATATTTTTCAAAGTTCATCATTATGCTTGAAAAATCCTAAAAATCATAAAATCATAAAAATCAAAAAAATCTTACCGATCTCGCCCCATGCTGCGTCTGGTGGTAACACTAGGTCAGGATCTCCTCGGAAATCCAGTCCAGCATAGGGGTAGTCGTCTATGGCGATGATCTGTTGCTCCCACCAAGCAAAAAAGTCGTCGTCGAATGCATTCCTGGGCACTTCCCCACCCCCCAGACGTTTCATCAAGTCAGCCCACCGGCCCATGCGTGGATCACGTGGACTACTGATGGGAACTGCTACCCTGGGGCGGAGTGCGGGAACCTTCTCGAAGAAAAACGTGCATAAAATGGTTCCGTACCCAAAGTTCTTGGTCTGTCCCTTCCTGATAGAAGCAAGCTGCTCCTTCATGTTGGCAAGTAGAGGAGTACACCAGTCAAACACCGTGGTGAGACAGTCCACTGCTACGCTCATGTTTACCCGTGATGCCTGATGTAGCGAAGATGATCCGTTCACTCGAGCTATGGTGAACAAGATTATCCGCAGTGACAAACTCGCCACGTGTGGGATCGAGATCTGACTCCCGACCTTCCGATGACCTGGGCAGTAAAGTTGTACATAGTCGTCTACGCTGAGACTATTCCGGGTCCTGCCCCGGGAGTGTACTACCTCTCCCCTTCGGGAAAGGCCCGTGATGAAATATATATCTTCCACTTCTATCCTGAGTGGCATCTGATCAATCATAAAAGCTTCTTCCTCGACATCCCAATAATCAATAAGTCTCTCGAGCAGACGCACATTTGCTTTCATATTCGGCAACTTGAAGAATTTTAACAATCCGCATCCCCGTAAGGCATCTAATGCCTCATCATTGTCCATAACTTCATTATCTACAGCTGAGTGCTCTCTTTCACGCCATGTGAGAGTCATCCTGGAAGAAAAAATCATTTTCATCCATTAGTTTTTTGTATAAAAAATTTTTCGCTGCGCACACGCGGTTTACCCTATACACAGTCGCGTGTAGGGCCGTCGTATACGCGATTTATATACATCCAACCCGCGTGTACGCCGCAGAGCAATTTTTTGCAAAAATCTAACGGTGAAACATTAATTAAACTTCCTAAAAACTATCACAATTGATTGCAAGACAAGTTTAGTGCTTACCTGGAAGTTTTCGGCAAGTTTGAACGGTTGAATAAGTCACGGGGAAAGTTTGCTCCTTTTGCTCCACAATTTGCTCTCCAAGTCAAACGGTGAAAATGGTAAGTCCAAAATTTCTTTTTATAAGTTTTGAAAATGCAAAATTTTTTCAAAATTTTATTTTGTTTGGTTTCATGTCACTTTTAACTTGGGAGCTTGGAATGTCGAGATTGAGTTGTTTTTCAGGACATTTTGGACATTTTTCGACGGTTCGAGACGGTTCCATGACTGCTGACCCGTCATGGCAGGTATCGTGTTCTCACTGGCATATAGGTTAGGGACACCATTTTTCCGTTGCATTATGCATACTAGCCTCCATTTGACCGATACATCTGCCGTAGGGTCGACCCCATCATGTTATGGTTCGCAAGCCATTTTCACTCGCCGATTCTTTAAATCATGACATGATGGTAGAGCCATCCTTTTACATGGGCATCCTAGTTAGCACCTCACTGACATTTGTTGCCCATGCTGCTTCGTTTTGAGTAGGCTCGGGAGTCCTCTGTAGTCCCGCCATGACTTATGCGTTGAAGACTCATTCTTCTTTGCTTCTTCGCTTCGTTCTGGCCTTATACCCTAGAGGCTCCTATGTGTGTTGAGTTGTACTTCTGCATTGCATGTTGACCATTTGCACCTTTTGGCCTATAGCCGGCTTCACTTGGACTCGTGTTTAAGCCCACTTTTGACCATGACGTCTGCAAAAAGCAACCTTGCATACCCTTGACCTCTGCAGCTTGACATACCCAGATCCGTGGAAGGGACATACCTCTGAGTGTCACTGACCAGTTTTTCACCTCCCTGCATTGAGCATAGGAACGTTCCTTTCCCAGGAACTAGATCATCTGTTTCACCGACACTCGTTCTTTCCACTGTACCATAGCATTCTTTTATTCTTTTTCCGGCTTATCAGAAAAAGACAAAAAAAAATTAAATATTCCAAAAAGAGCGGGAACAGGGACATTATTTCCATTTATTGTTGGCAGCTAGAGTCAGTCGTGTCGCCCTTGAACAAAGCACTCAAAACAAAGTCTCCTCCGCATGGGTGGGATTTAGTTTGACTTAGGTAAGCCATAACCTTGTTATCGAGTCAGTTCTCCCCCGATTGGTTATCTCTTCCAATCATATGGAGGGTTCGTTCGTGCCTCCTGCATGACGAACTTATACAGATTCATCATATGCTGCCACATAGTCACATTGAGTCGTGCTTTTGTTCAAGGGAAGTTAGCCTGAGTCGGCCTTTCTGCGGTGTCTCTTGACTCATTTTTCAGTCGGCCATCCCTGGTTGTCAGTGTCATGTCTATCATCACATCAGTTATATTGGTCCTTCACTCGTGCCGGTTTGAGAAGGTCCCCATTGACTTCTTGCTGGCGGGTCTTGTCCTTATCGACGACGACACATTGCTCTGAGGGCAGACCTAGAGACCGCACCCTGGCCCTATTTTCATTATTGATAGGTCACCTTGTGCTCAGCATCGATCAGTATCATGGGTCTTTGACTGAGTGGTTTCCCTTGTGTTCGACATCAGCATACATTATCACACATTGGGATTCGTGCAGTACCTTGGTTTCCATTTGACCCTATTGGTGGATACCTCGCCTCTGTGTCAGCTTTCATTATTGGTTGGTTCAGAGGGTTTCTGTCGTGCGCTAGCCACATCTTGTGTACGCCGGAAACGTACTTCGGTTGGGTTACTACATCTTTTTCGTCCGATTCCTTCCACATTATTGGCCTACGGGTTACACTCGCGCTAGATTGATGGAGGATGCCTTAATGCCTTCCTTCTAGCGGATCTTTCCCTATCGACTCCGACTCATTGCTCTGGGGCAAAGATCTAGAGTCCATTTGGTAGTACCTTGGGGTTTGCAGTCATTAGTGGCAGATTCCTCGCTATCGACAGTGGGAAACCATCATTGTCTCCTGATTGATAGATTCTTACAGGTGTTCGACTTCAGCTCATCTATTCACACTTGTTAGATTGTACTGGGTACCTTGACGCTCATTATCATTATCGGTGAGTAGTCTCGCGTTTGTTAACGGTATACATCAATGACCGGTAATCAAACGATTTCTCACATGGTCGACTTCAGATCATTTATTCCCATGGTGTAGAAATGTACCACGGCGGTCGGTGAAGACCTCAGGTTGTATCAGCATTCATTGGTTCACTTGACAGTTGCTCCTGTTGCTGCTAGTTGATACCACTCCACCTTATATGTTGCAGTCAGTCATGGCGACATTCTATATGCTGGCACCTGAGTTTGCAGTGTAGTACCATCCTATTCCATGATGTTCAGTTGGTACCTTATGAGATCAGTCTTTGATTTCAGTGATCCGTTGCATCTTTCAGCATCATTGACAGTTTTATATGTGATATTCAGACATGTACTTACTCATTATGATCAGATGATCCATTATGTATTTTACAGTCATTTATACTTGTATACTTAGTGGATCCGCTTGTACTTGATATGTGGACATGCTTTACTTTTCCTGAGCATGGGTATGCCCGCCTCAGACAGTGTTTCTTTCTGATCTCCTTTCGGTGGCTTGGCAGGCTGAATTCTGGTGAAGTCCTCCTCGGTTTTTCGGCAGAGTTCCTTTCCTTGTACTTACTTAATGTATTTCGGCCATCATGTTCCCCTTCTGACCTCATACATTAGGGGGCATCTGTTATAGCTCCAAATCTCACTCTTATGGTTTGTGATGCTGCACTTATGGCCTAGGGCAACCCCTCCTTCCAGACCTGGTCCAAAAATTTAAAAAACAGTGTTTTATTCCCTATACGCGACTTTGCCCTGTGTTAAACGCGTGTACACGCGGGTATGTCATACCCAACCCGCGTGTATCTATTAAAACACTTAAAAAAATATAATTTCCTCTTTTTCGGGCGGTGATCGCGGGTTTACCTGCTGGATCACCTGTTAGTGCCCGTGGCCCAACTGTTCCCAACCAACTCCTAACTAAAAAACTACTTTGGAGAGGGTATAAAAAGACATCAAAGGGAAGGCCAAGGGGAGAGAAAGGAGAGCAAGATTATTATGCTGAGATTTTTCCCTTAGACCAGGTCTGAAGTCCTTGGTGCATTCTGCACTTCCCCCATTTTGCATAGGAAACCCTTGTTTCCATGTGTATGGGTGATCATTCATCCTTGACATCATCATTGAGTAAGACTTGGAAGGAGCTCTTGTTGGAGGCTGGAGGCTGGAACGAATCCGGGAGGAAGCTTGCTTGGAGCCTGCTGAAGGTGTTCAGGTGATATCTTTCCGATATATGTACTTTATTTGCCTTTATATATAAAGAAACACGTCTTTGTTCCCGAATAATCTTTCTTTATGCTTATGAGATTCTTGTGTTGAATTCTTATGAAAGTGGTTACTTAAAGATTTTTTATAACTAACTTTATAGCATAAAGATGATTTATATATAAACTTCTATACATGTACTGTTGTGTTCTTTGATTTGTTTGTCTTGCAGGTCAAAGAAAGAAGAAGGGAACTCCAAGAAGGGTTTGCACCCTAACGGTCTTCTCGAACGTAGGACCTTAGGTATGTACCCTAAACATTAGAATTTGCTTAAAAGTAGAAAAGATGGTTGTGTGTGTGTGTTTCTTTGTATAAGCAATTTTCAGTCTGGTAGAGTCTTAGCCCGAAGGACTCTAGGGGTACTTTCCCTTCAACCAGAAGGTATCACTCAACAAGAAACAAATAAAGAAGACCCAGAACTGAGAGAACCTAGTCCACAACCAAACCTCAACTCCTACTATAGGTTCATTGAAGGAGGTAGGGTAATCCCATAGAAGTTTTCCATCCCCTTCTTCTTTGAACTTGAAAAAGAAAGGGCAAGGAAAAACAAGTGGATTCAAATTTCCAAATCAAAAGGAGTGGAGGATGTTGGCAACATGGAGAAGAAATTGAAGGATATGGGCATAGAAATGAGCAGCATAAGGGACAAAGAGGCAATTATGAAATATCAGTTAGAAGCAGAGAATGCATGGCTAAGGGGGGAGCTACAAGAAAGGGAAAGCCAGTTGGAATTTATGGCCAATTTATCCTTAGAGGAAATCCATTGCAGGATATCAGAAAAGTATTACGCCTTGTATCTCAAGGAACAATGGCTACAATTCCAAATCAAGAATTTAGCACAGAGAGGCACTATGCCCTTCCAAGACTATAGACAATTCATTGATCTGTGTGAGCAAAGCACCTTGGAAGATAGAGAAAAAATATCTGATTTTTACCTACACAACTTGGCCTTGACATATTTGAATGTTTGGGACCCAAATTCAAAACTAGGAGACTTGCAATTGATGGCCATAGCATCATGGATGAATCATGAGGAGGCAAGAGCTACAGAGATCAAAAAAGTAATGGAAATAGAAGAGACAAAACTCCTTATGATCAGAACTGAACAATCTAATCCAATGGTTATCATAAACATCCACAACCTCATTGCAAATGATCCTAAGCTTGCACCTAGGTACCTTGCTGTGCAAGAACAAGTAGTCACACACTTTGAAGACATGTTCAAATTTTTAGGAGATGACAGCATGCAGAATGAGAGAGGCACTAAATAGAATGCCCATGTATAAGCAAGCTCTACAAAGACTCAAAGTAAATTGGATTGGCTTGAGACTCAGTCCACCACTGCTTTTAGGAATGTTGGAAGGAAGGAAAGAAGAAGAAGAAATATAGTGGGAAGAGATAGAGAGGAATGCGGGATTTTATTCACAGGAAGAAGAAACTACAGCAAAAGCATGGGATGTCAGGAAGGCCACCAGAGAAATAAAGGACATGGACATAGACTAAGTTGCTCAGAGGATGAGCAACACTTTCAATAGAGGGTGATGATGAGCCTCATCATTGTGCAACTATATGGACCTTAATACACCTCCAAGCTTACTAAAATCAACTCTTCTCATAATTCCTTACATTTTTTAATTGTATTTTGCTTAATGAGATGAGTAAAAGTAAAATGTTATGTATAATGGTCTAATGTGCATTGATTGCAGGTTTTTGGGAGAAAATCATGGCAATTTTGGCTAATTAAGGTACAGGAACTCGAATGAGACAAGAAGGAGAGATTATAGGAGATAGATATTCCTCATTAAATCCTCACTCATTCGAATATCCCTCAATCAAATCAAACTAGCTCGGAGTTGCAAGCAAACGAGTCATGGAGATCATTAGCAGCTGAGCCAGTGATAGTTAAAGAACCAGCTCATCTTGAGTTTGGAAGCCAAGCCTCCCTAGATTTAAGGAATTTTTTGGAGACTTCAATTGTATAAATAAGGAGGCCTGGAGCCTCATTAGGCTTCATATTTTTTATGTAAGATCACTAAGAATTTTCGAGTTAAAGGATTGTGGAAAAACACTTTTATGTAATTTTTTTTATATGATAATGAGAATGAGAATTTCCTTGATACAACACTGAGTTGAATCAGAGGGTTGAAGCTCTTGGGTTAGGGCCCAACCCTAGCAATAGAGGTTCCTCTTATTGTACTTGTATGGTTAGATTATTTCATATATTAATTGTTGAATTGATTTTGGCATTGTTTCATTGCAAATAGTGGTGAATTTGATTAGTTTGCTACCATTTGTGCCTAGCTTTAGCAGTAGCTTTAAATAGATAAAGGAATACCAAAAAGGTTGATATCATGTGAATCTTGCCTCACTCTTCCCTTCAGGGACCATGGTTTGAGGAAAAACTCCTATTCAGCCCCAAAAAGACAGAATTAGGATTTCTTATGGAATTTGGGATTTTCTGCTAATTAGGCCAGCATCTTTTCAGTTTCCAAGAATATATTTCAGTTGTTATTTCTGATGTCTCCATATTTTCATTAGATCTCATGGGGTTTCAAAATATTATGGAAGTATTTCCATGCATGACCTAGGCAACTAAATAATGGAATTATGTTTTCTTATATTAATTGGAAATCTTTCTTGTTTGACATGATTAATGGGTAAATGCCAGTGATGTGTGTATTGCAGGAGTTTCAATAGTGCAGAAAGATCTCATGTTAGTAGCCCCAGGCTAACCTCATCCATCCATGATCACCAAAATCCACTAAGTCCATCAACCAAATTATCATTCCATAAGAACAACTTTCCATGTTTGTTGAGCAAGTCCAACCATCTTACAAACTTGGGTTTGAGTTCTGAGGAAGTCCTAGCCACTCCCTTGCCTTATTTCTTCCATCATTCACCTTCCCTAAGCCCTATACCACTTTCCAAACCACTCCTTATGCTTTTGGCCGGATGATCCTGTAGGAGCATCAGGACATCTTGTAGGTGAATTAGGACATCCTGTAGGATGACCTATAGTGGCCTGTTTTGAGGCTGATTTGTGGAAAATGCATCCAGAAAGTTAGGAGAAGGCCCATGCTTGCCTCCCAAACCATATGACCCTTCACAACCATCTCTCTCCATACCTAACCCACCTGCCATACGACCGAGAATATTTATAATTCATATTTTCATAAGAAGGACAAAAAGAAAAAAAGGTTATTGTGCTCATTCATATGCACAGCAATAAAGTGTTTGATTATCTCAGATTGCATGCCTGGGATAGTTAGGATTACACATATGCTAGCTTAGAATTATTCTAAAGCAAGATCTCTTAACAAATAGTTATATGAGTGGTATGTTTAAAGCATTTGTTTCAATCTTTCAGTACTACAGTAGACAATATTTCAATTCTCTCAATTAAGGTAAAATTATCCTTTCTCCATTGATAATCAAACTTCTTCTAAAGCAATAGAAGGTTGGTTTGAGAAACCCTAGTGGTCTATCACCAGCTCAGCAGTGACAAAGAGTGGACCCATTGCATCTACTTGTGTATACAACACTGTCACCACCAATTTTGTACGAACCCAGGGTTGATAAAGTTGGTAGCCCTAGGAGTTGCAGCATTCTTGCTGCAATACTGGTGCTCATCAAGTTTCAGGAAGATGGATGAAGCTAGGTTACTTGGGAAAATGGCTAAGTGTGAGATCAATGAAACATATGCAAACATTGATAGGAATTGACTGTGATCACACGTGGACATGTAGACCATCCAGAATATATAATACATACTTTTCTTGATGCAACAACCTTCATGACGTGAGTGTGTGAGGTGAGTGTGAAATATGTCTATACGATGAAAACCACTCATATGCACACAATTTCCCTTGAATCAAGACAACATTCCCTTTGCATGACGGAAAACAACCACTATGCCTGAAAATGACATATGCTACAAAAAGATGAGAATGTAGACAACTCTTTATGATCAAGGAGGGTAGCTTGAAATCATCAGATTACCAAAAAACGACCAAGGATGATCGATCATAGGATCCAAATTAGGCTCTAAAAATTGCATGTGAACCAAAAGGTTCGAGGGTGGTTGTAGCCGCTACAACACTTGTAGAAATTCCCACTGTAGATCAACATATTATGCAATATACTATAGCAAAATACAATATCTACTTCTACAACAAACTTGCGAAATCTTAATCAATTTTGAGCAAGATCAAATAGAACACATATAACTGAGAATGAGAAAGCAATCACACATGAACACAGAACAATACTCTGGGGAAAGCCTCAGCTAAAAACCTCGATCTTTGTATTATCATACAAGTGGAAATATGTTCATATTACACAAAGAATCAACTCACAAGCTATCCTGCTCTCAGTACAATCGAACAATACAGCTCACAGACTGAATAGACTTAAGATATGCCTTCCTTCAGCCCTCCAAGCCTCCTTTTTCCTTGCGTTGTTTTCCTTGGGGTCCAATGTTGCCACCTGTGTGAATTGGCCTCATCACACTCTCAATAAACTCAAAAGTAACTATGCAATCTCCAAGGAATGAATTCCTTCTGCATGCAAGAGATATCCCCCATGGAATATTCTGTTGAGATTGCAACAAGATGATGGAGCTTAGTGAAAAGAGTCGCCTTCACTAAGTGAGCCCGCAGGAAAATTATGGCGCAAGTTCTATTTTTTATCACAGTGTTGATGATCACAGTGTGAGTGATCACAATGTGGGTGACCAAAATGTGGGTGACCAAAGTGTGGGTGATCAAAGTCTATTTTTAGACTGGCTATCAAAAATAGAAAATTCAAATATTATTGTCTCATAATAATATTTGGACTATAAACTTGATCTTATTCTCTTGGAGCACTTCAGTTTGAGCTACAGATGTGGCTCATGCAGCTGTCAGAAGGAAGTACTCTTTTCTTATGAGTCAGTTGAGTTGTTGCATGCATGACTTCAGTTAGAACTCAATCAGTTGAGTTTGGTGGAGTTGATTGTGGAGTTGATGGAGTTGTGTTCAGTTTGACTTGGTTAAACTAGTTGTAGTTAGTCTAACTGCAGATAGACTAATGATGAGTTGTTAAACTAATTATTAACTCATAATACAACTATAGAATACATCAGTTAACTCAGTTGCATGTCAGTGCATGTTCAGTTCAGCAGGGACAAGTGTTAGAGAATCAGATTGCTATCAGTTGTGACTATAGTTGTGCATCAGATCTTGCACAATCAAGGGATTGAGTATGCCAATGAGTTTGCTCATGTATTTTCCCAGTTTGTAGCTTCTGCTCACGCCTTACACCTTGTGAGTGATTCTTTGGAGGTGAAATACGAGTTTGGTAGACCATTCTCATTAGTTCTTGAGCAGGTATTGAGCTGGAGAGGCAGGCAAGCAGTGGAATAGATTTGGAGATCAGATCTGAGCTTTATTATGTGTAACAGGTGGAGCTGGTACTGGATTGCTTGTGATAAGCATTGTACTTTGTAATGTTACATGAATCAATCATTAATATACAGATAGTGTGGGGTTTTTAGCGAGATGCTTTCCCCGGGTTACATACTGTGTTAATGTGTGAATGCTCTTGATGTTTTATTGTTATTGATGCTACTATATTGATGATCAACGTAGAGGAGCTTATGTATTGTGTATGTATTCCACAATAGTACATGATCAGGATAATCTCTGTTGAATATGTGTTAAATTATTCAAAATTTCTACATATTCCTGCAATCGATAGTACATTATCCCATCATCTGAGCTCAACGGGGTCTCTATCTGAACTGACATGAATGAGTTATTTATGAGATAATACTCAATTACCTAAAGTGCAGCAGTTACATGCATGCCTGCATTAACTAACTGAACTCACAATTAGTTCAACAGACTATTTGAACTAATCTAACTAGACTTAACTCGGTTAAATGAGCTAACTTATTACAACTCAAATTACAACTCATCCTTATCTCTTCAACTAAGTGATAAATTCCTCAATCAATGGGATAATTTTTGCATGTCCTCACATAGACTTCATGTTTGATTTTCTCCAACTAATTAACTCAAGATGAATTAATTAATTACTAATCAAACAACTTCTAAGAACAAATTCGAATTTTACTTCTCAATTTTAGTTCAGGGACTAACCAAAATAGGAAGGTATCTCGAAATTCTATTTATAGCAGTGCTAATTTCAGCACTTCTATTTTTAGCATTTCTTGTTGCTATTTTCAACACTCCCTCTCAACAAGAAAGGGATTATCGGTAACCCCAATCTTGTCTCTATGGAACTTGAACTTGCATTTTGACAATGTCTTAGTCAAAATATCTGCATCCTGTTCCTCGGTCGAAACATACAGCAACAACATGATCCTCTTGACCACACAGTCTCAAAGATGGTGATACCGGATATCAATGTGCTTGGACCTGTCATGAAAAACTAGATTCTCCAGAGTTTGGTACAACTCTGATTATCGCAGTATATCACAGTTGGATCCATCCTCTGACCAAACAATCCCACTAGAATCTTCCGCATCCAAATGGCCTCACATGCAGCCTGACTAGCAGCCATGTATTCAGCCTCTGCTAAGCTAAGTGCAATTGATCTTTGTTTCCTATTGTACTAGAAAACTACAGTTGGACCAAGGTTGAAGATTCCTCCAGAAGTGCTCTTCCGGTTTGATGGACTCCCTGCCTAATCCGCATCTGTGAAGCCCTAAAACTTCACTCCCTTTTTTTGTCTGTACCACAATCCATACTGAGATGTGCCTCTGAGGTATCTCAGCACATGCTTTGCTACCTTCCAAAACAACTTGGTAGGTTGAACCATAGCTTGACTTAGTTGGTTCACCACAAAGCATAAGTTTGGTCGTGTGTTCACCAGATACATAACTGAACCCACAAGCTGCCGATAAACAGTAGCAGCTACTACCTCACCTAAAGTAGCATCCTACTTCCTCCGGTTCCCAGCTAGAGGAGTCTTCATGGGCTTGCACTTCTCCATGTGAAAGCGCCTGAGTATCTCATTGGCATACTTGCCTTGAGACACAAATACTTCCCCATCTTTCTGCCACACTTCCATGCCTATAAATTAGTGCATAAGACCCATGTCTTTCATTTCGAACTCTCTTGCAAGGTCCTCCTTAAAAAACTGGATAAGCTGATCATCACCTATCAAAATCAGATCATCGACATAAATAACAATGATCAATGGCTTACCTTCTACCATGATGATGTAAAGGTTTTCATCTACTTCACTCTTGGTGAAGCCCAGCCCGGTGAAATAGCTGTCAATGTTGGTGTACCAAGCATGGGGTGCTTGCTTCAGCCCATACAAAGCCCTCTTGAGTCGGTACACATGTGACTCATGATCGAAGGTCTCAAAACCTTCTGCCTACTCAATGTACACCTCCTCCTCAATCGTCCCATTAAGGAATGTTGTCTTCACGTCCATCTGATGGATCTTCCAACCCATCTGAGCTGATAGTGCCAACATCGATCTGATAGATGAGTACCTTGCTACAGGAGCAAAGGTCTCATCGTAGTCGATCCCCTCGACCTGTGATAAACCACGCGCAACAAACCTTGCCTTATGTTTCTCAAAACTATCATCAGCTGTCTGCTTTATCTTGTAAAGCCATTTGGAACTCACCACTGACTTGTCCTGAGGTCTTGGGACAACATCCCAAACACAGTTCCGAATGATGGAGTCGTACTCCTCCACCATTGCATCAACCCAGACTGGTTGCTGCACTACCTCCTCGAATGAAGAAGGCTCGAACTCTACACACTCACCAACCAGGGCCATGTAACCAGTGTACTGCTCGAGTGACCTCCTTTGTCTACACTGAGAAGATGATTGTCCCACATTATCCCGCGCATTAAGCATCGACTTGTCATCTTCCCTTGAGTGTTTCCACCCATCTCTGGAAGACTCAACATGAATGGATGTCTCCACTCCCAGATCCTCTGCATGCCTCTGCTCCACATCAATCTGAGGCTCCTCCTCCTTAGGAACCAAACTTTCCACCTCTGCATGCAACTTGAGCTCTCTCTCAAGTGATACTCACGTGGCTTTCTGCTCGTCGAACTTTAGATCTTTGCGTACCACTATCCTCTAACTGGTAGGTAGGTACATCTGATAGTTGTGGGGTGTATCCCTGTACCCCACAAGTATTCCCAACACAGTTATTGGATCTAGCTTCTTTAGGGCATATTTGCTCACATGCCAATAAACTAATGATCCAAATATTCGGAAGTGACTCACATTTGGTCACTTCCCGAAAAAGGCCTCCATAGGTGACTTCATTCCCAGTATACAATGTGGGCTTCTGTTCTACAAGTATACCGTTGTATTGCATGCCTCAGCCCACAAATTTGGTGGTAGGCTTTATGTAACATTGCTCGAGCTACTCCCACAATCAATCTGTTCTTCCTTTTGGCCACCCCATTCTATTGTGGGTTATGGGGTGCCGTCAACTCCCGTTTAATTCCTTCTGCAGCGCAGAAGTCCTTAAATTGTTGGAAAACATACTTTCCACCATTTTCTCTACACAAGGCTTTTATTTTCTTTCTAGATTCTTTCACTGCCAAGGCTTTAAACTCACAAACCTCAAGAAGGTTTGATCCTTCTTTTGCATAAAGTAGATCCCACATCTACGAGAAAAATCATCAATAAAAATAACATAGTACCTTTGTTTAGCGATGGAGGTTGTAGAGAATGGTCCACAAACATCTGTGTGAACTCGCTCCAGGATTGCTCCAGCTCTACTGTCTCAATCTAGAAAGGAAGATTTTGCATACTTACCCAAGGTACAGCTTTTGCATGTATTCGTGCTCTAGTTTTCCCTTGGGAAGTCTGATAGAAATCTGTTGCATGATCTTCAGGGCTCCATGGTGCAAGTGGCCCAATATTCTATGCCATAGCTCACCAATATCTTGGCTCTGCACCATCTCATCTTTGGAACTCACTGCAACATACTCATCTACCTCCAGCTTGTAGAGATTCTTTACTCGAATCCTAATTCGCTTGGTCTGTCCAGTGTTGATATGCCTCAGGAATACCTTTCCTTTACTAAAGACAACATCATAGCCTTTATCTTCTAGCATAGCAACAGACACAAGATTCTTCTTCAGATCTAGTACATACTTCACATCAGTCAAGGTGAGAGGAGCTCCATGCTCCCTCTGAAACACAACCGTACCTTCACCTAAAACATGGAACTTTCCATCATCGCCCATCTCGATCCATATATAGAGATCCTTCTCTTCCAAGGTACTGAAAAGATTCTTGTCACCTGACATGTGGAATGAAGCTCCACTATCCAGGTGCCAAACACATCCCACCATAGATGAAACCATGCATGCAATAAGAGAGAAATACAACTCAAACTGTGAGGCCAATGCCTCACCATCAGATCCCTTTGAGGATCCCTTCTTGGATTTCTTCTGTGGACAATTCGTAACATAATGGCCCACTTCATGACAATGAAAGCATCGTACTTTCAATTTGTCAATCTTCTTCCCACCATGGGAAGAACTGGATTTGCAATGGGACGCCTTCCCTTTCCCCTTCCTCGCCTTACACACTAAGCCTAGATTTTCCTCATCATCTTGCTTTGATGAGGATCCATCTCTAGTGCTTCTTCTTATCTCCTCCTGCATCAGATCCAACCAAAGTCGTTCCCAGTCTGGCAGTTTTTCTCTTCCATTTACCGAGTCTTGGTAGCTATGCCAGCTCTTAGGAAGACCAAGGAGTGCAAGACTCACCATGTCATCATCGACTGTCATGATCCCTACACTTCCAAGCTCATCCCTATAGTTGGTGAGCTTGTTCAGATATGTAGAGATCGTGTCGCCCTTTTCACACTTGATTTTCCGAAGCTTGTCTTTCAGCGCCAACTTCCTCTGATCACTGTTGTTCTGTTATAGATCCTTCAATGTTTTCCACATCAAAAATGGTGTCTCCTTCCCATGAAGACTCGAGACTATGTGGTCTCTAACTCCCTCCAAAAGGATTCTCCTTCCTCTAACCACACATTTCTTCCATTCTGCCAATTTTGTAGCATTAGCTGTTACTTGCTTGGGGACTTCTTGATCAATGAAGTCCTTGAGACCATTATCCTATAATACTACTTCCATGTGATCCTTCTAGGCTATATAATTCGAGCAGCCATCAAGGGCATACTCGAGTCTTAAACCATTGAAAGCCATTGGTGAAATTGAGATGTGATAAGAACTCAATTTCTATATTCATTAACCTCAAACTTCAAACTTCTCCCTTCTTGTATAATATTCTCTCCTTTGATCACCTTTTCTCTGATACCATGTAGAAATTCCCTCTATAGATCAACACATTATGCAATATACTAAAGCAAAATACAAGATCTACCTCTACAAAAACTTGCAGAAGCTTAATCGATTTTGAGCAAGATCAAATAGAACACATATAACTGAGAATGAGAAAGAAATCACACATGAACACTGAAGAGTACTTTGGGGAAAGCCTCAACTAAAAACCTCGATCTCTATATTATCATACAAGTGGAAATATGTTCAAATTTCACAAAGAATCAGCTCACAAGCTATCCTGCTCTCAGTACAATTGAACAATACAGTTCACAAACTGAATAGACACAAGATATGCCTCCCCTCACACCTCCAAGCCTCCTATTTCCTTGGGCAGTTTTCCTTGGGGTCCAATGCTGCCACCTGTGTGAATCGGCCTCATCACACACTCACTAAACCAAAAAGTAATTGTGCAATCTCCAAGGAATGAATTCCTTATTCATGCAAGAGATATCCTCCATGGAATATTCCTACAATTGATAGTACATTGTCCCAACATCTGATCTCAACTGGGTCTCTGTCTGAAATGACATGCATGAGTTATTTATGAGATAATATTCAGTTATCTTAAGTGCAGCAGTTACATGCATGCATGCACTAACTAAATGAACTCACAATTAGTTCAACAAACTATTTGAACTAATCTAACTAGACTTAAATCAGTTAACTCAGCTAAATAATTATAGCTCAAATTACAACTCATCCTTATCTCTTTATCTAAGGGATAAATTCCTCAATAATGGGATAATTGTTGCATGCCCTCACATAGACTTCATGTTTGATTTTCTCCAACTAATTAACTCAAGATGAATTAATTAATTATTAATCAAATAGCTGCTAAGAACAAATTCAAAATTTACTTCTCAATTTTATTTCAGGGACTAACTAAAATAGGAAGGTATCCTGAAATGCTATTTATAGCAGTGCTAATTTTAGCACTTCTATTTTTAGCATTTCTTGTTGCTATTTTCAACAACACTTAGCAACGCATTGGTAGAACTCTAGCTTCTCTATTTTGGTTCATTGACAGCACAGGGCCTTGGTGTTGGAAAATACTGAGAGGGGGGTGAATCAGTGTTCCCTAGCAATTATCACTTTTAAATAATTTCAGAGCATTAGTTAATCTTCAATTATTTTTATTTTTTATGCAGTAATAACAGTAAATAAAATAACACATGAAGCACAAAAATTTTAGGTGGAAAACCCCCTCCGAGTCAAAAACTACCGAATGTTTTTCTAATAAATTCTTTAATCTTTAGCCTGTTGTGGCCACAACCACCACCCTATTAAAACCTGCCCTGGTAACAATTTTGAATGGGTCCCCCAGAAGTTTGATCTTTCACCTCTTCGAATGATTTTTTTTTATCCCATGGATTTTAACTCTTTTCCAATTCTCATCTTCAATTCTTAATGGTTAATCTTTGCCACATGATTCATCTATGACCCTTTCTAGCCCTTCATTCATATGCTTCACCGGGACTCTTTCAACCCTTAAAACCTCTCATCGCATCCTTGTTTCTATATCAATGCTTTGGTAATATAAATACTCGACAACATGCATAAGTCACCCTTTTTCTCTTATTGCAATCAACATTGGCACACAACGTGTACCACGATACACCGGACCCTGTAGAAATTTTGAATAATAAACACATATTCAATAGAGATTATCCTGATCATGCACTATTGTGGAATACATGCACAATACATAAGCTTCTCTACGTTGATCATCAATTTACAGAAGCAGAAACAATAACATGCGCACATAGAAGCATCAATCACACATATCAACACATTATTTTCCCAAGGAAATCATCTCGTTAAAAACCCCAACTATCTGTATATTATATTGATTGAGAACATGTAACAAACATAGTACAATACTCCTCACAAGTACTCAGTATTATCTCCACCTGTTACACACAATACAGCTTAGATCTGATCTCCAAATCTCCTCCGCTGCTTTGCCTGCCTCCACTGCACAATCCTGCAAGAGAATGAATTAGAATGGTTGATCCAAACTCCTATTTACTTTGTAAAAATCACCCACATTGTAAATCACGTGAGTGCAAGCTATATTTCACTTGATATTGGCCCACACTACGCAGTCTTCATTGGCATTACTCAATCCATGCATGTGCACAATCTCATGCACAACTGATAGAAATCTCAACCTCTAACACCTGTCTCCACTGAACTGTACATGCACTGAGTTAACTGATGTATTCTTCAGTTGCATTATGAGTTAATAATTATTGAATTAATTAATAACTAATTCACACAACTCATCACTTAGGCTATTGATCAGTTAGACTAAATACAACTAGTTCAACTAAGTCAAACTGAACACAACTCCATTAACTGCTCATCCAACTCCACAGAACTCAACCTCATGAGTTCTAACTGGTTCCTGCATGCAATAGCTCAACTAACACATAAGAAAACGTATTTCCTTCTGTCAGCTACATGTGCCACATCTGTAGCTCAAACTGAAGTGCTCCAAGAGGATAAGATAAATTTTATAGTCTAAATATTATTATGAGACAATAATATTTGACTTTTCTATTTTTGACTAGTAGTCTAAAGATAGACTCTGATCACTCCTGTTGTGATCCAAAAATAGACTTTGCACCATAAATTGCTCGCGGGCCCACTTAGTGAAGGCGACTCCTTTCCACTAAGCTCCATCATCTTGTTGCATTCTCAACAAGCATTTCTTGTTGCACACTTTTCAACACTCCCTCTCAACAAGAAAGGCTTCCTCTCAAACCCGATCCTGTAACTCTAGAATGTTTTGCATGCAACACATCTGCCCAGTCCACTTTGCTCCAACAACACTTGGAACAAAAACCCCCCAATTGACCACTCTGTTGGGCTAGGAACATACTCTAATGCTGAAGCTCTACCTGCTGCTGACAAGTGCTCCCTCTCTGACATCTGCGCTACTGCAACATCTCCATGCATCTCGCGCCATTGCACACCTCTTTGTGCCACCTAGCACTGTGCAAAACACTTGTGCCTCTCGCATTGCTGCAGCCTGCATGCTATGCACTGTCCTGGGATTCCCTGCACTATCGCTCTCTCTGCCGCTCCATCCGCATCTGTCTCTACCCAATCAATCAGTTCCTGCTACTCCACATTGGGGCTCCCGTAGCAAGGTCTCATCCAAGAGGTTGGGTACCTCAAGGATCCTGCCCCTCTTCCTTGGGACGATCAATCCACATCACCCCACCTCCTACCTAGAGGTCTGGCTACATGCAATCCCTTAGCCCACCTGACTTGAAGTTTCCCCCTACTGGAGGTCTCTGCATGAGTAGATGTCTCTACTCGATCTCCTCTCAGCTTCCCTTGTTGTGGCTACTCCACATCCTCCTAAAGCTGCTTCACCAATCATGGCTCCTCCACAATCGTCTAAGACTTCCTCTGGCTCTGCATGTTGAGCGGTAATATATGCTCCCTCTCAACCACCAAGTCTCCATCAGTTTCCTTGATGCTCAAGGCTTTGCATGCATCTTGAACCTCAAGAGCATATAGGTTCTTGACCCGTGAACCAATCTGCTTCACCTGTCTAGTGATGATGTGTCTAAGGAAAACCTTTCCCTTACTGAAGACTACATCATAGCCTCTGTCTTCCAGCATCGCGATTGACACCAAGTTTCTCTTCAGTCCTGGTACATACTTGACATCAGTCAAGGTAAGGCAAGCTCCATGCTCCCTTTGAAAAATAACCGTGCCTACACCTGAGACACTATACTTCTCATCATTACCCATCCCTATGAGTATCTAGAGATCTTTCTCCTCCAAAGTAATGAACAAAATTTTGTCACCGATCATGTGGAAAGAAGCTCCACTGTCAAGAAACCAACCACTTCCCACCATGGATGAAACCATGCATGCGAAGAGTGTGAAGTCCAACTCAAACTGTGAAGCAAGTGAGGTTGCCTCACCTTCAGATCCTTCCCCGTATCCCTTCTTGGACTTCTTATTTGGGCAATTAGTAGCATAATGGCCCAACTCATGACAATGAAAGCATCGCATCTTCGACTTGTCAACCTTATTCCCATCATTGGAAGAACTTGATTCAGAAAGAGAAACCTTCCCCTTCCCCTTCTTCGCCTTACTCGTTAAGGCATAGTTCTCCTCATCATGCATAGATGAAGAACTATCTCTGGTGTGCCGTCTAATCTCCTCTTGCACAAGATCCGACCAAAGTCTCTCCCATCCTGGCAATTTCTCCCTTCCATTCACCGAGTCTTGGTAGCTATGCCAACTCTTAGGAAGGCCAAGGAGTGCTAGACTCACCATATCCTCATCCTCAACAGTTACCCCCACACTTCCCAGCTCATCCCGGCATTGGGTGAACTTCATGAGATACTGGGGCATATTGTCTCCATTCTCACACCTAATGTTTCTGAGTTTATCCTTGAGCGCCATTCCACCAGCTCAAAACTCAACTGCTTCTGATCTAAAATTCGTGAGAACAAAGTATTTCTTGTGCAGAGATCGACTGTATGGGCATTCACCGGATATCTCACCTTCCAAAAGAAGGATGAATCCAGAGGCTACCTAGCCCGATCACAGATTCTTCCTGAAGAAATAAAATGTAAACACTTTCTGAATAATAGATCTGATGATCAATACAGCACTAATATCATGTAGAACTTCTTCTACAAATCAGCTCACTCCGATACCATGTAGAAATTTTGAATAATAAACACATATTCAACAGATATTATCCTGATCATGCATTATTGCAGAATACATGCACAATACGTAAGCTCCTCTACGTTGATCATCAATTTACAAAAGCAGAAACAATAACATGCGTACATAGAAGCATCAATCACACATATCAACACAGTATTTTCCTGGGGAAAGCATCTCGCTAAAAACCCCAACTATCTGTATATTATATTGATTGAGAACATGTAACAAACATAGTACAATACTCCTCACAAGTACTCAGTACTATCTCCACCTGTTACACACAATACAGCTCAGATCTGATCTCCAAATCTCCTCCGCTGCTTTGCCTACCTCCACTGCACAATCCTGCAAGAGAATGAATTAGAATGGCTGATCCAAACTCCTATTTACCTTGTGAAAATCACCCACACTGTAAATCACGTGAGCACAAGCTATATTTCACTTGATATTGGCCCACACTTCGCAGTCTTCATTGGCATTACTCAATCCATGCATGTGGACAATCTCATGCACAATTGATAGCAATCTCAACCTCTAACACCTATCTCCACTGAATTGTACATGCACTGAGTTAACTGATGTATTATTCAGTTGCATTATGAGTTAATAATTAGTGAATTAATTAATAACTAATTCACACAACTCATCACTTAGTCTATTGATCAGTTAGACTAAATACAACTAGTTCAACTAAGTCAAACTGAACACAACTCCATTAACTGCTCATCCAACTCCACAGAACTCAACCACATGAGTTCTAACTAATGTCCTGCATGCAATAGCTCAACTAACACATAAGAAAATGTATTTCCTTTTGTCAGCTACATTTTCCACATCTGTAGCTCAAACGTGCTCCAAGAGGATAAGATAAAGTTTATAGTCTAAATATTATTATGAGACAATAATATTTGACTTTTCTATTTTTGACTAGCAGTCTAAAAATAGACTCTGATCACTCCTGCTATGATCACTCCTGTTGTGATCACTCCTGCTGTGATCACTCCTGCTATGATCCAAAAATAGACTTTGCGCCATAAATTTCCTGCGGGCCCACTTAGTGAAGGCGACTCCTTTCCACTAAGCTCCATCATCTTGTTGCATTCTCAACAAGCATTTCACGTTGCATGCTTTTCAACAGACCCGACGGCATTATTAACCATAATATATATGTACATATTCGGGTCCAGAGCCTTTCGCATATTGCAATCTGTGGGATTCAAAGTCAAGCCATAAGGTCGATGCGATACAGCAGACCTGACAGGACTATCAAGTATAATACATACATTATCGGGTTTTTTTCCCCAATCACATATCACAATTCGCGGAACCCAAGGTTATACATAAGGTGCGTTGTGATATACTAGACCCGCTGATAACTATTAATTCGGGTATATAGCATTTCAAGTCCGGCCTTACGGTCGGATGCGGGTTTCTCTGTGTATTCCCATGTTTTCGATAAAGTCTTGTGGTCCGGTATTTAAAAGGAAAAGCCCATACGGCGGACCCGCCAGGACTATTAAGCGCATATATATATATATATATATATATATATATATATATATATATTTCGGGTCCGGAGCCCATCGCATATCGCAATCGGGCTTCGATCAAACCTAAGGTCCATTCACTCACTATTGAAGCATTGCAATGCGATATGGTGGACTCGACGATAACTATAGGCCCGGGTGTATATCATTTGAAGTCCGGCCTTATGGTCCAGCTGCGGGTTTTCTCGTGTTTTCCTTGTGTTTTCAATAAAGTGTTACGGTCCCAGTTTTCAAAGGAAATATTATGTGGCGGACCCGAGGGGATTATTGACTGCGACACATATATATTTCGGGTCTGGCCAATCGCAAGTCGCAATCGGCAGAGCCAAAAAATTAAACATACGGTGCGATGCAATGCGATAGTGTTTTGCAAACCCAATAGGGTATGGGTTCCCATTTATAATATTTCAAGTCTGGATTTTGGATCCAGTTCTGTGTTATGCGATGATTTTCAATGTAAATCAAGTTTATGCTTGCGGGACTTAATCAATGCGTGAATTAAAAAACAGGGGCCGATTCTTTCACATTTGTTCCTTTTGATGTTATAAATGTTTAATGAAGGCAATATTTATGTTTTTAAGCATTTCTATCATATTTTCATAAGCACAGTTGATGTCTATCATCTCTGCAGGAAAGGACCGAGAGAAGGCAAGCGTGTTCAAAGAATGGATGTATAAGCATCAAGAATGGCTCTAGATAAAAGATGCATGAGTGGATCCGAAGAGTTTATCTATGCAGATATGTTTTATTTAAAGATTTGGCTTTAGGCGTTGGCGGTCATGTTTCCAGGTGTTCCCTGTGTATTCTAAAAGTTATATGGTCTCATGCCTTATCATAAAAAAATTACACGAATACCTCCTCCTTTCAATCGACATCTATTCATTTCCCCAGGAAATGAAATGCTCCAGCAGATGTGGCCAAATGAAATGCTCTAGAAGATGTGGACTTTACGTGTGAGCGGTTACACCAACTATTCTACGATTGTATATTCTAATTGTAAATTTAAAAGAAGAGGGAGGTGAAAGGTTAAGGGAAGATGGAGGGTCAGTTCCTTCTGCGTAAATATTACCACCGAAGATGAAGGGAGGACTTTTTTCGGGCAAAATATGTTTTGATTTTTTGTGAATAAAGAAGACTGTGTGGGTCAAGAAGAGGCCTTTTGTTTAAAATTTGTTTTCTTCTGCTTCATGTGTTTCAGATCAGAGTGTTGTTTCTAGAATAAAGACAAATGTGTTTTTCTTTATGCATATTGATAACATACAGTTCATGGTTATTCCTGGTTATTTGAATATAATTCAATAGCATGTTTAACTCATGAAAGGTTACTGATTCAAAACTTTGTTAAATATCAGGTGCAAGTGTTATTTGTATGGAAAGGAATGTGTATTCAGGTATAAGTAATTGGATTGCAATTAGGATTTAATACAGCCTTGTTCTTATGTGAACCAGTAACTGATTCATTTGGACTTGGAATCTATATATGATGTTCAACCTCTTTTGTTATGCTCCGGCAAGATAGATTTGGATAGTTAGGACTAGCTTAAGTAGTGAGAAGTAGTGTAGATAGAATTTGATACACATATATTAGTTGTTTCCTTTTGTTGATTTAATTGAAGTCTTCCTACTGGAAGCAATCTTTCAACACCTATAACAGTTTACGAGATCCTTTAAAACCTGTTGGAACTAGCCACCCCAAACGAAAGCAGGTCTAATTAGGGTCTGTGATCGGGTTAGTTCCCCTTGGTATAGCAAAAATTCACCATGTCAAAAAATTGGCGCTAGGAGGACTTGAACGGCCGTCCACAGCTTTTTATGATTTCATCTATAAATGTCGCGCATGGATTAGAAAAGATTAATTCATGGATCGTAAAGGTCAAAAAGATCCCTCCTCCCATTTGGAAAAGCCTCATTTCGAAGAAGTAAAGGAAGGAAATATAAGTCCCATGTTTGGTTCACCCAAGGAAGAGAGACTGTGGGAGTACCCTGTCACTCAAGAACAACCAGTCAGAGTACTTACTTTTTCTTACGCTCGTTCCCTATCACAACTCCCTATCTTTTAGTCTGTACCTCCGACAACTAAAAAAAATCCAAGTATCTATCACATAAACGAAGAGACATCTGCAGCCCCTTCTCTTGAAGATATTGTGCTTGAGTCTTTGCAAAGTATTGACTCTCCTTGGAAAGAAATTCCTGAGGATCCCCATTTTGCAGGCAATCCCTGGCCTGATTTGAAAAATCCTAACGAAGAGCACCCAGGGGAAACCTTCAACCAGAACCTCCCTATCCATAATATGGCTAACGTTCCTCTTCTAGGTGGGAATCAGCTTCAACTGAGTGGGAACCAACTCCCACCTCCTCCGGGAACACTCCCTCCCTGGCTCGCTCAAGATGTCATAGCGGTACCTAGGCAGCAACATAACTTACCCAAGAATGCAGAAAGAGTATTGCCTAAATTCAACCTTGAGAGGGGAGACACCATTGATAACCACATTCACTCTTTCTTCCTGGTCGTGTGCATGTTGGGGGTAGTCGATGAAGATATAGTATGTCACATGTTCCCTTTTACTCTCATTGGTGCGCCCTCCACATGGTACTTTAGCTTGAGAACATGATCGATCACCTCGTGGGTTTCCTTTCAATGGGCCTTTTTAGACAAGTATGGCGATGACAAAACACATGTGGCCTTAGTTTTAGAATTAACTCGTTTGAAAATTGAAACCAAAGAAAAGGTCAAGGATTTTAACATCCAATTCAACACTTTGTTCAACAGAATCCTGGCTAACGATAGACCTACTGATGAGGTGCTCATGGAATTCTACATCATTGCTCTCTGTAGCATAAAAACTATGGCTGAAGTGAGAAAACTGATAGCTTGTAGACTTGAATGTAAAAATACACACAGATATTTAATAATAATAATTTATTATATATAAAATTGTATAAGATGATATAAGATGCCTTTGAATGTTACAATGAGGCCCTGCTTTTATACCTCAACAAGTGACCATAATTATATTCATAATACTCTCCCTATCCCTACTGCGATGTGGATCAAAAGGAGTAACGCACAAACCTTACAGGTTGTTATCAATGAAGCAGTAAAAGTCGAGAATGAAATGATCAGTCTCACAGCATGTCATCATACAACCGAAGAAAAGAAATCCTCTCAAGCATCCAAGAAGAATAATGGGAGTGATAACAAAGAGGCTGAAATCAAAGAAAAGCATACCACAGATGTGGCAGGTTTGCATCAGATCATTAAGAAGTTGACAAACACAGTCATCGATATGAAAAGGAATTCTGGAGAGGGTACAAGCAAGAATGGAGGAGAGTATAACAATAGAAAACCTTCAAATGTTTCTATCGCAAGAAGAAAAAAGGTGGTCATGGTCAACTTGTGTTGCCTGCTCCACCCAATGAAGGAATTTAAATATGGAAGATTTGGCTCTTATTCGAATCGCCCCTTAACAAACAAGAACTTATAGTGGAGCTAAAGCCGGAACAAGAAAATGAGGAAGAATACGAAGTAGAAGAGCCCTTGGACGAAGAATCTCAAATCAATGTACTGTGGGATTTCTATACAAATGAGAATGATGACAACAAAGAAAATAGCACGGCAGAAATCCACACTAATGAAATCCACACACAAAGTAAAGGGCCACTTGCATGCGTGATGAAGCATGTAGACCAAACAAAGAAAGATGTTCGCCATGTGAAGGCATCCGCTCCCAAAGTTCCTGTTGAGAAGGGTAGACCTAGTGGTGAGTCCAAGAATACTCCAGTTGCAAACTATCCAGAGAAAGAGAACACATCTCCGCCTGTGACGAAGGCGACTCAAAATGGTAAACTCCCACCTAAGAATGGAAAAACCGGTATGTTTACTTTGCCCTACCCTATTTATAACATTGATTACAACATTGCGGATGATCTTAAGAAATCTCGAGCTAACATCACATACTTTGATTTGTTAAAGCTAACTCAACAAAGATATCTCCTTTTGAAAGCTATGAATGAACAAAATTGCAAATCTCCCACCAATCCGAGTAGCCAAACCAAGAAGTCAGTGTCCAGACCTGTCAGTGCTTCCAGTATAACCCAAACACCATCATTTATGGAAGCCACTTTGTCAAAAATGAATCGAATCCCCCAAGATGTTAGTGCAGCCATGATAGGAAGGAAATCAAAATCCATGACTCCACCTTTCCTTATCACATTTGAAATCTTTAACATGAATGTATACAATTTCTTGGTAGATTTCGGTGCCTCGTCCATTGTTATGCCTTGCTTTGTTGCTAAAAGACTTCATGCAGTACCTGAGAAAACTGGAACTCAAATTATGCAACTGGACAAAACGAATGTGAAAGTAATTGAAGAATTAAAAGATGTGATGATTCAGATGGTTGCCAAACCATAGTACACACAAGCCATTGACATAGTGGTAGTCGACATACCCGAGGCTTATGGAATGCTACTTAGTAGGGACTGGTCAGCAAAACTGAATGGATATTTCTCAACTGATTGGTCCCATCTCTTGCTGCCTCAAAAGGGAAAAGGTGATATGCTGAGAGTTGATCGAGAAAGATACATGAAGTATGTAGTGACAGAACTAAACGGCCCCAATGAACTTGTAATGTTTACCAACTCTATCCTTGGGAATTATAGTTTCGATGTTCGTGCCATCGAAACTTGTTTCGGAGAATTCCATGCAAAGACAATTGAAGAAACTACAATAAACACATGGTTGGAAGCTCTACCCGGTAGTTTGACTGATGAGCTACCCTGTAATATGGTAGATGACAGGGCCAATTTCGTAGAAGGTAGTTCATTTGATATAACATCAGATTCTATGCTTTGGACACTCTATTTTGATGGCTCTAACTGCCTAGAAGGTACAGGTGCTGGGAGCATTCTCATTAACCCGCGAGGGGACCAACATTCGATGGCCAACCAGTTGGAGTTCGCGTGCACCAACAACATGGAAAAATACAAAGGCTTGCTATAGGGCTTGAAAAAATCCATTGATATGAAGGTGAGAAATCTTAAAGCTTTTGGTGACTCACATATAATTGTAGATCAGGTAAGGAAAAGGATGCATTGCAATTCACCACACCTAGTAAGGTACCAACATGAGGTATGGAGCTTAATCGACAGTTTTGACTCTTTTAATATCATACTTGTACCTCGATGGAAAAACCAAGATTCTGATATGATGACTGGTATGGCTACAAAACTCTTGCGTGATCTTAGATTAAACAAGAATAAATGTTATGTTGAATCGATTTTCAGACCATCCATACCTAATAACATCTGAAATTGGCAGGAATTCGAAGGTGACGAGTAGATCCTTGAGCCCTTGCATTGCCAGAAGACATTCAAAAGGGCACCCATTGATAAAAAAGAGCATGACAGGCTTATGAATGAGAGTAAACATGAGGTAATATCTTTCATGGAGAAATTTATTGTCAATAGGTTTGGCATCCCTGATGTTCTCATGTTTGATAACGCTTCTTATTTTTCATCACTAAAATTGACCAAATTTGCTATCGATAAATCAATTCGCATAAGATATGTATCATGCTATTACCCCCAGGTAAATGGAGTTGCAGAGTCCTCAAATAAAAACCTCACCCATGTAATATGTACATCTATCGCCGACAACCAGAGGAATTGGCACAACACTATAACAAATGCCCTCTGGGCTTATAGGGTCACCCCAAAGGGTAAGCACGTGAAATTCCAACACTTATGGCTGGAACCGTTCCAAGTTGAAGAAAAAATTGGTCAGGGAACTTACAAACTAAAAAACTTCTTGTTAATGGCCAACATCTTAAGAGATACTTCCAATAGCCACCGCATGGTTGTTACCTCTTGAGTAGGTTAGAATTAATTTTATTTTGTTGTTAGCTTAGTTATATTTCTATCCTTTCCATTCTTGTTTTTCCACAAAGTTTATTTTCCTTCTGTTTTGAATTTTAGTCCATTTTCAGCCAACTAATTTCAATCCTCCAGTATCATTTTCACGTCTTATAACTCTCTTCAGATCGCCCTCATTCGCCACCTTCGGCTCTTGCCTCCCTCATTAACCTGCTGATGAGTCTGTTGATCCTAAATGCATCGTTACCTTGCAAATCAAACAAACTTTAAATGAGCCCATGAGAACTAGATAATCAGCCGTGGAATTCAAACCGGAGCCACTCATTAGCATCTGTTGGGAACTAGGTAGGATCTGTTGATGACCTGGATACCTAGAGCATGTAGGGGCATCTTGTAAAACGAAAAAATGTCTAACCACAGCTGGACTAGCATGGCGGAACGCTGCATTTAAAATCCCACTCAGACCTAGCCTATACCTGCCTGTAAGGTTTGCAGTTATTCTCCATTGGTCCCATCCACCACACTAAGTTTCAATACCTATCATCTACAAGTAAACCTCCTTTCATGGGCTAAGCTCACTATCATATACCTTGTGGAAAATCCAATTGTGCTCTAGTCCTTGTGCCTGAAACTAGAAGGACTTATTTGAAAGAAAATGAAATGTCAAGTCCTTGTGCCAATCTGGAAGGACACGTTGTTTCGGAAGCTAGCTAGAGTAGGGAGTATTGTTGGGTTCAGAGTACCGATTGACACAGCAAGCCCAACCTTGCTTAAGCAGTTTAAAAATATGGCATGATCCATGACTGCGCCCCATTCAATCATATGAAAATATAGCACTGAAATTCTTATATAAAGTGCAGATAAACATATCTACATCAAGTTTGATGAGCGATAAAGAGTTGAGGTACACACCTAAATAGGTATTGATAGACTAGTGATAGCCTTGAAAGGATTTTTGAAAGTAGGAAACATGTAAAGGAGGGTCAATAAATCCCATAATACTACCATTGGAGAATGCCTGTCAAAACCCCATCAGTAAGTAGAAGTTATTTGTCTTTTTCCCACCTCAAGCAATTAATGTTGAAGTGGAATCCATGCCTATCCATCTACACAGTTTGCATTTTAAGTTTATCTTAACACCCAGGTGTTCTATTGATCCAAATTTTGTTTGGAAACAGAGATAACTAGTTCGCCTAGCGGTTTGCCATTTGTTGTGGCCACAACCACCACCCTATTAAAACCTGCCCTAGTAGCAATTTTGAATGGGTCCCCCAGAAGTTTGATCTTTCACCTCTCCGAATGATTTTTTTTATCCCAGGGATTTTAACTCTTTGCCAAGTCTCATCTTCAATTCTTAATGGATAAGGTCCCCTTAATAAATCTTTTCCGCATGATTCATGTACGACCCTTTCTAGCCCTTCATTCATATCCTTCACGGGACTGTTTCAACCCTCAAAACCTCTCATCGCATCCTTGTTTTTATATCAATGCTTTGGTAATAGAAATACTCGACAACATGCATAACTCACCCCTTTTCGCTTTTTGCAATCAACATTGACACACAAAGTGTACCATGATACACCGAACCCGACGGAATTATTAACCATAATATAAATATTTTCGATTCCGAAGCCTTTTGCATATCGCAATCGATGGGAGTCAAATCCAAGCCATAAGGCTGATGCAATACAGCAGACCTGACAGGACTATCAAGTATAATACATACATTATCGAGTTCGCTTCCCCAATCGCATATTGCAATCGGCAGAACCCAAGGGTTATATATAAGGTGCGCTATGATATACCGGACCCGCCGATATCTATGAATTCGGGTATATAGTATTTCAAGTCTGGTCTTATGGTTGAATGTGGGTTTCTCCGGTGTATTCCCATGTTTTCGATAAAGTGTTGTGGTCCAGTATTTAAAAGGAAAAGCCCATAGGGCGGACCCGCTAGGACTATTAAGTGCGACATATATATATTTCGGGTTGGGAGCCCATCGCATATCGCAATCAGGCTTCAATGAAACCCAAGGTCCATTCACTTGTCATTGAATCATTGCGATGCGATATGGAAGACCCGACGATAACTATAGGCCCGGGTGTATATCATTTGAAGTCTGGCCCTATGGTACGGCCGCGGGTTTTCCCATGTGTTCCCTATGTTTTTGATAAATTGCTCTGGTCCCGGTTTTCAAAGGAAATCTTATGTGGAAGACCCAAGGGAATTATTGACTACGGCACATATATATTTCAAGTCCAGCCAATCGCAAGTTGCAATCGGCAAAGCCCAAAACATAAACATACGTCGCGATGCAACGCGATAGTGTTTTGAGGACCCGATAGGGTATGGGTTCCCGTTTATAATATTTCAAGTCCAAATTTTAGATCTGGTTTTGTGTTATGTGATGATTTTCAATGTAAATTGAGTTTACACTTGCTGGACTTAATCAATGCGTGAATTAAAAAACAGGGGGCGATTCTTTCACATTTGTTCCTTTTGATGTTATAAACATTTAATGAAGGCAAGACTTATGTTTTTTAAGCATTTCTATCATATTTTCTTAAGCATAGTTGATGTCTGTTATCTCTGTAGGCAAGGACTGAGAGAAGGCAAGTGAGTTCGAAGAATGGATGTATAAGCATCAAGTATGGCTCCAAATAAAAGATGCATGAGTGGATCCAAAGAGTTTATCTATGCAAATATGTTTTATTTAAAGATTTGGCTTTATGTGTTGGCGTTCATGTTTCTAGGTGTTACCTGTGTGTTCCGAAGGTTATGCAGTCTCAGGGCTTATCATAAAAAAATGACATGCATACTTCCTCCTTTCAATCGCATCTATTCATTTCCCTAGGAAATGAAACGCTCCAGCAGATGTGGCCTTTACGTGTCAGCGGTTACACCTACTGTTCTACTATTGTATATTCTAATTTGTAAATTTAAAAGAAGAGGGAGGTGAAAAGTTAAGGGAAGATCGAGGGTTAGTTCCTTCTGCATAAATATTACCACCGGAGATGAAGGGAGGACTTTTTTTTGGCAAGACAATTTTTGATTTATTGTGAATAAAGAAGACTGTTTGGGTCAAGAAGAGGCCTTTTGTTTCAGATTTGTTTTCTTTTGCATTCATGTGTTTCGGATCAGAGTGTTGTTGCTGGAATAAATACAAATGTGTTTTGCTTTATGCATATTGATAACATACAATTCATGGTTATTCCTGGTTATTCAAATATAATTCAATAGCATGTTTAACTCATGAAAGGTTTCTGATTCAAAACTTTGTTAAACATCGGTTGCAAGTGTTATTTGTATGGAAAGGAATGTGTATTCATGTATAAGTAATTTGATTGCAATTAAGATTTAATACAGCCTTGTTCTTATGTGAACCAGTAATTGATTCATTTGGACTTGGAATCTATATATGATGTTTAACCTCTTTTGTTATGCTCCTGTAGGATATATTAGGATAGTTAGGACTAGCTTAAGTAGTAAGAAGTAGTGTAGATAGAATTTGATACATATAGGTTAGTTGTTTCCTTTTGTTGATTTAATTGAAGTCTTCCTCCTGGAAGCAATCTTTCAACACTTATAACAATTTATGGGATCCTTTAAAACCCGTTGGAACTAGCCACCCCAAACGAAAGCAGATCTAATTGGGGTCAGTGATTGGGTTAGTTCCCCTTGTTGGTATAGCGAAAATTCGCCATTTCAACATAGCCCCAACTGAAATGAAAGCAACAACTTCCTAGAATTATAGAAAAACATTGTTCTCCATCTACCACTGGAAGGATACCCCAACACCCTAGTTTCTTTAGTAAGCAACTGAATATATGCCCCAACACCCTAAACTAACCTACCACCCTGAAGTGTTCACAAGCTCCAACCTATAGGCGACTTCATGCACCTACCTAGCACCTCCCTGCCACCCTATAATGACTAAAATGAGACAAGAGTGTAGATTCCCGTACCAAGGACAATGATCCATGATACAATATGATTTACAATGATTTTGACCAAACACCCAATCACAGTATGACCTGCAACCCAACCATGACATCAACCCAACAGATACTCCTATACCTCCCAACAATGCCTTTTTTACTCTAAGAAAATTGATTCTCTTACAATAATGAATTTTCCAATGATGACACTTTTACAAATGACTCTTTTACAACTTTACAATGATGACTCTTTGCCTTGACACTTATTCACAATATAATGTCTTCAAAGGATGTCCCACTGCAATTCTTCCTTTGATTTGATACTTTTTCTCTTAAATTCTTGCTTGAAGTTGTACTTGAATCTTCTTCTACCTGCATGAAAAATTTACCCAATGAAACCAATCCCAAAACAAAACAAAATACCCTTCAAATTGCCTCTGCCTACAAAACACATGTAAGTGCATAATAATGAATAAATACAAACTAAAATTACAATGTGTACCTGAAGTGTGCTTGTCACTAGTGTTGTTGACTTGTTGCAGCAGTAGACAAAGCTCCCACTCTTGATATAGTTATGGACTCTATGCAAGACTATATCCAAAACTAACCTAAATATATATACAGTAAAAACTGATGACATAACCTAGATTTGTGATGGACCAGGTTCTAAGTACAACAACAGAGAACAGTCCATCAACTATGACAAGACAAGTAACATGAACTTACAACATCATATAGATTTAGCAGACTTGGTGTAGTGTCAAATGTGTAGTATCAACAATAGGACATCCGAAAAACTAATTGTGACATATAGAGACATAGAGATATTACCGAGACATTGTGTATACTTACGTTGTCCTACAAAAACATATTTCAGAGATGATACTCAAAATTCAAATATAAACACTAATCATACATACCTTGTTGTAGGACACTTACCTTTAACTGTTGATATGTCATCCTTACTGCAGTGATCCTTGAATGCATGCTTTTTCTTTCCTTCTAGGAGCTAGATATTCAATCTTTTGCATATGTTGGACATTGGATAAACCAACGCTCCCCCTGTGTTTCGTGACCTGGACTAACCACCTCTTGTGGATCCTTATCTTTGGCGATGCGAACGTTAACTAACACCTGTGGGTTTTGGTCTAACGACAATTGTGATTCCCAATAAGTGGTATCAGAGCATAGGTCACAAGTTCGATACACACCTAGCTTGCGTTGGGGGGGATATTTTTGGACATTGGATAAACCAACGCTCCCTGTGTGTTTCGTGACTTGGACTAACCGCCTCTTGTGGATCCTTATCTCTGGTAATGCAATCGTTGACTAACACCCATGGGTTTTGGTCTAACGGCAATCGTGATTCCCAACAGTATCTATGTAATTTCGGATCTCCAAGGTCTGAAATTCCATATTTTGGTATCCCTTTGATTCCTCTTTCCTACCCCATAGGTCTGATCAATATTGGATTCTTCAAGAAAGAGTTATTCCCATTCTCCCACGATGACCTGATTATAGATTGGTTCAGTAGAGCGAACTTGTATGAAGCACCACGTGTCACTGTTATGACTTTAGGTCCTGAAAACATTATTCAACAAACTATAGTCTGTCTTATTTCTATGACTATTTATGAAATTTGAATCCAGTTCTCAAAGAGAAAGTTATGACAATTTTCCCAACATCACCTGTTTGACATGGAATTCGGGAGCCTGCAAAAACCCTAAATTCCTCAGATCATATCTCCAAAAACATAGAGAACCAAGATCTGAAATTTGTTCATGAGGTTCATCAAGAGTTAGGTTCAAATGAGTTTTAATTTCAGTTTCTTAAGCTTCACAGAAAAAATATTATAGCGAAAATTTCACAATGGCCTGTTTGAAGCCACGAAATCCCTACTAGAGGAGGGTATGAGGGTCATTATTTATATGAATGTCTTGAGTTGAGAGGGTCCTCAACAAGTGAAAGTTGGAGGGATTTTAGGGGAAAACATATTTATTAATTATTTAATATTCAATGACCACAACCAATTATGAGTGCCATGCCACAACCCCAAAGGGTTTTAGCCCACTAACTAGGGTTACTAACTTCAAACATGAATATCTCTCAAGTCGTGAAGAATTACTTGGTGTGCCATATATAAACAGAAACATATCGATGAGTAGAATCTATATAGCAGATCCTTGACTCAAAATAGAGTAATTTTTCAAGTCAAAATTCCCTTTCAAGATCAGGGTAGCCCCTGGTGTTGCTTGGGTTGACATCAATGACAACCATTGATCAACACTTGGTCTTTTGGGGAGTATTGAGTTGTTTTTCAGGTTACTTCAGCTTCCCCAGTTACCCCGTGAATAGACATGGTTCACCTTTTGCAAACTCAGTCAAACACAACAAAATTTCAGCTTGATCACAGTGTTTCAAGATCGGAAAGGGTGGTTTGGCTCATGAGTTGAATATTTTCAGAGTATAACTTTTCATCTTTGGTGTTGCTCCGCTGCCAGCAGTGTTATAGACATTTTTGTGCCTCGCGACATGGAGCATGAAATGTCAATAATTACAGGGATCCTCAGTCCCTAAACATGTTGTTCTTACCCCTAAAAGAACAAGGTCATCAAACAACAGCACTTCCAATCAGTTCTCCACCTAAAAACACTTCAAAACAGGCTAATTTTGGATCATGTCAGCTGCTCCACTGAGCATCTGCGCTGGAATGCAACTGCTCCTCCTTGTACCTGCGCTGGAAGTCAAATCTAATAAAGGCTACCTGCGCTGGGCGAGATTGGCCAAGTGGCACAGTCATTCTGCAAGGTGTCAACTGCCCAGGAAGCTTCCAAACTGACACTTGGTTCATGAGATTCGCCCTGTGATGAGTAAGAGGTACTTGATCACCATGTGTAAGCAAGGATCTCCAAGTGGACTCAAGAACTGAAGATTAACTGAAGAGGGAGAAGACACTAGTCAGCTCTATGCCAGCCTCAAGCTGACTCATCCTCTCTTCTTCTCTCCTATATATAGAGCTCTTCTATGAGGTCTAAGGAGGCTGAAATTTTGTGTAAAGCAAGGAGGTGTTGTTGGTTTACAGTTAGAGCTATTGGGTGATTGTTTTACTAGAGGTGAAGAGGAGAGTTCTTGCTGCTGGGGAGGTGCTGCTGGATTGGAGCCATCATTGGTTGTAACCTTCTCAGAACCCTGTTACTTCTATCAATAAAGTTTTGCATGTTCTCCTATATACTTGTATTGCATTGATGTATTGTATTTACATGTATATTTGATTCACTCTAATCCATGCATCAGTTATGAGTACTTGTATCTTGTAGTTTCCTCTCTTGTTTTGTGCAGGATCTGTGTGTAGCTGGACCGGCAAAGAGAGCAAAGAGCTGGGAACAAGAGACAAAGAGAGAGGACAAGGATCGACTAAGCGAAAGACACCAGGTTGGTTAATCTTTTCTTCCTTCTCTCTGTACTTTCATAAAGGAAAACATCAAAGCTTTACTTTCAGTTGTTGCTAAAGACTGTCACCTTTAGAGTAGGGATAGGGTCATCTGCATCGGATACTTTTCCCCACAACAAGCAGGCCTGGACAGTACCCCGACAGATTCATGCAGGAACACATGCATTGCTTCACTGCCAGTGAACCTGGCCAGTACCCCGATGGAGTTTCATGCTTCACCTTTATGCATAGGAAGCCTTTCTCTTCTTTTGCCTTTGTATTTTTTAAGAGGATTGTACATAGGCACTTGTTTATTTTTGGGGCTGAAGAGGGATCTTGAATTATTGAGAGTAGAAGAGGTTGTTCCTTCAGAGAAGCATGTAATACCTCTAACATAAGTTTGCTTGTTTAGATTTTCCCCTTCCCCATTTCTACTAGTTGGATGAGCTTGAACACACAGAGCGGAAGGTTGAGTATAGGCATGGGGCTTCCTAGTGTGGACACATGTTCATGGTTGGACCAAAACTCCCCTTGCAGATGACTCGTATTTTCCGTCAAGACTTCATCGACTGAAGGTTATAACCAAGCACAAAGAAGATGGACACAAGACTGGCCAAGTGTTGTAGTGTCACAAGTATATTCATATCTCATCCACATAATCATTCAAAAGCCAAAACTCAGTAGATGGACGCACTTATTTCCGGAAAACAAAAATAGGAAGGTATCAAGCAAACCAAACAAATTGAAAACAAAAATAGTATGCAAAGCAAACAAGTGAAAACAACAACAAGCAAGCAAAGAAACCAAGTCAGCGAGCAAACAAACGTGTCAACCAAAAAGCAAAGACAAGAAAAAAAGAAAACACTACTCCTCCTACATTAAACAGTTGGCATTACGTGAAATGAAATTTCCAGTGAAGCCACCGTAGGCGTACCTGACCTGCAGTCACAAATATACGAGCGATTAAAACAAATAAAACATGGTGTGCAACAGAATACGAAAAAACTTGACAAACTTGTACACGAGAGAGAAGGTCTTGCCTGTGGGTGGAAGAATGTGTCACAACCACCCAACACACATGCTTACTACTTCCGTGACTACCATTTTTCAAAAAACCTCGGCGGCCTCTTGCGAGTGTGTATTGGTCTACACCAAGTTTCTTAGCAAGTGCAAGGAAGGATTGAATCTTGTTACGTTCAATACAACTCACCAAGTAATATTTTTCCAACCATTCATTGATTGGATCATAAAATTCATGATGGTTGTTTTGAAATATCTGTGATCTTTGAGAATATGGATTCCTGATTCGAGAGAGGGGATCATAATGGGAATCTAATATGGATAGATAGATTTGGTCATTCTTTTCAATCATGTCAAGACAATGAAGGCCTGTCATAGCCATTAGTGCAGGCCGAAGTGTCTCACTTGCTTGACAAAAGTCTAAGAAGAAATATGTTACACGGTGAAGATCATAGTGCACGAAGCGGCTACCATTAGATGTATTGTTGGGAAAACGATAAACTACATGATAGCCACCCAAGATAGAAGAAAATTAGACCAACCGGTCAAGATAACAGATTCCTAGTTTGACATGAACAAAGAAAATTTTTGAACAATCATGTGAACGGTCTGAATGAGGGAACCAAGTTCGATGTGCGCTAGACATGATAGAACACCCACCTACAACTAGTGAAAAAATTTTAGGCATCATGGCCATCACAGAAATGTAGAAAGGATGTTAGCATTGTGAATATGAAACCAGTTGCGGTGCAGTGGAATGAGATTAACTTGATTCGCGCGATAGGTTTTGTGCTCGTCATCACACAGGGAGATTTTTGGTGTGATGACTAGGCAGATTTGTCATGAAAAATTTGCAAAAAGACCAAGGAGATGGTTACGATAGAGAACATCTGATAAGTATGATTCCGGATAAAGATAGTATTTGAGATGATCAACTTCGTTGTCCCGTGATTGCATGAAGGAAGGACACTCCCAACCCGAATTGGATGTAAGAAAGGTGCATGAAGACAGACATGTTGTAATGGACTCACAGATTCGATCATTAGCGAAAATCTGAAATTTTGAAATATCACACCCAAAATAGTAAATATTATTTACATGGGGATCCATGCCAAGTGCAACAATGCAGATAGATGGATTGTGCATGAGAAACGAGATCTGATTTGGTTTCATGGGCTTACCAGATTTGCGAGGTCCTGACATAACCATCAACGGACGTTGAAGTGCCTCAACTCCCTGGCACGTCCCAAAACTTTCCAGAATTGAAAAATTGCATTTTGAGATGTTAACCAAATCATGCATGGTTTAAGGATGGTTGTTTTTAATGATTTCAACACTGCTCTTAGGATGAAAGCCATCTCTGTCACAGGCTTCGTAAAAAAATTTCAGCAAGTTGACTTGACGAGTTGTCTTCAAGCAACACTAAAGATGATGACAAGTGGGGAGAGTCATGTGTATTGAGACTATTTTCATCATGGAAAACCCAATTTCATTGTGTTGATCGAGGATATAACTCATCAGATGAAGAAGCAAGAGAATGTAGAGTATCTCTAACGCATTTTGATGCATTGTGAATGATAGGACACACAGGCAAGTGAGGTGCAAAGGAAGCTTCGATATGGATGTCTTCTTTGACCGATGCGCATACCAGATCTGAGTTAGAGTGTACATGAGATGACAGTATATCATATGATGTGCTTGGGCTTTCATCACAACATACGAAAGCATGGTAGTGATGACAGCCCAAGACTGGAGGATGATCGAAAGAATTAATTGTGCATGTTGTTTCACCAAAATTCGCATATTAAGAATCAATCAAGAATGGAATCTCAATGTTTTGATGTGAACCAATGCGAATAATAGAAGAGGAATTTATTGTGTCTTCACCATCCTGCTCCTCTGCTTGTATGATGAAACTTCCTTGCACATGACTGCAACTTGAGCCAGCAACTTGAGAATCAAGAGAGTGCACGCAGCTAGCTTGTGAAGCAAATCTCTCAAGTGTGTCATGGTGCAAGGAGTCATGGCTTATAGATGATGGAGGAAGACAGAGATACAAATTAGACTCAAGACTTGGGTTATGAATGGTGATTTCCTCTTGCGGAATGGAGGGGTGAGTTTTCGCCATAGGATTTCTTAACCATTCTGGAATTTCCTCCATTGGGGTAGGAGATAGCTGAGCAAATGGGTTGGGAACATGCTGCGTAGATTAATTAGCTTTGCAACCACTGCAAGGGGGTCCCTTCTTCATGACATAAGGTGTCTAGTGATCTGGAAGAGTTGAGGAAGAAGGGAAATTAGGAGGTTCACCGTTTTGGGAGACATGAACTAACCATTTCAGCTCTTGGCTCATGAAGTCAAGGTCCACAAATTGTTCAGGAATTTTGTGACAGAGGTGAAGGAAGCGAGTATAAAAGTCCTTAACTGATTCACCAGGCTTCATTCTTAAATGAGAAATTCTTTCATAGACATCTTAGTGGTCACACTCATCGAAGGCTTGATGGAGATCCTTGAGGATTTGAGAATGGAATGGACAGAAGTAGGTGTCAGGGTATGACACCATCGATTAGCACGACCTTCAAGGGTGAGGAAGAAGAGTATGCAAACAAGATCATCAACATCCATTTCATGAGATTCACATAATGAAGAAAATTAGAAATGTGCTCGGTTACGGACATTCTATCCTCGCCATCAAACTTTAACAAGGACAAGTGATCAAGAAGCTCATCGAGGATTGATAGATGATTAAGGGAGAAATGAGAGAAACACCCTGGGAGCAAGAATTATGTATGATCCATTGGATAAGATATTCAACCCAAATTTATGGGCTCAGCTTGTCATCTGGACCTCCTTCTAGTGCTAAAATGTTGACGGTGTTGTACCCGTCAACATCATGGAATCTCCCCGGTATGAAGTCCCAACTAGAACTCACACCATTTGGTGTAGGAGTCCCATCTGGTACGATGGCCCAGTTTCTATTATCTTAAATTCTCTCACTTGTCAGCACAAGAGAGTGGTATGCTTTGTCTTCAAAAAACAAAGTTTGCATGCTTGGTGATTGATAGTGTTACTTGTGTCAAGGTTCTTTCACCGCAGAGAGAGAGGGTGGGAGTGAGTCCCAAGTAGGATGGGAGGAATACCAACTCTATTAGGAACACACAACACAATAGGACGTACATAAATTCTGGGGGAGGAATCCACATGGATGCGGTAATCACAACACACAAGCGAATATAACACGTACAACACTCAGTGGGCAATCTGCGCGAGTGCGGTGGTTGTTATAGTGATTTTACATGAAAGGTTCTATCTGATGTCCGGGAGGTAACCAACACAGGCAGGATAATGTTAACAACTTATACAACACATTTTCATTAATATATATGTATTAGAACAATTGAATGAATTCAAGTGTTAAACACAAGTTAAAGCAACATGCATTACAAGTGTTCAAGAAGAATCTTACAAACAATTACAACACGTGTGAAAACGTGTTGGCCCGTTAGCAGGCTTTTGAATTAAGAAAAAGTTCCAAGACACATCGATACACCATACATCACTAACCCCGTGGAAATGGTGTTGGAGCCACTACTTACTCCTCAAAGAAAATATTACAAACTCTCAAGGATATGTGGGAGGAGCCAAAGTGAAAATTCCTTTACATGTACAAATGAAGGGGTATTTATAGCCAAGGGTGAAATTGACCCTTATGATTGTTTGCCTTCCCTCATGATTGTTTGACTTCCATGACCTTTCAACTTTACATGACTCTTCATATGACAAGTGGGTCTCTTGGACTTCCACATTACATTACATTGATCGATAATATGGCCCACAGTAGGGATGTGGATGACATGACTCATGACAAGACTCGACATGACAGTGTTGGTACATTCGTGCTACTGTTGGTGTGCATGTCGAGTTGCAGTGCTGCTAGGTGATGGATGTCCTCATGGTGTGTCACAGCTTCACCTTCGCATGGCAAGATGCACGGAGTCTTCGATGGTCATTGGGTTTGCTTGATGTTGCATTTGCATGTTGCTCCTTGATTGTATGTTGGCATGCTTGAAAGGTTTGTCCATTCACGAAAAGTGTATGCTCATTCGTCCATCCATCCGTGAACACATTTCGCATGTTCGTTCGTTCGCCCATCCGAGAACACATATTTTCATGATCATTCGTTTGTGAAGACATCTATTTGCATGCATTATTTTTTCATCTATTCGTGAACATGTCATTTTGCATGTACTCCCCTTACTCACCCCATCCGTCCTCATGCCATGTTTATTCGTATACTTGTATCTGCAGTCACTCATGACGAGATGACATAAAATCCATAAACCTCCTAGTCTACCATGATGCATGATCATTTCGAATGTAGGTGACCAGGAGAGAAGACAAGGCTATGAAACTACACGAGGCAAGTTTCGAGCTAGGATGCGACCTCTGGGCACTACTCGTGAAAACTGCGCAAAAGTGACTAGGAGACAGTGATGGAAAATCTAAATCAGCAGTGAATGTCCGTGGGATCTGGCTCAGCTAGAGGACAAATCAGCGTAAATTTTGGGAGGAGCAGTCTAAGCTGCAGGAAAGCTGGGAAGGCAAAATCTGCGCAATGTCTGGAAGGAGCGGGTAGTGGGAGCTTGGCAGCAAAAACTGTGTATTTCCTAGAGGGAGCTGGCAGCGGGCTATTGGGAGCTGCTGGCAAGAAAAACTTTGCTAATGTTGGGAGGTTGCCCTACTAACCACCTCTGTGCAGTTTCTGAGCTGAGCGTACTATTGGGCAGCAGAGGGCTTACTCACGAAAACTGCGCCATTTTCCGGGTGAGCAGTCGACCAACTGACTGGTGGGTTGGCTAGGATAACTGCTCAATTTTCTAAGGGAGACTGGGATGGGCAATGGGTGTCTATCCGGCCTGTCTGCGCAATTTTCTCGGTTAGCATAATGGCATGTCTACAGCCTCTGCTCAATTTTTGAGGGGAGTCAATCCCGGAGTGATTGTCAGGTCAAACTCTCTGGTTGATGAGTAGGAGGGTGGATTTATCAACTTGCGAGAAACGCAGCTTGAAATGGTTTACTTGGTGCTTCTGTTTTTTTTAGGTGACAGTCAATTGAGTCAATGGCGAGGTGAAGGTTCGGTTGTTAGAGGGTGATCTAGTTTTCAGAACTTCAACAAAACGACTAAGTGTGTGAGTGAGTGAAAATGAGCATACGCAGCCTTGCAAACACACACTCACATGACTTGATGACGAGATGACTCAAACCATCTAGACACACATGATCAACATGACTGACCGACGGTTGGAGTCGACAAGTGCGATGCTTGTGATTGATCATTGGACGACCGCGATGATGCTTGCACGACAATGCATATGACTTCCTGTGTGAGCGCGATGGATACTTTCATAGCGAACACAACATGTATATACGAAGTGAAGACCTTGTGCATGACCAGAACATTGTCGCAAGCATGACATAGCAATCAACATGCAGAAGATGACAGTTGATCGAATAAGTGAAAAAAAATCACGACATATAGAAGCAACACATAAAGTGACTTTTCATGTTTGCACACATTCATGTTACTAAGGACAATATGATATGATAATGACAAGCAGTCCTGCAAACTCAACTAAGAGGTGTACTTCGAAATATTTTTCGTACTTACCATACTTACCCTCAAGATGATGATGCATCCGACGGAGTTTGCATGCGGTCTTGATCTTTTCCATTACTCAGTTCCTTGGTCCTTCTCCTCAACTCCTTGGAATCGATTTCATCGTGTCACTTTTTCTTGTAGCCAATGAGAGGTAGGTCTGTGTAATTTCAGCAGACAGTGGTTGTTGCCGGGGTGAGGCCCTAGGAGGCTTGTCTACGTAATTTTTTCATGTAAGGCCGACTAGACAACTGGGACAACACTGCGCAGTTTTGAGGCTCAAATCGGTGCTGCGAGACAGGGGTCTTGGGAGGACACCTCTGCGTAATTTCTGAGTGCAGTGCTGCTAGACTAATTTGTGCATTTCCAAAGAGCAGTGTTGGCTAGGTCCTCTACGCATTGTAGGGTTTCAGCATGCAAGGGAGGTATGTGTCTCTCGGCACTGCGGGGTTTCAACAGGAAAGGGAGGTTGGTGTCTCCGCGCACTACGAGGTTTCAGCAGGCAAGTGAGGAAGCTTTATGGTTGCAAAAACAAAGCGAACAGTTGCGGGAAGATGGATGAGGCTAGGTTTCTTGGGAAAATGGCTAAATGTGAGATTAATGAAACATATGTAAACATTGATAGGAATCAAATGTGATCACACACGAACACGTAGACCATCCAGAATACATAATACATACTTTGCTTGATGCAACAACCTGCGTTATGTGAGTGCATGAGGTGAGTTTGAAAAATGTCTATGTGATGAAAACCACTCATACGCACACAATTCCCTTAAAGCAAGACAACATTCCCTTTGCATGACAGACAACAACCATTATGCCTGAAAATGACATATGCTACAAAAAGATGAGAACGCGAACAACTCTTCAGGATCAAGGAGGGGAGCTTGAAATCATCAGCTTACCAACAAATGGCCAAGGATGATCGATCACAGGATCCAAAGTAGGCTCTGAAATGCGAGCCAAAATTTTGGAGGGTGGTTGTAGCCACCACAACACCAATATAGAAAATACTAGGAAAATTTAGAGCAAAAGGAAGTTATGTTTTTCTTGGAAGGAAGCCTATCTCATTGTCAATTTGCTGAAAAATCAGTTGCAAACTTTTAATTGTAATATGTTTCCCCTAGCTTTGGTTTAAAAAAAAAAAAAAAAAAAAAAAAAAAAATCTTAATGACCTATTCAATTTTCAAGATAAATTTCAAAGATTCCATTTCAAATATTTGAAAGGTGAAACCATTTAATATAAGCATTTATATTTAGATAAGCTATTGAAACAAGTGGGTATTCTACCATAAAAATATCAAAGATTTGTAATTAGCCTCTTCTTAAACACATATTTGCAAAAGTTAGCATGTTTCCAATTACAACATTTGTGCAATTAGTAGTTTGCAATTTTATATGGAATGTGTAAAGAAATATTCATATCACATTCTCATGTTTTGGAAGCATAGATTTTTCCTAGTTGTATTCCTAACTTAAGGGTTTGTTCCATTTCTATATTTTTGCATTCTTGTTTGAGGTAATTCCCAAATTTTATTGCTTTTCCATTAATCGAGCATACATATATATATAAAATGACGTCGTGACCTTGGTTTCAACTTCCACGGTTTGATGTCTCTTCCTATTCTAATGGTTCAAATTTCTCATATTTATGTATTGACAAAACATTCATAGTTCACCATATCCCTAATTTTTAGATGTCTAAAATTACCCCCCCACCCTCCCCAGTTAAAATAAAGGGGTATTAGTGAGCCCACGAATCATTCTTATTTATTCAAACTTTGTTGGAAAATAGATCACTACTGAGAAGTGGGGGGGGGTGTGAATCAGTAGTGATGGCACTTATAAAAAATTTCTGCAAATTAATATTCTTTTACCATGCATGGATTGAAACACACAACCATACATCAAAGCATCAAAATATACAAACAACCATAAAATCAATCAACACAATGAATACAAGTATGTATGGTGGAAAACCCTTCCCCAGGAAAAAAACCACCTTGTTGTTGCTGCTCTTCTCAATATTATATTAGTCAGTAAAATTATTTACATAGAGATCTACATGGCTATTATCAAATGGATATTATTTCTCATGCCGGTCTATGGACTACCATTCGCTTAAGGCCACCACAATCAATGATCCTTGCCCAGTTACTACTGAACTATTAATCGACTATATAGACTTTGATCTGCTAGAAGTCACCACGACCAACGAGCCTCACCTAGTTTTTGTCGAACTATCCAACCACCATTGGATTGATAAAATTTCTCACTAATATTTATTTCGCTTAAGTCACTCAACTCCTCTTCTCTATGTGGTTCTCGTTTCATACATTTTCATACTGGAACCGAGAACTGTTCAACATGAGCACTGCAGCTAAATAGCATCAAAGCACACAATGAAATAGAAAATCTGCAGCACTATCTACAATCAACTCTCCACACAATATGAAAAACAACTCCTCAAAATACTACTCCAATCCACACATCAACACCTCACTCACTGCATAATATAATGGTTGAAATAAACTTCAGTTATTAGTTGCTACAACTGTAAATTGATTCAAAAAATATGCATAGACTACTCACACAACTTGTAGCCTCTTCTCCAAGCTCACACTCATTCCACACAACAAAACAATCAACCACACTAGAATTTAGCTTCCTCCAATACATGGATGAACTCAAATTCTCAACTCAACAATTACGAATAACTACTGAAATCACAACTTTGTCCACATGATTGATTTGATCCAGATTCATCTCATTGACTCTATCAAACCACTAACTCCACTTTCCTTTTGATATATTCACCTTTAATCAGCTTTTGGATGTCCCATGAACTTTTCCGACAATAAACCAAAAAATTGTGATCAAGAATGTCATCAAAACATAAAAATTAGTTGAAAAGCGCGAGGAATGCAGAGAAATTCTTGTGAAAAAACTCGGTCACTTCCATAACACTATCTCCGTGCACCTAGAAGTCACAGTCGCTCTCATGTGCCTTCCTACATGTGACTGGAGATTTTCAGCCACTCTGATGAGCATATCTCCATGAGATTGAGGCTAAATATGAAGAAAACCAATGGATCTTCAATCCAGATTCTCTTCCAACTGATGGAACATCTTCTTTAGCTCCTTGTGATACCTCCAAACTTATTCTTTAATTTTTCAACTGATGAAACAGGCTAAGAACAAGTCAATGACATGCAAGACCTATTATTCCAACCTTAGTACCAATACCAACACCTCCAACTTCTCAAGAAGCAACCACAACCTCTCTAAACATTTCCAATACTTGTAGCAACATCTCCAACTCCTGTAGCATCATCTCCAATATCTTGGAGTAGCACCATCATGTCATCAACTACCTCCAACATTGATAGAGGAACCTCCAACACATACAACCTCATCTCAACACATGAAGCATCAATCCAATGTCTCCAAGACATAAAGAGACATATGCAACAACTAGAGCAACAGTCCAACCTCTTGCAGCAGTAGCATCTCCAACCAACATAACATGTCAATCCTTAATCCAACACCACATGAGGAATCCATCTCTACTCAGCCTCCACTAATTCTAATCATAGGTATCTTGACATCAATACCAACTAACAAGGCCATCAAGCCAATCAACCATCACACAACACTCGTCACACATGCATATGACCAGTAGCTCCATGAGCTTATTGACATCAATGCCAACAAACTCCCCCTTTTTCATTGATGTCAACCGCAATACAATGTGTGAGGTTTACTCAACAATCCAAAATCTCTCCTCCTTTAACATCAATGGCAAAGGGTCATACAAACACTGAAGTACAAAGCCAACAATGTGTTGGATGAGAGAAGGATTCCCCCTGTCATAATCAACACCATGTTGATATAACTGATGTAGACCAAAAACAGGAACCTAAACTGCCAATCATGTCTCTAACCAATGCCATCTATAAAACTAAATATTCTCCCCCTAAGCATGTAATGAAGTTGCAATTATACACTTTGTCTGTTGCAGTAAGCCTCCTTGTCCAATGAAAGAGACTACTCCTCATGGACCATGACTCCAACTAATTTTGGACAATGCTATACAATGAAGTGCCATACATGTACAATACTTCATGGAGGAATTACATGGCTGAAACAAATACGTAGGACTGATATATGGATCCTCTATAAACTCTATTATCACCAACCATGACTCTATGGACCCAAGTTTACATCATGCACCCAATGAAGTGGAGCTACATCAATGATATACAAGGTAATACATGACCTTGGCTTCCATTTACCCATATATATTAAATAACAATACATGCTAGACACCATGGGTCTCTCCATGAGAAATGTGCCCAAAGGATGAAACAATTATAATACATTGCTTTTACATTCGTACATAATGGTACTCCCATTAATACATGCCCAAAACATGAAATATCAAGAGTACATGGCAACAATGAGCAATGAATATGCTCCATATGGTAGCAAAAACAATAACATAATCCATGCATATGCATCAAGTACAAGACCTCCATGAGCAACTATATAAGCTCTCAATATGTAGCAGCATCAATAGAAGTACTAGCAACATCATATGCTAGTACATGGCCACTCAACACCTTGTCCATCGCCATGCCAACAATGAACATCCCACAGTAAAATCAGGATAACCACTAGCGTCCACCATAATCCATATGTGCATCATCAACAAAACCAACTGGTAGCAACAATATGTCATAATAGCAAAAGAAAATATATCCACATCAACATGAGTCTCATAAATCATCAACATAAAGTATCATCATATCAATAACTAGCAACAAGTTACAACACTAGTAGTATGTGAAATCTCTCCATGAGTGAAAATACCAAGAAGCAACATCCATTGCATCAAAACGTCATGAGCAGCAACAAATGCATAACCTCATCATATGTGAGTAACATATCACCAATGAGGCATAAGCATCAAATAAGTGAACAGCAAAACATGCAAGCTTCACATATGAGCAGTAATATATATCATCATCTCTCAACCATGTAGATGCATATTATAGGCAGCAACATATTCTCTCCATGCCACAACAAATCATGACTCATCCACTTAATACATATCAGCAACATGTTTCAAAACAACATGAGCAGCAACATGCTTTCACCATATATGAGTAGCAATGCATATCATCATCTCTCAGCCATCCAAATACATAACAGCAACAACATGTATCATGCATCTAGAATTAGAAAACATAATCAATTATACATATACTCTAGATGTATCATATCATCTTATATCCATGGAAGCTACACATGCATGACAATACATGACATAAATATGATCTAGCAGTATGATCATCATCAAAATACCAACTATGTCATGCAAATCCATTAGGAAGCACATATGCTCCCCCTGAACGTGTGATCCCCCATCAAAACTTGACCATATGCATAAGACAACCATGTGGCTATCATACCTCCAATAATATCACAAGCTCTCAACATGCAGTTGCTCCAAAAAACCATCAGTAACAATTTAGCTGAAAAATAATCAATGAATGTGTAGTATACCTAGGGGGATAATATGGGGTATAAAGGGAGGTAACCAAGGGATTAATGTAATAATGAGATGGGCCATAGTAATAAGGTGGTTAACCCGTATCATGTGTGGGACCACAAGTAGTTAGTAATAATGTAATGTGCCCATGGTATTAGATAGATGGTATTGAGGGAACCATGGTAATTACCCATGGTATTGTATGTATGAGGCCTATATAGAGGCTAGAGACTCCACATTTAGAGATGTGAAGGATTATTGTATGAACAGGCATATGGCTTGTGGAGTACTCTCCTTCCTTAAGGAGTGAATGTATGGTATTGCCCTACCTTAAGGGTTTGAGATTAATAAATAAGCATTTCTATCTATTTCTATCTTCTTATTTCTTGGGTTTATTTGCATTATCTTATATTTTTGGATCAGATCTATAAAAAGTGGAATCAAAGCACTTTCTTGGGTAAAAGTGGAGAATTTTTTTTATTATTTTTTGCAGGAACTTTCTGGGGCAGCGAGTTTGAAAATCATATCTTTACGTTTTGGGGAAAAATCTGCAAAATCTAATTGTAGATCTGGATTATTTGTGAAAAGATACCCAAGTTCAAAAAAAAAATCGGCTGAATCAGAGTCCGCATGAAGGAGATATCGCTGATCTAAAAATCAGTGGTGTTGCAGACATTTTTTTGGGGCAGTGAGTTTGCAGTGCAGATCTGTACATCCTGGTGAAAAATCTACAGAATCTAATTGTAGATCTGTATTTTTTGTGAAAAAATACCCGATTTCAAAAAAAAAAACGGTTCAATCAAAGTCCAGATGAAGGATATATCGTTGATTTAAAAATCAGTGCTATTACAGACATTTTTGGGGGGCAGCGAGTTTGCGGCACAGATATGGATGTCCTGGTGCAAAATATGTAGAATCTAATTGCAGATCTAGATTATTTGTGAAAACATACCCAATTTCAAAAAAAAAAATCAGTCGAATCGGAGTTTGGATGAGGGAGATATCGCTGATTTAAAATCAACTATTTTTCAGTAAATTTTTGTGATAGCGGGATAGTGGCAGCACGAATAGGAAATCCCAGTGCCTAGATTTGGATTTCTACAACATGAGAAGATGCAGAATGGTTGTTCCATTTCTAAAAACAGGTCATAATAGGGATTCTGAGCAATATTGACTAAACTGTGGCCACTTTAAATTTTCGCCAAGTGATTTTTTTTTTCGTGTCGTCTAGCAAGATGTTTTTTACAAGAAAAGATGATAGCCCTACTATTGAAAAATTCATACAGAATCAAAAGATCACATATGGGAAACAATGGAAAATTTTATTATCGCTTGGTTTCCAAGATGAGGCTTACAGATGGTGGAAATCAATTTACAACAAGCAGTTGTCTGAACTTTCGGATAAAGAATTTGAAAAACTCCTTTTGGACAAATGGTCTCAGGCTAGAAAAAAAGATAAGGGGAAACATGTGGGGTTATTTCCTACTGGTATATCCTTATTGCAGGTTCATGGATTGATTCAGAAGGAGAAAATTATTGTGTCTATAAATTCAAGTTGCAAGCAAAATCTCATAAATGTCAACTTGGCAAAAAAATAACAAGTGCCAGCAAAACACATTGAAAACACACAAGTTGATGATGAGTACGTTCAAGTTTATAAGGATTTGAAGCTTTCTATGGATAAGTATGTGTTGCATGGTGATTTTTATACTTCAGATATGGATAACATGGATGTTGTTTTGGGATATCCTTGGATGGAATCAGTGGGTACTATCAATATTAATGTGCAAAAGAAATTCCTAAAGCTCTGGTATAAAAAGAAGAAAATTACATTACAGGATATTTCCATCAATAAACAGGTAGAGTCCACGGAGGTTGAAGCAGAAGATATTCTAGGGACTGACATATCAAATGATGAGCCATTGATGGTTGACAACCACACACAAACATCAAACCAGGTACTAGAAAAATAGGTAGAGGCGGAAGCAGAAAAGGTTACATCAGAGGGGGACTCAATGGTTGAAGTAATATTGAAAAATAAGAAACAATAACAGGCACCACAACAGGTACCAGGTACCCATCAGACTCCATTAGGTGTTGAATTAAAGAAAGATACATCGTTGGTTAACACTTCAGCATATCGCCACCCACATCACCCCGCGAGAAAACAACCAACAAGATGGCAACAAATTAGCCACAAGGACAAAAACTCCCGCATGACAAATAGAGAAGATCGAAGATCCACCTACTACACATCAACACAGAAGAGATTCCATGGTCAACTTCCATCTCAAGCGAGCGAGGCACCAGCGAGATCGAGGGTTCACCTTTCTCTTGGATGGCTAGATGCACGTGCATGGTACCAGTGGACTACTCTTTTGAGTAGATATTATTATTTGTTTTCTTCCCATGTTTTGGGGACAAAACATGTTAAGGGGGGTGGAAAGTAGTATACCTAGGGGGTGTAATATGGTGTACAAAGGGAGGTACCCAAGGGATTAATGTAATAATGGGATGGGCCATAGTAATAAGGTGGTTAACCCGTATCATGTAAGGGACCACAAGTAGTTAGTAATAATGTAATGGGCCCATGGTATTAGATAGATGGTATTGAGGGAACCATGGTAATGACCCATGGTATTGTATGTATGAGGCCTACATAGAGGCTAGAGACTCCACATTGAGAGATGTGAAGGATTATTGTATGAACAGGCATATGGCTTGTAGAGTGCTCTCCTTCCTTAAGGAGTGAATGTATGGTATTTCCCTACCTTAAGGGTTTGAGATTAATAAAGAAGCATTTCTATCTATTTCTATCTTCTTATTTCTTGGGTTTATTTGCATTATCTTATATTTTTGGATCAGATCTATAACAGAATGTTGCAACAAGGTTGATATACATGTATTTTCCACTCATATACAATAAATAAATTAGCTACAAAATTAATGAGTGAAAATAAATAAACAAAAATAATCAAGCCTTGAAAAACATAGCTCGCCCTGAGCATGATATACCTCACATGAAGTGACTAAATCAAGTTGCCAACACTCCCCCTGTGATCATGCTAGTCTCGTGCATATTGTTGCAGTTAAGTAGATCTAACATGCAACAATGGACTACAATAGGCATTGATCTCATCTACTCTGAATATGATGAGGTAGAGTACTCTCTTGGTCTCTTCTTTATTTTCACTCTTCCCTTCAACATGTACACATTCTCTGGTGTCTTGACTCCCTTGGAAATCACTCTCTTTGATCCTTCCTTCCGGATGATGCAACATTTGGAGTTGAAAATCACTTATTTCATCCATCAACCATTTGGCTCACACTCAATATATTATGCTTTAGGCCTTAAATGAGCCAAACATCTTTTGCATGTGTCCCCTTCTCACCAAGATTGACTTTTCCGCTTCCCAACACTCTAGCAGTTTCACTACCTTCAAACACAACACGGCCATCCTTGGTTTTATTCAAAAAATAAAATTTTCTCTCATCTCCTAACATATGGTGTGAGTATCCACTATCCATATACCACACATCATCCAAAACAGGAGAAAAAAATTCCACATCTTCCTAGTTGCTTCTCTTTCTTCCATGTGTTCCTTGGTTGCACATTTTCCCTTGACTGCTACTTTTGAACAAATGGTTGCAATGAAATAGGCATCTTACATTCCTTGGACATGTGCCAAAAATTATGGCACACATAACACTCTATATGACTTAGATATGTAGCCAATGGATCTTATCTTTTGTTTCTAATACTTGACCTCCATCTTTTCATGCTACATATGTAATCAATGGCTTTATTCCCAAACATGTTACAAGCAAAACAATGACCATTGAAATAAATTGTATATCTGAATGTAGGTCCTCCTCTTGGCTGATCATACCACTACATGGATGAGTGCATTCTCCTCCTACAATCAGCTGCCACATGACAAAAATCATGACAATTGAAACACTCAATCTCGTCCATCAAGGGGGCAAAGGAATTTTTACTTCTCCTTTGAAAATTTCCACCTCCAACCATAGGAGAAAACGATCTTCTAGATGTGAAAGATCCTTTTGGTTTTCTATTTTGTTGCTGCTTTTGGATCACATTATTTTTTGTAGGTTTCTTTGGTTTTTCTTTGTCATTATTTCCTACATGCAAACTTGTCTCACCCTTTTGAAAATTGCTGCAAAATTTTCTCACTGGTATGGTGCTCTTCACTTTCTCCAATTGTTGGTTCTTTTCCTCAAGCTCCTTTCTCAATTTGTCAATCACACCTTCAAGCACTTCAACATAATCCTTCCTATCATTTTTCTTGTTGAAATTGACTTCTTCTAATCTTTTCGATTCTTCGAGTTGTGTTCACAAGGTATTGGTTTCTTCCTTGATATTTTTCTCCTTTTGATCACAATCCTGCAATTTCTTCTTATGCTCCTTGCATACATTTGTTAGTCTACCAATTTCACTAGAAAATTATTCAATATCAACCATGGTAGATTCATATTGAGGCTTAAGAATTATATATTTATGATCATCATCTCGATCACTAACCAAATCTGAATCATTTTCGTTATCGCTATCTGAAATATAACTCAAAAGTATATCATTACGACTTATACCTTCAGATTTGTTGTTATTTTTCACAGTTGATTCAAGTGGAGCTTCCTTATTCTTTTTGCTTCTCTTCTCAATCTCTTCATCATTGTTGATGCTTCTGGCTCCATATAGCATATGCAATTTGTCCCAAATTTCCTTGGCAGATTTTAAATGTCTAATTTTCTCCAAATATGCACTATGGAGATTTTCAAAAATAATTTGCCTTTCTTGAGAATTTTTCTTCTAAACTTTAGATGTAGGAAAATATCCATCATTACCTTCAAAAACAATCTCCAAATGTTAGATCCACAAAGCAATAATTTATTTTTCATATTTTCTTTCCCTACTTTGAAATTTGCAATAGTAAGAACCAATTTCTTTGGAGAATCATTCTGGAAAAAAAAATGCAAAATTTCTAAAAATCTCTAAGATCCTCCCTCCAGCAATCAAACTACATCCGAGAACCTCGCTCTGATACCAATTGTTTGAAACTATATCACTACTAAGAGGGGGGGATGAATCAGTAGTGATGGCACTTAAAATAATAATAATAATAATAATTTACCATGCATAGACTAAAACACACAATCATAGATCATAGCATCAAAATAGACAAACAACCATAAAATAAATCAAGATAATGAACACAAGTATGTCTGGTGGAAAACCCTTCCCCATGCAAAAACCACTTTGTTGTTGTTGCGCTGCTCAAATATTATATTAGTCAAGCAAATTCTTTACATAGAGATATGCATGGCTACTATCACATGGAGATTGTTTCACATCCGAATCTATGGACTACCATACGCTGAAGGCCACATGATCAACGATCCTCGCCCGGTTACTCCTAAACTATCAATAGACTCTATAGACTCTGATATGTTGGAAGCCACCTTGACCAACAAGCCTCGCCCAGTTTCTATCGAAATATCCAACCACCATTGGATTGAGAAAATTGGTCACTAATATTGATTTCACCAAAGTAATCCAACTCCTCTTCTCTATTTGGTTCTTGTTTCATACATTTTCATACTAGAACCAAGAACTTCTCAACATGAGAACAACAACATAGCATCAAATCACACAATGAAATAACAAATTTGTAGCTCTAGCTGCAGTGAAACTCTCCACACAAGATACAAAAAAACCTCCTCAAAATACTACTCCATTCCACACATCAACACCTGACTCACTGCATAATATAATGGCTGAAATAAACTTCAGCTATCTGTTGCTACAACCACAAACTAATTCAGAAATCTGCATAGACTACTCACAAAACATTCAAGCATACTAGCATTGAGCTTCCTCCAATATGTAGATGAACTCAAGTGCCCAAATCAATAATTACAAAGAACTATTGGGCATCACAACTATGTTCATATTCTTAATTTTATCCAGATTCAAATCATTGACTCTATCAAACCACTAAATCCACTTTCATTTTGATATCTTCAATTTTAATCAGCGTCTGGTGGTCCCGCAAACTTTTCCAACAATACATCAAAAAGTTTCGATCAAGAATTTCGCCACAACATAAACATTGGCTGAGAATCGTGAGGAATGCAAGAAATTCTTGTGAAAAACCTCGATCGCTCCCACAGCATTGTCTTCATGTATCTAGAAGTCACAGTCGCTCTCATGAGCCTGCCTACATGCGACTAGATCTTTTCAGTTGCTCCAATGAGCCTGTATCCATGTAAATGAGGATAAAGACGAAGAAAACTAATGGATCGTCAGTCGAGAACCTCTGTCAATTGATGGAACACCTTCTTCAACTCCTTATGACACCTCCAAACCTCTGCGTCAATTCTGCAAACTGGTGAAATAGGCTAAGAACAATTCAACTACATGCAAGACCTATTCTCCCAACCTTAGTACCAATACCAAAACCTCCAACATCTCAAGCAGCAACCACAACCTCTCTAAACATCTCCAATACTTGTAGCATCATCTCCAACTCCTGTAGAAGCATATCCAAGCTCCTGCAGCAGCAGCATCATGTCATCAATTGCCTCCAACAATGACAGAGGCACCTCCAATATATACAACCTCTTCTCAACACATGTAGCAGCAATCCAATGTCTCCAAGACATAAAGAGACATATGCAACAACTAGATCAGTAGTCCAACCTCCTGCAGCAGTACCATCTTTAACCAACATGTCATGCCAATCCTTAATCTAACATCACATGATAAATCCATCTCTACTCAACCTCCACTAGGTCTAGTCATAGGTATGTTTACATCAATGGAAACTAACAAGACTATCAAGCCAATAAACCATCACACAGCACTCATCACACATGCATATGACCAGCAACACCATGATCTTATTGACATTAATGCCAACACTACAATTCCAACAAACGTTTCTCTTCCAAGAGCTTTAGTGAAGATGTCTACAATTTTCTCATTTGTGGAAACATGTCTTAGATGAATAGTCTTGTCCTCTACATGATGTTGAATTAAATGATACTTTATGTTGATATGTTTAGTTCAATCATGGAATATAGGATTCTTGGCCAACTTGATTACATAAGTATTGTCAATCAAAAGAGGAGTAGAATCCACTTGTTTTTGCTAGAAGTCTTGAAGAATTTTCCTGAGCCACACAATCTCCATTGTTTCTTCTACAACTACCAAATATCCTATATTTGTTGTGGAATATATTGGAATTAACTATTCGCATGACCTCTAAGATAGCTCTTGATCCAAGATTCATAATATATCCTGAGGTGGATACTTCATTTTCTTTGTCTCTAGTAACGTTTTAATCAAAATATCCAATCAAGATGTATTCATCCACTGGTGAATAATGCGAGTCTAAATTTTTTAGCTCCTTTCAAGTAATTTAAAACTATTTTTGTAGCAAACCAATGTCCTTCACAATGCATTTGTATAAATTTGGAAATAATTCCAACATCAAATGAAATATCTAGTCTAGTAGTGGTGAGGTAGATAAGACTTCCCACAAGTTGTTTGTACTTGCTTCAATCCTCAAATTCATTTTATTCTTTTATGTGAGCTTCAGATTGTATTCCACCAAATTAGATAAAGGATTGCATTCAACCCTGCCAAAATTGTTCAACAATTCTCCAGTGTAAGTCTTCTTTTGGGAGAGGAATATATATACTTCAGATGTTGTGTCACTTCAATGTTGAAGTAGTAGTGAAGGTGTTCCAAATATGTCATCTCAAAGCTCTTATTCAACTATTTATTTATTGATGTAATATAGTTTTCATTGTTCCCTATTATTAATCGATCATCTACATAGACCACAAGATATACAAAAATTTTCTTGTATTTATTGACAATAGAGTTGCATCATCAAGATTGAATTGTTTGAAATTTAGTTCCAAAATGTGCTCAACTAACTTTTCATAATAGGCTATGATACCACATTAACTTTATTTATAAAATAAATCAAAAAAAATTGATAGTTTCAATGTCAACATTTTAGTTGTAATAAAAATTGAAATCATCGATAGCGGGGCTATGAGCGCTTTAATGTTCCGACAATGTTTTATGAATAAATTCGTTGACAATGAGCTTATCATCTTTTTCGATATAATTGGCGGGTCGACTGTCAAAGCCAAAAACGAGTTTCAAATTTAAATTTTGGAATTACGTTGACCATGTCGAGCGGAAATGGTAAGGATTGCAAGTGTGCCACGGGTAAGTGTAATGTTAATTCATTGATTTTTTCGTCGCCATCGATATATTGTTTATCGATTAATCATGGTTTAAAATGTGAATTCACCCCGAATTGTAATGATTTCCCCTCTCCACGGATTAAACTCATTTCACTTTGTAAATTGGTGATTTTGTTTGTAAGTTTGGTTATTTTGTTGTGAAATTGGTAACATCTAACAAGATTTCATATGGTTTCTCCCACAAAGATCTAGGATCAAATCCCAGTGTTTTCATTTCTAACTAAAGTCTGTGATGGGAAAAGGCGGCAAGGCTAACTCGGTCAAGCCCAAAGCACCAGATCTATTGGATGTTTATCTCGATATCAAGTAGTTTTAGCAGGTCAGTTAGCGTGAGTTCTTCCACCATTGCACCGACTACCACGATGTCATGGCTCATTCATTTGGTCATAATTTCAATTGGAAACTAGGTGGAAGTCGGTAGGCTCTCCTTCTTAGTTACAGAACAGTTGATGTCAAAGGCCACAGCCTTGCCAGCGGATGAGGAATGATCTTTTAGAATCCATGTGTTGGCAGGAGTTGATGTTCCCCTCTTTCTGAAGGAAGAGTTCACAAATTGTAATTGGAGATTCGGGGTTCAAAGGGTCTACCTACAAGACAAATGGAACTAGATTTTGAAGATAACCTAGTTGTACTTCACTTGCGAAGCAAGGTTCAACCAGGAACAAGAGCTGACATCTCCGTTGTCAGTAATTTTAAAGGGGAGCATTGACATCTCTGTTGTCAGCTAATTTTGGCAAGATAAATGTTGGAATTCCCACTATCAACGAATGCTAAAAATTAGGGAGAAAGGAAATGTTGGCAGTCAGTTTGTCATCAAAATATTCAACTCAAGAAACCAAAGAAGCTGACAACGAGAGTGTCAGTGTTATCAGGTATTGATTGATAGCGGGAATATCAACGCTAAAGATAAAATAAAATTTTAATTTTTGAAATGTTCTCACATTCCATGACAACAAGAAAATAATCATTATTAAAATTGAAAAAGGAAAATGCACTGACAACGGGAGTAGCATCACATTTCTATAAAAATGGCCAATTAAAACTTTGCTTTTCCTCTACATAATAGTAATTTCGAGAACGCTTTCCATAGAAATGAGAACTGATTTTTCAAAACCAAAAGGTTTTTGTCTAAAATGGACCCATTTAGGAAAACCTCTCTCGATTTTCTAACAACTATCATGGTTTTGGATTTTCGAAGGGATCACTAGACACTGATTTTCAAGCTTTCATGAGGAAAAAGCTCATGGACATTTTTTGACTTTGATGCCACCCCACCAAATTCGATTTGATTATATTTATCTCCATCCATAACTCCAGAAATATCATGATCTTTAGATGGATATAGGATTGGAAAGGTTTTATATGCATGCATTTCAGATGTACATTGTGATTTTTAGACTTTGTAATTAAAGCTTTGCTAGAAACTGGGTTTTAGTTAGTTTGTCTTTTCTATAAATACAGGGACTCTATAATGAAAAAGAGGTTGGATTTTATTGTAAAAACATTAGCATTCTGGTGTATTTGAGCATATCTTAAATATATAGCAGTTTTGATGAGAATTTGCAAAAAATTCATGTGTTGTAGTTCCCTGTCCATTATTTCTCTATTTATGAAAAATCTTCTTCATGTCTAGAAACTTTAGTTTTTGAGATTGGGATTCATCCATTCTCCTTTCTCGTATTTCTCAATAATTAATACTTTTTTTTTATATTCGTTATAATTATGTTTTCTTTTCATCTTTCTTCTTCTAAATCTCTCAAATTGTCAAAGGATTTATTGATACCCTGCTTTTTGTGTCTTACTCATTAGATCTGTAGCATCATTTCATAAAACTGGACTCCATGCCCAATGGTGTGTTTTATATACAGCCCAACCAAATTTCATCCTACAAACTAAATCTGGCGATAGATCATAAAGTGTAAAACCTACTACTATAGTGACCTATAGTAGTTGTGTCAAGGCCTCGAATTGGCGAGCACCCAAGAGAGTCGAAAAATCGACAGTCATGGTTAAAGGTGACTCTAAGTTTGAGAATATTAGAGATCGACAATATGAGAATATCATAGATTGGAAATATGAGTATATCAAATTATCGGCGATATTGAACATGAGGATGACCAAAGTATGTAGATCGGGTGAGCGGGTGGCTAGGCCAACCCAAGTGGCAGTGATATACATGCAACGAGGCAATGATATATATTTACAAGAGTTGGGCCGACATACATATATGGGTAGGTCTATGTATACATGGAGGAAGGACCGACCATGAGAGGTCGTGACCCTTGGTGTTGCCACATGGTAGCATGCATATATATAATGGAGAGAATGATGGTCATTTGGATCATCATCGAACTCGACTAAAACAAGCAAGAGTAAAATACAGATATCACATAGCAAAGGGATTAAGCCACAAGCGTAGTGCAGGAGCAGGAATGAAGTCGAAAAGGTAGGAGTTGGAATTTCTGGAAGATTCGAACAACAATGCAGTAAACTGTTATACTGTGGCAAGGCCGAATTAACAATCCTGGCCCCATCTGAACGAGAGGAACTGGCCGAGAGTTGGGTGTCAAATAGTCGGGTAACCTGAGCCACTACAGCGAAATGCGAGTAGAGAGACATGACGCTGCATGTCGGAAGGCAGGTGTGCGTAGTGACCCAGGATTGCAACATCACCGAGTGAATGGTGGTAGGGAAGAGGTTGTGGTAGAGTGAACGAAGGTGTTCAGGGTTGCACAAGAGCCATGGTGGTGTGCCAAAGAGTTGGATAGTGTGGGCAGAGTTGCGACAAGGATTTCCAAGGGTGCAGGTGAACCAAATTGGTGAATGGTGGGGACAATAGTGTTGAGGGAGTTATACGATTTGGGTAAGTGTGTACGGTGGCACGACTTGGAGAATTTGCAGGCACGGTTTTGTAAAGTAAAGGTGTGTAGGCCAAGGTTTGTTGGAAACACTGAATTGTATTGTTTTATGTACAATTCAATTACATAATATATATATATTGATATATTGATATATGGTAGACTCTAATCTCTGGGAGTTTCCCCTCCCACTTATGATGATGTGTTGATTATTTACATTGTGCATTTATATTGATGAATGATTAATTGAAGAGTTTATTCTATTGCAATAAGAACACTAGAAGTAAAAAATTGGTTAAGTGTTTGGTTAGGTGTAGTCCGTACATTTGAGTATTGGTGAAAAAAAAAGTGTAGTGGTGTTTCACCCCCTATGCATGGTTGAAAGTCTACCACCAAGATAGGGGCATGACATTTGGTATCAGAACCCACTTTCCATAGGGTTTTGATTGAAGTTGAAGAAGTTCGACAGGGACAAGTTCCAGGGTCGAAGTTGAACGAAGTAGTGGATGGTCTTGACAAGATCACAAGAAAAATTGATGGCAAACAATATGGAAGAACCTCAAATAACAAGTGAATCTAGCAGGGATGCCAGAACAGTTTTTATTGACAAGTTATTGGAGCGTATGGACGAATTTGCATTGAAGGTAACTTCGTTGGAAGCTAAGAATGTCGAAATGCAAGATAAGGTTACAACATTGGAAGAAGAATTTGATAACCTCAAGGTTCAATATGAGTATAAAGAATGGAAGTATGTGCAAACAAAGAAGGAAGCCAAGGAAATTGGGACTGTAAGAGATCAAGGTTTGGGTGAAATCATGAAGTTGCAGAAAGCTCTTGACGATGTTTGAAATGAAATCACTATTTTGAAGAAAGCAGTTGGGCAGGGACCAATTGGAGGAGTTTCTCATGTGAAAGTCAAGGAACCTTATTCTTATGATGGGATGAAGAGTGCCAAAGCACTTGGAAATTTCTTATGGGATATGGAGCAATACTTGGAGCACTTGGGGATTCTTGATGATGATGCCAAGGTCAAAGTAGTTTCTCAATTCCTTACTAAGGATGCTAAGATGTGGTAGAGACGAAAGTTGGATAATATTTCCATTGGTGATGTTGATGACATCTCTACTTGGGATGATATGAAGAAAGCTTTGCAGACTCATTTTAGCCCACAAAATGAGACTTTGGATGCAAGAATGAAGATGAAGTACATTAAGAAAATAGGAAGTCTACAAGCATATCAACAAGAATTCTCGAGTGTGATCTTGGAAATACCTGACATGGCGGAGAAAGATAAGGTATTCAATTTCATTATTAAGGATTGAAACCTTGGGTATGTAATGAGGTGAAGAGGCAAAAGATAAAAACTCTAAGAGAAATATTTGTTGCAATTTCTCTACTGGTAGAGCATTATAGTGAAGGGACTAAAGAGAGAAAGAAGAATTCTGATAAACCTACAAAGGAGGAGCATTCGAGATCGAATGACAAGTCAAAGATGAAGAAACCTCTGAAATGTTGGTTGTGCGGAGAGAACCCCACGATGAAGAATTGTCCTTCTAGACTAATGGTGGTTGTAGCAGCACAAACAGATGGAAAGAAGAAGGAGGATCTAATAGTTGGGGTGATGCAAATTTTGGGAGTTGTGGTAGCTATGGAAGTTGTCCCACGATAGGATCATGAGAGGAATAAGTTCGAGTATGTTAGCATGAAGGTTGGGCAAGGAACTTTACTCACTATGGTGGACAGTGGTGTGACTCACAACTTCGTAAAGGAGGAGGTTGCAAGGAATGTTGGAATGAATTTCTCACCAATACAAGATTGTCTTAAAGCAGTGAACTCTCCACCAGATAAGGTCATTGGTATGACGGAGAATGTGGATGTGAACATTGGTGAGTGGCTGGGAAAGATCGACTTCATGATTATGTGGATGGATGACTATGAAGCAGTATTGGGTATGGAATTTTTAAAGCAACATGAGGCTATGATAGTGCCACATATGAATAATTTGTACATTTATGATGGATAGGAGGATGACCCTTTGGGGATACCAACCGTGGCAGCTACGACAGCTGGATGTAAATTGATAGCGATGAATGTGGAGGACATCAAACAGGACAAGGAACTCTATGGGAGGTTGTTTACTAGAGAGGAAAAACTCGTGGAGAAGTCACATGATATTAGAGCATTGTCTGATAGTATCCTGGATTTGACAGGCACGCTAGAGGCAGTGGAAGGAAATGATGCTATACTAAAGAATTAGGAGGAGAGCAAGGAAGCATATATACAAAGATTAGAGGAGGAAGATCCGGATATATGGATTGAGCTACTGGAGAAGGAGGATGGAAATCCATTGGCTTTCCCATCCCCTATCTCTTCTTAAAATAACATGGGGATGAGGCTCATTGTCTTCTACTCATGGCAGTGAGTCCTCTATACTTTATGAGTAGGCACATGGGGCGAGATGGACACGATTGATAGCAGGATGCGAAGATAGTCATGATGATGTGAGGATCATGCATTCTTGTGGAGGCGATGTTACGGTTGCATTAGATACCCAACTAATCACTATCACAGGGGGATCTAGTAACATAATTTTCTTGCAAAGTTTGAAAATATTGGAGCATGAAGCAGGTCATAGGTGGAGCTATTTTGGTGCCCACATATATGGATATGTCTTAGAGATGGAGATTGTTGAGATGGTGTTGTTGAGGGTGACAACATTTTCAGATTGGTGGACAATGTCAGGGCCTTGAGTTGGTGAGTGCCTGAGAGAGTCGAAAAACCGACGATCGCAGCTAAAGGAGACTATAAGTTAGATAATATCATAGATCGGCGATATGAGAATATCGAAGATCAGTGATATGAGGATATCAGAGTATTAGAGATATTAAACATGAGGATGAATGAAGTATGGAGATCGGGCGAGCGGGTGGCTAGGCCAACCCAAGTGGCAATGATATACATGCGACGGGGCAACGATAAATATTTACAAGAGTTGGGCCGACATACATATATGGGCGGGTTGACATATACATGGAGGACGGGTCAACCATGAGAGGTTGCAACCCTTGGTTTCGCCACATGGTAGAATGCATATATATATTGGAGTGAATGATGGTCATTTGGATCATCATCGAACTTGACTAAAACAAGCAAGAGGAAAATACAAAAATCGCAGAGTGAAGGGCCGAAGCCACAGGTGGAGTACAGGAGCAGGACCGAAGTTAGCAAGGCGGGAGTTAGGATTTCTGTAAAAGCCAAACAGCAGTGCGGAAAATTATTATACTGCGGCAGGGCCAAATTAATAGTCCTAACCATAGCTAAATGGGAGGAATTGGACAAGATTTGGGTGTCAAACTTTCAGGTGACCTGAGCCACTACAGCAAGCTACAAGTAGAGCGACACGATGCTGCACACCAGAAGGTAGGTGCGAGTGGTGACCCGAGATTGCGACAGCTCTGAGTGAATGGTGTTCGGGCAGAGGTTGTGGTAGATTGAACAAAGGCGTTCAGGGTTGCATAAGAAGCACGGAGGTGTGCTAAAGAATTGGATAGTGCGAGCAGAGTTGTGACAAGGAGTGTCGAGTGTGCAGGTGAACTAAATCAGTGAACGATGGGCATGATATGTTGGAAATACTGAGAGGGGGGTGAATCAATATTTCTTTTCAATTGTTATTTTACCAGTTAGATTCTTCACAATTTAAATCAAATCAATGTATAATAATTGTATTACTAATTGGAAAAAGGAATTGTGTACAATATAAATGTGTTCCCAAGCTCCAACTTGGTTTTGATGAGGCTCCGACCTCTAGGGCTTTGACCCTATCTATCCAAGGCACCAACCTTGAGTTTAGGAGCACCAACTCCAAGGACACCAATCCTCTTGTAGTTTTGAATTAGAATATGTACATAGAACTCATCTCAGTCAGCAATCAAGGAAGGTACTGCACCATAGGAAGATACTACATTGTTTGAGAGGCACTGCACTTCTTTACAACACTGGTTACAATGGGGGAAGGCACCAAACTTGAGAAACCGCAGCTCAAAATTCCATAAGATGGTCCACCGTTAAACTGTATATAGCTTTGTTTTAAGATAATGACTTTGTTCGTAGTCCTTAAATACTTCTCCACAACCTTCTTCACAGTGCACAACTCATTGATCTAATCCGCAGTTGGACAGACCCACAGTCAAGTATGGTTGAAAAACCCTTATCAAGTATAAGTGCAAACCCTGATCGAGTATAAATTCACCGCAGCAGAGAGTTAGCGCAGACCCTTATCAAGTGTCAATGCACTGCATCATAGGTTTAAACATAGACCCTTGTCCACACTCCAGTTTTTAAGCCATAATCACAGCAATCGTAGATCACTTCATAGGATGGTTAGCACAGTTTCTTCAGCACGGACCCTTAATCTACAGTCATATCCATAATCCAATCAATCCACAATATATCTCAGTACACAAATCAGTTCTTAAGGTGGATAGCTCTGTCCCTTAGTTCACAAGATGTGAACTGTATATCTCTTATCTTTTTTCACCGAATTTCTCTGTCCACCAAAAGTGCGGGGTTCCTTCTATATATATACTCTTTTGTGCATGAAAAACGAAGGGAAATGTCTTCTAGCTAAGTTAAATGGGTTTGACAAGTTTAGGTCAGCTTACTGACCAAAATTATACCCTTATCTTTAAAAATTCATATCTCTTAAAATATTTGGAGTTTCGGGGCATGTGATAGCTCATTAGAAAGCTAAAAATATGCTCTAAAATATGGTCTGGGTATCATGATGATATTCTTCCTCTAAGATGGAGAAAAATATTATTTAATGTGACTGGCCATCACTAGTGCAGAAATGGAGGCAAGGCAGAGTGTCTTTGAGTTTTGGGATTCTTTATCGATTGGTTCCTTCATTGACCACCACCAAGCCCCTACCTTCTTCAATATATTGACACCAATGACAACTAGATTAACAATCTCCCCCTTTTTCATGGGATGGAAATATTTTCTTCTCTTCCCCTTTGACATCAATGGTAAAGGAGTGCACAAGGACTCCCCTTGTTGAACTGCTCCCCCTATCATGCAGCATCTTAAGAATCATCTTAGTGTGATGCTAGAGCAATAACCCCATATTTTGGTGAATATGTTCATATTCTTCTTGAGGAATGGGTTTGGTGAAAATTTCTACAACCTGCTCCTTATATTGATATATTCCAACCTGATGTTTTGTTCAGCAACTTGTTCACGGAGAAAATGATATTTGATTGGTATATGTTTGGTCTTTGAGTGCATCACTGGATTTTTACTGAGACTGATAGCACTTGTGTTATCACAATAGATGGTGATTGGTTGGTCGGTATCTATGTTGACATCCTTCAGAGCTTCCTTCATCCATAATATTTGAGTACAACAATTTGCAACAGTTATATACTCGGCTTCAGTTGTAGAGAGTGATATGGATGATTGTTTTTTGTTGAGCCAAGATACTAGACAATCTCCCATGAAGAATGCATTTCCACTAGTACTTTTTCGATCATCGATACTTCCGGCCCAATCAGCATCGGTGTATGCAGTCACAGTAAGAGTTGAGCTCTTAGGGTACCAAAGACTAAAATCAGGGGTTCCTTGTAAGTATCTTAGAATTCTCTTCACAACTACAAGATGGGATTGTTTAGGAGTTGACTGAAATCTTACCAACATTCCTACTGCATGCATATTATCTGGCCTAGTAGTGGTTAAGTATAGAAGGGCACCAATTATTGACCTGTAATGAGTAGCACCCACTAGAGGAGAGTCATCGTCTTTGTTTAATTTGCAATCTATGGTCATAGGTGTGCTCATGGATGCACAGTTTTCTATCCTGTATCTATTAAGCATGTCTTTAAGATATTTTTATTGAGATATGAACATGCTTTTTGTGGTTTGAGATACTTGTAGTCCAAGGAAGTAAGATAACTCGCCAATCATTGGCATTTCGAACTCTTTTGACATATTTTTAGCAAACTCGTGGCTCATCTAATCATTATTGCTAACAAAAATCAAATCATCAACATAGACAAGGGTGACTAGTAACTTATCCTCATCCATCTTCATGTAGAGATTGCTTCCTTCCACCCCCTTTTTGAAGCTTTTTTGTTGTAGATTGTGATCCAATATTGCGTACCACACTTTAGGATCTTTTTTCAACCCGTATAATTCCTTTTTCAACTTACATACAAAGTCTTTTCCTTATGCTCGATCAAACCCTTTTGGTTGCTCCATGTGAGTTCCCCATTCATAAATGTTGATTTTACGTCCATTTGATAGACTTTGAATCCTTTTGAGCAAGAAAATTCCAAGAACATCCTTATAGCTTTCATATGATCTACCGGTGCAAAGTTTTCTTCAAATTCGATTCCTTCAATTTGTGAATAACCTTTATAGACAAGCCTTGCCTTATTTATGATGATTTTTCCATCTTCGTTCATTATATTTTTGAATAGCCACTTGGTTCCAATTATATTTTTATCCTTTGGACGAGGTACCATCTCCCAAGTCTCATTTTTCTCGATTTGAGACATTTCTTCTTCCATGGCTTCCACCCAATGAGGATCCTTGCTTAAGTAAAAGTTTTTGGTTCTATCATAGACAGGAGAGCAACATCATTTTTCCTTGGTGTACTCGTCATCCTTCTTCAGGTTTGTATCCCCTCATCGACATTGCCAATAATCTACTCTTTTGGGTGATGTTTTTGGAGGAATTTCACTTTTGAAGGAGTTTGAGATGGTTCTTTTTCCTTTTTTTTTCTTGATTTTTTTCCTCTTTTTCAAGTTCTTATTCGCTTTCTTCAATGAGGGGGTCAACTTCATGATCTTCAATTTCCTTTTCTAGAAGGGCTTCATCAATCTTCACATCAAATCTTTCCGCTATTTTCTAGTAGAAAAGGCCGAACAATCTTAATAGGGATGATGGCTGGAAGATTAGTCGTTGCTGGGTCCCAGCCCTGTCTTCCTAACCTCCTCATTCCCCTTTGTGTTAGGTCTTAGGGTTTCTATCCTCCTTTAATTTCTCTTTTGGCAGGTTTGTCCTATTATTATGGAGTGTTTAAGTCATTATAAATTTTGTTTTAGTTTCGGGCTTCCTGGTGTATTACCTTAACTTGTTTTTGATTCTATTGGACAATTTATAATTAAATTTGATTTTTTCCATATTTCATTATTATTTCTATTACATCTTTAGAATCGAGTTTCCCTTTAACTTATGTCTAATAATTAATTTTTGGAAGAATTAATATTTAAATATATATATGGATTATTAATGAATATAGAATATTTAAGGGTATATTATGATATACCAATATTATTAGTGTTAATATATTTAAACTTGAAATATTGAATTAATACTGAGTATTTGACCATTTGTTTAATAGATATTTACGATATACCATTATTATTAGTTACACTTTGATTATGGACTTTAACAACCCTATAATCTGATATTTACCTTAAGGAGCTAAATTCTAGGAATTATTATGATTTGGTTGGAATTATAAATTATTAAGTAGATTATTTAATAAACATATATAACTTACTAAATTTAAATTTGAACAGACCATTATATTTAAATAATAGATAAAAATAATATATTCTAAAGATCTATCTTACCATTATTACCAATTACCTAATAGTGTTTATTACCTTTTTTGGAAAAAAAATATATTGGAATAATATCAAATATAAATAAATGTGAAATGACCAATATAACTAGATTATTAAGATATGGTATTACCTAGGAATTCTCTTAATATTTAATATTAGATTTATTTATTTTTAAATTAACTCCGTTATTAAAAAAAAAAAAAAATATTAACTAATTTGACTAGGGTCATTGGTCAAAATTAGCCGTTGGAGTCTCTGCACCTCTATTTAATCAAGCTTAGCCAGATTGGTTCTTCAACTTGTCCTGACGATGAACCACACTGGTTGGTTCGAAACGCGTCGACAAAAGATTGGTTATGTGATTTTGCCGAAGATTATCTAAACAATGTTATGGATCACAGAAGTCTAAATTCCTAAATATTCCTTCGTCAACCTGAAAATCAAATTTTCCTGGTGAGTCATCATTGATCTTTATGAAGCATTTGCTTCCAAAAATCCCGAAGTATTTTACTGAAACAGGTCTTCCTTTCCATAATTGATAAGGAGTCTTCTCATTATTTGATATTAGTTGAGTTCAATTCAAGGTATAAAATGTTGTCCCAACTACTTCCCTCTAAAATTTTGGTTGCAAGTTAGCTACTAGTAACATTGTTCTTGCCATTTCTTGAACATTTCAGTTTATTCTTTCAACTACCCCATTTTGCAGTGGAGAGTTCTCTTTTGATTCCATGTATTTTACAGAATTCATCAAATTATTTTGATGTGAATTCTCCCCCTCTATCTGTTCTAAGACATTTAATCTTAGAGTCCTTTTCATTTTCTACAAGAGCTTTAAGATTCTTAAAACATTCAAATGCTTTGGATTTATATTTTATGAAATATACCCACATCATTCTAGTATAGTCATCAACAAATAAAGCAAAGTAACTTTCTCCTTGGAGTGTTGGAGTTCTAGTTGGCCCACATAAATCTACATGAATGATCTCCAGAGGTTTTGATGTTGAGAACACCTTAGTATTGTGGTTGGTTCTAGTTTGTTTGCCATGTTGACATGGGCTACATACAGATTGATCTAGTTTTAACATCTTTGGAATGTCCCTTACTGCATTAATTTTTCTAATATTGATCAAGTTATCAAAACTTGTATCCCTAGTCACTTGTGCCACAACCAACTTTCATTTATTTGACTTAGATAACATTTATCTTCTTGAATTTTGTTCAGAATGTAGACATTATCTGATGTTCTAACTCATTTCGCCACAAGTTCTCTTAAGGAAGAGATCCTTATTTCACAATATTTAGTGCTAAAGACAATATTATGTCCTTGATCACAGATTTGGCTAACACTCAAGAGATTGTGTTTGAGCCCATCTACCAACAAAGCATTTTGAGCCTTTCCTTTTCCATTAATAAGGGTGACGGTTTCTTTTCCAACAATTTTGGAAAATCCACCTCCAAAGGATACATTTCTTTCCTTTTTTTCAATGAGACAAACTTCCTTTTGTCACCTGTCATATGTCTGGAGCACCCACTATCCACAAACCAATTATTTTCATCACTGTGAGCACATAGAGCTAGGCCACATTTATCCATATTGGGATTTTCATCTTTTGCTTCTCTTCTTTTGCGGGGGAAATTTTGTTCACTATGTCCATTATCATTACATAATGAGCAAATTGGATCAAATTTAGCCAAAGGATCAAAAGAGTTGTAGGTCTTGATTTTTCCTTTCCCTTTGAGACCACGTGGTTTGTTTGATTGATCCTTCAATCTTGGTGCTTCATTCTTACGAGCCATGCATTGTTTAGCTTGATGACCAAAAGTTTTACAATAATAACAATGCCCAAAAAATATAGTTTGGTACTTGTTGTAATAGCCATGATTTGAATCAACATTATTCCTTGGAGTTACTCTTTCTTCATTCTTTGGATTTGAGATGGGCCTTTGATGAGATGATTTTTCTTCTTTTGGATTGTTGGAAAGCATGTCGGCATAGCTTCTTGCATTATCCTTAGTACTTGATGATTCTCCTTTAAAACCAATCTCGGATTTCTCATTTTGAGGTTTTTGAGAATTAAGGATATTGTCAAGTGTTTGAGAGCTTTCCCAACTCTTTTTGACTTGCTCCAATTCCTTCCTCAAAGATATTATTTTATCCTCACGAGTTTCACAGATTTTTTCCTTTTATTTTAGCTTATTTTTCAATAGGTCTTCCCTTCTTTTTGCTTCCTCCTTTTCTACCTTGAGAGAAATGATTTTATTTCATAATTTCTCATTTTCTTCAATGGCACTTATTAACAATTCATCTACATTTTCTTCTAGTCCTGGATCATCATCATTTGTGAGTGCCATGAATAATACTTCATGGTTTCCAGCATAGTCATTTTCTTCATCTGATTTGTCATTTCATCCTTTGTGATGAGGTAAATGATTAATTGAATTATTTTTTATGACTACAAAGTCATCTTCATTAGACTCATCTTTCTTAGAGAAGAAAATATTCTTATTAAACCCTTTCTTTTTGTATACCATCCTTTTAGAATCCTCCTCATCATCACTATCATACTTATGAGGACATTTTGCAGCATGATGACCTATTCTTCCACATTTGAAACAAATATGAGCGTACTTACCTTTTGGCTTGGATCCTTTCTTTAGTTTTCATACAAGTTGCACCAATTCGAATTCAACATCAAAGTCATCACTGCTGGTATTCCATCTTTTCCCGTTTTTTTATTTTGATGCCTTAAATGCTGCATCTTTGGAACTTGTGATTCCTTTTCTCATCTCATAGGAAATGAGGATTCCATTAAGTTCATCCATCTTGAGAGTATCTAGGTCATTCATTTCTTCTATAGCACTTACTTTGGATTCAAATCTGTCTGGGAGAAATCTTAAGACCTTTTAAACAACAATGTTTTCTTCAATATTTTCTTCCAATCCTTTAAGAGAGTTGACTACTTCAGCTACTCGGAGGAAGTATGATGCAATATCTTCTTCATCATCCATTTTCAGACTTTCGGATTTCCTTCTATGAGTTTGAAGCTTTGCCTTCTTAACTTTGGAGTCCCCATCGTATAAGCTAACCAACTTATCCCATACTTCTTTGGCTGAGTCACAATTCATGACTTTTGTGAATTCAGAATCAGTGATTCCACTAGTGATGGAATTTAAGGCTTTGGAATTTTCAATGTAAGCTTTCCTTTCATTTTGGTCAATTGGAAGAGTGGAAGGAGTAGTGTACCCTTTCAAAACTGAATGCCAAACTTTAGGGCCAAGGAACATTAAGTAGTAGGACATTCATTTTTTTCCAAAAACCAAAATTTGTGCCATCGAACAAAGGAACCATTCCTGACACTTCTTGATTTTTCATTGTGACTAAGAATCCTTCTTCCAGATATTAGGTTGATTATGAATAAGTTGGCTCTGATACCAATTTTTGGAAATACTAAGAGGGGGGTGAATCGGTATTTATTTTCAATTGTTATTTTACCAGTTAGATTATTCACAATTTAAATCAAATCAATGTATAATAATTGTATTACTAATTGGAAAAAGGATTTTTGTACAATATAAATGTGTTCCCAAGCTCCAACTTGGTTTTGATGAGGCTCCGACCTCTAGGGCTTCGACCCTATCTATCTAAGGCACCAATCTTGAGTTTAGGAGCACCAACTCCAAGGACACCAATCCTTGTTTTGAATTAGAATATTTACATAGAACTCATCTCAGACAGCAATCAAGGAAGGTATTGCACCATAAGAAGATACTACATTGTTTGAGAGGCATTGCACTTCTTTACAGCACTAATTACAATGGGGGAAGGCACCAAACTTCAGAAACCGCAACTCAGAATTCCATAAGATGGTCCACTGTTAAACTGTATACAGCTCTATTTTAAGATAAAGACTTTGTCCGCAGTCCTTAAATACTTATCCGCAACCTTATTCATAGTGCACAGCTCATTGATCTAATCCACAGTTGGACAGACCCACAGTCAAGTATGGTTGACAAACCCTTATCAAGTATAAGTGAAAACCATCATTGAGTATAAATTCACCACAGCAGAGAGTTAATGCAAACCCTTATCAAGTGTAGATGCACCGCAACAGAGGTTTAAACATAGACCCTTATCCGCACTCCAGTTTTTAAGCCATAATCACAACAATCTGCAGATTAGTTCATAGGATGGCTAGCACAGTTTCTTCATCACATACCCTTAAGTTGTGGTCATATCCATAATCCAATCATCTGAAGTCTATCATAATCCACAAATTAGTTCTTAAAGTGGCTAGCTTTGTCCCTTAGTTCATGAGATGTGATTTGTATATCTCTTATCTTTTTTCCCCAAATTTGTCTATCCACCAAAAGTGCGGAGTTCCTTCTATATATAAACTCTTTTGTGCATGAAAAGGACGTGTCTCCTAGCTAAGACGACATGAGTTTGACAAGTTCAGGTTGGCTTACTAACCAAAATTATACCATTATCTTTAAAAAATCTATCTCTTAAATTATTTGGAGTTTCGGGGCATGTGATAGCTCCTTAGAAAGCTCAAAATATGATCTAAAATATGGTCTGGGTCTCATAATGATATTATTCCTCTAATATGGAGAGAAATATTATTTAATGTGGTTGGTCATCATAAGTGCAAAAATGGAGGCAGGGCAAAGTGTCTTTGAGTGTTGGGCTTCTTTATCGCTTGGTTCCTTAATTGATTGCCACAAAGTCCCTGCCTTATTCAATATATTGACATCAATGACAACTACATTAACACGATAGTGCTAAGGGAGTTGTGTGATTTGGGTAAGCATGTGCGGTGGCACGACTTGGAGAATTTACAGGCACGATTTTGTAAAGTAAAGGTGTGCAGTGCAATGCGTGTTGGCAACACCGAATTGTATTTTTTATGTACAATTGAATTATATATATATATATATATATCGGGCATACTCTAATTTCTAGGAGTTTCCCCTCCCACTTATGATGATGTTTTGATGATTTTTGTTGTGCATTTATATTGATGAATGATTAATTGAAGAGTTTATTTTGTTGTGATAAGAACACTTGAAGTAAAAAATTGGTTAAGTGTTTGGTTAGGCGTAGTCCATACATTTGAGTATTGGTGAAAAGAAAAAGTGTAGTGTTGTTGCACCCGTCTATGCGTAGTTGAAAGACTACCACCAAGATAGGGGCACGACAAGTTGTGTTTTAAGGAGAGATCCCTCTTCAGGTTGAAGGGTCAGCTTTCAACCGCAAAGAGGTTTGAGGTTACCTTAGGTTTTTTCCCTAACATCCAGGGTTTATCTAAGTGATAACATTTTGGCGTCATTGTCGGGGAGGATAAATTTCATATCAAATCATCCCTCGGTGGAATGACAAAGAACTAGAGCTGATTGTTGATGGTGAACAACAATCAGACACAAAGAAGTTGTACATCTTTCACCTAGCGACTCCATTGTCAAAATAATTTGAAGCTTGAAGAATGTATTGATGACTCCACTGGATTCAATGAAGGACTCAGATGCTACAACTATTATTTCAAGGTATGCATGCTTGGATTTTTCAGACCTTCCTAGTTTTCCTAATCTTCTACCAACAGATGAATATTTTTTAAGGAATGGTCCTAAATTTAATGGAGATGATCTAAGCTTGGCCTTGAAACATATCAAAAATTATTGTGACTTTACTGATCTCCTTAAAATCAAGAAGGAAGATGTATTCCTTAGACTATTTTATGATTCGTTCCAAGGAAAATGTAGAAGTTGGGTTGAAAGTTTACATGTTAAGTCCATAAGGTCTCTAACAAGTTTCTGGATTATCTTCTTGGAAACATGGATGGAGAAACTAGAGTTAGTGGCAGATTGTCCTTCCATTCAAGGTTTTAGAGAATGGAACGATATGTGTACAGATGATGAGGTGGATACAAACTTTTCTTCATTTTTGTCTTCTTATCTAAAGTCATGCAAATGTAGCTCAGAAGATAGGATCCAGTTTTTGGATGAATTTTCCACGGACATTAAAAAAGAGCTTCAGGATTTTATAGATCAAGAAATACCCCAAACTTTTCCATTTCAGGGTCTTTCTTTTGAAGTTTCATTTCAGCAAAGCCAAAAAGACATATTGTTTCCTTTTAATATTGAGAATGGGTATGAGTTTGAAAACTCACAGTTGGAACAATGGTTTGACATAGAGAGAACATGTGAACTCTCAAACCATAATAGTCAGATTGTAGAGTGCCTTGAAGATCAGCAAACAAACTATGGCATTCATGTCTTTTATGCTCTCGTAGCCGCCTATATGGAGGTATTGTTCAACTTAGATTTTCAGCTATGTCTTCACTGTGAGAACCAGAAGTATAATAAATTGTCATTTCCCTTACATGTTCGAGTTTTGATTTTGCGAAGGCACAATGAAAAAGCCACAGTCTTTGAGCAGTTATTAGGTTGGTATCATTGGAATTTTGTGTTATTTAATATTGAGCAATTATTTCAGCAGTTTAGAATAGGTTGGTGTGCCAATAAGCTCAGCACTCTAAGCATGTTTAATACCAACCTTTAATTTTAGTTTTCATTTGGAGTGTGGTACAGTTTACAGGTTGCAGGGTTATTGGCTAGGAGTCGCCCAATGGATCAGACCTCTGGTCTATGGGGTTCTTGTTGCCATCATTGGTCGACAACATCCCCATTGAGCCAGTTGTTATGACATTAACTATTTTATTTTGTTTTTCAGAAAATTTTGACAGTTTCAGTGGCAACATTTTAGTTGTAATAAACAGGGAAATCATTGATAACGGGCTATCATCACTTTAATGTTCCAATAATGTTTTCTGAAGAAACCCGCTAACAACAGGCTTATCACCATTTCCAATATAACTGACAGGACAACCATTAGCACCAAAAACGAATTTCAAATTTAAATTTTGGAATTACGTTGACCACGTCAGCGGCAATGATAAGGTTTGCAAGTGTCTCACGGGTAAGTGTAATGTTAAATAATTGATTTTCCCACTGCCATTAGTATATTGTTTATCAATTAATCATGGTTTAAAACGTGAATTCAGCCTAAATTGTAATGATTTCCTTTCTCCACCGATTAAAATCATTTCACTTTGTAAATTGGTGATTTTGTTTGTAAGTTTGGTTATTTATTTGTGAAATTGGTAACATCTGGCAAGATTTCATCTGGTTTCTCCCGTAAAGTTCTGGGATCAAATCCTGGTGTTTTCGTTTCCAACTAAAATTTGCGATGGGGAAAGGAGACAAGGCTAAATGGGCCGAGCCCAAAGCACCAGATATGTTGGAGGTTTATCCCGATATCCAGTAGCAGTTTCAACAAGTCGGTTGGCGTGAGTTCTTCCATCGTTGCATCGACTACCACAATGTCGTGGCTCATTCATTTGCTCATAATTTTGATGGAAACTGGGTGGCATTTGGTGGTGTCTCCTTCTCTCTTACAGAACAGCTAATATCAAAGGCCACAACCTTGCCAACAGATGGGGAATGAGTTTTTAGAAGCCATGTGTTGGCAGGAGTTGATGTGCCCTTATTTTTGAAGGAAGAGTTTAGGGATCGTAATTGGAGAGACGGGGTTTAGAGAGTCTGGCTATAAGACAAATAGACCTATATTTTGAATATAACCCATTCTTACTTCACCTGCGAAGGAAGGTTCAACCAGAAACAAGAGCTGACATCTTTGTTGTCGGCAATTTTAAAGGGGAGTGCTGACATCTTTGTTGTCAGCGAATTTTGGCAAGAGAAATGCCGACATTCCCACTGTCAGCGAATTCTAAAAAACAGGTAGCAAGGAAATGTTGACAGCTAGTCTATCAGTGAAATCTTCAACTCAGGAAACCAAAGAATCTGACAACGAGAGTGTCAGTGTTATTAGGTATTGGCTGATAGTGGGAATATCAGCACTAAAAATAAAATTTGAATTTGAATTTTTGAAATGCACTGACACATTCCACATCAGCAACAAAATAATCATCATTAAAGTTAAAAAAGGAAAATGCGCTGACAACGGGAGTAGCAGCGCATTCTTGTAAAAATGGTCAATTAAAACTTTGTTTTTCCTGTACATAACATTAATTTCGAGCACACTTTCTAGAAAAATGAGAACAAAGTTTTCAAAAACGAAGGAGGTCTTTGTCCACAACGGACCCATTTAGAAAAATCTCTCTCGATTTTCTAACATCTATCATGGTTTTGGATTTTCGAATGGATTAATGGACCCTATTTTTCAGGATTTCGTGAGGAAAAATCTTATGGACATTTGTTGACTTGGATGCCACCTCACCAAATTCGACTTCTTGATCCTTATCTCCAACCATGACTCCAGCAACATCATGATATTTAGATGTAGATAGGATTGGAAAGTTTTTATATGCATGTATTTGAGATGTACGTTGTGATTTTTAGACTTTGTAATTAAAGCTTTGCTAGAAACTACTTTTTAGTTAGTTTGTGTTTTCTATAAAGACAGAGACTGTGTAACAAAAAATAGGTTGTCTTTTATTGTAAAAACATTAGCATTCTGGTGTATTTGAGCATATCTTAAATATATTGCAATTTTGATGAGCATTTGCAGAAAATTCATGTGTTGTAGTTCCCTATCCGTTATTTCTCTGTTTATGAAAAGTCTTCTTCATGACTGAAAACTTTAGTTTTTGAGATTGTGATTCATTCATGCTCCTTTCTCATATTTCTCATTCATTAGTACTTGTTGCTTCTATCAGCTATAATTTTGTTTACTTCTCAACTTTCGTATTCTAAATCTCTCAAATTGTCACAGGATTTATTTCTACCCTAATTTTTGTGTCTTGCTCATTATATTTGTTGCATCATTTGATAAAACTGGATTCCATGCCCAATAGTGTGTTTTATATACAACCCAACCAAATTTCATCCTGCAAACTAAATCTGGCCATAGAGCTTAAAGAGTAAAACTTACTACTACAGTGACCTAGAGTAGTTGTGTTTTAAGGGGATATCCCTCTCCAGGTTGAAGGGTCAGCTTTCAACCTCAAAGAGGTTCTAGGCTACTTTAGAGTTTTTCCTTAACAACTAGGGCTTCTCTAAGTGATAATAGGCTCATGGTGCATGTTTTAGGGCATATAAGGATTTGATAGTTTCAAATTTTTCCTTTACAACAAAACCTTCTAGTTGAGCCATGAAGATAGTATCTTTTAAGTCTCCATTCAAGAAATCATTCTTCACATCCATATAATGAAATTTCCATCCATTTTGAGCTGCCAAGCCAAATAGAGTTTAGATGCTGGCCCATTTTATTGTGAGGGGAGAGTCTCTTCATAATCAAGACCTTATTTCTTGCAAATATTTGTTCCATGAACATTGCTTTGCACTAGTCAAATCAACCATCTAATTTGTATTTATTCTTATTGACCCTCTTGTAACCAATTGATTTGGTTCTGAATGGAGGTCTTACCAACTTCCAGGTTCCATTCTTGATGAGAGCATCATACTCCCTTTTCATTTCTTCTTTTCATTCATCATGAGAAGCATCTTCTTTAAAGGAAGTTGGTTCAAATTTACTATATCAATTCAATTCACAATCATATGAAGAATGTTGATTTTTGTAGCTTGGGAGGTACTCCCACAACCCCTAGGGTATTGGGTTTTTGAGGAGTTTATCCACAAAAGTGGTTTGTGGGAAGTGTACCCAAGTAGTGGGTTTCGTACCCAAAGTTGTGGACACGAAACCAAGTGGATAAATTGATAGTTTGATAATTGGATGCATGAGTGGAACCCTTGATGGGCTAAGGGGATCCTAAGGGTTCGATGATGTGGCAAAAAATCAAAAAAATGAATTTTTACTCCTTGTGAAATTGGTGTTTAAGCAAATTTCTTAGGTCAATTTTGATGTAGTAATGTCACCCTTGGTGGAATATGTGACCACCATCGAACAATACAATGTTACTTTGGAGCGGGAGCAGGAGCGGGGAGCGGGAGCGGGGAGCGGGAGCGGGGAGCGGGAGCGAAAACGGGAATGGGAGCGACCATTTTCAGAAGCTCCCGGTTTGGGAGCGAATCCGGGAGAGATTTTTTAAAAATATATATATATTTTATATTTTTTAATTTTTGATACATATATGTCAACAAAAACATGTAGAATGATGAAATAGACATAAAAAACATAAAAAAAACATAAATTGATCATTGAACCATACCACATCAATCATCTAGAAATTATAATCGTCATCAACCATGTCCACAAGTTAGTAAAATACATATTACAACTGCAACATATTGAGTCTTATAAATCATGATTCATCAAATTCAATATTAAAGTTTCAAATTCAAGCTTTCAGAATTGAAAATTCAATAACATTTATCATCATTGATCACCAAAGTTGTACTTGTAAGCTAAGTTTAACCATTACAAGAAGAAATATCGAAGATATTTCTAAGTCCTAACTTCTAACTGTTAACATGATATGAAATGTTAAAAATTTATAAAATGAAACATGAATAATGAGATGAAATGAAACAACTTTAGTCTTTCACAAAGCATCATATTCATAATTCACAATCATTACCAATGAGTTATAATTGCCAAGGCCCAACTTCAAACTTCAAATTTTCATTGTCACAGTGATATAATGTTTACAAAAAATATCATAATGATATGAAAGAGTCAAGAGTCAAGAGTCAAGGACTCAAAACTCAACAGTTATGAAAACTAAAGTCTAATAGAAACTAAAAAAGACAAGTAAACTGTAAATCTACATGTGGCCCTTGCCACGAGAGTCTCCAGGAGTATAAGCAGGTCGTGGTGGTCTTCTAGGAGTCTCCCGCACAGACCGACGACCAGAACTAGAAACTCCACGCGAGGGTGTAGATGGAGGTGGCGACAGCAAAGGAACAAGACTCGGACCTCGAGCACTGCTACTGGATGGTGGAGGTGGAGGTGGAGGTGGCATGGCTGCTGCTTCATTTTCATCCCTTACAAGTTCCTCTTCTAGTTCTTCAATATGTACAATGCCATCCTCCAAATTGTCGTCCTCTGGGTGATTGTCCCAAATTTTATATGTGGGATCCTCATTAGCCCGATCACAGTAATGACTCAACAACCTCAAGTTGTAGTGCACATAAACCAAGCTTTCTGCTCGGTTTTCGTTGAGTCTATTTCTTTTCACATTATGTATATAATTGTAGGTGCTCCAACACCTCTCTGCAGAAGAAGAATTTACAACCTGTGAAAGAACTTTTTTTTCCAATTTTGGCAAAAGTTCGTGGCCGCCATATGTTTCCCACCATGTGAGAGAATCAAATTTATCTTTGTCGTCCATTGCATGGAAGTTACCATACAAACCAGTGCCACTGAAGTATCTGCCTATTTCAAGGTGCACAGCTGCACATTCCTCCCTGTCAGGCACCAACTTTTCTAATGCTTCCAGATATCCTTTAGTTACCTCTTGATCTAAATGGGGTTTGGTCCTAACCCCACCCCCTGCTGCAGGTTGGCCCAACCAAGATGTAGAGTAGTATTTTGGCGTAAGGATATACGCCAAGCAATGTAGTGGAAGGTTAAACCTATTCCACTGTTCACACACACAATCATGAATCAGTTTGTACAAGTTGGGATCTCTATTATGAACAATGTCTTTTATTTCCCCCAACATGGTATCCATTTGCTCATAAACCTCGCCAATCACTGGTTTGTCTGTATTTGCAAACCGAATCATGTGATAAATTGGCTTGGTGAAATCCAATACCTGCCTCACAGTGGTCCAAAACTGCCCATCAAAAGCGGCCTCCTTCACCATTTCAAAACCTGCCATGTCAGCTACATTTGTAGCCCTTTCCTTTAACACCTGCCAATATGGACTTGATACCATGCTAGCTAATGCCTCTCTTACCTTCAAAAGGCACCTGAAGGTGAGGTAATAGCTACCAAATCTAGTCCTCGCAATCTTCAGCAACTCCAATCTCGAGTGACTGCGGAAAAGGCCATGGGTATTGCTATGATTTGTAATAAATTTTATCATTTGTTTTCCTTTCTTGTACAAATTACCAATCCATTGGTATTGTTCATTTTTGTTTTTGACAATATCATGCAACAGAAGGTTCAATGTGTGAACCAAACATCCAGACCAAAATATGTTCGGGTATTTATCCTCAATAATTGGTCCCGCTGCCTTACAATTAGGAGCATTATCAGTGATGACTTGGATGACATTGTATGGGCCAATACGCTCAATTGTTTCAAGTAATGCTTCTGCAATGTTGATGGCGGTCTTGAACTTGTCTGAGTAATCATGTGCAGCTAGAAAGATGGGACCACTAACAGACACAGCAAGAACACTTATCAATGGCTTGCCTTTTACATTTGTCCATCCATCAGATACAACGGACACCCCATTTTCAGTCCAAGAACTTGTTATTTTATTCAAAGAATGTGATATTTTTTCTTTTTCATGATCAAGGCCAACAGTTCTTGCCTTTTCATACCCAGGGCTCTTGTATCCTTTAGGGGCATCATTTATGGCAGAAACCATTTCGTGCCAATAAGGTGAGCGTAGAACATTGAATGGTATCCCACATGCATAGAGGAACCTGTAAACTTTTGAATCCACATCATTCCTACACCCCTCATCAAGGAAATCTGATATGGTTCTACGCCTTAAAGATGATGACCCTGTGCCTCCATGTCCATATCCACTGCCTTGGGAGGATGCTGAAGGAGTTCTTTGTGATTGTGAGCTTGGTTCAAAGAAACCCCTTGATCTTTTTGTTCTGTATTGGGCTTCCTCCTCTTCCTTTATGTATTTGGCTCTATCTGCTGTTGACACCGCTGCACAAGTTTTGATTCCTATTTGTTTCTCTCCATCCCATGGCCTTTTCCCGCAGAGGTGTCTTCTAGCACGGGTGTATGAACCTGTGTAATCAGTGTTGCAATGGGGGCAATGAAATTTAGTGGTTCCACCCCCTCTCCCTGTTTCAGCCCTGTGAACATATTTCCACAATGGAGTTTGGTCTTGTTTAGTTTTTTGAGGGTCATGTTCACCCTCCTCCACCTCCTCCTCACTGGGGTTTTCACCCATTTGACTTTCTCCGGCTTCTTCATCCCCCTCTTCAGTTTGGGGCCCCCTCTGTTTCCTACTCTCCAGCACCATAATAACCATAAAAGGGACCAGGAAGAGGAAAATGCCAATAAATATCGCCAGGTCCATGGTGTTTGATGTTTTTAGGGCTTTGAGTCTTGAATCTGCAAATTAATTTAACTTATTGGGATTAATTAATTTAATTTAAATACATGATTTTTAAACAGTTAAACTCAAACAACTAAATTAAATCAACTAAATTAACTACCTAACCAGCTAAACTAACTAAATTACTAAGTTACTTACCTCTGCAGGCTCTCTCCTCGCTCCTTGGCACTTGCTCCTCGCTCCTCAGCACTTGCTCTTCGCTCCAATGCTCTTGCTCCAGCTCCAAACCTTGCTCAATGAAGTTATAATGAATGTTTTTTGGCCCATTGGCCTTATAAAACAAACAAAAAAAATTCTAAATTTTTTAATTTTTTCGGGTCCGGCGGATTTTTTTTCCGCCGAACCGCTCCCGGCCCGGCTCGAATCGCTCCCGAAGAGATTTTTAATGTCCGGGAGCGATCAGGGAGCGATCGCTCCCGGGCATTAAAAATCGCTCCGGGAGTGCGAGAGCGATCGCTCCCTGTGTCGCTCCCTAACAGACCAGGGAGCGCAAATTTTTTTAAGGGAGCGCGCTTCGGGAGCGGGTGCGAAGGGGGGGGTGAGGGGGGCGCTCCACCGCAACATGGGAACAATATAAAAGGGAGTAGAAGAGAGCTCATTAGGGATCAATCCATTCCTCTCTCTCAAATGTATCTACCATCAAATAAGTGAAATATTCCTTAGGTAGACACAAATCTCAAGCAAGGATGAGTTGGAGTGGTGATGGTCATTCATAAGTCTATTAAAGGTTGTGTTTAGGCTCAGGTAAGAAGACATTTAGTTTTAAGTTGTTGGAGGTTTTTTTTGACAGGTTTTATTTTGGAGATTTTTCCTATGTGGTTCATTACCTAGTTAGGGTTTTGTTTAGGTGCTTGCAAACTCTTATATTCTTCCCAAAAGTTTTGTTATGTTTTTTCTAGTTCAACACAAGGAGGAAGGGACAATGAGGCATTAAAGGAGGCATAAAAAGCCCAGGTTTGTGGACTTTGTAAGGGCTAAAAGGTATCAAGTAATGTGAGTTGTCTATGTGGTATAATAGGCTGAGAATATTACCTCGGGTTGCTGAAAAGATGTGTGTGTGATTGGGAAGAGAGAAGGGTTGTTACTAGAGAACACATGTAGGGCTACTATGTTGAGAAGACAGAGTTGAAAGTAAAGGAGTGAAGTCTACCCTACATGGAGTTTAGGACAACGGTTTATGTGTCATAGTATAATGATCAAGGAAAATACTTGTCATTGTTAAGAGGGAAGTCTTTGGAGCCCTAAGATCAGTGTGTGTACAAGGCATATCCTTGAAGTGATGGTTTCTTGGTGAAGTCCTTGTGATCAGTATGTTTGAAAAGCCAAACTATTGATAGAAAGTAGATTTTGGTGATGCCATAGTTCAGTGATTTGGAGTAGCATATTAGTGATAAGAGGGAAGAAGTTAAAGACTTTAAAATCATGTTATATTAAAGGACGGAGAGGGTTTCCATAAGGAAGTTTGGAGGCATAATATCAATCACTCTTGGAGTAGCAGGAGGGTTGATAGAGGTAGATTGGTCAGCGAAAAAATTGTCTTGTATACTACATTGATTCATTGTTAAAAATCTATGTTGTGCAAAGTGCTTGTGTTATGGAATTTTAGTGTGTTTGCAATCGTGATCTTAGACATAAACCCAATTTTGAAGTGTAAAGGAAAAATAAACATTGTATCAATGCTACTTTGAAGGGACAAAGAATTAGAGTGTGCATGGTTAAGTAGCCCAAGTGGGAGCTAAGAAATTGCCTAGAGCATGGCTTATAAGGTTTCATTGAGGACATGGAGATGTCATCTGCAATGGCTAGGTGGAAAAATAGGTTGGGAGTTCAGGTGGATGGTTGTAAAACATGCTTAGATTCCCTTGAAAATAGTTTGGTTTGCCTAACCATAGCTTGGATCTGATGGTTGATTGCATATAACATATCTAGTCGTGTGTTCACAAGATACATTAGTGAACCCACCAATTGTTCGTAAACAGTGGCATCCACTTCCTCACCTGAAGTGGCATACTCCCTCCAGTATGTTGCTTGAGGTGTCTCCATGGGTTTGCAACTCTCCATGCGGAACCTTTGAAGTATCTCGTTGGCATACTTTCCCTGAGAGACAAACAGTTACCCATCACCTTTTCATACTTCCAATCTGAGAAAGTAGTGCATGAGACCCATGTCCTTCATTTCAAACTCTCTTGCAAGGTCCTCCTTACAATATTTGATTAGTTGCTCATCACCATTTAAAATCAAGTCATCAACATATAAGACAATAATCAACAATTTACCTTCTACCAATATAATGAGAGGTTTTCATCTGCTTCACTTTTGGTGAAGCCCAAATCGGTGAAGATAGCTATCAATTATGGTGTACCAATCACAGGGTGCTTTCTTGAGATTTTACAACGCTCACTTGACTATGCAAACATGAGACTCCCAATAAAAAATCTTGAAGCCTTCTAGTCTCTCTATATACACCTCCTCCTCAATAACTCCATTGAGTAAAGTTATTTTCACATCCATCTGGTGGATCTTCCACCCCATCTATGCAACCAGAGCAAGAATGGACCTAATGGATGAGTACTTTTCTACAGGATAAAAGGTCTCCTCATAGTAAATCCCCTCAAGTTGAGAGTACCCCTTGGCCACAAACATGGCCTTATACTTTTCTATGCTTCTGTTTGTTGCATGCTTTAGCTTGAAGATCCATCTCGAACCCACAATTGATTTATCTACTAGTCTTGGAACCGCTTCCCAAACAATGTTCTTTACAATGGATTTGTATTCCTCCACCATTACATCAACTCACACAGGTTGCTCTACTACTTCCTAGAAAGAGAATGGATTAGTCTCTACAATCTCAGTCATTAGAGCCATGTAGTTGGTGTATCAATCTGGTGACCTTCTCTACCTGCGATAATTTGAAGGAGCACCCACGTTCTCCCTCACATCTTGCATAAGTCTCGCATCTTCCCTGGTCCTTTTCTTGCCTTCTCTAGATGCTTTTACTTGAGTGGCTATATCCACTCTCTGCTCCTCAACTTGTGGTTTCTCCCCAACCTCTTGAGGATCCTTTTATGGTGGGATCTGAAGCTCCCTCTCAAGAGAGCATCTCTTTGTCTTCATCAAATTTTACATCCCTTTGCATAGTTGTCATTCTGAGGAATGGAAAGTACACACAGTGGTTGTGGGGAGTTTCTGTGTAACCCACAAATACCCCAAATTATGTTGTCGGCTCTAGCTTCTTCCTTGATTCTTTGGAGACATGGTAGTAAATAGAGGCTCAAAAAATCCTGAAGTGTGAAACATCCAGCTTTCTCCCCGAGAAATCCTCCTCTAGTGTAATCATGCCAAGGAATCTGGTTCTACAAATAGACAATTGTGATGCATGCCTAGGCCCAAAAATGTAGAGATAGGCCCTGATCATGCAACGTTGTCCTTGTTGCTCCCACAATGCTATGGTTCTTCCTCTCAGCCAATCCGTTCTACTGTGGGTTGTGGGGTGTTGTCAACTCTCGTCGAATGCATTCTTTTGCAAATAAATTTTTAAATTAATTCAACATGTACTCACCTCCATTATTGCTCCTGATAGCCTTCACCTTCGTGCCTGTTTCTTTCTCAACCAGTGCCTTGAATTCTACGAACTTGGAGAATGTATCATCCTTATTCCGCGTGAAGAAGATCCAACACTTCCATGAGAATTCATCAATAAAAATGAAAAAATATTTGTCTGGCAATGGAGGTTGTCAAGAAAGGTCCACGGACATCAGAGTGGACCATTTCAAGGAATGCATGTGCCTTGTTGTCCCAACCATGGAATGTGGATTTTGTGTACTTCCCCAAAGTATATCCTTTGCATACATTATGTTGCTCAAGTGCTCCTTTGAGAATTCATGTGGTTATTTACTACATGATCTTCAATGCGCCATTATGAAAATGGCCAAGTCTTCTATGCCAAAGTTCAATGATATCGTGGCTCTGCACCTTTTCCTCATTTGTGCTCAATGAAGCATAATAATCCACATCTAGCTTGTACAGGTTCTTCACACGAACATTGATCTGCTTCACATGTCCTGTGGCTATGTGTCTCAGGAATTCCTTTCCTTTGCTGAAGATCACATCATAACAACATTTTTCCAAAACTGCAACAAAGACGAGATTTTTCTCTAGGATCAGAACAAACATAACATCCTTGAGCCTGAGGGGGGAGACCGACTCCCTCTAAAAGGTGATTGTACCAATCCTGATCGTGTTATACCTTCTTTCATCCCCCATATTGATGTGCATCTGCAAATCTTTCTCCTCCAGGGCACTGAAAAAACCTCTATTGCCCGTCATATGGAATGATGCACCTGAGTCCAAGTACCACACACTCCCCATCACTGTGTTGGTCATGCATGCAACGAGGGTAAATTCAAGCTTGAACTTTGAATTCAAAGCTTCACCTACTGCTCCTCCTGAGGTCTTCTTGCTTGCCTTCTTGTGCAGACACTTCATGCCCAAATTCATGACAATGGAAGCATTTAATTTTTGACAAATCTTTATTCTTGCCCCCTTGACTAGATTCTGATTTGGATTGGGATTTCTTCCCTTTTCCCTTATTTTCCTTTCCATCCAATGCATATTTTTTTTCATCCTCGCCCTTGGATGAAGTCCCATCTCTGGTATTATGCCCTATTTCCTCTTGTACCAAGTCGGACCATAAGTGCTCCCAACTCAGTGGTTTTCTCCCTCCCATTCACGGAATATTGATAGTTATGCCAACTCTTGGGAAGGCCCAAACGAGCTAAGGTTACCAAGTCTTCTCAAGGACATTAACACCGACCCTGCCAAGTTCATCACGACATTGTGTAAATTTGCTCAAATACTATGGAATTGTGTCATTATTTTGCATCTTGATACCTCGAAGTTTATCCCTAAGCGACAGTTTCCTGTGGTCACTATTGTTCTCGAACAATTCTGGCAGTTCTTTCCACATCGCGAACAGAGTTTCTTTTCTATGGAAATCGAAACAATATGATCCCATAATCCCTCCAAGTTGATTCTCCTCACCTTGGCTACATATTTCTTCCACTGAGCAAGGTTTTGAGCATCATATGCTTGTGTTTTTGCAACATCTGTCTTGACGTATTCTAGAAACCCATTGTCATCCAATACTGCCTCCATGTGGTCCTTCCATGCAACAAAATTAGAGGTTCCTTCCAAGGCATACTCTAGCCTTAGTCCATTGAAGGCCATGTTCTCATATTTGAAGAAATCTTGCTACACTAATCTTCAAATTTGAACCTCTGAGAAACAACTTTGATTTCCTACTCTAATGTGAATCCAACTCTGATACCATGTAGAAATTAGGTTGTAGATTTTCAACTTCTAATGAAGTTTTAATCAAAAGCACAAGACACAGATCTACATTATTGCTCTACAGACATTATTTCACAATTTAGAACAAAAATTTCAGACATGCAAGAAGGAATAACACACATGCAACAAGTATTTTTATCTGAGAAAAGCAATCTGCTAAAAACCCCAATGCCTCTTGCATTAATCAAATGAAATAGAGATGTATTACAATTTCTTTGTTCAACTAAGCTCACCTTGCAAGTGCACAACATGTATCTCTACTCACTGAAGGTCTCTAAGCCAGATTTGGTAAAATTTTCCCTCGGCTTGATCTCCTATTTTCTTGCGTTATTCCTTGAGGAATTAGCCCCTATTATTTAGTAAATTCCCTCAATTGAATTGCGCAATTCCTTTAGGTTGATCATCTGACTGCATGCAACACATATACACCTAATACTAGTCTACAACTGATGTTACACTGCCTTGGAATCTCCACCTCAATTAGGTAACTCGAATTATTTGCATGCACTATATATTTTGGGCGGATTGATCATTTCAGTGAATGATCACTGAGTTTGACTGAAGTCTCACTGCGTCACTTACCTTCCACTAGTTCCTCCAACAGTTGGAACTAGTTTAACTGAAAAACAACCTGAGATAACTGACCTTGATTACTACAAATTAACAATCACACATGCAGAACTGAACTCTAACTCCTCCAATTTGAATTTACTTAGTAAATTGAGTGACACAAACCATGTCACACAAGTTAACATCATCCAAGTTGTATGCTCATGTGGAAATTCGAATTTTCTCAATCTAATCAAGGCAAAATCAAATTGAGAATTTCTTGTTGCATTTTTCAACAATGATCTGCATCAGCAAGGAATATTTTGACACTTGGAGTTTGATCCATATCTGTTCATTTTAGAATTCAAAGGTAAGGTGTACCAAATCAGCGTGGTATGTAGAGTATCTTGGGAGCTTCCATAATCTTCTCCAAACAAGCTAAGGATCAGTGACCAAAATTTAAGAAGTAGAATACACATTATGGAGTTGAGGGCAATTACATTTTTGTTGTATTACTGAGTCTATTTTTAGTATGAAAATGTTGAATTGACCCTGATTTTGGGCAGCTCAATTAAGCAACGATATTTTGTATAAAAGTAGATAGATGATACAGATATGTGTTGGAGAGAAAGAGGATTTTAATACATACATTCTCTTTTGTATCGAACCTCTGTTTTTAGTAATATAAGAAGGATTTATGCAGGTGATTGTATAATTTTGCAATAGAATTTCATAGCTTTAATAGTAACACGGACCAGGAGAGCCCGTTGGTACGTACTACTTATGTTTTATTATATGATTTCTTAAATTTTTTTATGGTTGGCTTGATCTTTGTTCATAGTCCTATGATGTATATAAGAAATGGGTATGATTTGTTTTCCCTGTAATTGTTGTAACTGTGTTAAAATTGCTTGTAGTGATCTGGGGTGGCCGGAGGAGGAGGGATTCTCATTAATCCCGAAGGAACCATAGAAGATAGATACGCTTGGGGATTGGGAAAGAAGACAAATAATCAAGTTGAGGCTTATGGTTTGTTCCTCGGTCTCACCTTTGCTCAAAAAAAGGGATCATGGATATGAATATCCTAGGGGATTCCCTTCTAGTCATAAATCATATGAACCACAACTCAGCAGCGCAGAACAATAAATTGAATCAAATCCTCAGGAAAGCCTAGGGAATGCTACCTCACTTTTGACAATTAAAGTTTTTTCACATCCTAAGAGGTCAAAATAAGGAAGTTGATAGGCAAGCCAACTTTTCCTGCAAGACGAAAGAAGAAAGCAATGAGGTGAACAATATAGTGGGACATTTTCCTATCCCCTAAATAATTATATGAAAATCCAAAACTTGATAGTTAATTTTGAGTCTTGCATTAAAAACCGAAATAATAAGATGGAAAATAAGGAGAGAAGTGGTTTATAAGTTGCCATCTCCCTCATGGCATCCCCCTCTTCCTTCACTCCTGCCTCTTCACCCTCCACCCCTCCCCCTGCCTCCCCCTCTTCCACCTCCCCCGCCACATCACCCTCCTCTCCAAGCCACCTTGGTTTCTCACCCCTCTTCACCCTCCCTCTTATCCTCCACACCCCAGTCACATCTGCCCTCTCATCACACGCCCCCTCTCCCCGCCTCGTGGTGGCTCTCCTCAGCATGACGTATTATTTCATTTGTTGTGTGTATGTTGTCCTCAGATGGTTGTAACACTTGGCGTTGGCTTGTGCTCAAGTGTGAGAGCCCTAGTGCTAGCTTCTTGGATCAGGCTCCGTAGCAAGTGCATTCAAGGAGAAAACATGTGAATTTCGCTCCGTAGCAAGTGCATTCAAGGAGAAAACATGTGAATTTCCTCTGAACAAGATTGGAAGTTAATCCATCTGGGTTGGTGCAGACAGTTCATGTGGGGCGAGTGAATTTGGACAAGTCGGAATTCATTTCAACAGTGAAGAGCATTATGGAGGATCATTAGGATGCAAGAGGTAAGCGCATAATCCCACACTTCGCATTTGGCTAAAACTCGGAAATTTCTATATAAGCAAGCATAATGGTTTGATCTTCTGCCAAAAGAGTGGGTATGTCTCAGCCCTGGTCATAATTGTTAGGTCCCTATACTACTAGTGTAGCCCCTTATTGTTATTAGTGCAACCCCCTTATTGTATTGTTGTGCCCATGTAGTGTCCATATTGTTATTATTGTGCCCCATAGAAGCCCATTATTGTTATTGTTGTGTTGTGACCTCTTAGACTCCTCTATATAGAAAGGTGGTCTTGTTATTTGTATCGTTGAAAAATTGTTCATCTGTGTAATGTAAAGGAGGTTGCCCCCTCGAAGAGACTTATTTTTAAGTCGTTGATCTATCTCTTCTTCTATTTTGTGATCTAGTTGCATAACATTTGGCATACAAATTAGAGCTTCCTAAATCTTCCAAAGTGCACCCAATTTTCCATGTTTCATGCTTAAAGAAAGTTATAAGTAACAAGCTCCCAATTCAAACAATATTACCGAAACTTTGCGAAGAAAGAAAATTTATATTGGAACCTGAAAAAGTCACTAAAATAAGGCCCTGACATCTACCAAATCAATCAATTTCAAAATATCTCATCAAATGGAAGAACTTAACCGCTGAAAATTTTGCATGGGAAGATGAGAATTTTATAGAAAAGCATCCAGAACTACTCAAGCGTTGAGAACATTATTTTTTTTAGAGGGGTATGTTAAGTCCCTATACTACTAGTGTAGCCCCATATTGTTATGAGTGCAAGTGTCCCATAGAAACTCACTATTGTTATTGTTGTGCCCTTACATTATTATTGTTATGTCAATTCTGATTATATTGTAACCCATTAGATTCCTATATATAGAAAAAAGGTATTGTCATTTGTATCATCAAAAATTGTTCATCTGTGTAATGTAAAGGAGGTTGCCCCCTTAAAGAGGCTTATTTTTAAGTCATTGATTTATCTCTTCTTCTATTTTGTGAGATGGTTGAATACAGTAATTAGCTCAAGGACCCTGTGGCAAGACCCAGTAAGTCAAGGTGAGCAAGGGTTTTTCATGGTAGTGGGATCAAAGGAAAGCCACACTCGAGAGTGTGAGCTAGTATCTGTAGAGGGGATCAATTTCGATACATTTGATAAGAGTTAGACAATTGAGGGGCCCTGTGAATATCCTTTCTGTTTGGTCTTCGCTAGGCTTGGTGTTTATCCTTCCTGTTCTGGTAATCCTTTCTATCAGTGTCCAATTATTTTCATGGATGCAACGAGTCATACCCATGAAATGGCCTCAGTTTTGAGTTCCTAGGGTTGTCGTCGCCTTTGTTCAGGCAAAATGACAAGGCGCTTGGTGAAGGAACAAAGGAGGAACCCTCCACAGACAAATTTCTCATCTCCATATTGTGGTCTTTCTGTCAAGCAACATGTTGAACTTAGAGAGCGGTTGGAGTTTATGCAAAGATATCTACATCAACAACAAAAAGAGGCATACAAAATGCAAGAGAGGCAATTTGAAAAGAAATGAAGATTCGTCAATTAGAGGATGAAATTAACACTCTGCGAATGCAAATTGAGGAACTCCCAGTCAAACTGGAAGAAAAGAACTCTTGGTCCAATGAAGACACTACTAGAATTGATCTCAATTGTCCAACTACAATGGAGGATTAACCAACCCCTTGTGTTCTTGTTTTTTAATAAACAAACAATTTTTTTAAGTCAAATATCTCCTCCTAACACACATGCTTGGCAGCACGCCTTACTTAAAAAAACCTTTCTCAACTTGTACTATTGAAACTCGCTTTACTAAAAATACCATTTCTCAACTTATACTATTGAAACTCGACAACAATTAAATATTTTAAATTGACAGCTTTATCAATTATTGTTTAATATAATTATATTTATATATAACTTAATTTTTCTACATTATCATTAATAATCATCTATTTATAATCTAATTACTCCAATATAATTATAAAATCATTGACATTAAGCATTTAATATTATTGATAAATCCATAATTACTCATTTAATATTGTTGATAAATACATATATAACTTGATGTTATTCAATTTTATTTTATTTTAAATCTAACTTAAATTTAATTGATTCTATTATTAAATTAAATATTTTATATTCATATTTAGAAAAATTTATTATATTTAGTTTAAATATATTATAAATATTTTAAATTCATAAATTAATTATAAATATTTTAAATTCATATTTAAGAATAATTTATTATATTTGGCTTAAAGTTGAATATAAATTCAGTTATCCTTTAAATTTAACTTTGATCATATATAAACAAATTATAAATACTCTCGAGTTTATAAATTTATTTATGAATACTCTAGTTTATATTTTTAAAATTATAAATAGTTTAAATTCATATTCAAAATTAAAAATATTATCATCTATATTTAAAATTAAAAATATTATCATCCATATATAAAATTATTTATTTAAAATTATTTAAAAATATTATCATCCATATATAAAATTATTTATTTAAAATTATTTATGGATAATTATTGATATTTGGTTTAAATTGGTATATATTCAAATTTAATTAAGAGAATGATTTATTGGTATTAGAATTATTTATTTAAAATTATTTAATTATTAATTAAGAGAATGATTTATTGGTATTAGAATTATTTATTTAAAATTATTTAATTATTAATTAAGAGAATGATTTATTGATATTAGAATTATTTATTTAAAATTATTTATTGATAATTATTGATATTTTGTTTAAATTGGTATATATTCGAGAATGATTTATTGATATTTGCTTAAATTCAAAATTAATTTCATTTAATGAATAAGATGTTTATTAATAGAATGATTTATTGACATTTGATTTCAAATTAATTAATTTGAATTTAACTTCATACCCAACCAATTAATTAATTTGAATTTAACTTCATACCAAACCAATTCATATTTAGCTTTATGTTATTCATATTTAGCTTTATGTTATTCATATTTAGTTTGATATTTCTGGAATGACTTTTTTGACTTTCGGAGTCCAAATTCGACAGAAATAATTGAAGTGAAATCTTCATTTGTATTATTTAAACTGGTTTTTTCATTGTATATATGGATTCAATTTTTCATTGCATATATGGATTCAAAAACCCCTAGGGCAAGAGTTACCCATCTAACTTGTGATTTCAAAAAAAACTTACCGAATTTTAGAAAAATTAAATAAAAAACCCATAAAAAACTTAAAAATATTCACACTAAACTCAACTTCAAATTTAGCTTAATTTAATCAAAGCTTAATTTTATCCCACGACCATTTCAAAAAAAAATAGAAACCCTTCACACCCATTCCCAAACATATAACCCAGGTTCTTCGTAACCTCATTCTCCCAAAAATATAACCCATGTTCTTCGTAACCACATTCTCCCAAAAAGATAACCCATGTTCTTCGCAACGTCACCAAATTGAGTTCGTTCTTTCAGACATATAAACCCCATCTGCATAACCGCTCCAAGAAAATATAGATCTCCACATACTTGCACCTTGCCTGAAAGTCAAGCTACTTGTACCATGCTTCAATTAGAAACACTCAATTTACTTCTATCATTCTTTTAGTAACCACAGTAAAGTAACTTTTACTTGCACCAGCCACTCGTTTAATTTAGGTTGTAACCGCTATTTTAATATTTTTCACTTGATTTCGTAATCAGGTAATCAATTTTACTCCAACTACTTCTGATCAACAATGTCTGACAAGGTTCACCTCTAAAAAATTGATAATCAGACTCTAGTATCCAGTACAACATCCAAACAAGAATAATGTTAAAAAAATTCAATGATTCGTATCACTTAAACGCTAATACGTGATTGAATGCTATGCATTAACAGTACGAACTTTTGAGGTTCAGATTAATTATACTTGTCTTTGTGGATATTGTAAACCTAAATTACAGTAAATAAAATATTTAACGATCACCACCATCTGGAACCTCATTTACTCCAAACATATAGAGTTATGCTTTCCAATTTTCATCTTCTCATGTAAAATTCATAAAACCAAAATCCGTTGTCCAGATATCTTACATGTAGTAGCTTAGCATACCTTAAAGCAAGGACAGAAAACCACTAAAGACTTCTACAGAAACACACATTGCCCACCCGCCTATCATATTTCTGATATTTCCATCATAGGCCTTCTATGAATATCCTACTCTGGTACTGAGCCAACCCTAATATATATAGCATTATATGAGTTAAAAGCAAGAGTTTAAGCCAATTTGTCGCACTGAAAAATCGTCCAAATACCTAGCGCTATTGGCTTGCAAAAAGTTCCACATTTTCACCGACCTGCATTGCCAACGAGACCACAAATCAAATAAGTCTGCTTCTTGAGATCAAATTGTGTTTCAACAATGGTGAGATTAAAATTATTTACTTAACCCTGAGTATATGGTGCCTGAGCAGGCCGTGCATTGCCATCTGCAGGTGGAGAGGAAGTAGGGGGTGGAGGACGCTGGTAATTCTGCCTTGCTTGCTGCTGCATTTCTCTGCGCCTTTCAAAATTTCTTGATCGGTCAAAGTTCCGTGGTCTATCATTGGAGCGTCTTTCATTGCACCGTGCATTGTTCCTTACCCAGTCTTCATGGTACTTGGGATCATAGGGAACCGCCTGTCCATTAATGAAAGGTTCGCCTAAAACAAAAGCAAGAAGAATCAGAACAAAGCCAAACGTAACACCAGCCCAGTAGAGGCAGAAATTCCAACATTTAATAGGAATACCATTCAAAAATAACAAACAGGTCAGATGATAAAAGCATATTAATAATCTAAGATTATCAGTTAAAGGCTTTCCTAAAAGGAGAAAAAAACAATAGTTTTCAACCAAACACCACCATTATCTAACCCAAGAAATGCGTCTGCCCTAGAAAAGACATACTGTGTAACATGTTTCTGTCAACATCTCTGACCCACAAACTTTTGCAGGGGCCTTTATTGTGTGCCCTTTTAAGACGTTTGACTCAGTGATCCATGGATGGGAAAAGCAAAATCAACTATATTTCTGCAAAATATTGCTTCGAAGGTTAAGGGTTCGCTTTTCGCATTCAAACTGTGCACATCCAAAATGGTGGTGAGCAACAATCCCTGTTAAAAAGGGTTAAACAACAAAAACACGACAACCACTCGTTGCATTTTCCGCCTGTTTAAGAAAGGTCATAAATTGCTAACAACAACAATAAAAAATTATAGCTTATGCTGAAATGCACTCCTCCATTCATTTACATCAAATACCATAAGCTGTTGGAGTAAATGCACCCACCTGAATTGAACAAGTCATGATGTTGGCTACAGACAGATGACCCGGGTTAAACGAGATGGCTAGCTAAGCAAGCTACTCGCAATGTCACCCTTTTTACAAAAATGTGGTAATAAATCATGTCCCCTTTATTGGGCCAGGAGGTACTCTACACCTCAGTGTGGGGAGACCGGGGAGACGTAGTGAGGCATTAGATGAGATGTTGTGAAGCTAGATGAAATATTGGCATGAGGCATTAAAGCAGGGAGGCAGTGGAGATGTTGCAGTGAGGCATTAGATGAGATGTAGTGAGGCAGGCATTAGATGAGACGTTGTGAATGTAGTGAGGCAGGCATTAGATGAGACGTTGTGAAACTAGATGAAATATTGTCACAAGGTATAAAAAATAATGATGATGAAAAAAAATGTACAATTAAAAAAGTAATAAAAAGTTTAAAAATTACAAGTCCTCTCAATTCAACTCATTATATTGCAATTTTGTCATTATTAATAAACTTGTAAACATTTTTCAGACCTAACTATGACATTCCAAAAATTATGTTTAAATTTCTAATAAACATATAAAAAATTGATATTCACAATAAACTCATATATATATATATATATATATATATATATATATATATCAATTAAAGAAAACAATTATTAAACACGTAGAGAGAGATATGAGATAAATATATATATTATAGAACAAACTTGCATGGATCCATCTTAACTGAGTAATTCCTAATTTAGGAAACATTCAAGGAGGTCAAATCTCAAATCTTTCTTCAAGTTTTGCACTCCAAAAAAAGACTGCATCAATCTTGGAAGATTTGATATCTCTCATGTCCTAATTTAGGAAACATTCAAGGAGGTCAAATCTCAAATCTTTCTTCAAGTTTTGCACTCCCAAAAAAGACTGCATCAATCTTGGAAGATTTGATATCTCTCATGGTAGATCCAAGATAGGATGAATCCATACTCAAAGCATTAAATTTGATCCATTTTAAATCCAGCATAAAAGGACCAAATATCCCAAGATGCAAACCTCCTTTTTTGTGCAGAACTTGAGGAAAGGTTTTCACCTTGAGTGATCTGACTACTCTGGACACTTAATAGAGTCGGACTTGAGACGCTCAGTAGATCCAGAGTTAAAATTGAACTATGCTGGTTCATATCAAATTCAACCAACTGTTAAGAGTAAATGCATGGCTGGAATAATATTGACTATTGGCAGGCTGACCCTTGTCTTGGTTCCCTTGAGTGATCTGATTACTCTGGACATTTAATATAGTCGGACTTGAGACACACAGTAGATCCAGAGTTAAAATCGAACTATGCTTGTTCATATCAAATTCAACCAACTGTTAAGAGTAAATGCATGGCTTGAATAATATTGACTATTGGCAGGCTGACCCTTGTCTTGAACCAAGTACCACCAAACCCAGATTACAATAATTGCAATGTACCCCTTATTTACAGAAAAAACAACCACCAACTGTTGGAGTAAATGTACTGCTTAAATTGAACAAGTAACATTGGCCATTGGGCCTGGTTTTGAAAACAAAATGCCACCTGAGCTAAATATCTGCAACTCTGCTAAAATCCAGCACATTTTATGTTGATAGGCCTCATTTAAGGTTCCGAGAAATCAAGGTCTCCCTCCTCATATGTCAACATCCTCGTGGTAACGGAAGAATTCAGATCAATATTTTGGAAAACTGGAATAGGTGGATCATAGGAATGATGTTCTAACAAATTTAATGCCAATGTTAACTCTGAAGAACACCACTTTACAGGCAAATTCCATGGCATCCTCTGAATTCACTTACTATGTCAACCATCAAGACAACAAAATATTTTAAACAGGGCCTTTAAATGCTAATATCAATAACCTCAACATAACAAAACCAACTTAAAAGTTTACAAATAAAGTAAACAAAAACAGATGTACAAACTTTTCCGTCAGTAGAGGGCCATAGGAAAATATGACATTCCCACTTCATCTTCATAAAATCTGCTCAGAATTACTCCGTCCAGTATGGAAAATTGTTCCTATCACTAGCTCTAATTATCTTCTCATATCGCAATTCCCAGATTCATAAGTCCCTATTACCAAGATATGGTCATGTGTGGTGGTCAAAAATGCATTCATTGTGCTGATCTTGAGAAAAAAATGTGGAATGATTAAGGAGCCTTGGTTCTTTAATTATGTTTCTCTTTCTATTCACAACTCCGTCAAAACCCTATTCCCTCGCTGTTAGTTTGTGGGTCTGGAAGCATGGGGGCCAAAAGAAACTTCCGCGAGCATTATGGCCCACGGCAACTCTAGAATGTCTGTAGGAGACATCTGCAAGCAACAGAAATGTTTGGGCCTTGAGGCAGTGTAACAGAGATGGCGAAAGTCCAATTTGTTGGGAACCAAAAACATACAACAGAATATAATCAGAGAACAAACAGGAGAAAATAATGCTCAAAGATCATGGAGAATTTGGTCCAATGACAAGGCTCAACCAACTCAGATCACTGATAATCCTGTTGCACACAGTAAAATGAGGCATGTTGAACTTCATGCCCACTATCTCCAACTGCTCAAGAAAAGACTGTCACTCTTGCCTACTGTGGCACTGCTGATATCTTTATAACAGTCTTTATCTGAAGAGCCCAGTTTGTCAAGCTATGTGGTAGGCTACGTGGTTTGCTCAGCTTCAAGAAGCTGCAATTATTGTGGGGGTATCCTACAACTGTAAGTTCACCTCCTGAACCTCAAGGATATTGTACTAATGGAGAGTATTGAAACTTACAATTATGCTGGTTCATCACACACATCTCTGAAGCTTCTGGAGAGAGCCAATAAAAGAATCAAACTTAACACAAGACATTCAGTCCAATGATCACCTTGAGTGATTGTCAACTCAGAGGTCAATGGGCTGGTCACTTAGACAATGATCAACTAATGTATACCCGACTGAACAGTCAGATGAATCCTCTAGATCATCGAATTAACTTGAACAATCAACCAACAAGATAACACAAAATCACCGAAAATAGTAGTTACATTCGAGACTTGTTATTGAACAAAATCCTCCATAATTCAAGGAAATTGGTTAGATCTGGCAAGCTATAAATAAAGAACCCTATGGTTCAAATATGTAGCAATCATGAACAACAACATATTGTGATATCGTTCAACTAAGCATTGTGATGTTCTAATCATAATGTGTTGTGCTTTTATTACAATCAACATCTAGCACTTGGTTAGGGATTTGATCTTGCTATTGTTAGAATGTCTTGCAAGCCTGTAATTCTCATAGGGAATTCTGTTAAACTATGAGAATTCTGTTCAACAATATTCCTGTGAGTTTTCAAGGAGGGCATAATTTTGCTTGAATCTTTGTATGTCTGGTATCCAAAGCTTGAAATTAGAAAATATCCTATTAATTTGAATCTCGATGATGGCTACAAGCTTCGCCAATCTTGGAAGCAGGCTATCCATAGTCTGTCATTAATCCCTCCCCTTTTTTTACTCTTGGAGTCTTTCCTCCTATCTAGGTTCCTTCTATTTACAAACCTCCCTCCCCTGCCATATCTCCTAGCTTCACCAATTCCTTATATTATTATTTCCCAACAGCTTCATGACATTTTTACTCATTTTTCACCACTATTATATAATTTTCACCCTCTAAAACCTTAATTCCAGCACTCTCTTCTATCAAAATTTTCAGCTTTATTTTTCTATGATGATGTGTGGAGTGCCACTCTAAACATTGGGCATTTCAAAACCTAAAAAACAGTTCATCTCCATAAAGTTCCAAGGAAGTGTGAGCCGCCCTGTAGTCGTATGTCGCTCCAGTAAGTACCCCAAGCCCCTCAAACCTCCCAAAGCTTAGTGCGTGCAACATGTAGGACCTTTATACGAAGGTCTCTCAACGACTCCAAGTCGTTCGGGAAAATCACAGATTTGACAAAGTGTCTACGACCTGTACATCAGTCTCAATGCGATGAAGCCTTCTCGCTCATTAACTTACCATATCCCAAATAAGGTAGTATTTGATGTTTATCTACTGGAGCAATCATCGAATACGAGATTCCTCAATAATCAAATCCCCCCTAGTTGTCACAAAGAATCACAGTGGTATTCATCATGTGTACAAACAGCGCACTGATGAGCTTCCACAACCAAACAGCTTCACACAAGATCATACTCGTAGCTATGTTTTTGGTCTCGGCAATGCTTATAGCAACCGACTTCTGCTTCCTGCTCATCCATTGATATCAAAGCAGAATCCAGGGAGAACCAACAATGAGAAGTGCTCTAGCGATCCTTCACACTGCCTACCCAGTCAGCATTTGAATAATCATGCAGCTTCATATTTCTGGCAGTGTATCTCAATCCATGAGAGATTGTGCCTTGAAGATATCTAAGAAGATTCTTGGCACCAATCTAGTGAGGCTCAACCAAATATGAGCTCACCATGTTAACTGCAAAGCATATATACGAGTGACAGTTCACCAAGAACATCAATGCAGATGAGTTTATGAAACTCAGAGGCATTTCCCAAATCTGGTCCGGCATCACCACCATATAACTTCTAAAAGTTAAGATCCTCGAGGTAGTCACGGGCTTGCAATTTACCATTCCATATCTGGAATCCAACTACCTCTTACTTCTGCAAGTGAGAGGGTTTGCACCTATCAAAAATAGGTCGTTTCTCAAAAGGTGTTGGTATCAATGTTTTAAAACTCTGACTTCGACTCTGACTCAGCCAAGGATCAACTCCGACTCGATCGGCTTGATTTCAATGACTCAGTCATTGTAAAAATACATTAAATATTTATTTTTTATAAAAAAACCATAATTTTAAAGATTGTAAACATAATTTTAAAGATTTTCGTTCATGTTTCCAAACACACAGCATTATAATATAGATGGAAGACAACATATGATCAAAGTAGGCTCATGAACAATCCATTATATCAAAATGGCACCCAGTGCACTGTCCAATGGCAATACATAGTCAACTGTCATACATGATCAAAGACTCAAAACAAAAATCACATAACCAAGGAGGCTAGAAATGGCCTCTACAACAAAATTAAACTGTGACCAGACTCCAGTACTACTGGCTAGTAGCTACTGCCAGAGGAGCCAAGATCATGTCGATCAATCTCTAGATCATCATCAGAGTCAGACAGGGGACCCCATGGCTCCTCATCATCATCATCATCTCCAACTGCAACTGTAGAAGTGGTACCACTAGCAGGTTGTGCAGCAAAATGCAAGCTGAGATAGAGAAAATATGCACCTGCGCTTCTGTCGTGGCTGAGCAGAGGAAGCGTGTGCAACTAGAGTCCTTGTTGGCTGTGACATTGAGGCTGGTAGTACAGGTGGATCAGGATCTGCATTCAACTGAACATCATGATGCCTCTGTATCTAAATCTAATTCAAGATCCTCATCAGGATCAAACTCTGTTGGATGACTCTCCGCTACCCAATCTGATGTTGGATCAATGTCTTCCAACACAATGGGATCTGAATCAGGTCTTTTGTTCAACAATTGGTTTCGTCTAAGCCGGAGGTTGTATTGGACATAAACTAGATCATTTAACCGTTTTTGATCCAAACAGTTTCTCTTCTTTGTGTGAATCCTCTCAAAGACAGACCAATTGCGCTCACACCCAGTAGCACTACAAGTTTGACTCAAAATACAAATTGCAAACTTTTGCAATTCAGGACAATGGCCACCAAAAGCCTCCCACCATTGTGTTGCAAAAAACATAGGAGTGTAATGAGTTAGCTCAACAAAATTACAAATTATATCCAACTTTCAAATTATAAACGATTTAACAAAATTTAAACTAGGAAACCGGATTCATCCTAAACCCCCTGCGAATCCCGAATCCAGCGAATCCGACACGATTCGGTCCGGATTCGTGTCCAAATCACAGGACACGTCGTGTCCGTTTCGGACAGGTCGTGTCCGAGGGCGTGTCGCGATTTTAGGACACGTGTCCGGTTTCCAGGACTCGCTAAGCTCAGCGCGGGTATGAAAAGGGCGTGTTTGCTCATTAATATTTTCATTTGGTAAGTGATTTGTGCTGTTGCAGCAAGGAGTAGAGCATTTTGGCAGCTTCATAATCAAGTCTAGGCCCTAGTATTGATATGCTATTCATGGTAATGTTAAATTCTTAAAGTAAAAGTGACATTCTCCTTAATCTTCATTTTCATCCTCTTACTTAAATTTTTAACATTACCATGAAATGACTCAAGATGTTTGAGAGTGGTTCCGGCCTCATTGGATTTCATATGGAGAAAGTAGAATTTTATATTTCATTCAAAATCCAACAGACTTATCAGTTTTTCAGGATTTTAGTATTGGGGGATTGCAATGTTTCCATTGAATTTTGTCATGTATTAGGGTATGGAACTCGTATTTAATCAAGAGCACCAAACCAAGAGTTTCTGAATATGTCGCTCCCGCTCCCCACTTTCGCTCCCACTCCCAAGTAACATTGTTCCTGATGATATGGATCTAGACACCATTGTTGAGTTGGCATTGGCCAACATGGATCTCAATGATCCAATGCTAGAGCCTATTAGATTTGATGACTTAGAGGGGTCAGCCTCCATACCAGCAGATGAAAAGGCGACTATGTATACAGGGGAGGAGGAGGATGTAGAGGAGAGCAGTGGGGACCATGATGATGGGGACAGTGATGCTGATTCTGATGCTGATTGATGCCTTGAGGCTTGTATACCAGTAGTTGTTTTATATTTTCTATTTCTGTTTGCCATTGGCATTGCACCAACACTACCTATGTAACACATTTTGATTTGATGACTTAATGAGAAAACTACAGTTGTCAGTGTGTTTATCTTACTATCTTGTAGTTGTAAGTTGTCTTTCAGTTATGAATTATGAATCATGATTTAAATTTTTAATAGATTTATCATTTATGTGACCAGTACCATTGACATTTATTTGAATTTTGTATGTACTATGCATGCTAATAGCTATAGATGAAGATCTATGTTTGAAATCAATAAATTTGTATCATTAATTAAAATTTGTGTAAGAAATATGATAATATCTAACTTTTAATATATATATATATATATATATATATTATATATATTTTTTAATAAAATAATATATAACGTGTCTTGTTCCGGGGGGTCAGCGTGTCCCGAATCCGACACCACGAATCCCGAATCCTACGTGTCCCGAATCCCCGTGTCAGGTGACCTAGAATTTAAAAGAAAACAGTAAAACTATTAAGAATTTGAAAATTGAAATTTTTGTTTACCTAGCTCATCTGCTTCTCTTGCAATCTTTGGTAAGTTCTTCCCAAAATTACCCGAGACATTGCTGAAGGTCATGACCTGTCGGTGTATCTCCAGCTGATCAGACTCCAATGGGATCATGCGATCAATGCAGTCAATCAGTCCATCTCTGACCTCCCCCTCAAAGCTCCTGACTCCTTAGCTTTATAATGATACCGTGGGTTCAAAAAATACCCAGTTGCATGTATAGGGCGATGGAGTTGATTGTTCCATCTTTCATCAATGATTGCCCAAATGGGCCCATACTTAGCCACTCTATCCTTGTATGCCCTCTTTATTTGCTCCTTTGCTTGATCCATAGCCTCATAAATGAAGCCCATATCCAACCTTTCCCCATCCACCAACCGCAACACCTTAACCAGTGGCTCAGCAAGCTTCACAATCTCTGTTGCCTTTCTCCAAAAAGTTTCTTCATTAACTTTCTTTTTCAATTCTTTGCCTTCTGGTTCGTTAGACCAATTGCTTTGATTCCATTCATCACTGGAAAACATCTTTTGAAAGTTTCTATTTTGGGAAAGCATAGATTGCAATGTCAAAAAATGAGTAGCAAATCTAGTGATGGCAGGCTTAATAATATCCTTGCCCCCAGTGTGCTTCCTCATGAGGCTCAAAATCAATGAATGATTGTAGATAAATTTTGTTATGATTTTGGCATTATGTTACAGTGTTTTTGACCCAATCTATTTTTCCAGTATCCTCAAGCATGAGGTCTATGCAATGTGCAGCACATAGGGTCCAAAAGATGGTCTTGTGTTTTTCCTCTAACAGTTTACCAACAAGAACATAGTTAGAGGCATTATCTGTGATGACTTGAACAACATTAGCCACCCGCACCTCCTCAACAACCTGATCCAATAGCTGAAACAGCAATTGCCCATCTTTTACCTTATCAGATGCATCAACTAGTTTTAAAAACATGGTTCCCCGTGGGCAGAAGACAAGAAAGTTTATGATGGTACGGTTTCTTTAATCAGTCCATCCATTTGACAAGATTGTGCATCCTGTTCTTGCCCACGACTCCTTGAAATCTTTCAAATACTCGTTAATGGAGTCAATTTCTTTTTGCAAACGATACCCCCTTAGCTCATGCATAGTAGGGCCTTTGAAGCCTTTTCCAGCAGCATGTATGGCATCAAACATAGGCTCATAATATGGTGAACGGGAAGCATTGAAGGGGATATCAGCATCATACCACCATCTAGCTATGTACTCACAAGCAGTCTCCCTCAATTCTTTCTTCCAATGGTCATCTAAGGTGAGCTGCATTTGACTTTTACTAAATTGAGAACCATGTGCATCTGATGGAGAGGAGGGAGTGAAATAACTTTTGATAGTCATATCACCCTTGTTCATTCTACCCTTTCCCTTATCTTGAACAGAACCAAAAGAGGGAGGAACATCTCAGAAAGGGTTGGATGCATCAGTATGAGGGATAGAGGAAGAACACACAAAATCATAATTGGGGTTGGTAGCCATCATTTTTTGCATCTCCCTCTTTCTCCCAATTTCAGCCTCTAACTCTCTTTGCTTAGCCTTATCTTCTTTAAACTTCTCAAAGTTGGCCAACAATTACTTCCTAATCTCCCCAATTTCTGGTGAGGTACATGGAGTAGTTTGGCCTCTAATCCCCGCCAAGTGTTGTTTCAGCCTATTAATGCCCCCAGAACCTTTTTTAATTTTCCTATGGCAAAAATTTGCATTGCATTTGACTATCAACCATTTCAACATATGCCCAAGAAGGATCTCTCGCTCTAGGTGCCATTTTTTGACCAGGAAATGAAAGCAAACAATCTGAAAATGAAAAAAAAAAACATTGATTCAATGTTAATTTCTTTCACAAAAAAACACTCTCTAGGCTTTCTAGATATGCACCCTAAAATTTAATAAGCAAAAATAGATTTGTAGAAGTGAAAAAAAAATACCTCCAAGCACAAACTACCTCCTCAAGCTAGCTCCAAGAATCAACTCCTCAATGCTAACTCCAAATGGCTGCCCAAGAAGCTCCTCACTCCAGCTACAATGCTTGCCCAAGACTCCTCACTGCTGCTCCAAAAACAAACTCAAGAACTGCTCACTAACTCTCATTGAAGTTCTCACTCAAATGCATGAGATGGTTGTGAGAGAATGAGAGCATTTGAGTGTGTTAAATAGGGTTTGGAAGGGGGACTAGACCCCAAATAGAATTTAACTAAATTATAAACACATTGGAGTCCCCAACAATCAACTAACACTTAAAAAAAAATTAAAAAATATGAGAAATCACATTTTTTGGGGGTTACAGGCCGCAATTAGTGACTCGGCCGAGTTATTGCAGAAATGGCCGAATTGACTGAGTCATGCAATAACTCAGTCGAGTCAACCATGACTCGACCTCCCGTACTATTTTTTCTACCGAGTCACAAAAAACTTCAACGACTCGAATCAACTCGGCCATTTCGAATTCGATTCGACCGAATTTTAAAACACTGGCTAATATGAGAGGCCTATCATCCACAACCTTCAAACAACGGTTTGGATCGGCTTGACTTTTAGTGAATCTCAGCTTCATCGAACAACTATCAATCCTCTCATATTAGGCCTGGGGTGTTTTACTTCAAGCCATAGAGGGCTTTCTTCCACCTATATACATGAGATTCCCAATCATGAATCTCAAACCCCTCAGGTTGTTCCAAACCTGTGGACCTGCTACATGAGGGGAATGGTCCCCTTGTAAGATTTTCCTTCGATACATCTCAGACATGTACCTTCACGCTCTTCTTGAATTCAAGATGCTCTTCTTGAATTCAGGTATCTGAGTCACCATCTAACTCACATTGGTTAGGGCCTCATAAAGTAGATTTCAAGTGTTATAGATGAGATATGTCATGATCCCCAATGGACTATCTTGCAACTTGACACAAATTGCCAACCCTAAACCCATGAGTAAAAGCATCTTTGAAAGTTTCATTTTCAAACACATACCTTTCCATCGATGAATGCCACCCTGTAACATTTGACTTCCATTGCCGAAATGGACACCAGGTTCTTCTTGTGATCAGGTACATAAAAGAGATTCTGTAAATGAATCGAGTTACCCTCATTCAATTGAGGGGTAACATTCCCTACACCCTTTCCGAGATAGGTGGCATTGGCTCCAAGTATAATCCCACGATTGTTTCCATCTCTACCAAATTAGAGAGAGCACCCTTCTATCTGATGAAGTGCCTTGAAGCACTATAATCGATAAGCCAGATTCCCAAAGAATCTAAAGGAGAGGGCCAATACAAGATAGCGCTTCTTTATCTTATCGGAAACAACATTGGATTCTTCATCCCTGGGGTTCCTTGATTTCTTTGAAAAGTCTGTCATTTCTTTGATGACCTGCATTACCAGTCATTCCTCTGACAGTTGAAGATGTCTATGGAATGATTGTTATCATCATCAAGTGATGTGTCCCTGCCATTCGGACACTCCTTCGCATAATGGCCAAACTAGTTATCTGCCTTTCCTTCCACCCTGAGATCCAATCTTCCTAATGAAGTGATCTTTAGGTAGGCCATGTTCCGCTGCGCCATTCTGATAATATTCTCTGCTTCGACTTCACCCTCAATGAATTTGAAGAGGGATGAGGAATCCATTGATCCTTTTGTTCTTTCCCAATTGTCCTCTATGATTGCTCTTTCACTCTTGCTTGGGCTTTGTCTTCACCTCAACTCTAATACCATGTTAATTTTAGATATGTTCTATGCTTAGAGCAATTTATTTCAATTTACACAGTTAGCTCAATATCTTTTCCATATTAGCAATCACATCAGCATTAAAGTAAACTGCAAATAGAACATAAACATAAATCACAGAAGACAAGCCAAGACAAGGGTACACAAGATGTGGTGCTAGCCAGGGACAAACCCCAATGGGGGAAACCCTTGATCAATTCTTCTTATATGATCTTCAATAGTTCAACAAAGAGAGAGAGAGAGATAATACATTTACAACATAATTCAACACTTCGACTTGACAAGATAAGAACATAGATCTTCTCTAAGAAGATGTCTCATGAGGTAACTGATACAGAGTCATGTGATTCCATCAACCTATCATAGTGTTGCACCATGCTGCACCATCATACCATGTCCATCATCACAGAGCTGCACCATGCTGCATTACTACTGAGTTGTACCTCATCATGTTGGACCCATCTTGCTGCTCTTCATCATCATGCTGCACACGTCATGTTGTTGCACCTCCTTGTGTTGCATCTTCAAATTGTACCTTACTGTGCCTTTCATGTTGCATCCCCTTGTTTTCCATCTTCATACACTTATGTTGCACCTTGGTACACTTATGCTGCAACTTGGTACACTTGTGTTGCACACCCTAATACACATATGTTGCACCTTGATACACTTATGTCGCACCTTGATATGCTTGTGTTGCACACCCTGATACACATATGTTGCACCTTGATACACTTATGTTGTAATGCTGCAATTCAGGGACTGTTTAGGGTACTGACCACAGTCCCTAACAACCCATCTAAGCTGGCCCAGAATTGCTCTTAATGACTGCGGTTGTCCTCCAATGAGATGTTGCCCTCCACGCTTCATCATTACAGTCCTCCTTGATATAGTAGACCTCCCAAATAGTCCCACTAATGAACTGTTGTAACCTTTTATTTTCTTGTGGCTAGGGCAGTCATGAGACTACATATAAGGAACCATTCAGATTCCTTCTCACAGCAGTCTAAGGGCACATGAAACCCTCCACAAATGCAACCTAGAATAGTATTAAGGTGACTGCGTTTAGGCTTGCGTTCAACCATGTATAGACTGCGTCTAGGGCATGTTTAACCCTTCCTTAGATATGTAATTAAGGCTCCTTTAAGGCTTCCTCATGTCTGCAGATTAGGGTTGCCTTGCTAGGTCTAGAAGTTCCCCTAAACAGTGGGTAGATCTCCTTTCTTTGCTACAGCTAAGAAGCCTCTTTTGACTGTGGTTTAGGGCATCCTCTAGTTGTGGATTAGGGCTCACTTTAGCTACGTATTAGGGCTCACTTCGCTGCAGATTAGGGCTCTTCTACCTGCAGATTAAAGCCTCTTAAATCTGCAGCCAGATCTCCTACAAGTCTACGGCGAGGGCACTCCTAGATGACCCTTCTTTAGGGCTGCGTAGAAAGCATCTCCTCTAGACCTCCTCTTCCACTAAATACCAAACAAGTGGAGAGTGAGACCAGAAGAGATGATTATCAAATGACTTGAAGTCCTCCTTTATTTATACTAAAACGTTGAGCACAAGTGGGGTATATTTGGTTGCTGGCCGACCTTGACGAATTGTCCCATAACATAAATAAATTCATATCTCCATGAATACTTATCGGAATCGGTTGATCTTTAGATCAATCCTACACCTCTCGGGATCCAAGAAAAATACTAGTTGCCATAAATAAGATGACCCACATGGTGTTTGGCCCTAGTTGCCAATTTTAACAAAATCTCTATCTAGAAGATTAGCAGTAGACTCTTTGAAATGTAATGGATGTTGTACCAAAGCCAAAACAACTTTTTAATAATCTACTTTCTAAAAATAGATCACGTGGCAGGCAAAATGCAAATCAAACCATAAATCAAATCATGATAGGCTTGAAGATTTCAAATCAGATAATTATGAAGAGAATATTAGGTATGAAATTCAACCAGAAAAATTGATGTGTAATATCCCCGATGGGGGTGTTGAACAACGTGATTTCAAGCCCCGAAGGCCTGCATGGGGATTGATGATGGGCACATGGATGCAAGCACAAAGGCCTGCCCCCAAGCCTTCTTCAGGTACCTTGAGATCAAGGGCACTGAACCTTGAGTATGTGAAACATTTGCTCTTTAGGGTGCGTTGCAAGTGGTGGCATCAAGGGAGCATTCATAGCAAGGGAGGAGGCCCATTAACCCAAACAAGGCTTGGCTCAATTTCAAAATCCTGCATGGTGAATGGTGTTATTATGACTCCTAGTGTGTGAGGTTGGAGAGGAAAATTGCTAAGTCGCGAGCGCGATTGGTGTGGGAAAAGTGGCAGATTTACCGTCGACGGTCCTTCTGGCGCCCGTGAGGGTATATCCTAGTGAAGTATTGGTTAAGCCTATGTATACATTTAGTGGGTCGAAGCAGCCGATGGGATAATTCATTTATCCTGGAGCAACAGTGGTTCAACAGAGGGTGGGGAATTCTTCTGTCGAGCAATTAGGGTAGGGAGGTGCATGTTTGGGCGTGGAGAGACTCTGTTCTTGGTGCCCTCACTAGTTCTTTAGCTAGGGTAATTTCATCCTGGTGGCGTAGTGCACCATGGGTGGAGACTAGGTGGCGAGCAACATTTTCCCCTCGCACACCGATGGTTCTGTGTTGTTGGTGGTGAGACCAAGTGCCCAATAGCTCAGCTCAGGTAGTAGTCAGACAGTCTTGGTGGTAGAAGGAGGGAAGCCCTCTATTGCTCTTTCAATCGATGTTTTCTGGTGGATTGAAATGAGGTCGACACTGTTGTACCTATTTCCCGTATGCAGTCCTTGGCTGCAAAAACTACGCCAAAAAACCAACTCAACCAGTATTTAGGCTCAAGTTGGCCCTTGAACCAGAGGGGGCTTCCTCAGTTGTTACAAGGCTTTGTTTAACACTGTTCACTTGTCACTGAACAGCAGCCTTTGAAGCACAATGGCCAAATTTATGGGTTTAATTGGGGTGGTAGACGATCAATGACAATTCCTACTCATGATTTAAAGGCTCTCTCATTGGGTTCCTTTTGAAAGTGTCAGCTTCCAGTCTGACAAAATGACTTGATTTGTATAAGAATTTGGCAAAAGAATGTAAGGAAATTCCTAATAATTGAGTAGCCAGATTTATTACTTGACCACTAGGAAGATTTGGATGCATGTAAAAGATTTCTACAGCCCAACAAAACAAACTTAAAGGAAAACAAAATGGCCAGACTGGAACCAATTCTAAGAGGAGCTATTTCAGACAAATAGCCTAATAAGCTAATCTCTTTTAATGGTTGTCAGAAAGCACAAAACAAAAACCAGTTAAAGAGGAGTTATGATGAACAAACAGTCCAATAAACAAATCTCTTTCTAAAGATAATGACAAACCTTCCTTTAAACACTTTTATCATGTGTAGAAATAAGATATGAAAAACTGGAAAAACATACTTGAAGCACAAAATTCTATCAAAACTAGAGAGGTAAGGCTTTCATTAGAAAAACTACAACAGAAGTTTTATTACAGAGTAAAGAGTTTTGGCATCAAAAGCCCACACCTATTACTTCAATTGATGAAGTATTTATACAATTTATTACAAAATATCTTGATAAAAATATCAAGGGCTATTACAAATATCTGAAAATTGTATTACAAAAATAGAGCACAAATAAATGTAACTAAAACTATTTGAAGAGTTTTGGTACTATCCTTGAGGATTTATGTTGCTAAAGAAGAGGAATTCGAAATTGTTTACAACTCATATTTGATGAGGTGGCCTCCAAGTCACTCACTGTTTTTGAGATTTTTTCTCCCGAATTTCTAAACAATAAGGTCCAGTCATGCCTTTGTATATCTCAATCCGAGATAGTTCTATAAAAATTAAGAGAGGTTATTGTAGATGAATATGTTCTTGAGATAAACCTCTCTCAGTTTCCCAAAATTCGGCTCCAACTGTTCATAATACTTTCTGCAAAAAGATGTCTAAAAAGGAATTCACAGTCTGAAAAATAGGTTGTGAAGATGTCTGTTCATAATACTTTCTGCAAAAAGATGTCTAAAAAGGAATTCACAGTCTGAAAAATAGGTTGTGAAGATGTACTTGTATATCTGAAGTTGTGTAAAATCTAAAGTAGGTTATTGTACTTTAGAATCTTAGGAACACAAACCTCCTTCAATTCCTCAAGAATCATCTTTTATTGGCCACAATCTATTCTGCAAAAATATGACTAAACAGGAAAAATTCAGGAACATATGTCTTCAAAGTTTCTTTAAAATCTCCCAAACCATAAGAGTTGTTACAAAACTGGGAGAGGTTTTTGTTAATAATGATGTTGGCAGAAAAAACCTCTTTCAGTTTCATAAAATTCATTCTTATGGGTTCAGAAACCATGTCCTAAATCAATGCGGCATATAGGAAAAAACATAGTTTCAATTGACCATGAAACAGGCAATGGAACGGAAGCGTTGTGGGCAACTAACATGGTGAATTATTGGATGAAGGGCGGCGGATGGATGATGTGGCGGATGAAGTGGAATGAATGTGGCGCGGTTAGTGAAGGTTGACCATTTGACTTATTGAAAACCGTCGGTGGGATTTCGAGGGGTAGGCTGAACAGTTTATGGTTTCAGGGGGACATGTCCCGAATAACTAAAAGGTGGAGGTGGTGGTTTAAGATGCAGTTTGAAAAGTCGTCGACTTTGGGACCCCTTCTAACGATAGCCTTCAGACGGCAAAGGAGGGCCGAGAAGGATCCTCCACTGCTAATCTAGGCGGGATTGATCTGAGTCGTTACAATTTGCTGAAGACTTATGTCATGGTGATGTGACATCTTTGTCACCTTTCAACCTTAGGATTAGAAAACATGCACTATCCAATTATTGCAAATGCCAAACTATATAACAAAATTAAATCCCAATTAAAGAATTTAAACATTGTCAAGCAATAACTTATCAAAAGCGGGTAAAACTGTTTAAAATAAAAATTTTAATAGACTTTGATACGTGAACAGTTGGAAACGATGGCCGCGGTGATTTCTTTCTGTACAGGGGAGGGAACCCTAGCCCTTGAGGTTGTCGGCGGCGGCGTGGGAGGGAAGGACGCAGTCCTCGCCTCTCACAGTCTCGATTTACAGAGCATGGTGCGGGTAAGCAGCGACGGATTGATCAAGCGGCCCATAGCCTGGGAAGAATCGATCTTCCTCAATGCAGCAGTCATTTCTAAAACAGATCTGAATGAGAACCAAACAAAGACGACGGAGGCCAAAGATCTGCAGACATTTTTTGTCCTGGGGCCCAGAATCCATCGAGGGGGCTGGAATAAGTTAGAGATCGGCCTGTATTTCAAGAGATTGGCTAGCCTATTGGGCGTCAAGAGGATATACATCCAGGCGTTTGATGCATGTAAAGACAGGGGACCCCAAGGGGCAGATCCGCTTTTTCACCCTTATGCATGGCCCCATATCAGCAGATCCAGGCCGGATCTATATGATACGATGTTTTTCAACAGAGGGTTTGCAGACTATGTCGTGCAAACGAGAGATCACCCCAACAAGAACCCTGATCTGGAAAACAGCTCATCAGATCAGGCTAAATATTGCAGATCTGAGGTGGAGCTATCTGATCGGACCAGATCCAGGCAGAAGATAGATGGAAGTCCGCCAGATCCAGAAATCAAATCCGTAAAACAGGACTTGATCACGGTAGACACAGCGGACCAGAAGCAAATCTTTATCAGATCAACAGAAGGCAGACACGTCTGCGTGCAGATCTGGAAATGGATGAGTGTATTGGAGTTAAAAAAAGAGATCCAGGACAAACTAGGAATTCCAGTTGCATCACAAAATCTACTTTTTTCAGGGCTCTGCTTGCAGGATCAACATACACTCCAGCATTACAGGGTAGCAAAGGACTCAACTATCATCCTCAATCTCCGACTGCGAGGTGGATCTAAGGGAGCTTCCTCAAAACCTTCAAGTACCTATCGAGATGCAGCCAAAGGGAAAGAACCCCCAAAGGGGAAAGAATCTACAGCTGCTAATGTAACTCCAGGGCAGTATATCGTGGATCAATCGCCAGAGAGTCCATCCATCTCCCTAGATCTACCAGAGGTAAAATACATATTCTCAGATCTACAAAAAAATGCTGTTATTTGTAGATTTAACGGTTTTTGGCCTAAAACTGATGCATTATACCAATGGATCCACACGGCTTGGACAAAAAATTGCCAAATACACTTATGCTCTAAGGGCTTCTTCATAGTAACTTTCCTCGTAGAAGGAGAAAAGGAAAAAATTCTCGATCAAGGGCCATGGTTCTACGGCAGTGCAGGACTTTTTGTTACCCCTTGGTTCCCGGAGTTTGATGCCAATACTATGGTGGTATCAAGGATGCCAGTATGGGTTAGACTGCACAACCTCCCGATACATTTTTGGCACTCCAAGGCCTTACTAGCTATTGGGAATACCCTCGGGAGAACGTTAAAGATTGATACAGAGAGACATATAAAGGGAATCTTTACCTTTGCTAGAATATGTGTCGAGGTAGATCTTAGCCAAGGATTACCTGAAAGCATCATTCTGAACTTCAACAATGCGCAGTGGAAACAATCTTTGGACTATGAGAATACAGCTTTCAGATGTAGGGGATGTCAACAAACAGGTCATCTGTACAATGCATGTAAAAGCCTCAACAAAAACAGGCCACAACAAAGGAAGCCCAAAGGATGGCAGAATATAGATGATGCCAAAAAGAAGAAAGCCTCTTCGATATCAGAAGACGAAGACTCAGAAGCAGAAGAGGATGATACCATCGTAGAGGAAGCCGAGACAGGGAATCAGAAGGAAAACATATCAGACAAGGCTCCACGGGTTCATCCAAATCAGGCAGAGAAGATAAACGATGATCCGAACATGGGAGGGACAAAACGACACCATCTTTCAGACACATCAGACTCAAACAAGGAATCAGGCTCGCAGAAAGTTGAAACACAGTTAGTCATAGCCTCGATCGAGCCCACCCAAGGAGAATGGCGCAAGGTCGAAAAGAAAAAAGGAAGAAAAACCTGAAAGTATATCTAGTTTTTCTTGCTTTCTATACTTCTTCTCTCTCTCTCTCTATTTCTTTTCATCATTTTTGCACGTTAGTCATGTAACGTTGCGTCGGGTGCCATGGCACTGGAGCCCATTAGGCAGCTTATGGAAATGCATCATGCATCTGCAATTGTAACTTTTCATTCTTTAATAAAAGGTTACAGATTTTTCCACTGGAAAAAAAAAACTTATCAAAAGTAATCATGTTACAACAGGCACCTTGCATTTCACACAGGTCGTTTCGTCCGAAGCCTGATACAGCAGACCCTATGGGTGGCAAGGCCTATCCGAAATGGCATCAGCATCCATTAGAAAACATACAAGACACGGTGGCCCTAGGGGTGGTCGTCTTTGCTCGTTGGATTCGCCAAGCCATAAGGGAGGAAGATCTGGCGCAATTGCGAGGATGGTTCAAAGATTTAGGGAGGCAAAGGCCCTGGAGTTTCAATTGGTGGCCAAGGTGGCCACACCATAAGAAATCGGCACCGAGGAGGGTCTTTAGTCACGAAGGAGGATGGAGTCAAGAGGTAGCGCACCATGGAGGAAGGAGGCAACATGCCATGGAGGATGGATCGTTGTCAGGGCCTCATCCAGACAATTATGGATAGATTGGCTACCGCAGAGCGTGTGAGGCAGGAGGAACATGCAGAGCTTATCACAACACTAAACAAGATGTACTATTTTCAATGCCATACCTAGGAACATATGGTGGTGGTCTAGTGCGGCCAAAATCTACTCTCCAAGAAAGTTGAAAATTTGGATGCATGGATGGCCTATTTCGAAGAGCATGTGCAATGCGCCTTCCACCCTCCTCTGCCTCTTGGAACAGCCCCATAAACCCAACCTCTATCACTTCTGACAATTGATATGATATAAAGTGTTTTATGTATATTGCTTGTCTTTTGGTGCTTCTGGCCCTTTCAACTGTGGTTTTTGTTACTTTCTATTGTTTTGTTTTACTGTCACTTGCTACTAGCAATAATCAACAAACCTAGTCAGAGTGAGACTATCTCTGTTTTTTTAATGATGTAGTACACTTTTTTGAAGAATGAATAGAAGACCAAAAAAAGGAGAAATTCAACCAACAAAATCATAATTTGGATGGGTTTTGAGTTTAACATCCCACACCCAGGGCAATAGATATGTTTGTCACAACCTGGAAAGGGGGTGAAAGAGGAAGGGGCATATCACCTAAATGGGGAGACAAGGGGGCATATTCTCTGGCAATACAAGCTCAAGATGCACCACAGCACAAAACACCAATGTTACCACCCCTAATTACCATTGCAACAATGTAATTTCGTTTAATACCAATGTTTTGTGCATGAACATTAATGGCATATTTTTCTAACATACATAAACTTTGAAATTTTAGGTGTGCTTAATTCTTAATATGTTAGACTATATTTCAGAGATAAAGCAGAGAAAGCTCGGACTCCTAGGCAGCTTAATGTGTAATTCATGTCAACTCGGTGACAATTTTTGGCATTTCCCAGATGCAATTTTTTATTTTCGATAATAAGGAGGTTACGAGTCTTTTGCAGAGGGAAAAATTATCAAGTGGGTAAAACCATATTGCCCAACCAGCCTACTTGTGACACAATTTCAGTTCAACTCTGAGCCGTGGTTGCAAAGTTGGATATACATGAAACAGGCCCACTATTGTTAACATTCCAACACAAGCCCCACCACAGTTAGCAGAGTTCAATTCCATGGTCCAAACATCTACTCAGAAACTTAAAACGGAGAAGGCTCTGCTGAAACAAGCAACAAGATACATATTAAGAAAATTACAACATACCTCCATATGATTTAGCTCGAGGGTCCAAGTAGGAATCAGGAAGCACCCAGCGGACATTCTCCATGGCTGCAAAACAACCCATAAGCTTCAGTAAAACCGCCAGAGGTACGATTACAATAAAAGCAAGGAAACATAAAAATATTACAATTATAATCAAAAAAGATAAAAATCTCATTAAAAAGAAACGCATACGCTTGAGCTTATAAGACAACTCTTCCGATATCAGGCAGCCAAATGCATAGTAGTGCTTTGTAGAGACTGAATAAATCTTCATCCTGGCTTCCTCCTCACTGCAAAACCAGAAAGAAAACAAATCCAGTTTCATTACACACTAATCTAACCTCTAAACTCCTGAATCCTGAAACCCTAAACCCATAAATACCTAAAACCCCAAGCCAGAAAGCCTGAATCTATGAAACCCTGTAACTCTCGAATCCAAAAGCCATAAACCCCTCAACACCCCCAAAAACACTTGTCAAAGAAAAAAAAGCCGAAACCAACAAGTCCCCCATGCAACCAAGTGCAAATACGAACCAATAAAACGCAAGGGATACCCTTCGAAACGCTCACCTTCCGACAATCTGGGCAAGGGTCTTAATATAGCTATCAATGATTTCATCTCTGGTAGGATTGCCCTGTGGGGGCTCCATGACAATGAGCCAGTGCTCGTAATCGCAACCATCCAGCAGAATAGTCTCCTTAGGGGGACGATTGCTCCAGTTGGGCGAAGGATCCGTCATCGACGAAGTGGTAGGATTAGCCGCAAAACACCTCGTATTGTTCAGGACTAGGGCCTTAGGTCGGAAGGTGGAAACAGCTCCCAGAAACCTCCCACCGCGAAACCCCATGGTCGAGACTCTGCCATTGAAGGCACTCTGAAATGTGGCCCTTGTTGTAAAGAGTGCGACTCCTCTGTTAGAAGAGATGCCCAGCGTTGGCCTCAACAGAAGAGCCCTTCCCAATATCATCTTGGTTCGCGATTGTTTCAGAGGCAGGAAATGTAGTAAATAGCGTCCACAAATAAGCGAAGCAGCGAATCAGCCAAAGGGATCACAGAACTGTGCTATTTATGTAAAACCCTACGGAGAGGAACGAGAGTTTATCGCTAAGGGTTTAAGCCCGGCTGTCCACGTTCTTATCATCATAAGTCCCTGGAAAATATAATTTAAAAAATAATAATAATAATATTTATAATATGGTTCTAAAATCTTCTAACTTAAAAAATAATAACAAAATTAATAATATAGTTCTAGAATCCTCTATGTTTATAAGAGCCTTTTCTTTTAGATATCCTAGAGAAGATATTTTTGGTAATGTGCACGTTCCTTGTCATGCGTTTCGTGTTTGGATCCAAATATAATTGTTGGTATTTTAGGGAAAAAAAATGTATTTCGTGTTTGATCCAAAGATAATCGTCGATGGTGTTGTAGTAAAAAAATAGTTCTGTTTGATGGTTTTTTACACTCAATCTATAGTAGTGACCTTTATGATTCATGAATGTGTATTAATGTTGAATTTATATATAATTTTTTATATAGATATTTGAGCTTGCGAGGTTTATTATAAAATTTCATAAAAATTTTGTTTTGGAAGGATGGTTAGGCAGTGTCTATTGTCACATTAGGGCTATAGAGCCTAAATCAACACCGTTGTAGATGCACGAGAGGGCATAGAACTATTAATGTTGTGTACTCAGCACATTGGAATACTTATGTTCAAAGTTTAGGTTTGGTATTCCTTATGGAGCTAGCATTAATCCGCCTACAAACCCCAATGTGGCATAAATGCGACTGCTATGAAGTCGGTCATTACAGTCCCAATCATCCATCAGTTCGGCTCCCCAGGCATCGTGTTGGCATCCAACAATGATGTGATATAGGCAAACATTAAATGTTGTCACCTTACCATACATAATGTTGCTTGGTCGGCCTGCAAGCATTCAGGTCCAAATTTCCCGCCAAATTTTGCCACAAAACCTGCTAGATACCCTATCAAATTATTTCTCTCAGAACCAGAATCTAGGAATCCATCGTTTGATCCTGCGTCGAATGAAATCCCATAAATTCACCCTTTAAATGCATAGAATTTGATGGTTTTCATCACAAAATTCTCATCTTTGCATCCAATTCCACAGCATCACAGCATAACGTCACCTCCTTTATTCACAATATTGAGACTTCCATGGCATCGCAGCATAACACCACCTCGTCTGTTCACAATATCAAGGTTGGACCACTGCTTTCCAATCAAATTGTCTCCGTAATAAACTGGAATTTGAATCCACCATCCGATGGACAATTTGACATTACAATTTTTCGTAAACCAAATCAAACATAGACGAGCCAAATCAAACCTAGACACTGAACTTTGGAACTTTGGAATATACTATGAACCTGCAGTGACATCTTTTCTACAAAAGAAAAAAAAAAATAGAAATGTCATTAATCCATGTGGAGCTTGTAGGTTTTGTAATTATTTTAGAACTTTCATATTGATGTTGACTATGTTCTTATTGGATTTGTTCTTTGCAGGTATCATTAGTAGACAATAATGAATTCAAGAATGTGGTTCAAGATGAAATGGATAAAAGGGATGGTGTTTGTAGCACCCTCCTCCCACACTTACCCAAGCTTACCGATCCATTGAGGTAAATATGTGACGAAGAGTTACTATGATATGATTCAACCTCCTAGAACACGTTAAGGAAGTGGAATCAACAAACCAAAACCTTACTGACTTCCCTAAGGTGCTACAGAACCCCCAAGAGCTAAACCACCCTTCCAGGTGCTCAGACCCTGAGCTAACTTTGTTTTTCACTCACTTGAACTCCTAGTCGCATGCACAAGCCTGCATCCATGCGACTGGAAGCCTCTAGTCGCATGCATAAGCCTGGAAGGGAGCAACTGTAGTCTCAATCTCATAGTTTTGTGTCTACTACCACGAAATCTATGCCACCTTTTCAGGGCTAGACTCCAAGCCATTGTCCAGAACTTAATGAAACTTTCTAAACCAATGAATGACACAAAGATAAAGCCTTCCATACAAAACTTAGACAAGAACTTGACCTAGCAAGGCCTAACCATGACAGACATTCCATCAAACACATCATAAACATGTAATCTATAGGTCATAATTACATATCTAAACATAGGGATCTCATACTTATATGAGAATCGTCAAGAAGGTTTGATGCCCTCTCAAAATAGTTGAATTATCATCTATTAGGTCATACATTCATTAGCCATGCATTTACTGCACAAAACATGATGAGATCCATAACTAAAGTCTGTCATAAAACCATGCTTATAACCGAAATAATAACAATGATAGAACAACCATTAAAATCACATAATCACAAGCACAATTGCTCATAAAACTCAAGAGGAAAGATTCTTATTATTCATATGTAAAAACCAACCAAGTCAAGGACTTCCACTTACCAGCTGATCATAAATTGGGTTGAACCAAATCTTTCTTTCAACCAATCACCCCCATGCCATATTCCAAGCATGAATGTGGGACTCACAACAAAAACCAACTGTGCTTCTCAAGCTTTACCACATATCCTGCCAAAAGCTGTCAAGGATTTCTAGGTCGAAAGCAAGCACCTATACAACCAGCCCTTACCGTATATCCCGCCATATATCGATCAAGGACTCCTAGGCCGAAACAATAAACATACACTTCTAGGCTTTACTACAATTCCACCATTATCAATCCAAGGATCACTAAGTCGTAAACAAGCATGGATACCTCCAGATCTCTCCACCTAAACCATGAGGAATTTGTATGTCTCCACCCTCAGGATTTACAGTTTATCTCGTCATTTATTGGTCAAGGATTTTTAGGCCCAACGAGGGTATACATAACCAGGCTTACCGCAATCCCACCTTTATCGATCCAAGGATTCCTAGGCCTTGTGATTTTTCTTGAGACCACCTCACTCAGTTTCGAAACCATCTAGCAATCTGATGCAGGAGCATTCAACCCAAGGAAAATCATTGTAATTAAGTAGACATAGGGGGGTCATGTATTTTTAAGAAATAGTTTTCTTAAGCCTCAAGTTAATGTAATTTAGGCCTTTTAGTGATTTAATTAGATAATGGGAGGAATTGTAAGTGCTCTCAAATAAATGAGAACATGAGTGGGAATAAATGACAAGAGTCCAAAGTCAATCAGAACTCTTAAAACAGTCCATGATTTGAGGGACGAGAGAGAGACTTTAGGAATTAATGGAAGTAGAAGTGGGCAGAAGATTTAGGAGTCAGTACAGAGGATTTAGGAGTCAGTTTAGGAATTAACCCAGAATTAGTTCAACAGAACCAATGCTAGATATATGTAAGCCTACGGGCAAAGTCAAATGGGGAGGCCACTGATAGTTGAATTAGGTTTGTGTAGAGACAGAGTAGTCTCGGTTGTAATTAGTTTATTCAACATTTTATATATAGAGAGGTTCATTTGGGAACTATGTAAGTGTGTGTATCAAGTATGAGTGATTGGCTATGAAGTGAACTCGTAGGTTCTGCAGAAGAGAATTGTAGACAGAGCTTTGAAGAATACGCAGAAGAGAGAACGATCGTAAGGGATCTTAGAATCCAATTGATGAATAGAGTGAAACTATGAAGAGAAGGAGATGTAAGAATTCACAAAGATCAAAACCTAGGGGGAGTTGAGCAGTAGAAGAGTGGAAAGGGGAACCTTTGGAAGAAACTCAAACTACAAAGAAGAAACCGAAGAAAACGCTGAAAAACTAAGTAAAGAGAGTCGAGCGGAAAAGTAAAGGATGGATGCTCAGTAGCTGTTGGATCATTAAGATCAACGGCCAGGATTAAGCCGCATCAGCGAAGACCCTTTTAAAGCTATCGGAGTGAATCGTAGAGGATTGCAATGAATGAGCATTGATCATTCGTGGACCGTTGGATCGTGACCAGATCAATGGTCACGATTTAAATCGCAATCGGAAGTCGGAGATGCCAAGGGCCAGTGTTGGTGTTTAACGGTGTTGCGATATCGCTAACTACAATAAATCACTTATCACATATCAGAGAAGGCGGAGGTCGAAGCAGCATTAAGGACTGATGGATGAGCGGATCCGACGACAAATATAGTCGCGGGTTTAGTGAATTTGAAATCTAGTCTTATATGCTTTGACGGAAGTCTAAAGTAATTCCTGTGTATTATGTTAAAGAACGACGACAAGTGTTTTAAGGCTTAAGCGATGTTTAACGATTCCGATAGTCATATATCGGAATCGGAGGAGTGATGAGGCACATATGTAATGTGGCCTGCAGAAGTCCCGATAGCCGATAGTGATTACGATGAGGTTTAACCTCGAGAACCATGACAAGGTTGTACAGTAGGCGGAAAGGTATGTTTAAAGTTAATTCCTTTGTTAATGGGTTTACAAGGAAAAGCGATGATGAAAGGTTTTATGTTTAATATATGTATTAACCAATGGCTTAAGAGGGGTAAGGTTTATATATATACGGCTTAGGGACTATATATGCGGTTAAGGGGTGATGTAAAGGTTCTGAAGGGTTTTTAAAATCCCGATAAGCAAGAATGAATGGGAAGCTTTGACAAAGGTTTTGAATAGATAGAAACCCCCGATAAGAGGTTTAGGTGGGGGTGATTGTGTTCCGATGCAAAGGAACTGTTATAGAGGGCCTTAACCATTAGACCTCGGAAGATTTGACTCCTTTGAAGAGTCAACTAACTTAGACAGATGCGTTTGTGCATTTTTATGCATATTGTGGGTATGTGCAGGTATTTTACCTGCACCATTAGTGGTATCAGAGCAGAATTGAAATCAGAGTGAGGAAAAGATTTCTATGAAAAAGAGGTTGCACACTAAAGAAGGTAATGTGCATAGATTACAGCAGAAGACTGTAAGGAGAACTTTGAAGTTCTGGAAGACTGTAGCAGTTCCAGCAGAGGCTTGGAGTAGACAGGAACAAAGGATTTCTTGAAGGAAAGAAAAAGCAAGATTGCTTAATGCAAGTTCTGAAGGAAAGAGGACTTAGAGACAAGACAGAGGAAATCCATTCAAAGTACAGGTGGAATAGTGAACAAGATCATGCTGAGATCTGAGGGTGAGGTAATATGTTATGTTATATTGAGAATGTGTGTTTTTATATTAATGCACAGGTGACAGCAAGAGAAGCTGTGAGAAGAAAAAATGAGTTCTTGAAGACAGAGTAAGGAGAATACTCTAAAAAATAAGTGGCAGTGAACCTGAAGAATCCTGTCACACGGAATCAATCAATAGTGCGGACACAACCGACCTTCCTAGAAGTCTAATACATTCTAATGACAAACAAAACAAACTGGAGCTATCCTTCTCTAAACATGCATCATCATATGAGAAATCAAGTGTTTTGTTCTTACCTTTGTCCAAACGCTGTTGTAGAAGTCCAAGCTTTGTTGATCTGGATGAGCTCCTCCTTTTCTCCAAAACCTGCAATCACCAACAGTCAAACAATTAAATAGCACCTGATTATAACATAAAACAAAGCATATTCAACATATAGACCAAGGGGTACATGAAATAACTCATAAACAACAAGTTATTGAGAAGAATGGACCAATTTGCATTAAAGGTAATCAAAAGGAACCATTACAACCTGAGCCTTGGTGTTGTGCAAACTCCTTCCAGGGTCCACAAGAGTCTTCCTTTACTTTGACAAAGCTCACCCACTTCCAAATAGAACAAGCAAAGATGGCAATCTCTCCTCACAAGCTTCTAAATGGGAGTCCTAATTCCTGCAGCATTTACCCTTAGAAATGTATAGCTTTCAACCTCCCTCCTTCTGGCCCAATGCCTGTATTTATAGTGCTCAAGAGGAAGTTAATCAGGTCCACCATCAATGGGATAATCCCCTCTTTGGTTGGGATAGCTCCCTTATTGATGGGATAAGTTCCTCTTTGGTAGGAGTGCATGAACCATCTGGAGGCGCTCAATACACGTCGAACAACCTTCTAGAATGCTCTAGAAATGACCACAAGTGACTTTTTAAAGATGAAACTTGCGCATTTTAACCTTTTCAGGGGGACGCACCTGCCCCTTTACATACAGAGCGTCCAAAGACGCAGCTTTTGTGAACATTGGGTGCGTCCCCGCAGGTAAGGTTGAGAGAACCTGCGTCCCCAGAGATAAATACATTTAGAAAGACTTTCTCTCTTTTTGGAGTTTGACATGGAGAGCAGAGGCATAAGACTTGCCTAAGAGGGTAGTATGACTGTTGATAGAGCCATCCTAACTGTAAATAGTCATGGTGACATTTTTTAGTGTAACAGATTGCCCCCTAAAGTGCGAAGCCTGGAATAGATTAGGGTTTTGTATTATCTAGGAAGGGTGAAGCGCTTTATCATTTCAAGGATTATCTCGTGGAGAGCCTGGTCAGAACCTGCAATTTTCAACACAAAATACATGTATAAGATTATATCATCACTGAGGTAGGCATTCCCATACTCAGATTAAAACTTTAACTAACAGACTAACTACTCTGATACAGGAATGATTTTGCAGTACATCATAATCATAGACTTTTGTAGACACAGTATGGACGCAGCCATCTGTTTATGATTAGTCTACTTAGATAATGAATACAAAACTCCTCGCAGCCTGGATGGTGGAAACTAGATCCAGGGTCTTCATTTCTACTTCTCGAATTGGTACGATTCTAGCCATGCGAATAAATGAGTTGATGTCGAACATGGTAGAAACCACTTGATTACCAGTCGATGATGTAAACTGTTAACAAGCGTGAGAGAGACCACCAGTAATGTCAATGGTTCTCAAAGTACCCAGTACAATCCATGAGATGTGAATGAATGAGTTGATGTCGAACATTTCACGGAATCCTTCGATCGAAAGTCAATGATGTAAACTGACGTCAAAGGCGAGAAACCTGCCATTGATGCATGCAGACTTCAAGGTACTGACGATTTCTAAGTCATCTCTCTAGATAATGTGCTGATGTCGATAGAAAGCGACCCGTTGCAGGCAAGCCCACAACACGAAATCATTGTTCAAGTTGAAGAAATGTTGCTGTAAGGACTGACTCAGGGATGGTCAAATGGATGACAAGTATTTTGCAGATGAAAGTTTTGCTTGCAGACCTCTTGAACACATAACGACACGACAGATGGCTTGGTGCTAAATAACTCAAAGTTAATCCCCGGAACCCGGCTGAAGACTTTCAAAGTGGTTTGATCAACTGTGAGGTAAAGGATTTCCCAACCCAGGTGAATGAAAAGTGTCGTGTTCAAGAGTGGTAATAAAGTTTCTTCTGAGACAAAAGGTAACAAATAGGCTCATTCTTCTCTCTTTTCCCCCACCATTTCTGGCAAGTACCTCTTTATTTTTAACAAGCTTGAGGAGGATAACATATGCTTGATTATAAGCTCATCCTTCGGATGAGTCCAACCTAGTTTTGATTCGAACCCTAGGAAGGAGTGGTTCGTTCCTGTTTGTAATTGAACAGGTCCTTTACTGTGAAATGTTTAACGAGCCCAGTATAGGAGAAACTCGGCGTTTTTCAATTTTAGAGAGTCTGAAAAACTTAAGAAGACTCCAAGTTGAACTTTTTCGTAGATTTGTGTCCCTCAAGCCCGAAAAAGTATAAAATAATACCTGGGGGAACCGCTTGATCTTGCGACCAAGGAGTACTTTCATAATTAGTGTCACTGACCTGAAAAGTAAAAAGCGATCAAGGACACGTCGTTTTATTTCCGTATCGAGTTTGAAACGACAAAAACCCGGCAATCTTTTCCTGATTTTACGGTCAGAAAAGAGCTATAAGGGGACCGTCTTTTAATTCCGTTTTAACGAGTGTAAAAGAAACGCTCGGCAATCTTTTCATTTTTTAGGAGTCAGAAAAGGGCTTAAAAGATGACTCTGATATTTTGGTTCGTGAAAAATGACAATTTTCCCTCTAAATCCCTTTGTCCTGCACAAAAGCAACACATTACTCATACCTGTTTAAGATAGGCAAAAATACATCGAAAAACATCTTTCCATGGTGAAAAATGAACAAATTCATCCAAAAAACCTATAAAAAGACTTTTTACCATGTCATTTTTACCGTTTGACTGTTGAGGTTGAAAAAGAGCTTTTGGCAAGAAACTTCCCGTGGTCGCTGCGAAAAATCCGACCGTCAGAATCGAACGCCGTCTCTTCCAGGTATTTTACAACATCCTACTCTTCAATTTCATCCGATTAAAGTTGATTTTTAGGTTTTAGTTTTGTTTTTTGGGGGGTTTAGGTTTTAGAATGCGCCCCTCGGTGGACGCAGGTGCCCTTTGGGTGACCTGCGTCCCCCGACTTTTTCCTATACAGGAAAATGGTCGGGGGACGCAGCCCACCTTCAGGCCAGCTGCGTCCGGACGCCCTGTGTTGTAAACGCGGGGTGCGTCCTCCGTGAAAGGCGGATTTTAAAACCCCAATCTCCACAAATAACCATTCAAATTTCCCCAAATCAGTTCTAATCATTGTTTCTTGGTGTGTAGGGCACTCACCATGTTGGATTGGAGAGAAAGAGAGCATGAAGACGTTGATTTAGCTGCAATTGAACATCAACCTTCCATTGATGCCCTAAAAGAATGCGGGCTATATAAATACTGGGCCATACCTGGCATGAGGGCTCAGGTAAGATTCTTAGAATGGCTGGTTGAGAGATGGAACGTTCAAGAGCAATGCTTTTACATAGGAGGGCACCAGCTCGAGATAGAGCCCTTGGATGTATACTTTCTCACTGGCTTGCCAAATAGAGGCGAGCAACTCAATCTAGCCGGGACTAGGCCGGGTGGCCAATCCCTTGTTAGTCTCCGGGAAGATTGGTGCACACCATTCGAAAGGCGTGGAGATCAAACACATCTCTCTGTGTGAACTCAAAGTTATAGCGTTCACGGTTACCAGAATTTGCGGCGCGGCCGCTTTACACATTGCTTCTGGGTCCCAAATGCGGATGGCAATTGACTGTTACCAAGGCACCATTTTCAACTGGTGTGATGCTGTGTCGGCTAACGTGAAGAGCCAACTGACTAAGGCAAAGAACGGACGACTGAAAACTTTTGGATATGGGCCTTTAGTCGTGAGCTTTGCCTTAGAGAGAGTTCCGATGCTGATCCCTCAGCAACTCACTGTTGATATCTTGGGTCCTCGGGAGCCAAAGCTGATACGATGGGTTGCGGTGATGGCCCGGCATCCTGACGAGGGCGCGGCAGTTGTTCGATTTTCTGATAGTTACTTTCACTGGTTTCTCGATCCAGGACTTTCCGTATGCCGGAGTAGATTTTCGAGGTGATCCGGACATGGTTCTTCCACAGGGAGAACAATGGGATGACAGAGGTACTTTATTTTTCACAAGTTTTCAAATTATGTATTTTTTTTTTGTTTTTTATATATATCGTCTCAAAACTGACAGTAAAATTTTCAAAATGCAGATGTTGGTCCACAGCGTCCAGCCAACCTCCGGCCTTTTGAGAGGAGACATCCAGTTGCACCGGTACCGGCCCCACAGGACGCAGCGGCTGCAGAGGTACTAGCTGAGTTGGAGCATGATCTAGAGCGTCTGACGGCGGATATGCCTGAGACTACTATGGATGATATTCCTATCAGACTTCAGCGCTATGTAGTCGCGGTCCCTGGACCGTTTAGGAGATTTTTGCGTAAGGTAGCCCGTGCAGTGGTGTCGTATAGGGAGCACCACCAGTGATTGGCTAGTCACTTTGTAGACACATGTGACATTTTTGACTTTTTGTACTTTATCATTTTTGCCGATCATAAGGTGTTTTTCAACCTATGATCGAAGACGATGTATATTTTTTGACACACTCCTATCTATATATATATCACTATTACCGGCTTATCTTGTTTAACATGTATGATGAAATGTTTTTAAATTTACTTGCATGATTATCGTAAATGTCTGTCCAACACTCGAGAAGCAATTGCATCTGCTAATGTATTTAAAGACCTTGGAATATGCTGATATTCAATGTAATCAAATTCACGTTCCAAGAGACGCACTCTCAAAAACAACCTTAATAACACAGGATTTCTAATGGCATAAACTCTATTAAGCTGTAATACAACAAGTTCAGAATCTAACCTCACTATCAAACGTCGAATTCCAAATGAAATAGATTCGGATAATAATTCAACCACTGCACTGTATTCTGCAATGTTGTTCGTTGTTTGACCGAGGCTTACCCCATGCATAGAAACTAACTCGTCAGAGGGTGAATAGATAACCCAAGCTGCGGAAGAGATATTCCGTGTACTACGACAAGCACCATCAGCAAATCCAATGTATGTTTGGAGAGGCGTCGACATCTGCAATATCAAGAGTAAAACCAAGATAAGCCAGAATAACGACGAAAAAAACACACTCGCTAAGCTAAGCACACTGACTAACTAACAAACATACTAGCTAGAAAGAAAACCTAACCTAACTAAAAATTCTCCATACCCACCATTTAAGCATAATACCTCTTTAGGTAAAGTCCATTTCTGGGTTTACCCAAAGAGTCCCCATCAAAATCTACCAGCTCATAAGCCCCTTTTGCTAGCTTTCGCTTTACAATATAGGGTCCATGCCACATAGGAACGAATTTTCCAGCACCTAGCTTATCGTTAGCTTGATCATATAATAGCACTAGGTCTCCCTCCGAAAAACTTCGAGGGGTCACATTTCTATCATACTGAGCTTTCATTCGCTTCGCGTGAGTCTCGATTGCCAATGCAGCGTCACGTCGAGTCTCATCTAATTTAGCTAAGTACAATAAACGTTTCTCCTCTTCGGAAGTAGCTGGGAGTAATTCGACAGCCATTTGAAGTGATGGGATTTCGCATTCAATGGGTAACACAGCTTCCAAGCCATAAACTAGCTGGAAAGGAGTGAACCCTGTTGAAGTTTTCACTGAGGTTCGGTATGCCCATAGCGCCGAAAATAACATGTTGTGCCAATTCGACCGATGAATACCAATGGTTCGTCGGATCATGATAACCAGAACTTTGTTGATAGACTCAACCAAACCGTTGGCTTGCGGATAATAAGGAGTAGAGCTATCGTGGCGCAAACCAAGCTGGCTTGTAAGCTCAGTCATCATGATGTTTCGAAAATGGCTCCCATGGTCAGTAATGATTGCTTGTGGGACACCAAACCTAGTTATAATATGATTGAATACGAAAACTGCAGCTGTTTTGCCGCTTGCGTCGAATGTAGGCATCGCCTCGGCCCATTTAGTAAAATAATCAACCGCGAGGATGATATACGCATGCCCCCGGCCGAGTGAGGGTTACAAGTAATAAAGTCGATACCCCATTTGGCGAATGGACCAACGGCAATTATAGGGTGGAGAGGAGCAGGTGGTGCGCGCATCTTTCGATCAAACACTTGGCAGTTGTGGCACTTCCGGACTGCAATGATACAATCTTTAAACATAGATGGCCAGAAGTAACCAGCGCGCAACACCTTCTGAGCTGTGGCATACCCAGACATATGACCGCCACATGCTCCAGAGTGACAATCATTCAAAACCCTCTCAGCCTCTTCGTGAGTTAAACAACGTCGAAAAACTAAGTCTGCCCCCGGCGATAAAGTGTATCTCCAATAATTTTGTATTGCTGGGATTGAAACCGAATTTTTCGACGTTCCGCCTTTGAAGCTTCAGGCCGAAAGGTTTGGGTTTGGAGATAGATGATTATATCCCCGTACCACGGATCTAAAGTACTGATAAGAAACAAAGATTCGTCCGCAATGGACTCCTCTGCCACAGTCTCTGTGTCAGTACGCGGGAAATCACACATCAATTCCGCAAAAACTAAGGATTTCTTAGACTTGGACTTCTCGAACTCCAAGTCGAACTCTTGCAGGATAACGATCCATTTAGAGTACTTGCCCCCTAGCAGTTGTTTTGTCAAAATGTAAATCATAGGGTTGCAATCCGAAATAACTGTAGTTTTACGGAGAAGAATGTAGTGACGAAAACGCTGGACAGCTTGAACGGCTGCCAGGGCCAATTTCTCCACATGCGAATATTTTAGCTCAGTGGGATTTAAGGTCCTACTGAGATAATATATCACATGCTCCGCTCCGAATTCATCTTCTTGAACTAACACCATTCCAATGGTGGAATGCGAAGCTGCGAGGTATAAGAAGTAGTCCTGGTTGTAGTTGGGAGGATGCAACAACGGTGCATGGGTCAACGCGTGTTTAAGTGCATCAAAAGATTGTTGGGCAATCTCGTCCCAAAAGAATTGAACGTTCTGTTTCAACAACCGTGTAAAACCTTTAGTGACCTCGGCGTAGTTTGGGATGAATCGGCGTAAAAAGTTCGCTTTCCCTTGCAAACTTTGGAGTTGGCGCAAACTCGAAGGAGGAGGCAATTTGATGATAGCCTCGACTTTCGAGGGATCGACGCGAATGCCGGCTTTTGAAACAACAAATCCCAGCAATCGACCTGTTTCTATACAGAAAACACACTTGTGGGGATTCAACCGAATTCGATAATGCCTACACCTCATAAAGATTGCTCGTAGGTGGACAAGGTGATCAGCTCGATGTAAAGAATGAGCAGGCAAATCATCGAGATACGGTTGCACAATGTGCTTGATGTCATGAAATGCGTAAGACATCGCCCGTTGAAAAGTGGCCCCGGCATTCTTAAGCCCAAAAGGTAATTTGCAATAAGCAAATGTCCCCCATGGACAAATGAATGCCGTTTTTGGTTGGTCGGCAGGTAGAATATTGATTTGATTATAGCCCGAAAAACCATCCATGAAGGAAAACATTTCACTTCCGGCACAATCATCAATAATTTGATCGATATAAGGCGTAGGATAGTTGTCTTTTGGACAAGCTCGATTGATATCCCTATAGTCGATACAGATTCTTATTGTTCCTTGTTTCTTGTTGACCGGAACAATATTCGATACCCAATCCGTTAACGGGATCGGATAAATGAAACCTGCTTTCAACAGCTTTTCGACTTCTGCTTTAATCGCAGCCGCTTTTCGAGGGTGAATCTGACGCAACCGTTGCCGGACGGGTTTAGCATCCGGGTAGGTTTTTATTTCATGAACAACAATGGCAGGATCGATTCCCGGCATTTCCTCGTAAGACCAGGCAAACACATCGCGGAATTCTTGGAATAGGGCCTTGTAAGTTTGGATTTCATCTTCTGTACATGCGGCACCTATATGAATGTTCTCCTCAATTCCGGGCTTCACTGAAATATCAATGGGAATAGTACGAGAAATATTCCCTAAATTCAACTCTGAATCAGAATGTTTCGTTGGATCCTGAGCGTCTTTGACATATTCAGCGGTAAAGATAGATGAAAAATCATTTTCAAATGCATCATCCTTAGGTAAAAACGAAGATCTGTGATGGAGATCCTCCCATGGTAGATCGTCTACACTTAGGATTTCGCGAAGTTGTTCGTCAGATGACACGACTTCGGGAAACGCTATCCGTTCTAAGGTTGAGGTGAAAAGTGATTCTTCACTGACCACATTCATTTGGTCGATCTCGGTTGAATGACAGTCGGTAAAAGACATGAGAGCTTCATAAGCAATTTCATATGGACTCAAGGGCATAGCATCACCGAATGAGTCTATCTCAGAGTCAGATGGGACAATCCAAGGATCATCATAAATAATGTTTTCTGATGTAATCATATGAATTGTTGCAAATGAAGGTTCTACGCTGAGTGGAGGGAGAGGAAAAGTTCCCAGTAAACCGGAATCTTTAACTAAACCTACACCAACGTCCCTATAAGGGATTGTCGTCTTACCGACATGCTGGATACTCTCTGAAGAGGCTGGGTCGGATGAAAAGTATGTCAGCTGATCAATAGTCACGATCTTACCGTTATGTGGAAACTTAATTACTCTGAAGACCGATGAAACGACCGCTGTCATAGCATATGACCAACTTCGACCCAAAAGAAGGTTGTAGTCTAGAGGGGCATCAACCACTTCCACATCCAGACTAACGGTTTTACCTTCTACCCCTATAGGCAATTCCTGTAGAATACCAAACGGACGGAACCCACGGCCATCAAAGGCCTTAAGGATGGTGGGGGATTGGTTCAACGAAGGAGAACCAAGGGATCTCCAACATTGAATCGACATAATACACGTAGAAGCTCCCTCATCAATCACAGTCCTATGAATAGGCCTGTTTTTTACTATCACTGGAATTTGGAAAGCCATTTGATGGGGGAGACGCGGTGTACTATTTTCTAGATCGAAGATTATTAGATTCGGGTCCTGAACATCAACAGCTCCTATAGCCGACAAAAGTAATTTTCGTTGTGCTGGGCATGATTGCAGCACTTCTAACGCCGACATTGCTGAGGGTGAAACAGCTAAGTCCTCAACAATGTTGTAATTCTGGGCCGCTCTCGCATGTGGATTGAAAGCAGACCTTCGAAGTACACCCTTGGCGGGCGGTTTAATTACTAAGTCCGGGTTAGGTTTCTCGATCTGTAGTGGATCGGAACCAGGAGCTGAGGTTGATGGGTTAGAGTGAGAAGATTCTGCTTCCTTACCATCAACAGGATTCTTACTACCATAATCTTGCGATCGAGTCGCAATCCTCACATGAGACATCATCAAAATGGGTTCTTCACTGGCATTCGAGGAAGAACCTATCATCTTATTCTCCTGCTCCGGAAATGGATTTTTTAACACAGCAGGAGTGGGAGAACCTTTGACTATTTTCACTACCTCGGCCCGATGAGGGCAATCTCTCGTAAAATGATCCTCTTCACAAATAAGACAAGGATATCGAGGTTTGCGCTTTTCGTCATTGGTTTCCGGCTTTTCGGTTTTCTCCTTCGGAGCCTTGTCTGCTTTAGCCTTCTTCTTTCCTTTCTTCTTTCCGCCGTTTTTTGATTTGGCCGTAGATGACTCTACAGTGTGAATATCGGCGGAATCGGGCAAAGTGATAATAGGAGTAGTTGAAGCCTTGGAAGACTTCTTCTTGCTCTTTGTATTCACGATACCAATCATACCATCAGCGGCATGAGATCCCGAAGGAGCAGCAGCGATTTGATTCGACTTTGGAAGATCCAGAATCTTCTCGTGTAATGTACCCGACTGAGTGTAAACTAAGTCAAGGTATTGCGCCTGAGCAATGACTTGCTCCTCAGTAACTACTCCGGCCTTAGCTACATCTTCAGTAATCTTGGTAATAATGATTTAACAAACCATTCAGCTAAGATTTGGTCCGGGATAAAAACTTTCACTAGCCTTCTTCGACGTCTCCACTCATGAATGTGATCAGAAATATACGTGGAGGTTGATTGTTTTAGTGAAGTTAATAACTCCGTGCCGTTATCGTATCTGACCGGCAACTGAAAGTGAGTTAAGAACGAGGTAGCTAACTGGCTAAAATTGTAAAAAGAGGCCCGTGGTAACTCAATGTACCACTTGGCCGCGAGACCAATGAGTGTACGCTGGAAAAGACGTAAGCGGATCGAATCATCCGAGATAGAATTTGAAGCACACCAGAGGTGGTAAGTCATCACGTGATTGGACGGATCCTCTCCAGACTTACCTTCGAACTTGGGTATATCGCTGGGCAACTTATTTGGCATTGGCGGCCAGAACGGAAGATATTGAATTGGATCGTTCGTTAGGCGCGTCAAGTCTGGTAAATCCAAAGTTGCGATAAACGGTAACTGCCGGTTAGGATCTCTAAAACTCTGGGTCACAATACCGGCCCCAGGAGGAGGATATCCAGGATAACTAGGAACAGGAGTCGCATTTGGGATATTATATCCTCCTGGAAAACCAGGATTAACCGGACCGTACTGGGGTTGCTGAGGTTGTTGATAAGTGTACCCAGGATACGGTTGATACTGGTAAACCGGTTGTTGGACAGCTTGCCCAGGTTGGTACTGTCCCTGGTACGGAGGTTGAACAAATTGAGGTTGAGTAGTGACAACCGTACTTATACCAGGCTGGCCTACAGGCATCTGGACCGTGGTTTGAATCGTAGATCCAGACAACGGTAAAGATGTCTGAGGAGTGGTTACAGAGACAGTAGAAACCGGAGCCGTCGATACTCCAGAAGTAAGTATGGTAGATGTGGCGGTAGTTGCAGCAGCCGTTTGAGATGGAGTACTAGGTGCAATTGGCGGCTGAGTAACTACCGAAGTTACAGAAGTTTGAACACTTGACTGGACAGGTTGCGGTTGCTGGGGTGGACCAGAAACTACGGGTTGTCCAGCTTGAGGTACCGACTGTATACTTGGCTGCAACATCTGTTGACCCTGTGACGGATCCCACACTAACATTCCAGGGTATTGACCCGTAACAGGTTGAGGATACTGAGATCCATAGCCGGATTGAGGATAGGATTGATAATTGTAAGGTGCAGTTCCCATACCTTGACCATATGATTGACCTTGAGGTGGTTGATAACCTTGACTTGAGTATTGACCTTGAGGTTGATAACCTTGAGGTAAATACGGGTACTGGGGTTGACCTTGACCTTGAGGTTGGTACCCTTGAGGTTGATACCCTTGGGGTTGATACCCTTGAGGTTGCCATCCTTGAGGTTGCCATCCTTGAGGTTGATATTGATACTGAGGTTGACCTTGGGGTACATATTGAGGCTGGGGTTGACCTTGAGGCATGTATTGCCCCATAGGAGCGTACTGACCTTGAGGTTGCCCCCCAGACACGAATGAAGTACCTTGAGGTTGCCCCCCAGGCATTAACTGAGGCTGCCCCCCAGGCGGTAATTGGCCACCTTGAGGTTGGGAAACGGGAACTGAACCTGACATCATGTAAATGTCTCCTACACCCAATGGTACATTACCACTGTTTCCAACTAATAACCCATGATCAACGGGTTGAGGAGATGCCCCCGCAAAGGTACCAGAAAGAGATTGATACCCAGTGGGAACAGAAGGACCGCCATGTAAGAAAGATTCAGGACTTTGAGTAAACACGGACGACTGACCAGACATATTTACAGGAGTATGAATACCTCCAGGTGGAAAAGGAGTACGAGGTGTGGAAAAACCTAGCCCAAAGTTGTCTAAATAATTGGTTAACGAAAGGTACCAAGTAGTACTTCTAGGAGGACTGTAAAAGATAGATTCACGCTCCCTTAGATCAATAGTAAGTTGATCTTCAAGGTTAGAGACGCCTATTTCTTCCTCTGGAGCAAGTTCTTCAATAGCAATCAAACCAGTAGGAAGATTTTCGGTGATAATTCTTTCTATTCTCGGTGAATCAGGAACACTAGAAGTCGGAGTAACAGGTTCAGATATTTCTAGTTCTTCGCCTGTATCACTAGCAGACGAAAAACTACCAACAAGCTCAGAAACTGTAACAGCTTCGGGATTATAACCTGTCTCTAAACTTTGGTAATCTGGATGGACTACCAAGGAAGATTCTCCTTCTTCAGGTGAACCTACTCTACTGCCACTAGGAGGAGTTACAAGGACCTTTAACCCTTCGTACTGACCTGGAACGTCTTCAGGAGATCCACCCCGCGATCTACGGAGTTTTCTTAACAAATCTGTTCCGGTAACAATTTCAGGTGACTTGCCCCGAAGTCTACGGGACTGTCTCGGTAATTCCGCCACAGCTAAAAACTTTTAACTACTACACACGAAAACAAAATAAAATTTCAAATCAAACCACCTAAAGTCTCTAAAGAACCAAACAAATTTGAATCACACGCCTAAAGAATCTAGGGCGTCAAACCAAACACAAACAGTAGCCTTCCAGACCGAAAGCGCTAGTTGGTGATGAAGCCCAACCTCGCTGGATTCAGTACAGAAGTGGCGGGTGGAACAGTTACCCCGGCAACCTGCTTAATGAATAGACTGGACCAAGTTCCTCCACTTTAACCGTCTCGAGTGAAGTGAACCCCCCAGAAAATCCAAGTGAGTCTAGCCGACGTCTGCTCCAGGTACAGTGGGACCTTCCCTCCACCGTCACCTCGGTAGAATCCTAAAGATAATGGTCACTAAGGTTACCAACCGCAACAAATGCACCTGGGGGAACAGTCTAAACTCCGACAGCACGCAAGGGCAGAGTAGCAAGCTCAATCCCCTTGCCGGCTCCTTGACAATAATCCAAGGTTTACCGACAAGTGACCCCTGGCTCCTCGACAATGGTTAATCCGAGGTTTACCGTTTGTAATACGTGCGTGTCTGGCGTCGTTCCCAACGAGGGGGGATTGATCCCCTCACTGGTTCGGACACGAGCTCGTGCTTCTCCTTTAAGAGGAGCTTTCCCAGAGTACAAGTGAGACAATTGGATTTATTCTATCACAAGATAAGCTACTTGTTTGGTTTTGTTGTCTTGGAGAGTTAATTACTCACCTACTCCAAGACACTAGCCTGATCTAAATTGGTGTTTCAGAGCCCTAGTAAATAAAAGTTACTACGTCAATTTTACTTTAAGCGTTAATTTTATGGTTTTCTTTAAAGACAAAGGGTAGTGGAAGTGAAACCAATGGTGTGTAGACTCGACTCAAACCACTACAAAGATGCACCTAAGATGATTTACGCTATTTTCCTTTTTCAATGAAATTCTTAACTAAGAGAGTTGAGAGAATGCAAATTTTAGAGAAAACAACTTCCTTAGAAAAGACAATCAAAGAAACAATTCTCTTTTTCTTTTCAAGCATACAAACATGACCACTCTTTACGTGCACGAAAAAACTCTTTTTCTTTCAAAACTTTTCAAAGCTACTTGAAACAAAACTTTTCAAAGGAGATGTTTTTGTATTTTCTCTTTTAAATAAAGCATATAAACCTATCTTAACAAAAAACAATTTCAAAAGCTACAAAATCTATGAAAACTTGACTCACAAGCAAATCGAAAGAGAAATTACTCTAAGCAAACCTAACAAGGCAAAAGCTCACAAAGATGATTCTAGGTTGTTTTACTTGATCAAAATCAAATCAAGGACCAGCTAATGCAGAATCAAAAGACTAGTCAAAACAAAACTCAAATCTTTTTGTTCTTTTTGTAAAATGGAATTCAAGACTTAAACAACAAGCACTTCGAAATTGGCCCAAGAGACAACTCAATGGTAAGTTTCTCTCACAGGTAGACTTTATGACAGGTCTGACTTCTTAGAATGCTGACAAAACCAGAGAGATCTAAGGCTTGACAACTTCTACCGCCAAAGTCACTACAAGACCTACTCAAAAATCAAACCCTAGGGCTTACACTTCGATGAAATCCACTAAAACACTCAATGCTATCGAAACAAGTTCAGGTGAAGATCTTTGACAAGGGACTAATGAATCTGGGCAGTAAAAACTAAGAAAAAACAAAATCTAAGAGCAAAAAATGGAATTTTCTCAAATTTTAGCAGGGGACGCAGGCAACCCGTTAGCACAGGTGCGGGCCCGCTCTGTGCACACAGCAAAAGTGCGTCCAGGGACGCACTGTGCAGCACTCAGAGGGTGCGTCCTACTGAAAAACTCAAGAAAAACCAAAATAAAACTAATCCTAAGCTAACCCACCCAAAGACAAAGTCACAGAGCCAAAACCAGAAAAATAAACCAATTTTCTCAAAGCAAAGTTCACACAAAGGAAAAGACTTTTCTCATCAATGGAATCCCCAACGGAGTCGCCAATTTGTCACACGGAATCAGTCAATAGTGCGGACACAACCGACCTTCCTAGAAGTCTAAGACATTCTAATGACAAACAAAACAAACTAGAGCTATCCTTCTCTAAACATGCATTATGATATGAGAAATCAAGTGTTTTGTTCTTACCTTTGTCCAAACGCTGTTGTAGAAGTCCAAGCTTTGTTGATCTGGATGAGCTCCTCCTTTTCTCCAAAACCTGCAATCACCAACAGTCAAACAATTAAATAGCACCTGATTATAACATAAAACAAAGCATATTCAACATATAGACCAAGGAGTACATGAAATAACTCATAAACAACAAGTTATTGAGAAGAATGGACCAATTTGCATTAAAGGTAATCAAAAGGAACCATTACAACCTGAGCCTTGGTGTTGTGCAAGCTCCTTCCAGGGTCCACAAGAGTCTTCCTTTACTTTGACAAAGCTCACCCACTTCCAAATAGAACAAGCAAAGATGGCAATCTCTCCTCACAAGCTTCTAAATGGGAGTCCTAATTCCTGCAGCATTTACCCTTAGAAATGTATAGCTTTCAACCTCCCCTCCTTCTGGCCCAATGCCTGTATTTATAGTGCTCAAGAGGAAGTTAATCAGGTCCACCATCAATGGGATAATCCCCTCTTTGGTTGGGATAGCTCCCTTATTGATGGGATAAGTTCCTCTTTGGTAGGAGTGCATGAACCATCTGGAGGCGCTCAATACACGTCGAACAACCTTCTAGAATGCTCTAGAAATGACCACAAGTGACTTTTTAAAGATGAAACTTGCGCATTTTAACCTTTTCAGGGGGACGCACCTGCCCCTTTACATACAGAGCGTCCAAAGACGCAGCTTTTGTGAACATTGGGTGCGTCCCCGCAGGTAAGGTTGAGAGAACCTGCGTCCCCAGAGATAAATACATTTAGAAAGACTTTCTCTCTTTTTGGAGTTTGACATGGAGAGCAGAGGCATAAGACTTGCCTAAGAGGGTAGTATGACTGTTGATAGAGTCATCCTAACTGTAAATAGTCATGGTGACATTTTTTAGTGTAACAAATCCAACAAGAGATTCGACAGAGAGGACAGCTGAAGTGTTCTCAAGGGAGAATGAGAAATTGCAGAAGCCTAGAAGGAACAAAGGTGTTGCTCAAGAAGAGGTTCAAGATAGAGGACCTATGCTTACCAAAAGACTGAGTGAGGAGAGCTTAGTAAGGTAAGATTGTAGCCAGGAGGACTAGCTGTAGCAGAGGCTTGTTGCAAATGAGTGAGAAGCTCATGAAGAAAGAGGAGAAGAAGATGACTACTAATAGTCATAGCAGAGGTTTAGAGAGAAGCCACAGTAGAAGATATGAGAAGAAGGATGCCAAGGCAAATGGCAAGAAGATGAGTCAAGAGGAAATTGACCAGGAAGTTGCAGAGTTAAAAGAACAACTCAATGCATTAAGGAGAATGCTTGAGGAAAGCCAGAGACTAGGTTGGGTCTTGAGGAAAAAGCCAGTGAAGTGGCATGAAATACAGAGAAGGCTACAACAAATGCAAGTGAAGTGGTTGAAGGGAAAACTCAAGGAAGTTGAGTTAGAAATGGAAGAATCCATTTGTGAACCAGAACAAGGAGGAATTCTGGGAGAGAGTGAAGATGAAAACTTGAAGACTGAAACTTCAAGTGAAGCCAAAGGGTCACATGGATTTAAATCTGACAATTTGTGTATGTTTACAGGTAAAACATCTAAGGAAGGACAATTTGTTGATATTTTCATAAAAGAAGAAGAAGACCAACAAAATCTAAATTTTCTTTTGGAAGAAAATGAGATAGATAGGTCTCATATGCAGTTGGAGGAAGATATCAAGCAACCAAGTGAAGGGCTTGAGGAGATTGAAGAGGAGACCACTGAAGAATTTCTGAATCATATGAAGTATTTAGAACAACAAGAAGATATGATGGTTGAACCATCAAGTGGGACCATAGAGTCTATTGTTTTTAAGATTGATAGTTTGTTTGTGGATGCAGGACAAATACAAGAGAATGTTAATGCAGCTGGTGAGACAAGCATAGCTCTTGGAGGAGGTAAACAACAAGAGCTTAAAGGCAAACTTAAGAAGAAACTATGTTAGTTGAAAACATATTAAAGGATCATCAATTCACCATGATGATAGGCACAGTGGAAATAGCCATGGAAGTTGTAGAGACAGTCAAGGGAAAAGAAGGACATCTACTGAAAGATGTTAAGAAGGAAGAATTCTATGCAAAAGACTTAGCAAAGATAGAAAGAACACTAACAAAAGAATGTTTTACAGAGGATGAGAAATCTTTAGAAGCTGTCAGAAGTATGGAGAAGTACCTTTTAGGAGATAAAAACTCTGAAATAGAAGAGGATGAAGAATGTCTCTTAAAAGGGAAAAGCAATGATTTATTGCAGCAGAAAGAACTTAACAATGCATGGATGTGTGAAGATATGACAACACAGGAACAAGTTCTTGTGGAAGAAGGAGATGAAGTCCAGTTTGAAGAACTGATATGGGGAGCAACAGTTGAAACTATTGAACATTATGATTTCCAAACTAATAATTTGTATATAAATGCAGGAAACATAAGTGATAATGAAATATTGGCAAAATGTCACAAAGAAATTGCATTGCTAGAAAATTCGAAGTATGACAGTATGATTGCAAAAGAAGGAGTTCACTACAGTGAACAAGGGCAGGAAAACATCATTAGGACAGATGGTGTAGAAGAGAGACTAATGGACAGTTTCTTGAATTCTTTTGAGAGTTCAAATCAGCATATTGATGTGCTGACAGAGGAGAAAGAAATAGTGCAACAAGCTAAATTGTTGCCAAAGGAAGATAAGGCACAGAAGCCTTATGTTTTTTATTTTAACAAGTGTTTTGTGAATGTAGGTTTAGTTGCAAATGCTTAAGGAGATTTGGCACAAGTGAACAACCAAATAAAGGTGAAAGAAGAGACTATGGAAGAAATCAATCCATGGAGTAGAGAAGTTAATTTGCTAGAGAAAGTGTTGAACAATCATGATTCAATCATGAAAGCAGGTAAGGATGATAACGAGGCAGCAAACAAAGCTAAAATCAGCATAGCAAACAAAGTTAAAGTCAGTAGAGCAAGCAAGGCAAAGGTTGAAGCAAGCAAAGCAAGTGTTGAAGCAAGAGCAAGTAAAGGAAACCAACAACAGACTAAAGAACTAATGAACAACAGCAACAACCTGAAGCAAAAAGGAGGCAGAAATATGAAGCAGAACATGAACCAGTTCAAAGATGTACTGGAGACAGAGATTGAAGAAATGTGGGAGCTGATGATGAAGCAGTCCAAATGGAGGAAAATGGTAGCAACAGGAAGCAAGATCAATTAGAGATTGAATATGATTGACAATAAGAAGAAGATGGAGCAAAAGACAGCAGAAGTATAGTAGCAACAAGGAAACAAAGCATGTGGACAGTTACAAAACAAAGTGTGGGATACAGGAAGACAAAGACCAGAAGACACATGATCAGGAGATCATGAATATTTTCTACTTTGGGAGTCTGATGCAGGAGCATTCAGCCCAAGGAAAATCATTGTAATTAAGTAGACATAGGGGGGTCATGTATCTTTAAGAAATAGTTTTCTTAAGTCTCAAGTTAATGTAATTTAGGCCTTTTAGTGATTTAATTAGATAATGGGAGGGATTGTAAGTGCTCTCAAATAAATGAGAACATGAGTGGGAATAAATGACAAGAGTCCAAAGCCAATCAGAACTCTTAAAACAATCCATGATTCGAGGGACGAGATAGAGACTTTAGGAATTAATGGAAGTGGAAGTGGGCAGAAGATTTAGGAGTCAGTAAAGAGGATTTAGGAGCCAGTTTAGGAATTAACCCAGAATTTGTCCAACAGAACCAATGCTGGATATATGTAAGCCTACGGGCAGAGTCAAATGGGGAGGCCACTGATAGTTGAATCAGGCCTGTGTAGAGATAGAGTAGTCTCAGTTGTAATTAGTTTATTCATCATTCTATATATAGAGACGTTCATTTGGGAACTATGTAAGTGTGCGTATCAAGAATGAGTGATTGGCTATGAAGTGAACTCGTAGGTTCTGTAGAAGAGAATTGCAGACAAAGCTCTGAAGAATACGCAGAAGAGAGAACGATCGTAAGGGATCTTAGAATCTAATTGATGAATAGAGTGGAACTTTGAAGAGAAGGCGATGTAAGAATTCACAAAGATCAAAACCCAGGAGGAGTTGAGCAGTAGAAGAGTGGAAAGGAGAACCTTTGGAAGAAACTCGAACTACAAAGAAGAAACTGAAGAAAATAGAAAAAAACTAAGTAAAGAGAGTCGAGCAGAAAAGTAAAGGATGGACGCTCAGCAGCTGTTGGATCATTAAGATCAACGACCAGGATTAAGCCGCATCGGTGAAGACCCTTTTAAAGTTATCAGAGTGAACCTTGGAGGATTGTGATGAATGAGCACCGATTGTTCATGGACCATTGGATCGTGACCAAATCAACAGTCACGATTTAAATCGCAATTGGAAGTCGGAGGTGCCAAGGGCCAGCGTTGGTGTTTAATGGTGTTGCAATATTGCTAACAACGATAAATTGCTTATCGCATATCGGAGAAGGCGGAGGTCGGAGCAACGTTAAGGACCGATGGATGAGCGGAGCTAATGACAAATATAGTCGCAGGTTTAGTGAATTTGAAATCCGGTCTTATATGCTTCGGCCGAAGTCTAAATTAATTCCTGTGTATTATCTTAAAGAACGACGACAAGTGTTTTAAGGCTTAAGCGGTGTTTAACGATTCCAATAGACATATATCGGAATCGGAGGAGTGATGAGGCACATACGTAATGTGGCCTGCGGAAGTCTTGATAGCTGATAGCGATTGCAATGAGGTTTAACCTCGAGAACCGTGAGAAGGTTGTATGGTAGGCAGAAAGGCATGTTTAAAGTTAAATCCCTTGTTAATGGGTTCATAAGGAAAAGCGACGATGAAAGGTTTTATGTTTAATATATGTATTAACCAATGGCTTAAGAGGGGAAGGTTTATATATATACAGCTTAGGGATTATATATGCGGTTAAGGGGTGATGTAAAGGTTTTGAAGGGTTTTTAAAGTCCCGATAAGCGAGAATGAATGGGAAGATTTAACAAAGTTTTTGAAGAGATAGAAACTCGCGATAAGATGTTTAGGTGGTGGTGATTATGTTCTGATGCAAAGGAATTGTTATAGAGGGCCTTAACCATTAGACCTCGAAAGATTTGACTCCTTTGAAGAGTCAACTACCTGGGATAGATGCATTTGTGCATTTTTATGCATACTGTAGGTATGTGCGGGTATTTTACTTGCACCACAATCCAGCTCAAACAAGTAAAAGAACCCCATCACACCATGGCTATCTAAAAATGGAAAGGCAAGGCCGAAAACCACTATCACACCTGGAAAATCCCATGCCAATGACAACAAGAGAACCAAGTACACACATGCATGTCAAACTAGCAAGAAAATCATACATGCAAATCGATACCTACAAGTAATCCCATTGTAGCAGCTTGATCCAACTCTTCCTTGTTTGATCTTTGCTTTCCTTTGTCTTCCTTTTCGATTCTTTGCTTTCCTTTCTCCAATGCGAGAGTGCTCCAAGAATGCTCTAAGTGTGCAAGAGTACAAGAGAGAAAGAATAAAGATTGATCCAACCCAAAGTTGTCAAAAGGCCATGAACTGATCCTCATAAGCCTTTTTATCATTTAGGCCTCTATTTTCACCATTTTCCTCTATTTTTCCTTCAATTTCCTCCTCATGCAAATATGTGACCTTTCACCTTCTTTTTCTCCTAATTTCCTTTATTTTCATAAATAAATGTCAATTAATGCCTCTTTGCCTTTTCAAATGCCTTTGCCAATTTCCTTTTAGCCACAATAAACCAAATCAACAACTGCTAGGATATTTTTCCCAACATTCAACTTGGGACACGTGTCCCATAACCATGGTCTTATTTTGCATTTATTAACTTAATAACATGGATTTTTAGCGTGGGGTTGTTGGAATGTTGCTATGAGAAGAAAACTAGGATAAATGGTTGTGTAGTGGTCAAAAAATTTGCATTCAATATTAAATGATTCTACATGGAGCGAGTAGGCATTGATTGAATTCAAAGACGAGTGAAAGAGGTTGATGAATGAAATATGGTTGTATTGCAAATCTGATAAATGAAAAATATTGTAGGTTGTTATATGCAATAGTTCTTCTATATTCGCTCTAATAGATAATATTATGGGTTGTTGTAAATTATGTACATTGGTTCTGCTAATTTTATTTGGATGTTTCTTTTGAATTCACATTCACTTCTCTCGAAGTAGTCACAAAATGATCAATTTTGGAAGGACAAATGTGTTGAGAAATGGCAATAAGAAATTATAGTTTAATTTGTCCTTGAATTATACTGAGAATTAAAATTGAATTCTATTCTCATAGCAACTTGTAAATAGTTAATTAAATTTAATTAACTTAATTAGCTTAGGAATTTCAAGTTGGAAGTCTTTCTGAAGTCATGTATATGTTCTCCCTATATTATAGGGGTCCAGGATGAGTTAATTGTGAGTTGTAATTAGATAACTCAGTTTACTAAGTTAAGTTCAGTTAAATTAGTTCCAAACTATTTGAGGAACTAATAGTGAGTTAACAGTTAGTTGGTGCACTAATGCATTAACTAGTGTTACTCCAGTTAACTGAAGATTCCCTCATCAGAAACTCATGCATGTTGATTCTGAGAAAGACCCAGTTGAGACTAGAGTGCAGGGACAATGTACTATCAGTTGTATGATTTACTGAGTTGTATAGATCATGCATGCAATCAGGAACTGAACCTAGAAGGGATTGCACAGTTTTGGATGCATTGGTTTCCCATTAATATGGACTAATCAACCATAGGAATTTCGCAAGGAAATAGGGGCTTGGAGGGTTAGAGAGTTGGCTAAGTGTTAGCCAAGAGTTTGCTTGTGAGCTGAGGATTGATTTTACTGAGTGTTGGGATTGTTCTTGTGAGAACAAGCATTGTATTATCATCTTGGATTTCTAATATATGCAATATAGATAGTGGGGTTTTGAGTTGTGGCTTTCCCCGGATATTTATTGTGTTATGTGTGTTTGATTATCTTCCTCTTGTCGATTATTGTTTTCATCGATCTATTGGCTTCCGCTGAATGAAAGTAGAAGTAGATTATTGTCCTGTGCTTTAGTACATTGCATGATCTTATGAATCTACAGGAAATTCTACATGGTATCAGAGCTGAGAACAATATACTAGAGGAGATTTCGAAGTTTTGAGTTTAGGGTTACAGGTGAAATTTGAATTTGCATTTCATACTTCAGGATTGGCATATGGCATTCTACGGTTTGCGACTTGAGTATGCCTTGGAAGGCAACTCAAATTTTATAGTGTGGAGGTACATAATGGAAGCTGTGCTAGAAGATAATGGCTTGAAGGAATTCATTGTTCGAGAAATCCCTAAGCCAGCAACATCGAATGCACAAAATTTGGTTGAATGGAAGAAGTGTGTGGCGAAGGCAAGGCGAATAATCCTTGAGGGAGTTAGAGACCACATTGTCTCGAGTCTCCATGGCAAGGAAACTTCGTATGCTATGTGGAAAACATTGACGAACTTGTATTAGAACAGTAGTGACCAAAGGAAATTGGAACTAAAGGACAAACTTCGAAAAATCAAAATGGAGAAAGGCGAGAGTATTTCCAAATACTTTACCAAGTTTACTCAATGTCATGATGAACTTGGAAGAATTGGAATCACGGTTGTTGAGGAAGATATGGTGCGTCTTGCTCTTCTAGGACTCCCAAATAGTTGGCATAGTAATCATGACTTTGTCAATGGTTGGGAGAAGCTCCCAATTGGGAATGACTGTGGTTGGATTTGATGCAGGAGGAGATAAGGAGGAACACCAGGGATGGCTCTTCATCAAAGACTGATGATGAATAGAACTGTGCCTTAGCGATTAAGGTGAAGAAGGGGAAAGGGAAATCTTTCCATTCTAAATATGATTCTTATCATGGAGGTAAGAAGAAATACATGAAAAAAGTTAAGTGCTTTCATTGTCATGAGCTGGGCCATTTTGCTACAAATTGTCCACTCAAGAAGTCCAAGAAGAAGTCCTCAGGAGGAGCGGCGGGTGAGGCTTTGGCCTCTCAATTTGAATTGGACTTTTCCCTCATTGCATGCATGGTGTCACCAATGATGGGAAGTGTATGGTACTTAGACAGTGGAGCTTCATTCCACATGACTGGTGACAAAGAGTTATTCGGTGACCTGGAGGAGAAATATCTCCAGATACATATCGAGATGGGTGACAAAAGAAAGTATAGTGTTACTAGATTGGGCTCGATTACTTTCCAGAGGGAGCATGGGGCTTCACTCACCATGAAGAATGTTATGTATATGCTCAAGTTGAAGAAGAACTTGGGTATCTGTTGCCATGCTTGACGATAGAGGCTATGATGTGATCTTCTCGAAAGGAAAGGCATTCCTTCGACACATAGCCACGGGTCAAGTAAAGAAGATAGGGATTCGGGTGAAGAATCTCTATAAGTTGGAGGTAGAGGAGTGTGCTACTTTGAGCTCAAAAGCAGAAAGGATGTAGAGCTGAGACATTGTCGAGTTGTAGCATAGGCGATTGGACCACTTGCATCATAGAGCTTTGATGATATTGCAACAAATATCTATCGGTCTTCCCAAAGGTATGCTTGAGCAAGTTGACACATGCAAGGAGTGTACTTTGGGAAAATACACCAAGTCTTCCTTTCATGATAGAGACAGTCGAGCAGAGGCTATTCTAGAGAGAGTCCATTCAAATTTGTGTGGACCATTCTCGACAATGTCCATGGACAAACACAGGTATTATGTTATATTTGTTGATGACTATTCTCGTAAATGTTGGATATTTTTCATGCATAAAGGATCAAACTTTCACAAAGTTTTATGAGTTTAAAGCATTAGTGGAGAGAGAGTCAGGCAATAAGGTTAAAGCTTTATGGAGTGATAACAGTGGTGAGTATGTCTCAAATGAGTTTAAGAACTTTTGTGCAGTGGAAGGGATTAAACAAGAGTTGACGACACCCCATAACCCTCAGCAGAATGGGGTGGCTGAGAGGAAGAATAGAAGCATGGTAGGGGCAGCGAGGGAAATGTTGCATGATTAGGGCCTATCACTAGACTTGTGGGTTGAGGCATGCAACACAATGGTTTATTTTTAGAACCGTAGCCCACATCGGACACTTGAGATGAAGACGCTAAAGGAGGCTTATTCCGATAAGAGGCCAGATGTTGGTCACTCTAGGATTTTTGGGTCATCGGTATATTGCCATGTGACTAAAGATGCATGAAAGAAGCTTGAGCCAACAACAAAGTTGGGGATATTTGTGGGGTACACAGATTGATGTGGAGCAACCACATGTAGAGGATCGAGGAGTGGAGACATCCACTCAGGCAGAATCTTCCAGAGAGGGAAGAAATCGCACCAGAGAGGCTGATAGATTGTTGGATGATGCACAGGAGAATGTGGGAGCACCCACTTCTCAGCGCAGGCAGAGGAGGTCACCAGAGAGGTACACTGGATCCATGGATCTTATGGGCGAATGTGTTGTGACAAAGCCATCTTCCTTTAAGGAAGCAGTGCAGCAGTCGGTTTAGGTTGATGCCATGGTGGAGGAGTATGACTCCATAATTCATAACAATGTTTGGGATGTGGTCCCGAGACTGAAGGATAAGTCAGTGGTGAGCTCCCGTTGGCTTTACAAGGTAAAGAAAGCTGCAGATGATAGTGTAGAGAAGCATAAGGCTATATTTGTGGCCTGTGGCTTTTCACAAGTAGAGGGGATTGGCTATGATGAGACCTTTTCTCCTATTGCAAGGTACTTTTCAATCAGATCTATATTTGCACTATCAACACGGATGGGTTGGAAGATCCATCAGATGGATGTGAAGACAACCTTCCTTAATGGCATGATTGAGGAAGAGGTGTACATAGAGCAGCCTGAAGGTTTTGAAACCATTGACCGTGAGTCGCATGTGTGCTAGCTCAAGGGAGAGTTGTATGGGCTGAAGCAAGCACCCCATGCTTGGTACACCATGATAGATAGCTACTTCACCAAGTTACACTTCAAAAAGAATGAAGCGGATACGAACTTGTACCACATAGTGGTGGAAGGTAAATTGTTGATCACTGTACTTTATGTTAATGATCTCATACTGACATGTGATGATCAACTGATCAAATATTGCAAGGAGGGCCTTGCAAGAGAGTTTGAGATGAAGGACATGTGGCTCATGCATTACTTTCTTGGCATGGAAGTATGGCAGGGAAATGGGTAGTTGTTTGTGTCTCATGGCAAGTATGCCAACGAGATACTCAGTAGATTCTGCATGGAGAGCAACAAAACCATGGAGACTCCTTTAGCATGTAACTGGAGGAAGGAGGATGCTCAGGAGAAGTAGTGGAAGCTACTATTTACCAAAAGCTTGTGGGTTCACTCATGTACTTGGTGAACACACAACTGGATATGTGCTATGCAGTTAACCAACTTAGTCAAGCGATGGTTAGGCCTATAAAGTTGTATTGGAAGGTGACAAAGCATGTGTTCAGATACCTTAGGGGCACTTCTCAGTATGGATTATGGTACAGATGGACAGAGGAAGTGAAGCTTCAAGGCTTCACTGATGAAGATTGGGCTGGGATTCCATCTGATAGGAAGAGCACATCAAGAGGGATCCTTAGTAGTGGGTCAACGACAGTTTCTTGGTACAACAGGAAACAAAGATCGGTTGCACTAAGTTTGGCAGAGGCAGAGTACATGGCTGCGAGTCAAGCAAAATGTGAGGCCACCTGGATGAGGAAGATCCTGGTTGGTTTGTTTGGTCAGCAGATGGATCCAACTGTGATTTATTGCGGTAATCGGAGTTGTATCAAACTCTTTGAAAATCCATTTTTTCATGATCTGTCCAAGCACATTGATATCCAATATCACCATCTCAGAGATTTTGTATTGAGGTGGATTATGTTGTTAGAGTGCATTCCCATGGAGGAGAAAGACGCTGACATTTTGACAAAGGCATTGTCAAGATTTAAATTCGAGTTTCATAGAAATAAGATCAGGGTAGTTGATAATCCCTTTCTTATTGGGAGGGAGTGTTAAGAAATGACAACAAGAAATTCCAGTTTAATTTGTCCCTGAATTAAACTGGGAATCAAAACCGAATTCTATTCTCATAGCAACTTGTAAATAGTTAATTAAGTTTAATTAACTTAATTAGCTTAGGAATTTTGAGTTGGAAGTCTTTCTAAAGTCATGTATATGTTCTCCCTATATTATAGGGGTCCTGGACGAGTTAATTGTGAGTTATAATTAGATAACTCTGTTTACTGAGTTAAGTTCAGTTAAATTAGTTCCAAGTTGTTTGAGGAACTAATAGTGAGTTAACAGTCAGTTGGTGCACTAATGCATTAACTAGTGCTACTCTAGTTAACTGAAGATTCCCTCATCAGAAACTCGTGCATGTCGATTCTGAGAAAGACCCAATTGAGACTAGAATGCAGGGACGATGTACTATCAGTTGTATGATTTACTGAGTTGTATAGATCATGAATGTAATCAGGAACTGAAGCTAGAAGGGATTGCACAGTTTTGGATGCACTAATTTCTCATTAATATGGGCTAATCAACCATAGGAATTGCGCAAGGAAATAGGGGCTTGGAGAGCTGGAGAATTGGCTAAGTGTTGGCCAAGAGTTTGCTTGTGAGCTAAAGATTGATCTTATTGAGTGTTGGGATTGTTCTTGTGAGAAAAAGCATTATATTATCATCTTGGATTTATGATATATGCAATACAGATAGTGGGGTTTTGAACTGTGGCTTTCCCCAGATATTTATTGTGTTATGTGTATTTGATTATCTTCCTCTTGTCGATTATTGTTTCATCGATTTATTGGCTTCCGTTGAATGAAAGTAGAAGTAGATTCTTGTCCTGTGCTTTAGTACATTGCATGAGCTTGTGAATCTATAGGAGATTCCACAAATGTCATATATAAGTTCTTTGGCACTTGTCAGAAAACTTCCAATGTAGCAAGCATAAGTTTTTCTCCAAAAAAAGGAACTTTTCTGGAACTTCTTGGTGAAGTAATCCCTATGCGAACATTGTACGGTCCCATTGATATTTCTTTCTCATTTCGTTTCATTTTTGTCTTGTAGGATTTTATGTGCCAACTTGTTGTTGATTAACTGCAAAAATTTGATGTGTCATCCTGCTTTTGATTAACTGCAAAGATTTGAAGTGCCAACCTGCTAATTAACTGGAAAGTCTACTCGATCATGGCAATATGTGGGAACTCTATTTTAGGATTCAAAATATTATGAGTAAATAATGGGGAAGCCTAGTTGTTTTCTATTGCATCCTTAATCAAGGAAGGCAAATTAGGTTGCACATAATCTTGAACATTCACATTTTAATCATACCATGAAGGTGGGTTCAAGCGTATAATCAGTGACATTACAATTTTCTTTTGGGTTGTCTATTTTATTTTTGTTTTCCTGGAACCATATTTGTTAGCTGAAGGGGTGCACTATGTTGTTATTTTCCATAGAGCTATACAACTATGCATTGATGTAGATTATTTCCCCTTTAGACTTGTGAGTTTCGCAAGTGGAATTTGGAAGCATCAAGATGATGTTTATTTTGAACCTTTTTTATGCCCAATTATAGATGAAAGATTTTCTTCATGAAGACAATGGAGTGATTCCCCCATGATGAATTCATAAAGGATTTCCAGTGCTTTTGTAGCTGATAGAAGATATGCAATCCGAAACTTAAAACATGACATCAAATTCATTGATGTTTATACCCCATTGCTCTTCCATCGTAGAAAATTTTAATTTGTATTGTTTTCGTGGTTACTATTTGTAGTCATCATTGGGGTGTAAGTTTGATTGTATGATCTATTGCTTTGATTTGAGGGGATAGTGCTAGTGAATTTGTCCATTTTGTTGCCAATATTTTTCAAATTTGGGGTTGTGTAATGGGTCTAAAATTGAATTTATAAAAAAATAAATATCCAACATTTCAGTGTTGTTTTCTTGCTAAAAACATGATAAATATCCTCCTGGAACAAGAGTGATAGAGAATAATTGAAAAATTGGCTCCACATTATGTTTACTTCCATTTTATTTTACTTTAATTCGAAGGTTAATATCAACTTTAATTTAATGGGCATTTTTAGCTTGGTACCTATGTTATTTGGATGTACATACTGTAATTGAAAGAGAATAAATACAATCAAGATTTGCGAATTTTTCACTTTATACTTTTTGGCATGTTTTGAACACAAGAAGAAACCATAAAATGTTTAAGATAATTTTGAGTTATGTGACTCCAGAAATTGAGTTGAATTTATCATTATCTACTATTGTCCCCCACAGTTCGGAAAATAGTGTTGATGCCATCTATGTTAAGAGTAATCATGCATAAAATAAAGAAAAAAAACACCCATGAAGACAAAAAACTAATTAGACCTTAAATCCTTGAGGGAAAAAAATTATTTGCCCAAATCTATTGTTAATGAAATGGTGCACCATCTATGAAATTACACACATACACAATCATAAAACAAAACAAACAAAAAAACAGACGGGAGAGAGAGACGTTGAATGTGATTTAATCATTAGCCATTAGGTATGATGAATGTTAGACAACCTTGTGTGAGTGAGGAAGACATAAGTTATGTAATACCTCCAACACCTAACCATTAACATGCAATTTTCATCATGTTGGTGTTCTAATGTCTTTATGTAACACCCTCCTTCCACATTTACCCAAGCTAATCGGTCCACTAATGTCTTTATGTAACACCCTCCTTCCACATTTACCCAAGCTAACTGGTCCACCAAGGTAAACATGTGATAAAGATTTACTATGATATGATTCATCTTCCTAAGAGCAGTTAAGGAAGTGGAACCAATGAATCAACACTTCACATACCTCCCTCTAAGTGCTACAAGACCCCAAGGAACTAATCCACCACTCCAGGTGCCCAACCCCTGAGTTAACCTAGCCTTTCAATGAATTAAGCCTCCAGTCGCTCCCATGACATGGGCATGCATGCAACTGGGACCCTCCAGTCTCTCCCACAATGTTTGCAAGGGAGAGACCGTAGTCTTTTTCAGCCAATTTTGTGCCAAAGACTGCGAGATTTAAGCCACTTTTTCAAGGCTAGTCTCCAATCCACTGCCCGGAACTTAATGTGACTATATGAGACAATAAATGACACCAATACAAATCCTCTAACACAAAACTTGATCAAGTACTTGACCTAACCAAGCCCAACCATGACTGTTATTTTGTCAAACATATCATGAATATGAAATCTACAGGTTTCAACAACAAACCCGAGCATAAGGGTCTCATACTTATCTAAGAATCGTCAGGAAGGAACAATACCTTCTCACATTAGATCCATTATCATATATTAGGTCATCCATCATTATTGTTTCACATACTAATCAAAACATGATGAGAGCCATACATCATAACTATCATAAAACATGCTTATAACCAACAAATAACCAGAGATATATCAATGAGGAAATAACCATTAAAGCCACATAACATCAAGTACCTTTACTCATGAACATACCAAGGGAAAAATAACTCTTATTAACATATGAAAATCCAACCAAGTTAGGGACTTCCAAGTACCACCCGACCATGGACTAGGTTGAACCAAATCTTTCTTTCAATGAGTCACCCATGTGCCATATTCCAAGAGTTAATGTGAGATCTCATGGAAAAAATCCAACAAACCAACCTAGGGCTTCTAGAGGCTAAACCACCTCAACCCTCAACCAGTGATTCCACCTCACAGTTGAACATCACTAATCATCACCAGATTGGTCTCCACTTAAGTTATTTAGGGCTTCAGAGTGTTTGTTCCAACCAAGTCTTCCAAGACAAGTTACTCAACGCACAGTTGATGTCGGGATCCAGATTGTTTGCCCAACAAAGGCTCCAGAGCATTTTTCCAACCAAGGCTCCAAGACTAGTAACACAATCCAAGCAGTTATAGGGCTCCAGATCATCTGTCCAACTAAGTCTCCAGGAACTAATAACTCAACCCACAACCAAAGGAATATGAGATCCAACCATAAAACAAAAGGAAAGAAACCCACAACTCCACGCCTATCCAAGAAATGGAAAGGCTAAGCAAATCCATCGTCAGTCCAAGCATTCCTCCATGCCAATGATAAATCATAACCAAGAAACCACATGCATATGCCATGCATGCCAAAACTAGGAAGGAAATCATACATACAACTCGGTACCTGCAAGCAAAACCTGTTTTAGTTGTTGATCCCGATGTCCTCTTGTGCTTTCCTGCTTTTCCTTTGCCTTCTTACTCAAAATCCCAAGTATACCGCACTTCTCCAAGAGTGCTCCAAGAAAACTCTAAGTGTCCAAGAGTACGAGAGAGAGCTCCAAAAGAAAAAATCCTAAGTATATTGCACTTCTCCAAGAGTGCTCCAAGAAAACTCTAAGTGTCCAAGAGTATGAGAAAAAAAAATCCTAAGTATACCGCACTTCTCCAAGAGTGTTCCAAGAAAACTCTAAGTGTCCAAGAGTATGAGAGAGAGAAAATAGAGAGAGAGCTCCAAAATTGAAGTGAAAAAAAAATGGGAGATAGAGATGTTGAATGTGATTTAATCATTAGTCATAAGGTATGAGGAATGTTAAACAACCTTGTGTCAGTGAAGAAGACATAAGTTATGTAATACCTCCAACACCTAACCATTAACATGAATTTTTCATCAGGTTAGTGTTCTAAAGTATTTACCACAACATGAATAAAGTTGTTCTTAATGCTTACCTCGCCTTTTTGGTTTCCTACTTAGCCATGCTTTTTTTACCATCCTTTGTACATGGCTATGGCCATATGCATCATATTTATTTTTCAATTACTCACTTTCTAGGAGATGCATATGATGATAAGTTGGTAACAAGTTTAACCCCATGTCAACTAAGTTGCAGTCTTATGGTAAACATGTGGGAGTTTACTATTGTTAGCCCATGTTTGGTTCCTAGGAAAAATAAGAGAATTCTTAGTCATATTGGCAAAAGTGGAGTTTGGATATGAATAGATTTTGGTAGCATGTTAGGGAAACCAATCCCTGACTTTGGCCAAAACATATGAGGTGTTCAGGTAAGAAAAAAATAAAAAATTTAATCTCATAACTATATCATCTAGATTTAATTTAAAACATTGACCTAACAATGGTATCATAACATAATAGAAAACATGAGTAGGTCAAATTTTGGTTCTAGTGTAATTTTCCTTCCAAAATTTAAGTCACTTTTTGGTGCACCCTAAGGTTGCATCATTCAAATTCACAAAGCTATTGTGAATCTATTAAGGGTTAAAATGGATATATTTTAGTATTTTTCTATGTTCTTGTATAATTGAAGTTGAACGTAATTGCAAGGGCTATGTGATTTTTGTTATATGTAGTATGATGTTTCTCTTAATAGGTTTTCCATGTTGAATAAGAATTATGTTGTGCATAAATGCAGTTTTAAGGTTCTATGTATTAGAATTTAATGCACTTTGAGTGCTATGTATTTTTTGTTGTGCTTATGATCCAGGTGGATGTTGGTGGCCACCCGCCTATCCCACTTGGACCCCCACCATTGTTTCTTTCAGTTTTTCAGTTTCCTTAATTGTAGCACAATTTACTATTTTTGGCAGTTTTTTCGGGTCGTGAACTTCTGAAGCCATTTTGAGGCCCTAAACAATGTTTTTTTGGTAAAACAACTTGTGGCAAATAGGAGTTTTCAACTTAGTATTCGTTGTCAATAATTGTAGTCCTCAGATAGATCTTTCTAACGAGGTATCGTGTGTGTCAAATGAAGATCGTATGCCAAAGTTACGACCCCGTGAAGTTGATGTACCAACTTACCCCAATGTGGCCCATAGTTTGGTGTTTCATCTCCTAGGGTTAGGTTTTTGAATATTTAGGTTTTTCCATTGTTTCTGAATAATAAATAGCCCTTCAAACCTCATTGTAACACAATTCATATTCATGTAGTCGCCACATCTCTTCTTAAAGATAAGCTACCATTGCTCGAGCTAGTCTTGTTGCCATTATATTTGTAAGCATATTTCAGTATTTGATATTAATGAAATGAAGTGTTATTTATGCTGCATCTCTATATTATGGCTATATATGTAATTTTTTACATTTTTGTTTAAATTCGGATCAATGGTTATCAGAGCGGTCTGCTCTTTCTCTCTTTTTCTTTGCATGTCCCCAACAAGGTAGGGGTATAAGGAGTTAGGGCTTTAAGTGGTCGAACCTTTGCAAGACCAGCCTCACAAATCTCGACGGCATCCCATGGGGGACGAAAATAAATATGAGGGAGCAGGAGATCTTATCAAAATATTGCTCGAGGAGGCTGTTGGGACTAAAAAATGTCATATTTTCATCCGCCTTTTTCTTCACTATTCCTTACATTTCATCATCCCATTAACCTTTTATCATATCATTTTCATAAATACATTTGGGTTTCACCTTCTTATTTTCCATTTTATTCATTTTTCTATTACAAGTGAATTTATGATTAAATATTAGAAAATATACATATTTTTATATATATCTCAAGAATATGTGAGTTTTGTGATGTGTAGGAAATATGTGAAGAATTAATTCCAAGAGACTTATCCATATCTCCTCCACCATATTAAGGAGATAATTATGCAAGCCTTTTCCTAAGGAGAAAATCATGGAGGATTTGGTTGGCATATCTTATCCAATTCCTAAGGAGAAGATCATGGAGGATTTGGTTGGCATATCTTATCCAAGATATGCGAGAGATTTATGGAGGATTCAAAGGGATCATATTTTGTAATAATGGGAAAGTAGTTAAAAATGCTTGAGAGATTTGTGGGATCATATCTTGTAATAATGGGAAATTAGTTGAGAGTGCTTGAGAGAATATTGGATATGTAATTATGAGAAGGTTATCTTCCTCATGTATATAAGGGAGTGCTCTCTCTTCATTTGAAAAAATGACTAATGGATAATGGAAAGAATGGAGATTAGCTGTAAGAGATAGTTTTGTAATCATGATTTGTAATTTGACTCTTGTAATATAATTTGAGATAGTTTTATTGTTGTGAGATCACATATGTTGTTTGTCATTCAATTCTTCACATGTTGTATTGCTTTTCCTTTATGCAATTTCCTGCTTTCATAGTTAATGTTTCAATGCCTTCTTAGATTAATTTGAATTCAGTAATTTAGATTAGATTAGATTAGTTCCACTTCAGTCCTGCATATATACTGCATGTGTCTCGTAAGTCTACGGACCTCGGATTGACAAATTAAATAGTTGGGTAAATACTACAACAAAATTAAACAAACATAGTTTCACCCAACATTTTGTTGCCGCACTGAACATATTATGACATTTTCCACTACACAAAAATCCTTTTGCGTCATGACTATTCACCTTTTTCCTTCCAAACGCCTAGACCATCCTTATGTTGCAGCCCATCTTCCATTTCCTTATCTTTCACGACTTCATGCATGCCTATTTTTCTGAATCGCATACATCCCTTTATCCTTTTCAGTTTATTTTTGCCTTCTAGTTTGCCTTCTGAATAAAACTCATTCCCTTTCCATGATTACATTGCCTTGATTTCCTAGCCATGCTGATCCACACTGCTTGTCCGTGAGTTCTTTCCATTTATAGTCCTACCAAATCTTTTTGTCCAAACTCGCGTTGACTGATGTGAGATTCCTTAAGGCCCACCTTTCAACAAGTCTTGCCCCATGGACATCAGCACCTTATCTGGGAATTAGACTAGAGTTCCTTTTGAGTACCTAGAGGCTTGCATGCCTTAATGGCAAGTTCTCTCGCTGGTGATCATGGGAATACATCAATGTCCCTTGATCTTCAGATCTTGCAAGTGGCTCGACTTCGACACATCCATTCACAAAGGGATCATATTTTGTAATAATGGGAAAGTAGTTAAAAATGCTTGAGAGATTTGTGGGATCATATCTTGTAATAATGGGAAATTAGTTGAGAGTGCTTGAGAGAATATTGGATATGTAATTATGAGAAGGTTATCTTCCTCATGTATATAAGGAGTGCTCTCTCTTCATTTGAAAAAATGACTAATGGATAATGGAAAGAATGGAGATTAGCTGTAAGAGATAGTTTTGTAATCATGATTTGTAATTTGACTCTTGTAATATAATTTGAGATAGTTTTATTGTTGTGAGCTCACATATGTTGTTTGTCATTCAATTCTTCACATGTTGTATTGCTTTTCCTTTATGCAATTTCCTGCTTTCATAGTTAATGTTTCAATGTCTTCTTAGATTAATTTGATTTCAGTAATTTAGATTAGATTAGATTAGTTCCACTTCAGTCCTGCATATATAGTGCATGTGTCTCGTAAGTCTATGGACCTCGGATTGACAAATTAAATAGTTGGGTAAATACTACAACAGAATTAAACGAACATAGTTTCACCCAACAGAGGCCCTCAAGAAACCAAAATATCATAGTGGAGTATCGCTGCTGCCCTGCTCTGCGCGCGCGCGCCTGAGCCAGCCCTCGGCCTGCAGCCTTCGATCCAGCCTTGACCAGTCTCGCGGATCCCATGGATCCCCCGGATCCTCCAGGGGAGGACCCAGCAATGCAGCAAGCCTTTTCGAATCTGATCAAATCTTTGCCCCAGCAAAGACCAAGACCTTCGGCTACCAAGTTCGTCAAAAAACTGGATGTGCTTCAGGAAGTTATACTGCCTCCGACCATTCCTCGCATGGCAGCTATCTCACTAGCAGAGAAAGGATTAATCGGCCAGTTTACAGGACTGTGGCCTTCACCAAAAACTGTGCAACGGTGGGTAGAGAGAAACTGGGCAGATAAGACTCAAGGAAAAATCTCAATAAGGTTTTGTGGCAGAGGCTACTTCACCTTCCATTTTGAAACCAAGGAGGACAAGGACCTGATATTCAGAAACGGGCCTTACTTCATGGATGCCAGGGGTCTCTATCTCAACAAATGGACCCCGGACTTCGATCCTGAACTAGACATTCCAAGCGCAGTTCCTGTCTGGGTCAGGCTTCCTCATCTCCCTCTGCATTGCTGGGGCGATGACTCGGTTAAGGCAATCGGAAACGCGGTCGGAAAATATATAGATCGCAGCGAACCCAAGGACAACATGCAAGCCTGCGCGCGAATATGTGTCGAAGTCGATCTGGGGCGTGGTCTGCCGGAAGCAATCAAACTGAAAGTGGACGACTGGTGCCATATCCAACAGCTGGACTACGAACAGATCCCATTCAAATGCAAGGTATGCCACGAATACGGACACTTTGCTAATAGATGCCCTAAACTTATTAATGTTGAATCAACAGAGCAAGAGGGACAATGGGAAACGGTAAAAAGGAAAAAATCGGCTCCAAACCTCAAGCAATCTGAATCTGAACAACTGGGACCAAACCATCTTCAACCTTCCCATCCTCCTTCTCCCCGCCAGCATCCATCTTTGTCCTCTCTGCAGCCCCCTTCTCACCTTCCCTCCTCCCCCCCTCGTCCTTCAGATCCCTCCATCCCTCCTTCATCCAACCCTTTCGCATCCCTATCTGAAGATGACCCTATTCAGGACCCCTCAGCAGATCAGCCCCTCCACCCCTCATCCCTCTCCGCCCTCCCCTGATTCTACATCAACAAGGATCACAAGAAGCTCGTCAAAAGACCATGGAGCACCTAGCGAGATACCAAAAAAGCATGGGCCAGGTAGGAAGTCGGCAAAACAACACAGAGAAGAAAGCGCGCAGAAAGATATAGCAATGGGATCACAGACGCCGATTGAAACCTACATCCTAGGAATCTCGGATAAGGAAAACAACATCAAAGGCAAAGAGAGGCGAGCACCTCTGCATACCACTGGTAAATCATGTTGAAAATACTTTCTTGGAACAGCAGGGGACTAGGGCACCCCTCCAAAAAAGCGGCCCTCAAGGAGCTAATTCATAGTGAAAAGCCCGATATCATCCTTATACAGGAAACAAAGCTAGAACAGTCCGAAATCAGCAAACTCATTGATCAGCAAAAACAGTACAGCGGCTGCACAAGTGAAGCAAGAGGAGCTTCAGGAGGTATATTAACATTGTGGGACATCAGCAAATGGAGCTGCAGCTTCATCAAAACACAACAACATTGGATAAGTGTTAAATTAGAGAGCAAGGACAATGGCAATGAAGTCAAAATTTACAACATCTACTCACCAAACCACTACAGGGAGAAAGAAGCATGCTGGAACACTCTAGAGGCCGACCTAGACGAAGATCAAAACAACAATCTTATATTAGCAGGGGATCTAAACTTGGTCATGCACGCCAATGAGAAAAGGGGAGGGAACTTCGGCACTGATCACTTCAGAAACCGGCTCGAGCATATCATGCAAGAGAAGGACTTGGTCGACATGAAGCCTAAGAACCGAAGGTATACCTGGACTAATCGGCGGTTGGGAGCCGGTAACATTATGGAAAGGCTGGACCGTTTCCTTATCAACACTGCCTTTCTGTCCTCTTTCTCCAACGGTCAGTCAGACATTCTCAATACTTCCGCCTCGGACCATTACCCAATCACCCTTTCTTTGCAAATCCACAGCCACCTCGGTCCCCTCCCTTTTAAATATTCCTCCCTCTGGAACCAAATCCCCGCAGCCCGTTATGCGGTGAAGCAAGCTTGGTCACAGCACGTGGAAGGCTCCCCTATTTTCATTTGGGAATCCAAACTGAAGCAAACAAGACAGGCTCTTAAGTCTTGGGCAAAGTCCAACTACAAGGAACCCGAGGCTCTAAAAAAGGATATCAAACAAAATCTTGAAGAAATACAGCAAAGCATCGAAACTATAGGACTTACCCAGCACGCAAAACAAGAAGAGATCAGGTTATACACCAAGCTGCGCCAAACAGTCAGAGACGAGGAAATCAAATGGCGGTTAAAATCAAGACAAATATGGCTGCGTGAAGGTGACAAAAACACCTCCTACTTCCATAAACAAGCCACAGTCAGGAAGGTAAGGAACACAGTTAGCAAAATCCAAGATAGTGAAGGGAACACTCATGAGACCCAAGACTCCATAAAAGCTGCTGCAACTTCCCATTTTAAAACTCTCCTGACAGAGGACAAAGAAGAGCAGGACTACTCAAGTTTCCTTCAGCATATGACCAGAGAAGTCACTCAAGGAATGAACAACAAACTCACCCAAGAAGTTGAAGAGGAAGAAGTTCAAAAGGCCATCTGGAGCCTCCACCCGGATAAAGCACCAGGCCCTGATGGGTTTCCTATCAGTTTCTACAGAGAGTACTGGCAAATGTTAAAAAAGGATCTCCTAAAGATGATTCGATGGGTCCTTAGGAAAGGCAAATTAGGGGGTTTCACCAACTCAACGTACTTAGCTCTTATCCCAAAAGAGAACAGGCCCATTACTTTTTCCAGATTCCGGCCCATTTCCTTATGTAACTCTGCTTATAAAATAATCACAAAAATTTTGTCTTCTAGACTCAAGCCTCTTCTCCCCTCCCTAATTTCTGAAAATCAAGGAGGCTTTCTAGCCAATCGACACATCTCCGACTCCATTCTTTTGGTTCAAGAAGCCATCCATTCTAGCATCAGTCGCAAGGAAAAAGGATTCATTCTTAAACTAGACCTTGCCAACGCCTTTGACAGAGTCAGACACTCCTTCCTATTTGCTGTTCTGCTCAAAATGGGATTCAATACCTCCTTCATAAATATGGTCAAAGCTTGCATCTCTAACCCCTGGGTTTCCCCTTTGGTGAATGGAAGATCTTGTGCAGCCTTTCAATCCTCCCGAGGCCTCAGGCAAGGCTGTCCCTTGTCCCCTTACTTATTCATCCTCATGGCTGAATCCCTTAGCAAAGCCTTGGACTACCACCGAAGAATAGGTCTCATCACAGGTATCCAATTCGAGCAGGGCACAAAGAATATCAACCACTCCCAATTCGCAGACGACACCCTCTTGATGGGCGGAGCCTCAAACACCATTGCAAGGCGATTCAAAAAGATTATGGATCAATTCATGGACTGCTCTGGAGGGAAAATTAATCAAGTTAAAAGTTGCATCTATGGATGGAATGTAACAGCTCACACCATTCACAGCATCGCAAATATATTAGAGGTCTCATACAAGCTTGAATGGAGTCACTTCATCTATCTTGGTATGCCGGTGAGTACAGGACCCCTGAAGATCGAAACATGGAATGAGATCCTCGACAAAATCAAAAGGAAAATCCAGCAATGGGGAACTATGTGGCTCAACCCAGCTGGACGTCTTGTCCTTCTCAAATCAGGTTTGGCCTCTCTTCCCATCTATCGATTTTCATTGATACAAGCTCCAATGGTTTTCCATCATAAATTGGAAAAGGCTCTTAGACATTTCCTCTGGCAAGGAGGGAAATCGGAAAAGAAAAAATTTAACCTGGTTGGCTGGAAATCCGTCATCCAACCCCAGGAAAAAGGAGGCCTTGGAATAAGGTCTCCAAAACTTTTGAATTTAGCTCTCGGGGCTAAAACTGTTTGGAGACTAATCACAGGGGACACAGCTTGGTGGAAATCAGTTTTAGAAGCCAAGTATCTCAACAGTACTAGGCATAAGCTCTTGGAATCCAATATCCCCATCAGGGACAGCTCCAACATCTGGAAATTATGTAAGAAAATAATCCCAATTATGGCTCAACACATATCAAAAGTACCAGGAGGGGGAAGCAGCATCAGTATTTCTAGAGACAGAATCCTAGGCCAGAGCCCTATAGGGTCCAATGCAGATGCAACTCCAGCCATAAACTGGCTAAATAGCAGAGGCATTTGGTGTCTAGCTCAAATCGCTCAGTGGGGAAACCCCTCCCAAGTTTGGACAGGCTGGACTCTGCCGGAATATCCAAGGGAATTGGAAACAAGTTTCAATTCTCTAAGGAACCAACTGCATAGCAAGGCCCCGATATATAGAGGAGGAACAGATAGCTACCGCTGGGATCCTTCGGGAACCATGTACACATCTAAAGCAGGGTACCATCACCTATGTGAAAGCGCCTTCCCACAGGACATCTGGAATCATTGGAGATTAGTTTGGAAGGCGGAAGCCCCTCCAAAAGTAAAATTCTTTTGCTGGCTACTCTTGAAAGGTAAAATCTTAACCGCTGAGAACTTAAAAAAAAGGGGCATTCTGGGCCCTTCCAGGTGCCCAATTTGTTGCCAAGCAGAAGAAACTATGCAGCACTTGTTCTTAGACTGCCAAGTTGCTGTAAAATGTTGGAAGGAGATAGCTTCAGTTGGGGAAGTCGATTGGGATCCAAAACCACTCATAGCAGAGACAGTCCATAGCTGGAAGAAACTTTGCCCATGGAAGAGCAAAAAGAGTAAATTATCACAGAGGATATGGAACACATTACCTCTAACACTCCTTTGGAGCATATGGTTAGCTAGAAATAAGAAAGTTTTCCAAGACAAAGGACATAACACAAGAACCATGTGTCACAAAGCCATGAGTCTTGCGGTGGAAGCTGTCACAATTCGCAATCACAGTAAAATCAATCTCAGTAATTACAGTGTAGAAGAAAGAAACTTGATTAATTTTGGACACAGTAGCACCATCAGCTCCCAGGAATTAGAAAAAGAAAAATCAAACCTGAAGGAGTCATCTACGGCTTGGAAACTTAGGCTTAAGGAAGAGGAATTTGCTCTATGGTTGAGCAAATGCAACAGATACTGCCTTTTTTTCGATGGTGCCTCAAAATCTAATCCTGGCCAAGCAGGCGCAGGAGGTCTCATATGCAACGCAAATGGTGTGCCTATTCTGCATTTCGAATGGGGATTGGGCGACCTCTCAAACAATAGGGCTGAAGGTCTGGCCCTATATCAAGGTCTCAACCAAGCAATCAATCTGGGAATCACAAAGGTAAATGTCTTTGGCGACTCTGCGATCATAATCCGGCTTATGGAACAAAAGCAAAACTCGCCGAATACTCTGCTGCAACAAATTAACAACAGGAATCAAATTCTTCATGGTATGCTGGAGGAAGCCCACTACTACCACATCCTAAGGGATCTCAATAAGGAAGCTGACCGTCACGCCAGCAAGGCCTGTGCTCGTCCTAAAGGCCAGCTCAGCTGCAATGATACTCTAACCATCCAACCACTGCCATGAAAGTCATACATCCAATCAGCACGCGGGGCACCACACCCAATAGAATCTGCCACAGCCAGCAAATCAGTAAAACAGAGGATAGAACAGATAAGGATGGGAGAAATTTTGTCAAAAGTCTGATCAAGCAACCAGTTCAGGGCATGGGAATCAGGATTCATAGCGCAGAAGATCGTCCTCGCCATCAAAAAATCGATTTGGGTCAAGATATGTGCAGGACGAGTCAGAGAATTATCGGGAAGTGCAGCTCTCCTTTCCAATCTCGCAGACATAGAAACTCTTTATATATTCATGTTATGCAAACTAAACTCCCCACACTTGAAGTCTATTGCTGTAAGATAGAGAAAGGAATCGTTGCTGAAGCCTATCTCCGTAAGCTAACTCGCGGGCCTTCTTCAGAGCTTCGCTGCGCTTCTTCCTGCGAAATCAGCGATAGCTACAGTCAGTCTGATCGACTTCCCCCAAACGTTCTCAGCATTTCCGAGAATCTGACTACTGTTGGTCTTAATATCAGCAAGGCAAATCGACAGAAGCAAGAAGACAAGCAAAGGAGCAGCGCCACCAATCAGTTCAAGCAAATGATGGAAAAGAAAGATGCCACTTCCTCCTCCAGCGCTAAACCAATTGAAGCTGAACAGGATCCAGAGGGATCAACTGCAAGAAAGATGAGCCATATTGAGATTGATTAGTCATGCTTTGTAAATGTAAATTTTGGGGTCGGCAATATGTTAAAGTTTACAGTAGTATAAGCAGCAATAGGCACAATCTAATCAAAGTAAGAACCAAGGAAATATCCCTTTTTGTAACTCCTTGGCAACAAAATGCTCTTGAAGCATCTTATGTAAGGCAATCTGCCTCCTCTTTTTTTCAGATCAATACATAGCACCCGAACATTGTCTAAAAAAAAAAAACAGAGGCCCTCAAGAAACAAAGGAACGTGGTGATGTATAACTTTTCACAGATCCTTCAATGGTTGCCCACCGACGGAACATCCACATCCAGTAGCCATTCTGGAGGCACCACTCCTTTTAAGGTACAAGTAAACTTTGAAATTCCCATATTTGAGGGCCAAATAGATGCAGACGTCATAGATAACTGGTTAAATCTGCTAGAAGGATATTTTTTTGTTCATGATTTTTCCAGCCGAGAAAAGATTACTTTTGCTATTCTCAAAGTTGATCCCCACGTCAAGGACTAGTAGGAAACCTACTGTGAGTAGAAGAATGAAGGTACGTCCTCACTGTTTTCAGCTGCAACCACTTGGAATTCGTTGCGGGATGCTAAAAACGAGTAGTACTACCTTGTCGGGAGATATGAGGATAAATACATAAAGTGGACCACGTTGCGGCAGGGAAGGGACCAAGATGTGCCAGAGTTTACCAATGTTTTTCATACTCTTCGCACAAAGTTGGGTATCAATGATTTTGAGAAACATGTGGTACTCAAGTACCGCAATTACCTACATAGGTACATATAGGATGAGATGGAGTTCTTGGACATCTCCTTGCTTGGCATGACGTACTGATACACTATTAAGATCAAGCAGAAGCTTAAACAGAAAAAGTGAGACTTTGGATTTGTGAATCCGAAGCAAGGGAAAGGTGACCCCAAACTGCAGAACAAAGGACAAAGCCAAGGTGGGGTGGCCTAGGACAACCTGCCAAGGTTGCAAGCAAAGCAAAACACCATGAAGCCGAAGAAGGACACGGGAAAGTGGTGTGAGTTCCATAAGATCTCCACTCAAAACACAAGTGAGTGTCAGGCCACACAGTCACCAGTGGTCGAGATGAAGGCTTTTGAATCAGATGCATGTTCTGACTATGAGTTAGAACCCGACAAGGAGAATGACAAAGGGAAGTAGATTATCGATGCAGAGCCCAATGTCATCGTTGCCACCACAAAGATCCAGAAGGAAGAACTCGAAGATCCAAAGGGGGAGGAGCGCCTCTTCCACTCCCAGATGTGGGTAAAGGGTTCCCCGCTATAGTTCATTATCGACAGTGGGAGCCAAAAGAACATCATTTCAGTAGAGGTCATGAAGCAGTCGGGCTTACCGACCACAACACACCCACAACCATACACCATTGGGTGGATTCACCAAGGATGGGACCTCCGCGTCAGCCAACAATTTCTCCTTCCATACAACATCAAGCCCTTCACATATGAGGTATTATGTGATGTTGCTACTCTTGATGTTTGTGATGTATTATTAAGACAACCATACTTGTGGAAGCAAAATGTTGTTTATGAGTGTGGAGGCAAATTAATTACCTATAATTTAATTGTCAACCCGGGGGTTTCATAAAACTTGCGAAGCATGCGTGCACTGTATATGCTAGAAATTAACTTTCAATTTAGATCAATCTAACTGATCTAACTATGAAGCCAAATAATGACAAACTAAATTCACCTATTTTAATTTAACAATCAATTCAAAAGAAATTATAGTAAAACATGAGGAATTGAAAACTTAATCTATCACACTTGCAGAAATTGAAATCTTAATCTACCACACTTGCAGGAATGAAATCTTAATATACCACACTTGCAGGAATTGAAATTGCATGAAATGAAATCTACTATAAGGGATCATGTGTACATTACCAAATCAGGATCCTATGAAATGAATAATCAAAACCACATGACATGAAATGAAAGAAAAAACAATCACTAGGATCTCTACACGACCTTTATGTGCTACTTTCGAAAAACACATAAAGTGGTAATGAGTGTTTAATCTATGAAAGCAATAAAAACAATCATTCTTAACCTCTCACGCATGAAAATATATGAAAACAATAAATATTAGTCTATGAAAGCAATAAATATTAATCTATGAAAAACAATAAATTTCACACATTATAGGTGGCCAATCCAAAAGCATGAGAGATGGCAAGTTGAGAGGCTCCCAGTGCAAGCATTACCAATCAAGGTGAACATCACTCACGAGCATGGTGCTAAATCTAAATTCCATTCAAAATATGAGTAATCTTAACTTTCCACTCGAGTATCTCCAACTTTACACATGCCTTTGAAAGGAGAAGGCTCTCCTATTTATACAAGAAAATAAGAAGCTACCTCATTAATGGAGGTCCATTATTCTCTCCCTATATCCCTATAAAATCTCATAGAGTTAATAATGAGACACATATCCTCTTTGAACTTTATCCAAATACTCTTCCATATCTTGAAGGGAATTCGAATTTGAGCATTGGAGGCCACATAAGGGTGCCTTGGAAGCTTCCAAATGACCTACACATGTCATGAACCTCAAGCCACTTTTAAGTGTTAGCAAGTATATGTCATTTTTCTAAGTTTTAACCATAAATTCACTTAAAATACCAGAAATCATTAGCTTTTGGAAAACACAAATGGAACCCATATAGTTATGAAAATGGAGGCTAATGAAAGGTTATATGGTCATGGAGTTGCGACATGTGAGTGAAATGGTGGCGATAAAGGTGAAAGTGGATGATATTTTGAATACGTTTTGGAGGCTTTGCATACCCCCCAACTGACGTTATTGCATGTCATCATGCAATCTATTGCATTGCTTAATCATGATTTTCTTTTGAATGAGCTTGGCTTATATCAATTGTCCTTAAACTTTGCATTTGACAATTTCATTTCTTTTTGCAAAGTATTCCTTGTCATGCATTGAATTGCAACATGTTTGGTTGGCTCTTGTGCGACAACCCAATTTTAATTGGTATTGGTTCTTGTGTTTCAATACCTTGTTTCTTTTTGTTGCAACAAGATTCATTGGACATATTTAAGAATGCATCTTTGAATGAGACATATAATATGCTCATCATTTAGTGTTTATTTGCAAATCACATAACTTTTGAACCATAATGCAATCATAATGATTAGGACAAGTATGTTAGGATGAAATTAAGTGAAATGGAATGAAGTGATATGAAGAGTGATCATAAATGGATGTCCCTTCCCCCCAAACTAAAGGTGTTTACGATTTTTTTTTTTTCTTTAATGAGAAAGGAAATATGGTGAAGTATTTTCCAAAAAGTATAATTTCACTATTTAAGGAATTCTATGATTAAAAACTAGAAAAGAACATACCTTTACTTACCTAGGAAGTGGACAAATTGTGCATATGTGGAGAAGTTGTAGGTGTTGCTGGATCATGGAATAAAATGTAGAATTTCATCTATTTCTTGGTTGCATAAATGGTGGATGAGGTGGTGAAAGTGGATTCTTTATTTTTGCTGCTAAATTTGTTGTATTTGCTACAAAATGCTAAAACGATATAGTCTTCACCTGCTACAAAACCCGATGGTACAATTTTAGTCATGCGAATAAATGTGTTGTTTTCGAGAATGAAGAGAAGTCATTGGGTTACCGACCATTAATGAATGTCATTAACCAATGCTAGGTAAACTCGTCATTAATGTTAACGAGTTCCAAGGTACCTATGTACATCTTACAAAATGCGAATAGATGAGATGATGTCGAGCTATTTGCAAGATCCAACGATCAAGGGACATTGATGTATTCCCATGATTATCGGCGAGAGAACTTGTCATTAATGGATACAAGCCTCAAGGTACTAATAAGGACTCTAGCCTTGAACCTAGATAATGTGTTGATGTCAATAGGCCAAGACTTGTTAGAAGGGAGGCATTAATGAATCCCCCATCATCTAACGCGAGTATGGAATAATGATTTTGGAAGGACTATGGATGGAAAATTTGCATCAAGCAGGATTTATTTAATGGAAAGGAAAATGACAAGAGGGTAAACAAGTGAACGGAAAGCAAAAGGACAAATCAACATGTAAGCGAGCTGAATGTCTCTATTAATGGGTTAATGAATGGAAATTATGGAAAATGTGAATGGAAAATGTAAGTGGAAAACATGCGACACTTGTAAGGAAAATGGTGATGACGATGCTTAACGAAAATGCTTGAATAACTTGTGAGTTTGGAGAGGAAAAATGATGGCATTTATGGATGATAGAAATGGATTCAATTGGTTCATGTTTCTTGAAATTGGTTGTAGAAAACCAATCGTGCACAAATTGGCCTCCTTCAATTTTTCGATTGTCCTAGAACCTGAAAACAAACATGGCAATAAAAAGTAAGTGTGTTCAAAGAGAAGTGATCAATTTCTCTAGGTACATATGAAAATTTTGCATAATTAACTGGTTCATGACGTGTCTTCGTTTCAAATGGTTAGTCCAATTTCACAATTGCGATAATAAATCTAATTTCTAAAAAAATGATGATATGCACAGGTAAACAATTTCCTCCATTTATGTTTGAATCATAGCATTTCATAAAGATAAAGAAATATTATTTATGAATGCTTGATGATTCCCGCAAAACAATCTTCAATAAAAAATTCATCAATCGATCCCATAGATAAAGCGCCTTTATAGTTCTTCTTCTTTCATGCATCATGCTTGAAAACATAATCATTAGATAAAACCGATAATAAATTTTGATCATGATTTTGACAATGTAAAAATTCAGCCTTAATAAAATTCGATTTGTAATTAAGTTTAGTTAAGGTGAGCTATTGTGCTTTTATTGAATTGTTTTTGTCTCGTGTTTTATGATTTTTTTTCTTGCTTCGACGGGTGTGTAAGTGAACCATCACAACAACTTTTTCTCAATTTGCTCTAGTCATTAAATGAATTTCACATCAATTTTTATGACAATTTTCCATGGCAATTTTCTTTAAAAAATAAAAATAAAACATACAATTTAAAAATTAATAAAATATATACAAAACTAAAAAATAAAATAGATGTACATAAAAGAAAAACATAACAAGAAAAATATATGTACAAACTAAAATATATATACAAACAAACATAACAAAAATCATAACAAAACCTATAACATAAATGTACAAATGTTATAAAAAAACACTTCATTAAAAAAATAAAAATGAAAAAAACAAATATTATACAAAACATATATATGCACTTTAAAAACAAAACATAACAAACATTATACATATAAAACATTATTATATACAATACTCCACTAACATCAAAATATACATATACGAAAAACACATAATATCAAAGTTAAAGCACATAACATCAAAATTCATACGAGATTTGCCATGAGTGAAAAGCGTGAAAAATTAAAACGTGGTTTTACGTGGTTGTATAATCTTCCATGAGAGTTGACTGGGCAACGTTTTCATTCATGAAAAGTAAAACCATTTTGAAGTGAAAAGCGTTTTCATGCCCATGAGAATGTGGTGAAACACCACCATGCTGGTGCTTTGGTTTTCACTCAAACCTCCTTGCCAGGAATTGGCCTTCCTTCGTTGTTGGAGAGCTAAGGGATCTCGGACATGTTAACTTTCTGTGGTCTAATCTTCGTTCGTTACGCTATGACACTCTCCTAGCTTATTGATTATGGCTCATGTAGAGCCCCCTTCGATGGGTAATCTGTTGTGCGAAACAATTTTTTTGGATACTAACCAGTAGTTGCATCCCCGATAGCATACATGTCAATCCTTCTCAAGCTCACCAAGTTGATAATCCATATGGTATTGCTTAGCATCTCCGTGGCGGATCTACCTCCTGTAGATCAGGAAAATCAAATCTGTTGCATGGCCGCAACTGAAGCCTGTACATTTAATTGAAAACCGTTTTTCTCATGCAATCTGGAAAATAAGGCTCTAGAGAACCCCAAAAATGTCTCAAACAATAATGAATTTTGAGGAAATCGCTCACGATAAACATAATTTACCTCGTTCTAAGAAAAACCTATGTTTTATTTTTCTGATATTCGTTTTCATTTGGTCACAAAACGCATTTTAAAAATGACGTTTTAAACCTCTTACACATTCTGGCAAATGTTGAGGTAACAAAATCACTTATTTTTGGATCTTTCATGTCCACCACCAAGCATGGATGAGGATAAGCGAGAGTCTTCACAATTCAAGAGTATCAAAGTTAACAATTACCATGATGGAAATATCTATTTACTACTTAGTAAATGCATCACACTTTGGGTGTTTGGTCGGAGCAGAATTGGAAGAGCTGGAGCCCGTGAGCCGCGCGCTCTGCAACCCTGACCTTGGCAGCTTCCTAGCGCCCCTCTGTTCGCCTGCGCCTGGCAGCTTCGCTGCTGGGCGGCTTTCCCCTCTGCACGTTTTCCCCTTTCACCCTGGGGCCTCCTGCCCATTCCACGGGGGCCTGCGGCCCTTTCCTCTTGCCCCTTGCTGGAGCGCTTTTGCGCTGCTGATCTCCCATCTATGGATCCGCCAACCCAAGAGAAGGATGAGCTGGAAAAAATGTTTGCCTCTCTAACCAAAGAGACCACCTCAGAGAAAATACGCCCTACAGCCTCAAAGTTCATTAAGAAGCTAGATGAAATCCCAGAAGTTTCGCTCCCTCCCGCCCTCCCGAGGAGAGCTGCAGTAGCTTTAGCAGATCGTGGCCTGGTGGGCCAGTTCACCGGTCTATGGCCATCACCCCGCACTGTCCAACGCTGGGTGGAAAGAAACTGGAACTCAATGGTCCAAGGGAAGATAGCAATAAGGTTCTGCGGGAGAGGCTTCTTCACCTTCCTCTTCAAAACAGTGGAAGATCGTAACCTTATCTTCAGGAATGGCCCATATTTCATGGACACGAGAGGCTTGTACCTCAATAGATGGACCCCTGATTTTGACCCCGAGATGGACGTTCCCAGTGCTGTCCTAGTCTGGGTCCGTCTCCCCCATCTGCCTCTCCACTGCTGGGGAGATGAATCGGTGAGAGCCATAGGAAACGCTGTGGGGAAATATATTGATAGATCGGAGCCAAGAGAGAACATGCATGCATGCGCCCGGATATGTGTAGAAGTGGATCTGGGGAAAGGACTACCGGAAGTGATCAAACTCAAGGTAGACCAGTGGACGCACATCCAACAAGTGGACTACGAGCAGATGCCGTTTAAATGCAAGGTATGTCATGAATACGGGCATTTCGCTAATAGATGCAGTAAAAATAAACCAATAGAGTCTGAAAATGCTGAAGCACCAGAAGAACCATGGGAAAAAGTCAAGAGAAAGAAGTCAAATCCACCCCCGGGAAATCTCTCAAAACCCCCTCATGAATCTCCTGCTTCTCCTTCCCATCCCTCCGGATCTGGCCCTTCTATCCCCTCTTCCTCCAACCCTTTCGAATCCCTTGCAGCTGAGGATCCCCCATCCCCCCCCCTCCTCTCCGAGAGGCCCTACTGTATCCCCTCCTTCTCCCCCCCCATCCTCCCCCCCCCAACTGTTGAAAGAATCCTAACAAGGAACAAGACCAAGGAAAATAGCACGACCACTGACCCACCCAGAAAAGTAGGTCGGAAGTCAAACAAAGAGATAAGAGATGAGAACGCAGCAAAGGAAATGGCCACAGGGACCCAACAGCCAATGGATACCTTTCTAGATAAGACCAAAGGGAGTGGGGAGAAGATGAAGGAGAAAAGCGGACCACACAACAAACAAAGTAAATGATGAAGCTGGTCTCTTGGAATTGTAGGGGGATGGGCTCCTCCCTAAAAACCAAGGCAGTCCGCGACCTCATCAAATCGGAGCAACCAGACTTTCTACTTCTTCAGGAGACCAAAATCAATGAACAGGACTTCCAAAACATAGCAAAGAGAAACAGAAGTTTTGAAGGAATAGGGCTGAGCGCAGTAGGTGCCTCAGGTGGATTAGGAACCATATGGGATAAAAGTAAATGGAAGCTTAAAGACAGCAGGCAAAATAAATGGTGGCTAAGAACATATATGCAATATATATCCAATAATGAAGAATTCACAATATACAATGTCTATGCTTCCCCCCACTACAGAGACAAAGCCTCTTGCTGGGATTCAATCACCATGGATTTAACGAGCGCCCAGGACAGAAACATTTTCCTGGGTGGAGACTTGAATTTAATAAGAAATGTGGAAGAGAAGATGGGGGGAATTTTTTTTGCAGATCCCTCAAGGGAAGCACTGGAGAAAATCATCCAAATACACAGCTTTGTTGATGTCCCCCCACAGAATGGGCGCTTCACTTGGTCAAACAAGAGGACTGGTAGAAACAACATCAAAGAGAGGCTGGACCGCATACTGGTTCAAGAGAGTATTGTGGTCAACTTCTCAAGGATTCAAAGCACAATAATACAAGGATATTTCTCTGACCACAAACCAGTCGCACTGCATTTAGTTAAAGGAGGAAATATGGGACCAATACCCTTTACATACAGCAGAGCATGGGAAAGTAGTGAAGAGTTCATGAATCTGGTTAAAGAGAATTGGGCAACAGAAATCGTTGGCTCCCCACACTTCATATGGGAAACGAAGATCAAAATACTACGGACAACTATCAAACAATGGGCAAGAAACTTCGCAACTGAGGGAAGGAAAAGGAAAATCTATCTCCAAGAGAAACTGATGGAGTGGAACCAAGAAAAAGAGAAGGGTCAAGATACAGTAGAAGACTTAAGGAAGGAAAACAAATTGTACATGGAGCTGTATAATCAGAACCGCGTGGAGGAGGAAGAGCTGAGGCAAAAATCGAGATGCCTTTGGCTCAATTCAGGCGACAAGAACACTTCGTTCTTCCACAACAGTATTAAACTAAGGAGAGCAGGGAACAATATTGGGAAAATCAAAAGGGAAGGCAGAATCCTAACAGAGCAAAGGGAAATCAAGGAAGCAGCGACCAGCCATTTTCAAAACCTCCTATCTGCTGACCCCCAATACACGGAAGACCCGGACTTTCTAAGGATAATAGAGAGCAAAATCACAGAAGAACAAAATGCAGAATTAGAAAAGGAAGTCACGCAGGAAGAAATCGAAAGATCTATTCACAGCATGCCCTTGGATAAGGCACCAGGCCCTGATGGATTCACAGTGGCCTTCTACAAAACCCACTGGGAAGTAATCAAGAAGGATTATACAAGAATGGCCAAAAACTTTTTCATAAAATGTAAAATGGGTAGCAGCATTAAAGCCTCTCATTTAGCTCTTATCCCCAAAGAATCGAATCCCCAATCCTTTGACAGATTCCGCCCAATCTCCTTATGTAACATTTCTTACAAAATCATCACAAAAATCTTGGCGCAAAGGTTAAAAAATATCCTCCCCTCACTCATATCTGAAAACCAAGGGGGATTTGTTCCTAACCGTCACATAACGGACAATGTCATTCTCATCCAGGAGGCAATTCACAGCAGTTTATCCAGGAAGGAGATGGGTATGATCATCAAGCTGGACATGGCGAACGCCTTCGACCGGGTAAATCACTCATTTCTCAGGGCAGTCCTATTGAAATTTGGCATCTCAGAGTTCTTCACAAGCAGGGTAATGGAATGCATCTCCCAAAACTGGACAGATCCCCTCATTAATGGAAGGCCCTGCACTGCCTTCAAGAGTTCAAGAGGGCTGAGGCAGGGATGCCCATTGTCACCTTTCCTCTACATCATTATGGCTGAAACCCTCAGCTTGCATTTAGAGAACAAGCACAAACTAAAAGAAATTACAGGGGTGGAAATAACCAGAGGAACCAAGGGAATAAACCACTCCCTTTTTGCAGATGACACTTTGCTAATAGGGGGAGCTTCCAGCATTATGGCACGGAGGTTCAAAAGAATCCTGGATCTCTTCCTTCAAGCTTCAGGAGGTAAACTAAATAACAACAAGTGTATGATATACACCTGGAATGTGCCAAGAAATATAATTCAGAGAATATCCACAATCATGGAAATCCCAGCCCAGGGAAACTGGACCCACATCACATACTTAGGACTTCCCTTAGCCAAAGAAACAATCAAAGCTGAGATATGGGTGAAAATAATTGAGAAATTGAGAGGGAAACTTCAGAATTGGGGAGTGCATTGGTTAAATCTGGCTGGCAGAACCATTCTAATAAAAGCCATCCTATCAGCCCTTCCAATCTACCAATTCGCTACCACCCTCGCACCGGCAGGCATCCACAAGCACATGGAGCTGATCATCAGAAGTTTCCTGTGGCAAGGAGGAAAGCAAGACACAAAAAAGTTCAGCTTGGTGAAGTGGGACAAGGTCACACTCCCTCTAGAAAAAGGAGGGCTCAGAATCAGAATACCAAGGCTAGAAAACATGGCACTGGGCTGCAAACTGGTTTGGAGAATTCTCAACGAGAAAGGGACCTGGTGGACAGAGGTAATCAAGAGGAAATACTTAAATGGAAGCAAAAGCAACATCCTTGCAGGAAATATCATTGAAAGACAATGCACCCCTGTTTGGAAGCTGATCAAAAAGACACTTTCCTACTTTACTTCAAGCATTTCAAAAGCTCCAGGGAATGGTAAGGATACCAGCATATGGGAGGACATGATAATGGGCTCGGAGTCAAGGGCAGCTCTCATTAACTTCAGGCCTCTACAACGGTGGATGGCAGAGGCAAAGATCAAAACTCTTTATGACATCTCCCTTTGGGATCAGAACATATGGTCTGGCTGGAGACCCCTTCCCCTCCCTGATGACCTGAAGATCCTCTGGGATGAACTCAAGATGTCTCTAACTGGTTCTGCCCCCACAAACAGAAAGGAGGAAGACAAGTTTGTTTGGGACCCCACTGGGGGCAATTACATGGTAAGAGAAGGCTACCAAGTTCTACAAAACGCCTCAACAATCAACAATTGGCCTCTCCAGAGGGCGGTTTGGAGATCTGAGTGTATACCAAAGGTAAGGCTCTTTAATTGGACCCTTCTGCACTGCAAAATTCTCACAGCTGAGAACCTTAGGAAGAAGGGCATTCAAGGCCCTTCAATTTTCTGCATGTGTAAGGATGCAGAAGAAAGCACTAATCACCTCTTCATCGACTGCTCTTTTGCTAAAGCTTGTTGGAAAATTATCACAGACCCCCTGAGCATCAACGTTCTCCCCAATCAGATCACTACCCTTCAGAAGCAATGGGGAAATAACCTCCCTGATTCTGGCAAATGTAAAGGTCTAGCCAAAAGGATATGGAGTAGCATCCCCGCTAACCTCTGCTGGCAAATTTGGTTGGCCAGAAATAAGTGCATTTTCAAGGATAAAAAACCAAGCATCTCCAGTGTTCTTGCCAAAACGATGGCTCTTATCATCGAGACCATTGAGGCAAATGGCATTAACCAGGTAGAAGTGGAACCAACAGACACAAGAGTCAAAGAGTGGATCAGCAAGTTTAAATTTAGAAGAGGTCATCAGAAGAAAGGAAATACAGGGAGGAGGAACACAGACTGGAAATTAAGAGGAACTAAAGAAGAAGTCAAAAGCTGGATCCATGGCCAAAACCGCCCTACTCTCCACTTTGATGGGGCCTCAAAGAACAACCCAGGCCAAGCGGGAGCAGGTGGAGTGATCAAAAACTGTCAGGGGAGGACCATAGTCACTTTCGAATGGGGGTTGGGCACCATGACAAATAACCGGGCAGAGGCTTACAGTCTCCTCCTCGGGACCTCCATTGCCAAGAACTACGGTCTGAGAAATCTACTAATTCTAGGAGACTCTGCAATCATCATTGCAACCTTGACCACAGGGAAGGAATTCAGACAAACAGCTTTGAACAACATCAAAGCTAGGATTATGGGAAACATCAGGTCACTTGGCAATGTCACATTCAAACACATTCTCAGAACAAATAACGAGGAGGCAGATAATCAAGCAAAAAAGGCTTCCAAAAGGCAAATATGTGAAGTCAAGGAGAATGACAAAGTCTACAGGAAAGATATTCCCTAATCGGGCTTCCTCCGATGCCCCCTCCAAGAACCGCAGTCACCACAGGTATAATCTTCCTCGTTTTAGGCCCAGCTCTCCCTCCTGCACTACCTGGTACTACCGAAATCCTAAGTGTCCACAATATCTGAACTCCATCATTGACCCATATCCCTTCGGGATTCTCCACCTGACCAGCGCAGTCTCTCTCAGGGTATGGGATTGTGATTTACCCCTTCGCACACTCCAAGCCAACAGCCAAATCAAATCAGCTGACCTCCCCCCTCCCAAGAACAGACCCATTAGGCACCGATTCGAGCATTCGTGGTTCCATCAAAACATTATATATTGCAGTCGGGCCTCAAGCAATAGCACTGCTCAAGTTTCTCATCCGCAGCTCGACTCAGGCAACAGAAGGCGTATCGTGGAAGGACTCATCTCTCATCAGGAAGCAGAGATTCTCAAGGCGCTTTTGGTAAACACAGTTACTTTCTATGTTGGTTTATACAAGCTAACTCTTTTGTTTATGCTGTATAGCAGCGTTTCAGGCATACCCTTGAAGATCACCCGCGGCCCTCTGAGTTTTTTGCACTTCTCCCTTCGGATCCAACAGTCCAGCGCCCTCCTCTCCAGCTCATCCATAATCTTGCTCATAGCCTCTATTATCCTCTCTACTGATCCACAAAAGCTTGTCCTTCTGCTTTTGCACTCCAGCAGAGATTCAGGCCTACCCCTGAAGACCACTCACGGCTCTCTAAGCTTGGCACACCGTTCCTCTTGGAATCACCATTCCAGCATCTTATCCTCCGCTCTCTCTTTAATCCCGTCCATAGCCCCTCACTGTTTTGACCCTCTGTGCGAAAGCATGGCAGATCAACATCATCCTCCAGCTGAGCAGGCTCAACCCAGCAACTTTTATGACAACCTTTTCAATAATAAGGAATGCACTATGTGTAGAGCTCATACCATCATGATTAACAGCCTGACCAAGCAGTTGAAAGAGCTGCAAGATGACTATCATTCTGACAGGAATTCTAAGCGGAGAAAGTTGGACAAAAGAAAGAATGAGATTGAAGCACTGCAGGAGCGCTGCAGCCACTTGGAGGCAGCCATGGAACATATACGCTCTCTCACCCAGAGCTACCAGGCGGAAGCATCAACCAAGGCAAGTGTCCTGAATCCGGACGATTCAGTCACACAGCACTTCCCATAAGGAATGCACTGCAAATACTGCTGGATAGGAGGCTCCTTTGTTAGACAATATAGTCACCTTTGTTTTAGTTTCTGTTTAAATCAAAAGAAGCAAGGAGGAATTTGGGTCTGCGTACCCCTTTTGATCCTCAGCGTTCAGACAAATTTCCCGGATGTATTAGAACTATGTAATGCTGTTTGTTTTATAATATAAAAGTATCCGACCTTGTTAAAAAAAAAAAATTACCATGATGGAAATCAAGTAGAACCGTATCAATTTTTTTTTTTGAATGTGCATAATCACAACTCTAACACTATTAAACTTAGTGTTCAACAATTTATTGCCAACATTAAATAGGCTGTGAATGGAGCGTACCTATGTCATTTTGATGATTAATTGGATCAACTGCAACACGTCCATCAGATCCCTTAGTGCTTGGGATCTCCCACCTTACCTAAATTTGTTTGGGTTTTGAGATCATAGTGTATAAATTCTTGTAGCTACTTTTATTGCTTCAAATTTTGGTAGGACTTCATTGATCTAGATGCGAGGCCGGGAACTCTTTAGATGAAGAGTCCATCATTGCATATGTGCAGGGTAATTATTAATAACCTTTCAAGGTTAAAATAAGACTTACATAAACATAAAAGTCTGTAAACGTCGCAAAGAAGCCACTAGAACAATCTCGTGTGGACCAACATTGGAAGGTTGGAGAACCTTCATTCTTGAACATTCTACCATACTCCCTTTAATGCTATAAATACTCCTTTAGTATCCCTTTGTTATTCGAAACTAAGAATAAACCCTTCAAGAATTTACGCGATCTGATATTTGCATTATAAATTTTCCAATTCTTGATTACAGTAGAGTTGATATTCTTTGCAAGCATGTCTCTCATTCCTCACTTCTTTGACAAGAGATCCAGTGTTTTCGATTCTAAAGCCATGGGAAGAAGAGATCCTTAAGATGAGGAGTTAACTTTGGGAAACATCCAAGATTATTGGATCGTGATGGATGCGCAAGAATTAAATCAGGTTCAGCTGCAGAAATGAGTCGTTTATGTAGCTCCTCAAGAAGGGAATAGATATGCAACAATTTAAAGCAAGATCTATTTTTATTATTTATTTATTTATATACTTCAAAAGAAATTGATATTTTTATTTAAAAATTTACATTTCCCTTATTCAAAAACATGAAAAAAAAATTATTGATTTTTTTTTAATGAAAATCTAACATGATTTTTTTTATTGAATTTTTTTTGTCAAATTATTAAAATGCAAGAAAATGAATAAAATCTAAAAAAAAAAAATTAAAGTCTAAATACAATCAAGCTTGATTTTATTTTCTAGTTTATCCTATTTCAAAGAAAATTATTTTCTATTTTTTTAAGTATATGAATGTTTCCAATGTAGCCATCTACGGATTAGACATTCTAGAAGGTTCATATTCAAATTTGCAAAATGTACCTGATTGGGTATGAGGACATGAGAAAGCATTTTGAACTTTAGATTTGTCACAAATATCTCTTGAAGAACAGATGAATGTCGTGGCGCAATCGCGTTTCTATACCATTCCTCAATGTAGTCCTTGTGCCCCAAAGAATGTTTGATTTGCATTCTAGATCCTTTGTCCATAAATGGTTAGTATTGAATATATATATCTATATATATATATATATATATATATATATATATATATATATGCAGCTAAATTATTCATGCATCTACCTGCTTTAATCATGCAAAAAAAACTGAAAAATGAGCTCTATACTGAAAGCTAGTTCCTATGCATACTTCCCCGACACCAACATGTCGAGGCAAATTAATTACCTATCATTTAATTGTCAACCCGGGAGTTTCGTAAAACTTGTGAAGCATGCGTGCACTGTATATGCTAGAAATTAACTTTCAATTTAGATCAATCTAACTATGAAACCAAATAATTACAAACCAAATTCACCTATTCTAATTCAACAATCAATTCAAAAGAAATTATAGTACAATTATAATACAACACACAAAATTGAAACCTTAATCTATCACACTTTCAAGAATTGAAATCTTTATCTACCACACTTGCAGGAATGAAATCTTAATCTACCACACATGTAGGAATTGAAATTGCATGAAATGAAATCTACTCTAAGGGATCAGTGTACAATATCAAATCAGGATCCTATAAAATGAATAATCAAAACCACATGACATGAAATGAAAGCAAAAACAATCACTAGGATCTCTATCCGAACTTTATGTGATGCTTTCGAAAAACACATAAAGTGGTAATGAGTGTTTAATCTATGAAAGCAATAAAAATAATCATTCTTAATCTCTCACACAGGAAAAGATATGAAAGCAATAAATCTTAATCTATGAAAGCAATGAATCTTAATCTATGAAAAACAACAAATCTTACACATTATAGGTGGCCAATCCAAAAGCATGAGAGATGGCAAGTTGAGAGGCTCCTAGAGCAAGCATTACCAATCAAGGTGAACATCACTCATGAGCATGGTGCTAAATCTAAATTCCATTCAAAACATGAGTAATCTTAACTTCCACCTGAGTATCTCCAACTTTACACATGCCTTTGAAAGGAGAAGTCTCTCCTATTTATACAAGAGCATAAGAAGCTACCTCATTAATGGAAGTCCATTATTCTCTCCCTAGATCCCTAGAAAATATCATAGAGTTACAACTCAAATAGGTAATGATGAGACACATATCCTCTTTGACCTTTATCCAAATGTTCTTTCATGTCTTGAAGGGAATTCGATTTTGAGCATTGGAGGCCACAGAAGGGTGCCTTGGAAGCTTCCAAATGACCTACACATATCATGAACCTCAAGCCACTTTTAAGTATTAGCAAGTATATTTCATTTTTCTAAGTTTTAACCATGAATTCACTTAAAATACTAGAAATCATTAGCTTTTGGAAAACACAAATGGAAGCCATATAATAATGAAAATGAAGGCTAATGAAAGGTTATATAGTCATGGAGTTGCGACATGTGAGTGAAATGGTAGCGATAAAGGTGAAAGTGGATGATATTTGGAATAAATTTTGGAGGCTCTACAATGAGTCGGGCGCTGAACAAGATCATTATCCAGAATAGATACCCGATCCCATGGATTAATGACCTTCTGGACAAACTCAAGGGGGGAAATATTTCAACAAGATTGACTTGAAGTCTGGATGTCACCAAGTACCAATGGAACCCTGTGATGTGTGGAAGACTTCCTTCAAAGCCAAGGAGGGCCTTTTCGAATGGTTGTTATGTCTTTCGGGTTGACGAATGCTCTTGCAACCTTCATGAGGTTGATGGATGACATCTTGTTGCCATTCACCAACTCATTTGTAGTGGTATACTTGGATGACATCCTGATCTTCAACCATAGTTGGGAAGAGCACGTTCACCACATCTGACAAGTTCTCCAAACACTACGGCAACACAAGTTGTGTGCCAATTTGGAGAAATACACTTTTGACATGACCCAGGTTTAGTATCTGGGATACATTATTGATGATTGAGGGGTGCATGTGGATCCAGCCAAGATCCAAGTCATTTGGGATTGGCCAGCCCAAATCACTCTGAAAAAGCTCCGCAACTTTCTGGGTCTTGCCAATTTCTACCGCATATTTGTGTTGGGGCTGTCTCATATCACTTGGCCCTTGAGTCAAGTCACCAAGGGAGGAGAAAAGGCAAAATTCTTTTGGTTTGAATCTCAACAGAAGGCATTCACAGAGTTGAAACATCGCCTCTGTTCTGCACCAGTGCTCACATTACGAGACTTGCAACAACCATTTTAGATCGAGACAGATGCCTATGACTATGCTATTGGGGTAGTCCTTGCTCAACAGGGGCATCCAATGGCATATCACAGTGAGACACTTTCAGACATAGTCTGAAAGTATCCCACTTATGACAAAGAGATGTATTCCATTATGCAGGCCTGCCGACAATGGAAGCATTACATTTTGGGGAAGGAAACGGTCATCCACACAGACCACTGACCCCTACAGTTCATACATACGCAAGGAAGTTGCATACTAATCACCATCAAAAGTGGTCCACATACCTGCAACAGTTCCATTTGAATATCAAGTATAAGAAGGGCAACGCTAATAATGTTACAGACTGCCTCAACCGACCACCAATCATGGCGATAACCACCGTGCTCGACTCTTGTGGGCACGAGACTTCTAATTGGCCACTTCTCTACAAAAGTGACCCAGAATTAGACCACACATACCAGAATCTCTTGGAGGGTCAGCAAGTTCCAGATTTTCACCTCCAAGATGCACTGTTATGCCACCTGGGACACCTTTGTGTTCCTTCAAGCAAGCGTGCCAAGATGATTTGGGAAGCGCACTACAGTAAGGTTGTTGGGCATTTCAGGGTCGAGAAAACAGTGGCAGTACTGCATAAATATTTCTATTGGTCGAATCTTCAATAGGATGTCGAGAAGTACATCAGATCATGCAGTGCCTGCGCCATTGCCAAACCGACCATCAAGAAGCAAGGCCTCTATACCCTGCTGCCTACCCCTAGTTGACCTTGGGAATCCATCTCCATGGATTACATGTTAGGCCTTCCTTCTACTAAGCATGGAAATGACTGTATTTTTGTGGTCATCGACAGATTCTCGAAGATGACCATTATGGCAGCCTGCAAGAAGAATATCACAATAGAAGCCACTACTAAACTCTTCTTTGAACAAATGTGGGTACACTTTGTGGTCCCACAAACTATCATCTCAGATCAGGACAACAGGTTCCTCAGTACATTTTGGTCCAATCTCTGGTCGATGATGGACACCAAGCTCACTAAGTCTGTTAGAAAATTATATACTACAAAGAAATGGGACACATAAAATATATTGCAGAAATATAAACACAGAAAACACATAAAACATGAGAGACACAGATATATGTGGTTCACCCAATATGGGCTATGTCCATGGAGAAACAACCAGTCCTTCCTTTTATATTATCTAGCAAACTAAAGAGATACAACCTACTGTAGATTCATTGTAATTCCCTCTTCTCTCTCTTCTCAATATACTTTCTCTTCTCGCTCAAAATATAGATCTACATAGATGCAATACAATTCCATCATATATAGCTAGGGTTGCCTTCTAGGGCAAAAAAACCTAAATTAAACATAAATTATACTGTTAGATCTCTGCCTAATGAACAACCCAGATTGACTATGAAATTACAACATTTTACAAGGCAATTTAACATCTATTTTTAGCTTCGGGGCACTGCCCCCGACCCCCTCGCTAGGGGGGGGGGGGGGGGCACTCCCAAAGGTCGCAGCCGCCCCCACTAGACCCCCCTGCAGTGTATATTTTATGGGCGGCGTTGCTGCCACATTACAAATTGGGGTCCAATGTGGCGATAACTCTAAATAAAGGAGATAATCAGGCTCCACACTCAACAAAGTCCACAACTTTCCATCCCCAAATTGATGGCCAGATAGAGGTCATCATCAGGATGATCGTACACATTCTACGCATGTACAACTCAAACCATCCACACACATGGGATGAAAGCCTCCCCTATGTCTAGCACAACTATAACCAGGATCTCCATGGCTTGATTGGCCACAACCCTTTCTAGGTGGGCTTGGGATTCCAACCATTATGTCCCATTGATGTGGCCATACCATTTGCAGCTACTCAGGAAGTTTCAACTCATGTCCAGTTTGAAGCCGATAAGGAAAACAACTTCATTGAGAACATTCAGCACATCCGCCAATAGGTCCATGACATATTGGATAGAGCCAATGCTAAGTACAAGAAACGACATGATCAACATCAGGTGCCACACAAGTTCAAGATGGGCGACAAAGTTTGGTTACATTTGTAGAAGGAGCGCTTTGCTGGGCCCCACCGCAAGATTCACCTGCTCCGATATGGGCCATACACCATCACCAAGGCAGTAGGGAACAATGCCTTTGAGCTTAGTATTCCACCATTCCTTGGTCTGTGCTCAGTGTTCAATGTGGACCACCTTCGGCCCTACTTTCCACCATTGTTGGAAACATCTGACATTGCAGAACAACCCAAACCAACAGAGTTAAACCTAGGTTGCATGGAACAAGCCACAACTAATCAGATCATGGACACACAGATCAAGAAATCTCGACAGCAAAGGATTCAACTATATCGAGTTGTCAAAGCATACCAACTCCTTCACCAGGGCAAGTGGCTCACCAAATACCAAGTTCAGCAGAAGTTTTCTCATCTCATGATGGAACTTAATGCAATGGGTACCTTTGCTTCCTAAGGGGGGAGGAATGATCCAGGTGGATATTGGTGGCCACCCGCCTATTCCACTTGGACCCCCACCATTGTTTCTTTCAATTTTTTAGTTTCCTTAATTGTATCATAATTTACTATTTTTGGCAGTTTTTAGGGTCCTGAACTTTCGGAGCAGTTTTGAGGCCCTAAATGACTTTTTTCTTCTTCAGAAAACCATCGGTGGAAATGAGGAATATAAAATCAAAATTTGTTGTTAGTAGTTGTAATCCTTGGATAGATCTTTCTAACGAGGTATCATGTGCATCAAATGAAGATCATATGCCAAAGTTATGACTCGGGGAAGTCGACGTACCAACTTACCCCAACAGGGCCCATAGTTTGGCGTTTCATCTCCTAGGGTTAGGTTTTTGGATGTTTAGGGTTTTCCATTGTTTCTCAATAATAAATAGGCCTTCAAGCCTCATTGTAACACAATGCAGAGGTGTGTAGCCGCCACATCTCTTCTCAGAGATAAGCTACCATCGCCCGAGCTAGTCTTATTGCCATTCTGTTTGTAAGCATATTTTACTATTTGATATTAATGAAATGAAGTGTTATTTCTGCTACATCTCTATATTTATGGTTATATCTGTAATTTGTTGCATTCTTGTTTAAATTTAGATCAACTTAGTATGATGTTTGGCTTAATAGGTTTCCATGTGGAATAGGATCTATGTTGTGCACAAAATGCAATTTCAAGGTTTTTTTTTTTAAATTGGAAATTATGATCCAAGTGTTATGCAATTTCTGCTACATAGTATGTGTTTCCCATGATAGGATTTTATGAGGATTTGTGTGCGCAATGCAATTCCGGGGCTCTATACATTGGATTTTATGCCCCATATGCTTTGTGATTGTTGTGCCTATATGTATTCCTTCATGGGATTTACTGTGTGCACGGTGTGCACATATGTAATTTTAAGATTCTATTATTGTAAGAGTTTATAGGGGAGTTAAATGACATATGTCTCCTTTAGCATTTAACAAGATATATTCTATAAATTTCATTTTAGTGGGTACAATAAACACTTCAAAGCATAGAGGTGTGATGTTTTCATTCATAGGGTTTATGGTGTGCAAAAATGTAATTCTAGGGTTATTTTTATTGAATGAGTTTATGGGGAGTTAAATAACGGATGTCTCCTTATGAATGTTTTAAGCATTTTACCAAGATATATTTCTTAAAATTTTAGTAAGGTCAGTAAGCATGTCAAAGAATATATGTTTTAAAAAGAGCGTATTGAATAAACAGTAAGCAATATATTTCCATTTAATAAAACAAATAATATATTTATATTTGAATAGGATCTATGTTGTACAAAAAATGCAATTTCAAGGTTTTATACATTGGAAATTATGATCCAAGTGTTATGCAATTTCTGCTACATAGTATGTATTTCCCATGATAGGATTTTATGAGGATTTGTGTGTGCAATGCAATTATGGGGTTCTATACATTGGAGTTTATGCCCCATGTGCTTTGCAATTGTTGTGCATATATGTATTCCTTCATGGGATTTACTGTGTGCACGGTGTGCACATATGTAATTTTAAGATTCTATTATTGAAAGAGTTTATGGGGGGTTAAGTGACATATGTCTCCTTAAGCATTTAGCAAGATATATTCTATAAATTTCATTTTAGTGGGTGCAATAAACACTTCAAAGCACAGAGGTGTGATGTTTTCATTCATAGGGTTTATGGTGTGCAAAAATATAATTCTAGGGTTATTTTTATTGAAGGAGTTTATGGGGAGTTAAATAAGAGATGTCTCCTTATGAATGTTTTAAGCATTTTACCAAGATATATTTCTTAACATTTTAGTAAGGTTAGTAAGCATGTAAAAGCATATATGTTTTAAAAAGAGCGTATTAAATAAACTGTAAGCAATATATTTCCATTTAATAAAACGAATAATATATTTATATTTGATAAAACAAATAATTGGTTATATATATATATATATATATATATATATAATTATTATTCGTATTATATTTATATATAGTTTTCATCCACCAATAGTGGGGGTGACGAAGGAGAGAGCCCCTATTTGATGACAAGAGGGATCTGATGGGATCCTTCAATTAAATTTTATTTATGTATTCAAAAGGATTGCCTAGAGCTCTCTGAACACTTATTCAAGAAAACAATCAAAGATAATTATGATGGGAAGAACAAGTTTAGGTTTAAAAGCTCAACAACTATCATTTTATCAAATTATTTCTAATGAAACCACTCAATTTTTTTTTCCCTTGGAAAAAAGTCGTAATTTCTATTAATATATAAGAAATTACATTTTGTAGATGCCTAAGCATATGCATGTTGAGGCCTGTTGCCTGTCAGATACAAAAGAACAAAAATGATCCAGTGATATGTTCTCCACACAGGGAGCATTAAGTATCAGTTACCTAATATCTGGTGCCTGTTTCTTCACAGAGTGTATATATATCAAAATTGCTTCTGTCTCTTCGCAGAGAGAAAATAAACATCAAAATTGGTGACTGTTCGTCACAGACTGTAGTTCAAGTGCAATAAAGATAAATAGCATAAAATATATACAAGTGTTCATGCAAAATATAATGGGCCTATAGCCCATGATCATGAAGATCGATGAAGGGTCTATGATAATGCTGATAAAATGCCCCATCGATCTCTTCCTGAATTAACCAGTCATCGTTCTGCCTAAGCACTGCCTCTTTTGATAGGAAGTCTGCCCCACAGTTGCGCTCCCTATAAATGTGATGACATACAAATGAGTCAAATGTAGAAATCAGTCTATGAGCCTCATCCAATATATGCCTTAGAGAATATGCAGTGCAATGTGATGCTTTATTTAACCAATTGCAAACAATTTTGGAATCCCCAAAAAGCTGAAGATGTCTGCAATGTTTTTCTAATGCAAAATGTATGAGATGTTTTGTAGTGCATAATTCAACATAATTATTGGTACCCCTCCCTAATCTCATCTGTATTTTGTAACAATGAGATTCATTCAGATAAAGTATGGCTTCACCTCCGCATCCCGCATCCTATGCGGATCCATCAAAATAAGCCCATGGGATGGTCTTATCGATGTTTTCAGGTTTAATGACTCTGGGAGGAGGGTGGGAGTCCTCCTCAGGAAGGAGGTCATAATCCGCAGCAACTCTGTTCATAATAGAAGGCCAATGTGGATCCTTCAAATTAAAAATAGAATGATTTCTAGCAATCCAAAAAGACCAGCACATAAGTAAGGGCATATTCTTGGCTTTATTGTTATGGCTTTCACACCATAGGTTCCAAGCTTCCATAATGTTCCTGCCTTGCCAAGTTTTTAAAGAAGGATAGAGAGCAGTAATGATATTCCATTGTTCTATGATAATGGGACATTTAAGAAATAGGTGTTCTGTGCTCTCCTCATCTCTTCGACAGAGATGACACCAGAAGGGCCCATGGAAAGTTCTTTTCATCAAATTGAGGCCAGTAGGTATCTTGTCGAATAAAATATTCCACATGAGCAAACAGGCTCGTGGGGTAGCTTTAAGTTTCCAGAGTGCCTTCCATGAGGGGTTAATATGCTGTGGTTTATAAGGCTCCATCAGTTTGATATATCCGTCCTTGGGTGAGTATCTGCCATGCTTTGCATATGCCCAGACAATTTCATCTGCACCTTCTGTAATGCGAATATGAGCCTGTGTAAGGGCCTCCATGTATTCATACCATTCCTGCTGCCATCGATCAGGTATATCCAAATCTTGGGCGGATTTCCATGCCTGTTGAAATATAGAAGAATTATTGTTGTCTGCAATATGTCTGATGTGAGTGATGTCCATATTGAGTAGATGTTGTATCAATTCAGCAGACAGTCTATGTGCGTTGCCACAGCTGATCCATGGATTTGTACCAATGCAGATGGCATTGCCCTCTTTGATTCTCCAGGTTAAGCCATCTCGAATGAGGGGGATAGAGTTGATAACCGCCTTCCATATAATTGATATGCTGTTGCTGCATCTATGGTGCTGTCTAATCCAGTCCATAATGTCCACAGGGTAGATGTATTTAGCATATGCTACCTTGGTCCAAAGACTATTAGAAGAGATAAGTTGCCAGCAAAGCTTTGCAGCCAATGCTTTGGAGAATAAGTCTAGTCTTTTAATACCCCAGCCACCCCATCTCTTGGGCTTAGCAATCGAGTCCCATTTAACCCAGGCAAATAATCGACCAGGTTGATTGCCTTTCCATAAGAACCTGCAACATATATTTTGTAGTCTAGTCAGGATACCTCTCGGGATCCAAGCTAGAGTCATCCAATAAACAGGTGTTGCTTCCAACACAGCCTTTATAAGAACAAGTCTTCCTGCACGAGAGAGGTATCTATGGTACCAGATGTTAAGGCATTTTTCCACCTTAGCTATAAGCCAGGTCCAGTCTGCAAATAGCCATGGGGCTTGAGCCTGTATCCAAGATATTTCAGGCCATCCTCAATGTTCTGAATAGAGAAAGGAAACCGCTGAGTAGCAAACAAGATTTCATGCTGGGAGCAACCAAAAGCCGATAAAGTAGACTTGCTGACATTAATTATCATCCCAGTGGTCTGCTGAAAGAGGCTAAATATGTTCTGAAGAGCAGTAGTATCTCCAATGCTTCCATTCAAAAATATGAGAACGTCATCTACAAATAGAAGATGTGTAAGTATACAGTTATCAGTGATCTTGATACCAACTATATGACCCCTGCTCCATTCCGCACTAATAATTCTGCTTAGGCCCTCCATAATGAGAAGGAATAGAAGAGGGGAAAGTGGGCATCCCTGCCTGAGACCTCTCTCTGATAGAAAAAAAGGGGTAGCTGCACCATTTAAAAGGACACTGAAAGTAACATCCATTATGCAACACATAATCCATCTAATAAATAAGTAAGGAAACCCTAGGTGAGTTAGGAGCAATCTGATGTAGAGCCAATTTGCTCTGTCAAATGCCTTTGATAAGTCAACTTTTAAAATCATGCCTTTCAGTTTCCTCAAATGGACTGAATGAAGAAGTTCCTGGGTAGTGCCAATGGCCTCATGAATCTGTCTGTGCTGGAGGAATGCAAATTGTTCAGGGGATATGTGGGCAGATAGGACAGGTTTCAGTTGATTAGCAATGATCTTGGCAATAATTTTGTATAGGCAGTTGCAAAGGGATATGGGTCAGAAGTCATTGTAGGAAGAGGGATTATCAGATTTTGGGATGAGGGCTATAAATGTAGATTTGATGGCTGAGGACAATCTGCCATTCCTTCTGCAATCCTCCACAACTTTAAGCAAATCATCCCCAAGGATCTCAAAGAAAGCAATATAAAATTCAATAGACCATCCATCTGGGCCCGGACTCTTGTCTTTCTTGAACCATTTGATAGTAGCCTCAAGCTCCTCCTTCGTCACTTCTTTAATAAGGTCCTCAACATCCTCCTGCTCCACAAATCGAGGGAAGAGTTCAACAGTATGCATGACTTCCAGTATGTTTGCTTCCCGTGGAGCCCTATATATATTTTTAAAATGAGAAGTAGCAAGATTTTCCAGATCCCTGTATGATGAAACAGGTTGTCCCTGTTCATTCTGAAGCTCCCAGATGGTGTTGATAGCTTTCCTGCCATTAGCAAATTTGTGATAAAACTTGGTGTTATCATCTCCTTCTGTAAGCCAAATTGCCCTGCTTCTGAGCCTCCAACTTTCTTCTCTGTCTTTTAAGATTTGAGTCCGCTTCTTGATGAGGGAGGAGAAATGTTCTTTTTGTTCCTGAGATATGTAAGTGCCATCCGAAGAAGCTTCAAGTATGGAGATGGCATGTTCCGCTTCATTCGAAGTGCTCAATTTATTTGGTGGCTTCTATAATTAGGCAATTAGTTGCTTTACGGGTGAAAATGCTTATCGAGTTTCATGTACCATGATTTGATTCTTGCTCTGGAACTCCCTACATTAGAGGATCTAGTGGACCAATAAAGAAACATAAATGATACTTTAAGCATCTCATTTCATATGCAAGTATACTTCGGGTTCAAGTACAATAAAGTTGAATGATAGCTCAAACTCAAGGATTGTGGTTTTTTTTTTAAATAATTAATTTGTAGCTCGTAGAGCATTGTCCCAATGAAATAGAGATCCTATAAAAGCATACCGACCCTCAGATGTGGTATTGTTATTTCTTGTTGCTTCTTTATTTTGTATTTGGTAACATGCGAATCAATTATCATAATATATAGTCTTGGTTTTTCCCCCGAATATTTATTGTTTTGTTATTCTATCAATTTAAACTTTAAATACAGTTCCCAAAAATATTGATATATCATTGTGAGGTACTAGAGTTCTTTTTTTCATTTTACGTCAAGTAGAGGTGAGAAGAGAAAATGTTAAATTAATTAGGTCAACGCTCATGCAACATCAACTAAAGGTGGTGATTTGAAATAGTACCAAGCCTTGATTCATTGTTTTGAAAAAAATTGTGAGGTACTTATCTAAGTTTCGTTTAGTCATGTGTGTTTTACTGTGACCTTGTTTTCTATATGTTCATTGTTCAAGAGACACTTCAACTATACTTTTATATATTCAAATGATGTATGATGTTTGTTTCTCCAGCTCAAGTTGAATTCTACAAAACCAATAATTTGGCACTTGTTGGGGGCACATGGTGTTGTAGAAGTTGTAGCATTTTCCATGTAAATCAGCATTCCTTCAACAATTTCCACACACACACACACACACACACACAGACACACACACACACACACACACACACACACACACACACACACACACACATATATATATATATTTAACACAATCGGTTACTTTTTATATATTGCAAAAAAAGGGAAAGGAAGCTAGTTCCTTGTACAATCTGAGGAGGGTTGGATCAAAGTAGTGCACAATAGGGAGCGCAGTCCCCACATCTATTTTAACAACCCTGTTTCTTAAAAACTTTAAAAAATACAAAAACTTACACTTTACATTGAAACAACGGACTTAACCAAAAAAACGCGCACTTAACTTTCGAAAAGGCGGGCAATAAAACAAACACACAGGACTATAGTTCCACGTTTTCACAAACTTGGCGCAAATATCAAAACTAGCCTTTAATAGACTCAATCTCCACCATAGGTTTCCTCCGTCAAATCTGACGGACACCACCTAACGCCAATCATTCAAACTACATGCCTCTCCACAGCCGTTGATCCCCACGCAATAGATCCCACGACGGACATTGATTTCAGGTGGGAAAACTGCGTGGAGAATACCTACCTGATAAAGTGGTATTCCCACCCCACCTGCTTGCAACGTGTCCAACGGTGAGTGGAATCGGGGGGTTCCCTCCAGAAACCACTTACCGCTTAATCTCCTCCCGATAAACCGCTCTTGCGAATTCCCGCCTTTTCGCTTTGACTAAGTCTCATGCAAGTTAGCGCTCGATGACCCTTGATCTGCCTCCATTGAGTTCCTCTCTCGATACCTCTGATGGAATTCCTAATCCGTTGATCTCTGGATCGAATAGTTCTTGTGCGAGGGTTCTTCATCTGTCTCCTCATGCTTTCTTTGCGAAAAATCTTCAAATTTTTGTGGTTTCTTGTCCTGCTACTGTTGAATTCCTTGCTGTCTCGGGTCGATTAGGAGCTTGCGCAGGCGACCTTGGAGATCTGACTATTGCTTGCAATACCATTACTGTCCAGGTGTTCGTGGGTGACACGACTAAAGCCGACCTCGCCCATGAGAGGAGGACAATTGGAATCTTGTTTCATCATATAGTGTAGCATTTTGGGATTTGAGAGTTGAGTGCTCTAAGCAATGCTGATTACAGTTGAGAACCTCTGCTGACTTATACTCTCTGCTTTCTTCATGTAAACTCCAACTTGAGTTGATATTTTAATTCTTCTTTTCTATTTCCCCCCCTGTAAAATTTCTTGTGATATTTTTCGGATCTATATCCTCTTTCTCGATCCTCATACTGGTTGTGGGATCATGGTTTACTTTCTTCATAAACTTCATTATTCTCTTTGACAATCCCAATTGGTTTGTTTATTTCTTTGTTGGCATGACTATCAGCGTCCTTATTTTGATTTCTTAGGACATGCTCTATGGTTATTTTTCAAGGGTTTCATAGCTTTTTTTGATACTGTGATAGATTTTGTTGATGGCTATGCTTTTGAAGTCCCTTTTGGCGTCCAATGCTGCTATTATGATAGCCGAGTTCCCTATTATTATAGGGTCCTTGATTGCATTTTTGTTTAAAAGCCTTGTGCCTAGGAGAAGGTTGTATGCTTCAGCTCTGTTGTTTGTCATTTCTCCAAGGCTCCATTCATAGGTTATTATTTTTTTCCCATTTGGATCTAGAATGGCTCCTCTTGCCCCTACTTTGCCTGGGTTATTTTTTGCAGCTCCATCAAAAAAGAGAATTTGTCTCTTCTAGTCTTTTATCCATTCTGCAAATTCTTTATCATCCAGTCTTAATTTCCAATTCTTGCTTGTGTGAAATTCTTTATTTTTTGTTGTAACTGATGCTTTTGCTTTGTTTTCTAGCACTGCTTTGCTGTATGAGTCTTTCTCTTCTTGTTGTAAGTCATTCTGGTCCATTTTTGAGATTCCATTTGTACTTATTATCTCTGCAACTTGGCTCCAAGTTTTTGCCAGGATCTTGCCTAGATTTGGCTTTTGATCTTTTAAAATTCATTTGTTTCGGGCTAACCAAATTTGCCAACACAGGATTGAAGGGAGGCATTTCCATATCCTATTTATTATTTCTCTTTTTTCTTTGTATATGGGTAGCTTTTATCCCAATTTTTATGAAGAGTTGTCAATTGAGTTGTTGGATTTATGTTTATTTCCAAAGGACTTATTACCTGTTTTCAGCACTCTCTCGCCACCATACAGTTGTTGGGTTGTGTTATATTCTTTCCATAACTAACCTATATTAGGTTGGGCGGACCTAACTATGGTTTTTGGTCTATGGTTTTGGATGCAATGGTTTTCAGTCCATGGTATTGGATGCTTCAACATGCATAAATACGTATTGCAACATTGAAAGGAATATAATGAAAAATCAAGCTGGTAGTCCCGGTTTTGGGATCCAGGGGAAATATCAGTGTATATGTGTTTTATGTGTTATGCTCTTGCATTTTTTATTTTCCGTGTTTTAGAATTCGTATGCAAGTAATTTCTGTACAGGGTTAAAACCTACATTTGGTATCAGAGTTGTTTTGGCTTTAAGGGGATGCCTTTGTTGCTGAGGGGTTTCGCTCGGGCCTGTGGTAGACCCTATTCAGTGGGAGATTTGCGGGATCAATTCTGGTGGTGAAAGAAGATGGCGAGCAATGGAAATATAGAGATCGAGAAATTTAATGGTCAGACTTTTGAGTTGTGGAAACTCAAGATGGAGGATCTGTTGGTGGATAAAGATCAGTGGATCACGATAGATCTGGGTACTAAACCAATAGGAGTGTTTGATGAAGAATGGAAGAAGTTGGATCGGAAGGCAAAGAGAACAATACGATTGTGTGTCTCAGATTCAGTATTGCTAAATGTATCAGGGGAAGCTACGACGAAGGCTTTGTGGGACAAGTTAGGGACTTTGTACCAATCTAAGTCTCTGGTGAATAAACTATTCCTATGGAAAATGCTGTATAACCTGAGGATGAAAGATGGAGACTCGGTGATAGAGCATCTGAATGCATTTAATACTGTGGTAAGTCAGTTATCATCTGTTGATATCAAAATTTCAGATGAAGATAAGTGCATTTGTTTGTTGTGTTCTCTACCAGATTCATGGGATAGTCTGGTTATTGCAATAAGTAGCAATGCAACTGCCTTGCAGTTTGATGAAATAGTCTCATCCTTGTTGACGGAGGAGATGAGATGGAAAAATATGGAGAGCTAGAATGGTGATGCCTTCTCTATATGAGGACGATCCCAGAACAAAAACAAAAATAAGTCATTGAGTGGGAGATCTAAATCTATAGGGAGATCTAAATCTCCAGGAAAACCTCTAAAGGTAGTGTGTTGGAAATGCAGAAAGGAAGGGCACTACAAAAGGGACTGTAAATCTAAAGCTCTGGACAAAGGAAAGGGATCTGATGATTCTTCTTCTGCAAAGGCGAAAACCACCTTAGATGAAGGTGGGGATGTGTACTTGGCTTCTTCAAGTACACATGTAGATCATGAGGCATGGTTGATTGACTTAGGTGCATCCTTTCATTTCACTCCCCATAGAGAGTGGTTCTGCGAGTATGATAAATATGATGGTGGTGATGTCTTCTTAGGGGATGATAGGAAGGCTAGAATCGTTGGTCACGGAAAAGTAAAGTTGAAGTTGCAAGGTGGAAGGATTAGAACGTTTCCGGGTGTTCTGCATATTCCTGCATTAGCCAGAAATCTGATTTCTATAAGCAAGATGGATGATGCAGGTGTAAAAACAATGTTCGAGAAGGATAGTTGTAAGATGGTTTGAGGAGCACTGGTATTGATGCGGGGAGTTCGGACTGGAACTCTGTACAAGCTGCAAGGTAGCACTGTTGTTGTTGGGTGCAATAGTTCTGTGGTTCTTGAAAGTGGAGCATAAAATCTAGTGGTCTCTGGAGAGAAGACCATGTTGTGGCATCAAAGGCTTGGACATATTGGAGAGAAGGGCCTTCGAATACTTCATGGTAAAGGTATGGTAGAAGGTATGAGTAATAGCTCTCTTGGATTTTGATCTCTGTGAAAATTGTGTATATGGGAAGCAGAATTGGGTGAGTTTCCCATCTGGTGGTAAGAGGGCGAAATAGATATTAGAGCTTGTGCATAGTGATGTGTTTGGACCTGTGAAGGTTCCATCACTAGGTAAGTCTGTGTACTATGTATCATTTATAGATGACTTCTCAAGGAATACATGGATATATTTCCTTAAGAAGTAATCTGAAGTCTTTGACAGGTTTAAAGAATTTAAGGCTCTGGTGGAAAATCAAACAAACAAGAAGATAAAGGTGCTGAGGACAGATAACAGTGGAGAGTTTTGCAGTAAGGAATTTGAAGAATTCTATAAGAAGTGTGGTATAGCACGGTAGAAGACTACTCCATATACACCTCAACAAAATGGAGTTGTAGAAAGAATGAACAAGACGTTGATGGAAAAGGCAAGAAGTATGCTCAGTGGTGTGGGTTAGGACAGGAATTTTCGGCAAAGGCGATGGAGACAGCGTGTTACTTGGTCAAAATATTGGAGGATAAGACTCCACAAGAGGTATGGACTGGTAAGAAACCCTCTCTTTCACATCTGAGGGTATTTGGATGTGATGCATATGTACATGTTCCAAAGGAGAAAAAAACCAAGTTGGATAGTAGATCCGAAAAGTGCATCTTTATTAGGTATAAGGATGGTTTAAAGGGTTATAAGCTATGGAACCCAACAATACGGAAGGTTGTGTACAGCCGAGATGTGGTGTTCAGAGAGGTGAAAGATGTTATTAAACATGAAGTCCAACTGATCTGAAAATCACTCGTGAGTGACCTCAGATAATTAATTAATGAATGAAGGTATTACAGACTCATGTGCTGGTGTGTGTCTATGTTATCTTAGGCAACGGATCGATAAGATTGCAAAATACACAGACACTGGAAAATGGAAAACAGTAAGAGAAACACAACAAGCAAAATAGAACACAACAAATTAATAAGGAGTTCACCCAATCCTCTTGGGCTACGTCTCCGGTCCAACTTTTAGTGGTGGCCTTCTTTTATTGTGTCTTTAAAGTAGACTTTTACAATGAGGAGCTCAATTTGAGTCTCCTGAAACAGATGATGCTTAGTAGGGTGGTTCTTGGATCCCCCAAGCCACTAGAGTGCACAGACTCCCCCTTACTAAGTCTCGACCTCAACTGGTCTTGATGGGATGGGTCCAGTTTGGTACTCAGTTCCCGACAGATATCCTCACAGGGATTGCTTGAACTTCTCAAGCCTTCTGTCTACTCGATGCTGCCTTAGATCTGTAGGTCAGCTCGGCTCTCTGCGTCTGCTTCTGTCTCTTCTGTTTCCTTCTTCACTGTTCTCTTCTTTCCGACAGTGCTTCCCTTCTTTTGTCTCGCTTATTTTTTTGTCCTCCGTCTGTTCATGGCTTAAAGCCAATTTGTCTCTTGACTGTTCACTTCCTCTTCCGCCTCTTCGGATCGCCTGCTACTGTTCACTTGGAATTCCCTGCCTCTGCATCATCGCCATTACGTAACGTCTCACAGGGAAGTGGCCACTTGTCCTCTTACGAACTGCGCTAGCTCTTCCTCAAATGGTTCGGTATTTCCATTACTTCATGAAATGATTCATCCGCTAGCTCAGCAGTCAAATCAGACTTCAGAATTTTATATGCCATCGCTTACTTCTCCCACCAGATCTGGTTTTCCCATTGGGCGTAATCTCTGCTGTTAGATTTGGGGCCTCCAGATCCTACGGTTATCACTCATATCGTGCGATTGACTTGCTCAGACGTTAGCCCGCAATAAGAGGCGATTTCCTCTCTCATCCGCCGAACATGCATCATTTTCTATATGGAATTGCTGGGTCTCCTGACAATTCCACTTACCACCCAAAACGCCTCCGATATTCCATCGGTTTTGGAGCACGGGACCCGCCTTTCGCTTTAGTGCTTTTCCCACGGTTTTCGGCTTTCCTTGTGACTGAGCGCTTGGGGCCTTTCCATTTCGAGGGGTTTTTCTCAACGATGCGCGATTAGCGCTTCAGAAACGGCCTCCGTTTTCTGATCCGGACTTCCTAACTGCTAGTTTGCGCCCTGCGCAGTCTCCATGGGCCTTGGTCAGCGCGCTTTGACCAAGGTCCTCGTCATTCCTTGCTGGCTAGAAACTACCACTGTCTAGAGGTCCTTCTTGATAGCTCATTGTCCACAAGTTTTTGAAGTCTGTCCTGATTTGATACAGTCATATAGCTCTAATAATTTTTCATGGATCCAATTCGGATCACCAACCAAAGGAACCTGAGAAGATAGAGTTTGAGCTAAAGGAGGAAGAATCAGACTCTATAGTAGATGAGGAATCAGAAGATGAAGAGCCACAAACTCTGGGTTTAAGAAAATCAGTTTGAGAAAGAAGGCAGCCATAAAGGTATAGTCCATCTACTTTCTGTTCAAATTTTGCTTTATCTATTACTGATGATGATCCTAGAACTGTGAAGGTAGAAGTAGATTCAGAGGATGGAAAACTCTGGAAAAAGGCCATGGTTAATGAAATGACATATTTTCACAAAAATGAGGCTTGGGATTTGGTGGAGTTGCTAGCTGGAAGGAAACCCATTGGCAACAAATGGGTGTTCAAGAAGAAGACAAATGCAGAAGGAAAGGTGGAGAAATACAAAGCTCGGTTGGTAGTAAAAGGTTATTCTTAAGTGCTGGGAATTGATTTTGGTGATATTTTTTCTCCCGTTGCCAAGGTAAATTTTATTAGATTACATTTATATGTTGCTACTGCTTTTGATTTTGAGGTAGAACAGATGGATGTGAAGACAACGTTTCTTCACGGGGATATGGAAGAGGAGATCTACATGAAGCAACTTGAAGGCTTTGTGGTGAAGGGTAAGAAAGAACTGGTATGCAAGTTAAAGAAGTCTCTGTATGGGTTAAAACAGTCATGAAGGATGTGGTATAAAAAATTGGATACATTTATACGGGGAGTTGGCTTCACCAGAAGCAAAGCAGATCACTGGGTGTATGTTAAATTAATTGGTTATCGTGTTATTTATCTGGTCTTGTATGTGGATGATATGTTGTTGGTTGGAAATGACAAAGAAATTATCTAGGATTTGAAGACCCAATTGTCCTCCAAATTTGACATGAAAGATCTTGGTGCTGCAAACTATATTTTGGGCATGGAAATTAAAAGAGATTGGACAAAGAGAAAGCTCTAGTTAAACCAGAGGAAGTATGTTGAGACAATACTGCAGAGGTTTAATATGCAGGATAGTAAACTGGTGAAGGTTCCTATTCCTGTAGGTGTGAATTTATCTGCTGAACAATGTCCCAAGACACAAGAAGAGGAAGAGGACATGTCCCATGTTCCATATGCAAGTGCAGTCGATAGCCTGACATATGCAATGGTCTGTACTAGACCAGACATTGCACATGTAGTGGGAGTATTGAGAAGGTTTATGTCAAAACCAGGAAAGGATCATTGGACAACAGTGAAGCGGGTTTTGAGGTATTTTCATGGCACTAGTGATTATGGTTTGTGCTACCAAGGAAGCCCAGGATTGGACAGATTGTTGGATATTCGTGGCTTTGTTGATGCAGACTGGGCTGGAGATCTGGATTAGAGAAGATCTACAAGCGGGTATGTGTTTAACCTATTTGGAGCTGCAGTCAGTTGGATGAGTAAGAAACAATCTGTAGTGGCACTATCAACTACAAAGGCAGAATACATGGGCATACCTAACTATGGTTTTCGGTCCATGGTATTGGATGCTTCGGCATGTATAAATATGTATTGTAACATTGAAAGAAATATAATGAAAAATCAAGCTGGTAGTCTCGGTTTTGGGATCCAGGGGAAAATCTTTGTGTATATCTGTTTTATGTGTTATGCTCTCGCATTGTTTATTTTCTGTGTTTTAGAATTCGTATGCAGGTAATTTCTGTACGAGTTAAAACCTACAACAGTTAATGAAGAGGTGTTGGATTGATTCTTCCTCCTTTTGACACATGACACATTTTCAGGGCCCTTGTATTCCTTTTTTTTTTTTAATTTTTAGAGGTAAGAATTTTACCTTTGTGGAGTGTCCATGTGAAGACTTTAATTTTGGGCAAACTCTATGAATTCCAAACTGCCTTCCAAAGGCCCTAGTCATTTTGATTGTGGAGTTTTTGGAGGAGGTTGTACCTCGATTACACTATGTAATCCCCTCCATTTGGATCCCAAACAAAGTCATCATGCTCTTCTATGTTGATAGGAGTGGCTCCTGCCAAATGGGCTTTTAAAATTTCCCACTTACTTTTTAGTCTTGGTGATGTTGCCAAATTTTTCCATCTTACCCAGTTATTCTAATCCCAATCCGAGATAGAATAAAGAGTGTTAAAAATTTGCTCTTCCATCTATCTCTGAAGTCCCCTTAAGTTTTGTTGCTGATTTAAGGGATTTTTCCCCATTATTCTATCCTCCCAGATAGAAATTGTTTTGCCATTCCCTAAAATTTTGGATATTTGATCTCTAATGAGAGGGATTATCCTTTTTACCAATTTCCAGATTTGGGTGCATGGCATGTCTAGAATTGTTTCAGTGAGCAGCTTTGTTCTATGACAGTTTAAGTATTTCATTGTTAGTGCTTTTGACCACCAGTGGCCATTGCCATTTATCATTCTCCAAATGATTTTTGTCCCTAGAGCAATGTTCATTAGTCTTGGCAAACATATTGCTATACCTCCTTTTTCATAGGGAAGAGTAACTTGCTCCCATTTAACAAGGCTGAATTTTTTATTATCTTGCTTTCCTCCTTGCCAGAGAAAGCTTCTAATTATTAGTTCCATTTTCTTGTGGGCGCTTGCCAGAGCCATAATGATTGCATACTGATATATAGGCAAGGCCGAGAGAAGTGCTTTAATCAGTGTCACTCTTCCTGCCAGGTTGAGCCACATCACTCCCCAATTCTGAATTTTTCCCTTCATTTTCTCTACTTGCTTGTTCCAGACTTCTGATTTTACCACTTCCTTTGCTAAGGGCAGCCCAAGATAAGTGAAGTGGCTCCAATTTATTTGTAAAGGTATTTCCAGGATTTGAGAGATACGTTGCATTGTTTTTGATGGGGTGTTCCAACAGTATATTCTGCATTTGGAGTTGTTTAAGATTCCTCCTGAAGCTAGAAGAAATTCATCCAAGACTTTTTTGAATCGTTTTGCTATAATGCAGGATGCCCCGCCTATGAGAAGGGTATCATCTGCAAAGAGAGAATGGTTTATATCTTTGACTCCTCTTGATATTTGGATCCCTGCTATTTTTTTCTCTTTTCTTTGATTTTCCAGCATAGCACTCAACGATTCAGCCATGATGATGTACAAGAATGGAGAAAGCGGATAGCCTTGCCTTAGCCCTCGATTGCTTTGGAAAACTTTACTAGGCCGACCATTGATTAAAGGGGCTATCCAAGGATTTGAAATACATGCCTATGTAATCTCTATGGAATTTGTTGAGAAGCCAAACCTTTTGAGAGCTGCTGCAAGAAAGTTATGATTAATTCTATCAAAAGCATTAGCCATATCTAACTTAACAATCATTCCTCTCTCTTTTCTTTGGATACTGCTGTGGATAGCCTCCTGTACAATTATCACATTGTCTGTGATTTGCCTCTTGGGGACAAATCCTCCTTGGTTTTATGAGATTATTTCCGGAAGTAATTTTTTCATTCTGTTTGCTAGAATTATGGTAAGAATCTTATAAGACGAGTTGCACGGGGAGATTGGCCTATATCTGTTAAAAGTTGTAGGATTGGGTTCTTTGGGAATGAGGGCTAGGAAGGAGGATTTTGTATTTCCTCCAATATTTTTTTTGGAAAGCATTTTTGAGCATTCTCATTAGGTCTTTTTTGATAATTTCCCAATGTTGTCTGTAAAAGGCTATTGTAAACCCATCTGGACCTGGTGCCTTATCAGGGTGGAGATTCCACACAGCTTCTCTGACTTCTTCCTCAGTAATTTCTTTATCTAATTCCCTGTTTTGCTGGTTGCTTATTTTTTTTAATATGCTGCAAAATTTCTTCATTAGCTGCCTGCTGGTCACTTGTTGAGAGGAGTTCTTTGAAGTGTTTATGTGTTGCGTTTTTTACTGCTTCTACTCCTTTTATTTCTTGACCATTTACTTGAATATGTTCTATCTGATTTTTTGACCTCCTTATTTTCATTGTATTGTGGAAGAAGGCTGTATTTTTGTCTCCGAATTTTAGCGAGAGACATCTTGATTTTAGTCTGCTTTCCTCTTCTTGTTTCCTATTTTGCTTGTATATTTCCATATATATTTCCTTTTCTTGTATTTGGTCTTGCTTACTTTCTTCCTTGTTCTCTTTTTCCTTGCAAAGGTGATCCATCTTTTTTTGCAATTCAACCTTCCTAGCTTTGTCTCGAAGATCGTTTTCTCTTGCCAAGTTTTTTAAGTGCATCCTTAGGTTCTTTAGCTTAGTTTCCCAAACATACTGGGGAGATCCTGTGACACTTTTTTTCCAGATGTCCTTTATTTGTTTACCAAAATCTTCCTTGCTATCCCAAATTGGATTATATCTGAAGGGAAGGGGTCCTTGATTTTCCAGCTTTCCCAATGTTAGCACCACTGGCTTGTGATCTGAAGCTGAGTTGTGAACAATTTTACTTTTTACAAGAGTGTAAGCAATTGCTATGCTTTCATGAATAAGAATTCTGTCCAACCTATCTTTTATGTTGTTTTTTCCAATTCTTTTGTTGTTCCAAGTGTATTTGCCTCTGCTTGGCGGAATGTCTATTAATTTGTAATCTTCTATTATTCCTTCAAGAGCTTCTCTTGACAGATCATTGTGGAAGGTTCCACCAAATTTTTCTTCTCACTTCCTTATCACATTTAAATCCTCTCCTAGGATTAAGTACCCACTTTGTCTCTCTCCTATTTCTTCTTTAACTGATTTCCATCATTGTTCTTTTTCTCTATAGTGATTTGGAGAATACACATTTATAATGCTATACTGTTCTTTTGTATTGAGATTCCTTAACTCTGTTCGAATCCAATGTCTACTGGTTTTGTGGGTCATTAATTCCCATTTTCTTTTGTCCCAAATGGTGTTGATTCCTCCTGATGCTCCTGTGGCTTCTAACACTACTTCTTCATAATTTTTTAGTTTTTGAATCATTTTTTGACTTTCTTGCTTGTTTAGTTTGGTCTCTTGGATCATATATATATCTGGTTGTTCCTTGGCTAAAATGTCTCTAGCCGCATTGACTTTAAAGGAGGTGCCAAGGCCGCGACAATTCCAAGAGACCACTATCATTATTTATTGTTGTGTTGGTGTGGTCCTCCCCTTCCTCTTTGCTGAGTTTTTTCCTGACTTCCCATTTGTTTCCCAAGGAATGAATCCATTGGTTGTTGCATTCCTAGGGTCATTTCTTTAGCTTCTGCCTCATCTTTGATTTATTTATTGGATTTCCTTCCCACTTTTTTTGCTGATCCTAGGCTTGGGGTATTTCTTTGGCTTTGTTTCTAGTTAGAATGCGGTCTACTGAGCAAGGAGGAGGGGAGGACATTGGGTTGGGGGTGGATATGAGAGATATAAGGTTTGAGGGTGGGAATCTGGGAGAGGGTGGATCAAAGGAGTCTTCTAATGGTTCAAAAGGATTCGGAGTTGTGAGATCAGGAGGAGCAACCTTCGCTGGAGGCTGGGAGGTTGTTTCATTTTCTTCATGGGACTGATAAATATTTGGCGCAATCTGCTTATTGGTAGGTTTTACAAAATGACCATACTCATTTTGTAAATCTGAGCCCACTTATTGGTGTGTCCTCTTCCAGCTCAACAGCTAAATCTGAGCCCCTGGAAGAGATAAGGGCAGACTTAGATAGGAGGACAGCTGAAAGAAAACAAAAGAGAAAGGGTTTGCTAGTTCAAATGCACCCAATCAAAAGGAAGAAAAAATGTTAGGTGTATTAGGCTGGGTAGGCAGTTGGATGTTGCAGAAGCAGGTTTGTGATCAGTTTTGTCTTGTTGAATATGATCTATCTCATGAATATCACAAATACCATAGCAAGGTGGTTGCAGTTCAGGTGGAGCATGACTAATTTCCCCTCTCATTTCCCCAAGAACACTTACTAACATCCCTTCAAGGACAGTGAGATCTGCTCAGTGGTCCTAGTTCATTTCATTTTATGAGGAATACTAAGTGGAACTCTGTGTTTACTTAGCCAAAACAAGCCACATTTCTTGTGTAAAAAGATCCTTCCATTTCCCTAAAAACCTAAGTTATTACCTTATAAACTTAGCGTTTTCTATCTACAAAACCATATTAACACTTTAACTCTATTACATAGCTCCTATTTAAAGTTTTCCCTGCCCCTATTATACATAAAACACATAAACAACCCCAAAATTTATAATATCCCAACCCCCGGCTTAATATAGCCATATACCATAATGTTTCGGGAATTATAGGTTCACTTGGAACCTTATAATAACCCCCCCGCGCACGTATAACCTTGGGATTTAATTAACATTTGGTTAATTAAATAACCAACCCGCGAAACCCAAAATTGAATTACACTGTAATTCTTCACAAAAACATTAAAAAACGATGGAATAACATGGCGGGTCCCATATATTACCCCTCCGCTTGTTTAACATGCCGTCAACCGTCGGATCCAATCCCCCAGATCGGACGGCCCACATGCATATCGCGAGCCTTCATATGCCGAACGATAGCATCTGGGGGATGGGCAGTATTACCACTGTACAGAGGACAGGTGTTAGGCGCCCGATGTGATTGCTGCCCCCTCTGACAAAACCACTATGGCCCAAAGGCAGTGCGGGGGCCAAACCGCATACCGCCTTTTCCCCAGCCCCACTGACGTCACCCTCACGTCATTAGACACGTCATCCGCCACCCCGCCTCTATACCATCCACCGTGTCCACCACGTCACTGCCAAGTCAGCCTCCGTACCCCCCCTACCCGACAAAGATGCGTCATGCTGACGTCACCCGACCAAAGCGCGCCAAAAACCTGCCAAAATCAAAATTTTCGTCAAAAAGCCGTTAAACGTCGTTTTTTGTCCATTTCACCTTGTTTCTTCTGCGCGATGTTTGCATGATTTTCAACGTCCAAAATGCCATTTTCGCTGCACAGTCCACCACCCAAGGAAATCAACTCCACTGCTCGGTCCCTCAGCTCGGTCTGCCACCCACATTGTGCAACTGGCGTCGATAAAACATGTATTTACCCAAATTCTTCTCCCAAACCCTGTTTTTCTGAGTTTTTCTCCAAAAATTACCCGTAGAACCAAATTTTGAATTAAAAACATAGTGCTGCCCCCAACCTCTGCATTTTAACCTCTGTTCGGCCCATTTTTTCCAAAGAAAACCTGTGGACTGTGTTTCCCTCTGCAAATTCGCCCATTGAGCTGAAATTAAGCTTATTTCTGCCTGCAATTTCCACAGAAAGCCCTAGAAACTGATATTTTACCTACTGTTGCTGTGAAAACTCAAAATTTCAAGTTAAAAAATCACAAAGGGTTGAAGAATGGAACCTCTAGTAGCCCTCAATGTTGCCCCTTTGAATGCACCACACAAGGAGCTGGAATGGTTGCCCTTAGCTGATAAGGACTTCCAAATACAAGATCTAATGGGTATCAAAAACCATCTACAAGCCTTTTGTGAAATTAGAAACAACTACCTAAACAAGACTGATCTCTATGGCATATGGGAGTCCAACCTGCCCATATATTATCTTCCATCAGTCAATGTATTTCCAGATATAATCCGATTGTGTTGTGCTAACTATGAGCCTACTCAAAGAGCAGTCATGTCCCCAAATGGCACTATCCTTTTCTGTATCACTCCTAACTCAATCAATGAGATGTTGCATTTCAAGCCTAATCAGCCTCTGGCTCCTCTGTCTATGAAACTTTTGTGTGACCAAGGCTCCAAACTATCCTCTGCAGAAATAGGCCGAATTGCCAAGTTATTCATGAGCCCCGACTCCCAGCCCAGAGACTCACCTCCTTTTCACCATGTCTATTTCAATGAAGTTGGGAGAACTGTTATTGACATGATATCCTATGTCGTGGGTTTTAGAACAAGTGAGTATGTTGATGAAACCATTCTAGCTCTGATGTCTATATTTATTCCAGGACACCCTCCTACCATCAAGTTTGACTTTGATACCTTCATTAGCAAAAAGATCCATGAAAAATTCATGAGCCTAAATAGGGAAGGAGTTTTCAAGTATACAACCTACATATATCATCTGTTCTTATACTATCAAACAGATAGTTTTCAGTTCCCTGTCAAGAAATTGGATGCAAAAGGAGAAAGGAGATCTGTCATATTTTGGACCCCAGTCTTCCATATAGTCCATAATTCTCCTTATACTTATTGTGAGTTCATTGATCTATTCATATATCCAGTCTCATCTCTTCTGATGAGAAGTCCCCCTCCTAGACTCTTAGCTGAAATGCAGAAAATTTTGTAGCTGTCCAAAAGCTATAAAATAGGTGATTGGTACTTTTACCAAAATCACACAGAGATCAGGATTTATGGCTGTGAATTGTGCCCCTACAAGCTGCCAAGATATGTGCCTATGAGATTGTTTTCCCTTGAATACTTTAGGCAGTTTATTAGCTCAGATTTGACTCATTTTTATGAGGCCAAGAAAAAGGCTCAGCTGAAGCTAAGAAACCAACTAGGCCCCCTCATCATTAACAAAAAGGAAGGGTGGAAAGATGCTGAAAAGATATTAAGTGAGTAGCGCAAACTAAAAAGGAGCTTTTGGTAGGTGCCCTATGACCCAAAAGGATTTATCAATGATAGAAAGACAAAATATAGGTTATCAGGCTATGAACATTGTAGAATCCCTGATATAGAACAATATGCTAATCAAGATGAATGGGTAGAAGGTACATTGGTAGAACAAATTACTGAGGAAGAGAAAATGGAGCAGGCAATGAAAGACCTTGAAAAAACTCTTGACCTGGACTCTTTTGGATAGGTCTCTTTCAAATTGCCTCAACACATTGGAGCGGGCACATCAGCTGCTATAACTTCACAACAACCTGCCCAAGAAAATACTCCACCTGCAGGTACATCTAAAGGCAAAGAGGTGTTGCATTCAGAGCAACAGGAAATGACCGATCAGTCAACGTCATCACAGCAGCAAGGGCAAGGGAAAATTCCTCCTGCCCAGACCCATGCACCAGAGATACCAGCATTGCAGACTCCTCTAAATGAGGAGAAGGGCAAAAAAAGGGACCGGGAAGAGGACACACCAATAAGTGGGCCAGCAGAACAACCAGAAGCAAAGAGGCAGAGAGTGGATCCTCTACCTGAAGAGGAAGTTATAGAAGAGATCATTGAAAGTCCAAGAAGTGAAAGGGCAGCCAACCCACTAACTTCCCCAGTTACAGAATCACCTACTAGTTCTCATGGACAGCAATTTGGAAAACAGCCTATTATGGAAATTTGATCAGTACGGCCACAAAGCAAACAAAGTTCTGATATTAAGAGGCCATTCATGGAGATCAAGGCACAAAATGCGCCAATAAGAATGTAGCTTTACGATTAGTTCCTCAAAATGGCTCCGGCCAAGCAACAGAGATTGATGGCTGCCTATGATATCAAGGAAGGGAAATTGATCTTGAGTCATTTCAAGCCCACAGTGCAGCAGCCACAGTCAGCTGCCGATTATATTAGAACAAATCTGGAGGCTCTTGCCAAAGACATTCACCCTTTGGACCAGGTTGAGCTGCACAAACAAACCGGTGAAATGGTTTATTCCACTTTAGCAGATAAAGCCATACTAGCTCAGCAATTGCAGAATTCACTAAACAATACATCTGCTCAATTAGAGTTGGAAAAGGTATCCTCTCTAGCCAAGGACAACAGGATAAAGTCCTTGGAAGAAATCATCATTGAGCTGGGACATAATCCTAAGGATCCCAAGGCAATAAAAGCACTGCTAAAGAAAAAGGAGGATGACATAGCTGCCCTCAAGAAACAGTTAAAACTGCTAGTTACTATGCATCCACAGGCCACAGAGATGGTGAAAGAAAAAGAAGAAGAAGATATGATGGAGTTGTTAATAAAAATGAATCAAAGGCTAAGTGAAATAGAGTAGGCTTTGGAGAAAGCATTGCAGGAAAAACAGGGAGAGTTGGCCTCTCAGCCAGCTCAAACAGCCCCAATAGCTACAACTGTCCCTTCTACAGCAACAACAACAGTCCCTCCCACTGCCGCGGCATCGACAACAGGTACATCAGCCACAGATACTTCAACAGCAACAACAACAACAGTGCCAGGCACCAACATGAGCATGGAAAAGATGATGGAGGAAATAAAAGCCTTAGAACTCCAAATGGCAGAGCTAAAGGAAGCCAAAGAAAAACTAGCCAAGTTAGAGGTAAGCTATGATAAATAAAAAATAACTGTGGCTGAAAAAACAAGAGAAATAAAGGCCTTGGAAAATAAGGTAAAATCTTTGGAGAAAGATCTAACTCTTCATAAAACTCTGTCAGAAATCAAAACAATTTTGTGGACTAAGATTGGCCAGTCCATCACTGATCAATGGAGATCAATACAGACTATCCATGAGCAAATTGAACTGATAGAAATAGCCCAAGTGGACATTCAAAAGGCCAGAACATTATTGAGAAACATAGCAGAACAGGCCAATAGACTAATTTATTTTTTGAATACTCATACCAGAGAGCAACTAGCAGCTTTAGATATCGGGGACAAAACAGGTACCATTTTGACAATTAAAAAGGTGCTGATTATGAAGAATTGTGTACAAAATCTGGAGAGAAAATGTCAAGAAATGCAGGTAGAAATAAATGCTTTTACAGAAAATTTTACAGTCTTGCAGCAAAAGGGTCTGCCCAGTTTGTTAACCAGCAATTAGAAGTTGTTGACACATGAACAATATGCTCACAGGGTGAATAGATATGTTGCCAATCAGATCACAACATCATCAAGCACTTCAAAAGACATAATTCCTCCCTATGGACAAAGCTTATATGACAAGTTGGAAAATCTGTTCTATATTGAGCATGAAATAAGACATCTTTTTGAAGTCCAACCCAATTTCTACAGGTATATTGAAGCTGATGAAATATTGATAAAACTACAAAGACACCAGTTGCCAACAGACCAATGGTGGCAGAGCATGTTGGAGGTTTTACCAAGGTAGTTTTTATTCTCTTTTGATCATCCGCATTAAAGCAAATTCAAATGCACGGGCGACCTATCAGAAAATGAAAACAACATAGGAAGGAATTCACGCCAAACGCATTAAAGCGGAATTAGGCACAGATGACAGGGCCGTGGCAGCAATGCAAGAACGCAAATTGAAGAGACAACTACCAGCCGACTTGTTGAGTCAAAAAGTCAAAGTATAGTAGACCACCTAAAGCAGCCAGTACAGCGGAAGTTACTCCTACATTCATTGCGCTCTGTTTTCAATGTCATTTATTGCCTTTAAAGAAGTAGATGGATAAATTTATTGCTTGATATTTTCTCTATGAGATATTTTGTAGCTTTTTTTGTATAAATACCTCCCCTAGAGATGTATTAGGGGTTGGTTGGTGAATATCATTCTGGACCTGCGCTGTACATTTTGAGAACTCTTCTGAATAAAGATTGCTGGAGTGCTTTGCTGATGAACTTGCTGGTTGTGGAATTAATGGCAGAAGAATATGTTACAGAATTCTCGTATTACCTTATGGATCAATAAGTCTTTTTAACTCTTGTTTTATTGTTCCTATGTTTTATATATCATCTATATATCATGTTCTAAATTGCAGGAAAAAAGAATAGCCCATAATTTACTTTGTTGTACTCTGTGTTCAATTCCTGTCAATTTCTATGTTTTCTTTAGGACTAGCATAGGCAAGAATTCTTGACTGCTCCTGTCTCCCTGGTTCTTACATTCTAAATACAATTAAGGAATTCTTAACTGCTCCTTGGTAGTATTTACTCACTTTCCCTCTGTTAGCATAATGAAAGATTCTTAATTGTCTTTCATTCCGTGACTCCATTTCATCTTATTCCAGCTTGAAGGTTGGTCGATGGTTAATTATATTTCTCTGTAGTTCCTCCTTTTGCCAAAGAAACCATATCCAGAAGTTTATTTTCATTTGACCCCATTAACCCAATGGTCTGAACTTCTCATACTTTGCAGCCCTGTTTTATTGAATGTCACCTTCCAAACATCAAACAACTATCTGCACTTCATAACTAGCCTAACATATAACAAAACAAAGCTAAATCATAAATAGAGAGCCCTCTCTGGTTGTAGATTGGCTAGAATTTGTAGCTAAAAGACTGGTTAGTGGTTACCTCGGCCGTATTCCCTTTTCCACTGCTTTTGGGGAACAACTTGAGTGATAACATCATTGGTGACTCCACTGGGAATCTGAATGACTGTGTTTGTTACTGCTGTCTATTTTCTAAAGCTATAGATGGAGCCTGAAGTTAGCCAGGTAGCCTTTGAAACTGTTTTTGCTGTGCATTTACAGGAGTAAATAAAAGCTGCTTCAGTCTATCTCTAGTATAGCTTTAGGTTTTATACAGTTGTCTCAAAAATTTGATCAGTTTCCTTCTGTTTTCAAAAGATCTTTAGGAAAATTCAAGACTGTTACAATTTATATTTTCCTAGAAAGATATTGTCAAAAGCATCATTCTTCAAATATCTCCAGAAAATACCAAAAACAGATTTAGAAGCTGGCTCCAAAGAAGAAAACTCGTTACACCAGATCAAATCTAGATCCCAATCCTCCAACTATTTTTGAAAATCCTAACTTGATCTCCAAGACCCTAAGAAGACAAGAAAGTCTAGAAAATTTTGCTAATTTAAATCTTGATATACTTCAGCAAAACCTTACCCAATCACCTCCTGGAAAAGCAGCAACCCTTTCTACTGTGGCTGCAGCTTCTTCTAGTTCACCATCATCACTTCAAAGCACCTCTTCCACTCCTCCATCCACTCCATTTATCTCAGTTGTTATCCCTGTGCTTCCAGCTGTCCCATTTATACCTGTAAATATGGCAAACCGATATGCTCCTTTGCAGTTGCCTGCAAACCCAGGCGCCATGCCTCAAGATTATCAGAGCAAAATTACATATTTTGATGGTACTGGCTCCTACACAGCCCAGCAACATACTAAGAAAATGATGGATTACTTTGAAAACTATGAAATTGATGATGATGGTGTCAGAATGAAAGTTTTTGTTCAAAGCTTAACCGGTGATGTAAGGACCTAGTTTAGGGCACTCGCTGCAAACACAATTGCTGATCTGGATGCCCTTTACCAAACCTTTTTGAACATATGGGAAAAGAAGAAAGACCCATTCCATAAATTGTCTGAATATGAAAGTTTGAAAAGAGGCCCACAAGAAACTATCCAAGACTACTGTGCTAGATTCAATAACGTGTACAATGCTATCCCTCAAAACCTTAGACCTCCACCAGACTTGGCCTTGATCAAATTCCCTGATGGATTTGATTCTGACATGGCATATCAGCTAAGGGAAAGAGCTCCTCCAAGCTTAGAAGACATGCAGAGCATAGTTGTTAGTGTAGAGGCTAATCTGATCTCTAAAAGAGCCCGAGCTAGAGTTGAAAGAAGGACTCCCTTCAAAGAAGAGCCTTCAACATTTGAGCAAAAACTAGATGCAATTATCAAAGGAATGGATAGATTGGGTGATAGAGTGGAAACCATTGAAAGAAAATCTTCTTGGGAAGGTCAACCAAGTAACACCACTAGAAATCCAAACTTTAGAAAAAATCAAAATCCTAACACCGGGAAGGCTGGCCCTGATCAGAATATCAGACCCCCATTTCAAGAGAACTATGCCAAAGCCTCAACCTCTAGTGAGCCAATAGAGGATACTCAAATCAACCTAATGGGTCTGAATAGTGAACAACAAATCTTTTTAACCCAAGATGACCAAGAAGCTCATAATTTCAACCAATTTCAAACCAAATCCGGAGAATCATTTGATTTCAGAGAAGGATATGATGCAACTGTCTATGAAGTCCATAAACAATACAAATTGAGAAGTAGAATGGTAGATGTGCCTAAACCTAGCAAGCTGAAAGATACTAAGCAGCCTAAGAAAGCAAAGGATAAAACCTCTTTGACAGAACTCCCTGCTAAAACAGACCTCAACCCAAAAGAACCCATGGTTGAGGATGTTAGCGCTTGAAATTTCACCTCAGGCTGAGAAAGGTAAACCTCAAGGCTACATCAAACCATTTAGCCTTGTAGCTAGCCCTACGGGGCAGGAGAAGGCTCTCTCCGGTCTATCTCGTAAAATCTTCAATAGATGAGATGACCAATAAGGTAAGGTAACACTGATATTAGGCTAGTAAACTGATTAAAAGGTTGATTTGGGGTTTTTTGGGTTTTTGGTGGCAAACTGAGGAATTGCAATTTCGGGTGCGGGGATTTGACACAGTTTCTGCAGGGGAACCTTTGGGGCGAGGTAGGAGCCTGTATTGATGCCTTTAGTTGAGATGGATGATCAGGAATGAAAGAGGAGGAGCTAAAGAGAGCAAACAATATCTTTGAATTCTCTTTAGACAGCAGAAAACATAGAAATTAAACAAACTTAAAAGCAGAGAATGGCAGGCATGAATTCTTACTTTAACACTTCGTTTGTTTAATATGCAGAAGTAAAGAAAGGAGATGAATCACATAAACACACTTACAAGTACATTAAGAAACACACCATCAACACATGAGTCCACAAGAATCCCAAAGATGACTGCAAAACTCTGGTCTTCCTTAGCCAAAAATTGCAGAGATACAAGTGAATAATACAATGATAGCTTCTCCCTCAAGAGTCCAACCATGAAAATGAGCAAGAAAGTACATAATATAGATGATCTAACCTCTTTCCCTGCTTCCATGGGTTGAGCTCACTATCCTAGGAGCTGTTTCAACCACTTCTAAACTAGGCACTACAAACTAGGCAGTCAAAACAACTTGCCTCTATAAACTTGGAAACCAGTTCATACATTCAATTTTTACCCTTTACATGAATGAATCTTCTAGAAGTGTTAAACAAAAGTAAAAGTGCCTTAGAGTTGCAATAATTACATCAAAGATAATCATCTTCCACCCCAAAAAGTCAAACTGGGTCAAAACTGCGTTTTCTGGGCTGAACAAGTCAATTCTGGCAAAATCTGCTCAACGGGTCGCGCCCCTTTGGAGCTCTGTTTGAGGCACTTGCAGGTGGCCAAATTGAGCAAAAGTGGGCTTGTTGGAAATTTCTGTGAGTCTACTTTCCAACCCAACTGGAATTTTTGAATTTCGAGGTCATTTGCCTTGTCAAAACTTAATTCTCCCAAGACTCGTTTCTGCAACTCAAAAAAGGGGCAGAAAGTCAAATTTTGCATGTATTTTGACCTTTTGGAGGCCCAAAACTCCATAAAAACTCAAGTCCATCCACAGGCATATGTAACTTTGCATGAAAAATCCAGAAATGCTGAGTTTTTGCAAAAATAAGTTGCCATGACAAAGGGTCTCACCGGGGGTGAGACCCGTTGAGCGGCCAAAACCTGTAAATTTCCAAAATTACCCAAAATTTTCAGATTTTTTTTGGATTTGAGCTGTGGCTAGGCTAATGAGTACCATGATCCTTGAGTGAAGCCTCATCCAAGATACAGAGGGGATTTGGCTTCTTTCTCCATTTTAGAGCCTCGGTCAACCGCCTTTGAAACATTTTCATTTTGGCCTTGCACACATGCATCCTCGCCCAATAATGATTTTTCATATTCCTCAGCAACTTTTTCTCTTGGTTGGCCTTAGCCAATAGCTTCTCTAAGTGTGCATTCACCTGGATGAGCATAGACTCTCGGTCTGCAGGCAATGGATCACCGGGTCTTCTTCGGTTCAAGACTCGGTCACTACGAATCCTCCATAGTTCATCAAGTGCTTTCTCCTCCTCCAACTGTTTGTTGTGCTGCTCAAGGTAGGTGATGGTCCATTGTGCACCCTCTGGTCTCCTCTGTACCTCAACCTCTGATACTGATGCTTGGTCATCACTCTGCTCATATGTTTCAGTTTCTGACATGTTTGAGGAGCAGAGTGGACAAAACGTACTGTTGTTTCTGCTTGTAAAAGTGCTGAACTCTATGCTGTTTCAAGGGGACAATGACATGAGGGAAATGTTAGGGGAGGGACCTCTTGCACAAGGAATTGGGAATATATGAATAACAGGGAATTTAGGGAATACATTGCATACATGTACATAACAAGGATATAGGGAATCATTTACAAAATCACTGCATATAGGAATACATGTATAAACAATGAACATAAGGGAATACATGTATGTAACAAGGGGACATTTGGAAACTTATTTACAAAACCTTTCACATATTCGCCAAGAAATTTTTATGTTTATAGCATGCATATGGTGAAGCAAGAGTAGGGTTTGAGTTTTTGATGCTTTGGGAGGGGGAAAGGGTTTGCAATTATTTACAACATGGGGAAAATAGATATGAATGCAAATATGAGTAAAAAGGGAAGGAGGGAAACAATTTACCAAGGGGAATACCTTGAAACAACACAAACCCTAGCACATTTACACATTAACAATGCAGCCATATAGTGTCTTTTCACTTGCATGATTTGAGGTTAAAACACAAGCATGAGGGCTTACATTCATAACCAACCACCAAAATGATGTGTAGAGAGCCCACCTTGAACAAATTTAACAACTTGTGGTTCCTTGGCAGCTCACTGGCAAAGTTCTGTGGAGAAATCCCCAACGGGTCGCGCGCCCCTGACGGGTTGCGCCAGTGTAATTTTTGCACTGGCAGAGGGTGTCTGACGGGTCGCGCGCCTCTGATGGGTCGCGCCCCTTTCAGGAGGCTTTTGGAGGCCTTCCCAGTGTCAAAATAAGGTGCAGGATAGCTTGTTGGAAAGGTCTTTGAGTCTACTTTCCAACCCAACTGGAATTTTTCAATTTGGAGTTGATTTGACCTGTCAAAAATCATATCTCCCAAGACTGGTCAAAAAGTGCCAAATGAGGCTGCCTGAAGGAAGAGTGCTGTTGCAGTCAACGTTTGAATGCCTTCCTCAACCCCAAATTGAGCTCATGATAGCTCATTGGAAAGATATTTGTTTCTAGTTATCAGTTTACCCATAAAGTAAGTCATTTGGCTAACCAAGCTAGGAGAATACTTGATTTTCCCAAGGTCACTTCAGAGGTGTCTTTGATTCTCCTGAGGCAACTGTATTCTTGACATTTCTCTCAAACCATGACACCTGTACAAAAAGTGAAAGAGGGTTTTCTTCTTTGGCATGTTTTGGACAAAAACCTCTCTCAGTTTTACAAAATTCATCTTTTATTGCTCTGGAACATCATTTGAGTGCGACTTGTCCCGATGTGTGAAACAAAGAATTTTGTCGAAATGAAGCGAAATGAAGGGGATAAGGGGCTTCTAAATTCTTGGGGAAATTTTGGGGAGTAGGGAGGGATGTTAGGAAGTAGGGGAAAGTGGAATCTCAGAGATTGAGTGAGTGTAAGGGGTCCAAAAGGGCAAAACACAGGCCAAACCTAGAAAATTGCGAGGTTGTAGCTAGAAACTAGGGTTTTTACAAAAATGAGGAATTTGGGGGATCTCAGTGATGGAAAGCATTTGGTAAGGTGCTTTAAGGATAGGGGAAGGTGTATGAACATCAGGATACAAGTTTCGCCGATGATTTGACCGTCCAAGAGAAATTAGCTTCAAAACCCTAGGAGAGGGAAATGACCTTGCCTAGGCACAACTGAAGCATGGACAAGATGTAAAATGACCCATAAGACACTGAGATGATAATGACAACCCTATGAATGATGATAGACTCAGCTGAATAATGACATGGACCGACATTTTGACAACTTTAGAAGGAGTTAAAGCAAACCCTAGACCTAATGCCTAGTGACCAAATTTTGCTTGAAAATTCTTTGAAATGACAAAATTTGACTTGGAAACTCTGGGACCACTTTGTAAGAGCATATTTGATCACTTGAGGAAGGCTGGAAAGACTGACACTAACATTGGCTCCAATGGGGATGGTAGCTCCTTGGAGGTGCCAAGAACCTTAGACCTCTGGGAGAGCAGACCAGTGCTTTCAACCATTGGGCGATGGAGTCATTATTTCGGCAAACGACACAAGACTTTGACTCATTTATTGAATGAAAACTTGACCGAAAACTAACTGAAACTTAACTGGAACTTGACTCAAACCGACTCGATAGCAAACTGAAATAACTTGAAAAACTCACTCAATAGACCAAACACAAATGACTCATGACTGACTTAAAACAAAACTTTACAAAGCTTTTGGAAAAACGACAGCAATCCATCAAGATTTGGAATCATGATGACAACCACCTGCATACTAATGAAATATGTACAATCATGTATAATGAGCTTTCCAATGTAACCAATGCAGCAGATGGCTACATACCAAATTTCTGCTCTCGCTTATCTCGAGCAGGCGAAATGATGAACCTGTAGGAAACTCAAAATAACCACTGAAACGAAAGCGTATGATAATGAACCAGGCAACATTTATCTTTTCTAATGCTTGCAGAAGAATGCCAAAGGGATCTTGATAATCCTGAAGCACTACCTTGTTTGGAGATCCAGCTGCAAAAATATAAGTACTCGCTTCATTTTGATCTGAAAGAACAGTGGGTTGCTGATTGATAGGAAGGCACAGAGAAGTATAAGCTTCTGCCATATGAGTGTTGGCTGTAAATTCCTTGACCGTGAGAAATTTTGACATATTCTCTCTCTCAAGCTTATATTCCTCAATTTCATGGTCTAGGTCATTCTTAAACAGAAAACAATCCTCAAGATCATCAAACATGACAGCCTCATCATCTTCATGAAAGAAAATATTATCTGTTTGCTGATCTATAAAGCTAATTACAACACTGTCATCATTTTTAAAAGAGGAAGAAGTTTCACCAACACTTTCGTGACCATGTGCACACTGCCGATTTTCTTTAGCTTGGGTTGTAGCATGACCTTTCAAAAGCTGATCTATCTCCTCTTCGGACAAAGGAGATAAGACTTTCTGTTTCCCTTTGCTCAAACAAGTCTTGTCTTCTTGAAATAACATTTCAAAACATGAAAAATCTAAATGACAGTCCTGATCTTCTGAAACTTGGAAACATTGTTGATCATCTTCATATGACATGGCAATCAAACTATCCAAATTATGATTGAAAGAAGAGTTTTCACTTACTTGAACAAAGATCTCATCTTGCTGTTCATGAGCTGGCTGAATGACCTCCTCATGAAGATCTAGTTCCGGTGAGGTGGGAGCACTTAGATTTGTAACTTCGTTTTCTTCATGCCAGCAAATCTCAACAGTCGAGTTCTTCTTTATAGGATTCAACGCAAGGTATTCATGGTCACCATGATCTGAATTTTGATCTGAAATAGCTGAGTTGACTGCATTACATTCTAAAATTGAATCTTGGCTACCTTGCACGCTGTCTTCTTCTGTGGGCAGATCTGAAACAAGCACTTCTCTTTCATCAATTACAGCCATATGGCCATCTTCAACCTGTTGATCTTGACAAGTATCCTCTAAGATTTCTATGTGCTGCTGAAACGGCTTTTCATACAGGGCTTCCATGATCTCTTCATCCATGAAATTATCATCTTCATAAAACTTCTCAAGGCTTTTGATGAGCCCCAATTTTGGTACAATTTGGGCTCATTTTGGCCTATTCTACTTGCTCAAACCATTCATTTTTTATTGCTTTTGCATGCATTTCTTAGTTTATTCATGTTGTTTGTAGGAAGAAGGGTAGGCACTCTATCTACGTGACTAACGCATTATGATTCCAGGTTTTGGCATTAAAAGGGAGCAAAAGACAACGAAAAAGGAGACAAGGAGACAATGAGGTGGCACTGCTGGTTTTTAGGAGAGGATGTCCATGGTCTTAGGGACATTCCTCGTGATTCCCACCAAGAACTCCGAGCTCCAATCCATCTCCCCTCCGAGCTTAGAAGCAGCCTACTGTTCTACAGGAACAGCAGATATAAACTGCTCTACAGGAACAACAGTTATGACCGTCCTACAGGATCAACAGTCAAACTCTAGTTGGACAGCCGAGCTCCTAAAATCAAGGACACTTGTTGGATCATCATTTTTGTATAAGTATAGAGGCCTTAGCCTTGGATAGGTTGTTGAAACTCTCGTATTGCTATTGTAATTTTGGATCACAGCTCAATTTTTGTTCCTTTTTGTAAGCCAATTTGGCATGATATCAGATTATGAATAAAGAAGGCAGATTCTGATCTAGTTCTGAGTTTTCTTAAGGAGACTATAGCTCTCAGGTTAGGACCCAACCTGAGAGCCATAGATCCCCTCTGCTGTAGTGTTGTTTCCATTTCATTTCAGCACTTTGAGCTTTTCATTTGCACATGCAATTCGAATTACAGGTTGTTAAGTTGGTCTTTTTCATGAGTTAGATAGGAGTTGCTTATGGTGAATTTGTTTCCACTTGCTTAGTGTAGCAGAGGATAGATATACTCGATTGGAGCTCCAACAAAAAGGTTGTTAAGGCTCACTGCCACCTCATCTGGGATTGGAGTGAAGTCCATGACTAACCACCAAAAATATGCATTTCTTTATTCCATGATTGCTGCAAACACAGTCACGTTATGTTAGATGCTTCCACATGATTCACACCTGCACCACACTCCTTTACCACGGCTTCATGCACATTCTCCTTCGCATTTAGATTGCTGTTCATTGAATTTATAAGCACAGGTAGTCTAAGTTAATGCATTTTCGGTTTGGTGATAGTCATAAGTATTTGTTTCACTTACACTGCTTTCTCTCGTTCCATCACTTCGTCCTCCATCTTGATCACGCATGCAAACACATCTTTGACCCCTGCTCCGCTCTGTCATCTCCCAAAGTCTTTCACTCCTCACGTACTTCCATTCTCTAGCCCTTTCGTTGACATAGCCCTTTACCTTCCAACCTCCTCCCTACACTCACTTCCCATCCTATTCTTCCACTTCTACAGCCATCACCAGCATCATTCCTACCTTACACATCTCCCTCTACCATTTCATCATTCCTCCATCACGCCAAACACTCACGGTAGGTCATCCTGTAGCCATTTGTAGACATCCTGTAGAAACCAGAGTATCCTGTAGGATCCCCTGCAGCCATCCTGTAGGAGGCCACTCTCTCGGTTGCTGAGCATCTGAATGCGAGGAACCTCTGTGGATGGATGCTAAGGATCCCTAGGGACCTCTCCTAGCCTCCCCAACCTGTCCCACACTTTCCTTCCTTCTCCATCCCATCTGCACAACCAAACCCTAGTTAGCACAAGATCACAATCATTCCACACACTTAAAGGAAAAATACAAAAACATAACTTTCATGATGCAAGTAGTTTAGATCCATGCATTTTCACTTATTAGAGGTAATGACAGCATTGGTAGAAGTTGCATTCACATTCTTTGCATTGTAGAGGTTAGACTAGTCAAATTAGGGTTTCCTAGGTTTACATGCTTTGATTTGCTTTCAGTTCATTTTTGTCAAGTAAAGTAGCTTTCCTTTGAGATTCGCTTTCGTCCATCAATTAGCAAGCTTATTCTGAGAGCCTATAGAAGCTGGCTTGAGCCCTAGCGGACTTGTGCCAGCTGACCAAGTGACAGCTGCGACAAGAGCTAGTACTTGTGCATATAGCACCGTCGTTTCCAAGTTTGTACGAACTACCGGGTTGATAAAATGAGAGACAGGAAGCCCCAGGAGTTGTAGCATTATTGCTACAATACTGGAGCTCACCATCTTTTTGGCGCCGTTGCCGGGGAAGCGTCAGAGTATTAGTAATTGTTGCTTTTCTTCTACTTTCGTACTCTTACTTCTGCTCAGTAGTGTATTTCATTTCCATTCTGCAAAAGTAGCTTAGCATTTCCTGCTTTCCTAGATTAGCATTTCCTGCTTTCCTAGATTAATATTTCTTGCTTTCCTAGATTAATTTTTCTTGCTTCCCTAGATTAGCTTTCCAATTCTGCAATTTCATTTGAGCAATATAGTTAGTTGTAGATCACTTTGTTTCAGTTTTGCAAGTACCAAAGAAAAAGCAAAAGCACTCAAAAAAGAAAAGTCCTTTCCATTTCATGCTTCGTAGGAACCGAGATAGATCAGGCAAATTCCTACCAAACACCCCCACCACATCACTGAGTCACCCTTCTCTCTTCTTTGGTGACAGTGACCCAGAGGAACCTATAGGTGAACATCCTGAGATATACCAAGACCCTATAGAAGAAGAAGAGTTAGAGACCACTCCATCTGAAGCCATGGCTGATAATAGGAGAGAAGATGAGAGAATAGAAGGAGCTTTCCCCATCCGAGAGACCAATGGAGATATGAAAATGAAAAACATTAGCCCCTCCGCCTTGCCTCACTTCCATGGACTGACCACTGAGGATCCTGATACCTTCTTGTTTGAGTTTACTGTCCTTTGTAGAACCCATGACTATACTGAAGATGAGCAAAAGCTGAAGCTTTTCCCTTCCACTCTTAAAGATGCAGCACTACGCTGGTTCATGGGATTACCTGGGAATAGCATCGCTACTTGGGCTCAGATGCAGCAAGCCTTCAATACCAAGTATAGGGATTATTGTAGGTCCAAGGAAACCAAGGGAGAGATCTTTCGAATGACCATGGGGAATGATGAGTCTTTAGAGGATTATGAGGAGAGGTTCCAACTTAGCTATAAACGGGCCAGGTGCACACTTGACCCTGAATCCCTCAAGTTGGTTCTACTCCGAGGAGTCCCTGAAGATCTCTTAGACACCCTTCACATGTTAGCTGGGGGGGAAATTTACCAACTGCCTTATGAGGACATCAAGACTGTGTTTCGAAATCATTCCAGGGCAGCTAGAAAACGAGGTAGAGGAAATCTCCTCTCCACTGGTGTCCCTTTCTCCAAACATGAGCTTACAAACCAATTAGAAGATCTTAAGAGTGAGGTGAGACAGACCATTGCCATGCAGCTGGACACATTCAGGATCCAGCAGAAGAAAGAAGAAGCTGAGAGAGCCTTGGCTGTCTTCTGTCCTAGGTGCACCAGAAGACACCCTAAGAACGAATGTCCATTGCATTCGGTTGAAGTGTGTTTTGTTTGTGAGGAGGACCACCCAACAAATCAGTGTCCAACCTTACCTGGGTTTAAAGCCATGTACCAAGGAACTGAAGCCCCCATTGAACCTCTCTACTTCATCAACCAAAGGAGGCCTCAAGGATCTAGACCTTATTAGCAGGGGATGCAAGGGGCATCTCAAGCTTATTACAACCCCAACCACTCGACTCCCATGCCTTCCTGGGGTCCCCCTGCTCATCCTTCTTGGTCCATGCCTCCTCCATGGTCTTATCCACCTCAGTACCCTACTCAACCTACTTCTCATCCATATCACTCACATACCCAGCCACAGCCTCAATGGAGTGCTCCTCAGTCGGGGTGGAGGCCCCAATACAACACTCCTCCTGCTATTTTGCCTCCACCACCAGTTCAACCTCAGCCTTTACCTCCTGCTCCTCCAAGGCAACCTCAGATGCCTGCTCAACCGAACCCGAACCCCAACAATAGACAGGCTCAACAGGTATATACTGGGGAGACCTCATGCCCTACCTATGCTGTGGAGATCCAGGAGATCAATCTTAGATCTGGAAAGACTCTTCCAGATCGCCAACCTCCTCGCCCAGAGGATGAGGAAAACCATCAGGAGAGTGAACGAGAGCCTATTCCACCCTTTCCTGAGAGACTAACAGCCACCACACAACCTAACCCAGAAGAAGATGAGCTTTTGGGTGAGCTCAAGCAGTTGTGTGTAAAAATCCCACTTCTCCAAGCCATCAAGGATGTGCCAATATATAACAAGCTGGTTAAGGAGAAGTGTTTCAAACACCCAGGCAGACGGAAGAAAGATGCCTCAACTATCAATGTCATAGGACAGCTGTCTGACCTTATGCTAGGACAAGTCATCTGCCCAAAGTACCTAGATCCTGGAAGTCCTGTAGTAGATGTTCACATCAATGGCACCATTATCCCCCACACCTTAATTGATCTGGGGGCAGCCATCAATGTGATGACCAGGGATACCATGCTTAAACTCAATCTTCAGGGTTCCTTGAGGAAGACCTCGATAGTACTGCAATTAGCAGATCGCTCCACCGTGACTCCCGAAGGGATTGTGGAGGATGTCTTGGTCTCTATTGATTCTTGGGAATACCCTGCAGACTTCCTGGTTCTGCAACCAAAGGCCAAGCTTACTGGATATCCTCTCATCTTGGGAAGGCCTTGGTTAGCTAGTGCAGATGCTTACATAAGTTGTCGGGCAGGAAACATGACCATAAAAAATGGTCCCATGTCCAAGCAGCTAGTCCTATACCCTCCTGCCCAACCTTCTTTAGAGCATGATTTACCACTCTGGTTGGAGGAAGGAGAGGAAGACGAGGTGTACTCTGCACCTCTGTGCACCCTAGATACCACTAGAAGAAACCCTCCTACCGAGGATGATTTGATTGAGACCCTGATCCAGAATCCACCTTCCAGTGCACTATCTTTAGAGAAGTTGGTGGAGGATGCCCAAGCTAGCACCTTAGTGGACCTTTGTACAACCAGCCCTGTCACTCCCAGAGTCAAAAGTGTGGAGTTCGGCCCTGAGAGAGCATTAAAGATCAGCTCCTCCCTATCTCCTTCCCAGGAGAAGGAGTTGTGTAGCCTATTGGCCAGCCACGTAGATGCTTTTGCTTGGAGCTATAAGGAGATGAAAGGAGTCCATCCCTCGGTCTGTACCCATCATATATACATCAAAGAGGATTGTAAACCCGTTAGGCAACCCCAGAGGAGAATGAATCCAGCCCTTAAGGACATTGTCAAGGAAGAATTGCAAAAACTGTTGGATACCGGATTCATCTACCCCATCTCAGATAGTGAATGGGTGTCCCCTCTAGTGTTGGTTCCCAAGAAGAATGGGAAGTGGAGGATCTGTGTAGATTACCGTGAGCTGAACAAAGCTACCAAGAAAGACCATTTCCCTCTACCTTTCATAGATCAAGTGTTGGATGGACTGGCAGGAAAGAAGTTCTTCTCTTTCCTGGATGGGTTTAGCGGGTACAATCAAATCCAAATCAGCCCGGAAGACCAAGATAAGACCACCTTCACTTGTCCTTGGTTACCTTTGCCTACCGAGTCCTTCCCTTTGGGCTATGCAATGCTCCTGCTACTTTTCAGAGAGCTGTCTTGAGCATCTTCTTGGAGTTGGTCCATGATGCAGTGGAAATATACATGGATGACTTTACTCCTTATGGGGCCAACTTCCAGGAAGCATTGTCCAACTTGGGAAAGGTCCTAACCAAGTGCATCGAGATGAACTTGTCCCTTAGCCCTGAGAAATGTGAATTCCTAATGACTGAAGGGACCGTGCTAGGCCATACCATTTCTTCCCAAGGATTGCAGGTGGATCCCAACAAAATTGCTCTCATCAAGAGGGTTCCACCTCCTCAAAAAGTAAGGGATGTCCGGAGTTTCTTGGGATTAGCAGGATACTACCGGAGATTCATTAAGGACTTCAGCAAGTTAGCCTCACCATTGTTTGGTCTGTTGGCAAAAGATGTGGAGTTTAAATGGATTGACGATTGTCAGAGGAGTTTGAATGAGTTAAAGGACAAGTTGGTGTCAGCACCAATCTTGAGAGGTCCAAACTGGGCCCTACCTTTCCACATCCACACTGATGCCTCGAACAAAGCCATAGGTGCAGCCTTAGGACAAGTTGAGCAAAAACTTCCATATGCCATTTACTTCGTTAGCAAAAACTTGTCCAAAGCAGAGCTGAATTACACTGTAACCGAGAAGGAATTCTTAGCTGTGGTCCATGCACTGAACAAGTTCTGACATTATATTACTGGTTACCAGACTTTTGTACATACTGACCATGCTGCTATTAGATATTTGATGAATAAACCAGATGTGAATGCTCGTATTATTAGATGGTTACTTTTATTGCAGCAGTTTGACCTAACCATTGTTGATAAACCAGGGAGAGAAAATGTTGTTGCTGACTTCTTGTCTAGATTGGATTTGTCTGCAGATGAAGATGGGACGGTGGATGACCAGATGCCTGATGAGCATCTGTTTGCTATCTCAGTACTCTCTCCATGGTTTGCTGATATAGCAAACTACCTTGTTTCAGCTCAGTTCCCTCCGCACCTCTCTTCAAAAGAGAAGAGCAAAATCATCAGAAAGAGTGCCTCATTTACATGGATTGGGGGCAATCTGTTCAAGCTTGGCCCCGATCAGATCTTGAGGCATTGTGTAAGGGAAGAGGAAGTCTTTGACATCCTCCTCACCTGTCATGATGGGCCTTGTGGAGGACATTTTGCAGCAAAGAGGACTGCCTTCAAGATCCTGCAGGCAGGCTACTATTGGCCCACACTTCATCAAGATGTCAGAAGATATGTCAGCCAGTGTGACCAATGCCAAATAATGGGGAAACCGACCCAAAGGGATGAGATGCCTCTCCAACCTCAAGTGACTCTTGAGCCATTTGAGAAGTGGGGCATGGACTTTGTGGGTCCAATCAATCCCTCTTCGAGGCAAAGATCCTACATCATTGTGTGCACTGACTACCTGACGAAGTGGGCAGAGACCAAAGCAATCAAAGCAGCAACAGAAGAAAAAGTGGCCGAGTTCCTGAGAGAGAACATCTTCTATAAGTTTGGCTATCCAAGAGAGCTGGTCACCAATCAAGGGAGCCAGTTCACCTCCCACCTGGTTGAAGATCTCCTAGCTCATCACAAGATCAAGCATAGAACTTCCACTCCCTATCATCCTCAAGCAAATGGGCAGGTGGAAGTCACCAATAGAGCATTAGAAGGGATCTTGACTAAAGTGGTGAGCAGCAGCAGAAAGGACTGGGCAGATCGCCTGGTTGAAGCCACATGGGCTTACAACACCACTTGGAAGACCACCACCGGCTTCACACCTTATGAGCTGGTCTATGGGAAGAAAGCTTTGCTGTCCATTGAGTTTGAGTATAACACTTTGAGGATGGCAGCTCAGCTGGACCTAGATCTCAGCCATGCACAGCAAGAACGGTTATTGCAGCTGAATGGACTGGATGAGCACCGCATGCAGGCCCTCCTTCACTCAAAAGTGGTTCAACTTCAGAGGAAGGTGTGGCATGACCAACATCTCCATGACAAGAAATTTCAGCCGGGAGATTGGGCTTTGTTGTATGATTCCAGATACAAAGATTTCAAGGGGAAGTTGAGAACTAGATGGCTAGGACCATATTCAATGGAAAAGTGTCATGACAATGGATCCGTTCTCATTCGAACCATTGATGAGGAAGACATTCCCATGCTTGTCAATGGGCATCGATTGAAGATCTACAGGAAGCCTCCCTCAAGACAAGAGTTCATCAAAACAATGGAGAAGGCAGTATTGGTCATAGAGAAGGGTCCTGCCCCTGCTTTGGGCACACCTTGAAGAATCTAAAAATAAAAATAAAAAATAATAATAATAAAGATCCTTGGGTGAAAACCTCTCTGAGGCGCCCAAGGCAGGTGGTAGGGGTGAAAACCTCATTGAGGCGCCCCAGATATCTTTCAAAAAAAAAAAAAAGAAGGAAAAAAGAGATAAAGATCCTTGAGTGAAAACCTATCTGAGGCGCTTAAGGCAGGTGGTAGGGGTGAAAACCTCATTGAGGCGCCCCTGCTATCTTTCAAAAAAAAAGGAAGAAAAAACAAAAAGAAAAAAAAACAAGATCAATAAGTCATTATGTGAAATTTGCATGCAGATTGCAGGTGTTCTATGGAGGAGAGGAAGCCTCTCAGGTCAAAGTCAAAGGTCCTTCTCATGCAGCCAGGACACCTCACCAGCACCTCCTCCAAGAATGCCTATGTTCTTCAAGGTATGTGCACTTTTATTATAAACTGAGTCTCCTACAGGAAGACACAGATTTTCTACAGGAAGGTGCGATTTTCTACAGGAAGGTGCAAATTTCTACAGGAAGAGCTGCCTGTCTACAGGAAGCTCTGTACTTCTACAGGAAACTTCCTGTAGAAGCTCAGAACGAGCCAGAATGCGTTTCATAAGCAGATCTGATGACTACGGGTTGGTGTGGACGCATGCAAGCCTCTTTTGGGCCCATGCACGACGCTGATACCTTGCTCCACCATCCTCGTCACCATGCAACTTAGATCCCTGCACCAGCAAACCAGATCAATGAAGTTCTCGTGGAAAAATCAGTTGTCAGAGAAAAATGAACACCGAGAGCTCATACCATGTCCGTGTCGAGCATCAGAAGCTTCGGGAGCGCGATTAGCAGGTCATCTCCATTGTCAAGTGGCATGCACCCAAGGAGGTGAGACTGTTACAAGGCACCCCGCGGGAACCTTGTAGCAGTCAAACCTGCAGGAGTGGATACCATTCATCGCCCAGCCATCTGCAAGCAACACACTGGCGCATGCAACCAGAGCGTCCACCCCAGCGCCAGTATCCTGTAACCACGAACCTCCGGGACTGTGTAAGCCACATGCAGCAGGTAGATCTGTCGTCCAAAAAACTGAAAATCATGTGCAGACGCGCGCAGGTAAGTGTTCTAATCCTTCCTTCCATCAAATCGCATGAGTATTACTTTGATTTGTTTGCATGGCGTAGAAATGAATGGTTGAGCGGCCGTAAGGCCAGTTGATTGGCCACGTTAGCTAGTGAAGAGATAGTGAGATGATGGGGTGGCAGCCACGACAAAGGGAACACGCAGCACGCACGTGAAGATCAGTCCCGTCAACCGAGAAACGAGTTTAACCGAAAAGGGCGGCGGCAGATCTGTGGGAATGAATGCGGCAGCAAGTGAATGTGCAGGCGGATGATGGGTGACGTCACCCAACGGTCCGGCGGGGACAGCTCACCCTCCGCGCCACGAGCTGCGCCGATTCAAAATCTAATCGGCTAGATTGTGCGCGTATATCCATCCACCTCCACTTCAAAACTTGAGTAACTCTTCTGAATACCTCTGCATGGTGATACGCCAAGCTTTCGACCGACTAAACACCAGTGAAGCGCACCTCAACTGCAGTCCAATTGCAGTCCTCCCCGAAGTTTGCACACTGCTCCTACAGGAACAGTTCCTACAGGAACAATTTCTACAGGAACGCAGTCCTACAGGACGCAGTCTTCTACAGGAACGCGGGTGTTCACGAAAAAAAAGTGGCCGAGTAACGAGAAAATTGTGCATCATGCCGGGTGGATTTATCAGGCGAGAACCCACAGATTCCACCAGAGTAAGGAGAAATCCAGCAGTGGTAGATCTCTTTACCAGGGCACAATGGATGCCTTTTTGTGATAAGCTACAGGGCTACGATGATGAAGTAGCCGAGGAATTCTTGCAGGCATTGAAGCCTAAATGCCAGACACTGGCCACAGTAAGCTTCAGAGGTCTCAGCCTCCAACTCACCCCAGAGCATATAAGTCGAATCACAGAACTGCCCATGGGTCTGCCGTGGGATAAAGAAGAGCGGAAGCAGAGCCAGCAAGCAAAGAAGGAGTTCTTCCCACCTGAAGAATCATTCACAGAGGACAAAAATGGGGTGAAAAGGACAAGTCTGTTGCCACCATGGAACGAAGTTAGTTTGCAAATTATGAAATATATCACCTGTGAGGGTCGTTATAGCATCGTATATGCGTATCACTTCAGGCTACTCAATGAACTAAGACACCAGATTGACCTCCCTGCAGCACAGAGGCTGAGCATTCCTTACTTTTTACTGCAGTCCTTGATGGAGTGCTCTACAAAGCTCAAGGACGGCATCCCTGATCAGATAGCCCATCATGGGTTAATAAAATTGCTTGTGGAGGATGCTCTCCACTCATATAAAGTCCCCCTCGCATGGGAATCATTTAGGAACTTAACAAGAGAAGGGGACATAAAAATGTTGCTTGAAGAAACGGGATCCTCTAGCGGTGAAGGAGAAGAGCCCGTAGCCAAGAGTAAGAAAGGGAAAAGCCAAAAGGTCCCGACTCCAACACAGAAGAAAGAACGAAAGGAGAAGGAGGAGGGAAAGGATGACAGAGCAAAAGAGGGCACCCCCATCCTGTCAGCAAGGGAAAAGAGGTTGAACAGCAGGGCGGTCAAAACTGAGGTGGTCCCTGCCAGTCCAAGCACCTCGTCAGCTCCTGTAGTCAAAGCCAAAAGCAAAATCCATGCAGCCAAGCAAGAAAAGGTGGTGAGAGTTGCATCTGCAGGAACGCAAAAACTGGCTTCTACAGGAAGCCCGAAAACACAAACACAGGCTTCTACAGGAAGCCCGAAAACACAAACACAGGCTTCTACAGGAAGCCCGAAAACACAAACACAGGCTTCTACAGGAAGCCCGAAAACAAAGACAAAGGCTTCTACAGGAAGCCCGAAGATCAGTAAGGAGAAGGCTTCTACAGGAAGCCCGAAAATCATTGGAGAACAGGCTTCTACAGGAGGCCCAAAAACGAAGACAAAGGCTTCTACAGGAAGCCCGAAAGTGCAACCACAGGCTTCTACAGGAAGCCCGAAGACAGAGACCGGGTTTTCTACAGGAAGCCCGAGATTGGAAAGAGGGGCTTCTACAAGAGGCCCGAAGGTCATTGAGAAACAGTCTCCTATAGAGAGTTCGAAGACAAAGAAAGAATCTTCCACAGGAAGCCCGAAATCTAAAAAGGAGGGGCCCTCTACAAGGAGCTCCGAGAGAGCAAAACGCAAGAAAGAGAAGGCTGGCATTCTCGAAAAGGAGGCAGCAGCAGCACTGGCTGCCCTCAGCACACCTCCAAAACCGAAAGGGAAAAGGGAGAGGGAGACCCCTCTACCACCTGAAGCCAGGAGAAGCAAGAGGATGACCACAGGCAAGCCACAGCCTCCACCCAACAGCCAAACCACTTCAGGGGATGTCCCTACTTCACCCAGTGCAAGGACCCCCTCTAAAACATCAGCCACCCCCGAAAAAGGGAGCCCAAAAATAACTTCCTGGACACGAAAGATAGGCCAGTCGCCTTCCGAACCCCAACTCAAGGAAATAGAAAAGGGGAAGGAAGCATCACCCTCATCACCACCAGGGGCAGAGAAGGCAGGGCCATCAAAAGCAGAAAAAAAGAGCCTGTTCCGGTCCCGAGTCCTCGGCCAAGGACAAGGAGCAGGAGCAAAGTTGCTCAAGGATGAGCAAATGGCTCAGCTGGGGGGTGATGATGAGCCCCAATTTTGGTACAATTTGGGCTCATTTTGGCCTATTCTACTTGCTCAAACCATTCATTTTTTATTGCTTTTGCATGCATTTCTTAGTTTATTCATGTTGTTTGTAGGAAGAAGGGTAGGCACTCTATCTACGTGACTAATGCATTATGATTCCAGGTTTTGGCATTAAAAGGGAGCAAAAGACAACGAAAAAGGAGACAAGGAGACAATGAGGTGGCACTGCTGGTTTTTAGGAGAGGATGTCCACGGTCTTAGGGACATTCCTCGTGATTCCCACCAAGAACTCCGAGCTCCAATCCATCTCCCCTCCGAGCTTAGAAGCAACCAGCTGTTCTACAGGAACAACAATTATAAACTGCTCTACAGGAACAACAGTTATGACCGTCCTACAGGATCAGCAGTTAAACTCTAGTTGGACAGCCGAGCTCCTAAAATCAAGGACACTTGTTGGATCATCGTTTTTGTATAAGTATAGATGCCTTAGCCTTGGATAGGTTGTTGAAACTCTCGTATTGCTATTGTAATTTTGGAGCACAGCTCAGTTTTTGTTCCTTTTTGTAAGCCAATTTGGCATGATATCAGATTATGAATAAAGAAGGCAGATTCTGATCTAGTTCTGAGTTTTCTTAAGGAGACTATAGCTCACAGGTTAGGGCCCAACCTGAGAGCCATAGATCCCCTCTGCTGTAGTGTTGTTTCCATTTCATTTCAGCACTTTGAGCTTTTCATTTGCACATGCAATTCGAATTACAGGTTATTAAGTTGGTCTTTTTCATGAGTTAGATAGGAGTTGCTTATGGTGAATTTGTTTCCACTTGCTTAGTGTAGCAGAGGATAGATATACTTGATTGGAGCTCCAACAAAAAGGTTGTTAAGGCTCACTGCCACCTCATCTGGGATTGGAGTGAAGTCCATGACTAACCACCAAAAATACGCATTTCTTTATTCCATGATTGCTGCAAACACAGTCACGTTATGTTAGATGCTTCCACATGATTCACACCTGCACCACACTCCTTTACCACGGCTTCATGCACATTCTCCTTCGCGTTTAGATTGCTGTTCATTGAATTTATAAGCACAGGTAGTCTAAGTTAATGCATTTTCGGTTTGGTGATAGTCATAAGCATTTGTTTCACTTACACTGCTTTCTCTCGTTCCATCACTTCGTCCTCCATCTTGATCACGCATGCAAACACATCTTTGACCCCTGCTCCGCTCTGTCATCTCCCAAAGTCTTTCACTCCTCACGTACTTCCATTCTCTAGCCCTTTCGTTGACATAGCCCTTTACCTTCCAACCTCCTCCCTACACTCACTTCCCATCCTATTCTTCCACTTCTACAGCCATCACCAGCCTCATTCCTACCTTACACATCTCCCTCTACCATTTCATCATTCCTCCATCACGCCAAACACTCACGGTAGGTCATCCTGTAGCCATTTGTAGACATCCTGTAGAAACCAGAGTATCCTGTAGGATCCCCTGCAGCCATCCTGTAGGAGGCCACTCTCTCGGTTGCTGAGCATCTGAATGCGAGGAACCTCTGTGGATGGATGCTAAGGATCCCTAGGGACCTCTCCTAGCCTCCCCAACCTGTCCCACACTTTCCTTCCTTCTCCATCCCATCTGCACAACCAAACCCTAGTTAGCACAAGATCACAATCATTCCACACACTTAAAGGAAAAATACAAAAACATAACTTTCATGATGCAAGTAGTTTAGATCCATGCATTTTCACTTATTAGAGGTAATGACAACATTGGTAGAAGTTGCATTCACATTCTTTGCATTGTAGAGGTTAGACTAGTCAAATTAGGGTTTCCTAGGTTTACATGCTTTGATTTGCTTTCAGTTCATTTTTTTCAAGTAAAGTAGCTTTCCTTTGAGATTTGCTTTCGTCCATCAATTAGCAAGCTTCTTCTGAGAGCCTATAGAAGTTGGCTTGAGCCCTAGCGGACTTGTGCCAGCTGACCAAGTGATAGCTGCGACAAGAGCTAGTACTTGTGCATATAGCACCGTCGCTTCCAAGTTTGTACGAACTACCGGGTTGATAAAATGAGAGACACGAAGCCCCGGGAGTTGTAGCATTATTGCTACAATACTGGAGCTCACCAGCTTTCAATAAAACTATAGGCATGCTTGCAATAGTCTTGAACTAAATTCAATGATGGATAAGAGTCCATATATCTTTCAATGAACATAGCATGAAAATCCTTTAAACAGTAAATACAAGCAGGCGGCAAACTTTCATACCAAGATTGGGCTTCACCTTCCAGAGTGGCCAGGAATATCTTCATCAAGCAATCTTCAGGAAAATCAACCTTCAACTTGAGAATATGCATGTGAAATCTAACTAGATGTAAAGCAGCATCCTTCTTACCATCATTATTAAATATAGGCAGATTCCTTGACCAATCTACCTTTGGAATTTTATTTGGAAAACCAGGGATGTGATCTCGGCTCAAGGGAGCATATCTTCTTGCGATCCGATCCATCTTGAAAATCTCAAAGCTACTGATCTCTCTGCAGTGAAGTCACCATGAAGCACTGATCGCTGGATTCTTCAGTGAAAGGAGTCGCCAGTGAATGATTTTAGCCTTTCAAGTGTCTGATCGTTGTCCACTATCAACAATCAGATCTGAACTTGATGCATGTACTGGGGTAAAATGCAAATGAAGTGTTGTAATCACAAGCTCACGGAGATTGACTGAAGCAGCGTTTATCTACTAACGCTGATGTAAAACAAGAGCGTTTTCGAAGGCTACCTGGCATAACTTCAGGCTCCGTCTAAGACTTATGAAACAAACACATCAATCCACAGACAAGTTTGTTCTCCCCAGTATGGTCGCCAGTATGTTAGCGCTTGAAATTTCACCTCAGGCTGAGAAAGGTAAACCTCAAGGCTACATCAAACCATTTAGCCTTGTAGCTAGCCCTACGGGGCAGGAGAAGGCTCTCTCCGGTCTATCTCGTAAAATCTTCAATAGATGAGATGACCAATAAGGTAACGTAACACTGATATTAGGCTAGTAAACTGATTAAAAGGTTGATTTGGGGTTTTTTGGGTTTTTGGTGGCAAACTGAGGAATTGCAATTTCGGGTGCGGGGATTTGACACAGTTTCTGCAGGGGAACCTTTGGGGCGAGGTAGGAGCCTGTATTGATGCCTTTAGTTGAGATGGATGATCAGGAATGAAAGAGGAGGAACTAAAGAGAGCAAACAATATCTTTGAATTCTCTTTAGACAGCAGAAAACATAGAAATTAAACAAACTTAAAAGCAGAGAATGGCAGGCATGAATTCTTACTTTAACACTTCATTTGTTTAATATGCAGAAGTAAAGAAAGGAGATGAATCACATAAACACACTTACAAGTACATTAAGAAACAAACCATCAACACATGAGTCCACAAGAATCCCAAAGATGACTGCAAAACCCTGGTCTTCCTTAGCCAAAAATTGCAGAGATACAAGTGAATAATACAATGATAGCTTCTCCTTCAAGAGTCCAACCATGAAAATGAGCAAGAAAGTACATAATATAGATGATCTAACCTCTTTCCCTGCCTCCATGGGTTGAGATCACTATCCTAGGAGCTGTTTCAACCACTTCTAAACTAAGCACTACAAACTAGGCAGTCAAAACAACTTGCCTCTATAAACTTGGAAACCAGTTCATACATTCAATTTTTACCCTTTACATGAATGAATCTTCTAGAAGTGTTAAACAAGAGTAAAAGTGCCTTAGAGTTGCAATAATTACATCAAAGATAATCATATTCCACCCCAAAAAGTCAAACTGGGTCAAAACTGCGTTTTCTGGGCTGAACAAGTCAATTCTGGCAAAATCTGCTCAACGGGTCGCGCCCCCCTGCTCAACGGGTCGCGCCCCTTTGGAGCTCTGTTTGAGGCACTTGCAGGTGGCCAAATTGAGCAAAAGTGGGCTTGTTGGAAAGGTCTGTGAGTCTACTTTCCAACCCATCTGGAATTTTTGAATTTGGAGGTCCTTTGCCCTGTCAAAACTTAATTCTCCCAAGACTGGTTTCTGCAACTCAAAAAAGGGGCAGAAAGTCAAATTTTGCATGTATTTTGACCTTTTGGAGGCCCAAAACTCCATAAAAACTCAAGTCCATCCACAGGCATATGTAACTTTGCATGAAAAATCTAGAAATGCTGAGTTTTTGCAAAAGGAAGTTGCCATGACAAAGGGTCTCACCGGGGGTGAGACCCGTTGAGCGGCCAAAACCTGTAAATTTCCAAAAATTGCCAAAATTACCCAAAATTTTCAGAATTTTTTTGGATTTGAGCTGTGGCTAGGCTAATGAGTGCCATGATCCTTGAGTGAAGCCTCAGCCAAAATACGGAGGGGATTTGGCTTCTTTCTCCATTTTAGAGCCTCGGTCAACCGCCTTTGAAACATTTTCATTTTGGCCTTGCACACATGCATCCTCGCCCAATAATGATTTTTCATATTCCTTAGCAACTTTTTCTCTTGGTTGGCCTTAGTCAACAGCTTCTCTAAGTGTGCATTCACCTGGATGAGCATAGACTCTCGGTCTGCAGGCAATGGATCACCGGGTCTTCTTCGGTTCAAGACTCGGTCACTACGAATCCTCCATAGCTCATCAAGTGCTTTCTCCTCCTCCAACTGTTTGTTGCGCTGCTCAAGGCAGGTGATGGTCCATTGTGCACCCTCTGGTCTCCTCTGTACCTCAACCTCTGACACTGATGCTTGGTCATCACTTTGCTCATATGTTTCGGTTTCTGACATGTTTGAGGAGCATAGTGGACAAAATGTAATGTTGTTTCTGCTTGTAAAAGTGCTGAACTCTGTGTTGTTTCAAGGGGACAATGACATGAGGGAAATGTTAGGGGAGGGACCTCTTGCACAAGGAATTGGGAATATATGAATAACAGGGAATTTAGGGAATACATTGCATACATGTACATAGCAAGGATATAGGGAATCATTTACAAAATCACTGCATATAGGAATACATGTATAAACAATGAACATAAGGGAATACATGTATGTAACAAGGGGACATTTGGAAACTTATTTACAAAACCTTTCACATATTCGCCAAGAAATTTTTATGTTTATAGCATGCATATGGTGAAGCAAGAGTAGGGTTTGAGTTTTTGATGCTTTGGGAGGGGGAAAGGGTTTGCAATTATTTACAACATGGGGAAAATAGATATGAATGCAAATATGAGTAAAAAGGGAAGGAGGGAAACAATTTACCAAGGGGAATACCTTGAAACAACACAAACCCTAGCACATTTACACATTAACAATGCAGCCATATAGTGTCTTTTCACTTGCATGATTTGAGGTTAAAACACAAGCATGAGGGCTTACATTCATAACCAACCACCAAAATGATGTGTAGAGAGCCTACCTTGAACAAATTTAACAACTTGTGGTTCCTTGGCAGCTCACTGGCAAAGTTCTGTGGAGAAATCCCCAACGGGTCGCGCGCCCCTGACGGGTCGCGCCAGTGTAATTTTTGCACTGGCAGAGGGTGCCTGACGGGTCGCGCGCCTCTGACGGGTCATGCGCCTTTCAGGAGGCTTTTGGAGGCCTTCCCAGTGTCAAAATCAGGTGAAGAATAGCCCGTTGGAAAGGTCTTTGAGTCTACTTTCCAACCCAACTAGAATTTTTCAATTTGGAGTTGATTTTACCTGTCAAAAATCAAATCTCCCAAGACTGGTCAAAAAGTGCCAAATGAGGCTGCCTGAAGGAAGAGTGTTGTTGCAGTCAACTTTTGAATGCCTTCCTCAACCCCAAATTAAGATCATGATAGCTCATTGGAAATATCTTTGTGTCTAGTTATCATTTTACCCATCAAGTAAGTCATTTGGCCAACCAAGCTAGGAGAAAACTTGATTTTCCCAATGTCACTTCAGAGGTGTCTTTGATTCTCCTGAGGCAACGATATTCTTGACATTTCTCTCAAACGATGACACCTGTGCAAAAAGTGAAAGAGGTTTTTCTTCTTTGGCACGTTTTGGACAAAAACCTCTCTCTGTTTTACAAAATTCATCTTTTATTGCTCTTGATCATCATTTGAGTGCGACTTTTCCCGATGTGTGAAACAAGGAATTTTGTCGAAATGAAGCGAAATGAAGGGGATAAGGGGCTTCTAAATTCTTGGGGAAATTTTGGGGAGTAGGGAGGGATGTTAGGAAGTAGGGGAAAGTGGAATATCAGAGATTGAGTGAGCGGAAGGGGTCCAAAAGGGCAAAACACAGGCCAAACCTAGAAAATTGCGAGGTTGTAGCTAGAAACTAGGGTTTGTACAAAAATGAGGAATTTGGGGGATCTCAGTGATGGAAAGCATTTGGTAAGGTACTTTAAGGATAGGGGAAGGTGTATGAACATCAGGATACAAGTTTCGCCGATGATTTGACCGTCCAAGAGAAATTAGCTTCAAAACCCTAGGAGAGGGAAATGACCTTGCCTAGGCGCAACTGAAGCATGGACAAGATGTAAAATGACCCATTAGACACTGAGATGATAATGAAAACCCTATGAATGATGATAAACTCAGCTGAATGATGACATGGACCGAAATTTTGACAACTTTAGAAGGAGTTAAAGCAAACCCTAGACCTAATGCCTAGTGACCAAATTTTTCTTGAAAATTCTTTGAAATGACAAAATTTGACTTGGAAACTCTGAGACCACTTTGTAAGAGCATATTTGATCACTGGAGGAAGGCTTGAAAGTCTGACACTAACAGAGGACATATCAGACTTGCAGCCATGAAGTGATCAGCCATCCACCTCCTTTCCTCCAAAAAATAATGTAAGAAACTCTCCTGAAAATAATTTCAAAGCAGATTTAGTACATAACAACACTCATGATGAAGAAAAACCACTGAAAACACAGCAGAAAAGGAAAACCTTGCTGCCCGGAATACAAAAATTCGAGTGGAAAAACATTTCAACCTAGAAACAGAAATAGGTAAGTTAAAAATATCCATTCCACTGTCCGAATTGGCTAAACATGAGGTTTATAGGGAACAAATCAGCAGGTCACTTCAAATATCAGAGAATAGAGATGCAGTCAATGTTTTAGATGACCAACCATAGCTAATTTTTGGTCCTGAGGTAAATGGTAAAACAGTATATGGAGGAGTTCCTCCATTCTATGTAAGCTTGAACATTCATGACAAAGTACTACATAATGCAATGTTTGATTCGGGAGCTTCCCATAACCTAATGCCTAATTATGTGATGGAAAGATTTGGCCAAGATATCACAGGGCCATATAAAGACTTGTTTTCATTTGATTCCAGCTAGGTCAGGTGTCTAGGCCTAATCAAAGATTTGTGTGTATCTTTAGTACAATACCATGCCAAGACTATTTTAATGGATGTAGTGGTAGCTGATATCCCACCAAAGTATGGAATGCTTTTGTCCAGATCTTGGGGTGCAAAACTCCAAGGATCTTTACAGCTAGATATGTCTTATGCCACCATTTCAGTCTTTGGCCAGCCAAAGAGATTGTACCATGAAATATTGATGAAATATGTGGTCAGCAGTTAAGAGAAACCCCAAAAATTCCCCATTTACTCCATGCATTCTGATATGGATTCGTTTATCTTATACAATGCTGAAATGTGCCCCAGAACTGATGACAAACTTCTAGAATTAGCGCAAGCAAGAGACGTAAATGAACAATCTACTACTTAGGATCAAAAAATTGTTGGAGTGATTGATACAACAAGCAAACAAGCCAAATCATATGACTCACAAAATCCAAATCTACCCACTAAGACAGTTTCTAAAACTCCTCATCCTAGTGGTAATCAAGAAATCTTGTGGTACTTAGAGTTTGATGGATCAGTGAATAAATTAGGAGCAGGGGCAGGGATTTGGATACACAATATGAAAAATGACCATGCAAGGACATGCATATAGGCTGAATTTCAGATGTACAAACAATATGGCCGAATATGAGGCCCTTTTGCTGGGACTCAAACTGATTAAAAGTCTAGGGGCAACTAAGATTTCAATTCTAGGGGACTCTGATTTGATTATCCAGCAGATAAAGGGAAACTTTGTTACAAATGATCTTAGGCTAAGAGCTTACAGAGGGGCAGCAATGGAAATACTCAATAGCTTTATAGAGTCTCAGCTCACCAAAATTCCAAGAAACCATAATTTACATGCGCATAGTTTGGCAACTTTTGCCAGCACTTGCAAGCTGCCATTTGAACCTAATCACCACTTCACTGCTGAAATTAAACACAGACCTGCTGTTCCAGATAATGTCAAAAATTGGCAAGTGTTCGAAAATGATACAAAAATCAATAATTTCTTGACTTGGAAAGAGGAATTCTCAAGCACAAACATAGACACAAGCACCCTTTGTGATCAACAACAAATAGACAAAATTGAGAAAAATATATCAGCTGAAACAACAAATCACATTTTGCATCCAACAATCTTTACCAACAAAAATTTACAACAGCTGAAACAAATGGATCTTGATGAAATTACTGAGGGAGAATCTGAAGTAATTGAGTTGAAGGATAATTTTTTGCCCACAGGCTTGACTCCTTTGGAAGATATATTTGATTCAAATGATATACCAAGAAAGCAAAAAATGCAGCCTTTAAATGCAGAAATTGAGGACTGTAATATAGGAACTGCAGATGACCCTAAAATGATAAAATTTTCCAAAGCCTTGCCTCCCAACCAAAAACTGAAATACATTGAGCTGTTTAAAGAGTTTCAAGATGTCTTTGCATGGAGCTATGAGGACCTCAAGTCCTATGATACTTCGGTCATCCAACATACAATACCTTTAAAAGAAAATCAAAAACCTTTTAAACAAAAACTTAGAAGGGTTAATCCAGTCCTACTTCCTCTCATTGAAAAGGAAGTCAAAAGAATGTACCAAGCTGGAATAATCGCTCCTATCAGATTTTCAGAATGGATTTCAAATCTAGTGCCTACTAGGAAGAAAACGGGAGAAATAAGACTGTGTGTTGACTTAAGAAACCTGAATAAAGTTTCTCTCAAAGATCATTACCCCTTACCCAAAATGGATCACATTTTACAAAGGGTAGTGGGAGCTTGTAGGATCTCACTGTTAGATGGATTCTCAAGATTTAATCAGATCCTAGTTCACCGGGATGATCAAGACAAAATTGCTTTCACAACACCTTGGGGAACCTTCAAATATGTAAAAATGCCTTTTGGACTTAAGAATGCAGGGGCCACATTTCAACAAGCAATGGATATAGCCTTTGCAAAAGAGATTCATGACTTTCTAGTCATATATCTTGATGATCTCACTGCTTTTTCAAAATCAGATCAAGAACATTTAGAACATCTCAGACAAGTGTTCCTAATTTGCAGAAAATATGGCATATCATTGAACCCAAAGAAATCATTGTTTGGCCTAGAAGAAGGCAAACTCTTAGGTCACATCATCTCGAAAGAGGGCATTAGAATTGACTCGAACATAATACAAGCTATTCTCCAAGTGCCTCACCCAAGAAATATCAAAGAATTGCAAGCTTTTCTAGGAAAGATCAATTTCCTAAGAAGATTCATACCCAACTTGGCTGAACTAATAAGATTGTTGAATAACATGCTGAAGAAAGATTCCAAAGTCAAATGGACAATAGAAGCTATGCAAGCCGTTGAGGAAATCAAAATAGCTTTAACTAAAACGCCGGTCCTCACAAGCCCAAAGTTTGATAGAGACTTCATAATCTTTTCCTTTGCATCTGAGCATACTATTGCTGCTGTCCTATTGCAAAAAGATGATCAAGGATGTGAGAAGCCCATTGCTTTTTTCAGCAAAGCACTTAGAGATGCACCTTTAAGATATCAAATCATGGAGAAACAAGCTTATGCACTTGTAAAATCCATTAAGGATTTCAGAGTTTATATCTTATACTCTCATGTAATAGCTTATGTCCCAAATGCCGTGGTCAAAGACATTCTAACTCAAGAAGGAATAGAAGGAAAAAGAGGCAAATGGATAGCTAACATTTTGGAATATGATATTGAAATTAAGCCAACAAAGCTGATAAAAGGACAAGGATTAGCCAAATTAATGACTGAAACCAATTTTCAAGCCCTTGACATCAATGAACTGGATAACGAACTGGAGATGGCCACTCCACAGATCAATCAAGCCTTCTTACAATCACCTTGGTATGCTGATATAATTTATGTATTGTTAAACCTGCAAGCTCCTCCAGGGTTATCCAAAACTAAAAACAAATTCTTGAAAATGAAAGCTTCAAAGTTTTGTATTGTAGACAATGTTTTATTTTGGAAAAATCATGAGGGCATTTTACTAAACTGCTTAACAAAAGATGAAATTGATAAAGTGCTTAAAGAATTTCATGCAGGGGACTGTGGTGGACATTTGTATTGGAAATCAACAGCTGATAAAACCCTAAGAGTTGGGTTTTATTGGCCCTCTATGTTTGCTGACGTAAAGAAATTTGTAGTTTCTTGCCATAAATGTCAAATCTTTGAAGGCAAGAGAAAATTGTTACCTTTACCCCTAAAACCCATTTCCATTGAGAGACCATTTCAACAATGGGGTTTAGATTTCATTGGAGAAATTCACCCTTCCTCTTCTGGCCAGCATAAGTGGATTTTAACTGCCACCGTTTACTTCACCGAATGGATAGAGGCCAACCCTTGTAGGCAAGCCAATGACTCAATCATCATGCAATTCCTAGAAACCAATATCCTATCTAGATTTGGATGTCCAGAAAATGCTGCTGCCTTTAAATCTAAAAGAATGATCAATTTCTGCCACAAGTACCACATTACCTTGGGCCACTCCACAGCTTATTACCCTCAATGTAATGGTCTAGCTGAATCATCCAACAAAAGCTTGATCAACATCATAAAGAAAGTATTGGAGGAAAATAAGAAGAATTGGCACAAAAAGCTTGTCAATGCACTTTGGGTAGACAGGTTGACCACAAAGAGATCTATTGGAACAAGCCCCTATGAGTTGGTTTATGGCATGGAAGCTCTATTCCCTTCATCCTTGGGAATCCCTGTGATAAAATTGCTACAAGAAATACAGGCAGAACCCAATGACATTCAAAGAAGAATTAATCAAACAATTCATTTACAACAGACTAGAGAAGAAGTGTATCACAGATCTCAGATCCTACAAGAGAAGCTAAAGAAGATTTTTGATAAAAGGACAAAGGCATAGGATTTTTTCATAGGAGACAACGTGCTGAAGTGGGACTTTAGGAGGGAAGATAAAGGAAAACATGGAAAATTTGATTTCCTATGGAGAGAACCTTTTGCTATCCAGGTTGTACAAGGAAACAACACTTACTTTTTGAAAAGCCTGGATGGTAGAAAAGCAGAGGATGGGCCAGTCAATAGGCGGATGCTCAAGCATTATTTTGATCCTCTTTGATTAACATGACAACATTGTATTTTGTACATAATAATGTCTATTTTCAACAGTTTACTACAACAATAAGATAAGGAATGAGATGCAACAAATTTTAAGAAAAAAGCAAAGAATCATGCTAATTTTTGTATGATATTTTGAGTCTATTGGAAGAATTAAGGAAGAAGACTTGGGAGCTATAAAAATGATGACAAATACTCAGACAAACTAGCAAAGACAGAGCTGTAATTCTGTTCAGATCAGCTCATGAGAAATGTATATATGCCACAAAGATACAGTTTGTTGATTCACAGCAAAAGGAAATTTCAGATTATAGCAAGAGTTGAATATAAGGCCATCTGACCTACTGTTCTTGGCTTTTCATCTGGAAAAGCCATCCCCAAGTGGAGCCACTGTTAGGTTCCTATGCCAATAGGTGTCATATTTCATGATTGATTGTGGAAATGCCAAATATGATCATCCTTTCTATGCTGCAAAGATTCCATATTTTCAGAAAACCAAAAAATTTAAAAAATGTAAAGAGGGTATGCCCTAAACGAAAAATCAAAGCGAAAAAAGAATGAATTGGTCAAGAAAGAAAGAAAATGAACCCCAAAGAAAAGACCAGGAAAGTGACTAGTCAAAATGCCACTACTATCCTATTTTTTGCAAACAAGTTCAGAATGTGCAATCAGTGACTTCTGTCACACTTGATGGATGCCCAAACAACTCAATCTTGGCCAGTCCATGTTTAAATTTCTTGTTGTAGAACTAGAGAATAAGGTTTGTTCAAACAGTTTAAGCTTGGTAGATCAGTAGTTAGGCATAGAATCAAGGGTGCTCAACAGCTAAATCTGAGCCCCTGGAAGAGATAAGGGCAGACTTAGATAGGAGGACAACTGAAAGAAAACAAAAGAGAAAGGGTTTGCTAGTTCAAATGCACCCAATCAAAAGGAAGAAAAAATGTTAGGTGTATTAAGCTGGGTAGGTAGTTGGATGTTGCAGAAGTAGGTTTGTGATCACTTTTGTCTTGTTGAATATGATCTATCTCATGAATATCACAAATACCATAGCAAGGTGGTTGTAGTTCAGGTGGAGCATGACTAATTTCCCCTCTCATTTCCCCACTCATTTCCCCAAGAACACTTACTAACATCCCTTCAAGGATAGTGAGATCTGCTTAGTGGTCCTAGTTCATTTCATTTTTTGAGGAATACTAAGTGGAACTCTGTGTTTACTTAGCCAAAACAAGCCACATTTCTTGTGTAAAAAGATCCTTCCATTTCCCTTTCATTTCCCTAAAAACCTAAGTTATTACCTTATAAACTTAACGTTTTCTATCTACAAAACCATATTAACACTTTAACTCTATTGCATAGCACCTATTTAAAGTTTTCCCCACCCTGTTATACATAAAACACATAAACAACCCCAAACTTTATAATATCCCAACCCTCGGCTTAATATAGCCATATACCATAATGTTTCGGGAATTATAGGTTCACTTGGAACCTTATAATAACCCCCTCGCGCACGTATAACCTTGGGATTTAATTAACATTTGGGTAATTAAATAACCAACCCGCGAAACCCAAAATTGAATTACGCTATAATTCTTCGCAAAAACATTAAAAAACGATGGAATAACATGGCGGGCCCCATATATTACCCCTCCGCCTGTTTAACATGCCGTCAACCGTCGGATCCGATCCCCTAGATCGGACGGCCCACATGCATATCGTGAGCCTTCATATGCCGAACGATAGCGTCTGGGGCATGGGCGGTATTGCCGTCGTACAGAGGACAGGTGTCAGGCTCCCAGCGTGATCGCTGCCCCCTCTGACAAAACCACTATGGCCCAAAGGCAGTGCGGGGGCAAACCGCTTACCGCCTTTTCCCCAGCCCCGCTGATGTCACCCTTTGGTCACCCTCACGTCATCAAACACGTCATCTGCCACCTCGCCTCTGTACCATCCACCGTGTTTGCCACGTCACTGCCAAGTCAGCCTCCGTACCCCCGCTACCCGACAAAGATGACATCATGCTGACGTCACTCGACCAAAGCATGCCAAAAACCTGCCAAAATCAAAATTTTCGTCAAAAAGCCGTTAAACGTCGTTTTTTGTCCATTTCACCTTGTTTCTTCTTCGCGATGTTTGCATGATTTTCAACGTCCAAAACGCCATTTTCGCTGCACAGTCCACCACCCAGGGAAATCAACTCTGCTGCTCGGTCCCTTGGCTTGGTCTGCCACCCACATTGTGCAACTGGCGTCCATAAAACAGGTATTTACCCAAATTCTTCTCCCAAACCCTGTTTTTCCAAGTTTTTCTCCAAAAATTGCCCGTAGAACCAAATTTTGAATTAAAAACACAGTGTTGCCTCAAACCTCTGCATTTTAACCTCTGTTCGGCCCATTTTTTCCAAAGAAAACCTACGCACTGTGTTTCCCTCTTCAAATTCGCCCATCGAGCTGAAATTAAGCTTATTTCCGCCTGCAATTTCCACAGAAAGCCCCAAAAAATTGATATTTTACCTACTGTTGCTATGAAAACTCAAAATTTCAAGTTAAAAAATCACAGAGGGTTGAAGAATGGAACCTCCAGTAGCCCTCAATGTTGCCCCTTTGAATGCACCACACAAGGAGCTGGAATGGTTGCCCTTAGCTGATAGGGACTTCCAAATACAAGACCTAATGGGTATCAAAAACCATCTACAAACCTTTTGTGAAATTAGAAACAGCTACCTAAACAAGATTGATCTCTATGGCATATGGGAGTCCAACCTGCCCATATATTATCTTCCATCAGTCAATGTATTTCCAGATATAATCCGATTGTGTTGTGCTAACTATGAGCCTACTCAAAGAGTAGTCATGTCCCCAAATGGCACTATCCTATTCTATATCACTCCTGACTCAATCAATGAGATGTTGCATTTCAAGCCTAATCAGCCTCTGGCTCCTCTGTCTATGAAACATTTGCTGGACCAAGGCTCCAAACTATCCTCTGCAGAAATAGGCTGAATTGCCAAGTTATTCATGAGCCCCGACTCCCAGCCCAGAGACTCACCTCCTTTTCACCAGGTCTATTTCAATGAAGTTGGGAGAACTATTATTTACATGATATCCTATGTCCTGGGTTTTAGAACAAGTGAGTATGTTGATGAAACCATTCTAGCTCTGATGTCTATATTTATTCCACGACACCCTCCTACCATTAACTTTGACTTTGCTACCTTCATTAGCAACAAGATCCATGAACAATTCATGAGCCTAAATAGGGAAGGAGTTTTCAAGTATACAACCTACATATATCATCTGTTCTTATACTATCAAACAGATAGTTTTCAGTTCCCTGTCAAGAAATTGGATGCAAAAGGAGAAAGGAGATCTGTCATATTTTGGACCCCAGTCTTCCATATAGTCCATAATTCTCCTTATACTTATTGTGAGTTCATTGATCTATTCATATATCCAGTCTCATCTCTACTGATGAGAAGTCCCCCTCCCAGACTCTCAGCTGAAATGCAGAAATTTTTGCAGCTGTCCAAAAGCTATAAAACAGGTGATTAGTACTTTTACCAAAATCACACAGAGATCAGGATTTATGGCTGTGAATTATGCCCCTACAAGCTGCCAAGATATGTGCCTATGAGATTGTTTGCCCTTGAATACTTTAGGCAGTTTATTAGCTCAGATTTGAATCATTTTTATGAGGCCAAGAAAAAGGTTCAGTTGAAGCTAAGAAACCAACTAGGCCCCCTCATATTAAGTGAGCAGCTCAAACTAAAAAGGAGCTTTTGGTGGGTGCCCTATGACCCAAAAGGATTTATCAATGATAGAAAGACAAAATATAGGCTATTAGGCTATGAACATTGTAGAATCCCTGATATAGAACAATATGCTAATCAAGATGAATGGGTAGAAGGTACATTGGTAGAACAAATTACTGAGGAAGAGAAAATGGAGCAAGCAATGAAAGACCTTGAAAAAACTCTTGACCTGGACTCTTTTGGATAGGTCTCTTTCAAATTGCCTCAACACATTGGAGCGGGCACATCAGCTGCTACAACTTCACAACAACCTGCCCAAGAAAATACTCCACCTGCAGGTACATCTAAAGGCAAAGAGGTGTTGCATTCAGACAACAAGAAATGACCGATTAGTCAACATCATCACAGCAGTAAGGCCAAGGGCAAATTCCTCCTGCCCAGACCCATGCACCAGAGATACCAGCATTGCAGACTCCTTAAATGAGGAGAAGGGCAGAAAAAGGGACCGGGAAGAGGACACACCAATAAGTGGTCCAGCAGAACAACCAGAAGCAAAGAGGCAGAGAGTGGATCCTCTACCAGAAGAGGAAGTTATATAAGAGATCATTGAAAGTCCAAGAAGTGAAAGGGCAGCCAACCCACTAACTTCCCCAGTTACAGAATCACCTACTAGTTCTCATGGACAGCAATTTGGAAAACAACCTATTATGGAAATTTCATCAGCACGGCCACAAAGCAAACAAAGTTATGATATTAAGAGGCCATTCATGGAGATCAAGGCACAAAATGAGCCAATAAGAATGTAGCTTTACGATTAGTTCCTCAAAATGGCTCCGACCAAGCAATAGAGATTGATGGCTGCCTATGATATCAAGGAAGGGAAATTGATCTTGAGTCATTTCAAGCCCACAGTGCAGCAGCCACAGTCAGCTGCCGATTATATTAGAACAAATCTGGAGGCTCTTGCCAAAGACATTCACCCTTTGGACCAGGTTGAGCTGCACAAACAAACCGGTGAAATGGTTTATTCCACTTTAGCAGATAAAGCCATACTAGCTCAGCAATTGCAGAATTCACTAAACAATACATCTGCTCAATTAGAGTTGGAAAAGGTATCCTCTCTGGCCAAGGAAAACAGGATAAAGTCCTTGGAAGAAATCATCATTGAGCTGGGACATAATCCCAAGGATCCCAAGGCAATAAAAGCACTGATAAAGAAAAAGGAGGATGACATAGCTGCCCTCAAGAAACAGTTAAAACTGCCAGTTACTATGCATCCGTAGGCCACAAAGATGGTGAAAGAAAAAGAAGAAGGATATATGATGGAGGTGTTAATAAAAATGAATCAAAGGCTAAGTGAAACAGAGCAGGCTTTGGAGAAAGCATTGCAAGAAAAATAGGGAGAGTTGGCCTCTTAGCCAGCTCAAACAGCCCCAATAGCTACAACTGTCCCTTCTACAGCAACAACAACAGTCCCTCCCACTGCCCCGGCATCGACAACAGGTACATCAGCCATAGATACTTCAGCAGTAGCAACAACAACAGTGCCAGACACCAGCATGAGCATGGAAAAGATCATGGAGGAAATAAAAGCCTTAGAACTCCAAATGGCAGAGTTAAAGGAAGCCAAAGAAAAACTGGCCAAGTTATAGGTAAGCTAAGATAAATAAAAAATAACTGTGGCTGAAAAACAAGAGAAATAAAGGCCTTGGAAAATAAGGTAAAATCTTTGGAGAAAGATCTAACTCTTCATAAAACTTTGTCAGAAATCAAAGCAATTTTGTGGACTAAGATTGACCAGTCCATCACTGATCAATGGAGATCAATACAGACTATCCATGAGAAAATTGAACTGATAGAAATAGCCCGAGTGGAGATTCAAAAGGCCAGAGCATTATTGAGAAACATGCCAGAACAAGCCAATAGACTAATTCATTTTTTGAATACTCATACCAGAGAGCAACTAGCAGCTTTAGATATCGGGGACAGAACAGGTACCATTTTGACAATTAAAAAGGTGCTGACTATGAAGAATTTTGTACAAAATCTAGAGAGAAATGTCAAGAAATGCGGGTAGAAATAAATGCTTTTACAGAAAAGTTTACAGTCTTGCAGCAAAAGGGCCTGCCCAGTTTGTTAACTAGTAATCAGAGGCTGTTGACACATGAACAATATGCTTACAGGGTGAATACATATGTTGCCAATCAGATCACAGTATCATGAAGCACTTCAGAAGACATAGTGCCTCCCTCTGGACAAAGCTTATATGGCAAGTTGGAAAATCTGTTCTATATTGAGCATGAAATAACACATCTTTTTGAAGTCCAACCCAATTTCTAATGGTATACTGAAGCTGATGAAATATTGATAAAACTACAAAGACACCAGTTGCCAACAGACCAATGGTGGCAGAGCATGTTGGAGGTTTTACCAAAGTAGTTTTTATTCTCTTTTGATCATCTTCATTAAAGCAAATTCAAATGCATGGGCCACCTATCAGAAAATGAAAACAACAGAGGAAGGAATTCATGCCAAACACATTAAAGCGGAATTAGGCATAGATGACAGGGCTGTGACAGCAACGCAAATTGAAGAGACAACTACCAACCGACTTGTTGAGTCAAAAAGTCAAAGTATAGCAGACCACCTAAAGCAGCCAGTACAACGGAAATTACTCCTACATTCATTGCACTCTGTTTTCAATGTCATTTATTGCCTTTGAAGAAGTAGATGGATAAATTTATTGCTTGATATTTTCTCTATGAGATATTTTGTAACCTTTTTTGTATAAATACCTCCCCTAGAGATGTATTGGGGGTTGGTTGGTGAATATCATTCTGGACCTGCGCTGTAAATTTTGAGAACTCTTCTGAATAAAGATTGCTGGAATGCTTTGCTGATGAACTTGCTGGTTGTGGAATTAATGGCAGAAGAATATGTTACAGAATTCTCGTATTACCTCATGGATCAATAAGTCTTTTTAACTCTTGTTTTACTGTTCCTATGTTTTATATATCATCTATATATCATGTTCTGAATTGCAGGAAAAAAGAATAGCCCAGAATTTACTTTGCTGTACTCTGTGTTCAATTCCTGTCAATTTTTATGTTTTCTTCAGGACTAGCATAGGCAGGAACTCTTGACTGCTCCTGTCTCCATGGTTCTTACATTCTGAATACAATTAAGGAATTCTTAACTGCTCCTTGGTAGTATTTACTCACTTTCCCTCCATTAGCATAATGAAAAATTCTTAATTGCCTTTCATTCCCTGACTCCATTTCATCTTATTCCAGCTTGAAGGTTGGTCCATGGTTAATTATCTTGATCTGTAGTTCCTCCTTTTGCCAAAGAAACCATATCCAGAAGTTTATTTTCATTTGACCCCATTAACGCAATGGTCTGAACTTCTCATACTTTGCAGCCCTGTTTTATTGAATGTCACCTTCCAGACATCAAACAACTATCTGCACTTCATAACTAGCCTAACATATAGTAAAACAAAGCTAAATCATAAAGAGAGAGCCCTCTCTGGTTGCATATTGGCTAGAATCTGCAGCTAAAAGACTGGTTAGTGGTTACCTCGGTCGTATTCCCTTTTCCACTGCTTTTGGGGAACAACCTGAGTGATAACAGGGTGCAGCCCAACTTGTCCCAACTTTTGGTCAAAACTCCACATTTTAGGGAGCGGAGTGCACAGTACCATGAAGCTATGTACCGCGCGATGTTTTAGGGGCTTTGGGGTGGGTCGAAGTCCCTTCTTTTTGTAATGGGTTTGGGCAATAGTTGATTGTTTTTAGGAGGACCATGGTATTTTGATGTACCCGTTGATGTAATTAGTATATATAGGAGAAAATATGTAAGTCGAAAAAAGTAGATAAGCATAGAGAAAAAGGAAATATCTCTGTAATCTGTGTTTGGGTCTTGAAGGAAAGGCTCCATAGCTAAGTGCAAAAAACATAAAGTCTATAGCTGAGTGCGTAGATCCTGTAACTAGGTGCACAGGTTGAGGATTTGTACTATGTTTCTAAAGAATTAATATAATAAGTACAATTTTGATGGCATAAATTATGTATGATTATCACATACGTTTTGCTTTTTATTCAGTATTTTGATTATATTTTACTTCCACACAATATTGTTTATGGTTGTTGATAGCATGATTAAGTAGAAAATCCACCCTACGAGGTAACCTATGTATGTTAAGGATAAAAGAACTTAAAATTTCCACATCGCATCATCCCTCAAGGCTGCAGAAACCCGGTTCTACATCCTCCCATAATCACTTCGAGTGAGACTGGGATATGCTTGCCGGTCGTTGCCAAGAGGGCCAGTGATTGAGGGTTTTGTTGGTGCGCAGTAAAATCTGAACCTTGGTTAAGACCACCTAACCCAACAAATGGTTCTGTTGTCGGGATCATGATCTGTCTGAGGGATATGTTTATGTGGCATTCGTTGAAGAAAGAAATTCAATATTGGGTAGAACAGAAGGAACGAGAATTTGCAGACCATGAAAATAAAAGCTCTCGTCTGTCAACTGAAAGGTGGTTGGAGAAGTATATGTTTTGAAGATCAATAAAAAATCTTCTTCAATTCATTTCATTTTGAGCTATACGAGTGGATATCAAGGTTGACCGAGAGAAAGGATTGTTTTAAAGGAGACGAACCTAAGGAATGGACTCTTGAACTAATATAGTGACTCAAAAAAACCAACAATATGATCTCAAGAGTTGTTGATTTCTGGATTGATAACATCTTGGGAGGATTCATTAATGAGTTCGCGATAGACTTGATTGTGTCCTACAACAAAGTAGATCAGAAATTTTTCAAAGGACCGTGAGGTAAGTAACTGAGATCTCTGAAACTCTGGATTAAGATGTTTTTGTGCGAAAATGGAATTTTACGAATGCATTCAAATTATTAATTTACTTATGTTTGAGAGAAGATCCGAAGAATATACTAGAACAATGTGAAGTGGGAAACGATATAAAATAGACACTAGAAAGATATCTCATGGCCAAGACACGAAGAATTTTATAGAAATTAACTATAGCCCTCCTTTAAGTGAGTCTGAAAGTGAATAAAACCTCACTAAGGACCTTGAAGTAACTCTGTAGTATTCACCCTTCCAGTCTGAAAGTTCATTAAAGCGAGAATCAAGTAGTAATTAGGGTGCTTTTGGTTTTCTTCGTCCCCCTCCCCCTCTCCCCGCCCCTCCCTCCTTACACCCCCTACCCCCCACTGCCTCCCCTTACGAATTCCCCTCCCCTTCCTCCTCCAAGAAGAACTATGGCCGTTGATATTAAGTTGCATGTCTTTAAAGGGAATGGATCAGAGGATCTAGAGCAATTATGGTTTTTATGTGAAGCAGTATGGACAACAAAGTAGGTCCATGATGAAAATATAAAGAAAGCGCAGCTTGTCATGACATTCCGAGATATGGCGTTGACGTGGTACATGAAGTATTCAAGTAATCAGATCAGATCATTTGCAGACCTCAAAAAAACGACAATAAAAGAATTTAAGAAGCTGAAGTCTGAGTCACAGTGTATCATAGAGTTAAAAGAAATCAAATAGAGGCCTAATGAGTCTGTTTGGTAATTCGATCAAAGATTCAAAGTATTATTGGATCAGGTGAGCTTCGAAATAGCTCTGCAGCAACATAAAGAATGGTTCATAGTTGCACTTCTTCCACATATAAGATTGCCTTTGATGCAATAAAAGATAGAAAATCAAGCCAAAGCTCCAGAACTTGCAATGAAATCATAAGCTTCACCTATAGGGGATACCAATGCAGGTATTCAACAGATCCAATGTCAACTAACAAAATTGACTCCGCAGATACAAGATATGAAGAAAAGTAAGGAAAACAGATAAGAAGTGTGGTGTACAAAGTGTAAAGCATAAGGCCATGCCCTCTATTCAAAAACTACATGGTTAGTGGAGCACCAAATCCTTTGCATCCTGGATCTATATTTTGGTGCAAGATATGTAAAAATAAGGGTGAACATAGAGCATAAGGTTGTTATTAGTTACAAAAATATGTGCAGACCTCCAGGAACCTATACTGCAAGTTCTGCAAATCAGTGGGACATGATGAAAACAATTGTCAAGCTTATGAACACGAAGACAATGGAAAATGCAGTGGTGTTGTGAAGGCGATCCCTACTACGGAAAAAATGATCTCTTTAGTCCTATGAGAGGATCTAGCAACAAACCATACAAACTAGTGCAAGCTTTCCTAGTTTATGTTGAAAAATGCAAAGTGGGAGAGATAACCTACCTCACTCTGATGTTAAGCGCTCATTGATGTCTTCCTTAGCCTTCTCGCTTCTAGGTTCAATCCTCTTTACATTGTCATGGATGAGTACCTGCAAGGAAGATCAAACAAGAGATACAAAAGCATTCATTGCATAGTTCATTCTAACATAAACTACATGACAGATTAGGGAACATCATGCTAAATGAATAATGATTAATACATTTCTGGAAAGTAAACACCAGATATATTTATTAATAGAAATCAGGGAAGCATACAACCATAAGTGCCTTGATGTTGGAGACATCCTTTGTGAAGGATTTCCAAGTCCAAGCCAATATCATTCAAGCACTCCTTCTCCTTAGTTAGATGGGAAACATTTAGGCATAATTTCATCATAGGAATGCAACCAAGCAATGACCAACCATTTGGGGATAGAAGGGACTTGATTTATAGGAAGGGAGAGGGAGTTAGGGATCCAAAAAAGATGGAGGAAGGTCGTCAAGGCGAATATCACTAAAGGTAGGATCAAGGACTTAAAATGGAAAAGCTCGACCATATCTTCTTTCAACAACATACATCTTGTTGTTCTCAAATATTCTAGGAAGCGAAGCTTCTCCTCCACTTTAGGAAATACTATCATAAGAGGTTCAACGTAGGTTTTCCTATCAAAAACCATGCTGGAAACACTAGGTCAACATGCTGCAGCAAGCCATCAGCACGATCCATTAGTAGTGCAAAGAACGTTGATCCTGAAAACTAGGGTTTCAGGCACTCCAGAATTGTCTCAGGGCAGTTCTTCTACTCTTCTTAAAAGAGGTTTCTGTATATGTTTCATGGTGAGTACACTGGCAAATTTCATCATTTTGGAGCTTCAGGGTACGAGACGGAAAGTGTGACAAAATACTATGTAATAGATGCCCCCTAAAGCATGATGGCATAACAGGGAGTGATGGGTGAAATGCTTTACAAGTCAAGGCAAGGACTTGGAAAAACACCATCAGAAGACCTGCAAATCAAGCATGATACAATATATATATCTGACATCTTTGATATAAATGGGCCTAATGATACATATCCGAATAGGCATATAACAATACATGAATCCACAACATGGACACATCCATCTGAATAGAAGGGATCATATATATGGATCCATGACATGGATGTAACCATTTGTATAGAGGGAAACATGTGTACAATCATGAATAGCTCATAACTCAATGCAACATGTATTTATTAGATGAAACCCAGAGTCTTCATCTTTGTCTCGATTCGATCAATGTACAAATTCTACCATGTGAATATATGTGTCAGGGCCAAACATGATAGAAAACTACCCGATTACTAGTTAATGATGAAAATCATTAACAGGCATGAGAGAAACAACCACTAATGACAATGGCTCTCAAGGTACAACAACACAATCTACGAGTGCGAATAATGAAGCTAAAGTCGAACACTTTTTGAATCATTCGATTGAAGGCCAATGATGTGAACCTATCGTTGAATGCGAAGAACCTGCCATTGAGGCATGTAAGCTCCAAGGTACTGAAAGGAAGTTTCTAGATCATCTTCCTAGATAATGAGCTGAAGTCGACAGTAAGTGATCCATTGAAGGAGGGCCATAATCTATCCTACATCATCGACACGAGACAAAGGATGTAGTAGAGTAGATAAGAGTGATCCTGGATTTTTGCAAAAAGGTCAGACAATGTACAAGTGGTAAAAATGTAGATGGGACTTCTCTTGAACATATCGATGACACGACTCTGAAGTTCAACAAAATTTGACTCAAATAAGATTAGTGGTTATGATGACGATAGGTAATGATCAAATGAGAGGCAAATGGATTTACCAAACCCAGGAAGGCAAGTGACTAAGTGAGGATATCCCAAACCCAACACGAAATGCAGATGAGAATCATGTTCAAGAGCGATATGTTTCCTTTACACAAAATACAAGACGTGTCACTTTCATTTTCCCCACTATTTCTAGTGAGTACCTCATTATTTTTTATCGCAAGCTTGAAGATGATAGCATATGCTTGTCATATAATTTCATCCTTCAGATGAATCCATCCTAGTAAGTTTAACGAGTCCTAAGAAGGAGGAACTAGGTCTCATCATGATGACAATTTATGCGTCGTTTAAGTTTTATGAGTATGACGAAGGAGTAACTCGAAATTTTTTCAAGTTTAAAGAGTTTGAAAAAGAGGCAAAAAGGAAACTCCAAAGGTCCTTTCTGTAAATCGTCTCGTGGATCCAAAAAGGTAGAAAACGATATCGAGGAGAACCTCTAAGCCATGTGTGACTACGGTATTTCTTTTTCGTACAATAGTCTATCTCAGTTCAGAAAAGGGTTAAACTTAGTTTGAGTAGATGTTATTTCATTTACTTTAACGAGTTTGAAATGACACGTACTCAATAATATTTTCATATTTCAAGAGTCAGAAAAGAGCTGAAAGATGACTCCAAGGGGTTCCTTTTTCGTTTATTTTTTACGAGTCCGAAAAAGTGATAAAATAAAACTCATTGATTCAGTCAAAATTAATCACTGTCACCATGTATCCATGACCTGTTGCTACACAAGTGAACACACATTACCAATTTTCAAGAAATATTATTAAAATATAATCAAAATGTGCCCTAATTGGTAAAAATATCTCAAAAAACTTATAAAAACTCACAAAGTAAAAATATTTTTACCATTTGACATTTGGTAATTTGGAGAGCACTTTTTACCCTCATTTTCCCTGATCTTCAGGTGAGGAGTGTGACCAATCCAGGACACCGTTCTTTGATCCATTTGCTGCAGGTAAGAGATCTGTCCTTTCTCTTGATTTTGGTTATGATTTTAGGTGTTTTCATCCATATGATAGGCAATAAGAAGGATTGGCAAAAAAATTTGTGTTGAGGGTGATCAATGTGGGTTTTACCCATTGGACTCGTGCTGCTCACCCTATGCTCGACTGTGTCAGTGCGAAAAAATATGGAAACAGATGCGCCGGTGCAAAGTTATAATTTTTTTGGAAAATCCTCCATATTTAATGATTGTTTCCCGAATTTTTCTCCATGGAAGCTCATAAGACCTTGGTTTATGGATATTCCACGGGTTAATTAGTGAAAATGATGATCAAATGGAAGGAGAGAGGGCATGAAGCAAAATATAATCAAGCAACCCAAGACCCAAATTGCATAGCTGCCCTTCGAGCATGTGGGTTACTGAAATTCTTGTAGATTCTTGGGATTAGAACCCATATTGAGTTACTACAACATTTGGTCAGTTGGTGGGATGTAAACCACCAATTTTTCATTATTGGGGACCAAGAACTAGAGATCGATATCTTAGACATTTATTTCATTACGGGCTTGTCTAGAAAGGGACAATAAATTCAATTGTCTAGTTCTTGTACTGGAGGGGAGAGTATTGATATGCTAATCGTCAGACATTGTCTAGGCTCTCAGAAAACAAAGAGTGGGAAGATAGACATAAAGACCATCACTAATCTCCCGCTAAGAACAATTCTCCATACCATGGCCCGTATAACTAGGGCTTAAGCTTTGCTTGAAGTAACAAATTCCCATTTCTAGTATGCCATTAATTGTCTAAGTCCCACAATTTTTAATTGGTGTGAAGGATTGTTGGTCAACATGAAGGACCAACTTACAAAGTGAAAGACAGAGAAGTTGAAGCAATTCATCTATGGATCTAGATTGGTGACGTTCTTCTTGGAACATATACCATTGTTAAAAAATCAATGGATAGAAGTGGATTCTTCAGCACCCAAGGATCCACGATTACTGAGATGGGGTGAGTTGATGCCTCAACATGAATGTGGTCAACAAATGTCATTTCCTCCAACAATTTCTAGATGATTGCGACAACAACTAATCATGGTAGATGATTAGGCATACAATATCACAAATTTCCGATGAGATCCAGACCTTCCACTTCCACCTTGTACTTAGTGGACCGATGCAGGTAAAATCTATTTTTTTTAAATTTTCCAAGTTTTTTGATGTTTTTGTTTTATGTGTATTGAGATTTGAGACTTGTTATTTTTGCAGATGTTGGATGAGAGAGACCTCCAAGGGTTTCTTCGACAGCCATGAGGGTGGCACGATAGATAGAGTATGCTCCCTATGAGGAGGGAGTTGACCTGATCATAGAGGTGTAATGCAACCTGGAAGCCTTGACAAGAGGCATTCCAAAATATGCGTCTATTGATGAGGTGCCACTTCGGTATCAGAGACATACCATAGGAGTGTCAGCTAGGCTATGTTGGTTGTTGAATCGAGTCATCGGGGCTATTTTGTGTTACCATGAGCACCATGTTGGTGAATAGTTGCCTCTAGTTTTGATTTTTCTGCACTTATGTAGGCTTGAGAAGCCATGTGTCTTAGAACACAAATTTTGATATTTTGTTGTAACAGACATTTTGGATACACTCTATATATATAGATATATATACATGTTTTTATTGTTGGGTTCATTGTTCCTACTATGTGATGTTTTTTGTTTTTACATGTGTCACATATGTGTATCTAATACATTATTTTCTAATGTATTTGTTAATGCATTTAGATGTCTTGGAATATGTTGATAAGTAATGTAATCAAAATTACTTTCCAAGACACAAACTTGTAAATACATCCTTGAAATATTTGGGTTTCTGATGGAATAATGACTGTTTAGCTGTAATAAAATGAGTTGCAAGTCAATTTTAACAACTAATTCCCGAATACTAAGAGAAATTTCTTTCGATAATAGTTTGATAACTGTACTATATTTAGCAATATTGTTAGTTGTACGACCTAGACATATGCCTTGTAAACTCACTAACTCACCATCGGGAGCATAGAGTTACCACATAGCTGAAGAGAGATTTCGTGTACTATGGAAAGCGCCATTAGAGAAATTGATATGAGGAAGAAGGTTCGTCAACATCTGCAAACCAAGTGGAACACGCAGTAAGCAGGGAAAACACGTTCGCAAAAATGCAAACAAACACACCAAAAGCAACACACTAATGTACAAGGTATCTATGCGAAATCTAGACATAATATTTTCTGAGATAGAGCTTGTGATGCAGGAAAGTGTTCCCTCTGTGGACAGAGGCAAACCCTCTAGCCCTAGAGTGGGTCTAGTCACAACAAGGACAAAACAATAGTTAATTCCCTTAGACAATCATCGTTGGAGGCCTACCTCAAAATGGTGGTTGATGAAGTTCCGTTGCGCTGCTCCAGCTTCCATTTCCTTCTCCTTAATGAGAAATCAACCTGAAACACCACAAAGAAAAAAGAGCACGTAACTGGAAACAACAATGATCTATTTACTCACAAAGTCAAAAAGTCACGAGCTATCAAGTGAATTACATACAAGACATAGGAAATCATCATTGATTGTATTAATAATGAAATAAGAGCAAGCTTACAACCGAGTCTTGATGTCGCAAGCCTTCTTAGAGGGTCCAACCAGTGTGTTTCTTCAAGCATTCACTCTCAAAGATGGGTCTCCCGAATAGCAATATATATATCTCTCTCATTCACAAGATTTACACAAGATTAAGGGCACTCCACACCTTCTTGCAAACTGCAAAGCAATCCCACACTTGTCACACTCACACCAACTATATATCAAACTCAAAAGCAGCAACAACACTGTATAACCAAAAGAACTAGCAACTAAGGAACTAGCAGATCATAGCAATGGTGAGTGATTTTACAGGAGAAGGATTTTCCATGAAATGAGGGAGAGGGAGCTTATCCTCAAGGGAAGTTGCACAAGAAGCGAAACCACCATCCCAGAGGCAGAAAGGTGACCCAAACTGACCCAAAAACCAGCTCCAGAAACATCCAGAAGGTCGACTATTTGAACTAATTCGCCAAATCTGGATCGTCGCGGGTCATGAACTGGGGACTAGCGATGACGTCATAACGACACAGTTCATGATAGAGAATCGTTGTAGATTTTGAGGGTTTACTAGGGATGATGTAGAAACTTAGTCAAAAAGGGTCAATCTTCAGGATTAGAGAGAATTTGCTTAATCTTCTTACACTGGTGGGAAGATATGAACATGTTTATTTGACACATGACACAGTAGAGGGACTGATATGAGGACAGTGAAAAGTTATTGTGTAACAGATGCCCCCTAAAGTATGAAGCCCGAGAGAGTGGGAGGGGTGAAATGCTTTACGAAACCATGACTGAACTGGAACACCACCTAGAAGAACTTGCAGGCATAAGTACAACCAATATCTTTGATAGTGAAATACATGTAGTCTAGGCATGGGCACAACCATCCAAAAGACATACGAACTTGGTTTTTGGTATGGACACAACCACCCAGCTAATAAGACCATGATAATGATAAGGGTATGGTCGCATCCATCCATGAAAAAGTCATGTATGCAATCATGAACCAATCCACGCAGCCCGAACATGTGTAATCTTAGTTCGATGTCTTGAAACCCAACCGATCATAGTACACATTCTAACATGCGAACATATGTGCTGAGGTTGAGCATGATAGAAAGTCGCTTGATTACCTGTCAATGATGAAAACCATTAACAAGCACGAGAGAAACCACCAATAATGCCAATGGCTCTCAAGGTCCTGTCAAGTGCAATCCACGAAGTGTGAAAAATGAGCTGAAGTCGAACACTTGTAGAATCACCCAATCGACGACCAATAATGAAAGTTGACCGTCAGGTGCAAAGAACTTGCCATTGAGGCATGCAAGTTCCAAGGTACCAAAGGGGATCTCTAGACCAGTCTCCTGGATAATGAGTTGATGTCGACAAGAGACGATTTGTCGTAGGAGGGCCATAATGTTTCCCCCATCAATGACACGAGATAGGGAACAAGTGGTAGATAGTGAAGCAGAGTATCAGAGGAGGAGGTAAGGATGTGAACTGCAGAAAGATAATACTCTTGAACATGTTGGTGACACGACTCCAGAGGGTGGCAGCATTCAAGTACCAAGGGATCAGAGGCTTGATGGAGACAACATGGATCAAATGAAATGAGGCTAAATGGCAACCCAAAACCTCGGAAGGCCAAATGACGACGTATGGATATCCCAACCCAACCAGAAGAAAAAGTGTCGATGTTCAAGAGTGACTAGCTACCGCAGGGAACCAATGACAACTTCCAAATTTCCCCCCACCATTGCTGGTGAGTACTACAATTATTTTTGAAAACAAGCTTGAAGGGGATGGCATATGCTTGTAATATAAGTTCAACCTTCAGCCGAATCCAACCTAGTAATAGTTTAACGAGCCCTAGGGAGGAGAAGCTCGAGTCTCGTCATGGTGACGAGTCTAATGTCGTCAGGGTTTAATGAGTCCGACATAGGTACAACTCGAAGTCTTTTCATGTTTAGGGAGTTTGAAAAAGACACGGAAAAGAAAACTCCAGGGGGGTCCTTTGTCGTAGATTTGTGTCTCTCGAGCCCGAAAGGGTATAAAACAATACTTGAGAGAACCACTTGACCGTTACGATCAAGGAGTACTTTTCATGATTAGTGACCTTGATTCGAAAGAGTAGAAAAGCGATCGAAGACACGTCGTCTCGTAACCAATTACGGACCCGAAACGACAAAAGCCCAGCAATATTTTCGCGTTTATATGATCGGAAAAGAGCTTAAAGCAGACCGCCTCTTGTTCCATTTAACGAGTTAAAAGGGAAAACTGGACAATCTTTTCATATTTTACGAGTCAGAAAAGAGCTTAAAGGTGACTCGTCCTAGAGGAACGAGTGGTATAAATGGTAGCAACTGGTTCCGATAATGGTGGAACTGCTCAAAACATGTAATGGTCAAGAGGCTGGCTAATAAAACCACTCATCGCTACAGTTCCTCAGGAAAGGAAAAACAACCAAGTGAAAGCATATGATCGACCAAAGAGATGGTGGCGATGGAATGAAACAACCAAGGCTCATCTAGAAGAATTTAGCAGATAAAAAATAGTAATCATGAGGTGTAAATTGGCTATGGGTTCATTTTTACATAAGCTTGAACCATGGAGAACTCTGCTTGGATTTGGTTTCATGTTTACACAAGCTTGAAATGAAAAACTATGCTTGTTATGAGTTCACATGCCCCCAGGCATAATGACGCAAATCGAGGTACATGATCCCTAAGCTTCATTGCATTCAACGAGGTGGATGGAATGAAGGTTCACTTTCAAGATCTTGGAAAGACTCGACTTGGATTTTACGAGATATTAATCAAAGACTCGATTTGGAAAGGGGGTTGTTGTGGAGTACTAAAAAGGTATGTTTTTAATGATCATTTCAGTGGCTTTTCAGTAGGACTTACGAATCTTTTACATTATGAATGTGGAAAACAATAGAGAATTGTGGTAAAATATGTGGAATTAGTATGCAAAGACTTATCTGCTGATAGTTTTCATTCTCCTGTGCAGGAAAGGGTAAAAACGAGGAGCTGCTGTTCCAAAGAAGAGGATAAGAACAGGGTAACTGCTGTTCCTTTGACGAAGGACCGAGTGCAAACGAGGCAAAGCAGGCTGAAGCAAACTGGTCCTGAAAAGGTGGAGAAGGTACCAGCTCGACGGAGGAGAAAGAAGTGATTAGGGATTAACAGATTGGCGAATCCCTCAGGATCTTCGATCCTGAGGGATCGCTGCTTTATTTATCTTACCACTTAGACATCTCCGCCGTTACCCTTATATAAAGGGACGACACTGATAGTCTAAGGAGGAGCCTTTTATGTAACTTTTTGTAAAAGACTGAACTTTGATCATCGAGTCCCGTTGAACTTGGCTCATTGTACTTTCCGTTTTATGCATTAATATAAACTTGGTGATTATCTTATCTTTGCATCTGGATTAGCTTAAAGCGGTGTACCCTTGAGGCTAAGGGCCCGACCCTGGAGGACACTTGCTTCTGTATCACTACGATTTGATTTCTGCGTGGTTTGCTTATCGTCACTAATTGGTAATCTGATATGCTTTATAAGTTACATTACATGCTCTGCTAAGATTCATTCATTAATGTTCTTTCCATTGACTCTGCATTATATTATCAATACTTACGGAGTGGATGAAATCTTATTGGACTTAATTGAACATTGTTATCATTATGTTATGGAGCTTCTATGCTGAGTATGTGTGTTAAGGTAATTATCTAAAAGGTGTGTTCTTTATGATTCAGGATTCATGCTGTTCCATTTTGAAACGCAGTGGTAATTCCTGTTGATGATTGGTATTAAATCAAATTACTTCTTTAGAGTGTTACGTGTGTATGATTTTCACATGCTGTTCCTTAATTAAGAGTTACTGCTGTTCCTTTAGTTGGTTGTGTGATTTGCTTGGAGAATGAAAGATTGGAGTTTTGATTACAATGAGAACATTTGAGTTGATAGGATAAAGTTTGATTGTTACTCGCGAGGTTTAGTTATAGCGATTGCTGTTCCATTTTAAGCATTGCTGTTCCATTCTAGATTTGCTGTTCAATTTCCTATTTGTCGTTCCATTTTTATCTGTCGTTTCATTTACTTGCATTTGGTGTGAGAGACGACCTGTGGCTGTAGTGACCCTCTGCATTTACTACCTTGCTCCCAGACCCGTGGTCCATGCTCTAGTTTCCTTTCCATCAGTTTCCAAAGGGATGGACTACTGCTGTCGAACCCTTGACTGATAAAGTTGCTTAATTTTAAGAGTGTGTGCTTTAGTCATTTGAAGGAACTTAGTCATAGACAAGCATCAGTTTACTCTTGTGTTTTTGTCGGACACTGTACTACTAACATTACTCTGAGAAATAGCCTCGGATTGAGTCACTCTTTGAAATAACCAAACGTTCCCGGATTGACATATTAATGTGAGGTAATTAGAGGTGAAAGAAACCCTTTTTATAGCTCTACATTTTGGCGCCGTTGCCGGGGAAAGAGTGTAGCCATTTGTCTTTTTCAGAGTAGTGTACGAACCTGCTAGGAAAGAGTTGGATCTTAAAAACGAAAGGTAAGAACCTGCGTATGGAGCATGTAAAAGCCCTGCTCCACTGTCTGCTTTCCTAACAGATTTGTTTTTGCTTTGATTAAATAGAATTTAGCAGTTTATTTGAGTGCATGACTAAGCAGAAAAAAACAGAAAGAATATCAAGCTTCCATCCAAACCTGAAAAAGCTAAGGGGCCGGTGACCCTTGGCCGAACAACTTTCATAGACGAAATCTATAAGAAAACAGAATCTCAGCCATCAGTAGGTTTCAGGAAAACCATTTCTAAGCGGCCTACTAGTTCCCTTCAGGCCACAGGATCACCATCTGTAGCCTTTGCTGAGGTGCATAGTCAAACTAAAGAGCATGAATTTCAGGAAATTGAAAATTCTACTCCAGAACTATTGCAGGAAGGGAATTTCAGTGACCTTTGTGAAGGAGAAGGAGAAACAGGGGAAACAGAAGAACCAAAATCTCCCATTGGAACAGATCAGCCATTAAAAAGCCCAGAAAAGGGGAGCGCTGCGAAAATCATTTTTGAAGGAATTCAATCTCCTCAGACATGAGGTATTCCTCTTATCCCAGATAAAGGAAGTGCCATTAAAACTATCCCTGCTAAAATCGTTCCCTCTCAACCTAGGAATACCCTCCTAGATATCCCAGAAGGTTATTGGCATATATTCGATCCTATGGCTCAGAATCAGCCAAATACTCAAACCTCTACATTACAATATCCTATAGTGGATTCTGCAGCAAATGCACCCATGAAAGCTATCCCTCTTCAACATATCCCAACCTTTCACGGTCTTACATCAGAAGATCCAGATGCATTTTTATTCGAATTTGATGTGTTGTGTAGGGGATATGATTACACCACCGATCCCCAGAAATTGAAATTATTCCCCTCGACATTAAAGGGGGCTGCTCTAAGATGGTTTATGGGACTAGGTGGTGGGGTCATCAACAATTGGGATCAGATGAAAGAATCATTTTTAAAAAAATATCAGGATTATTGTAGGTCTAGAGAATTGAAAGATGAAATATTTCAAATGACAGCCAAACCAAACGAAACATTAGAAGAATATGTGGAACGTTTTCAATATAATTTACAAAGATCTCCTTATGCATCACTACCTTTACCTGATAATGTGTTAAAAACTGCATTGATAAGGGGCATGAAGGAACAGTGGATCAAAACATTAAACATCATGGGAAAAGGGGATATTTATCAAGAGAATTTTGCTGACATAATTGATTTATGCATCAGGAGTTTGAGAGGCAGCACAAGAATAAAACCGACAGAATATGATCGGTTTGTAAGAGACAATAAGATAGCAACAGAAGGAGTAACGCGTGTGGAGATTGGAAATCTATTAGAAAATTTTAAAACTAATATTCTAGGGACACTAACTACACAACTTGATATTATGCAGGCTAAACAGAAGCAGATGGAGGCAGAACAAAATTTGGCAATATTCTGTCCCCGATGCAGAAAAAAACATAGCCACAAGGAGTGTCCACTGGATACAGTCCAAACATGTGCCATCTGTACAAATGATCATCTTACGGAAAGCTTCCCCTCACTTCCTGGATTAAAGGCAGTATATAAGGAAGCAGAGGAAGAACAAGAATCGGTGCATTTGATCAACCAGCGCCGCCAGTGGCAGCAAAGACAATCTGGTATGTTTTCAGACCCAACCTCTTCTTTTCAGCCTCCACAATATAACGTTCAACAATATAATATGTGGCAAAATCAGCCCCCACCTCCATTCCCAAATTGGTCACCACCACCGTTTCCTTCTTTAAACCCATGGCTGAATCATCCAAATCAATCTAGTTGGCCGAATTTTCCTTATAATTCACCATATTGGCAAAATAGCCCATATCCTCCGCAATGGACTCCCCCTACTTCACAAGGTTCATCCTGGCAGACAAACTGGCAAAGACCGATGCAACAGCCAGTAGGAACTATTCCGCTCCCTCAACCTACTCTGCCAGCTCTACAACAAAATCCCCAGTCTAATTTGAGACCGCAACTCCCAGCCCAACCCAACCCCAATCCAAATAACAGACCGGTCCAATCTCTTCAAATCATTGAATCACCAGAAATAGGACCTGACCTGCGAGAGTGTAATGATCTTCAATTACGATATGGACGTATCATTCAAAATGAGGGAGATAAAACAGTTCATAATGAAGATCAGTTAGTAAGAGAACATCATTTGCAACGAGAGGATGTAAATAATCAGCAGTCTCATAATCAAGCAACCACATCCTCTCCCCCGTTCCCAGAACGATTAGTCATACCTCGACCTTTGCAATATCCTGACTTTGACATTCTGGGGGAATTACAAAATTTGTACATAAAAATCCCGTTCCTCCAAGCCATTCAAGATATTCCTATCTATGCAAAAACTATTAAAGAATTGTGCATAAAGAAACCAAGGAGGAATATAACAACTAATCCAAGAGTCAAAGTAGTCGGTACTTTATCTGATCTCTTATCTGGGAAAGAAACACCCATCAAATATGAAGACCCAGGAAATCCAATTGTAACTGTTCGAATTTACGGTCAGAGCTTGTCCAATGCCTTAGTTGATCTAGGAGTTGCAATCAATATTTTAACAACTACCACCTGTCAAAAACTTGGCATTACATATGTAGAACCTACCTCTACTTTGTTAGAATTAGCTGACCGATCTGTGATTAGACCAGAAGGTACTCTACACGATGTCATGGTCTCTATAGATTCCTGGGAATATCCGACCGACTTCTTGATAATTAATCCAAAAACCCGACTTGATGGACACCCGCTAATCCTAGGTAGGCCTTGGCTTGCCACCGCCGATGCTTACGTTGGTTGCCGACAAGGAAATATGACCATAACTAAAGGACCCGATATTAAGAATTTGGTTCTATACCCTCTAGCACAGCCAAGTCTCACAATAATTAAAACTAACAAGTATCCTGTATCATACCTTACTGATAGCATTAGATCTCCATTGACTTTGCAAGAGGCACTTGATTTTAAAGACCAAACAGAAGACAATGCCATTAACAATTTCATTAGTCAAATCGAAGCTCAATCCTGCACACAATGTCACATGATAGAAGCAGCATTTGTTAATGAATTAGAGGAAGATCCTCTGAAAGACACACATGATCAAACAATACCTGTTACTTCTGTCGCAAATAGTAAAATTGTGGAAATTGAACCGGGCAAAAATTTAAATATCAATGCCAACCTCACATCCGAACAAGAAACTAAGCTCATCCATTTATTAAGAAAATATCAACAGGCATTTGCATGGGATTACCCTGATATGAAAGGAATCGACCCACATTTGTGTAAACACCACATTTATATAGAAAAAGATGCTAGACCTGTCCGTCAACCGCAGAGAAGACTTAATCCTCATTTAAAGGATGTGGTGAAAGCGGAACTTCAGAAACTCTTAGATGTTAATTTTATTTATCCTATTTCTGACAGTAAATGGGTCTCTCCGCTTGTGGTGGTACCAAAAAAGAATGGGAAATGGAGAATTTGTGTGGATTACAGGGAACTCAATAAAGAAACACAAAAAGACCACTTTCCACTCCCATTCATAGACCAAGTGCTAGATACTTTGGCAGGAAAAAAATTCTTTTCCTTCCTGGATGGCTTCAGTGGATACAATCAGATTCAGATTGCCCCTGAAGACCAGGACAAAACAACTTTCACTTGTCCTTGGGGGACATTTGCCTACCGAGTTCTACCATTTGGCCTATGTAATGCTCCCGCCACATTCCAAAGGGCTATCCTTAGCATTTTTGCAGATTTAATAAATGATGGACTTGAAGTATATATGGATGACATTACACCCTATGGAGATGATTTTGATCCAGCGCTAAATACCCTAGAAAAAGTCCTACAACGCTGTATAGCTATCAGGCTTTGCTTAAGTCACGAAAAATGTTACATGATGATGACTGAAGGACTTATTCTAGGACACTATGTTTCAGCAGCAGCATTCAGGTATACCTGGCCAAAATCCAAATACTTTTGCTTATTCCCACTCCTACTACTCAAACAAAGGTACGCAGATTTCTTGGATTTTCTGGATATTATAGACGTTTTATAGAACATTATTCACACATTGCTGCACCTTTATATGCAATAACTGGTAATGTTGATTTTCTTTGGACAGACAAATGTAAACGTGCTTTCAAGGATTTAAAGAAGCTTGTATCCACAGCCCCAGTCCTGCAAGGACCAAACTGGGATCTGCCATTTCAGATATCAGCTGATGCCTCAGATACATCCATTGCGCAGTCCTTGGGCAGAAAGAGGATAAAAAACCATATGCTATCTATTACATCAGAAAAAATTTATCCCCTGCTGAATTAAATTACACTGTTACTGAAAAGGAATTCCTAGCTGTAATACATGCTGTCAATAAATTTAAACATTATATTACAGGCTATCCTGTTATTTTGTATACGGATCATTCCGCCATAAAATACTTAGCAAATAAGCCTGTCACAAATGCCAGAATAACTAGATGGTTGATTTTATTGCAGGAATTCGATATCACAATCAAGGACCGGCTTAGCAAAGAGAACCCTGTAGCCGATTTTCTCTCGGGAATTCCAAAGCCAATTGATGCAGCAACAGTTGAAGATGAATTTCCGGACGAACATCTGTTTGCTGTTGCCGTTCGAACACCCTGGTATGCCAATGTTGCCAATTACCTTGCAGTAGGTAAACTACCAAAACACTTAACCCCTAATGAGCGAAAACAGATTGTTTAGAAGAGTACCCACTTCTCCTGGATTGGGGGCTATTTGTTTCATACAGGGGCAGACATGCATATCAGGAGATGTGTTCGAGAAGATGAAATCTTTGACATCCTAAAAGCCTGTCACGACGGACCATGTGGGGGACACTTCGCTGAGCGTAGAACGGGACACAAAGTATTACAGACAGGATATTACTGGCCCACGATTTTCAGAGATGCAAAAAAATTTGTCCAAGCCTGTGACAGCTGCCAGCGAGCAGGACGTCCTTGTCAAGCTGACGAGATGCCTCTCAAACCTCAGTTAGTCATCGAACTATTCGAGTGATGGGCTCTTGACTTCGTTGGACCCATCAACCCCTCATCAAATTAGAGAACATATATCCTGGTGGCAACAGAATATGTCACCAAGTGGGTTGAAGCAGAAGCATTGCCAAGAGCCACAGAGGACTCTGTTATACAGTTCCTGTTCCATCTATTTGTACATTATGGCCTTCCAAGGGAAATAATCACTGACAGAGGACCACAATTTACCGGCAATAGATTGGCAGCAACGCTTAATAATTATCATGTCCAGCACAAAATTACTACTCCATACCACCCACAGGCGAACATACAAGTAGAAAGCAGCAACAAGGTAATAGAATCCATCCTAATAAAAACCGTTGCGTCACATAGGCGTGATTGGGCTGCCTGACTACCTGAAGCACTTTGGGCCTATAGAACAACATGGAGAAGCACCACTGGTTACTCACCTTATCAATTAGTGTTTGGAAAACAACCCATTTTCCCTATAGAATTTGAAATCCAAACATTACGAACAACACAGGAAGTTGGCTTAGATCTAACTGAGGCACAGATTAATCGACTACAACAGATCAATGAATTGGACGAAATCAGGCTCTCTGCACTACAAAATACAGCATTGATTCAACAGCAGCGAGCTAAATGGCATGATGCCCTCATCAAAAACAAAGTCTTCCATGAGGGAGACTGGGCCCTATTATATGACTCTCGGTTTCAGGATGGAAGCGAAGTGGCATTCCCACTATGACCACCACACCAGGGATATGGTCCAAAAGGTATAGAAAAAAAAAAAAACCTTGGAACAGGAGGTCTCATCACGAGCCGGCCTGCCCACTTTCCACTCCCTCGTGAATGGCATTATGGCTAACTGGTTAACAAGCCAACATAATGGCCTACACTTTGACATCACATTCCTTAATATGCACATAAAGGATCATGGTTCCGGGGGTGAAATAAACAACTCTACCAAGGTTATGGACACCTGTCGGCAGCAGAGCACTGTTAATGGTATCGAAGTCACATTAATTACACCAATAGGTAGGATACTAATACTCTTTTGTTTCTTATATCCTAGGCACTAATCATACATTATCTCCCGACTTATATACCGCATGGACATTTATTACACCAATCATGGCAAAGGAGGTGACAATGACCACTTGAGATTTGGCAAATGTCCTATCCCCCGGCCTCGCATCATATCACAGCAGCCTCTTACGTAATACGCGATCTAACTTTACGCCTCGATTTCGGCAATCCGTTGTTTTTCTAAACATGGCATATTTTCATACGCTGTTCCTTTATGACTTGGTTATAGATCGGGGTGCCGCTCCTTTCTTTGATGGCTGGGGCAGCCTATCACATTGCGGGGGGGGGGGGGGAGGTTCACCTCATGATTCCCTGGGTTATGTGTCAGCTCACTATTCGGGAAAGATAGTGTACCAGGAAATGGCACGGTTTAACGGCATGACATTTCTATTTTTTTCGATACAAGTTGCTGTTCATAACTCATTTCTGTTGCATACTTTGTATTTTTTTCTAAATCTGACGATTACTACCCTCTCTGTGTTTCAAAAAACATAAGTAGTTGCTATTCCATTGAGAATCCACAGTGAAACCATGGGAGGCAGGGCGGTTCGAAGTGAACCATAGGAGTTGACAGTCTCCGCTATTGCTCGGGAGATCCTAGAAAGAGCAGGGTGGCTGACTTATCTCAGTCGCCTGAAGGAGTCTAATGAAACAATGGCGATGGAATTTCTGCAGAACCTGCAAGAGGATCACTCCACGGTGCGGGGGAAGCGGATAGCGGTCACCGACGATGTAATTGCAGAAGTCTCGGGACTACCAGCCACCGGACCTGCATGGACATTGAAGAAGGAAAGACTCCAGAAGATTATGGAAATTTTCCAGGACGAAGGCCAAAGCTTAACAATTAAAGGGAAGGGAGTCCTGCCAGCAACGCTAGGAGAACCCTGGGCAAAATTAGCGAGAACAGTGCAAAGCTACATCACTTGCGAGGGGAGAAAAGACGTGGTAAGGCCACGACACCTTAAACTCTTAGCTGTTTTAAAGCAGAAATGCTCTGTAAACCTTCCTGCACTTTTGAATTCTTTACTCCATGACGCCGCACGAAGCCTGAAAAAGGCACAGCATGTAGAGTCAGTTGTCAGCCACCATGGATTAATCTGACTAATAGTTAGTCATAGCCTCACCCAGCAGCAAAGCAGCTGGAAAGAATTAATTGCAATAATTGAGGGGAGAGCGACAGCACCTTCCCCAAAACGTAAACATACTCTAAGCACACCAGAACGTCTGAAAAAATGCAAAGAATTAAGAAAACAAAAACATGTTGCAAGCACATCTGAACGACCAGAAACCCGCCAGGAATCAGCAAAGCATAAACATGACATTGATACACCGAAACAGCCAGAGAAACGCAGAAAATCAGTCCGGTTAGCCCGGATAAGAGGAAGGCTGGAAAAACTCCAGGAAAGCACTAGCCAGCCAGTGGTAATTGAGGATGAACAACCCTCACGACCAGAAATAGAAGAAGAACAAGTTGAAGGAGAAAAGGAAGGGGAGGCCGAGAAGGCTAAGTGATCCGAAGAAGAAAACAATGAAGTAGCTGAGCATTCAAAAACAGAAACCGAGCCTCCTGAGACAGAAGCTGAACCCCCTGAGACAGAAGTTGAGCATCCTGAGATAGAAGCCGAGAATCCTGAAATGGAAATTGAGCATCCTGAGGCAGAAGACGGACAATCCAGGCAGGAGGAGGAAATGGGACAATAGGTAGGTAGCCCACCACAGGACCCAGTGGGAGAAGAGGAATTGGCCGCAATCTTGGCCAATATGGGTGAGTATGGCCAACCTTCCACTCCATCCTACCTTCGCGACAAACCCCAGGAAGAAGATGCACCCGAAAAACCACATGTAGAAGAGGCAGAAGAAGGAACTCTGCCCGTTCATGATGAGAAGGAGATAGGAGATACAAAGAGGGAACAATCTGTTCCCACGGCACCAGAGGAAATTCCAGAGGAAGTGAGGATAGAACGCGAAGCCACGGGACCAGTTAGGGTTCTTACCCCAGAACAACCAGCATAAAACAGTGAAGAAGTACCCCAGGAGAAAGATCAAGGGACTAGTCACGGCCCAGAACGCAACAAAAAGCCTGCTGTTCCTTCTAATAAAACATTGGAAATTAGAGAATTACGAAAGGAACAACGGAGGTTATTGAGCATAATAGCCCATCTCCACCAGCAGATCAGGATTCTGAAAGCGAGGCAGAGGACAAGGAAGACCACCAGTAAGAAAAAGATGACCATTGGAGTAAGAAACCGCAGGACAAAACGGCGGAGGACTAAGAATCACTCTGTTGATCAAAACCCTGCCCAAAATCCAACTGCTGTTCCAATTGAAGCTGAAGGCCCAGCTGCTATTCCAATTGAAGCTGAAGGCCCAACTGCTGTTCCAAATGAAGCCGAAGGCCCAGCTGCCATTCCAAATGAAGCTGAAGGCCCAGCTGCTGTTCCAAAGGAAGCTGAAGGTCCAGCTGCTGTTCCAAATAATGCTGAGGGACAGACTACTGTTCCATTTGAAAAGGAACAGCTGCTAGCCGGTATTCGTGTTAAAAAATAAAAGGACAACAAGGAGATTCAAATAGAGGCACCACCCTTAGTGGTGATAAGGGTTCTGAACTCGAAGCAACGCGATAAGAAAGTTCAGGTAAAACTCCCGGCCTCCACTGATGCATGGAAAAGAGATCCAAAGACGAGGACCTTGCACAAAGGATTGAAACAGGCTCAGCAAGAAATGGAGAGGCTTAGAGAGCAGACAGTCCCTCGTGAGAAGTATGAAGAACTCCAACAGCAACTACGGAACGTCAATCAATCTGAAAGCCAGGCCTTTGAAGGGTGGCAAAAGGAACAGGAGAAAGTTGCAAAGGTAACCCGTAGGCTAGATACTGTTATCAAACAGATGGATACCTTGTGTTCTTTATACAATGACGTTTTAGCATGTAGGGCCCCTGCCAAAAACTATGCTTTGTTTTTATTGGAACGATACTTACAATTAAAGATAAAGGCTGTTAAAGCAGGTGCCCCGATACAAATTAACACTGTCAATGACTTTATAGATTGTTGTAAACATTATGGGGTGAAGGTCCAGAGATTGCTATGTGAATTCTATTTGCATAACCTCGTACTAGACCAGGAGACTGAGTTGAACCCTGGCCCTTTTGTTGGGGACATTCAATTGCAAGCATTCATCTCATTCGGGGTTAATCAGATTAAATGGCTCAAAGCCTATAACACTTTCCAGAGACAGGAAAATGGCCTAGACTTGTGGGTAAGGGCTGAGCCTAGGGACCCAGTACAGCTATGGAAAGCACATAGAAACCTTATGAGAACTCCAGGTGTCATTGAAACGTTAGGACCCATGCACGAGGCACTCATTCGACAAAGTTTAGAATATTTTATTTCTATCAAAGACCTCACCATTGATGCAGCCAAATTCCGGTACCGAACCTCTAATCCAAACATCCAGCTCAGGGAGCCATTTAAGTATGAGAATTTTCAATTAGCTGCCAATCGTTTGAACCTCTATGGTGAAAGCATTTTGAGGGCAAGGCCATCCTGGTTAGGATATAGATTCCGCAGTCCAATTATCTGGCACCCTACACCCGGATATCAAGCCCTATATGAGATGCCTGAGGGTCAAACAGGCCAGTTCTTTGACTACCTAGTCACTCACCATGGCTATAGGCCTCCGCATGAGATTCCTTCTCGAGCCTACTCTCTCACTGCTTTGCATGTCAACTACAACATTTTCATGAGGGCATGAAACAGGGTAAGCAGGGGGGTGTGTGGAGTACTAAAAAGGTATGTTTTTAATGATCATTTCAGTGGCTTTTCAGTAGGACTTACGAATCTTTTACATTATGAATGTGGAAAACAATAGAGAATTGTGGTAAAATATGTGGAATTAGTATGCAAATACTTATCCGCTGATAGTTGTCATTCTCCTGTGCAGGAAAGTGTAAAAACGAGGAGCTGTTGTTCCAAAGAAGAAGATAAGAATAGGGTAACTGCTGTCCCTTTGACGAAGGACCGAGTGCAAACGAGGCAAAGTAGGCTGAAGCAAACCGGTCTGGAAAAGGTGGAGAAGGCACCAACTCGGCGGAGGAGAAAGAAGTGATTATGGATTAACAGATTGGTGAATCCCTCAGGATCTTCGATCCTGAGGGATCGCTGCTTTATTTATCTTACCACTTAGACATCTCCGCCGTTACCATTATATAAAGGTACGACACTGATAGTCTAAGGAGGAGCCTTTTATGTAACTTTTTGTAAAAGACTGAACTTTGATCATCGAGTCTCGTTGAACTTGGCTCATTGTACTTTCTGTTTTATGCATTAATATAAACTTGGTGATTATCTTATCTTTGCATCTAGATTAGCTTAAAGTGGTGTACCCTTGAGGCTAAGGGCCCGGCCCCGAAGGACACTTGCTTCTATATCACTACGATTTGATTTCTGCGTGGTTTGCTTATCGTCACTAGTTGGTAATCTGATATGCTTTATAAGTTACATTACATGCTCTTGTAAGATTCATTCATTAATGTTCTTTCCATTGACTCTGCATTATATTATCAATACTTACGGAGTGGATGAAATCTTATTGGACTTAATTGAACATTGTTATCATTATGTTATGGAGCTTCTATGCTGAGTATGTGTGTTAAGGTAATTATCTGAAAGGTGTGTTCTTTATGATTCAAGATTCATGCTGTTCCATTTTGAAACGCAGTGGTAATTCCTGTTGATGATTGGTATTAAATCAGATTACTTCTTTAGAGTGTTACGTGTGTATGATTTTCACATGTTGTTCCTTAATTAACAGTTATTGCTGTTCCTTTAGTTGGTTGTGTGATTTGCTTGGAGAATGAAAGATTGGAGTTTTGATTACAATGAGAGCATTTGAGTTGATAGGATAAAGTTTGATTGTTACTCACGAGGTTTAGTTATAGCGATTGCTGTTCCATTTTAAGCATTGCTGTTCCATTCTAGATTTGTTGTTCAATTTCTTATTTGCCGTTCCATTTTTATCTGCCGTTTCATTTACTCGCATTTGGTGTGAGAGACGACCTATGGCTGTAGTGAGCCTCTGCATTTACTGCCTTACTCCCAGACCCGTGGTCCATGCTCTAGTTTCCTTTCCATCAGTTTCCAAAGGGATGGACTACTGCTGTCGAACCCTTGACTGATAAAGTTGCTTAATTTTAAGAATGTGTGCTTTAGTCATTTGAAGGAACTTAGTCATAGACAAGCATCAATTTACTCTTGTGTTTTTGTAGGACGCTGTACTACTAGCATTACTCTGACAAATAGCCTCGGATTGAGTCACTCTTTGAAATAACCAAACGTTCTCGGATTGACATATTAACATGAGGTAATTAGAGGTGAAAGAGACACTTTTTATAGCTCTACAGTTGTTTCATTTTTTAATGAGGTTGACACAATAAAAAGAACTATCCTCATAACCCTTGTTTCATTTTTTAACAAGGTTGACATAAGATCAAGAACTTTCCTCAACACTCCTTATTTCATTTTTTTAACGAGGTTGACATAGGGACAAACTATGCTCCACACCCCTTGTTTCATTTTTTTTAACGAGGTTGACACGAGATCAAACTATCCTCGGGACTCCTTGTGTCATTTTTTAATGAGGTTGAAACAAGATAAGAACTGTCCTCAGACTCCTTGTTTCATTTTTTAACGAGGTTGACACATGAAAAAACTATCCTCATACTCCTGTTCATGGGCCATATGAGAACATGGCTCCCAAGAGGTCTCCGCGGGATGGAAGAAACACACTCTGGGAGGAATACATGTCATGATGCACCAATGACAGATCGGGTTCCAATGCCCCCAGTACATGATGTACGAGATCATCTGCATAATCATCAGCAGATGTGGAGACGGAACAGGCAGCCACATAATTGACCTGTGGCAAGGAAGGTACTGCTTGTGAGCAAGAACTGATAGGGGACAACGGCTGCGCAGGAGGCACCGGGGGATTAAAGAACGATAATTGATCAATAGTCACCATTCTTCCATCGTGCAGAAAACAAACCACACGGAAAAGTGAAGAAACAAGAGCTCCCATGGCATAAACATAGTCACGGCCAAGGAGAAGACTGAAATCTAAAACACCTTGGACAACCATGACGTCTATATAGATGGTTTTTCCCCCAAAGTAATAGGAAACTTTGGGAGGATCCCTAAAGGTTGACAGGTTCCTCCGTCGAACGCCAACAGATTCTGTGTGACTGGCACAAGCTGTGGGGAGCCCAAAGCTTGCCAAGTAGTGGAAGGCATAAGACTGACAGATGCACCCTCATCCAAGACAGTGCCAGGTACTGCCTTATCATAGGCATGTATTGTAATATGGAAAGGCACATAGGATGGAAGACGGAAAGCGGTCAAGTGACTCCAGTTGAAGGAAACGATTGAACTACTTGGTGGGGGTATCATATGATTGCCCCCATGCTCTACAGGAACCGAAGAAGGACTCTGTTGATTAGCAGGGATAGGAGGGTTGTTCTCGGACTCAGGAGAATTTGACAAGATGAGAAGAACATGAGCATGATGCTCTTCCGAAACAGAGTGATCAACATGTGGTGAATCCAAGTCGACACTCTTTCCGACCAATGGTTGGTCAGGAAAAAGCAGAGCACAGCCAGGCTCAGAAAGAGGAGGACAGACAAGAGAAGAATCTAAGTCAATCTCTTTGTCGACGGGGAGAGGGTCTGAAGAGAGCCTCCGATAACCAATGGGAAGTTGGGGTGAAGAAGTTGTAAGACTTTCCAAAACAACGAAAGCTTTATCCATGAGCAGACAAAGGTGAAGGGGATGGCTGCCTTCACATAACCTACAGGGGATTCGAATCTTCCCTTTCTTCTTACCATGGCCAGTTGATAGGGTAGCATTGCCATGAGCTTCAGAGGATGACGAGGGATGAGCTAGATCATGAGACCATACGTCTAAGATCCTTGGAATACCAGGACAATCACAAAGAAGATGGTCACCCTTGCACAATTTACAAGGAAACTTAACCTTCCGCGGAGGAGCAGGAGGTGGTCCAACTTGAGATGTACTCGGAGCAATAGCTGCATAGGTGGCCTTGCGTTCATTAGACTTCTTCTTCTTCTTCTTAGTCTCCTAGTTACTAGATGTGAAACTTTCACCAGGCAAAGGAGGAGAGGAGGAGGAAGAAACAGGGGCAGAAGGCATAGGCTCAACCTTGGAATCATCGTGTCGTGGTTCAAACGAAGGAGACGGTGGAACAGGAATCATGACACTCGGGACCACCGAGGTTGAAAACAACCAAATGGGTAAACCGATGGTTAACCCAGGCAAGGACAATGTTGCCATATACGGAGCACCAGTATTTCCGAAAGGAGGAAACAAACCAGGATTTCCATCTGGGGGAAGACCTTGACTGGTGGACTCAGGGGCTGTTGCCATCGGGAACGAGCCTGAAAAACAATTGAACTGTAACGAAGAACTTTAAATGTTACCAGGAATATTTCGTTGTCAGTAAAATTTTATGACACAGGAACAAAACATGACCTTTTCATGTTTCGAGAGTCGAGAAAAGGACGAAAAGGTGACTCTATCTCTTTCAAGGTTTAATGAGCCTGAAAGGACAAGTGCTCAGATGGACCTTTTCTTTTAAGGAGTCCAAAAAGGAACGAAAGTGATTACTCTGGAGAACTAGGCAAAAGGTTTACCAAACATCCTGTAAAACTGCATATACACCTTGGCGATCATATGAAAACCAAGGACTTTCCGTACGGCAGTCAATCTTCCCGAATGCTGTGTTCGGTGCGTTACAATTTGCAAGGTGGCAGACACAACTTCCTAGGGATATAGGATGATAACCTAGTGGGGTCTTCCAACATATACTCGACGGTACTGGGAGCACAATTCCGTACTAGACCGCTATTGAGTCACAAAAGGAGGAATGATGAGTGAAAACAATAGTGACTAGGTTTAACGATGCTGGAGCACGTCTCTAGCCTAGACCTCTAAATAGTGTGCATTATGTTCCAATGCATTGTTAAGTTTATTCAGTTCATTTTAGAGTTGATCTTGAATTATGTTTCAATTTCCAGGCCCTACCGTATGTATATCAAAAACCTAGGATGCAGCTAGAATGAGTAAAGCATCTTCCATTTCAATGAACACCTACCTACAGAAGGGTAGAGAGATCATTCCCAAACCAAGAAAACCAAGAAAAATGAATGCAAACACTAAGAAACACAATGCATCAATACACTAATCTCATGATGCATCGATACTACTAATGAAAGATTTAAAATTTTCTTTCCAATTTCTCAAACATGAAAATTCGTAATGCAAATGTACTTTCACTTTCGTATGCTAAATGAATGCAAACTTTTGATTTTATTTTATTTTTGAATTTAAAGAGACAAACAAGCAAGTGTAAACTGATCGATCCAAACAATTGTGATCTATGCTTGGTAGTGAAGAAATCGAATGAACATAAAAAATTGGTTCAATAATCGACACTAAAAATCAACCAGTAAGAAAACAAGCGGTGAAAAAGCCTCAAGCAAATCAATAATACGGTTGTGGATGAACCTTGAACAAACAAGTAACCCAAGAAAATGGTTTCTCGACGAAAATTCTAAAGGGCCAGGTCACATGAAATCAATGAGACAGTACCCTAACCAAAATCAATTAAAACAAGCTAATGAGAGACAAGAAACAACAGGGGATAAACAAGATTGATGAATTTAGGAGGTAAAGTTGTAAAAACAACTTTACAGGAATCGTCGCAAGTGTTACACTGACAACTAGAGACGATTCGCCAGTGTTACACTGACAACTAGAGACCGTCGCAAGTGTTACACTGACAACTAGAGACCGTCGCAAGTGTTACACTGACAACTAGAGACGAGTCGCTAGTGTTACACTGACAACTAGAGACGGTCGCTAAAGTACACCTATTTTCCACGACGGTCCGATTTCAAGAGTCGTCGTAGGAATTAAACTAGCAACCCGAGACGAAAGCCAAATAGTTGCCACTGTTAGGCTATCTTCAGCGACATCGTCACGACTGTTAGGCTATCTTCAACGACGATCTTAAAAACAATGACATATGAACAAGAAACTCCCAAACAAAAACCAGTCAATCCTTCAATCAATAGAGGGATTTCCCAGATCAAACCAGGTAATTGAAAAGACTGATAGTTTATCCCAAAAATTCAAGAGACACCAAATCAAAATCAAAACAAGAGCAAACAAGAGAAGAAACATGCAAAGGACTCCCCAGCGTTGTCGCCAACTTGTGACGTAGGAAAGTGTTCCCTCTGCGGACAGAGGCAACCCCTCTAGCCCTAGAGTGGGTCTAGTCAGAACAAGGACAAAACAAAAATTAATTCCCTTAAACAATCATCGTTGGAGGCCTACCTCAAACCGGTGGTTGATGAAGTTCCGTTGCACTGCTCCAGCTTCCGTTTCCTTCTCCTTAATGAGAAATCAACCCGAAACACCACAAAAAAACAATAGAGCACGTAACCGAGAAACAACAATGATCTATTTACTCACAAAGTCAAGAAGTCATGAGCTATCAAGTAAATTACATACAAGACATAGGAAATCATCATTGATTATATTAATAATGAAATAAGAGCAAGCTTACAACCGAGTATTGACGTCGCAAGCCTTCTCAAAGGGTCCAACCAGTGTGTTTCTTCAAGCATTCACTCTCAAAGTTGGGTCTCCCAAATAGCAATATATATCTCCCTCTCATTCATAAGCTTTACAAGATATTAAGGGCACTCCACACCTTCTTGCAAACTACAAAGCAATCCCACACTTGTCACACTCACACCAACTATCTATCAAACTCAAAAGCAGCAGCAACACTGTACAACCAAAAGAACTAGCAACTAAGGAACTAGCAGATCATAGCAATGGTGAGTGATTTTATAGGAGAAGGAGTTTCCATGAAATGAGGGAGAGGGATCTTATCCTCAAGGGAAGTTGCACAAGAAGTGGAACCACCATCCTAGGGGTAGAAAGGCGACCCAAACTGACCCAACAACCAGCTCTAGAAACATCCAGAAGGCCGACTATTTGAACTAATTCGCCAAATCTGGATCATCGCGGGTCATGAACTGGGGACTAGCGACGACGTCGCAACGATACAGTGCATGACAGAGAATCGTTGCGAATTTTGAGGGTTTACTAGCGACGATGCAAAAACTTAGTCAAAAAGGGTCAATCTTCAGGATTAGAGAGCATTTGCTTAATCTTCTTACACTGGTGGGAAGATATGAACATGTTACACATGACACAATAGAGGGACTGATATGAGGACAGTGACAAATTACTGTGTAACAGAGCTTGTTGCGGGGCTCAAACAACTGATTGCCATCATAGAAAACTAACTCATATGCACCTTTTTGTAATACACGTTTAACGATGTAGGGTCCATGCCACATAGGTTCGAATTTCCCAACTCCTAATTTGTCATTAGCTTGATCATATAACAAGACTAAGTCACCTTCTGCATATGCATGAGGGGTCACAGTTTTGTCATACTGAATTTTAACTTGTTTTTTTTAGACTCAGTTACTAATGCAACAATTTGATGAGTCTCGTCAAGATGTTCTAAATAAAGTAACCATTCCTCCTCAGGTGAAGTACTAGGGAGTAATTCGACAGCTAGTTTTAAAGATGGGATTTCACATTTGATAGGTAGGGTGGCTTCTAGACCATACACCAACTGAAAATGTGTGAATCCACTCACTGTCTTGGAAGCCGTTTCGTATGCCCATAATGCTAAAAAAGCATGATATGTCAGTTCTTCTTGTGCATCCCAATGGTTTGTTGAAGCAAGGTGACTAAAAATTTGTTAACAACCATAACTTGAGTTGGAAATGCTGAGAGGGGGTGTATCAATATTTCTTTTCAATTGTTACTTTTACCAGTTAGATCACTTATATTTAAAACACAAAATGAACAATGATAAGAATAAATGCTTTTATTAATTGAATCAAGTACAAATGAATGAGTACAATAATTGTTGCCAAGCTCCAACTTGGACTTTAGTGAGGCTCCGACCTCTAGGGCTTTGACCCTATCTTATCCAAGGCACCAACCTTGAGTTTAGCAACACCGACTCCAAGGACACCAATCCTATATCTGCTTCAGGCACCGACCTGGTTTCTTGAGGACTCCGATCCTATAGGGCTCCAAACCTATCCTTCAAGGCACCAACCTTGTCAGTTTTGGGGCACCGACCCCAAGGACTCTAATCCTTTATCTTCTTCAGGCGCCAACCTAGATGCTTGAGGACTTTGATCCTCTAGGGCTCCAACCCTATTCTCCAAGGCATCAACCTTGTTGTTCAAGGCTCCAACCTCTGGGCACCAACCCTCTGCGCTCTAACCCACTCTCGTACTTCGTCTAGATGTGTTTGATATTATTTCACTGCTCCCAATATCTCCTTCACCGAGCCCTGCTAATGTTCAACTTCATTAGTGTCTCCACGTCATGAATGACAACCTTGATCTTTTCAAATGAAGGTGTCTCTGCTATCCTTCATGGTACCCAATCAAATTCTCCAAGTCACCTCATGATGGCTTATGCATCATGGTCTTCAAGGGTGTCTCAAAAAATTCAATCAATGTGTGTCTTCAAAGGGCTTCTCCAAGAAATTCCTCAATTCTGGGCTTCACTTAATTGTCTTTGTTGATGAGAGATTTCTTCACTGTCCAAAGAAGGATTATGGAAAAATAGGTGGGAAGTCAACATGGGATCGGTTGATGTTCAATTGCTGTTCAATTGACCTCCCGTGTCATTTTTTATTTTAGGGTTAGAGTGTAGTCACTCCAATTTTAGTATATCAAAGGGTCACTGTTATGTGTTAATTTCAAGAAACAGTCTTGTAACAAGCCCGAAGAAAAAATCTGAGAACAAAATTGTAGTGTAGTCAATCTGCGATGAGGCCAAAATGGCAATCCTATAGACCGTTCTGTAATTCGAAGATTAATTCACGATTCTGGACTAGTCACCACATCCGAAAAGATAGCCTTCACCAATCGAGATATAGTGCCTCGTTTTTCTCCCTGAAAGTTCACGAGATGTGAACCTGTAACTTCTTATGTTATACGCTTGTCACTTTTTGATCCGCTTCAAGTCTACGTATTCCATTTTCCAACAAATCGTATATATATTATACCAATCGTGATTTCATATAGCTGACAAGATGCTGAGATGGAGCCAACATATGATTTTAATGAAAAAAAACGATATGTAATTTGTAATGGAAGATTGCTGACGGTGATGTGTGGGGACCATAATAAAACAATGGACTCTAATATTATTTATGTGAGTTTAATATAAAGTTTTTTGTTATATTTGACATAATATGTATATTTGACATAAATATATATATATATATCAAATGATTTCTATCCCTGTTGAGTACCAAATCGGGCCATCTTTCTGTCCATTTCTATTATCCTTTTTGACCTTTTTGTACTCATTTACCCATGCTGTTATGCTAAAATTACAAGGTAAATACCCTTGACTTGTCCAATTGGGATATTTTAATTAATGAAGTAAATTCACAAAGTCTTATCTATTCATGGTACTAAAACATATGTTTGGCCGCAACTTGGAGAACAGAAATCCTTGCTTCAGCATCTCGCAATAGATCTGGTAACGACTAGCCATAAGGAAGTTGCGCAGCTGAAGTCACGATTCCCTGTAACTTTTTGCTATCCCGGACATCTGGTGTTGGTGTCGTTCCAACTGATGTACATTTTTGAATATGCGGTTACCATGTTTCAGGGAGATCTGTTAATCTCCCTCGCTGTGTATAAAATGTAGATTGTTCCTGTGAATGGGGGTTCTCCCGTCAGTATTGTAATCACCTATTACATATTAATAAAATATCACCTGTTTTGCTTCTCCAATAATTTTCTTGACTAACGTAGCCCTGATCAGAGAGTCGGGCCCGCTCTTCTGGTCATGTGCTGCGTCTTTGTGTGTGTCATTTATTAGTTATGCTTGCTGTTACAGTTCTTTACTGTTTATGATTATTTATGAAGATCTATAGTTAGTTTAATCTTACAACCATGTTTTGAATCTTAAACCATGAACCCTTGGTTAGAACGGATTATGCGTTTGCCCCTGCATATACCTTGCGCGTTGCCTTGAAAGGATATGCACCCAGATTGATAAATTAATGTCGGAATAGGGTGAATAAATCGTTCGTACCTGGACACCAACAATCCCCTTTTTTTTGGTTTTATTTTGGTCCATCCCTCAAAGGTCCAGGCATATTTTTGAAGGATTTTTCATCAAGACCCTTTCATCAATTGGGTTAGGGTTTGATTTTAACAAAGGCTAGGGTTTAGAAGAACTAGGGTTAGGGTTTGCTTTTAACAAAGGCTAGGGTTTAGTAGAGCTAGGGTTAGGGTTATTTATCACAATAATATTTGCCAATTTGCCATCTTGATAATGCCATATTGACATCAATGATAACCTATATTAACAATTTCCCCCTTTGTCATTGATGGAAATATTCTTTCCCTCCCAACATTCTCTCCCCCTTTGACATCAATGGCAACGGGGTGCCCAAGTAATCCCCCTGTCGAACTAGTCCCCCTGTCATGCGGCATCTTTAAGAATTAGCTTAGTGTGATGCTAGAGCGATAACTCCCATTTTTTCGGTGAAGATGTTCAAATGCTTCTCAAGGAAGGGGTTTGGTGAAAATATCTGCAATATGCTCCTTAGTATTTATATATTCTAACTTGATGTTTTGTTCAGCCACCTGTTCACGGAGAAAATGATACTTGATTGGTATATGTTTGGTCTTTGAGTGCATCATAGGATTTTTGTTGAGACTGATAGCACTTGTGTTATCACAGTAGATGGTGATTGGTTGGTTAGTATCTATGTTAACATCCTTTAGAGCTTCCTTCATTCATAATATTTGAGTACAACAATCTGCAACAGCTATGTACTCAGCTTCAGCTGTAGAGAGTGATATGGATGTTTGTTTTTTGTTGAGCCAAGATACTAGACAATCTCCTAGGAAGAATGCATTTCCACTAGTATTTTTTTGATCATCGATACTTCCGACCCAATTAGCATCAGTGTATGCAGTCACAGTAAGAGTTGAGCTCTTTGGGTACAAAATTTCAAAATCAGGAGTTCCTTTCAAGTATCTGAGAATTCTTTTTACAGCTAACAAATGAGATTGTTTAGGAGCTGATTGAAATCTTCCCACCATTCCTACTACTTGCATAATGTCAGGTCTCATAGCAATTAAGTATAGGAGGGATCTAATTATTGACCTGTAATGAGTTGCATCTATCGGAGGAGAGTCATCATATTTACTTAATTTGCAATCTGTGGTCATAGGTGTGCTCATGGGTGCACAGGCTTCCATTCCATATCTTTTAAGCATATCTTTAAGATATTTTGCTTGAGATATGAACATCCCGACTGTGGTTTGAGATACTTGTAGTCCAAGGAAGTAAGATAATTCTCCTATCATTGACATTTCGAACTCTTTTGACATATTTTGAGCAAACTTATGGCTCATCAAGGATTTCATAGGGCCAATTCACGGATAGCTTCTACAAGAATGCTTAATCATCATAAGCTTCCCCTAACTGTATGGATGATCTTCCTTTTGGCAGAGTCTCCCCATCAAATACCTAGAATATCGAGGATGACATTATCAAGTCAACAACATGTGTTGTTGGCTGGTGAGTTCAAGAGACTTCCGAATTGTGTTTGCTTCCTTCTCCATACTTTCGTAACCTTTTTCTCTGGTATGGTTCTAGCTTGTGTAGGGGCCCAAGTCAAGTTACAATCACGTGCCATATGCCCAATGTTATGACACTTGAAGCACTCTATATTGTTCATGTATAAAAATTCATGACTTCTTCTTGCAAAATTGCTTCTCCAAGATTGACGGGGACCATTATAATTATCTTTGTGATATGCCCTACAATATTTTTCCCTGTGCCCAAATTTTGTACAAGATCCTTTGATGATAACCATTGCTTCTTGCATCCTTGACACCATCTGATTTTCTTCTTGTAGGAGGGTTTCTTCCATAGTTGTCTTGACTCTTCTCCTTGCCTTTGCTGGAACTGGGAGCATCAACATTTCTTCTAGACTTCCTTACATCCTTGTTGTTTGAAGCATTAGGGTTTGCATCATTCTTGCTTGAGGATTCACCTTCATAGCAAAGACCTAATTTATCAAATGGAGATATTTTATGGCTAAGCATGTCATCCAAGGCTTGAGAGCTCTTTAAGATTTTGTCCATCCCTTCAACCTTTTTCCTGAGAGAGACAATTTCTTCTTCCAATTTTTGACAGTCTTTATTCCTTTTAGCTAGTTGTTTCTCAGTTTCTTCCTTGATACAAGTAGCTTCATTTGCTTCTATTTTAAGGGAGATGATATCTAATTTCATTTTGAAAATTTCATCATTTTCCTTAGCTATACTGCTCTCCTTTTCTTCCTTGATCCTCGTAGCTTTACATGTTTCAACTTTGAGAAGGTTGATGTTGGATTTTAGTTTGAAGATATCTTCATCCTTTGCTTTTAGTTGGTATATCATGGTGTTTCTCTCCTTTTCTGCTTCATCAACCTATCCTTCTATGATTACCAATGCTTCCATTTTATTCTCAGTTCCTTGTGCTAACTTTCTTGCTTCTTCTAGTTGAGATTTCAGAGAGGAGATCTCTACCTTGTACTGACCAATCTCTTCTTCAATTTTTTTCAAGCTCTTGCGCCTTTGTTCAAACTGACTTGACAAGGTATCTTCCCATTTCTTCATGATGCTTTCTTTTGTTTCGATGAAATTCTTCCTTAATCTTGGCGAGCTCCTCATCTCTTTCTTGTACTTGAAGCTTGACAAGGTCAACTTCCTTCCTTGTCTTGTCTTGGTCACCAACTTGCGCTTTCTTATTAAGTTCCTCATTTTCTTTTTTCAAATTGTTAATCTCTTCCATGGAAGCCATAAGTTTAGTGAGGAGGTATTCTTCAAAATCTTCTTCATTCTCTTCATCTTCTAGGTCTTCTTTAGCCTTGATGTCATGACTCTTATCTTCAGCTTCCTTGATGGGCTCTGGATATCCTTCTTGTTTTCCATCATTTTATTGACTAGTGATCATTTTCAATGCTCCTTTTGAGTGAAGATCATGAAGTTTATCCCATATGCCTTTTGCTGACGAACATTTTTCAAAATTGGCCTTCATAGAATTAGGTAGCCCATTCAAGATTACTTTCATTGCTTTTGTATTATGTTCCTTGGATTCGCCATCCATCATGCTATCAGTAATCATTGATTTCTAGACTTCAATGCCTTGAGTCTTTAAGAAATTCCTCATTCTTGCTTCCCATATATCAAAGTTTCCATTGAACAATGGAGCCTTCGCAAATTGATTGACTTCGATTTTGGTGGTTGAGGGAGACACATCTTTAAGAGGATTGGAGACTTTCTTCCTTGGCTTCGCCATTTGTGTTCTAATGATCAACCTTCAAGCGGTTAGGCTTTGAGTGAAGGTACTGGCTCTGATACCAATTGTTTAAAATACTGAGAGGGGGGTGAATCAATATTTCTTTTCAATTGTTACTTTTACCAGTTAGATCACTTATATTTAGAACACAAAATGAACACTAATAAGGATACATGCTTTTATTAATTGAATCAAGTAAAAATGAATGAGTACAATAGTTGTTTCCAATCTCCAACTTGGACTTTAGTGAGGATTCGACCTCTAGGGCTTCGACGCTATCTTATCCAAGGAACCAACCTTGAGTTTAGGAGCACCGACTCCAAGGACGCCAATCCTATTTTTGCTTCAGGCACTGACCTGGTTTCTTGAGGACTCTAATCCTCTAGGGCTCCAACCCTATCCTTCAAGGCACCAACCTTGTCAGTTTTGGGGCACGGACCCTAAGGACTCCAATCGTTTATCTTCTTCGGGCACCAACCTAGATTCTTGAGGACTTCGATCCTCTAGGGCTCTAACCCTATTCTCCAAGGCATCAACCTTGTTGTTCGAGGCTCCAACCTCCGGGCACCAACCCTCTAGGATCCAACCCACTCTCATACCTCATCTAGATGTGTTTGATATTATTTCACTGCTCCCAATATCTCCTTCACCGAGCCCTGCCAATGTTCAACTTCATTAGTGTCTCCACGTCATGAATGACAACCTTGATCTTTTCACATGAAGGTGTCTCCGTCGTCCTTCATGGTACCAAATCAAATTCTCCAAGTCACCTCATGATGGATTATGCATCATGGTCTTCAAGGGTGTCTCAAAAAATTCAATCAATGCATGTCTTCAAAGGGCTTCTCCAAGAAAGTCCTCAATTCCATGCTTCACTTAATTTTCTTTGTTGACAAGAGAGTTCTTCACTGTCCAAAGAAGGATTATGGAAAAATACATGGGAAGTCAACGTGGGATCAGTTGCTGTTCAATTAACCTCCTGCGTCATTTTTTGTTTTAGGGTTAGAGTATAATCACTCCAATTTCAGTATATTAGAGGGTCACTCAAGAAACAATCTTTAACAAGCCCGAAGAAAAAATCTGAGAACAAAATTGTAGTGTAGTCAATCTGCGATGAGGCCGAAATGGAAATCCTATAGACCGTTCTGTAATTCGAAGATTAATTCATGATTCTGGACCAGTCACCACATCTAAAAAGATAGCCTTCACCAATTGAGATATAGTGCCTTGTTTTTCTCCCTGAAAGTTCATGAGATGTGAACTTGTAACTTCTTATGTTATACGCTCTTCACTTTTTGATCCACTTCAAGTCTACGTATTCCATTTTCCAACAAATCATATATATATTATACCAATCGTGATTTCATATAGCTGACAAGATGCTGAGATGGAGCCGACATATGGTTTTGATGAAAAAAACGATATGTAATTTGTAATGGAAGATTGCTGACGGTGATGTGTGGGGACCATAACAAAACAATGGATGCTAATATTATTTATGTGAGTTTAATATAAAGTTTTGTTATATTTGACATAAATATATGTATATACATATATATGTCAAATGATTTTTGTCCCCTTTTTTTTTTGGTTTTATTTTGGTCCATCCCTCAAAGGTCCAGGCATATTTTTGAAGGATTTTTCATCAAGACCCTTTCATCAATTGGGTTAGGGTTTGCTTTTAACAAAGGCTAGGGTTTAGTAGAGCTAGGGTTAGGGTTTCATAGTTTTAGGGTTAGAGTAACATAGTCTAGGGTTAGGGTTATGTATCGCAATAATATTTGCCAATTTTCCATCTTGACAATGCCATATTGACATCAATGACAACCTATATTAACAATTTGGCCATTGGCCCATGGGTAATAAGGAGTTGAGTTATCATGATGTAAGCCCAAATGAGCATTGAGTTCTGTCATCACGTGATTTTGGAAATGGGAGCCATTGTTAGTGACTACGGTTTGTGGTACACCAAACTGAGCTATGACATGGTTAAATAAAGACAATGTCGTAGTTTCACCGTCAGTAGAGTAGGTAGGCATTGCCTCAGTCCATTTTGTAAAATAATCAACAACAACGATGATGTATCCATGCCCCCTGATTGAGTGAGGGTTATGTTATCACTTAAAAAGAAATTTCTAAATTGTTCACATCAGTCTGATTGTAAAGGTTAGGGGTTAGTCTAAGTTCAGTTTTTCCATGTTTAATGTAGTGTCTAAGCCTTAGGAGTCTTGGTGGTATGGTTAAACAAAGGTCAATAATCCGTTCTTATTCATCAATGGTCTCATAACTCACATAGCTTCCATGTATCAGCTTTTTTCCAAGGTTCTTATGTGCTACGAAACTGTTTAGGAGTTTTCGTAGCGCATAAACTCTGTTTAGGTGTTTTCGTAGCGCAAAACCCAGATTTTTCACTGGCTGCACTACGAAATCGGGGATTTGTGTGGATTCGTACCAAATCTTTCTTAGCTGTCATATCTATCAAAATCCGTTATGTTTACATCATCATTTGTCAGCTTATACACTTCGCTTATCATGTCCAACCGCTTATCCTCATCATTATAGTGGTTAGGTACCTTGGTATGCTCAGATTTCAAGTTTCAAGAAGAGCCAAGTATTCACAGTCATGATTTGTGGTTGGATTCATGCGTAAGGAATAAATTCTCAAGCGTTCAATTTGAATTCCTTGAACATCAGGCAAGCCAACTTTCAAGCGAGGCAGCTTTCAAGAGAGGCGGCGATTGAAAATTGAAACAGTGCCAGTCTTTCAAATTTTCATTCCGTTGGAATCCCATGGAGAGGGCTACAGAAGGAAAGGAGCACAGGTCAGGCAGGCGCTTGAGGAATGAACTTGAAGGTTTAGACATTATCTTAAAGAACATAGAAGTTGAAAGCGCATTCAAGCAGGTTGGCTGTTGGAATTTCTGCGAAAAGCTTCAAGGAGGCCATATGCAAATAACCAAGGAGTTTGCGTTGAATTTCACAGGACTGAATACAAAAGTTGGGATGCTTGAATTGCCAATCACTCCAGAGGTCATATCTGCAGCCACTGAGATTCCGAGGGGACAGGAGAAATCTTTTAAAATTTCAAGTTTGACATGACCCCCTGTAAGGAATTTCTGAAACATGAGTTTATTGATTCAGATTTAAACAAGTCTGTGCCCAGTTATTTTGTCAAGGACTCATATGCCAATTTACTTACCTGCATACAGAGGTACTTTACCTATGAGTGGAGGTATCATAAGGTGTATTCATATCACTTCAAGATTCTACTGCATTTCATAGGAAAGGTATCTCTTGATTTACCTTTCTACTTGTTTCGTAGCATAGGCAAAATGTGTGACAAGGTGCAGTTAAAAAGGGAAGCCTGTGAGACCTCATTGTTTCATAACGGCTTAGTTAAATTAATCATTTTGCATAAGCTCCAGAAAGTAGGTAGGGACTGGCCCACGTTCATGTTTATGTCTGGTTTCAAGAACGAGACTGGTCTCAGTCCGCAAGCTGTAAAAGATTCTCCAACAGCAACTGGCCAATGTGCAGAAACAAGATCCAGGAGATTTGTAAAATTGAAGGCTAGGAAACAGGTAAAGGAACCCACCCAACCACTGATAATCCAAGACACACCCCAACAGTCCCAGAAAGAGAAAACTCAGACCAGAGAGGGTGTACATGAATCATCTACAGGTGAAGTAGTCCAGAGAAGAATGACAAGGAGCCAGCTAGCTAAGGAAAAAGGCAAGACAGTGGTTACTGAGGAAAGCCCGGTTTCAAAGGGAAGTCTTAATGACTTACTGCAAGCTATTGATATTGAAGAATCTCCCTTGGTTCGAGAAAATTTGATAGAATCAGGAAAGGACAAGACCAAAAAGATCAAAGCCTTGAAAAAGCTCAAGTTTGATGATCCAGTTGCTAAATTTTTCTTTAAGCCAAGAAGACCTGTGACGAGGCATTCAAGACAGGTACAAGAGACATTGCTAGAAGCAAGTGAAACAGAGGAGATAGCACAATCTCATGAAGGACTCGTGACTTCATCAAAAATATCATCTCAGCTGCATAAAAAAGATAAAGGTAAGGCAGTTATCCCTCAAGAGGAATATAGTGTTGAAGAGTTAAAAAAGAAGTTGAAATTAGCAAACCTGGAAATTGCTAAACTGAAGAAAGCCTCAAGGAAACATGCAATCAAGGAAGCTCATTTTAACAAAATAGAGGCTATGTGGGAAGAAAAAACAATTCAAATACCCGAGGTGGTCGATTGTCATGCTCAATACTACACCTGGTCAGTTCCTACAATAAAGGAAGCAAAATTCATCAGAAGAGTTAATACGAAACTGAGAGCTGGGATCAGAGTTATGAAGAGGCAAATTGAGGATTTGAAGATACAGCTAAGCCAGCGGGAAAGATTTCCTTAAGGAAATCACACAGCAAGTAAGGTTATATCCCAAATTTTGATGATTTACCTTGTTGCAGTTTTTCTTGAAGAATGATGCATCTCCATTCAGTTTTGAATAGCTTCAGGGCAGTTGAAAAGGACATTTCAATATAAAGAGGCTCAAGACAGTCAAATTTTGGTATTAAAATTGTGTTTTGTGATTACACAGCAGTTTCGTAGCACGCTACGAAACTGCTGTAGGTGATGCATAATGCACAGCAGTTTCGTAGCGCGCTACGAAACTGCTGTAGCTGCATAATTAAAATCAGTCGACCAATTTTGAGTAATCAAGGGGAAACTTTTTTGAAAGGGGATTTCAGAAAAGGATCATTTACAATGTGCAAGCAACCAGCAAGGGTAAAACAAGCGGAGGAAAAGATATATGAACTCTAAACTTTTTGTTATACAAATGATCACCGCTAGTATTGTCCATGACATTTCAAACAACGTTGAAGAGGTTTTGTCTTCACACAGGTATATGGGAAAGGTCTACAACACATGAAGAACGTGGCACTCAAATATATTTTTGTGTAATCAAAGAAGAACAACATGGATAATTGATTTTGAATATCCTCGAGGAGACCAAAAGTAGAAAAATAGGGGCAGTTTCCTACTTTCCAGGAGCAGTAAAGAGATGAGACATTAAGAGCCATCAAGGAGTTCTAAACATCCACCAAAGCTAAACTGAAGGAGACCACTTGTCAGAGAACGAGTTTTGATTGTAATAAATACTATTACCAACATGATGTGGAGTTAGATTCCTAATTGTCTTAGGTCTCTAAAAACTTCCAGTTAGTAGTATGTTGCATTTAATAGTTAGTTAAAGTTTGAGTAGGTGTCATAGCAAGTAGAATTCGAGTTCCCCTCATGCTGGAGGAGGAATCTCAAGAATTCTATATATAGGAGAGAGAGCAATGTACTAAGGGTTGGAAAATTATTGAGAAAAGATCTCATATTGTGCTTTGTGTAAAGACTTTGTTTTCTAGTAATACAATATTGGCCTTGCTTCTCAGGAATCAAAAGGAATTCAATGTTCTGAATGTCTTGTGTTGTCTTTTTCCTATTATCTACAATGTTATGAATGTATGATTACTTAGAAATCACTAATAGTGCTCTAATTTCCTTCATACATTTGTAAACTGTGTTGGTCCTCTATGTGTTTGGTGTGTTTACATATGTTGGATTATGAATGCCCTGACTTCTATGCAAAGCTGACCTTACTGTCAATATTGAAGCATATCTAACTCCATAATCCCAATGGATACTTTTTAATTGTGTTTCAACCTCTTATACTTGTTCATTTTGTTTCATAGAGTTAGCCATCTTATTCATTATCCAAATCTTTAATCCTGTGAGAGAGCTCTCTCAGGTTGGGGAGGCTAAGCCTCAGCCTAAAGTAGGTTTGAAATAGTTACTTAAAGTCTACCTAATCACAGCAGCCTATCAGGGTCTAATTTTGAGCTAACAAGTTACATGTCATAAAATAAATTCCCCATTTGGAAAATGGTCCAATGGTGATAACTAGGTGTAAAGGAGAAGGTGGGGTTCGTAACTTCTAATTGTAAATCTGGAAAGCATGGCATTTTTGGACTGCAAGAATGCAATATTTGAAAATAGATGGCCAAAAATAACCAATGCAAAGGATCTTTTGAGAAGTGGCATATCCTGACATATGCTTGCCATAGGCTCTAGTGTGTCAATCATTCAAGGCTTTCTCATCTTCCTCATGCATTAGACACTGTCGAAGGATTGAATCTATGCCAAGTTGGTATAAGGTATCCCCAATAATGTAGTAGGATTGAGACTGGTATTGAATTTGGCATTTCTCAGAGCAATATAACTCTGATCGAAAAGTCTAAGTTTGGATATAGATGATGATATCTCCATACCATGGATCGTGGGTGCGAATAAGGAAGAGAGACTCATCAGGATTAAGCTCATCAAATTTAACAAACATGTTTACATAGGGAATGTCACAAATTAATTCAACAAAGATAAGTGATTTCTTTGACTTATATTTGGTAAATTCTAAGTCAAACTCCTGCACGATAACAATCCACTTGGAGTATTTTCCCCTGAGTAAATGAGGAGACAGAATGTAGGTCATGGGGTTGCAATGAAAGACCACTACAAATTTTCCAAAAGAATATAGTAATGAAAACGTTGGACATCGTGAACTGCAACAAACACCAACTTTTCTACATGAGAATATCGAGTCTCAACATCGAAAAGGATACGACTCAAGTAATAGATAACATGCTCATTACTGTCATCACCATCCTGAATCAACACCATACCAATGGTATTGTCAGCGGCAACCAAGTACAGGAGATAATCACAATGATAATTCAGAGGATGCAACAAAGGTGCACTAATGAGGGCAACCTTCAAAACATCAAACGACTTCTAAGAAATGTCATCCCAAATGAATGGGACTCCTTTCTTCATAAGGAAAGTAAAACCCTTAGCAAGCTCGGCATAATGAGGGACGAAACAACGAAGAAAGGTTTCTTTTCCCTACAAACTCTAGAGTTGATGTATGGAAGATGGAGGTGGAAAATTGAAAATGGTCTCCACCTTGATAGGATCAATGTGGATGCCCTCTTTAGAGACTATGAAACCTAAGAGATGACCCAATTCAACTCAAAAGACAGACTTATGAGGATTCAATTGAATGTTGTAGTGTCGACAGGAAGAAAATTTTCCCGAAGGTGAGTGGGATGATCTTGACGTCTAAGCAAATGTGTAGGTAAATCATTAAGATATGGCTGAACTATATGTTTAATATCATAAAAGGCATAAGACATAGCCTGTTGGAAGGTTGTAACAATGTTTTAAACCATAAGGGAGATTTTTTTAGGTAAAATTCCCCCAAGGACAGATAAAAGCAATTTTGTGTTGATCGACAGAAAGGATATTAATTTGATTATATCCCGAGAATCCATCCATGAAGGATAAAATTTAACTCCTGGCACATTCATCGATGATCTGGTCAATGAAGGGAGTAGGATAATTTTCCTTAGGACATGATCGGTTGATATCTTGATAGTCAACACAGACTCATATGGTTCCTTGTTTCTTAGTTACCGGAACGATGTTGGAGACCCAATCTATTAGTGGGATAGGATAAATAAAGCCAAATTTTAGAAGTTTTTCAACTTCTCCCTTAATGGCAGCTACCTTCCGCAGGTGCACAGGATGAAGATGTTACAGGTTTCTTGCCCAGATAGTTATGAATCTCATGTACCACGATACTAGGGTCAATGCGAGGCATCTCTTCATAAGACCAGGCGAAGACATCACAAAATTATTTGAACAGGGTTGTGTAAATATTAATCTCATCAAGATAAAAAGCAACTCCTATGTGAATATTTTTGACAATCCCTGGTTTAATCGAGATGTCGATGGGCATGGTTGCCGAAATGTTGCCTAAATTACCTTCAACCAACACTTCATGAACCTAAATGGGTGGCTAAAATGGAGTGGTTGTTTCAGGAGAAAGTAAGGTACCTAAACAAGTAGGAATTGACCCAAGGCTAGGAATAAAAGAGGAATGATGATGAATATCTTTCCAAGGAGTTTCTTCTAGATACATGAATTTGGTAATGCTTTCGCCAGTCATGAATGTCTCACTCAAAGGATCTTCAAAATCAGAAGAATCAAGCCAAGGGGTTTGTAAATGCGAGTCTAGGGAAAATCTCAATTGATCATGAGTTGTAGATGCAGCCGCAAAAGCCAAAAGGATAGTTTGATAAGCTTTCTCAACTGGGCTAAGCGGCATGGCATCACCAAAATCATTGATCTGGTTAGGATTAGGAATAATCCATGGGTCATAAGTAGACGAGATCATGTTAATTGAGGCAACGTTGGAGGGAGGAGGAAGGGAAAAAGTTCCCATTAAGGTAGGGTCCTTGAAAAGGCCTGCTCCAACAATTTCATAAGGGATGTTGGTTTTCCCAACATAAGGCACATTACTTGTTGCAGAATCAGAGGAAAAGAAAGCTAATTGATCAACAATGACAATTTTCCCTTGATGGGGAAAATGAAGCACACAGAAGAGAGATGAGACCACACAAAACATTGCATGAGTCCAGCTCTGACCAAGTAAAAGGTTGTAATTGAGTTTGGTGTCGACAATATCGACTTATAAATTCACTGCCTTTCCCTCTAACTGAATGGATAAGTCACTGCGAATGCCATATGGGCGGAAACCTTGACCATTGAAAGCTTCTAAAGTGTTTAGATACTGGTTGAGAGGAGGGGAACCAATGGATTTACAACAAGAGATGGACATGATGCATGTGGATGCTCCTTTATCAACCACAATCTAGTGGATAGTCTTTCCTTTAATAATAACTTGTATAAGAAAAGTGAGTTGGCGTGGAAATCAGGTAACATGGTTTTCGAGATCAAAAGTAATCAGATTGGAGTCTGTGGGATAAACTCCTCCAATAATGTATAGAAAAGCCTTCCTTTGTGATAGACACGTCTGAAGGACTTCCAAAGTTGACATCACCGAAGGCGCTTGAGCCAAGTCTTTTATGATGTTGTAGTGTTGGGTAGCTCACACATTCGGATTATAGGACGATTGCCGCAGAACACATTTAGGGGGTGGTCAGATGATGGAATCGTTGCTAGGTTTCTCGATATGGAGAGGACCAGAATTAAATGGAGTGGAGGAAGAAGGTACATCAGTGGTATCTTTCTCCACCACAAGTTTCTCGGGAGGTGGATAATCTTTTGACCTTGTGGCTACAAAAATCTATTCTGAGCCACTCATAAACACTTGAGAGCTTCCAGAGGATTGGGCATGGGGTTGGTATACCAATTGTGTCTGCTGAGACGGGAAAGGTTCCTTAAGCACGACTGATGTCCCTGTAGTACCTTTCAGAAGATGACTTACTTCAGCGTGACGAGGACAATACTTGGTATAATGATCTTCATCATATATCAGACAAGGATACTTAGGCTTTCATTTAGGTATGTCATCGACTGACTGTTTTTGGGAATCTTGTTTAGGGGTATCTAGTTTAGCTTTGACTTTCCTCTTTTTCTTGCATTTCGAGGATTTATCTGTTGTGGTATATTGGACAACGTTTACCTCAAAGACTTTACCAGGATTCTTAGGAGTATCAAATTTTTTCAAAGTTGTAGTGGTCGTACTAGATTTAGGTTTCGAAGAAGTAGTCAATGTACTACTAGACCACTGAGCCAAAGATCCAATGATGCCATTGATAGGTGGTGGATTTGCGAGTTGCAAAGAGGGAGGTCCAGTCGAAGGTCGTTGGGCACTAGGAAAGAGTTCATATAACGTGCCAAATTGTGAATAAACCAAATCCAAATACTAGGCATGAGTGATGGTTTGTTCCTCAGTCACACAACCACCCATGGTTATGTCTTTGGAAATAGGTAGGACAAATGATTTAGTGAACCATTTAGTCAAGAGCTGATTCGGGATATCGAATTTGATAAGATGACACCTACGCTTCCATTCATGGATGTGATCAGAGATTTGATTAGAGGTCTTCTATTGCAAAGACGTTAGGAGATGAGTTCTAGTTTCATACCAGACTAGCAATTGGAAGTGAGTGAGGAAGGCCATAGCTAAAGTATTGAAATCTTGAAAAGCACCCGCTCTACGTACCATTTGACAACAACGCCCATTAAAGTGCATTGGAAAAGACATATGTAAATGGAAGCGTTGACCCAAGAGTTAGAGGAAAACCATAAACGGTAAGTCATAACGTGTGCTTGGGGGTCTTCTCCAAATTTACCTTTGAATTTAGGGCAATCACTCAAAATTTTGGTTGGTACCAGAAGCTAATACGATGAATGAAGTATTCGATCATTTGTAAGCCTTGACACATCCGATAATTCTAACATGGCCAAAAATGGAAATTGTGGGTTGTAGGAAATATAGGGTCTTTGGTATGTGCCAAATTGAGTATTCCAACCTTGCTGAGTTTGGGCTTTCCCCTATTGTGGTGGATTTTATCCATAATGTGTTTGTCCATAAGGATTCTAACCATACAGAGGTTCACCATATGGAGTTTGACCATAAAGAGGCTAACCATAAAGAGGTTGGCCATACTGAGTCTGCTGATCATATTGGACATATGGCATCTGTGAAGCAAATTGACCGTACTGTTGTTGGTAATGCTCTTTTTGCATCTGTTGTGATTGTTGCAATGGTTGTTGATTAGATCCTTGTTGGGATTGATAAGGAATCTGTCGTTGCATCCGCTGCGACTGTTGGAAAGATCCGTGTTGGGATTAGTAAGGGATCTGTTGTTGCACTTGTGAGTAAGGTCCTTGCTGGGGTTGTATAGGAATTTGTTGTCGGGCTTATGTTGAGTCCTAGAAAATTGTTGCTTCAACACAAGGGGAAATCCACTCGGTCCAGACCTTAAAACAACTCCTTTTTTGTTTAGGTAGTGGCTCCGACTGGGGATAATGGGACCAATTTCCCAATGAAAGGTTATTGAATGAATGTGTAATGCTTATAGTGAAGTGAAATAGATGGATTTGTGGTAATGAATTAAATGGAAAACTTATGCATTAATCTACTCTATAACCCGAGATTGTTTAACATTTATCTGGATGCGATCTATAATGATTCTCCTTAGTGAATGACAATATAGATTGCTCAAACACCAACGGAAATGAAAATATTTCAAGATTATCACTTTGATTAAATATGTTGACACTTAATCATAAGGATTGGGTGAAAAACTATAATTAGTGTAAATAAATAATAGAGAAGATATAGAGTCACCGGGAGATGAATTGAATAGTCACTCCCTCTTGTATATAATAATGAACAACCTGAATGAATAACATAATTTCATTTGAGGAGTTACCTCATGGTCTGACATGGTATCAGAGCCAGCTCCATTTTTGGCATCCCTTTCTACCATTGTAACTCCTTCTGCTATTTTTTTTCAGAAATTTGTCCTGCATCCTTTGCAGACTGACATCTCTGTCAAATCCCTCTGAAACCACCTCCCCTCCACCTGCATACCACTCCACTGGCTATATTTTGGCGCCAACCCACTTGACTTGGCACTCTGCCTTCCCTTAGCATATGTGAATCTGCTCCAGTATAACGCTGTCCAAATAGAGCCCAAGTCATTCCCACTATCACCTCCCATTGTTGCCGCATTGAGAAATGGCTCTTGAACTGTTTCATACATATGACATAGCATGTTAAAGCCTTCAATATTTCTCATCATCTCTTGCATGAGTTTAGGATTCGTTGCTACATCCAAAGTCTGTCTAAGAGTGCCAGGGTCATTGAGTATGTGCACAAGGTCTGGGTTCCTATCAATAATTTCCGGCATCTGTGGCTTACTCATAATCAAGTTTCGCATCAAATCGAGGTTGTTCATAAGGTTCTGAATGGCAAGCATATTCATCATTTCACCACATAGTTGAGGTAAATATATTCTCCTGTTGCCTGAAATAGTCACAATGCTACCCATAGCAACTCGGCCGAATATCCACTCGATGCATAGTAACTCTTTGCTACGTTGATACTCTCATCATATAGCCCACGATATTGGTCCGTGAATGCAAATAACTGCTTTGCATGCTGTAACAAGGTAGAGGAATACGTTGCATTCGATATTGTGAAGGCAATAGAGGTTGATGCCATTGCAACTATAGTTTCACCAGCGAGATCAAGCACACCGTCCCCACATACCACCTTCCATAGTGCGTGTGCCTCTCTAATAACACCTTCCCCACATAATACCTCTATCTTCATATATCATAATCATATTTTTTTTTGCAGCAAAAGTATTTTTTTCTCCATAGTACACAGATTTTACAATGCATTCATTAATATCTATTGTGGGAGTGGTTCTCAATGGGAAGGATAATTATCCTGAATGGTCACGAAAAATCAAACACACTCTCATTTTTAATGAGCTGTGTAAATGAGTGTGTGTTGGAGACAGAGACAAAGAGCTAGAATAGCCTACCTTAGACAAAGAATTTGTCATTTGGGAAAATAAGAACAACAAGGCTTATGCATTAATTGCAGCATCAGTAAATGAAGAGGTGAGTCGCCATATTTCATCATTTTAAAATTCTTTCAAAGCCTTACAAAAACTGAAGGAACTCTATGACTCACACTTTGCACTTGAAGTTGTTCAACTCATGATTAAATTCTTCACCCTTGAATTACAAAATAATGATTCTCTTGCTCTTGCATTAGAAGTAAAATCTATAATGCATGATATCAAAGTCATTAATGTTGAACTATATATTCCTCTGATAGCTTTTCTCAAGGCACTTTATCCCACTTACTCAAATTATCTTGAGTCATTGCAAGAAAATGGAAACCTCAAAGATATTACCTTTGACTCCCTTGTGAAAAAATTTGCTGATAGAGAGAAAGATTTTGGGAAGAAGACAACTCCTGAGTCTTCTAAAGAAGTTGTGTGCCTTGCTCATAGAGAAAAGAATCTTGTTCAAGATTCTTCCAGAGGAAGAGGTGGTTGAAGAGGAAGAGGAAGAAATTTCAGAGGCAGGGGGGGCAGGCATTCTCAAGGAGAAAAGACAGATTTGCATTGCATATGCTGCAAAAGAGATGGATCACATGATGCATCCACATGCAAGTTGCCTTGGGACAGAATTGAGCAGGAAAGAAACCAACCCAAAGGTAAAAATAATGACAAAGAGAAAGGTAAAGCACCTGAATCCGCTCACTATGTTGTGGCACACTGTAATATTGGAGTAAATGAAGGCTTATTTAATGCTTCACTTGTTTCTTGGAAAAATGATTGGTTGCTTGATTCAGGAGCAACTTGCCACATGACTTTTGGAAGAGGTTTTTTTGAAGAATTTACTGACAATGTTGATGGAGCAGTATACTTTGCAGACAAATCAAAACTCAAGCCATCATGGCTTGGCACAATCAGGCTTAAATTGCCTGGTCTTCCAGAATTTCTTCTACATCATGTTCTATATCTCCCACAGCTAAGGAGAAACTTGTTGTCCTTGGTCCACATCTGCCAGAAAGGACACTCCATTCATATGTTTGGTGGCAGATGCACTCTCAAGAAAGGATGAGGATGTGGAAGCGTTGTTGTGTGCCATTTCTATTATCCAACCAGATTGGATAAATGAAGCAAGGGAGGAGTGGAAGAATGATGAAGAAGTGTGGGCACTTATTCGAAAGTTACAAAAAGATTCCAGTACATCTGATGCATTCAAAATGATTCGTTATGGTACAAAGATTGCTTATACCTCTGTAAGAATTCGCAACTCAAACAAAAGATTCTTGTGGAATTGAACACTTCTCCCTTAGGAGGGCACTCAGGATTTTTAAAAACTTACCACAAGGTTAAGAAGGAAATTTTTTGGGATGGCCTTAGATCAGATATTCAAAAGTTTGTGGCGAAATGTTTGATTTTCCAACAAAATAAAGTTGAAACAATTAAGACCCCGGGTCTATTACAACCTTTATCCATTCCAAGCCAACGTTGGGAGGAGGTTTCAATGGATTTTATCACAGGTTTACCCAAGTCTGAGGGAAAGAGTGTCATCATGGTGGTAGTTGACAGATTTACCAAGTATGCACACTTTTGTGCATTATCACATCCATTGAAAGCCAGTACAGTTTCTACTATATTTATGGAAACAATTCAAAAGCTACATGGAAACCCAAAGATTATTGTAAGTGACAGAGATCCCATTTTCACTGGAAATTTTTGGACAACATTATTTTCTTGTCTTAGTACTCAGTTAGCTCATAGCTCATCTTATCATCCTCAATCTGATGGGCAAACTGAGATAGTAAACAAATGTTTGGAAGGATATCTTCGTTGCTTTGTATCTGATAAACAGACACAATGGGTCAAATGGTTGCCTCTGGCTAAATGGTGGTATTACACTTCGTTCCATACAGCAACAAAAATGACCCCATTTATGGCACTTTATGGATATCATCCACCATCCATCACATCATATTTAAGAGAAATTTCTAAGGTTCAAGTAGTGGAACATCACATTGAACATCAACAACAAGTCCTCCAACTCTTAAAGGATAACCTCGTGTTGGCACATAATAGAATGAAACAACAGGCCGATCAACATCGCAGCGAAAGAAGTTTTGATGTAGGCGATTGGGTATTCCTACGGCTACAACCATATAAACAAATGTCCCTCAAGCAAGCTAAGAAGGATAATAAATTATCACCAAAGTATTATGGTCCGTACAAGGTGTTGCAAAATATTGGTACTATGGCATACAATTTGGAGCTTCCTGCAACGTCTCGAGTGCACCTAGTTTTCCATGTTTCATGTTTAAAGAAGGTTATAGGTGACAAGTTCCTAGTTCAAACAATATTGCCAGAACTTGACGAGGAAGGAAAAATTATATTGGAACCGGAAGCAGTCACAGAAACAAGAACTCGACAGCTACGAAATCGATCAATCGCGGAGTATCTCATCAAGTGGAAGAACCTATCTGTTGAAGATTCCACCTGGGAGGATGAGAATTTTATACAGAAGCATCCATAACTACTCAAGCGTTGAGGACAACACTTTTTTTTGAAGGAGAGGGGCATGATAGGTCCCTATAATACTAGTGATTACCCCATTACTATTGTTGTTGTATCCCTTATTAATATTGTTGTGCCCCTATTGTCCCCATATTTTTATTACCATGCCCCATAGAATCCCTCTATTGTTATTTTTGTGGCTTTATATTATTATTGTTAGGTTGTCTGGGTTATATTGTGACTCCTTAGACTCCTATATATAGAAAGGAGGTTTTGTCATTTGAAGCATCCAAGAATTGTTCATTTATGTAATGTAAAGGAGGTTGCCCCCTCGAAGAGGCTGAATTCTAAGGCATTGATCTATCTTTTCTATCTTTTCTTGAGCTGGTTTCATAACAATCAACCTGTGGAATCTTCTTCTGGAGCACTCTCTCCCCCGCATGAAACTCTAACAATGGATGATAATTTGAGTGATGTGATTGATAGAATTGGGAGACTCAATCTTGATTCAGTCCCAACTCAATCAACGGAGCAGCTTGGACCATCTGAGAAAGGTCCCCCAAAGTGGTTGACAAAGACACTTGAAAGTGTTGATCTTGACGAGGTTGGAAAGACAGGAACTAGAAATTCAAACCGGAAAAATGGAGGTGATGTAGATGACTCTGATTCACCTGTTGATATGGATGTTTCTTATGATTGTGAATTGAATTTGTCTACAGATTTTGAACCAACTTCCTTCAAAGAAGCTTCTTCTCATGATGAATGGAAAGAAGCGATGCAAAAGGAGTATGATGCCCTAATAAAGAATGACACTTGGAAGCTGGTTGATCCTCCATTGGGAACCAAACCAATTGGCTGCAAGTGGGTCTACAAGAACAAGTATAAAGCTGATGGCTCACTTGACAAGCACAAAGCTAGGCTTGTGGCAAAAGGTTTTGCACAGAAGGAAGGGGTCGATTATGAGGAGACTTTTTCCCCCACAACAAAATGGGCTACCATTTGGACACTCTTTGCCCTAGCAGCTCAGAACGGTTGGAAAGTCCATCAAATGGATGTAAAAATTGCTTTCTTGAAAGGAGATGTAAAAGAGAATGTTTTTGTGTTCTAACCTGAAGGATTTGCTGTGAAAGGACATGAACATAAAGTATGCAAACTTGAGGAATCCTTGTATGGCATCAAACAAGCACTGGGAGCCTGGTATGAAAAACTAACTGAGCATCTTCTGAAACTTAGTTTCAAACATTATGATCTTGATGATGCAACTTTGTTTGTCAAGAAGGTTGGAAAAATAGTTGTATATCTTGTGGTATATGTAGATGATCTTTTGATGATAGAGAACAATGAAAGATACATCGCATCCATAAATAAGGAATTGAGGAAAGGTTTTGAAATGACTAATTGGGCTATGTTCATTACTATCTTGGTATTGAAGTAACTCAACATCCGAAGTCCATATTGCTTTCTCAAAAGAAGTACATTTGAGATCTATTGAACAGGTTTGGCATGACTAAATGCAATCCTCTGACTACTCCAATGGAACAAAACTTAAAGCTCACATCCATTGTAGGAAAATAATTTGAGGATGCAACAAAGTATAAACAACTTGTAGGAAGTCTCAACTACCTAACTACTACCAGACTAGACATTTCGTTTGCTGTTGGAATCCTCTCTAGGTTTATGCAAAAGCCTTGTGAGGGACATTGGTTTGCTGCAAAAAGAGTTCTAAAGTACTTGAAGGGAACTCAAGACTTTGGAATCAGTTATACACATGTGGGTGACTTCAGTTTGATTGGATACTTTGATTCAGACTTCAATGGAGACAAAGAAACTGGGGTATCTACTTCAGGTTATGCTATGAGTCTTGGATCAGGAGTTGTCTCTTGAAGATCACGCAAACGATCAGTTCCAGCAGATTCCACAACATAGGCAGAATATGTGGCAACAACTGAGGCAACAAAAGAAATTGTGTGGCTCAGGAAAATTCTTGAATATTTGTAAGTAAAACAAGTGCAATTGACTCCACTCATGATTGACAATACCTCAGCAATAAAGTTGGCCAAGAATCCAAAGTTCCATGATCGAATGAAGCACATCAATACTAAATATCATCTGATTTGACATCATGTTGAGGCCAAAACAATCCATCTCCACCATTGTTCCACTAATGAGCAAATTGCAGACATCTTCACCAAAGCGCTTGGAAGAGAAAAGCTTGAAAGATTTAGAATGATGCTTGGACTCACCAACATCCCTTTAGATTAAGGGGGGGAATGTTGAAACCTAATCATAGGGATTGGGTGAAAAACTGTAATTAGTGTAAATAAATAACAGAGAAGATGGAGAGTCATTGGGAGATGAATTGAATAGTCACTCCCTCTTGTATATAATAATGAACAACTTGAATGAATAACATAATTTCATTTGAGGAGTTACCTCCTGGTCTGACAAAATAGTTAATCAAAATAATGTGTATAACTCATATCGCATTCAAAATATCAAAGAAAATTGTTGAACATGTATTTAAAATATCAATGACAACATGATCAGAAATGAATACATGTAACATTGTTCTTTAAATACCATATAACAAGAAATATGAAAAGATAATTCCACTATTTATTTACAAAGAAAACAGAGGTACAACGATAGAAATACCAGATGCACGTTGCTCAGCTCATAAAAGAAATAACAACAGTTTATTCCTTCTCACAAAGATGATTCGAGGAGTACAATAATCCAACTTCTCAAAATTCTTTATGAAAATTCGTAAACAATGTTCTAGTCGTCTATTGAGAAAAGTATGAAAGTACAATAGTACAAGATTTCGTAAGCCTTTGTTCATAAAATTCAGGACCTTTATTTGATACAAAAAATAAGCTTAAATGGCAGAAAACAATTGAATCTATTGTGCAGAGCATTGAGGACATTTAAACATATACCTTCAACAACGCTTAAAGGAAAACATTTTTTTGGTAGAAGTTTTTGAAAGTGTTTTGTTGTCTTCATCAACTTTGTTTGTTCCATCGAATTCTCTGGATGTTTATCTGCCTGTTTGAATTGATCTGCCACTTATCAACACAATTGTTTTCCTTTGTCATGAACCTGAACAAGAAAAACATGAATCGACAAGTTGGAAATAAATGAAATTGATAAGCAAGTTTTATTTGAAACAATTCACGTTTTGCAAGAAATCAGGGAAAACATAAAGCACAATAAATCCCGATATAGACATCATGGAGAGGAATGCAAAGTGAGGAGGTGGAATTTATGTATTATTGTAATTGGAAATCAGAGTTTGGGGCATATCATAAAACAATTGCAATTGGATTAGACCGGAAACATTTCATATAAGATCCCAAAGGGGGTCTTTTCAAATAAAATCGTAATCGCAATCAGAATGGGCAAGAGATAGTGAAATGATGATTTTTTTGTTATTTGCGATAGCCGTATATGCAGGGTTTTATAAATTATAGTGTATAATCCTATCAGGTTTGTGATTTATCACATATCGCAGTGCATAGGATTTATCACAATCGAAAATCCGTTGGAGTGAAAAAATTGTTATTAGTTGTGTCCCTTTGAAACTTGCAAATGCAGGGTCCTGGGGTGACGTGGTAGTGATGTCACAAATGACGTCATGATGTGACATGGCGATGACATGGAGAATGATGTCATGGATGACGATAAGGATGATGTGGTAGATGGCTTGGGCTTGATCGCATCTCACAATCACATTTGGTAGGAGTCTTTGGTAACTAGGAGTATGGTTAAAAGAACTCTGATAGCCGCGAATGCGATATTTTTATGAATTGAAATATAATTTTTATTGAGTCTGGGGCTTATCGCAAATCTTAATTGGCATGAGAAAAGTTTAATACTTTGATCCTTGCGATTGCGCAGACGCGTGAGATTTATGAATTAGAGTGAATAATCCTGTCGGGTCCGGGGCTTTATCGCAATCACAATCGACATGAGGCATGACCCTTTGGTAACTGCAATAGCTCCATACGCGGGGAATTTATGGAATAGATTTTATAATCCCGTTGGGTCCGGGCTTAATCACATATCACAATCGGCGTTCGACAGGAGTATGGACTTAAGCTTTTATGGTTTATTGTGATAGCCACAAACACAGAGAATGTATGAATTGTTTTAATTATCTCGTTGGGTCCGGTCTAATCGCAATCGCAATTATGGAGTAGAGTGGGGAAGTCTTTTCCTTTAGGAACTTTTATTATTTGCGATGCGAGGTATAGCGGAGTGTCGAAGTTTGTGAGGATTTCAACCTTAGGGGATCAAAAACTCTGATTTTTTTGTTTTTTAATCAAATAACCCATATTATTTATTACGTAAGGTTTTTTTAAAGCCTAAGAATAAGTCTTGGTTCAGGGGGCTATTTAATTTGGTTTTTTTCGATAATCAAGGTTTAATACTTGGGTTTTAATTAAAAAGCCTAAGTATTGAACTTTGATTATAAGATTTTTCTAAAATTGAATGGTCCCTATTTTAATATTATAAACTTCATAGGAAATTTATAATATATTAATATGGGGGGGATGTTGAATAGTACAACAATTAGCGATTCACTGGAAGAACCAATTATCTCTGATAGATGAAAATTTCCAAAAATTCAGTGAAAATAATCTAAGAAGTGAAAACTACTTTTCTAAACATTTAGATAAATGAAATTATTCTCACTATAAAACTCATTAAATTACAATCTCTTTTAAAAACCTTTTGTGAATCAAAAACACCTATTTACTTGTATCAATCATTAATCAGTTTATAAAAATAAATTAGGAGGCCTTTTACAACTTAGCTTAAAATGTACTCGTTCGTCACAGGTAGAGCCACTGCTCCCAGCAGGCGTTCATAGCCTCGATAGTGTTACCTTTTAACCAACAACAATCCAGTATCCCATCCATTTAATAGTGAAATAATTAGATTTTTTTTTTTTTTTAGCTTAAAAACCATTGTCCTGGTTTGGTGGCCAAATAACAACAATGAAATTCACGAGTAATAATTAAACTGAACAAGCTGGCTCGTGATGAGACCCCTTGTCTTATAATTAAAAATCGTAAGCCATTACCGTGATTTGTTGTTTAGAGTGGTAATGTCAATTTAATTGGTTCCCTATGAACATGGTAAGCAGGCTTGTGATGAGACCTCTTACCTTTTTAGATTGATTATATTTTAGAATTACACTCTAAAAATTCTCTTTTTAATGGATGGGGAGGATCATTGACTCCTTAAGCGTTTTTTATGAGAAATCTGAGTTGAAAGTGTTGAAGTCATAAGACAGTCTTTACCTTATAAGAATAACCTTTTTTTAACTAAAACTAAAGTAAAAGGATATAATTTTTGAGGTTTTTTTTTTTAAGATTTTACAACTTAATGGAAAAGATATTGAGAGTTCTATAATTTTTATCTAATTTTCAATTTTGGTAATCACTTCTTAAAAATTCCTACCTTCAAAATGAAAAAATAAAAATAACTTCAAGAGATGTTTGAAAAGTCAATAGAGTATTATTTAACATTTTATTAACAAAATCTGTAAAAGGAAAAATAAATTGCAACGGGATGTACAATGGGAGTGATTTTTTACAAATTTTATTCTTTATTCTATTTTTTTTTAAGAAATTAAAAAAAATTCTTTAAGATTGACCCATTTACAGGAAGAGAATCTCTCTTTCGTGATAAATCTTGAAGTATAAATGTACATGGGCTTATCTGTTCAGCGATCTGAAATGGACCAAGCCATAATTTATGAAATTTGGTATGTTTCCCTTTTTCTTCGTGTACTTTGTCCCACTTGGGAACTAGATCTCCAACTTGGAAGGATATTTGTGTGACTGAACCTGTATCAAAATAAGCTTTCACCGTTTGTTGATGTTTGGTGTGTGTGAGTTTGGCATTTTCCCTTTCTTCTTCTAGTTTTAGGATTTGTGAATTTCTTAATTGCAATGAAGAAGAAGGTGTTTCTTTAATAAATTGAACTAGGGCTAATGAAGGAAGAGCTAAATGTGATGGAATAATGGCTTCCTTCCCACAGACTAGGTTAAATGGAGAAGATCCTATAGAGGCCTTTTGAGTTATCCAATCATCCCATAGAGCAAATATTAAAGCTTTACGCCAGTTTCGTTGATTTTGATCTACAGTTCTTTTGATTATTCTAAGGAGATTTTTATTAGCGGATTCTGCCAAACCGTTTCCTTGGGTATAGTAATCAGCATAATATTTGAGTTTAAAACCTCTCCTAATTGCAAATTCAATCATACTAGTACCTGAAAAATAAGATGCATTATCAAATATAATTGCACAAGGCAAACCAAATATTGTAATGATAAATTGATCAATAAATTCAACAACAGATTCATAATTGACTACCTTCCGCGGAATTGCTTCCACCCACTTAGTGAAGTAATATGTAGCAGTGATAATATATCTATGTTGTTTAGAGAATGAGGAATGATCTCACCTTTGATATCCAGTCCTCATTGTTCGAAAGGTTGTTCGATGTTGATTGGCTGCGGAGGCAAAATTGGTTTCCTTTGTCTTCCAGAAGCAGTTTGGCATGTTTTGCATTTTCTCACATATGCGTGGGTATGTTTGAAGAGAGTGGGCCAGTAGCATCCAACACGTAAGATTTTGTGTGTTGTAGTATCTCCTCCAAAGTGTCCACCTACTGGTCCATCGTGAAGTTCCTGCAAAATTTTTTGTGCTTCAGACTTTTCTAAGCATCTTAACAATATGGAATCATAGTTTCTCCTAAATAACATGTCATAAACAATCTCGTAATTTTTTGCTTTTAATTGCAAAACTCTTTTTCTTTTATCATTGAGTTCGGGAGGAGCACATCCATTTTTTAAATAAAAAATTAAACCAGCGTATTGGGAATCATAATCAATTACACTTACCTCATAAATGTGTTCATTGTTACCTGTGTCCCCTTCGAATGGTATGTCGGATTCTCTTGTAAGCAGCTTGTAGAAACCTTTCCCTCTAACAATTTTCGCTGGTTTTATTTCGATATCGTATTCTTGCAAAGCTGTTACCCAAATTTCTCTCTTTTCTTCTATTTCTTTCTGCATTAGTAATAGCCTCATTGATGGGAATAGGACTATTACTTCCGTGTGTGTTTTTAAGAGAAAAGGACTAAAATGCTTTACAGATTTATATACAACAAATGCCTGTTTTTCTACTTCTGATAATTGAATTCAGCACCCTAAAAAGTTGAACTGAAAAAAGAGATGGATGCTTCAATTTTTTGATTATTAATTTCTGTCAAAACAATGACATAAGACGTTGAAGAAGAACAAGTGTATAAGATGAAATGATCAGAGAAATTCAGAGTATTTAAAGAAGGAGCATCGATAATTGCGTGTTTGATTAAATCAAATGCTTTATTTTCATGATGACCCCATTTAAAGACTCCGCTTTCTTAATTATTTGTTGTAACGACAAAATATTTTGTGAGAAATCAGGGACAAACCTTTTGACAAAATTGATCCGTCCAAAAAATGATTGCATGTTTTTTTGTTATATGGTGGAGAAATTTCTAAAATTTCTTTTATTCTATGAGGGTCAATGTAACTTCCATTCTTTGACGCAATGAATCCTAAAATCTTCCCTTCACTAAGAGTGAAAAAAGACACACACTTCTCTCTCTCTCTCTCTCTCTCTTTTTTTTTTTTTTTTTTTTTTTTTTTCGGATTTAATGAAATACCATATTTTCTACAACATTCAAAAATTTGTTTTAAGTCTTGCAAATGACTATTTCTATTCTTTGGATAAACAGTAATGTCTTCCAGGTAAACAACAACTGTTTTGTTTAACAGACCTTTGAAAGCTATATCCATGGCTCGTTGGAAAGTGGCCCTTGCGTTTATTAAACCGAATGACATTTTTTGGTAGGCATAAGTTCGCCATTTGGTTTTGAAAGTAGTCTTTAGCCTATCATCTGGGTGGACCATAATTTGATTATATCCACAGAAACCATCAAGGAAAGACATAAGTTTGGAACCAACAACTGATCGTAAAATATGTTCCATAGTGGGTAGTGGTAAATTATCATTTTGACTGGCCTTATTAAGATTCCTAAAATCTATAGAAATGCGGATATCACTGTTTTTCTTCCTAACAAGTACCAAGTTGGAAACCCACCTTGAATTCCTAACAAGAAAAATGATTTTAGCCTTAAGGAGTTTATTCAATTCCGTTTTGATTTCGTTTTCTAAGTTCAAATGAATTTTCCTTAATTTTTGTTGGACAGGTTTATTATTAGATGTCATCAGAATTGTATGTTGAATGATGGAAGTGTCAAATGTTTTGAGATCTTCATAACTCCAAGCAAACACATCCTTATACTTTTTTAACAAATGGATGAAGGATAATCTTTCTTCAGACGAGAGAACAAGTCCTAAATTGATGTTTTGAGGTTTAAGATATGTCCCAGGGTTTATTAATTCAAATCTCAAAGTTGAGCTCTATAGTTTTGAATTAGTAACTCTTTTAAATTTGTCTTTTAAATCATAGAGATACTCAAGTTTAACTACATATTTGGGTATGTGATTATCCTCAATTTTTTATTTTAATTGATTGTCGTGTTCATCTTCATCAATTATTTGGTCATCGTATGATTTTTCAAAAGTTAATAAGCTTAAAATGTCTTCACCATCATTAGTTACCCTCCAATTGGTGATATTATCAGGAATGGATGGCCTAAAGATTCATTCTATAGAAAATCTATCGGGACATTAATCTTCAGATGGGATTAGTTTTGATGCAACGTTAGCAAGAAAGTCAGCGTTGGCATTCTGAATACTAGGAATAATAGAAATGTTAAATGCTAAAAAATGTGAAGTGAGAGACTGAACCAAATATTGATAATGCTTCAAGTGTGTAGAGATACAATGCATCATGTTTATTACTTGTTTAACCACAATTTCTAAATCTCCATAAACTTGAAGGAATTTAACGTCAAGGCTAATTGATTTGTACATGCCTTGGACTAATGCCTCATATTCTGGAATACTATTTGTGCATTAAAATTCCAATTTGCAAGTCATCATTGTCTTCACAACTTCAGGATTAATCAAGATGCAACTTGCTCCCGCACCATCACTTTATTTCGACCCATCAAAATACAATGTCCAGAATAAGGAACTAACTAATGGTTTTTCTAACATATTTACACATCTTGAAAAGTTTGTCTGTGAAAAAATTTTGATTTGAGAAGTTACAAAATTAATAAAAAATGGTGACGTTTGTGCTTTAAAATTCTCAAAAAATGATTTAGTAGAGTAGTTTCCAAGAATGTTGTTTTTAAATGATACTGTCTAATTTTCACCTTCAAAATTTGTTGCTGAATGTCTCATATGTTTTTCTCGGTTGATTCTTATTTGATTATGATTTCCATTAAATGGGATCCATAAGTGAGACCAATCAGTGGCAAAATAACCGTGTAGTTTTTCTGACCAATCTCTACTAAGAATTAAATCGTAGAAATATGGGATATCGGCAACAAGTATAGCAATTATTTGACAAACTTCAAGATTCAAAGGTAATCTTCGAACTGAATTCATTTCTCCTATGACTTTGACTTTTGTCATATCGATTTGCATAATGTGAACTAGATTTTTCGGGGGTGACATGTTTAAATATTAGACAAACTGAATACAACATGATATTCGAAGAAGCCCCTGAATCTACCAAGCAATTATGTACATTTTTATTAAATATTTCAAAAGTCAGAAGAGAAGGATGAGTATGTGAGATGGACTTGTCACCTATCAGAATAACATCAAATGAATTGAACAATGGATGAGCAGAGGTTTACCCATTTCGTTAGAAGCTTTGGATACCATAGCAGTAGGAAGAGGAGAAGCATGTACTGCATTCAATTCTTTTAGTAAAAATTTCTAGTGTTGTTTGAGTTTAGTGAGTTCATGAAGGGAAATGTTTACTTTTATTTTCTTCATATCCTCAACTATATTGTACTCAATAGTATCTGAAACTACTAAGGTTCTGGGTGAAGATGGAGAAATGGATGAAGATGGAATTACTTGGGGAGAATTGGAAGTGGATTTTTTAACAACTTTATCTTTAGCAGTGGAAGTTGAAGGTTTATGTTTTTGAATTGGTTGTATAGGATCAACTGAACTTTTTATTCTTGTGCTAATAGGTAATGCTTCAAATTCATTTTCATTATCATAAATACGAAGGATAAAATAATACATTCTATTTAACTCAACTATTTGTTCATCTTATGATTCATCAGCTGAAAATGTTGCTTCTTCCTCATCTTCATCATCAGTTTCTGCATTAGAGATCGTGTTTGGAGGTTGTGGATTAGGTGGTTGATTTCTTCCGAATGCCCTAAAAGGTTTTTTGGAAGAGGATTTAGCAACTTGTTTTTTGATCTCTACCATCTTGTTAGATAAATTTTTAAGGACTTGTTGTAAGCCTTCAAGATTAAAGGGATATTTAGGTGCTTTCTTTTTAGCTTCATCCTTAAATGTAACTCTTTTTAATTTTCTGTCTTCCTGATCTTTTTTCTTTTCTAGTGCATTTATCCCTGTCTTTACAGACAACTTATTTCATGTTATCTACCAAGGTATTTTTATTAGCTCTATCTACAAAAACTGCTATATCAGAAGGAAGAGATGAAATATATCATTCAATTTGTACATCGACACCAGGTCTAGAAGTAGATGGGATTTTATTTAACAATTTGTTAAATCTGGAATTGAAATCTTTTATCTTTTCCCCTAAATTTGTTTTTAAATTTGAAAGGTCATTGATAAGAGATGCGGTTGAGCGATCATCACCAAATTTAGTCAAAAATAGTTCTTCAAAAATATCCCAACTAGTAATACAATTTATTGGTAATGAAAAGTACCAAGACCCTGCTGATCCTGTAAGAGTCTACAGGAATAATCTAACAACAACATATACTTCATCTACCTCATTGAGATTTATGGCTAACATATAATTATGAAGGTGCTCTTCAATAGGTAACCCATCATCGATATTGAATTTGGGAAGCCATCTTTCAGGGTGTTTTGGTAGAGGATGAAGTGGTGTTGACATTTGAACAACTCCTGGATTGGACCATGGTCTAGTTGTCATTGTAACAGTTGGGGAGGTGTATGTGATGAAATAAGAACTGGTAGCTGTGATAATACTTCTTGAGGTAGCACTAGTTTTTTGTGCAAAGGAAATGGAAATTGATGCAGTGATCAGTAGAGAGAAAGGAAATGCAAAAGTGAAGAAATGGAGATGTTGGTGACTGAGAGAATGAGGTAATCTCACTAGTATATGTTTGGGAATATGATATAGAAATTTTCATTTAGTGATATTGAAGTGGAAATTCGAATGGCGAGATGCCAATTCTTTCACTTTGGGACCGAGTTAAAACACCAGTTTCTTGAAAAATAAAATTTATACTTCCTTCAGAAACTTCGAATGATACAAACTTTTCTGTTGAAATGGAGATGTCTTCAAATTTCTTTATCAAAGCTGTAATTTCTAGTGATTTCGGAGTATAATCCATAGGGATTACCTCAAGAAGTATTCTAGGAGGCTTGGGAGGTGATTGTACAACTCTTGATCTAAAAGTAGGAGATTCTGGAGGGGATCTAGAAGTTGTAGGATATTTGGAGGGAGAATGACTCTTGGAATGGCCTTTTGTTTTTGGACTGGATATACTTGCCATTCATAGTCTACATGCCCTCTTTCTAGCACCAAAAAGTGTTGAGGCGTTGAAAATCATTGCTTCAACATGAGGGGAAAACCACTTGGTCCGAACCTTAAAACAATTCCTTTTCCATTTAGGTGGTGGCTTCGAATGGGGATAATGGGATTAGTTTTCCAATGAAAGGTTATTGAATGAATGTGTAATGCTTATAGTGAAGTGAAATAGATGGATTTGCAGTAATGAATTAAATGGAAAACCTATGCATTAATCTATTCTATAACCCAGGATTGTTTAACATTTATCTGGATGCGATCTATAATGATTTTCCTTAGTAAATGACAATATAGATTGCTCAAACACCAATGGAAATGAAAATATTTCAAGATGATTAATTTGATTAAATAGTTAATCAAAATAATGTGTATAACTCATATCACATTCAAAATATCAAAGCAAATTGCTGAACATATATTTAAAATATCAATGGCAACATGATAAAAAATGAATACATGTAACATTGTTCTTTAAATTCCATGTAACAAGCAATTTGAAAAGATAATTTCACTATTTATTTACGAAGAAAATAAAAGTACAGCGATAAAAATACTAGATGCACATTGCTCAGCTCATAAAAGAAATAGTAGCAGTTTATTCCTTCTCACAAAGATGATTCCAAGAGTACAGTAATGCAACTTCTCAAAATTCTTTATGAAAATTCCTAAACAATGTTCCAGTCATTCTATTGAGAAAAGTATGAAAGTAGAATAATGCAAGCTTTCATAAGCCTTTCTTCATAAAATTCAGGACCTTTATTTGATACAACAAGTAAGCTTAAATAATAGAAAACAACTAAATCTATTGTGCAGAGCGTTGGGGGCATTTAAACAAATCCCTTCAACAATGCTTAAAAGAAAACAATTTTTTGGTAGAAGTTTTTAAAAGTGATTTGTTGTCTTCATCAACTTCATTTGTTCCATCGAATTCTCTGGATGTTTATTTGCCTGTTTGAACTGATTTTCCACTTATCAGCACAATTGTCTTCCTCTTTCATGAACCTAAACAAGAAAAATAGGAATCGATAAGCTGGAAATAAATGAAATTGATAAGCAAGTTTTATTTGAAACAAATCACGTTTTGTAGGAAATCAGGAAAAACGTAGGGAACAATAAATCCAAACATAGACATCACGGAGAGGAATGCGGAGTGAGGAGGTGGACTTTACGGCCTGTCACAATCAGAAATTAGAGTTTGGGGTAGATCATAAAACAATTGCAATTAGATTAGACTGGGAGTATTTCATACAAGATCCCAAAGGGGGCCTTTTCAAATAAAATCACAATCGCAATCAGAATGGGCAGGAGATAGTGAAACAATGTTGTTTTTGTTATTTACAATAGTAGTGGATGTAGGATTTTATAAATTACAGTGTATAATCCTATCGGGTCCGGGATTTATCGCATATCGCAATCGCAAATTAGATGGGGTTAAAAATTTGTTATAAGTCGTGTCCCTTTGAAACTTGCGATTGCGGGGTCCCGGGATGACGTGGTAGTGATGTCACGAATGACATGATGATGTGACATGGTGGGTGACGAGGCGATGACATGGAGTATGACGTGGAGAATGATGTCAAGGATGACGTGGCAGATGGCCTGAGCTTAATTGGATATCACAATTGGCGTTCAGTAGGAGTATGGACTTAAGCTTTTATGGTTTATTGCAATAGTCGTGGATGCGGGAATGTATGAATCTTTTTTAATTATCTCGTCGGGTCTAGGCTTCATCGCAATTGCATTTGGTTGGCCTAATCGCAATCTCAATTCGATTAAGGTAATGGGGCAAGGACTTAAGCCTTTGCAACTTCCACGATAGTCAAAGACATGGGGAATTATGAATTGAGATGTATATTTTCCCGTCGGGTCTAGTCTAATCACAATCGCAATTATGGAGTTGTGTGGGCAAGTATTTGCCTTTAGGAAATTTTATTATTTGCGATGTAGGGTATAGCGGAGTGTAGGAGTTTGTGAGGATTTCAACCTTAGGGGATCAAAAACTCCGATTTATTTTGTTTTTTTTTTAATCAAATAATGCATATTATTTATTACTTAAGGGTTTTTTTTAAAATCCTAAGAATAAGTCTTGGTTCTGGGGGCTATTTAATTTGGTTTTTTGGGATAATCAAGGTTTAATACTTGGGTTTTAATTAAAAATCCTAAGAATTAAACTTTGATTATAAGACTTTTCTAAAATTGAAGGGTTCGGATTTTAATATTATAAACTTCATAGGAAATTTATAATATATTAAAATGGGGGGGGGGGGATGTTGAATAGTACAACAGGTTGCTGATAAGATCCCTGTTGGGTTTAATTCTGGTCCCTACTCTGTAGCGAGATCCGCACTTCGCGGTTTCTAAAGTCCGCGCCCGCGCCCGCTTTCTGCGGCAGCTGATCCCTGCGGGCGTGCCCGCAGAGGGCTTGACTCCGATCTGCGGGTGTTCAGGATTTTAGGCTAGGGTTGGGCTCCTGCTGCATGGCTGCCCCTTCAGCAACTGGCCTCAGGCCCGATCCTATGGAGACATAGGGCCATTTCAAGGATCCGCCTTCTGCATCTGCCTTCGACGCTTTCAACTTGCTTTTGGCCGGTCTGCCTCCTAAGAAAAGAAGCGAAGCATCAAAATTCGTTAAGAAGCTCGACGAAATTCCTGAGATCTCGTTACCTCCAGAGACACCCATTCAAGTAGCTTTATCTCTGGCTGATCGTGGTCTCATTGGCCAATTCACGGGACTTTGGCCCTCTCCAAAAACTACCGAGCAATGGGTCAATAGGAACTGGGCTCCTCTGATCAAGCAAAGTGTTACCTCTTACTTTCTTAGGCGAGGGTACTTCCTCTTCAAATTCACCTCCAAAGAAGACAAAGATCTGATCTTCCAAAATGGGCCGTATTTCATGGGCCCTCAGGGCCTCTACTTGAATAAATGGACTCCGGACTTTGATCCGGCTGTAGATGTTCCCAAGGCTGTCCCGGTGTGGGTTCGTCTTCCAAATCTGCCAGTCCACTGCTGGAACTGGGATTCCTTGAAACACATTGGCAACTCTCTCGGGAAATTCATAGATCGGGTAAACAACAAGGATCAGTACGACTGTGCTAGGATCTGCGTAGAAGTAGATCTAGAGGTGGGTCTCCCAGAGGCAATCAAAATCAAAGTCGACAGCTGGTCTCATGTGCAGATCTTGGATTATGAGCAACTGCCATTCAAATGCAGGAAATGCCATGTTCATGGACATTTTTCAAGAAACTGTCCGTCCAACGCAGAGCCAGAAAAAGGGAATGAAGAGGGTTGGAATCAAGTCAAGTGAGAAAAATTCAACCACAAAGGGCAGAAACCGGGAGGACCCAATGGGAAAGGCTCTCTTCAGGCTAATGTTGAACGTCCCCCTCCCAAAAAGGTGAAAGAAAACAAATTTGATCCATTAAGCCAGCAGATAGAAGATACTCTGGAGATCGAGACCCAAAAACTAGTTTCTCCAAGCAAAGATACTCCCTCAGCCCCCAGCAAAGGAGCTGAAGAACCCAAAGGTATGACTTCAGAAGCTGAGGAAGAAGAGCAGGAAACAGACGAGTCAGAGGAGGAAGGAGAAATAGGAGAATCCCAAACCTCAGTAAGAAGATCTACAAGAGGCCGTAAATCTGACAGAGAAAAAAGAGAGTAGGAGACTTACAAAGACAAGCTACAGGGCAGCCAACCAACTCTGGAAAAATTGCTAGCCTCAAAGCCTAAGATGTTGAAAAGTCAGCCCCAAGGCTCCAAGGGAGCCCATCAAAAACATAAATAATGAAGGTAATCTCCTGGAATTGTAGAGGTATGGGGAGCAAAGTTAAGGAAGAAGCCATGAGAAGCTTAATAAGAACTGAAACTCCAGACATACTTCTCGTCCAGGAGACTAAGCTGGAAGACATAGTCTTCCTCCAAGCATGCAAGAAAATTTGGTTTAAAAGTGAACCAAGAGAAATCTCTGCCTGGGGTACCTCAGGAGGGATTAGCACTCTATGGAACGCCAACAAATTTACAGTCATCTGTGAGGCGAGTAACACTCACTGGTTGCTGCTGAAAATGCAGAACCTGGATACCAAGGAAATCTTTTGCCTCTTCAATGTATACTCTCTAGTCAACATCGGGGAAAAAAAGGATTGTTGGGATTCAATAAGGCACCAAGCAGACTTGATAAATCTGGAAAATATAATTATTGCTGGAGACCTCAACCTCACTCTTCATTCGTCTGAAAAAAGGGGAGGCAACGTAGTTCGAGATCCGGCAAGGGAATGGGCGGAGGATCTTATGTAGGACTGGGACTTGCTGGATATCAAACCTTCTTTCGGTAAGTTATCTTGGTCTAACAAAAGAGTAGGACCTGGACATATTGCTGCCAGATTAGATAGATTTTTCATTCAAAGCTCCTATCTGTTACTAGGTCTTGAACCCAGAATGCACATTCTTGCTAGCAGTGTCTCGGATCACAAGCCCTTAAAACTAGAGCTCCTTGCCCATCTAGATCTGGGTCCTATTCCCTTTCGATTTAGCCCCCTCTGGGTCAAGGAGCCAAATTTCATGCAAACAGTCAAGGATTGTTGGAATCAGCCCGTCAAAGGTTCTCCTTTTTTCATCTGGGAGGAAAAGCTTAGAAGGGTAAAAAGAGTGCTAAAATGTTGGGCCAAATCCCTGTCCAACCTAGCTACAGAAAGGAAAGCCATTAAAGCCTCTCTTGCCTCTCATCAAACTTATATGGAAAGCGCTACAGTCACAGAGGAGCTGCTAGAGCATGAAACTCAGTCGCAACAGAGCTTTCATAAGGCCTACCTAGCTGAAGAAGAGTACTGGAGATTAAAATCCCGGAATCTCTGGCTTAAATCAGGGGACAGGAACATTGTTTTTTTTTCATAAACAAGCCCAGGCCAGGAAATGCTTCAACACTATCTCTGAGATCAAGGAGGATAGCGACACTCACAAGGAATTTGCAGACATTAAAAAAGCAGCTTTTTCCCACTTCCAAAATTGTATAGCGAAGATAAGGATCCGATCCATCATCCAGATCTCTTAGACGTCATACCTTCAGCAATCACTCCTCGTATGAATGGGCTACTTGAGGAAAAAATCACGAAAGATGAAGTTAAAAAGACCCTCTTTGAGATGGATCCGGACAAGGCCCCGAGGCTGGATGGCTTGTCCGCCAGGTTCCTTCAAGATTGTTGGCCGATTGTTGAAAAGGACCTTCTCAAAATGATCAAAAAGTCCCAGAATGCTTAGAAAATAGGAGGCAGTACAAACTCCGCCTTCTTAGCCCTTATACCCAAGGAAAAAGGCGTCGATAACTTCAGTAGATTCCATCCAATTTCCTTATGCAACATTGGGTACAAGCTAATCACCAAAGTAATTGAAAATAGACTGAAGCCCATTCTTCCCAGAATAATTCCGGAGAATCAAGGAGGCTTCATTAAAGGAAGGCAGATCGTGGACAACTTCACCCTAGTACAAGAGGCAATCCACTCTAGTGTTCTTCGAAAAGAACAAGGTATGGTGATTAAACTCGATTTAGCAAATGCCTTTGATCGTGTAAACCACAATTTTCTTTTAAAAGTCATGAGCAAGTTTGGTTTTGGGGAAAACTTCATTAAATGGGTCTGGGCATGCATCTTAGAGCCATGGATTGCTCCTCTTGTAAATGGAAGAGCCACTGATTTTTTCAAAGCTTCGAGAGGGCTTAGGTAGGGGTGTCCCCTTTCCCCTATGCTTTTTTTCATTCAAGCATCTATTCTCAGTTTCATGTTAGACGAAAAGATGCAAGATTAAGAAATTAATGGACTATGTATCGCAAGAGGGGTTAAAAACATAAACCACGCCTTATGACACTCTACTTTTAGGCAATGCCTCTCTCTCCTCTGCCTCTAAATTTAAAGCTGTGTTGGATGAATTTAGTGAGGTCTAAGGCAGCGTTGTTAATAAGAACAAATGCCACATCTTCAGCTGGAATACTACGCCCAGATTTCTCTCCGCTATCTCTCGATGTTTGGGTTTTGCAGCCTCCTCTTCTTGGACCTCATTCAAATATCTGGGCCTCCCTGTTTTTCATAAGAGACTTACAAGCAAATATTAGCTCCCTCAGCTTGAAAAATTCAAGTCCAAGATCCAAGCCTGAGGCTACTCATGGCTCAATTCTGCAGGCAAGTCTGTCCTAATAAAATCCGTTCTCACCAGCCTCCCTCTATTTCACTTTGCTGGGCTTCTCGCTCTGGCAATCATTTTAAAAAAAATGGAAGAGTTCATGCGCAGGTTCTTCTGGAAGGGCGGAAAACAGAATGAAAAAAGATTCCCCTTATCAGATGGGAAACCATCTCCAAGCCACTATGGGAGGGTGGATTGAACTTCAAAAATCTCTGTCAGCAAAATGTGGCTATGGCAGCTAAGATTATCTGGAGGATCATTGCGCCCAAGCCTGGTTGGGCCCAATTGGCTCTCTGGAAAAAATATTTCAGAGGTCCGCATTCAAGCTGCTTAGACAATGTTATCCATATGCCCAACTCGTCCTTCCTCAACCTGTATGTTAAAGCTGCTCCATTAATCAAAGCGCATTCCTACTGGATCCCAGGCAATGGCAAAAAGATCAATATATGGACTGATAAAATCATGAATAAGGACCCAATTGAAGACAGAGCCTCCATTAGAGCGCTCCAATGCTGGATGGACAGAGAGGGGCTGTGTACGTTGTGGGATATATCCCATTGGAGCGACTCTGTTTGGGCAGGCTGGAAAAGCATTGAGGTGCCAGCTCATCTGCTCAAAGAATGGTCCACGTTGCTTGATCTCCTTCACGGATTGGCGCCCGCGCACATGAGGAAAAGAGATTCGAAAGGCTAGGGGTCTAATAACAGAGGCTATGCGGTCTCCATGGGATACATCAAGCTGAATGAGAGGCCTTACGTCCCCCCCGACCCAGCTCCTTGGCAGGGAGTCTGGCGTTTTCCTTCATGGCCCAAGGTCGATTTCTTTGCTTGGCTTCTTTGCCATGGCAGAATTCTAACTTATGACATCTTGCAGAGGAAAGGATTCCACGGTCCCTCCATATGCTCGTTGTGCAAAGAAAATGTAGAAACAACAGTCCATTTAATTCTTGAGTGCAATTTTTCTAAGCAGATCTGGTTCTCCTTCATTCATAAATTGGATCCCAACTTTCAGCTGCCTTGTTCCACTGCCGAACTTTTTTCAAATTGGGCAATCAGATATCCTGGCCAGCCTCCTAAAAATCAGGTAATCAAAACTGCATGGGCTATCCTTCCAAAGATTCTTTGTTGGCAGATATGGCTTGAACGAAATAGAAGAATTTTCAGAAACACTATTCAGAATCACAAGGTCTTAGAAATCAAAATTAAATGCCATATTAAGGAGTGCTTGACTGAAATAAAAGATGACTCTAATATCAACCAACAGGACATTGCTTGGGGATCATTCCTTGACTTGAAATTTCGACCAGCAGTCAGAAATGCCCCTTCTCTTAAGGACTTTCAAATAAGGAAAACTGAAATAGATTTTCAAGACTGGCTCAAAGCACACTCAAGACATTCTCTCTTCTTTGATGGGGCAGCAAAGGGAAATCCAGGAAAAGCTGGTGCAGGAGGTGTTGTTGTAAATCCTTCTGGGGAAAAAATTCATTCCTTTGCTTGGGGGCTTGGACATTCAACCAGCATTCAAGCTGAGGCTTTGGCCCTCTTTCAAGGCCTCAAGATCCTCAAAGATCTAAATATAAGTGAAGCTATTGTTATAGGTGACTCCTAGATCATTATAAACGCAATGATTTCAAACTCCCCAGCATTGGATCTTAAGCTAGCAAGGCTGATATCCAGAATAAAGGGCTTGGAAAACGATTTTCAGAAGCTGAATTACTACCATGTGTTGAGAACTCATAATAAAGAGGCAGACAATGAAGCCAACAAAGCTGCCCTTCTCTCTGCCGGGGTCAAGATGAAAGGCGAAGAGGAATCATGGGAACCCATCCCAAAAGCTGATTACTGTCATGTTTTATTGCTTACTCTTAAATAAATTTTTTTGTATCTTCAAGTGGGGAAAAATATCTGAAATTGAAAACATAAATCCCTTATCAAGGAAGAAGTCTTCAAGCTTCAGCTGCACTCTCATTCTCATCAGAGAGATGCAATAGGACACAGAAATCCTTAATGTAATCAGATTTTCGGCATTCAGGCCAAGATGAATATAAATACCCCATAACCGTTTCTGTAAAAAAAAAAAAAAAAGATCCCTGTTGGGTTTGGTAAGAAACCTGCTATTGTGGTTGCAGGTAGGGTCCCTGCTACGGTTGAAAAAGAATTTGTGGCCATAGAGGAGGATTACCAGTCCCATAAGCATATTGCATTTGAGGACCTGCTTGTTGATACAAAGTTTGGAGCTGTTGTGAGCCTATAGGAGTATAAGGTTGTTGATAGGGAGGTTGATATAAAGGGACTTGCTGACCTTATAAAGGTGTCCCTCCAACATTTCCTGATATAGATGGAATTAATGTTCCTGGGTTAGAAACAATACCAATTGGTTGAATTTCCCCTGGAGGGGGTGTATATCTTCCACTAGAAGCAACAGGTGTGTAGGGCGGAGGATATTGCCCCCTAGACATTGGGACAAATGAATTTGTATGTGGACACATTAGGTACCATAGTTACTGTGGCTACAATAGGCAGAGCAAAAAGGTTAAGGGGAACGCAAGTTTCACTTACCGACATTGTAGGTTGAGTAGGGGTTTGTGTTATTTATATGTTTGAAACAAATGAGCTGGTAGTAGGCGTGACACCAAAAGACCAAATATGATTGTGAAATAGTGAACTTGTGTGAGAATTATCTAAAAAATCATCACCGAGAGAGTTATAACCCGGCAAAAGCAAGGGTGTACTGCTATAAAGAGGAGGTGTACTTGGCTCCGTTGTCATGTAGGGAGCGAAAACATAAGGAAAGCCTCCGGGAGGAAGAAGATCAATCTCTGGAATGTGAATTCCAGAAGCTTCCATTGGAATACCTTGAGGTGTTGACACTATAAGTGGGTTTTCACCTTCTGTTGCCATGATCGGGAACAACTCTCGGTTGGGAACCCAAGTCGATTTAGGAGAAGGACTCAAAGGAACTTTTGGAGTATCAAACAGACTATACATATGTGTAGGTGATAAATACAAAGGAGAATCTAATTCAAAGAGTGGATTCAGAGGAAAAAGCAAGTAATCTGAAATAAAATGAGGACTAACCGGAGGAAAGTCCTGAGACAAGCCAACCAACTCTGGAGGTGGTCGGAAGAATGGGTTAGATGCTTAGGAAAATACCAAGTTCAACTCCTTGGTTTTCAAGGCATTCATTCGGGCTCAACGTTATTGGTACTTACAACTTGAGGCGAATTAGGTGCATTAGTGTTTCCATCAGTATCTGGGGTCTCGTTTGGAACTCGTGGTGGTTTTGCCATGATGTCTTTTCAGAGAAAGAATAAAAAATATGTTGGTGAATTTGGGCTTAAAAGAAATTTTACAATTAACCATTAATATTATAGACAAAAGGATGTTTTTATTTCACGAGTTATTGGTGATATCGTGGCCGTTTAATTTTATTATAAAAAAGAAATAAATCAAAAAGGGGTAATACTAGGCATAAAGGATTACCAAGCAACCATGAACTATTATATACACCTTGGTGGAACCAAGGAATTAACGTACTGTTGGATAGGTAAATCCCCTCTGCGGACAGAGGCGATCCCACTAGCCTAAAATAGAACTAGCCACAATCGATTCACGCTGCTATGCAAGTTCCTAGTTGTATACTAAAGGTGAATTAAGAAAACCAACCTGGAGTCCAACGCTAATGTCGAAGCAGAGTTGATATCCCGCTCCCTTGCTCCAGCAGGTCACAATCCTTGCGATCCTCGCGAACGGACACCTGCACATGCAAAGGACGAAGCGAATACAAGCATAAAATCCACCAAAGTACAACTATATTTCAGTCAGAAAGGAAATAAATCAAACATCATTATAATAAACAATGAGATTGGAACCATAACAGCAGTCGTTCATTAATAAATAATAGACGGGGAAAGATACAACCAAGGTTCTGACGTTGAACCTCTCCTCTGGCTGGGCGAGCAGCTATGTGTGTCTTGCAATAGACCTCCTCTCCGGCAGCATAACCTCTCTATGCTTCACTATCACTCAAGACAAGCATGATCACAACTAGCATCACTAAAAAACTAGCTTGTCTAATGCATGAGGACAGACTTTTATAGATGGAGAAGGGAGAAAGATTCAATGCACCAGGACACCCATTGTGGATTGACATTATCTCTGAAAGGATAGAGATTAAGGATAGATGATGACTCTCGACCTCTATCAGATGGATTTTACCCTCAAAAGACTCCGTGATCTGAAGGGAAAAAACATATGGGCGCGCGTTTGTCAAAAATCATTACCAAACTTGGTTGGCGCGGGTGTTGTTCTATGACAGAGCGCCAATGGTCGCGCCCCCTTTTGAGGATCTCAGTGGTTGGCGCGGGTGAGATACTGTGGACCTGCGCCAATGGAAAAAGAGCACTTTACAGGGATAATTTGCAGAAGGTGTCTTCAGGGAACATGAAGTACATACTCAGGGGAACATAATGCAAGTGTTTTTGGGTTATGTCACTGCTCACAGGTCCCGGAATGCGTCCTCCAATGTATGGAAACGGGGCGATAGGGACGGTGACCAATGGTAACAAATTACTGTGTAACAGATGCTCCGTAAAGCATGAGGCCCAAGAGAGAGAGAGGGGTGAAATGCTTTACAAGGACACATATAGCTGCCGCCGAGGATCTGCATTGAGAGATACAACTGATAGCTCAAGTACATGATGTATGTGGTATGGTCGCAGCCATCCATAAGAGAGTACATAATAATCTAGATCCATACTATGGACGCAGCCATCTGGTTAGGATCAATGAATTGACTCAGGCATGGTCGCAGCCATCCAGTGAATGAGTCATGTATCAAGAATCACGCCTGGATTACAACAGACACAATCCAGGGTCTTGCGCTCCATCTCGACCCGAACAAAAGTACAAGTTCAAGCATGCGAATATATGAGCTGAAGTCAAACATGCATGAACATCGTCTGATTACCAGTCAATATTGAAAACCGTTAACAGACGCGAGAGGTACCACCAATAATGACAATGGCCCTCAAGGTACTACAGGTACAATCTACGGCATGCGAATTAGTGATCTGACGTCGAACACCCATAGAATCATTCGATCGGAGGCCAATGATGAAAACCTCATGTCGAACACGAAGAACCTGCCATTGAGGCATGCAAGCTCCAAGGCACCGAAAGGGAGTCTCTAGATCAGCTTCCTGGATAATGAGCTGAAGTCGACAGGAAGTGACCTTGATCGAAGGTGGGCCATAACGTTTCCCACATCATCGACACAAGACAGAGAGATAATGTTTGTGAATCAAGATCATGTGAACTATCAGATGGAGGTTGTTTCTTTTCAGAGGTCAACTTCTCTTGAACATATCGGCGACACGACAGTGGAATTGGCAGTATTTGAAATCAATGGATCAAAGGTCATGGTGACGAGACAATGAGCATATGAGAGGTCAAATAGGATTACCCAAATCCACGGAGGCCAGTGAAAAACAAGATGAGATATCCCCACCCAGACACGAAAGCAGACAAGTGCCATGTTCAAGAGCGACATACTGCCGACACGACAACAATTATGGTTCCAAAATTTTCTTTTCCCCCACCATTTCTGGCGAGTACCCCAATTATTTTTAACAAGCTTGATGCGGATAGCATATGCTTGGGGTGCGTCATTTCGACAAAATCCGATGTCATCAGGTTTTAGCGAGTCTGACAAAGGAAGAACTCGGCGTCTTTTCATGTTTAAAGAGTTTGAAAAGACAGCAGAAAAGGAAACTCCAGGGGTGTCCTTTTTCGTGAAGTTGTGTCCCTCGAGCCCGAAAAAGTATAAAACAATGCTCGAAAGAACCGCCCGACCATTACGATCGAGGAGTACTTTTCATAAATAGTGATTTCGACCTGAAAAAGTAAAAAAGCGGTCAAAATCACGTCGTTTCGTGACCATTAACGAGTTTGAAACGACAAAAACCCGGTAATCTTTTTATGTTTTAACGGTCGACAAAAAGAACTTAAAACGACCGCCCCTTATTAACGTTTAACGAGTTAAGAGGAGTAACTCGGCAATCTTTTCCTCTTTAAACGGTCAGAAAAGAGCTGAAAGCGGACCTCCATTTTTATTCTCTTTAACGAGTGAAAAAGGGAAAAATACTCAGCAATCTTTTCATATTTTACGAGTCAGAAAAGAGCTTAAAGGAGACTCGTCCTAGAGGAACGAGTGGTATAACGAGTAGCAACTGGTTCCGGTAATGGCGGAACTGCTCAAAACATATGATGGTCGAGAGGCTGGCTAATAAAACCACTCATCGCTGCGGTTCCTCAGGAAAAGATAAACAACCAAGTGAGAGCATATGATCGGCCAAAGAGATGGTGGCGATGGAATGAAACAACCAAGGCTCATCTAGAAAAATTTAGCGGATAGGCGGCAATCACAAGATGTGAATTAGGTATGGGTTCATTTTTACACAAGCTTGAACCATGGAGAACTCTGCTTGGATTCGGTTTCATGTTTACACAAGCTTGAAACGAAAAAACTATGCTTGTTATAAGTTTGCATGCCCCCAACATAATGACGCAAATCGACGCAAATCGAGGTACATGCCCCCCAAGCTTCATTGCATTCAACGAGGTGGATGGAATGAAGGTTCATTTGGAAAGGAGGAGATGTTTCATTTTTTAATGAGGTTGACCTAGGAAAAGAACTATCCTCATAACCCTTATTTCATTTTTTAATGAGCTTGACACAAGACCAGGAACTATGCTCGGACACGAGTCGTTTCATTATTTTAACGAGGTTGATACATTAGCAAAACTATCCTCGAGACTCCTTGTTTCATTTTTTAGCGAGCTTGACACAAGACAAGGAACTGTGCTCCATCCAGACTTCATCATAATGAATGGGAAGTGGAGGCTCCCAAGAGTGCCGCTCCGGAGGGAAGGCCAACATCTTGGAAATCAGGGCCCAATGCCCCCAGGACACTATGCACGACGGCGGCATCGCTGGATACAGGCACGGGATAGGTGGCCACGTAGTTGATCTGTGGTGGGGCAGATGCAACTGGTGGATGAAAACCAGGAGGGGATGACGACTGCGCAGGAGGGACCCGTGGACGAACGAACTATAATTGATCGATAGTCACAATTCTTCCATCGTGTGGAAAGCAAACCACATGGAAAAGTGAAGAGACAAGGGCCCCCATGGCATAAACATAGTCACGGCCAAGGAGAAGACTGAAATCTAAAGCACCTTGGGTAACCGATACGTCTATATAGACGGTTTTACCTCCCAAAGTAATAGGGAACTTTAGAAGGATCCCTAATGGTTGACTAGTTCCTCCGTCAAAAGCCGTCAGATTCGATGTGACTGGCACAAGCTGTGGGGAACCCAAAGCTTGCCAAGTAGTGGCAGGCATAAGACTAACATATGCACCCTCATCCAAAACAGTGCCAGGTATTGCCTTATCATAGGCGTGTACCGTGACCCAGAAAGGCACATGGGATGGGAGGCGGAAAGTAGTCAAACGACTCTAGTCGAAGGAAACGACTGAACTACTTGGTGGGGGAATCGTATGATTGCCCCCTTGCTCTAAAGGGACCGAAGCAGGACTCTCGGGAGCATCTGGGATAGGAGAGTCATTTCCGGACTCAGGAGAATCTGAGGAGACGAGAAGAACATGGGAATGATGCTCTTCCGAAACAGAGTGGTCGACGGGTGGTGAAATCGGGTCGACACTCTTTCCGACCAATGGTTGGTCTGGAACAGGCTTGGCAGAGCTAGGTTCAGGAAGAGGAGGCTGGACAAGAGAGGAATCTTGGTCGATCTCTTTGTCAGCAGGGGAACGATCTGCGGCTGCAGAAAGACGTTGATAGCCAATGGGTAGTTGAGGTGAGGGAGCTGTAAGACTTTCCAAGACAACAGAGGCTTTATCCATGAGCGGACAAAGGTGAAGGGGATGATTTCCTTCACAAAGTCTACAGGGGATTCAAATCTTCCCTTTTCCCTTACCATTGCCAGGTGATAAGGTAACATCGCCATGATCTCCAGAGGACGATGAGGGGCGAGCCGAATCACGAGACCATACTTCTAAGACCTTGGGAATGCCAGGACAATCGCGAAGAAGATGGTCCTCCTTGCACAACTTACAAGGAAACTTGACCTTCCGCGGAGGAGCAGAAGGTGGCTCGACTTGAGTTGTACTTTTAGCCTCTCGCTTAGGAGTCTTCTTCTTCTTCTTCTTAGCCACCTGGTTACTTGAATCCAGACTTTCGCCAGGCGAAGTAGAAGATGAGGACGCAGAAACAGGCGAAGAAGGGGAGAGGTCCACCTTGGAATCAACATGATGTTGTTCGGGTGGAGGAGACGGTGGAATAGGAGTCATCACACTCGGGACTACCGAGGTTGAAAACAACCATACGGGCAAACCGATGGTTAACCCAGGCAAAGAAAAGGTTGCCATATACTGAGCACCGACATTTCCAAAAGAAGGAAATGGACTAGGGTTTCCATCCAGAGGAACACCTTGGCCGGTAGACTCAGGGAAGGATGCCATTGAAAACGAGAAAGAACCCTACTCAAGCTAACGCAAACAAAATCTAACTGGGTAAATGTGAATCGTGGCCGAATAAATTTTAAAACACACGGACTTAACTTGACCTTTTCATGTTTTAAGAGTCGAGAAAAGGACGAAAAGATGACTCTAGTCTCCTTCAAATATTTAATGAGCACGAAGTGACAAGACGCTCACTGGCACCTTTTCTTTTAAGGAGTCCGAAAAGGATCAAAAGTGACTGCTCTGGAGAACTAGGCAAGAGGTTTACCAAACAATCCGTAAAACTGCTTATACACCTTGGCAATCAGATGAAAACCAAGGACTTCCCGTACGGCAGTCAATCTTCCCGAATGCTGTGTTCAGTGCATTACGGCTTGTAAGGCGGCAGACTCGGCTTCCTATGGATAAAAGGTTTTAATCCTATAGGGGTCTCCCAATGTATACGCGACGGTACGTGGGAGCACAATCCGTACTGGCACCTATCGTTTCACCGTGGAGGAATCACCCAACCACTCGACGGTAAGCTACCAGGTTTAAAGACGCCGGAACACGTCTCTAACCTAGACCTCTAGAATGTTTGCGTTAGGTTCCAATGCGTTGTTATGTTCATTCAGTTGATTTTAAAGTTTATCTTCAATTATGTTTCAGTTTTTGGTCCTACCGCATGTGATATCTCAAAGCTTCCTAAATGCAAACTATATGCCAAAACTATATCATTTCATTCAATGAATTCTATCTACAAGAGAGTTGAGATTTTTACACAAACAAAATGATCACTAAGCAATCAACAAAGATCCTAATGCAGCTAATAACAAGAAATGAAAATTTTTCCTTTTCTTTTTAAAAGCAACAAATAACAATAAATGCTAACTAAAATGATGCAAAAAGATCTTTGATTTTCTTTCTTTTAAGATGACATAATGCATTTAATCAAATCTTGAGAGATATTCACAAGCATAAATAAACAAAATTCACTCAATGGAACTAGAACCAATTCTGAAACACTAAGATGAACTGTCCAAGCAAGGAAAAACACAAAGACTTTCAATGAACCATGTGATCTAAGTTCAAATGAAGTCAAGCAAAATTCAAACAAGCTAGAAGTGAATCACTCAAAGCATAGAAGAGCAAGCTTTAACAACCACTAGATAGGTGTGGAACACAACCAACAAGTTGACTGGAAAATAAAAAAACCGAAACTTCCCACAGAAGGCTAGACATGCGAAGCCACTAGATGTTCTAGGGCTGGGACACAACATCAATAGAAATAAGCAAACAACTGAAGGATAAAAGCAAAAACTAGTAAAACAGAGGTTCAACACACTTCTAGAAGCTGTAAGAGATATAAAAAGACAAAAATCTGAGTTTAAAGAGCTTCCAACCAACACACAGGCAAAATTCACAGGGCTGGCGCGACTGTCAGCCTGCAACCTGCGCTAACAGTCAATTGGCGCGAGTCGCTGTCAGGCAACATGCGCCAACTGGCACGACTGTCAGATAAAAAACCACGCCAATTAAGTTTGCCGGCTTAAAAAATAAATAAAACGACCCAAGCTCGGGCCGACAGTGTTCAAACGGATCAAACGACAAATAACAATTTCAGAACTGACCCAGAAAGCTCATTCACTCAAACAGGCAAGAGAAAACTAACATGCAAGACAAACTCCAAATAGCTTCTCCCCAGTGGAGTCGCCAAATTGTTGGATAGGTAAATCCCCTCTGCGGACAGAGGTGATCCCACTAGCCTAAAATAGAACTAGCCACAATCGATTCACGCTGCTATGCAAGTTCCTAGTTGTATACTAAAGGTGAATTAAGAAAACCAACCTGGAGTCCAACACTAATGTCGAAGCAGAGTTGATGTCCCCGCTCCCTTGCTCCAGCAGGTCACAATCCTTGCGATCCTCGCGAACGGACACCTACACATGCAAAGGACGAAGCGAATACAAGTGTTACACAGTAATTTGTCACCATCCCTGTTACTCCTCTTGTCGTACCTTAGAGGACTCATTCCGGGAGTTATAAGAAGTGACAAAGGCTAAAAACACTTGCATTATGTTCCCCTGAGTATGTACTCCATGTTCCCTGAAGACACCTTCTGCAGATCATCCCTAAAAAGTGCTCTTTTTCCATTGGCGCAAGTCCACAGTATCCTACCCCCGCGCCAATGATGGAGATCCTCAAAAGAGGGCGCGACCATTGGCGCTCTATCTTAGAGCAACAGTCGCGCCAACCAAATTTAGTCGTGCTTTTTGCCTTAATGCACGTCCGACTGTTGTTTCCTTCATTACATGGAGCTTTTCTGAGGATAGAAAATCAGTTTTTGTCGAGCTTTATCCATCTTTATGGCTTTTGCTAATTCCACGAAAGGTGTCCCGGTTCATCGCATCCTCCTCCCTTCTTCATCTATATAAGCTTGTCATTATGCATTGGACAAGCTGGGAGAGAGTGTTGGTGTTAGTGTTATGCTAGTGATTTGTGATTAAGTGATAGTAGTGATGATTATTGGTCATGGAGTGTTAGATGTTGAGTTCTTGGAGGAATGCTAGTGAGTGCTAGAGAGGTTATGCTGCCGGAGAAGAGATGCATGTCAAGACACATATAGTTACTCGCCAGCCAGAGAAGAGAGGGTCGACGTCAGAACAATGGTTGTAACTTTTCCTGTTTATTAATTGATGAGCGACTACTATTATAGTTCCATCTCCTTATCTATCATGGTGATATGTTGATTTATTTCCTTTCTGACTGAAATATAGTTGTTCCTTGGTAGTTTTTATGTTGGTATCTGTCTCTTCCTTTGCATGTGCAGGTATTCGTTATGATCTGTTGGAGCAAGGGAGCGAGGATATCAACTCTGCTTCAATCATAGCGTTGGACTCCAGGTTAGTCTTCTTGATTCACCTTTGATGCATAACTAGGAACTTGCGTAGCAACGTGGTTTGTTTGTGGCTAGTTCTATGATAGGCTAGTGGGATCGCCTATGTCCGCAGAGGGGATTTACCTTACCAACAAATTGGCGACTCCACTGGGGAGTAACTCTTTGATTTCTGTCTTGCATGTTAATTTTCTTCTGCTTGCTTGAGTGCATGAGCTTCCTGAGTCAGTTTTGAGTTGATTCTTTACTGTTTGACCCATCTGAGCACTGTCAACCCGACCTGAGGTCGTATCTTTTATCTTTTTAGTTGGCAAGCTTAATTGGCGCAGTTATTTCTCTGACAGTCGCGCCAGTTGGCGCACGTTGCTCAAAAGCAACTCGCGCCAATTCTGTGGTAGCGCAAGTTGCAGGCTGACAGTCGCGCCAGCTCTGTAAATTTTGCCTGTGTGTGGGTGGAAAGCTCATTCAGTCTCTTTATATATCTCTTTCAGCCTCTGGAACTGTGTTGAACCTCTGCTTGACTGGTTTTAGCCTGAATCCCTCAACTGTTTGCTTATTTCCAGTGACTTTGCATGTCTAGCCTTCTGTGGGAAGTTTCGATCTCTTGATCATCCAGTCAGCTTGTTGATTGTTCTACACCTATCCAGTGCCTTGTTAAAGCTTGATCTTCTATACTCTGAATACTTCACTTCTAGCCTCTTTGAAGTTCACTATTTTTGTGTTTTTCCTTGCTTGCTTGGTTCATTTTGTGTTTTAGAATTGGTTCTATTTCATTGACTGAACTTGGATTGTGCATATCTCTTAGAATTTGTTTACATGCATCATGCCATCTTAAAGGAAAGAAAAACAAAAAATCTCTTGCATTATAGTAGTTAGCATTTATTGTTATTTGTTGCTATTGAAAAGAAAAAAGACAAAATTTCGTTTCTTGTTATTAGCTGCATTAGGATCTTTGTTCTTTGTTGAAGTGATCATTTCGTTTGTGAAAAAGATCTCAACCCTCCTGTAGATAGAATTCATCGAATCAAATGATTTAATTTCGGCATATAGTTTGCATGTAAGAAGTTTTCGAGATATCACATACGGTAGGACCAAAAAAACTGAAACATAATCAAAGATAAACTTTAAAATGAACTCAATGAACATAACAACGCATTGGAACATAACGCAAACACTCTAGAGGTCTAGGTTAGAGACGTGTTCCGGCGTCGTTAAACCTGGTAGTTTATCGTCGAGTGGTTGGGTGATTCCTCCACGGTGAAACGGTAGCTGCCAATACGGACTGTGCTCCCACGTACCGTCGAGTATATATTGGGAGACCCCTATAGGAATAAAGCCTTTATCCATAGGAAGCCGTGTCAGCCGCCCTACGATTCGCAATGCAGTGAACACAACATTCACGAAGATCGACCACCCGTACCCTAAAAAGTATTCTGTGGTTTTGCGAAAAGTTTGGCACACCCTCTACCTAGAATTCCAGAGCAGTCACTTTTGATCCTTTTCGGACTCCCTAAACGAAAAGGTGCCTATGAGCGTCTTGTCACTTCGTGCTCATTAAATATTCGAAGGAGACTAGAGTCATCTTTTACCCTTTTCTCGACTCTTAAAAAATGAAAAGGTTAAGTTCAGTGTCTTAAAATTTATTGGCCACGATAACATCTACCCAATTAGCTTTCGTTTGTATCAGTCCGAAGTAGGAGTTATCTCGATAAACTTCTCAAGTTTCATCCTGGCAGAATTACTAGTTTCGTCTTCTACCGAAACACCGGTGGTGAGTCTTCCTGTGGTTTTAAGTATACAACCACTTAGTTCTCGTGCCCCGGGTGACGAGACTTACCAGTATCATTGGAACCCTACGTGGGAACCTTTTGAGGACGGTATCCCTTTTTTGGACCATCCTTCCCCTCGTGGGTCAGTCCCACAAGTTTCATCCGACATGGATGAATTATCCCCTACTACAACCGATGAGTCCGTTGCAATGAGCGGTGAAATTCCCACCTCAACGGACCCTATACATGTTAGTAGTACGCCTACTACTACAAATTTACCACTGGGTTATAAAGCTTTGAGAGATGCTACGCCTTCTGGAACTCCGTTCACAGGTCCCATGTGGTCATCACACACTTTTCCTGCTACGGAGCCTTTTACTCCACAAAGTCGCGGTCTATCTGTTACCTCCGTCACAACCGCTCCAACGGTATGTGCAGCCCCCTTGACTTCTATTTATAGTCATCCCTCAGCTTCTTTGTTTGGAGTCTTTGACCCCATGACAAATGTCTCAATGCAGGAGCCATATGATCCATATTTGTCATCTCAACCGGTTGTTGAGGTATCGGTCCCATTGTCAATTGATTGGACCTCCACCTCTTTCCATGGTGGTCAAGTTTTATCTGCGCAATCTCCAATACAACCCCCTCAAGACCGACTAGGGCAATCCATTTATGGAAACCCTTTCGTTACTGCTGCTCCTTTTTCCTCTTTGCAACCTTCTGGTAACTCAGGTCAGTCGTCTTTTCAACAAGTCCAACCTGGTATCCAGCAAGGCTATCCCGCTGGACAAAGTGGTCAACAAACTGTTAACCCGAACCAATCCAATGTCCAGTATAGTCCAATGTCTGGACAAGGTACTCAACCACTCGGTCAACCTACTGTCCAGTATTCACAACCCTCTGGGCAGATTGGTCAGCCCCAAACACAGTTGGGCCAACCAACTGCCCAATCTCCTCAACCATCTAGTCTGCTAGGACAACCTTCAACTGCGCAACAACCGTTCCAGCAGGTAGGCCAACCTCAGTATCAGCAGGTCCAACCTTCTGGACAGATCGGCCAACCTCACCATCAACAAGGTTTTCCTTCTGGCCAGATAGCCCAACCTATAGGACAGTTCATTGGTACTGCTCAGTCTGGTCCATGGCCCCAAATGGGACCCCAACACCCATCTGGCCTTCAAATGCAGGCTGGGTCTCAATCACAAACTTTTCATCCAACCCAGCCTGGTCCTTCAACTCAATTCGGAGCCCCACCACTGTATGGCTACCAACAACCTCAAGGGCAATTTCCGTTTGCCCCGTACCAGAATTACCAACAACCGCAAGCAAATCCCTCACAAACTTACCAACAGCAATACGGCACGCCTGCAGCATCATTTGGTAATCCTTATGCTGGGGGGCACTATACAAATCCTTACGGCCAATCCACTATGGGGCCAAATCCTTCCGGACAAACTCTATGGGGGCAACCACCACCTGGGTGGAACCCTGGTGCTCCACCCTACCAACAGCCCCATATGCCTTTCAATCCTCAATTACCATTCTTAGCGACTTTAGAATTACCAGAAATATCCAAATTAACCAATGATCCTATCCTTCATAATCCTTATTGGCCTCCAGTTCCAACTAAAATACCTGGTGACTGTCCAAAATTCGATGGTAAAGCCAATGAAGACCCACAAGCCCATATTATGACCTATCATTTGTGGTGTTCGTCTAATTCATGGCTTGACGATTCAATTCGGCTTCGCCTTTTTCAAAGGACTCTCACTGGCTCTGCCGCTAAGTGGTATATCGAACTTCATCGCGGGTCCTTTCAAGATTTCAATTCCTTGGCTATGGCGTTTCTCACTCACTTCCAGTTGCCCATTCGATACGAAACGGGTACGCACCTCCTCACTTCCTTAAGACAAACGACATATACGCATATCTCTGATCATATTCATGAATGGAGATGGCGTAGACGTATGATCAAATTTTGGATTCCCGACCAGCTTCTTATCGATTGGTTTACGACTTCGTTCGTACCTCCAATAGCTCGGGATATCGCCATGGGGGCGTGTGTCACTGAAGAGCAAGCTATTGCTCGAGCTCAGTACCTTGACTTGGTTTATTCTCAGTCAGGTACGTTATATGATTATCTGCCTGATGTCCCAAGACAAGGAACATCTAAAGCCCCGCCAACGCCCACTGTTGACGGTATCATCGGTTCGGTTAATTCACCCTATAAGAAAAATACGAACCCTGCAAAGCAAAAAACATCTGCTTCGAATGGACAACCTTCCCAGGCATCGTCTGGTTCAAATGTTACTTCTGAGGTTAATGCCGTCCAATCTAATACGGCAAGCAAGGCTTCGAAAGAGAAGAAAAGAGGGAAAGCGAAAAATAAGACGGAGCAACCTAAGCAGGAAACCCCAAAACCTCAACCTGAGGACGGCACTAAACGCAAGCCCAGATATCCTTGTCTTATTTGCAATGAAAATCACTTTACCAAGGATTGCCCGAGGCGGTCCGAAGTTAGTCGTTTATTAAAAGGCACCTCTGGGACTCCTGCGGTGCTCAAGGAGCCCTTTCCCACCCAACACACTCAAAAAACTCAAATGGTGGCTGACCCTACTCAGCCTCCCTCTTCCTTTGGTTCTCAAGTGTTTATGGCTAGTACAATACCCATTAATATCAATACTCGAACGAAGGATTATTTGTCATCCGCCGGGAAAGAGCCTGAGGTTCCCCCAAGTGCTCCCCCGTTCAGTTCTGGTCCACTCCACATTGAGAGACCTACCACCGAAACGCCTCTTCGACCCCCTCCAAAAGGAGTACTCCGTAAATCCTCGTATAATCCGAATGCTCGTGTTGCACAGCACTACAACATCGTTGAGGACTTAGCACAGACTCCGTCGGCTATGTCCGCTTTAGAGGTTCTCCAGAGCTGCCCTTCTCAGAGGAAGTCCATGCTATCTGCCATTGGTGGCATAGATCCGGCCGATTCGGATTTAATAACTTTTGACTTAGAACGCCACACTCTAAGACTACCTCCTCAAATCGCCTTCCTCATACAGGTAATTATTGATTCCAAGACAATTCATCGTACAGTTATTGATGAAGGTGCCTCAACTTGCATCATGTCCGTTGCCTGTTGGAAAGCGATTGGATCTCCAGCGTTGAGCCAATATCCCACCACCTTGGAAGCTTTTGATGGAAGAGCGTTCCGTCCTTACGGTATACTCCAATGTTTACCAATCTCTTTGGAAGGGAAGACGGTCGAGATGGAAGTTGAAGTTGTTGATGCTACTCTAACCTACAACCTCCTTCTCGGACGTAGCTGGATATACGCAATGCAAGTTGTTGCTTCATCTTTCTTCCGAATTATTCGTTTTCCTCATCAAGGGAAGATCGTTACCGTTGACCAGCTCTCCTTTTTTGCTTCTTCTTCCGAAGGCACCATCCCGTTCGTGGACCATACTTCCAAATTACATAAGACTCTGGGAGCTGGAATTTTCAAAGATCCTGATCTTATGGGTGTTTTTCCACTCCCTCCTATAAATGTCGCCTCTGTCAATATGATCGCTACTGGCTCTGATCCATGGCTCGTACCCCCTACAGACCAAGTAGATTCCTGGGGCGACCAGATGCCGTTGAGTCTTGCCGAGTTTAATTATGTTGAAATCATTGCTGCCTCGGCTCCCTCTTCTGCGCTTACTCCATCCTCAGGACTTCTAGATGTGGCTTCTTCGGATTCTCTAGGAGAAATATTCCTCTCTGACGAAGCTATTATTGAGACCATGTCTCCAGAGGAACCTCCCTGGTACAGTTCTCACCATCGTTCCTCATTTCTCCCTGCCTCGCAGCATTTCGTGACATGCCTCGAGCGGTTCACTCCTTGTCTCCCATCACAAATCCTTCAAACGCCTATTCAAATTGATCAGGTTTTTTCTGAAGGAAATATGGCAAACATTACACGAACCCAACCCCTCGACATCTCTGTTAAACCCGGGATAGTCGAGCATCTTCATATCAGAGTCACTTGTACTCCAGAGGAGATTCAACTTTATTCTGAACTTTTTCACGAATTTTGTGATGTTTTCGCTTGGTCCTATGAAGAAATGCCTGGCATTGATTCTAGTATAGTGATGCATGAAATAATCACGTATCCAGATGCTAAGCCTGTTCGTCAACGTCTACGCCCTGTACATCCTAGGAAGGCTGCGGCGATTAAGGCCGAAGTAGAAAAGCTTCTTAACGCCGGTTTTATTTACCCTATTCCTCTTACGGATTGGGTATCTAACATTGTCCCTGTAACTAAAAAACAAAGTACAATCCGGGTTTGTGTCGATTACCGTGATATAAACAAAGCATGTCCTAAAGATAATTTTCCCACACCATTCATTGATCAGATCATTGACGAGTGTGCCGGCAGTGAAATGTATTCTTTTATGGACGGTTTCTCCGGTTATAACCAGATCAATATTGCTCCTGTTGATCAACACAAAATGGCCTTTATTTGCCCATGGGGGACTTTTGCCTATAAAAAGCTCCCTTTCGGTCTTAAAAATGCCGGTGCTACCTTCCAGCGCGCAATGTCGTATGCATTTCATGACATTCGGCATATTGTGCAACCTTATCTGGATGATCTTCCTGCTCATTCAGCTAAACGTCAGGACCACCCTAAACACCTTCGCGAAATCTTTCTTCGCTGTCGGTACTACCGAATCCGGCTAAATCCCCACAAATGTGTCTTCTGCGTTGAATCTGGCAGACTTCTTGGTTTTATCATTTCTAAAGAAGGCATCTGTTTGGATCCCCTTAAAGTCGAAGCTATCGTCAATCTCCCTCCCCCAAATTCTTTGCATCAGTTACAAAGTTTGCAGGGGAAAGCCAATTTTTTACGCCGTTTTGTTCCCAACTATGCCGAAGTAGCTAAAGGTTTTACGCGATTACTGAAGCGTGATATCCCTTTCCATTGGGATACCACAGCTCAGGAATCTTTTGAACGTCTCAAGAGTTTACTTGTTTCTGCTCCATTGCTTCGTCCTCCGAATTATTATCGCGACTACACCTTGTATTTGGCTGCCGCCGATACCACTATCGACATGGTTCTTGTCCAAACCGATGATGATAACACTGAACATGTTATTTACTATCTCAGTCGCAACCTGTTAGACACGAAACTCGATATGCTTATATCGAAAAGTTGGCACTAGCCGCAGTTTGTGCTGTACAACGCTTCCGTCATTATATTCTTCTGCGTACTACTAATGTGATTTCTGATTGCAACCCCATGACGTATATATTGTCACGCCAGTTACTAGGGGGCAAATACTCAAAGTGGATTGTTATCCTCCAAGAGTTTGACTTGGAATTTACCACTGCCAAGTCTAAAAAATCTCTTGTGTTCGCTGAGTTAATTTGTTCTTTGCCATCGTCTTCCTCGACCTCGCCAGCAGAAGACCAAATACCAGATGAAACCCTGTTCCTAATTAGCACCCTCGATCCATGGTACGAAGATATAATCACATATCTGCAAACGTCCTCCTTCCGTCCGGGTGTGTCTAAAGACGCTCGGCGGAGGATTCGTCATCAATCTCAACCCTACCGTATCATCGAAGATACATTATATCGTCTTGGTGCAGACTCCGTTCTTCGCCGTTGTCTTACTCTAGAGGAAGCTGAACGGGTTCTCAATGACTGCCACACTGGTGCTTGTGGCAGACATATGTCCGGATATGCTACAGCACGAAAAATCCTTCGTGCTGGCTATTTTTGGCCCTCTATTTTCAAGGATTGCATTCTTGCCGTCCGGTCTTGTCATGAGTGCCAGATATACCAGCGGAAAATGCGAGCGCCTTCTGCTCCGTTGCACCCTGTGGTTTCCGTCGGCCCTTTTGCAAAATGGGGAATTGATTATATGACCTGTAACCCTCGCTCGCGGCCGGGGCATGGGTTTATCATCGTTGCCGTCGATTACTTTACTAAATGGGCCGAGGCGATGCCTACATTAACTGAAGACGGTCACACTGCGGCGCAATTTTTATTCAATCATGTTATTTCACGATTCGGTGTCCCTCAAGCAATTGTCACTGATCACGGAAAGCATTTCCATAATCATATGATGTAGGAGTTAACAACCCAGCTAGGCTTGCAACACGATAGTTCAACTCCATACTACCCTCAGTCCAATGGTCAAGTTGAAGCTGTCAATAAAATCTTGGTCACAATGCTTCAACGTATCGTTGGTGTGCATAAATCTAACTGGAATTTGATGTTATTCCCTGCCTTATGGGCTTATCGAACTGCCGTGAAGGATGCCACTGGTTTCACTCCATTTCAACTAGTTTATGGACTAGAGGCTACCCTTCCAATTGAATGTGAAATCCCTTCATTGAAATTAGCAATCGAACTGCTTCCCAACACTACCCCGTTAGAAGAACGCCTTCTTTACCTAGAACGGTTAGATGAGACTCGTCGCCTGGCCTCTTTGGCCATCGAAACACAAAAGAAGCGAGTCAAGACTCACTTCGATCAGACCGTCCATCCGCGTTCTTTTGTTGAGGGAGACTTGGTCCTACTCTATGATCAAGCGAAAGATAAGCTAGGCATAGGAAAACTCGAGTCTATGTGGCTAGGCCCTTATATTGTCAAGAGAGTCCTGCAGAAAGGGGCCTACGAGCTGATTGATTATGAAGGAAACCCTCTTGGGAAGCCCCGAAATGGGCTTTACTTGAAAAAGTACTATGCGTGATGCTGGTACATTTTATTATGTACATACATGTACTTTGGTGTGTTGTGTGTCGGTTTTCGAGACATAGCTGCCACTTATTGTGTTTTTCGCTTCTTGTGCAGATGTCGGATGCACCTTATGTTGGTTTCGCTGATGGTGCCTACCGCAGTACCCGCAGTTTGTCTTCTGCGGCATGGGTAATCTACGATCCTCATAACGAGCTAATAGATTGCCAGGGTGTGTGTTTAGGCCATACTACTAACAATGTTGCCGAATACTGTGCTGTAATCGAGTTACTTGCTAGAGCAATTAATTTCGGTATTCACGCATTGATAGTAAACCTGGACTCTCAACTTGTTGTCCACCAGCTCAACAGGCAATATTCCGTCAGAAACCATCATATACTAAGGTTGTATTTACGTGTAAGGTTGTTGGAAAGACATTTTGATTTTATTACGTATCAACATGTTCCGAGACAATTAAACACATTATCCGATGCATTAGCCAATCATGTATTAGATAGACATCTGCATAATTTGTAATTAAAACGTTATGTAAGCAAGCACATGAAAACACAATAATGAACCATGAACATATGTATATATATATACGTGAGTGTCAAAATGTTTGCGCCCCGCGCATTACATAATCCAAAAAATAATACATGTCCAAAACGCATACAGCCGTCGACAACATGTCTCTCAAAAAACGTGCAAAAAATGAAACCTAGGCGTCTAATCGCAGTAATGCTCATGATAGCATGTCACTGCCCGCACCACACGTCTCAACAGACGATGGACGCGAGTAAACACTCCCACCGTATGCCTCTGGTACACTCTAGGCACGTCCGCCAGTCTGCCATAATCTGGGATCCCTCGAGTAAGTGCCTCGAGGTTCTGTACTAGGTCATCATCGTCACCCTCTGCCTGAGGGTCCGCTGCAGGTTGTACTCTCCGTACGTTGTGAGGCAAGTCGGCTGGTCGTTCTGCACCAACGTTTGCATACATATATAGATGTTGTAAGAAACAGACATAAATTATAAAAACTCGAATATGCTAAAGTATTGAAAACATAAAAGGTCCTTACCTAGCTCCTCGTCCCAGTCCTCTCCCTCAGGCAACGAGAGGTCTGGATCTCTAGTAAAATCAGTGCCCGCATAGGGCCAGTCCTCCACGACGATCAACTGGTGTTGGAGCCAAATGAAGAACTCGGGCCTCCAAGACATCTGCTGGCCCCCACCTCCTCTGGGCATAAGTGGTGCCCATCGAGCCAATCTCGGCTCCCGTGGCACTGGATCTGCCACTATACCTCCTGGGATCCGGAATATCGGTAGCCGCTCCAGAAAAAATGATACTATGATGGATCCATATCCGAACTGTTTATTGCCATCACGCTTACATTTGGTAAGCTGCCTCTTTATATTTGTTGTTACTGTTGTGGCCCAATCAAATAATGTAGGGTGTAGGCACTCAGTTGCCAGCAGCAAATGATTCTTGCTGGCCTCGTGGGGTGCCTGTACCCCAGCCGTCCGAGTGATAGTGAATAGTACCACTCGTAGCACCAAATCTGGGATAGTGACAATGTCCACTTTGGCACTATTGGATCCAAAATGGGCCCCAGGACAAACTCTGGCCATTACCTCCCCCATCTTTTCCCCAGAAGGTCTACTACCGGTCAAGATGGGCCGTGCGCCCCGCCGAGATAGTCCAGTAATAAAATAAACATCAGAGACATCCAACTCCAATGTCTGGTCTTTCAGGTGAAATACCTGATCCTCAATATCCCAGGCATCCACAATAAACCTTAGTAACTCGGGCTGTGCACGTAGATATGAGGTAAGGAAGAATTTTTTCAAACCACAATCTCGCAAAGCATCCATGCATGCGTCATCTTCCAATGCCAAAGCATCTATGGCCTCATGTTCCCTTTCTCTCCATTCTATAGCCATTTTGACCAATTCCTGCAAACAAAACACCAAAATGTCGTCATAAGATCAATGGTGGAACCAAAAATCAAAGAAAATTGCATTTTCAACGGTCAAAATTATGTGTAAATTGGTTTGCGCAATTGGCGCGACTGTTTTACAAATAGTCGCGAAAATGGCGCGACCCCTTTTAGAAAAACAGCCCATTGGCGCGAACCCGCGTGGGAAACTCGCGTCAATGGGCGCAACCCTATTTTTTGCAATACCCCTTACAGAGGATAATTCTGTAGATAGAAAACTGAAAGAATGGAATAAAAATGAAGCTAAAGATGAGGCCTCTTACCTGTTTCAAACGGTGGCTCGAATGGTCTCCTGGATTGGTCGCAATCAGCAGTTGAAATTTGCACCCAAAACCCTCCAACGGTAAACTCACAAGGTAAAAAGTGAAAAGTAATTTTATTTTTTACTATTTCACTATTTATAACTTCTTTTGGCTTAAAAAACACATTAAAATCATATTTTTGTGAATATTTTTATGTCAAAGTAGGATTTTACGCTGTTTTTGTGTGTTGACAGGGATTAGTGCCACTCGAGCAACATAATGAACTCTTTTTTTCGGTTTTTGAGCTCGGTAAAACACGAGAAAAGGTTACTTCAAGGTCCGCTTTCAGCTCTTTTCTGACCATTTAAAGAGGAAAAGATTGCCGAGTCGCTCCTCTTGACTCGTTAAATGGTGATAAGGGGCGGTCGTGTTAAGTTCTTTTTGTCGACCGTTAAAACATAAAAAGATTACCGGGTTTTTGTCGTTTCAAACTCGTTAGTGGTTACGAAACGACGTGGTTTTGACCGCTTTTTTACTTTTTCAGGTCGAAGTCACTAATCATGAAAAGTACTCCTCGATCGTAATGATCGGGCGGTTCTTTCGGGTATTATTTTATACTTTTTCAGGCCCGAGAGACACAACTTTACGAAAAAGGACATCCCTGGAGTTTCCTTTTCTGCTGTCTTTTCAAACTCTCTAAACAAGAAAAGACGCCGAGTTCTTCCTTTGTCAGACTCGTTAAAACTTAATGACATTGGATTTTGTCACAACACAAGCATATGCTATCCCCATCAAGCTTGTTAAAAATAACTGGGGTACTCGCCAGAAATGGTGGGGGAAAATAATTTTTTTTGAACCATAATTGTTACCGTAACGGCAGTATGTCGCTCTTGAACATGGCACTTTTTGCTTTCGTGTCCAGGGTGGGGATATTTCATCTCATATCTTTCACTTGCTTCCATGGATTTGGGTACCCTATTTGACCTCTCATTCACTCATTGCCTCGTCATAATGACCTTTGATACATTGATGTCAAATACTGCCAATTCCATTAATGTGCCGCCGATATGTTCAAGAGAAGTTGACCTCTGCAAATAAACAACCTCCCTCTGATAGTTCGCACAATCTTGATTCACGACATTATCTCTCTGTCTCGTGTCGATGATGTGGGAAACATTATGGCCCACCTTCGATCAAGGTCACTCCCTGTCGACTTCAGCTCATTATCCAAGAAGTTGATCTAGAGACTCCCTTCCGGTGCCTTGGAGCCTGCATGCCTCAATGGCAGGTTCTTCGTGTTCGACGTGAGGTTTTCATCATTGGCCTCTGATCGAATGATTCTACGGGTGTTCGACTTCAGCTCATTAATTCACACGCCGTAGATTGTACCTATAGTACCTTGAGGGCCATTGTCATTATTGGTGGTACCTCTCGCATCTGTTAACAGTTTCCATTATTGACTGGTAATCAGGCGATGTTCATGCATGTTCGACTTCAGCTCATATATTCACATGCTTGGACTTGTACTCTTGTTCGGGTCGAGATGGAGCGCAAGACCCTGGATTGTGTCTGTTGTAATCCAGGCGTGATTCTTGGTACTTGACTCATTCACTGGATGGCTGCGACCATACCTGAGTTAGTTCATTGATCCTAACCAGATGGCTGCATCCATACTATGGATCCAGATTATTTATGTACTCTCTTATGGATGGCTGCGACCATGCCACGTACATCATGTAATTGAACTATCAGTCATGTCTCTTAATACAACTCCTCGGCGGCAGTAACTATATGTGCTCTTGTGTGCTCTTATGTGCATTCTGGTAAAGCATTTCACCCCTCTCCACCTCTCGGACTTCATGCTTTAGGGGGCATCTCTTACACAGTAATTTGTCACCATCCCTGTTACTCCTCTTGTCGTACCTTAGAGGACTCATTCCGGGAGTTATAAGAAGTGACAAAGGCTAAAAACACTTGCATTATGTTCCCCTGAGTATGTACTCCATGTTCCCTTAAGACACCTTCTGCAGATCATCCCTAAAAAGTGCTCTTTTTCCATTGGCGCAAGTCCACAGTATCCTACCCGCGCCAATGATGGAGATCCTCAAAAGAGGGCGCGACCATTGGCGCTCTATCTTAGAGCAACAGTCGCGCCAACCAAATTTAGTCGTGCTTTTTGCCTTAATGCACGTCCGACTGTTGTTTCCTTCATTACATGGAGCTTTTCTGAGGATAGAAAATCAGTTTTTGTCGAGCTTTATCCATCTTTATGGCTTTTGCTAATTCCACGAAAGGTGTCCCGGTTCATCGCATCCTCCTCCCTTCTTCATCTATATAAGCTTGTCATTATGAATTGGACAAGCTGGGGAGAGAGTGTTGGTGTTAGTGTTATGCTAGTGATTTGGTGATTAAGTGATAGTAGTGATGATTATTGGTCATGGAGTGTTAGATGTTGAGTTCTTGGAGGAATGCTAGTGAGTGCTAGAGAGGTTATGCTGCCGGAGAAGAGATGCATGTCAAGACACATATAGTTACTCGCCCAGCCAGGAGAAGGGTCGACGTCAGAACAATGGTTGTAACTTTTCCTGTTTATTAATTGATGAGCGACTGCTATTATAGTTCCAATCTCATTATCTATCATGGTGATATGTTGATTTATTTCCTTTCTGACTAAAATATAGTTGTGCCTTGGTAGTTTTTATGTTGGTATCTGTCTCTTCCTTTGCATGTGCAGGTATTCGTTATGATCTGTTGGAGCAAGGGAGCGAGGATATCAACTCTGCTTCAATCATAGCGTTGGACTCCAGGTTAGTCTTCTTGATTCACCTTTGATGCAGAACTAGGAACTTGCGTAGCAGCGTGGTTTGTTTGTGGCTAGTTCTGTGATAGGCTAGTGGGATCGCCTCTGTCCGCAGAGGGGATTTACCTTACCAACAACAAGCATAAAATCCACCAAGGTACAACTATATTTCAGTCAGAAAGGAAATAAATCAAACATCATTATAATAAACAATGAGATTGGAACCATAATAGCAGTCATTCATTAATAAATAATAGACGGGGAAAGATACAACCAAGGTTCTGACGTTGAACCTCTCCTCTGGCTGGGCGAGCAGCTATGTGTGCCTTGCAATAGACCTCCTCTCCGGCAGCATAACCTCTCTATGCTTCACTATCACTCAAGACAAGCATGATCACAACTAGCATCACTCAAAAACTAGCTTGTCTAATGCATGAGGACAGACTTTTATAGATGGAGAAGGGAGAAAGATTCAATGCACCAGGACACCCATTGTGGATTGACATTATCTCTGAAAGGATAGAGATTAAGGATAGATGATGACTCTCGACCTCTATCAGATGGATTTTACCCTCAAAAGACTCCGTGATCTGAAGGGAAAAAACATATGGGCGTGTGTTTGTCAAAAATCATTACCAAACTTGGTTGGCGCGGGTGTTGTTCTATGGCAGAGCGCCAATGGTCGCGCCCCCTTTTGAGGATCTCAGTGGTTGGCGCGGGTGAGATACTGTGGACCTGCGCCAATGGAAAAAGAGCACTTTTCAGGGATAATTTGCAGAAGGTGTCTTCAGGGAACATGAAGTACATACTCAGGGGAACATAATGCAAGTGTTTTTGGGTTATGTCACTGCTCACAGGTCCTGGAATGCGTCCTCCAACGTATGGAAACGGGGCGATAGGGACGGTGACCAATGGTGACAAATTATTGTGTAACACGTACAATAACCAATCTCCCTGAATGTTGTGTTCAGTGTACCATGGTATACAAGGTGGCAAACTCAGTTACCTTTGGCTGGATAGCAACCTATAGGACGCTTCTAATATATACGCGACGGTACGTGGGAGAGCTAATCTATAATATCACTGTCTGATGCATAATTGTTTGATGAGAGCGTTCCTTTATACTTATCATACGTGGAATGCCTCCAATATACTTGAAAGTATTGGAGAATGATCCCATACACTTCCATACATGGATATTGATTTCATTCCCAGAATACAATGCTCGCAAGCAACGACAACTGCTACATTTTACGACGCTGGAACACTTCTCTGGCCTAGACCTCTAAATGTTTTTCGTTAATGAAAAATTCTCCTTAGGTTAATTTAAGTAAACTTTAAGTTGATCTTCGATTAGGTTTCAGTTTTAAGTATTAGAAAACGATGTCATTTGAACATCTATAATGCAATCTAGCATGAAGAAAATGAGTCTTTCCAATTCGATGAAATTTATCTAACATAAGGAAGTGGTTCACACACTGAGGCAATAATCAAGAATGCAACCAAAAAATATTCCTATCTTCCACTTTCACTTTCACTATTTCAATAAACCTAACAAAAAGTAAAATGAGATTAAATCCATTAATATGCAATTACAAGAAACTTTTACTTTCACTTTTCAATGCACATACCAAAGAAAAATAGAATTCGATTCAAATGCACCTACATGAAAATATTTTCACTTTTTTCTTTTCGAATGAATGATGATGCACTTATTTCATCTTCAGAATCAAACAATGTAATCTATGCGTGATTATAAACCAAAAATGACTTTCCAATGCAAATAACCTAATGCAATTTGATTTTTTTTTTTTAGTACAAGCTAAAACAAATGCAAAATGATGTTTCTCAATGATTTCCGCAGAAAAACAACACTCAATGAAAAGAAAAATCAGTATCTCAATGACACAAGCAAGCAACAAGAGATGACCAATTGACCTAAAAACCCTAATAATTCAATCAAACCTCACTTCTAGTACTTCAAAGCCAATGATACAAATTTTGCAAATTAATGAGACAACCAGACAAAACACTAACAAATCCAAGCACATAGGGTAGGGAAACACCTCAGAGGTCAAGATACACTGGACCCTACTGATAGAAACCCTAAATTTTCTCAAATTTTAGGGATCATCGCAACTATTATAGTCAAACCCGTGCTGACAGGGGTTTTTATGTGACTGTTATAGAAGAATCGGCGCTGGTAGTGTGACTATTCTAGGAAAAAGTGCACTAGATGATAAAGTCTTGGAAAAAAAATAAGAATTTCAACAAGCAATCTGGACTTAACACTCTAAAGTACTGATCACTCAAAGTGTATACCTATACACAATCAAAACGATTGATGACTAAATGGTTGTCCAAACTAATCAAATAGAACAAATCCAAGAAAGAGGTTGAAAGGGCTATAGGTTCCCCAATGGAGTTTCCATTTTGTTGTGAAGACGATCCCTTCTGCGGACATAAGTGATCTCTCTAGTCCTATGAGAGGATCTAGCAACAAACTGAACAAACTAGTGCATGATTTCCTAGTTTATGTTGAAAAATGCAAAGTGGGAGAGATAACCTACCTCACTTTGAAGCTAAGCACTCATTGATTTCATCCTTTTCTCACTTCCAAGTTCAATCCTCTTTACACCGTCATGAATGAGTACCTGCAAGGAAGATCAAACAAGAGAGACAAAAGCATTCATAACATATTTCTAACATAAACTACATGATAAAACAAGGAACATCATGCTAAATGAATAATGATTAATACACTTATGGAAAATAAACACCAGATGTATTTATTAATAGAAATGAGGGAAGCATACAACCATAGGTGCCTTGATATTAGAGACCTCCTTTGTGATGGTTTTCTAAGTCCGAGTCAAGACCATTCAAGAACTACTTCTCCTTAGTTAGATGGGCGATATTTAGGCATAGTTTCGGCATAGGAATGCAACCAAGCAATGACCAACCATTTGGGGATAAAAAGGACTTGATTTATAGGAAGGGAGAGGGAGGGATCCACAAAAGAGGGAGGAAGGTCCACATCTCAAGGGACATATCTCTAAAGGTAGGATCAAGGACTCAAAATGGGAGAACTCGAACATATATTCATTCAACAACATCCAACTCATTGTTCTCAAAGATTCTAGCAAGCGAAGCTTCTCCTCCACTTTAGGAAAGACTACCAAAAGAGGTTCAACTTGAGTTTTACTATCAAAATCAGCGTTGGTAGTGCTAGGTCAACATGCTACAACGAACCATTGGCATGGTAAAATAGTGGTGCAATCCTGAAATCTAGGGTTTTAGGCAAATTTCTCCAGAATTGTCTTAGGGCAGTTCTTCTTCTCCTCTTCAGGGAGGTTTCTGTATGTGTTCATGGTGAGTACATTGATAGATTTCATCATTTTGGAACTTTGGGATATGGGATGGGAAGTGGGAAAAAATACTATGTAACAAGTGGTCAAGGTGGTTATTGAGGAAGAGGTCGAGGTGGTGGAGCTGGTCGAGGACAAGGATAGATTATTTGCTATAATTGCGGTTGACCACGAAACTTCGCGAGAGACAATCAGAATCCCACCACCACATGTAAGTATTGCAAATCCTTTGATCATGTAATTGAAGAGTGTCTGGTACTTATGGAAAAAATACAAGAAAAAAGGAACCAACAACCGACACAAAACATCCAAATGTTGACTGTAGAACCAAGGACCGATGAACCTCATGTTAGTATTGTAACAAGGAGTGGAGTTGTGACTATAGATGATAAAGAAAATGGAAAGAAGGAAGCTAAAAACCTCATAGGTCAAGACACATTGGACCCTACTGACAGAAACTCTAAATTTTCTCAATTTTTAGGGATCATTGCAACTGTTACAGTCAAACCCATGCTGACAGGGGTTTCAGCGTGTTTGTTATAGAAGAATCCGAGATGGAAATGCGACTATTCCAGACAAAATCACGCTAGACGATAAAGACTTGGAAAAAAAACAAGAATTTCAACAAGCAGTCGGGACTTAATACTCTAAAGTACTGATCACTCAAAGTGTATACCTATACAAAATCAAAATGATTGATGACTAAATGGTTGGCCGAACTGATCAAATAGACCAAATCCAAGAAAAAGGTTGAAAGGGCTATAGGCTCCCCAACAAAGTTTCCATTTTGTTGTGAATACGATCCCTTCTGTAGACATAAGTGATCTCTCTAGTCCTATGAGAGGATCTAGCAACAAACCGAACAAACTAGTGCAAGATTTCCTAGTTTATGTTGAAAAATGCAAAGTGGGAGAGATAACCTACCTCACTCTGATGCTAAGAACTCATTGATGTCATCCTTGGCCTTCTCACTTCCAAGTTTAATCCTCTTTACACCGTCACAGATGAGTACCTGCAAGGAATATCAAACAAGAGAGACAAAAGAATTCATAACATATTTCATTCTAACATAAACTACATGACAGAACAAGGAACATCATGCTAAATGAATAATGATTAATACACTTATGGAAAGTAAACACTAGATGTATTTATTAATAGAAATGAGGGAAGCATACAACCATAGGTGCCTTGATATTATAGACCTCCCTTGTGATGGTTTTCCAAGTCCAAGCCAAGACCATTAAAGCACTCCTTCTCCTTAGTTAGATGGGAAACATTTAGGCATAGTTTTAGCATAGGAATGCAACCAAGCAATGACCAACCATTTGGGGATAGAAGGACTTGATTTATAGGAAGGGTGAGGGAGGGATCCACAAAAGAGGGAGGAAGGTCCACATCTCAAGTGAAAGATCTCTAAAGGTAGGATCAAGGACTCAAAATGGGAGAACTTGACCATAGCGTCATTCAACAACATCCAGCTCATTGTTCTCGAAGATTCTAGCAAGTGAAGCTTCTCCTCCACTTTAGGAAAGACTACCCGAAGAGGTTCAACGTGAGTTTTACTACCAAAATCAATGCTGGCAACACTAGGTCAACATGCTGCAATAAACCATCAGCACGGGCCAACAGTAGTGCAATCCTGAAAACTAGGGTTTCAGGAAAATTTCTACAGAATTGTCTTAGGGCAGTTTGTCTTCTCCTCTTCAGGGAGGTTTTTTTATGTGTTTCATGGTGAGTACACTGATAGATTTCGTCATTTTGGAACTTCATGATACGGTACAGAAAGTGTGAAAAAATATTATGTAACAAGTGGTCAAGGTGGTTGTTAAGGAAGAGGTCAAGGTGGTGGAGCTGGTTGAGGACGAGGACATATTATCTACTATAATTGTTTTTGACCACGACACTTCACGAGAGACTGTCAGAATCCAACCACCACATGTAAGTATTGCAAATCCTTTTATCATGTAATTGAAGAGTGTCCAATACTTATGGAAAAAAATACAAGAAAAAAGGAACCAGCAACCGACACAAAACATCCAAATGATGACCGCGGAACCAAGGACCAATGAACCTCATGTTATTATTGTAACAAGGAGTGGAGTTGTGACTATAGATGATAAAGCAAATGGAAAGAAGGAAGATGAACATACATGGGTAAGAAAGACTAAAAAGAAAGCTCTTTTCTTTGATATTTAGAAGGAAAAATAAGTGTTTATGGAAGCCAAGTGGAGCTTTATGGATGTTGAGGCTTCGATCTCTAGCTTGCAACCAAAACCAATGCAGAAGAATAACGACGACATAATATCATATGCGACATAAGATGTGTATCCAGATATTTTGAAGTCTTTTCTACAAACTTGCATGAAGCTGTTAAGAACCCAGAAAGTTGTAGAAGGACTGCACGAATTGATAGATTCCTGTGCTTTTAAAGAAGTACCATGAAGCAACATGCATGTAGTTTGTTAGCACTTGAAATTTCACCTCAGGCTGAAAAGGCAAACCTCAAAGCTACATCAAACCATTCAGCCTCGTAGCTAGCCCTACGGGGCAGGAGAAGGCTCTCTCCGGTCAATCTCGGTAGATTTTCAATAGGATGAGATGACCAACAAGGTAACACTGATATTAGGCTAGTAAATTGATTATAAAGGTTGATTTGGGGGTTTTTGGTGGCAAATTGAGGAGCTGCAATTTAGGGTGCGGGGATTGGACACAGTTTCTGCAGGGGGGTCTTTGGGGCGAGGTAGGAGCCTGTATTGATGTCTTTAGCTGAAGTGGATGATTAGGAAGAAAGATAAGAAGGCTAAAGAGAGAAAACAATGAATTTGAATTCTCTTTAGACAGTAGAAAACATAGAAATTAAACAAATTTAAAAGTAGAGCATGGCAAGCATGAATTCTAACTTTATCACTTCATTTGTTTAATATGCAACAGTATAGAAAGGAAATGAATCACATAACAAAGCTTACAATAACATGGAGAAACACACTATCAACACATGAGTCCACAAGAATCCCAAAGATGACTGCAAAACCCTGGTCTTCCTTAGCCAAAAATTGCAGAGATACAAGTGAATAATACAATGATAGCTTCTCCCTCAAGAGTCCAACCATGAAAATGAGCAAGAAAGTACATAATATAGATGATCTAACCTCTTTCCCTGCCTCCATGGGTCGAGCTCACTATCCTAGGAGCTGTTTGAACCACTTCTAAACTAAGCACTAGAAAATAGGCAGTCAAAACAACTTGCCTCTATAAACTTGGAAACCAGTTCATACATTCAATTTTTACCCTTTACATGAAAGAAACTTCTAGAAGAGTTAAACAAGAGTAAAAGTATCCAAAAAGTGTCATAATTACATCCAAGAGGACCACCATCCACCTCAAAAAGTCAAACTGGAGCCAAACTGCGTTTTCTGGGCTGAACTGGTCAAATCTGGCAAAGTTTCTTCAACGGGTCGCGCACATTTCCTCAACGGGCCGCACACTTTGGAGCTCTGTTTGGAGGCCTTCCCGGTGTCAGAATGAGGTGCAAGATAGCTCGTTGGAAAGGTCTCTAAGTCTAATTTCCAATCCAACTAGAATTATTGGATTTGGAGGTCATTTGCCTAGTCAAAAGTCAATTCTCCCAAGACTGCTTCTGCAACTCAAAAAAAGGGGCAGAAAGTCAAATTTTGCCTGTATTTTGACCTTTTGGAGGCCCAGAACTCCATAAAAACTCAAGTCCATCCATAGGCATGTGTAACTTTGCATGAAAAATCTAGAAATGTTGAGTTTTTGCAAAACGGAGCTACGATGACAAAGGGTCTCACCAGGGGTGAGACCCGTTGAGAAGCCAAAACCTGTAGATTTCCAAAAAATTCCAAAATTACCCAAATTTCTCAAAAAATTTTGGGATTTGTGCTGTAGCTGATGCTAGTGAGTGCCATGATCTCTGAGGGATGCCTCAGCCAAGATACGGAGTGGATTGGTCTTCTTCCTCCGCTTAAGAGCCTCGGACAACCTCCTTTGGAACATTTTCATTTTGGCAAACATGCATCCTTGCCCAATAATGATTCTTCATGTTTCTCAGCAGCCTTTTCTCTTGGTTGGCCTTAGCCAACAGCCTCTCCAAGTGGGCATTCTCCTGAATGAGAAATGACTCTCGGTCAGCAAGCAATGGATCACCGGGCCTCCTACGGTTCAAGACTCGGTCGCTACGAATCCTCCATAGCTCATCAAGTGCCTTCTCCTCCTCTAGCTGTGTGTTCCGCTGCTCTAGGTAGGTGATGGTCCATTGGGCACCCTCAAGTCTCCTCTGTAAAACATCATTTTCAGCCCTAAGATGCTGAATGATCTCCTTGGCCTCTTGGCTAGGAGAACTGGCCTCGAGATCAATCACCGGATCCTCATGAATCATGGGCTCTTTGCCCCTCTGCAGTACCTGTGCTGATGAAGAAAGTGAGGCCCCTTCCACCTGATGTGGAGATAACACTCGCTGAGCTGAAGATGAAGGCGAGACCCCTTCCACCAGCTGTGGAGATAGTACTCACCTAGCTGCTGCAAATAAGGCCCTTGGGCCTTTCTGATAAGTGACCAAAGGAGTGGAGCTGACATGTCGGGTGACGGGAGCATCAGGCTGCTGAGATGGTCCTCCCTCCTCATAAATGACCTCCTGATGTGGCTGAGGTGGCACTGTGAAAAACTCACGAGAGATGAACTCCTCCCATGAGATGCCCTACTGTGTCAACTGATGCAATACTACTAGCTGAATCAAACCATAATGGCAAAGGCTCCTGTACTGCTGGGCCGGGGTCTTCCTCTGCAACATGGGCACCATCCTCTGAATGTTATGAAACAATAAGACCGGGATGTTCATCATCCTCACTCGGGTGAAATGCATCAAAAGGCGAATATGATATGAATACACCTGTGAAAATCTTCCCTCACAGGTAAAATAATGCATAATAAGCCTCATGAAGGGGGCATACTCGCTCCGGAGAAATCTGAATGGGAAAACACCTGTCAAAAGTCTCACAAATGATGGCCGGACATAAGGCTCAAAGTGAACAAAATCAAGCAACCTGCGCTTAGGCCACACCTCACCCACATTTGGTATCCCTGTAGCCTGTGAGATCACCTCAGGTGTCAATGTGAAGTTAACCCCTGCCAGAGTGACATGTCCATCATGGAGGTGTAAGACAAACAAGCGGGCCAACTCTCTATGATACTGGATCCGAGAGATCCTCTCACAAAACTGATAGCAAGACATGTACTGGAAGAAATTCACTGCCAAAGGACAGGCCTGTAATTCTGCCAAAGAAGTAGGATCCTCCCGCTTATGATGTCCTCCCTTACCCCCTCTACGAGGCCTCCTCTGTTCCTCAACCTCTGTAGATGATGAATGGTCATCACTTTGCTCATAGGTTTCAGTTTCTGACATGGTTTTGGAACAAAGTGGACAAACAAACTGCTGTCTTTGCCTGCAAAAAGTGCTGAAATCTATGTTGTTTCAAGGGGAAGCAAACATGAGGGAAATGTTAGGGGAGGGAACTTCTTAACCAGGAATGGGAATATGTAAAAATAACAGGGAGTTTTTAAGGGAAATTTTGCAAATCATATTCATATAGGAACACATTTTTGTAATAAGGAAATCATTTGCAAAGAGTATTACATATGGGAAAAACATGCATACAAGTGAACATGGGAACATATGCATACATGTTTAATAGGGAAAAACAAAAGGGAACCATACACCACACATGTTGACATTTTATCAACATTTTTTGTTATCTTGCATATGCATATGGTAGAGGGGAATTAGGGTTTCACTTTGTTTTGTTTTTGATGCTTTGGGAGAGAGGTAGGGTTATCAGTTTTAGTGATTTAGGGATGGGAAGGGGATTTGTATTTCATTTATAAAATAATCATGGGGAAAAAAAATGTACATATGAGTGTGGGCAAAAGGGAAGGGAAGGAAACCAATCAAAAGGGAAAAAACAGCTTGAAACACCATAAACCCTAGCACAATTTGCACATGAATTTTGCAACCATATAAGTCTTTTCATTTGCATGATTTGAGGTTAGAATCATAGCATACAACCTTATATTCATCACCATTCTCCAAATCAATGTGTAAAGAGCCTACCTCGACCGATTGAGATGAGTTGAAGGGAGATTGAGGAATTCGTTTGAAGTTTGGAGGCAAACAGCTCAACGGGTCGCGCAGGCCTCCCAACGGGTCGCGCACCTCCCAACGGGTCGCGCCCGTAGTAATTTTGCACTGCGGAGGGGTCCTGGACGGGTCGCGCACCTCCCAAAAGGTCGCACACCTCCTTCAACGGGTCGCGCACCACTCTGCTACCCGAAATCACTGCGATTTTGCTCCTTTCGCCAATCACTCTCTCAAACCACTCTTTCAATCGTTGGGATGCACAATGAGAATAAAAGGTGGGAAGTTGAACCTTGATAAACTTCATTTGAAAAAATTTCATCCATAAACCCACTTTATAAAGTTTATTTTTGACACTTTTTTAAAACACTGATTTTTTGGTTTCCTTTATTCTGAATTTGACTTTTTGAGTGCTTTGACTTGATTCTTTTTGTAGATAGATCATCTGAGGGACTGTGGCAAGGGGACCAGGGTTATTGCTGCCTTTTTGAAGACTTTTTGGAAATTTATTCTTTTTACAAAAATATAACATGACCTTGGCTTTAAAAACAGAGTTTTTAAATCCAAGGTTAAAAATGAACTGTACATGATGAAAATATCAAAGAAACATATTTACAATCCTCCCTCTGGCTTGCTGGGCACTCAAGGACTTTCAAAGACATGACCTTGCTGAGACAAATGACCAAAACCCTAGACCTAGGACCTTTGACCTTAAGACCAAACAAGACAAGCTTGAAAAAGTCAATGACTGATATGACCTGATCCAGCAAAGCCAAGAGGGGTATAAATAGACCACATCAGGGTTATGGCATGCCTAACGGGATGCAAACTTTGACACTGATGAGACACCTACTAATGCAAATGCAAAGAGCTTTGATCACTAATGGAGGGCTTTCAAGACCGACACTAACATAGTTAACAATTTATGTCAACATAAGAAGAGAACTAGGAAAGAAATGAGGCTTACTGTGTAGATTAGAGAATATGGCATGGATCAGGTTATTCTAGATTTAGGATCTGATGCTAATGTCTTACCAAAGTAGACCTGGGAGTTGATGGGTAAGTCAAAGTTACAATGGCCACCAATTCAGGTGAGAATGGCTAACCAATAGAAAATCTTCCCTATGGGGATGTTATCAGGTGTGAAAGTAGACATGGAATGAGTACGCACCATTGAATACTTTGAAGTGATAGAAATTATGGATGACAACAACCCCTATCCCACATTTCTTGGACTGGATTGGGCATTAGATAATCTGGCTATAACCAACTTAAAGAAGAGGAAAATGGTATTTGAAAAGGATAACATGAGAGTAATTGTTCCATTGGACCTATTAGAAGGGATGAGATATACAAAGTCTATCAGAGATGAGTATTGCACAATATATATAGGCAAAATTTATCAGATAACAACCAAAGAAGAGGAATGGATTAACCCCACTGAAGATGGCAAATTGGGCTGGGAACAAGACAGTTCTTGTACCTCAGATTCATAAGAAGAATTGGAAAATTGGCAAAATAAGCTACACAAAGTGTCTACAAGGCGACGTGCAAGGATCACTAAATCAATTTGTTGTATAACTTATGAGGTATGTAAGTTTCCTTATTATGATGGTTTAGGTAATGTAAGCAATTTCCTTAATGATTACGAAAGACAAATACCAGAAGAGAAAATGTTGTTCTCTTTGGATGTGACCTTGAGATCTACTCCTGCTAGATGGTGAGGTGCACATAAAAGAAATATAGCAGATTGGCAGGAATGTCAAAGATTAATGTGGATCAAGTTTGGGCGAGTAGATATAGAAATAGAGGTGAAATACGATGGTAAAGCTGACCCCAGGGAGCATATTCAGTTATGTACTACAACATGGGAGGAGATCCCATAACATGAATGGGTACATGGCTTTATTCATACATTGGAAACAATTCCTCAAAACTGGTACCTAGAAACAAAGCTTCGACATGGTACTGCGAGTTAGGAAGATATGCTTGATGGGTTTGTATTAAAATTCAGTTTTGAAGATGATTTCCCATGCATAGACTTGAATCTTCAGGAAATTAGAGCAAAGATATTTGGTAATGCGACTTCGCTGACATGGTAGCAAATAGATTGGACTGCGCATCTAGGACATGCGCTGGAATGTTATAACATTATTGCAGAAGAAGATGAACATCCACGCAATATCAATATAGTGGAATTAGAAGGACACCACTAAGTCGCTGGACCTCAGCCAGAAATGCCAGATATAGCGAAGCCAGTAAAGACTAAGAATGTGAATATAGGATCAAAAGAAGAACCGAAGTTCACAATGATTGTAGACTATTGGGATGAATATACAGTTAGTAAAGTTACAAAGCTGCTACATGAATATTAGGATGTATTCCCTACAAAATTTTTAGAAATGAAGGGCATATTAGGGGATCTAGGAATCATGAGCATTCCCCTTAAACCTAATTTGAAACCTATCAAGCAAAGACCTTACAGATTGAACCCAAAATATAAGGAAAAGGTGAAAGAGGAGTTAGATAAAATGATAACAACAAGTATCATTGAACCTATGGAGGAATCAGAGTGGGTAAGCCCTATGGTGGTCCAGGAAAAGAAGATTAAAAAAGAAATCATGATTTGTGTGGATCTAAGGAAATTGAACGATGCATGTGTGCATGATCCCTTCCCTACACGATTTATAGATGGGGTGCTGAATAATGTAGGAGGATAGGAGGCCTACTCATTCATAGATAGATTTTCTGGCTATCATCATATCAAGATTGCACCAGAGGATAGGCACAAGACCACATTTTCTCATATCAGTATACCGTGATGCCTTTTGGGTTGAAGAATTCCCCTACTATATTCTGAAGAGTTGTGGTCGCAACATTCAAGGAGTACATACAAAAAATCTTGGAGGTATACTTTGATGATTGGACATACGTTGGACTGTTGAAAAAGCATGTTGCGAGCTTAAGGCTTATGTTGGACACATGTAGGTAGCACCAGATCTCATTTAAATTAAAGAAATGTATATTTTGTGTGCCTTCTGGCATACTATTGGGGCATGTTGTGTGCAAGTAGGGTTTGATGGTGGATCGTGCGAAGATAGTTATCATTGTGAACTTACCTCCACCAAAAACAATGAGACAACTGTGCGCTACATTGGGACACACTGGATATTACAGGAAATCCATTAAGGGGTATGCACAGATAACTGCGCCAATGGAGAAACTATTGAAGAAAGATGTGACTTTCCAATGGAATGAAGAATGGCAAACTTTTTTTGATATATTGAAAGAAAATATTGTAATTGTGCCTATCTTGGTTTTCCCGGACTGGAACAAGGAATTTCATGTTCATGTAGATGCATATTGCATAGCTTTGGGAGTAGTTTTGACACAACTTGGTGCAAGATAAATCTTTCACCCTATAGCTTTTGCAAGCAGGAAGTTGTCTAAAGTAGAGAAGAACTACACTACTACAGAAAGAGAAGGCTTGGCTATGGTATATGCATTGCATAAATTCAGACATTATTTGCTGGGATCACATTTTAAGATGTTCACAGATAATTCTGCATTGAAATATCTGGTGAATAAGCCTGTCCTAGGAGGGAAAATTTGTAGATGGTTGTTGTTATTTTAGGAGTATGATTTTTAAGTTGTTGTTAAACCAGGAAGATTGAATGTCAGGCATGATCATCTATCAAGGTTGGAAAGAGGGGAAGAACTAATGAACATTGAAGATAATCTTCCTGATGGGTAGTTGTTGCAATTAGGATTGCATATGATCACTTCACAGAAATTATTTAGTTTTTGACTATAGGAATGGCCCCTGTGAAATACACTACAAAATAGAAGAATGAGTTGGTGGTAAAACCAACTGATTTTTCGTTGATAGCAGGACATTTATAAAAGATGGGACTAGAGGAAATACTACACAAGTATGTCCTCGAACATGAAAGACAAACTATTTTGGTAGAAGTTCATGGAGGTGTAGCTAGTGGACATTATGCAGGAAAGGCTACTACGCAAAAGGTTTTAAGAGAAGGATTATGGTGGCCCACACTACACAAGGATGCAAAGGAGTATTATCAAGTATGTGATGTGTGTTAGAGAATTGGGAAGCCAAGGGGGTGATGAAATGTCATTGGTGCCACAAGTGACATTACATGCCTTCAACAAATGGGCCATTGATTTCGTTGGACCTATCAACCCACCTGGGAAGAAGACTGGTGCGAGGTATATAATCACAACAACTGATTATTTGACAAGGTGGGCTGAGGCACAAGTAGTAAGGGATTGCAACACAGAAACTGTTGTGAAGTTCATTTTTGAGTATATTTTGTCTAGATTTGGGAGTCCAACGGTCTTTATGAGTGATCAAGGATCACATTTCCCAAATAAAACCATTAAGGCACTGACTAAATAATTCCAGGTGTATCATCAGAAGAGCACCCCATATCACCCTTAGGCAAATGGCATAGTTGAAGATTTTAACAAGATTTTGGAAAATGCACTAACCAAAGTGTGCAATGTGAACAAAGATGACTGGGATCTAAGAATTCCAGAGGTGTTATGGGCTTATAGAACCACATGCAAGAAACTGACAAGCCAGACACCGTTCAGATTGGTTTAAGGGAAACAAGCTTCGAAGCCCATGGAGTCTATTGTGCCAAGCTTAAGGATTTCAGGCTTTACAGACATGGCCGACACTGACATAATGGAGGAAAGAATGGCACAATTGCTCGCATTAGAGGAAGACATGTTTGTAGACGGATTTCATCAACAGGTGAAAAAAGCAAGAGAAAAATCTTAACATGATCGACATATCAAGTAGAAGACGTTCCAGGAAGGTGATCTTGTCCTTCTTTATGACAGTAAATTCACGAAGTTTCTAGGAAAGTTTAGGATACATTGGTTGGGCCCTTATATAATCAAACATATCACAGATGGAGGCGCAGTTCAGTTGGTGAAGTTGAATGGACAACTGATACCAGGGAGGGTGAATGTTAGCAGGTTGAAACTGTATAGGTGTTGAAAAATATGCAACAAGAAATGTTAAATTTAGAATGTGCTAAAAATAGACCTGCTAAAAATAACATGTCTAAAAATAGCAGTTTGGCCAGTGAGGTCATTGGTCACATTGGGTGAGAGTTGAAACTGCTAAAAATAGAAATTTCTAAAAATAGCATTTCTGGGTCCCTTCCTATTTATAGCAATCCCTAGTCTATCTATAGGAAGTAAAATTAATTTTGGTCTTAACAACGATTGGAAATATTAATTGATTAATTCAGTTGAGTTAATTAGTTAAGGAAATTCGAATTTGAAGTCTTTGTGAGCACGCACATGAGTTGTCCCACCGATTGAGGAATTTATCCTTAATTTCCTCCACTAATTGAGGGAATAAGTATGAGTTCTATAATGAGAGAATTAGTTGACTTAGTTCTAACTAGTCAAGTCCAGTTAGATTATTTTAACAAGTTGTTAAAATAATAAAATATAGTTTGTTAATGCTTGCATGCATGTGACAAATATTATTTTAGATAACTGAGGATTCACTCATGGATAACTGTTGCATGTCAGTTCTGTCAGAGACCCCGTTGAGATCATATGTGGGACAATTTACTATCAGATGCTTGACTATTCCTAGTAAGTAGTTTTTGCATGGTTGAGGAACTAGTGTCCTCAAGGATTGCATAGTTGGACCATTGGTTATTTTGGCATGTTTGGAATTAATAGCATATGATTTTGCTATTATTTCCTAAGAAAACTACGTAAGGACCATAGGTAAAGCCTATATAAATAGGGCTTGGTTGGTTCATGAGACATATCTTCATATCTTCATAATTCATTGAGAACTGGATAGCTTGAGAGCTGATTTTTTTGTATTATGAAGAGGATTTCCACTTGATTAATAAGACATGGTTGGGGTTTATGCAGGTGCTTTCCCCTGGACATATCTTGTGTTATGTGTGATTATTTCTCTTGATCAGTTATGCATGTTTCTACTTGATGTTTCTCATGAATCCGATTATGATTCCGCTTAATGTTTTGTAGAAGTAGAACAAGTATTATGCTTTAGGACATTGCATATATCGATTTGTTCTACAAGTGATATTTCTACAAGGTATCGGAGCACAGGTGATCAAGCAAGAATAGTATACTAGCAGGAGAAATTCAAAGTTTATTATTAGGGATATAGATCTCAAGTTCTTATCACATCTATTTCATCGATGGTGTTCTATGGTTTGAGGCTTGAGTATGCCCTTGATGGCACCTCAAACTATATATCTTGGAAGGATTGCATGGAGGCAGTTTTAAAAGATAATGGCCTTAAGGATTTCATTGATCAAGAAATTCCTAAGCCTACTGACAAGATTGAGTAGGTGGAATGGAGGAAGTGTGTGGCGAGAGCTAGGAGAATTCTCTTGGAGGGAGTGCGAGATCACATTGTCTCGAGCCTCCATGGGAAGGAGACTCTGCATGCAATGTGGAAAACATTGAAAGATTTATATCAGAATAGCAATGATCAGAGGAAGCTGGCACTGAAGGGAAAACTTCTAAAGATCAAGTGTGAAAGGGATGAGACGATTTCTATGTATCTGAACAAGCTCATCACATGTAGGGATGAGCTTGCGATGATCAGATAAGGATATGGTGAGTCTAGCACTCCTTGGCCTTCCTAAGAGCTGGCATAGCTGCCAGGACTCAGTGAATGGAAGGGAGAAACTGCTAGATTGGGAACGACTATGGTGGGATTTGATGAAGGAGGAGATCAGACGGAGCACCAAAGACAATTCTTCATCCATGCATGATGAGGAGAACTGTGCCTTAGCGAGTAAGGCGAAGAAGGGGAAGGAGAATGTTTCTCTTCCCGAATCCAGTTCTTCCAATGATGGGAAGAAGGTTGAAAAATTGAAAGTGTGATGCTTTCGTTGACATGAGGTGGGCCATTATGCTGCAAAGTGTCCATGGAGGAAATCCAAGAAGGGATCCGGGGAAGGATCTGAAGGTGAGGCACTTGCTTCACAGTTTGAGTTGGATTTCACACTCTTCACATGCATGGTTTCATCCATGGGGGGAACTGGTTGGTTTCTTGACAGTGGAGCTTCTTTCCACATGACCGGTGACAAGAGTTCATTTAGTACTTTGGAGGAGAAAGATCTCCAAATACTCATAGCGATGGGTAATGATGAGAAGTATAGTGTCTCAGGTGTAGGCATGGTTATTTTTTAGAGGGAGCATGGATCACTGTTATAGACATTTTTGTGCCTTACAGCTATAAGCATGAAATGTCCATAATCCAAGGGATCCAAAGTCCCTAAACATGTTGTTCCTACCCCTAGAGGAACAAGGCCAGCAAACCACAGCAATTCACAGAAGTTCTCCACCAGAAACTGCTAAAAAACAAGTCAATTCAGGATCAATTCAGAAGCTCTACTAGCTGCCTGCGCTGAAATGCAGAGGCTACACTGGCTAGTTGCATTGCAACGCAGGTGGAAGCACTGCCAGGGTGCGCTGAGCGAGAAATGATAAATGTCAGGGTCTCTTGTGAGAGGTGTCAAGACTGTGGAAGCTTCCAGAATCTTCCTCCATGACACTTGCCTTGATGAGTTCGACTAAGTGATGAGTAAGAGGCTCTTAGTCTCCAAGTGGAAGTAAGAACTGACAGAGAGAGAGGACACTAGTCAGATCACAAGCTGACTCATCTTCACTCTAAACATCTATATATAGATCTCTTCTCCATGAGATCTAGAGGCTGGAATTTGGTTATTGCAAAGAATTGATGCTGGTTTGAGACTGAGATCATTGGGTACTTAATGCTTTGAAGGAAGGTGAAGATAGGAATTTCATTTGCTGGGAGAGAGATGCTGGATTGGAACTCTCTTGGTTGTATCTCCTCCTGAACCTTGTTATTTCATCAATAAAGCTATCTTGGTTTCTCCTATATGCTGATGTGTCTTTGATGTATGATTGCATTAGTGTATTTATTTTACTTCTAATCCTGAACTAGTTATGAATATGAATCTATGTCTTTGTAGTGTTCCCTTCTTGTGATCTTGCAGGAACCTGTTGAAGCTGGGCAAGCGAGAAGGTAAGTAGCTGGGAGCTCTCAAAGAGGAGAGGATCTGGATCGAGGGACAAACGGAAGACACCGGTTAGTCCATCCATCTCTCTCTATTCTCATTTCATAAAGGAAAGATACTAGAATAGCTGTTTCTGTTTGTTGCTAAGGCACTGTCACACCTTAGGTGGATAGGATCGTCCTGCATAGGCATTTTTCCCCACAACAAATTGGCGACTCCACTGGGGAGATCTGCTTAATCATTTTATTTGTGTCTCTATCATTGTTTATTTCATAGACTCAAGAACAGCAATCGAACTGCATCTGCTATTCTCAGATGCAAAGTAGACAGCTGCTGCTTTGATCCAATCACTGGATTTGTCTATGATCTGAATGATGGACTCACAAATGATTTGATGATCCTTTGTGATAGATCTTAGCCCTTCCTCAAAGCATCCCTTTGATTGTACCTTGTTTGTTGCTTTGATTTGGCCTGAAACCGTAGATTAATCAGCAAACCGTGACCCAGAACCCAGAGAAACAACTCTCGTTTCTTCAGCGCAGGCTCTGTGAAGAGACTCTGCATTTCAACGCAGTTCCCGTGAAGGCTACCTGCGCTGAAATTCAGTTTCCCTTCTATACAGGTGTGCTGATCCAGTTTAGCCTTGTGCAGCTGGGGTTCTCTGCTCGGTTTTGCCTTGTTTTGATCTCTGTTTTTTGCAGCCTGTAACCAGCATAGGTACCTGTCTGATAACCCCTTTTCTCTGCTTCGATTCCGCCTCCTTTTGTACAAAAGACTGTGAGTGTTTTTATGTGTTTGTGGCGTCATTTACAGTCTTCCTCTGCAAGAGTGAAATAGTCGACCTGTAGCCCTTGATTCAGATCTGTTGAGTGTGATCTTAGGAGAGAGTTCATTGGCTGTTTACAGATTGATTATACATTCATTTTTGCTTTTGGTTTGAGTTTGTCTCTTTTAAGTGTCGAAACAAGTGTTCATTTCGAAAGTTGTAAAGTGTTGTAATCTCTTCTACCCTTTCTGATTTCGAAAAAGTAAACTTGTTTATATTAGTCATTTAAAAGCAAATTCAAAGTTGTGCAAAAAGCTTTCTTTTTAGGCATCAATATTAAGAAAGCGGAAAAAAAACACTTGCATTGTGAATTTGCATCTTGATAGTTTGCATGTTCGATTTAGGAAAAGTGCATTTAGAGTGTGCTGATTGCTCTCTGAGAAAAGATGGTGTCTTTCTTTTCCCTTTGTAGCTAGGATTTTCATTGATTAAGAAAGAGATAAAATTTGCTTATCATCTTTTAGATTGCATTTAGGAAGTTGTATCTACATCACGTGGTGAACCTCAAAAGGCAAACTTCTAAGAAAGATCAACATAAAATGAACTGAATGAACTTAATAACGCTTTGCAACATAACGCACAACATAGAGGTCTAGGCTAGAGAAGTGTTCCGGCGTCGTAAAACCTGGTATCTGTTGGCCTCGTTGATGGTGGGTGATTCCTCCTGAGGGACCAAAAGTGCCAGTATGGATTGTGCTCCCACGTACCGTCGCGTATATATTGGGAGACCCCTATAGGCTTAAAACCTTTATCCTTAGGAGGCCGTGTCGACCGCCCTACTGATCGCAATGCACCGAACACAGCATTCGGGAAGATTGACTGCCGTACCGTAAAACGTATTCTGCAATTTTGTGATTGGTTTGGCACACCCTCTGCCTAGATCTCCAGAGCAGTTCCTTTTGGCCTTTTTCAGACTCTATAACGGAAAAAGTCCATCCGAGCATTTGTCACTTCGGGCTCGTTAAAACATCGAAGGAGACTAGAGTCATCTTTTGCTTTTTCTCGACTCTTTAAAACTGAAAAAGCAAGTTGTGTCTAAAAGCGTCATTAAAATTTATTTTAACGGAATAATAAATCACCCTTATTCCTGCGTTGATCTTTCAGTTGAGAAAATGGAGCCCTCCAACCAAGGAATTCCCCTTGGTGGAAATCCTAGTCCCTTCTCCTCTTGGGGAGATGTTGGAGCGCCCCATATGGCCACATTGTCGCTTCCAGGACTGACAATCGGCTTGCCTGTCTGGCTCTTCTCAACTAATGTTGTTCAAAACACCACCATTCCTGAACAATCGAATCAGCAGTTAGACCAGTCAAGAGCTGCCCACCAGCCTTCCACTTCCTCTAACTCTTCCTCTCCTCCTTCCTCTTCCCATGATGGAGTTGGCAAAGCCAAAAGCCAAGCTCCTAAGGAGAAGAAGGAGAAGAAGAAGAAAGAGAAGAAGAAGGAGCCAAAAGCGACTGGGGGCAAATGAATGGCATCTAACGAAAATCCACACACTGCATTGACCAGGCCTAAATCTCCATGTGTCATATGCAAGGGAGACCACTTTCACAGAGATTGTCCTTGCATCCCTCGGATACTAAGGGACTGGTCTCCCCGCTTGCACAATTCGGTGGCGTCAACCTCTGATAGCCATGTTGACAGCACACCATAAACTAGTGAAAGTGAAGCCACAGGACAGAGAGGGAAAGCTAGATTTCCCTGTAAACTGTGTGAAGGCGACCGTGCCATCCACCGTTGTCCATTCTTAGACGAGGCTAAGAGAGTTTTGGAAGATCGCCCGATTTTACGAGCACAACTTCCTCCTGGATATCAAAAACTCCTGCCAAGTCCTTCACCAGTTGAGAACCCAGTTGGCCCGCCCAGGTGGTCAGCCGAAGCACCTATCATTGAGGATGAACCGTCTGAATCCATACCTGACGAAAGTCAAAAGGTTGAGGCGGCAGTTGACTCGGTCTTGCCTTCAGAGGTTCCATCTTCGAATGATATCATCATAGAAGAGAATAAAGACGACACCGTCCAAATTCTCTTCATCAACACAGACTCGGACGAACATGGGGGCAATTTGCCCATTCCTTTATCACAGGAAGGAACTTCGTCAGAGCCATACCCGGCCGTATACTCGGTCCCACCACCAAGCAACCTAGTTGTATCCTTCGACTGGAACCAGCTAGGCAGACCCCGGTTGCCAGCAAGCATACCATTCAGAATTATCGTTCAAATATACAGAATGGTAATGGCTGGCACTATCATTGATGAAGGGGAATTTGTGAGTATCCTTTCCTCTATTGCTTGGAAAGCGCTTGGTTCGCTAGCGCTTTTGCCTGAAATGAGAAATCTGACAGGCTTCGATAAAGGAACTAGTCGACCTTTAGGGATCCTCCCCAATGTGCCAATCACATTGAAAGGGAAGACCGTTCAAATGAACGTGATGGTCGTTCAAGGACCTGTTGGGGCCTCGAAAATCGCTGCCACAACAAAGGGGAAACCACCCGGTCTAGACCTTAGTACAGCTCCTTTTCCGTTTGGAATAGTGGCTCCGACTAGGGATAATGGGACCAGTTTCCCAATAATAGATAAAAGTGGGATGGACGAGTAACTTATGAGGTATGATAGTGATAAGTGAACAGCTAAAACTATCAGCGAAATATAAATTAACTATAATCTAATCCCGGGACTTATCAATGTTTCAAAGCGTAGCGTTTGATAATCTGTGCTTTAAGGCAGGCATATAGATGACTCTAACACTAAAGCATAGACGTTTAAACCATTTAAGATTGCTCTGCATAATTAGTTATGCAGAGCGATAATAGCGAATTACTACACATTTTCATTCATATCATTGCTACATGCATGATTAAAAGAAAGGCATATCACAAAACATCCAATAGTGGAATGAAATGAAGATTTGCTGTTACAGCGCATACATGTATTCAATAATAGCAAAAGATAATAACACAACAATTCATATGAAAGGAAAGAGGACAGATGCAGATAAAAGTACCATGTAAGCTGCTCAACAATCCATTATATGAATCGCTATGTTGCAGTCCTTCCTTCAAACCAGAAAGCATTCCAAACAAGAGACAATAGTGCACAAATGCATAAAAAAGCCTTCTCGTCAGATTAAGGACTATCGGTCGAGTTTTACAAAAGAATATAGGCTGAAGCACAATAGTGCAAACTTCAGCCTTTAAGTCTATTACAAAATTTTACGACCCTTTCCAAAACAATGAAAGGGTCTATAAATACTAATCTAATCTAAATATATAAGAAAAACTGAACAGCTATGAAATTGGCATCAATAAATATTTCTCCATCTTTCTTGGCGATCTGGCAGTCGGCAGCAATGCTTCATTCGGTGGGCTTTTTGCCTTTAAACCTCAACTGACATATTGCCAGCATTGGCTCTATTTCCGGTGGAGTGTTGAGACGCGACGTGAGTTGGGCATCATATGTGGCATCCTGAATGTCGGGGATTAGGCACTTGAGAGCATCAGTTAAACACTTAAGAGCCGACCTTTGAGTGTGCGGCTTGATTAGAAAGAGCCAATATGCGTCGGAGGTTAAAGTATTTACTCCAGCGATTAACTTTCTCTTTTCCTCCAGTCCATGATAACTTATTTGTTTAATCATGTTCGCCGTGGTTATGCTTCCAGGTGTACACTGAGAGATCATGTTGGCCCAATAGAGTGTATTGTTGACCAAATCAATCATATTGTTGGCAATCATTTTACACCTTGAAGCTGCCCTTTCCGCTTTCATCATCTGAGTGTTCCATTCCGTGAAGAGTATGTCTTTGAATGGCTCATAGATCCTAGGCAAGTTTGCTTCTTTCCCTACATCAGTATCTTGCCAATCAAGATATGAGGTTATGGTTTCTTCGGTCTGATCTAGCTCATTTCTGGCTTTTTCAATTTGCTGACATACTGCTGTAGATACTTCACATAATGGCTCAGCCTCAGTTAGTTGTTGGCACAAGAGTCTAACCTGAGAGATTAATGCATTATTTATTTGAGCTGCCTCTGCTCTGAAATCTTCGACTTTCTTGGTGCCCTTGATATCTTCGAGCTGTGCTAATAGTTGAGCGATTTGCTCATCCTTTGACTTCGTCATTAGCTCGTTTGCTGCTCTCAATTGTGCCAATGCCTCTGTTAATTCTTTCTGCTTTTGGATTGCGTTCTGATCAATCCTCTGCTTTTCAGTTTGCAGTTGCTGGGTTAATACATTGTTTGCTTGCTGTTGTGCCAGCAACTGCTCTTCTACCTGTGCTGCTTTGTTTCGCGCCTCGGCTACTTCTGCTTGCAATGCACAAATTTCCTGGTCCTTAGTCTTTAACAAAAGACTTACCTCTGATGCTTTATCAATAGTCGCTGCAGAATAAGCTCCCGCATACTGCGATAGCTTGGTTAGATCATCAGAGGGGTCCAATTCTTCCTTCCAGACTACATTCCCCGTGACTGTCTGCTCAGGAAAGATGGAAGGTTGATCAAGCCTTCATCTCTTCCTCGAGCGCTTAACAACTGCTTTGTGCCTAGGGCTGTAGAAAACGTCCAGAGGAGGAATATCTTCCACCTGGAGCACAATCTGATTGGAAGGGTCTTTGGTGATTACCTCAAGATCCTTTGAAGTGGGTGGGCCACTGGTTCCGCTTAGAACCTGAGAAGAAGTGGTGTCTGGTGCGTCTTTGGAGCCTTCCTTTCCACTGATAATGGAATCAAATTGATTCCATTGTTTCAGCAATTCAGGATCTATGGAGGTCTGGGATTTATTCTTCTCCTTTTCTTGTTCCAACCTCTTTTGCTCCTCCAACTCTTTTTGCTGTTGTTCTTCTAACTCCTTTCTCTGTTTCTCTTCTTGCTCTCTTCTTTTCTTATCCGCTAATTCCTTTTTCTGCCTATCTGCGAGTTCTTTCCTTTGTTTTTCTTCTTCTTCCTTCTTCCGCTGTTCCTCCATCTGCTTCTGCTTTCTCTGTTCTTGTTCCTTCTGCTCTTTCTGCTGCTTATCCATTTGCTCCTTTCCCTGCTTCTCTGCCTGCTAATTCTCTTGCCTTTCCTCCTGTTGTTTCTTTTGTTCTTTATTTATAACAGGAGGTTGGCTTGTCTGTTTCTGACCGGGCTTGAGGAGGACACTGAGGTTAATGACGATAAATCCAGAGGCAGAGTTTGCAACCTCTGCTCTCTAATTTTATTGAACTCAGTTAAATTCTCATCATTGTATCTCATCTTGGCAAGCTGCTTGGTTTGGATTATTGAATTGGTAGCTCTGAACAGGTCATCAAACTCATCCTCTTGATGGTCAATCTTAGTCAGTTTGGCCTGTTCTAGGGCATTGTAAGCAGTTTTATGTGGATCATAGAGTCTGGCTGGCATAGTGGGCAGGGATAAAGCTTGCATCTTTATAGCCTCCTTTTCTGCATGTTGAAGATTATGCAGAGTAAAAACACCCATCCTCAAGGGAAAAGGGGGCCAGCCCCTCTTCTTCTCTTTCTTGAGTGTTTGGGTTACACTCTCGGCCATAATTTGGTAGGATATCTCTCGGGCTAACAGTTTGTCTGGAACATATAGAGGGAGAACATGCGGTTTGGCTTGGCTTCCATAAACCCTAATATAGGTAAAGTGCTCTTCTCCAAACCATCCTGCCACAGCTGGTAAGTCGAAGGAAGCGAGATAGGAGATTTTGGGAATAGGCCGATCAAAAATGGAATAATGAATGGGAACCATAAAACCATTGCAAATTTGATACAAATGGTCCTTGTAAGAGGACTTCCATAATTTTCGATGATACAAATGAATGGGCGAAGGGTCTTGGGCGGTCCATCTCCAACCGAGGATGGGAAACTCAGAGTTAAAATACAATGTGTCCATAATGTAGGCGCTATAATAAAATGGGGGGATTTTCCTTTCGGTGACTACAGATTTAGCTCTAAAATCCCGAACAGCTATAGTCAATTTATCAGAAAGAATGGTGGCCCAATCCATGATAAAACTATTAACAGCTGCTTCCATTAGAGGAACCATTTCTATATCAAAATTGGCAGAATCATGTAATCCCCATAGCCTACACATCATAATTCCCGCATAGCAATAGGGAGAAGCCAAGGAATCGACGGAGTACTTACCCGCGCTTTCGTGCTTTTGTTTGGCCGGGTTCTGCCTCCAATCCCGAATGGGCTCAGATGGTACTTCATTTTCAGCTGCAAACTTCTCCACGAAGTCTTTGTTGTAGATTTTCTCTGGCTCAGGCAAATGATACATTTCCCTCAGGTGCTCTAGCTTGAACGACCCGAAAATCCGTCCGTCTCTTGTGTGGAACGTTCTGTCAATGATTGGAATTTCCTCAATTGCCCATCGCACTACATCAGTGTAGGGAAGGACTTGCTCTCTGGCAGCTATTCTGTGAAGAAAGGAATCAGCCAACTCTTTGAGAGTTGCGTCGGACTTTTTGAGTGGGTCCGCAGTAGCTACTGTCACTGAAACTTCTGGTTGTTCGGCCTCTAATAGATTATATGTGCCCTGCCATGTAGTCTTGTTAAGACCAGTGCATGTAGTATCTGAAATGAGGCCTTTTTTCTTATCTGCGGCTGCTTGACCTGCTATAGGTGTAACAGTAGAGCCCGTAGCCCTCTTGGATCTTTTCCCCATCATGCTTAAGCTTCTTTCGAAAGACGAATTCTACACAACTGCAAGAGAAATCGTAATAACACAATAACAATGACGCTTCACGGTGGGATAGATATATCATTTGAAGCGTGCCAAGATTAATTTTCAAAAGTGGCTGCGGATCCAATTGCTGAGAGGATATTGCAGATGCATTAATGGTGATTTGAGGCCTGCTACCCATTAAATGTGATGATTACACCGTTATCCGGGTGAATGACTCACTTAAGCGTGCAACAGATATTCTGGCGGTTAAACGCAGGTGTTCATTAATCGAAGGGGAAAAATCTTTTAAATACACACGCATTACCTTATCCCTTGCATTAACGGCATTTTGGGATTCGCGCTTTGTCAACCGGATATGAATATAAAATTAAAGCTTTAAGTGATGGCTTTTAAGACTGCCGACCACCGATGAGCGATATCGCATCGCTTCGGGGAATAGGTGCTGCACAATTATTACCAAAAGATCGTGCCGATAGCCGATAAGCGATATCGCATTGGGCTAGCGCATGGAAACAGAAGTAGGTGCATATAAAATGGTTTGGGGTTACCGATTGCGATATCGCATCGCATCGGGGGTAGGAACCGGGTGCCTTACCGAAGTGCGTGGAATTCTGCCGACGGCCGATAGCGATATCGCATCGGGTCGGGATTTAAATCACAAAGTGGTTTCACATGAGGTATCGCCGATATAGCGTCGCGTCGGGGCATGAGTTATGTGCCGTTCCTTGGTGTGTATGTAACATTGCCGATCGCCGATAGCGATATCGCATCGACGGAAACCAAAATGCCATTTGAATGCATCTCTCATGTTGTTGCGATATGCGATCTTGCGATCGCTTTATCGCAATAATAAAAGATTGTTTATTATTTGAAACATTAATGTCCCAAAAAGGCTTAAATACATGAAAGCTCATTTGATTATGCGGCCTTTTTTGAACATGCAAGCATTGATGCCAAAATTTTAAAAGGGATCCATTCCATATGTTAATTTTTTGAAAAATAAGAATGATATGAAATGGGGGGTTGTTGTAGGGCACAACAGGACCCTTGGATTATAACCTACTCCTTGGACGAGACTATATATATTCCATGGGAGCCATCGTCTCATCACTCTTTAGAGTAATGTGTTTTTCGCACGGAGGAAGAATGGTCAAGCTCGTGGACCAACTTTCATTCCCCGGATCACGCATCACAAATAGTCATATACCATCCCTAAATGGTCTCTTCACGCAAGAAATGTCTCAACCCACAGTCCGTCCTCCTGATGAGCGCGAGTAATCCGGGAGGATATGACTGGAACCCAGGGGGCATGCGTCCTGGTCTGCTTCGGCAGGAAAACTTTGGGTATAGGGTAGGTTTCCGCGGGAGAATATGACTAGTCTGTACCCCGTCCGTCTAGGAAGAGGGGTTATTCTAGAATAAGATTCTCTTGTCAAAGTTATGTGAGAGGGCGGTGATTGCGTCGCTCACCTTTGTTTATCTCGGTAGACATCGCCGAGGAAGTGTTTTGTTTGGGGTGCAAATAGAACTTTCTTTGGATAGCCTGAAAGAGGTAAGCCTCTCTCGGTAAAACATTTGTTTTGGCGAAAAGGAAGTAGAGGTAACCTTGAAACTCTGTTTTATACCTGGGGGCATGCAAACCTTTTGGAGTGCAAGCAAGGGCGGCTATTTATTTTTTAAATTTTTAGGTCCTCCCTTTAAACCTGTAGGTCTAACCCTTTAAACTCGTAGGATTAGTCGTTTCCGAACTTGCATAACGAAAGGATCCGAGCAAAGCTTTGTAAGATCTAAGCTCCAGAAAAAATAGCATCTTTAATGAGACATTCTTATCTTATGACTGGATAATCGAGCAGTTTTAGCACACAGTTCATGCTCGTTAAAAAATAAACGCAAGATCCGAGCAGTTTTAGCGCATAGTTCATGCTCGTTAAAAAATAAACATAAGATCGAGCAAATGTTTCCACCCACGTTTAAGCTCGTTAAAAAATGAACTATTCTGGTAAATAACCACCGTGAATGTAGCGACATCAGCCATTAAAGCCTTGGTCGTGTTTGCCCACCACCTCCACTTTTCCATTGGCCGATCATTCACCTCCATATGATTGTTTACCCATTTTGAGGAACAGCTGCGAAGAGTGATTTCACTAGCCATCCTTGTGACACTGCCGTGATTTGGAAATTCCAATCCTTCCCTGGAATCAGCTGCTACCCCTTTTATCACTCGTTCCTCAAAAGACGAGTCTTCTTTAAGCTCTTTTCATCTGACTCGTAAAATATGAAAAGATTGTCGAGTTTTGGCCTTCCAGCTCGATAAAGTGACCGGAAGAGCTATCCCTCCTCTAGATTTTAATCTTTTTGGACCTGAGGGATTATTGCACAAAAAGATCGAGCGCTTGTTTTATTCGGCTCGTTAAAGAGATCGAAAATTCATCCCTTCTGTATTGTTTTATACTTTTTCAGACTTAAGGGATTAGATGACGAAAAAGGACTTTTGGAGTTAACTTTATGTACCTTTTCAGACTCTCTAAAAATGAAAAGGACCGAGTTGTCTTTGTCGCTAGACTCGTTAAATGCATTAAATAGCGACAAACTTGTCTTTAGACAAGAACGAGTTTCCCTATCGCTAGGCTCGTTAAAACATAGCGATGGGCTTGCCCGAAGGGCAGGTTATAGAACAAGCATATGTTATCCTCCTCAAGCTTGACAAAAATAAAGAGGTACTGGTCAGCAATGACTGGGGAAAAATTGGGAGAAACTCAAGAAACTTTGATGGTAGCAAGTCGCTCTTGAACATGACACTTTTCCTCCGTACCACAATCGAGTTGGGTTGTTTCATTCACCGGTCACATCACCATGGTCTTGCCATACCATCCATATCTGGGGTAATGCTACCAATCCATCGCATAAGTGTCACCATATGTTCAAGAGAAGTCGTTCAGAGAAGTCGCCTGTGTCCCATCCACTACCATACATTATACTCTTTCATGACCGCCACCCTGAATCATATGTCATCAGATCGTTTTCACCTCCATCAAAATCATTAGCTCCGTTCCATGTCATTGATGTGGGATTCATTAAGGCCCTCCTTTGACGGATCGCTTCTTGTCGACATCAGCTCATTATCCAAGAAGTTGATCTAGGAACACCCCCCTCAGTACTTTGAAGCTTGCATGCCTCAATGGCAAGTTTCTCACTTCCGGCGACAGGTATACATCAATGACCTTCGACCGAAAGATTTTGCATGGTGTTCGACGCCAAGTCCTCTATTCACACCACGTGAATTGTACTACAGTACCTTGAGGGTCATCATCATTATCGGTGATTCCTCTCGCGCTTGTTAACAGTTTACATCATTGACTAGTAATCAAGCGATGTCTTTCCATGTTCGACTTCAGAGCAATTCTCACATGGATCGACTTGTACTTAGAGTGAAGATTGGACGAGATTGAAGACCCCGGATCTAGTTTCATCCATCCGGGCTGCGATATATATTCAGAAAATAAAGACATGGAAATGTACAGCTTTGCAGCACAGATAATCATCCTACCAAAAGGATGATGGCTCTATCAGAATCATCAGTCTATCATCAGACGATTGTCTGTTATATGTACATGAAAATGACTTTATAAAGCTGAGCATGGGAATGCCCGCCTCAGCTAGATCATGAAAAAGTATGAAAATAATGTAGTGTATTGTATTGTATTACAGGTCTCCTCCCAGCATTGAAAGAACTTCGGATCCTCCTAATAAAGCATTTCACCCGATAAACGGCCTCATACTTTAGGGGGCAACTGTTATAGACATTTTTGTGCCTTACATCTATAAGCATGAAATGTCCATAATCCAAGGGATCCAAAGTCCCTAAACATGTTGTTCCTACCCCTAGAGGAACAAGGCCAGCAAACCGCAGCAATTCACAAAAGTTCTCCACCAGAAACTACTCAAAAACAAGTCAATTCAGGATCAATTCAGAAGCTCTACTAGCTGCTTGCGCTGAAATGCAGAGGCTACACTAGCTAGTTGCATTGCAACGCAGGTGGAAGCACTACCAGGGTGCGCTGAGCGGGAAATGACAAATGTCAGGGTCTCTTGTGAGAGGTGTCAAGACTATGGAAGCTTCCAGAATCTTCCTCCATGACACTTGCCTTGATGAGTTCGACTAAGTGATGAGTAAGAGGCTCTTAGTCTCCAAGTGGAAGTAAGAACTGACAGAGAGAGAGGACACTAGTCAGATCACAAGCTGACTCATCTTCACTCTAAACATCTATATATAGATCTCTTCTCCATGAGATCTAGAGGCTGGAATTTGGTTATTGCAAAGAATTGTTGCTGGTTTGAGACTGAGATCATTGGGTGCTTAATGCTTTGAAGGAAGGTGAAGATAGGAATTTCATTTGCTGGGAGAGAGATGCTGGATTGGAACTCTCTTGGTTGTATCTCCTCCTGAACCTTGTTATTCATCAATAAAGCTATCTTGGTTTCTCCTATATGCTGATGTGTCTTTGATGTATGATTGCATTAGTGTATTTAGTTTACTTCTAATCCTGAACTAGTTATGGATATGAATCTATGTCTTTGTAGTGTTCCCTTCTTGTGATCTTGCAGGAACCTGTTGAAGCTGGGCGAGCGAGAAGGCAAATAGCTGGGAGCTCTCAAAGAGGAGAGGATCTGGATCGAGGGACAAACGGAAGACACCGGTTAGTCCATCCATCTCTCTCTATTCTCATTTCATAAAGGAAAGATACTAGAATAGTTGTTTCTGTTTGTTGCTAAGGCACTGTCACACCTTAGGTGGATAGGATCGTCCTGCATAGGCATTTTTCCCCACAACAATCACGCCTTACCTTGACCAATGTCAAGTATGTACCAGGACTGAAGAGAAACTTGGTGTCCTTCGCGATGCTGGAAGACAGAGGCTATGATGTAGTCTTTAGTAAGAGAAAGGTTTTCCTTAGACACATCATCACTAGACAGGTGAAGCAGATTGGTTCACGGGTCAAGAACTTGTATGCTCTTGAGGTTCAAGATGCATGCAAAGCCTTGAGAAGCAAGGCAATTGATGTAGACTTGGTGGTTGAGAGAGAGGGTATATTACCTCTCAACATGCAGAGCCAAAAGAAGTCTCAGACGATTGTGGAGGAGCCACGATTGGTGCAACAGCTTCAAGAGGTTGTGGAGCAGCCACAACAGGGGAAGCTGAGAGGAGATCGAGTAGAGACATCTACTCATGCAGAGACCTCCAGTAGGGGGAAACTTCGAGCCAGGTGGGCTGAGGGATCATATGCAACCATACCTCCAGGTAGGAGGTGGGGCGATATAGAGTGATCGTCCCAAGGAGGAGGGGCAAGATCCTTGAGGTACCCAACCTCTTGGATGAGACCTTGCTATAGGAGCCCTGATGTGGAGTAGCAGGAACTGAATGATTTGGTAGGGACAGATGTGGATGGAGCAGCAGAGAGAGCGATAGTGTAGGGAATCCTAGGACAACGCATAGCTAGCAGGCTGCAGCAATGCGAGAGGCACAAGTGTTTTGCATAGTGCTAGGTGGCATAGAGAGGTGTGCAATGGTGCGAGATGCATGGAGATGTTGCAGTAGCGCAGATGTCAGAGAGGGAGAACTTATCAGTAGTAGGTAGAGCTTCAACATCAGAGTATGTTCCTAGCCCAATAGAGTGGTCAGTTGGGAGTGTTTTTTGTTCCAAGTGTTGTTGGAGCAAGTGTACAGGGTAGATGTGTTGCATGTAGAACATTCCAGAGTTATAGGATTGGGTTCAAGAGAGAGCCTTTCTTGTTGAGAGGGAGTGTTGAAAAATGTGCAACAAGAAATGTTAAATTTAGAATGTGCTAAAAATAGACCTGCTAAAAATAACATGTCTAAAAATAACAGTTTGGCTAGTGAGGTCATTCGCCACATTGGGTGAGGGGAAACTGTTAAAAATAGAATTTCCAGGTCCCTTCCTATTTATAGCAGTCCTTAATCTATCTATAGGATGTAAAATTAATTTTGGTCTTAACAGTAGTTGGAAATATTAATTAATTAATTCAGTTGAGTTAATTAGTTAAGGAAATTTGAATTTGAAGTCTTTGTGAGTGTTAGAGCCTATATTTGTCTCAGGCTGAAAAGACAAAGTTCTAGGTCCACATCAAACCACGCTCAGCCTCGTAGCTAGTCCTACGAGGACAGGAGAGGGCTCTCTCCCAGTCAATCTCGGCAAAAGGTGATCAATGAGGCTCGAGATGACTAAATTGGTAATTGATCTTAGGCTAGGTATGAAGTACAAGGAGTTTGAGGTTGATTTTTTGAGGTTTTTGTTGAATCAAAGGAAAAGGCAATTTTGGGTGCGGGGATGAGACACAGTTTTTGCAGAGGTCTACTTGGGGCAAGGTAGGCGATCATCTTGATGCTTTTGAAGAGAATGAATGGCTAGATCTGACTGGTGAGAAGCTAAGGAGAGCAAGAAGCTTTCAAGGATTCTCCTTAAACAGATGAAAACATGAAAAATCAAACAAATTTAAAGGCAACGCATAACAATCTATGGATTCCACCTTAACACTTCATTTGTTCAATTGCAGAAGATGATAGAAGGAAGATGATACACATAACAACTTACAAATACAGAAAGAAGCACACCATCAACACATAAAGCCACATGGATCCCAAACAGTGTTGCAAAACCCTGGTCTTTCCTTTGCCAAAAATGTAGAAGTGAATGTACAATAGAGTGTCAAGCTTTTCCCAAGAGTCCAACCCTGAAAATGACTTGGAAATTACATAATATAGGCAATCCAACCTCTACCCTTGCCTCTAGGGGTCGATCTCATCATTCTAGGAGCTGTTTCAACCAATTCTAAACAAAGCACTACAATCTAGGCAGTCAAAACAACTCGCCTCTATAAGGTAGGAAACTGATTCATTCATTAAATTTTCACTCTTTGGTGAATGAATCTACTAGACCAAGTAACTAAGTGTCAAATCACATCATGTTTCAAACAATTACATCAAGAAAAATTCAAAAATTACATCACAAATCAAAACTGGTCAAACTAGACGAGTTTTTGAGCTGAAAGATGAAAAATAGGGCAAAAAATCTATATGCGCCACGCTACTTTGCTGCTATTTTTGAGGTACCTACAGGAATCCAAATTGAGCTCAGGTTGGCGTTTTGGAAAGCTCTGCCTGTCTACTTTCCAACCCAAGTGGAATTTTCCAATTTGGTGTCCATTTTCCCCTCCAAAAGTTCATTCTCCCAAGACTGCTTCCTGTGTGTCAAAATAGGGGCAGTGAGGTCATTTTTTGCATGTTTTTTGACCTTTTGGGGACCCATAACTCACCCAAATTTCTTGTCCAAGTACCAAAATTCATGATTTATCATGACAAATCCAAAACTGCAAGCCATTTGTGATTTGGAGCTCCCAATCCTATGGGTCGCGCAAGGTGCACGGCGCATATAGGGAAAAAACCTGTTTTTTAAGAGCAAAAATTTCAAAATGACCAAAAATGACCCAAATCTCTTGAAATTTGGGCTGGAGTTCCCTTATCAAGTGTGATGATGAGCTAAAGAGGCCTCAGCCAAAATCTAAAGACGATCGAGCTCCCTTTGTTTCTTTTTCTTGCGGATTGCCTTCTTCAATTTTGCGTTTAGATTTCTTATCCGAGCCTTGCAAACTTGGTTCCGTGCCCTATAGTAAACAACCATATGTCTCAACAATGCATTATCTCTATTGGCCTTGCTCAGCCGCTTCTCCAAGTAAATGTTGACCCTTTCGAGATTAGACTTTCGATCCTCATTGACCTGTCTCTCTAGAGAAGTGAACTGAATCCTCCTATGTCGGGAAGCTTGGCGATTCTCACGGATGTTCTGTAGCTCCATGATCGCATGCTGATCTTCAAGCTGCTTATTTCTCTGTTCTAGATATCTGTTGTTCCATTTGGCCATCTCCAACTGGATTTCCAAGGCTTGAATGTCTGTTTCCTACTCCTCAATCATCATTCTATATCTAGACTTCTATAAATCTGTAGTTGTCTCAACATCAGGAATGACAACGAAACATGATGGCTCACCTGAAAGCCCTTTCTCATGCATGGGCTTCTTGCCCTTGTCCTGTACTTGTGCCTGTGGTGCTGATGTTGGAAGCGAGGCCCCTTCCACGCCAGGTGGAGATAACACTCGCTTTGTTGTTGCAAACAAAGGTCTGGTACCTTTCGGATAACCTCTCTGATATGTAATGAAAATAGGCTTGGTCTCATGACGCTCATACTGCTGAGAAGGTTCACCCTCATGTTTCACCTCTGATACTTCTTGTGAAGCTCTGAAGAAATCACGTGAGATAAAGTCATCCCAAGTGATGCCCTACGAACCAAGTTAATGAACCACCAAAATCTTTATAAGCGCAAAATGATATACACGGTTGAGTTGCTGATGAGGGGTTCTATGTTGTATAAAGGTTGTCATCCTCTCTATATTCCGGCAGATGAAATACAGAATGTTCATCATCCGCACCCTGGTGAAATGCATAAGTAACCTGATGTGATAAGCATAAAGACGAGAGAATCGTCCCTCACAGCTGAAATATTTCATGATCAATCTCATGAGAGGAGCATACTCATCTTTCAGGTACCTGAACGGGAACACTCTTTTGAGCTGCCTCAAGCAATTGGGTTTGATATATGGCTCATAATGCTGCTTATCAATCTGTTGTTTTTTATGCCATAGTTCACCAATATTTGGTATACCTGTTGCTAGCGAAACAATTTTTGGTGTAAGTGTAAAGGTGACCCCAGCCAAGGTAGCTTGGTCTCCGTGCAAATGCAAGACAAAAAGACGAGCCAACTCATAATGAAACTGGACCTCAGCTACCTTTTGACAAAACTCATAGCATGACTGATGCTCAAAGCACTGCATAGCAAGAGGACAAGCATGCAATTCTCTAAGGTTGATTGGTTCCTCCCTGACATGTTTGCCACTTTTACGAGGCCTCCGGAGTTCTTGTTCACCTACGGGAGAATCACTTTGGGTTTCTGCCTCATATTCCGATGAGTGACCAGATGACATCACTGCTGATATACAAACTGCCTCAAATGAATGCTGATAAGTGAAACTGCTGTGTGCAACTGAATATGGACTGTTCTTTTGATTTAAACAATGTTGTGACCAAGGGGAAACAATGTACAAGGGATATTAGGAAAGGGAAAATATCAGGGAATTAGGGAATTTTGAAATAAAATGTATTTAGGGATAGGAGGGGAAATGTAAATATGGGATTAGGGTTTGGGATATTAAATAGGATTAAGGAGTTTTTATAGAGGTGGGGAATTAGGATTTCAGGGATTGAAGTGTAGGATTAATGAGGGAATTAATGAGGAAGTATGATGAGTGAATTTGGGAATGAGGAACAAAGGGAAATGGGGAAAAAACACAACCTTGGTAACAAAACTATTTTCAAACCCTACAACACTTTTTATATTGACAAAGGGAGGCTTTCACAATCTGCTCTCCACGGCAATCATCCATGAACCCATCACATTCACCATTAAGAACAAAGCAAAGGCAATGGAGGCGAGCCTACCTGACAAATTGATGTGAAGAGGAGGCGATTTGATGAGTTTTCAAACAAGTTACGGGCTCCAAACTGTAAGCGCCGCGCTCCTTACCCAGTGTGCCGCGCAAGTTATATGCGCAGTGCTGGTTATAATTTGCACTGGCCTGAATGTCTGTGTGTGCCGCGCAAGTTATATGCGCAGCGCAGACTGTTATATGCGCTGCGCAGGCGAAATAGGGACTAATCCGCTCCAAAACGCTCAAACACGACTTGCAATGATTTTCTCCTCCTTTGGCATGCACAATGACTTGAAACTTCATTGAAAAACCCTTATATAGACACCAATTTGATTTTTGCCTCTTTCATAACCCACTTTGTTATGTTTTGCAGTTGACACTTTTTCAGGATTAATAGAATTTTGACCTTTTTGTTTCCTCCTTAAATTTGGTTGAAATAATGATTTTCTTTGACAATTTTTTGCAGGGATAGCTATGATATGATCTGGCAAAGGAGACCAGGGCTGCGCCTAGACATTTCAAGAACTGAAATTTTTGAAAATTTATTACAAAAATGAAATATTGACTTATCTTCAAAACAAAGTTTTGAAGAGAAGTCATAATCTATCCGTATAATGAAAAAAATCTCTGAGATAACAATCTAACAAGGACCTCCCTCTGGCCTGCTGGCTTTATTACACTTTATCAAAGACCCATCGACTCAACCCTAGACCTAATGACCGAAAAAACTATAATGACCTAGAGATTGAAACAGGACTGCAAATGACTGTTCAAGACTTGATTTTTAAGAATAGACCTGAGCCAGCAGTGCCAAGCACGAGGGGAATGAGTGACACAAACCTCTTCGTCAGATTTATGGCATGCTTCTAACGAAATGCAACTGATCAAAACTGATGAGACACCTCAACATGAAATGCAAAAAAGAGTTTTGATCTCTAACGGAGGGATAACCAGACCGACTCTAACATTGGCTCCAATGGGGATGGTAGCTCCTCGAAGGTGCCAAGAATAGTAGATCTCTATAAGAGCTGGACAGTGCCTTCATCCATTGGGCTATGGAGTCATGACTTCGACAAACAATTCAAGATGTTGACCCAATTTATTTGACTGAAAATTAACTTGAAAATGACTCAAGAATATGACTAACAAACCGACTCGACAAACTGAACTCAAACTGAAATCTTTCCTCAGAATTATAGCCTTCACTTCGGGCCCCAGACTGAAGAAATGATCACAACACACACTTGCATCGAAACTGAAATGAAATGGTATTTACAATGCTAATAGGACAATAGAAAAACTCAGAAAATGTACTACTTGAGCACCCGACCATTGACCGGCCCTCCTAGACAATCATCCCCGTTCATTTCCTTAAGAAGAAAAGCGTTTTGACCTCAAAATGCTGCAATCTTAAAAGGACCTTTCCATAGATTTTCAAACTTGTCGTGCTTGCCCTTTTCTTCATTTCTTGCAGCCCACTTTAACACCACATCATCCAACTGAAATGTATCCGCCTTTGCTTTTCTGTCAAAGATCCTTTTAATTCGCTCCTGCAACTTACAGGTGTTCTGAAAAACATCTTCCCGTGTCTGCTGCAAGTGGATCATTTGATTTAGCCTTCGCTGCATTGGATCCTCTTCACTATCAGCCTCTTGAAGAAGTTTCACTACCGGAGCTGCAAGAGAAGTAGGGAACACTGTATCAACTCCATAAACTAATTCAAAGGGGGACATGCCAATGGATTTCTTTTGACTCACCCGATCTGCCTAGAGTGCATGGACCAGCTTCTTATGCCAACTTTTCTTGTTCATTTCCAGCATTTTCTTAATGATATTAACCAAAGATTTATTTGAAGACTCAGCCAATCCATTTCCTTGCAGATGATAGGCAGTTGAGTGTCCCAAAGTAATATGATATTTATTACAAAACTCAACCATCTTTTTTGACTTGAAAGCTGCTGCATTATCAGTGATTAACTTACTCGGGCAACCAAAACGAGACAAAATATTATTCTCAAGAAATGAAACTATTACTGCATCCGTAGCTTGCCTGGTGGGAATTGCTTCGATCCATTTTGTGAAGTAATCCGTACCCGTGAGGATCCATCTATGTTGACCTGAAGAAGAAGGATGAATTTCACCAATAAAATCTAGCCCCCACTGCTGAAAAGGGGCACTCACCTCAATGGGCTTAAGCGGCAACGGCTATAATCTTTGTTTCCCTTCAAAAATCTGGCAATTATGGCAGCTCTTGACAACCTTAAACACATCAGCAAATAATGTCGGCCAATAGTATCCAGCCCTCAAAATTTTATTTGTCGTTGTTTTCCAAAAAAGGTGACCGCCACAATCGCCTTTATGGAAATCTTCTATGACCTGTTTTGCTTATTCTTCCACCAAAAAATTTAACAAAACACCACCGGGATCTTTCCAATAAAGTGCAGAATCTAAAACACAAAACTTAGCAGCCTTCAACTTAAGAGTTCTTGCTTTGTTTCTAGCCATCCCAGGCGGTGCAGACAAATTTTGAAGAACATATATGACATCCGAATACCATGGAGAAAGAACACACATTTCTAATACCTGAAGTGAAGAGCTTTCATCATTTTCATCGGACAAGGCAGTGATCAAATTGATGTCGAAGAGGCGCACATTTGATTCAGCCATCAATTTTTCCAATCCCTGACCTTTAACAAGCTTAGTAGGCCTTATCTCCACATCATACTCCAGCAACGCCGCTATCCATTTGCCACGTCTTCCTTCCGGGTCGGTCTGAACCAAAACATCTTTGACAACAGCATTAGGAACATAAGCTAAAATATGAGAATGCAGAATATACACACGGAAATATTTTAGTGCTTTTACAAGTGCAAGGGCTTGTTTCTCGATAATGTTGTATTTCAAAGCAGCATCTCTTATGGTTCGGCTGAAGAAAGCAATGGGTCTTTCATGCTCTTCTTTTTTCTGCATTAACACAGCTGCCATAGTATGCTCCGAAGCAAAAGAAAACAATATAAAATCCTGAGTATAATCTCGGCTGATTAGAACCGGAGCTGAAGAAAGAATCAATTTAACTAAATTGAATGATTTCACCGCCTCTTCCGTCCATGACACTTGGCTGTCCTTCTTAAGCATGTTTGTAATTTCTCTAAGGTGCTCTGCAAGATTAGGAACAAAACGACGCAAAAAATTCATCTTACCATTGAACGATTGGATCTCCTTTTTATTCCTGGGCAAGTCAATTTGCTGAATCGCTTCCACACGTGCTGGATCAATTCGAATGCCATCCTTTGAGATAATGTGCCCAAGGAGTTTACCTTCATCCATGGCAAATAAACTCTTCTTGGGATTCAGCGACACACCATATTTTCTGCACTTTTCAAAGACAATTTTCAAATGATGCAAGTGTTCATCATCTGATTTGGAAAACACGGTCAGATCATCAAGGTACACCACTAAGAATACATCTTTCTCATTAGCGAAAGCCAAGTCCATTGCCCGCTGAAAAGTAGCACCTGCATTCTTCAAACCGAAAGGCATTTTCGCATAATGAAAGGTTCCCCACAGAGTGGTGAAGGCTGTTTTGTCTCTGTCATCTTCATGGACTAAAATTTGGTTATATCTGGAATAACCATCGAGTAGGGACATGCGGGATGCTCCAAAAACTCGCTGTAGTATGTGATCCATTTTGGGCAGCGGATAATTATCCTTCAATGAAACTTTTTTGAGGTTTTGGAAATCAATGCACAAACGAATCTCACCGGTTTTCTTACACACAGGCACCAAATTTGATATCCAATCAGAAAAGCAGATGGGAACAATAATTCCTGATTTGTACAACCTATTTATCTCTTTCTCAATTGATGGCAGCAATTTTGGATTAAGCCTTCTTAACTTCTGTCTGAAAGGTTTTTGATTAGGCTTAATAGGAATGGTATGCTGAATTATATTTGTATCATATGTCTTCAAATCAGAATAGTCCCAAGCAAACACATTGACAAAAGATGACAACAAGTTGATATATTTGGCTTTTACCTCCGGTGGCAATGTTTTGGAGATCTTTACCATCTTCGAATGCTCAGTTGTTCCAAGATTCACGTCTTCAACTCCCTTTTCTGTTGGCTGCAATGTTGGTTTGCGGGCTACATCATCATGATCAAAGAGCTCCTCTAAAGGTATCAAGCCTTTAGGAATCACATTATCCTTGAGCTGCAACACTTCCATTTGATTTATTCGTACATCATTGCTACCATCATCATGTTCTACATCCATTGAAGTATCCTTGAACTTACCTTTGCTTTGTAGAAAATCATTGATCTCCTCATCATCTTGGAAAACTTGCCAATGTCTTTGATTGTCCGGAACGGTCGGACGATGCTTCACATGGATTTCAAATTTATTGCTGGAGTTCATAGGAATCTTCAAATTGCTGGCTGCCTTAGCAAGTGCATCTGCAATGCTATTTTGAATACGAGGCACACATGTCAATGTATAATCTGAAAACACTTTCAAGATATCCAAAACAACATTCCGGTATGCCCGCATTCGTGGGTGTTTTGTTTGATATTCACCCTTAACTTGCTTGATCACTAATTCAGAATCACCATAAACTGCAATCCTCTTAGCATTTAGCTTTCTTAGAATTTTCAGACCAGCGATCAAAGCTTCATATTCAGCTTCATTGTTCGAACAATCAAAAGCAAGCTTGTAAGAACATACCCGCACATTACTAGGCACTTTGTTTGAAGTAGAAAAAGGACTACGTACCCAAATACCAATCCTAGCACCATCATTGCCCATTGTTCCATCAAAATCCATGGTCCACAAACCATCTTCCTCTTCTACCAAGTGCTGGAAAGTTGTTTGTTGTGAGTTTTCTGCTTGTTGTCCATTACCTCCAGCTGATTGCTCAATGATGTTTTGCTGTTCTTGCTGTTCTTTCTTCAAAACTTCTCTGAAATTCTCTGCTATCTCTGGAATATCATCCACTACAACTAACTGACTATCAATATCATTGAAACTATCTGAATACAAAACAAAAGACTCTAGATCTGTATGTACATAACTGATGGGATGATTAATTGGTTTCTCCTTGCTGGTGATCATGTATTTCATTTTCTGTTCCCGGTACAACTTTCTCATTTGGCCAAACATGGGAATTGTTGCATAGGAGAAATCAAGCTGTATTGTTCCTTGTAATTTTGTGCCCCAGGATCTGGAAAGGAGCATACCAAAGTGGGGAGGAATGTCAGCCACGACAACATCCATTAAGACATTCTTTGCAGGGATCTGATCCAAACTTACAACCAAGTCTTTAATTAGCCCAATACATCTCACCCTGCTGGAATCAAAGGAATAAAGATCATGATATTTCCTGGTGATGTCCAAACCCAACTTCTCCATGATAGCCTTCGGCATAAGATTGTGGGAGGCACCGGTATCAAACATAGCATTATGCAACACAAACTCATGCACTCTCAAACTGATATAAAAAGGAGGTACTTCAGACTCACCACTCAATGCTGGTCCAAATATTAATTCCGGTTGATCATCTTCTACACTCACCATATCAGACATTGGGTCAAAATTTAGAATTTTGGAGACTTGACCTCTATAGCTGTTGTTCTTCATGAGCTCAGTCAAAGGAATAGATACCTTCAATTTAGAAATTTCATTTTCTAGACTAAAAGTAGAAGTCTTGTCCACTTCTTTGGCCGGAACATCTTTCTTTTCAGGTTTATCCTTTGATACAATGGGTTGATTTACCTTTTCATTTGCTGGTGGAGGATTGCTAGTCATAGGGTCAGCACTCTCTTTTCCTTTCTTTGATGCAGCCGGTGTTTCATCTTTAGATGCTGGAACTTCTTTTCTTTTCTGAACTGTATTGATGGGAACATTTCTGCTTCTAAGTGAATACTGACACTGTTGGGCGGACAAAGCATGCATGTAACCTCTCTGATACTCATCCGACTCTTCCTCTAAAACTATATCATTTGCCAAGATAAAATCTGCATCATATTGTACTGCTGAGCTTGTTGCCTTTTCGTCATCTTCAGTGATAAATGTGGGCATATCATCGGGAGTAAAGAAGTGATTTTCTTCTCCAACTACATTATCTTCATCATCTGACTCGGGACCAACAAAATTCTGTTGAAGAGGTGTCTTTACCTGTTGCTGTTGTGATGCCGTGTCTTGTGCTCGCTGCTCACGCTGTTTGATCCTAAATTGTGGCTGTTGTTGACCACGAAAATTAGGATTCCGAATCTGCGGTTCAGGCTTATCAAGAGCTAGCCTTTCAATCATCTTTTCTACCTTGCAGAGAACTTGATCTGATGTAGAGGCTTCTTCTTTTATTGAGACTTTCTTCTCGGCTTTCATTCTTGCTCGCTTATCATTCAAATTTGCCTCAACACTAACAACAATTTTCTGCATTTCTTCTAAGGTAGCCGGATCTCTCTCCCTTAGTTGATAAGCCATGTCCGGATCAAAACCATCCGGGAACTTGAGCAACGCTGATTTTCTAGTTGGTTTTAAATCATCTGGAATTGCATTATATACTGCATTGAATCTAATGCAATAGTCTTGAACGGACTCTCCAGCATTTCGTTTGATCTTAGTATATTCAGATTTGATTTGCAGCGGATCTTTCTTTACTTCCCAACGTTCTAAAAACTGTCTCTTCAGATCTTCTAATGTAGGAACACTTCTGGCCGGCAAAGCTCTAAACCATTTCCTTACCTCTCCACCAAAAGTCTGCACGAATAGCCTCATGGTCACATTTTCTTCATCAATCTCATGGAGATCAAAGAAATCCGCCATTTTGTTGACATGCTATTGAGCTGTGATATTCTGAGGTGTGCCATTGAACAAAGGAATTTTACTTTGATAATCTGCAGGCATGTCATTTAAAACTTCAGGAAGAGCGAGAGGTGCAAACCGAGCAGCCATTGCTCTTGGAGGATTTGGTCTGGGAGTTGTTGGAGGAGTGGATGTAGCTGAAGTATGAGGAGTGTGAGGAGGTGTATGCGGAGGAGAAGCCACGTGGGCTGAAGAAGGAGAATTTGTTGTAGACTTTGGATGAGTGATTATAGGTCGCTGGGGAATAGTGGGAATGAAAGGGGGTTCAATGGGAACTTTTGAGGCAGAAGCCATGATAGAAGATCCAATGTTTGCAGATGCAGCTTCTAGGAAATCAGCAAGACTTGAAAACTGAATGTCTCTCTAAAGGCGCCGCAAGATAAAATTTTCAATCAACTTATTGTTTCTTTCAACTTCAAGGGCCGCAGCAAAATCAGGATTTGGAACTAAAGAATCAAGTGCACTTTCAGATTTGGTTTTAAACAGCGACAATTCAAACCTTTCGTCAAAATCTAGTTCTTCAAGATACTTAAAAATTGCAGGACATGAGTGGGATTTAAACATGGGAGTCACAGAGCTCTCTTGACGAAGAAGTCTTGGAATCAAATTGGGATTCTCGTAAACAGGAGGAGGATTGGGATCTGGATTAGCTCTGGTATATCTCTTTGAAGCCAACGTGTTATTTTCAAGAAATCAAAGGAACATAAACAACTTTTTTCAGCCTGTCAAACCCTAAACTTATCATCCAGGAGCTTAGAATTTGCAGATGTACTGGGGTGTTTCAAGTGTCATAATTACAAGCTAGACCAGAGATTGACTGAAGTAGCGTTTATCTACTTGCGCTAATGCAAAGAAAAAGCGTTTCGAAGGCTACCTGGCTAATCTTCAGGCTCCGTCTGTAGCTTATAAAACAAATGACATCAACAAGCAAACCATGTTTCTCCCCAGTATGGTCACCACTATGTTAGAGCCTAGATTTGTCTCAGGCTGAAAAGACAAGGTTCTAGGTCCACATCAAACCACGCTCAGCCTCGTAGCTAGCCCTACGAGGACAGGAGAGGGCTCTCTCCGGGTCAATCTCGGCAAAAGGTGATCAATGAGGCTCGAGATGACTAAATTGGTAATTGATCTTAGGCTAGGTATGAAGTACAAGGAGTTTGAGGTTGATTTTTTGAGGTTTTTGTTGAATCAAAGGAAAAGGCAATTTTGGGTGCGGGGATGAGACACAGTTTTTGCAGAGGTCTACTTGGGGCAAGGTAGGCGATCATCTTGATGCTTTTAAAGAGAATGAATGGCTAGATCTGACTGGTGAGAAGCTAAGGAGAGCAAGAAGCTTTCAAGGATTCTCCTTAAACAGATGAAAACATGAAAAATCAAACAAATTTAAAGGCAGAGCATAACAATCTATGGATTCTACCTTAACACTTCATTTGTTCAATTGCAGAAGATGATAGAAGGAAGATGATACACATAACAACTTAAAAATACTGAAAGAAGCACACCATCAAAACATAAAGCCACATGGATCCCAAACAGTGCTGCAAAACCCTGGTCTTTCCTTTGCCAAAAATGCAGAAGTGAATGTACAATAAAGTGTCAAGATTTTCCCAAGAGTCCAACCCGTAAAATGACTTGGAAATTACATAATATAGGCAAGCCAACCTCTACCCTTGCCTCTAGGGGTCAAGCTCATCATTCTAGGAGCTGTTTCAACCAATTCTAAACAAAGCACTACAATCTAGGCAGTTAAAACAACTTGCCTCTATAAGGTAGGAAACTGATTCATTCATTAAATTTTCACTCTTTGGTGAATGAATCTACTAGACCAAGTAACTAAGTGTCAAATTACATCATGTTTCAAACAATTACATCAAGAAAAATTCAAAAATTACAACACAAATCAAAACTGGTCAAACTACACGAGTTTCTGAGCTGAAAGATGAAAAATAGGGCAAAAAATCTATATGTGTCGCGCTGATTTCTATATGCGCCGCGCTACTTTGCTGTTGTTTTTGAGGTACCTGCAGGAATCCAAATTGAGCTCAGGTTGGCTTTTTGGAAAGCTCTGCCTGTCTACTTTCCAACCCAAGTGGAATTTTCCAATTTGGTGTCCATTTTCCCCTCCAAAAGTTCATTCTCCCAAGACTGCTTCCTGTGTGTCAAAATAGGGGCAGTGAGGTCATTTTTTGCATGTTTTTTGACCTTTTGGGGACCCATAACTCACCCAAATTTCTTGTCCAAGAACCAAAATTCATGATTTCTCATGACAAATCCAAAACTGCAAGCCATTTATGATTTGGAGCTCCCAATCCTATGGGTCGCGCAAGGTGCGCGACGAATATAGGGAAAAAACCTGTTTTTTAAGTGCAAAAATTTCAAAATGACCAAAAATGCCCCAAATCTCTTGAAATTTGGGCTGGAGTTCCCATATCAAGTGTGATGATGAGCTAAAGAGGCCTCGGTCAAAATCTGAAGACGATCGAGCTCCCTTTGTTTCTTTTCCTTGCGGATTGCCTTCTTCAATTTTGCCTTTAGATTTCTTATCCGAGCCTTGTAAACTTGGTTCCGTGCCCTGTAGTGAATAGCCATATGTCTCAACAATGCATTATCTCTATTGGCCTTGCTCAGCCGCTTCTCCAAGTAAATGTTGACCCTTTCGAGATTAGACTCTCGATCCCCATTGACCTGTCGCTCTAGAGAAGTGAACTGAATCCTCCTATGTCGGGTAGCTTGGCGATTCTCACGGATGTTCTGTAGCTCCATGATCGCATGTTGATCTTCAAGATGCTTATTTCTCTGCTCTAGATATCTGATGTTCCATTTGGCCATCTCCAACTGGATTTCCAAGGCTTGAATGTCTGTTTCCTGCTCCTCAATCATCATTCTATATCTAGACTTCTATAAATCCGTAGCTATCTCAACATCAGGAATGACAACGAAACCTGATGGCTCACCTGAAAGCCCTTTCTCATGCATGGGCTTCTTGCCCTTGTCCTGTACCTATGCCTGTGGTGCTGATGTCGGAAGTGAGGCCCCTTCCACGCCAGGTGGAGATAACACTCGCTTTGCTGCTGCAAACAAAGGTCTGGTACCTTTCGGATAGCCTCTCTGATATGTAATGAAAATAGGCCTGGTCTCATGACGCTCATACTGCTGAGAAGGTTCACCCTCATGTTTCACCTCTGATACTTCTCGTGAAGCTCTGAAGAAATCACGTGAGATAAAGTCATCCCAAGTGATGCCCTGCGAACCAAGCTGATGAACCACCAAAATCTTTATAAGCGCAAAATGATATACACTGTTGAGTTGCTGCTGAGGGGTTCTATGCTGTATAAAGGTTGTCATCCTCTCTATATTCCGGCAGATGAAATACGGAATGTTCATCATCCGCACCCTGGTGAAATGCATAAGTAACCTGATGTGATAAGCATAAAGACGAGAGAATCGTCCCTCACAGCTGAAATATTTCATGATCAATCTCATGAGAGGAGCATACTCATCTTTCAGGTACCTGAACGGGAACACTCTTTTGAGCTGCCTCAAGCAATTGGGTTTGATATATGGCTCATAATGCTGCTTATCAATCTGTTGTTTTTTATGCCATAGTTCACCAATATTTGGTATACATGTTGCTAGCGAAACAGTTTCTGGTGTAAGTGTAAAGGTGACCCCAGCCAAGGTAGCTTGGTCTTCGTGCAAATGCAAGACAAAAAGACGAGCCAACTCATAATGAAACTGGACCTCAGCTACCTTTTGACAAAACTCATAGCATGACTGATGCTCAAAGCACTGCATAGCAAGAGACAAGCATGCAATTCTCTAAGGTTGATTGGTTCCTCCCTGACATGTTTGCCACTTTTACGAGGCCTCCGGAGTTCTTGTTCACCTACGGGAGAATCACTTTGGGTTTCTGCCTCATATTCCGATGAGTGACCAGATGACATCACTGCTGATATACAAACTGCCTCAAATGAATGTTGATAAGTGAAACTGTTGTGTGCAACTGTATATGGACTGTTCTTTTGATTTAAACAATGCTGTGACCAAGGGGAAACAATGTACAAGGGATATTAGGAAAGGGAAAATATCAGGGAATTAGGGAATTTTGAAATAAAATGTATTTAGGGATAGGAGGGGAAATGTAAATATGGGATTAGGGTTTGGGATATTAAATAGGATTAAGGAGTTTTTATAGAGGTGGGGAATTAGGATTTCAGGGATTGAAGTGTAGGATTAATGAGGAAGTATGATGAGTGAATTTGGGAATGAGGAACAAAGGGAAATGGGGCAAAAAACACAACCTTGGTAACAAAACTGTTTTCAAACCCTACAACACTTTTTATATTGACAAAGGGAGGCTTTCAAAATCTGGTCTCCACAAAAATCATCCATGAACCCATCACATTCACCATTAAAAACAAAGAAAAGGCAATGGAGGCGAGCCTACCTGACAAATTGATGTGAAGAGGAGGCGATTTGATGAGTTTTCAAACAAGTTACGGGCTCCAAATTGTAAGCGTCGCGCTCCTTACCCAGTGCACCGCGCAAGTTATATGCGCCGCGTTGGTTATAATTTGCACTGGACTAAATGTCTGTGTGCGCCGCGCAAGTTATATGCGCCGCGCAGACTGTTATATGTGCCGCACAGGCGAAATGGGGACTAATCCGCTCCAAAACGCTCAAACACAACTTGCAATGATTTTCTCCTCCTTTGGCATGCACAATGACTTGAAACTTCATTGAAAAACCCTTATATAGACACCAATTTGACTTTTGCCTCTTTCATAACCCACTTTGTTATGTTTTGCAGTTGACACTTTTTCAGGATTAATAGAATTTTGACCTTTTTGTTTCCTCCTTAAATTTGGTTGAAACAATGATTTTCTTTGACAATTTTTTGCAGGGATAGCTATGATATGATCTGGAAAAGGAGACCAGGGCTACGCCTGGACATTTCAAGAACTGAAATTTTTGAAAATTTATTACAAAAATGAAATATTGACTTATCTTCAAAACAGAGTTTTGAAGAGAAGTCATAATCTATCCGTATAATGATAAAAATCTCTGAGATAACAATCTAACAAGGACCTCCCTCTGGCCTGCTGGCTTTATTACACTTTGTCAAAGACCCATCGACTCAACCCTAGACCTAATGACCGAAAAAACTATTATGACCTAGAGACTGAAACAGGACTGCAAATGACTGTTCAAGACTTGATTTTTAAGAATAGACCTGAGCCAGTAGTGCCAAGCACGAGGGGAATGAGTGACACAAACCTCTCCGTCAGATTTATGGCATGCTTCTAACGAAATGCAACTGATCGAAACTGATGAGACACCTAAACATGAAATGCAAAAAAGAGTTTTGATCTCTGACAGAGGGATAACCAGGCCGACTCTAACATTGGCTACAATGGGGATGGTAGCTCCTCGGAGGTGCAGGGAACATCAGATCTCTGTAAGAGCTAGACAGTGCCTTCATCCATTGGGCTATGGAGTCATGACTTCGACAAACAATTCAAGATGTTGACCTAATTTATTTGACTGAAAATTAACTTGAAAATGACTCAAGAATATGACTAACAAACTGACTCGACAAACTGAACTCAAACTGAAATCTTTCCTCAGAATTATAGCCTTCACTTCGGGCCCCAGACTGAAGAAATGATCACAACACACACTTGCATCGAAACTGAAATGAAATGGTATTTACAATGCTAATAGGACAGCAGAAAAACTCAGAAAATGTACCGCTTGAGTAGCCGACCATTGACCGGCCCTCCTGGACAATCATCCCTGTTCATTTCCTTAAGAAGAAAAGCGTTCTGACCTCGAAATGCTGCAATCTTAAAAGGACCTTTCCATAGATTTTCAAACTTGTCGTGCTTGCCCTTTTCTTCATTTCTTGCATCCCACTTTAACACCACATCATCCAACTGAAATGTATCCGCCTTTGCTTTTCTATCAAAGATCCTTTTAATTCGCTCCTGCAACTTACAGGTGTTCTGAAAAACATATTCCCGTGTCTGCTGCAAGTGGATCATTTGATTTAGCCTTCGCTGCATTGGATCCTCTTCACTACCAGCCTCTTGAAGAAGTTTCACTACTGGAGCTGCAAGAGAAGTAGGGAACACTGTATCGACTCCATAAACTAATTCAAAGGGGGACATGCCAATGGATTTCTTTTGACTCACCCGATCTGCCCAGAGTGCATGGACCAACTTCTTATGCCAACTTTTCTTGTTCATTTCCAGCATTTTCTTAATGATATTAACCAAATATTTATTTGAAGACTCAGCCAATCCATTTCCTTGCGGATGATAGGCAGTTGAGTGTCCCAAAGTAATATGATATTTATTACAAAACTCAACCATCTTTTTTGACTTGAAAGCTACTGCATTATCAGTGATTAACTTACTCGGGCAACCAAAACGAGACAATATATTATTCTCAAGAAATGAAACTATTACCGCATCTATAGCTTGCCTGGTGGGAATTGCTTCGATCCATTTTGTGAAGTAATCCATACCCGTGAGGATCCATCTATGTTGACCTGAGGAAGAAGGATGAATTTCACCAATAAAATCTAGCCCCCACTGCTGAAAAGGGGCACTCACCTCAATGGGCTTAAGCGGCAACGGCTGTAATCTTTGTTTCCCTTCAAAAATCTAGCAATTATGGCAGCTCTTGACAGCCTTAAACACATCAGCAAATAATGTCGGCCAATAGTATCCAGCCCTCAAATTTTTATTTGCCGTTGTTTTCCAAAAAAGGTGACTGCCACAATCGCCTTTATGGAAATCTTCTATGACCTGTTTTGCTTCTTCTTCCACCAAATAATTTAACAAAACACCACCGGGATCTTTCCAATAAAGTGCAGAATCTAAAACACAAAACTTAGCAGCCTTCAAATTAAGAGTTCTTGCTTTGTTTCTAGCCATCCCAGGCGGTGCAGACAAATTTTGAAGAACATATATGACATTGGAATACCATGGAGAAAGAACAAACATTTCTGATACCTGAAGTGAAGAGCTTTCATCATTTTCATCGGACAAGGTAGCGATCAAATTGATGTCGAAGAGGCACAATTTTGATTCAGCCATCATTTTTGCCAATCCCTGACCTTTAACAAGCTTAGTAGGCCTTATCTCCATATCATACTCCAGCAACGCCGCTATCCATTTGCCACGTCTTCCTTCTGGGTCGGTCTGAACCAAAACATCTTTGACAGCAGCATTAGGAACATAAGCTAAAATATGAGAATGCAGAATATACACACAGAAATCTTTTAGTGCTTTTACAAGTGCAAGGGCTTGTTTCTCGATAATGTTGTATTTCAAAGCAGCATCTCTTATGGTTCGGCTGAAGAAAGCAATGGATCTTTCATGCTCTTTTTTTTTCTGCATTAACACAGCTGCCATAGTATGCTTCGAAGCAAAAGAAAACAATATAAAATCCTGAGTATAATCTGGGCTGATTAGAACCGAAGCTGGAGAAAGAATCAATTTAACTAAATTGAATGATTTCACCGCCTCTTCTGTCCATGACACTTGTCTGTCCTTCTTAAGCATGTTTGTAATTTCTCTAAGGTGCTCTACAAGATTAGGAACAAAACGGTGCAAAAAATTCATCTTACCATTGAACGATTGGATCTCCTTTTTATTCCTGGGAAAGTCAATTTGCTGAATCGCTTCCACACGTGCTAGATCAATTCGAATGCCATCCTTTGAGATAATGTGCCCAAGGATTTTACCTTCATCCATGGCAAATAAACTCTTCTTGGGATTCAGCGACACACCATATTTTCTGCACTTTTCAAAGACAATTTTCAAATGATGCAAGTGTTCATCATCTGATTTGGAAAACATGGTCAGATCATCAAGGTACACCACTAAGAATACATCTTTCTCATTAGCGAAAGCCAAGTCCATTGCCCGCTGAAAAGTAGCACCTGCATTCTTCAAACCGAAAGGCATTTTCGCATAATGAAAGGTTCCCCACGGAGTGGTGAAGGCTGTTTTGTCTCTGTCATCTTCATGGACTAAAATTTGGTTATATCCGGAATAACCATCGAGTAGGGACATGCGGGATGCTCCAACAACTCGCTGTAGTATGTGATCCATTTTGGGCAGCGGATAATTATCCTTCAATGAAACTTTGTTGAGGTTTCAGAAATCAATGCACAAACGAATCTCACTGGTTTTCTTACGCACAGGCACCAAATTTGATATCCAATCAGAAAAGCAGATGGGAACAATAATTCCTGATTTGTACAACCTATTTATCTCTTTCTCAATTGATGGCAGCAATTTTGGATTAAGCCTTCTTAACTTCTGTCTGAAAGGTTTTTGATTAGGCTTAATAGGAATGGTATGCTGAATTATATTTGTATCATATGTCTTCAAATCAGAATAGTCCCAAGCAAACACATTGACAAAAGATGACAACAAGTTGATATATTTGGCTTTTACCTCCGGTGGCAATGTTTTGGAGATCTTTACCATCTTCGGAGGCTCAGTTGTTCCAAGATTCAGGCCAGTGCAAATTATAACCAACGCGGCACATATAACTTGCGCGGCGCACTGGGTAAGGAGCGCGGCGCTTATAGTTTGGAGCCCGTAACTTGTTTGAAAACTCATCAAATCTTCATGAGACATATCTTCATATCTTCATAATTCATTGAGAACTGGATAGCTTGAGAGATGATTCTTTTTGTGTTATGAAGAGGATTTCCACTTGATTGATAATACATGGTTGGGATTTTATGTTGGTGCTTTTCCCTGGATATATCTTGTGCTATGTGTGATTATTTCTCTTGATCAGTTATGCATGTTTCTACTTGATGTTGCTCATGAATTCGATTATTTTTTCGCTTAATGTTTTGTAGAAGTAGAACAAGTATTATGCTTTAGGACATTGCATATATCGGTTTGTTCTACAGGTGATATTTCTACAATAGGGACAACCCTGCCATGATAGCCTCACTCTAAGAAGAAAGGAGGAAAGTCTTAGTGCCACCCACATTTGAAAGTGGGCACTGGACTATAAACTACGCTGCAGAAAAGAGCTTCGACATAAGAAGGTTACTTTGCAACAGTCGGGAGTATGTCGAAGTTTGTAAGAACTATGACACAAGAAGTATTGCTCGCTACAATGAAAGGTGCATCGAAGTTCGTCGAAAATATGACTATTAAAAAAAGAAGTTGTCCATTGGAGGAGTGGAAAATTTCATTTATGGCGATAGGTTGGCAAGGATCTAGGGATAGATCTGCAGTTAATGAACAAAATGCGAGCAAGATCTAAGATAATGATGGGGTTAGAAGATCATCAGAGCTATGAAAGGCCGCATCCCACCAAGATCTTGGCACTTTGATGTCTAAGAGAGAGAAAATCACTAAGTATTGAGAAATTGTAGAAGTTGCGCTATTGCATGAACATTGACAAGCTTGTCTACATATTCAAAAAGAGAGGTATAGAGGGAGTTATGGAAGCTACAAAATCATCTGGTACACCTGAAACATCGCCTCTCACGCAAAGAATATCTCCAAGGAAGAAGACGACTCAAGAGCCGAGAACCAAGAAGAAGCACGATAAGAAGCCTAAGAATCATATTGAACCACAACTAGAACCCCATTCCATAAGAGAACAACGAACAAGAAGTAGAACAATCATAGATGGCGACAGAGGGCGAAGAAATTCTGTCCCCGTTGCCACCATATTTACCACCTAGAAAACCCAACGCCAAACCAGTCAGAGATTCCAAGGATGTCAATATGACATATTTACACCATTCCACCAGAGAAAGCACTGTTTGAAGGAGAATTGCTCGGGAAAATCCCATAGTTGAAGTTCAAGGACAACGATCGTACTAAATACCGCAGTTTGCGCCAAGCAATTACCTGAACCAAGTCCATTACCTGGTGATCCAAAATGGATCCTGAAACTCTCTAAGTCTTCATGAATTCTCTATAATTTATGCCAAAGATTAAAAATATTGTGAAGATCAAACTTATTAGAGAATCCTCATGACAGTTGCTAACTGAGATTAGTGTGGATCAACGAGGGCCGTCGATCAAGCGTGCAAAGCGGTAGACCATTGTAACATGTGTTGTCGTGAATTAGCAAAGTCAGTGATGGTTTGAGTCAACAGGGGAGGAATCTGATATGTGATTAGTGACAAGTTGCTAATTGCATATCGCAGGGCAAACCCCTCAAAGAAGGAGAGCCACATGTGCCCAGACCCAAAAAATCATGAAATGCAACAGAAAGTGTTTCGGTTCTATCTGAGGCGGGATTCCACAGAAACCAGCAGGATATCGGAAGGGCTTCGAGCGGTAAGCAGTTTAGACCGAGTCCCGCCCGATGCCACACAACGAGTGACACACGTCCGGTGGAAGAGAGAGAAAACTGCTCACATCGGACGGGTAAACGTTGAGCAAGTTATCCGCCCGATATGTGCGATGATTGTAGGAGCTGGAGGGTCCAAATCAACAGTGAAGATGCGACCCGATGGATGACTGGATTTGACGAAATTATAAAGCATATTGTGCGAGATTTTGAAGTCCGATGTGGACTATGAGTTGGCAGAGATTCATGTTTCGCGGGCATTCTTGGAGTAAACAGAAATAACGACCATTTCAAACGATCGAGTGTTTCTGGTAAACCTAACACGCTCATCCGTTAAAGGAATAGGTGGCCACCTCCCTATAAGGCATTATGCAGTTACTGTAACAATTGAAAGAAGGGATTCGAACGAACGGAGGCAAGGAACTAGAAAGCCGAGAAGCAGAAATGAACAGTCAGGAAGCAGATTGGCTTTAAAGCCACAAACTGACAGAGAGGAGAGAGGGTAGCCCAGGAAGCAGTAAGTAGACCTGGAAGCAGAGAAACCAGAGCTGAGCTGACCTGAAGAAGAAAAGGCAGCAAGTGAGCCAGGGTTAAGACAGAGACAGAGAGAGTCAGAGAGTCTGTGTACTCTAGAGGAAGCTTGAGAGGTTCAAGCGAACTCCTTTACAATTCTTATCAGTTATTGAGTCTCAGATTGGACTCATACCATTATAATCAACAGAGTAGGAGAGTTTTGGGGGATCCAAGCACAGTCCTACTGATTGTATATGTTATGTGAGACTCAAATCGAGCTCACTGTAATAGGCAGAGCCACTAGAGGTTGAAGGCAGAGCCAAAGAGCTCTAATAGACCACTAAAGAGCCACGAGGCTGTAGTGAATTTGCAGCACAACAGGAGATCGAATGATCGAGTTGTTGCTAGTTGTTTGAGGTGTGTCAAAGATAGGAAAAGAAGTTCCAGAGACAAAGAGGAATTCTGAGGGAGTCAGAGAAGCTAGAAGCTCGAGAAGCTCAAAGCACTGACAGAAGGAGTCAAGTCTAGAGAAGCCTAGACCTGTCTGCAAAACAGTGACATCCAAGGTTAAGGTGGCATTCTAAGCCCATTGGTTCAACTGTAAACCAATGGAGTTAAGTGTAGCACTTGTAAAAGAATTGAAGCCATAATCCCAGAGAGCCTAATCGAGTTGATTAGAGCTCAAGGAGACGTAGCCCAAGATATTAGGGTGAACTCCATATTATATTGTTGTCTTATGGGTTTGTTGAATTGTTGCTTTATTTACTGTTATTTGTGTTTTCACATCAACATAAGAAAATGAACATAAGCACTCAACAGTGAAAAACAAATACAAGCATACACCTTGTTATCACTCAGGTTGTACCCTGCCTCCTGAAGGGAATACGACCGAGGTAACCACTAACCAGTCTTTTAGCTGCAGATTCTAGCCAATCTGCAACCAGAGAGGGCTCTCTCTTTGTAATTTAGCTTTGTTTTGGAATATTTTATGCTAGTTATGATGTACAGGGTTTTGTTTTAAGTTTGTTGGATGGTGATTTCAGGCAGAGTTGGGATGCAAGTCCAAAACAATCTATACTATTGGGCAATGGAGTCAATGATGGTGTACTGCTGAAAGTGTTTCTTGGGTAAATGGTAATGCTACAGAGTAAGATAGGCAGTTTTGGAACAATTTTCAAATCTGAAATTGATGGAATGAAGTCAGGGAATGAAAGGCAATCAAGAATCTTTCATTATGCTGGCAGAGAGAAAGTGCATGAATATTATCAAGGAGCAATAAATAATTCCTAGGTAATATTCAAAGTGAAAGAATCAGTGCAAACATGAGCAGTTAAGAATTCATATTTATGGAGAGTCATCTAGATCTATCATCCAAGACTTGTCCAACGTGACCTAGCTGCAGCTCTGCGCGCGTGCGCCTGAGCCTGCTCTCGGCCCCTGGCTTCTTTCTGCGACTGCGCCTCTGCCTTTAGATCTGTCCCATGGATCCTCCGGATCCTCCCGGAGGGGATCCGGACTTGCAACAGGCCTTTTCCAATCTGGTGAAATCGTTGCCTCAGCAAAGGCAAAGACCTACAACAACTAAGTTCGTAAAGAAACTAGATGTGTTACAGGAAGTACACTTGCCTCCGACAATTCCTCGTATGGCAGCCATCTCGCTTGCAGAGAAAGGATTAATCGGTCAATTTACAGGGTTATGGCCCTCACCCAAAACTGTGCAAAGATGGGTGGAGCGTAACTGGGCAGACAAGATCCAAGGGAAAATAGCTATAAGGTTTTGTGGCAGAGGATACTTTACCTTTCACTTTGAAACCAAGGAGGACAAGGATCTAATCTTTCGAAACGGACCTTACTTCATGGATTCCAGAGGTCTCTACCTCAACAAATGGACCCCGGACTTTGATCCCGAGCTGGACATCCCAAGTGTTGTTCCTGTTTGGGTCAGACTCCCTCATCTTCCTCTTCACTGCTGGGGAGATGATTCGGTCAAAGCTATTGGGAACGCGGTCGGAAAATACATAGACCGAAGTGAACCCAAGGATAACATGCAGGCCTGTGCGCGAATATGCGTGGAAGTTGATCTGGGTCGCGGACTACCGGAGGCAATCAAACTAAAAGTGGACGACTGGTGCCATATCCAACAGCTGGACTACGAGCAGATCCCCTTCAAGTGCAAGGTATGTCACGAATATGGACATTTTTCTAATAGATGCCCAAAACTTATAAATGTAGATTCAACAGAGCAAGAAGGACAGTGGGAAACGGTAAAGAGAAAAAAATCGAACCCCCCCTGAAGCAAGCAGAAACCGAAATTCCTGGGCCTTCCCAGCCACATCCTTCACATCCACATTCATCGCCTCAGCACCCGCCCTCATCCCCTCAGCAGCCCCATCCTCACATCCCCTCCTCGCCCACTCGACGCTCGGACCCCTCCATTCCCCCATCAAACAATCCCTTTGCTTCTCTCTCTGAGGAAGACCCTGATCAGGACCTCACTTCATCTGATCCGCAGCCTCACTCCTCTCCCCCTCAATCTTCTCAGCCCTCTCCTGATACAAACCCCATAAGAATCACTAGAAGTTCATCAAAGGATCATGGAGCGCCCAGCGACATCCCAAAAAAGCATGGACCTGGAAGGAAATCAACAAAGCAGCACAGAGAAGAAAATGCTCAGAAAGATATAGCAATGGGATCCCAGACACCTATTGAATCCTACATCCTCGAACACTCGGATAAGGAAAACAACAATAAAGGCAAAGAGAGGCGGGCACCTCTCCATATCCCAGGTAAATCATGATGAAGCTGCTATCCTGGAATAGCAGGGGATTAGGGCACCCCTCCAAGAAAGCAGCCCTTAGGGAGCTGATACAAAGTGAAAAGCCTGAAATTATTCTCATTCAAGAGACAAAGCTAGAACAGTCAGAAATCAACAGACTCATTTCCCAACAAAAACAATATAGTGGATGTGCCAGTGAAGCCAGAGGAGCATCGGGAGGCATTTTAACAATGTGGGACAACAGTAGATGGAACTGCAGCCTCATCAAAATCCATCAGAACTGGATCAGTGTTAAACTAGAAAATAAGGACAATGGAGCTGAGGTTAAAATTTATAATGTTTATTCACCAAACCATCACAGGGAAAAGGAAGTTTGCTGGAATACTTTGAACACAACTATAGAAGAAGATCAGGACAGCAATATTATTCTTGCCGGGGATCTAAACCTGGTCATGCACAGTAATGAGAAAAGAGGAGGAAATTTTAACTAAGATCCTTTCAGAAGCAAGCTTGAGCATATTATGCAAGAGAAAGATCTAGTGGATATAAAGCCTAAGAACAAAAGATATACATGGAGCAATAGGCGTCTTGGAGCAGGAAACATTATGGAAAGGCTTGACCACTTCCTCATTAACATTGCTTTTCTTTCCACCTTCTCTTCCGGTCAGTCTGATATCCTCAACATCTCCGCATCAGACCATTACCCAATCACCCTCACTTTGCTCAATCACAGCCAGATGGGACCCCTCCCTTTTAGATATTCTCCCCTCTGGAATCGAATTCCTGTAGCCAGAGATGCGGTGATGCATGCGTGGATCCAGCACGTGGAGGGTTCCCCAGCTTATATTTGGGAATCCAAGCTGAAGCAAACTCGGCAGGCCCTCAAATCTTGGGCAAAGAATAACTATTAGGAACCTGAGATCATCAAAAAAGAGTTAAAAAAAAGTCTCGAGACAGTCCAGCAAAACATAGAGGCATCGGGCCTAACGCAGCAAGCAAAAGAAGATGAGATTCGTTTGTATGCCCAGCTTAGACAAACAGCCAGAGATGAGGAGATTAAATGGAGGATAAAATCTAGACAGTTGTGGTTGCGTGATGGAGATAAGAATACCTCATATTTCCACAAGAAATCTACAGTCAGAAAGACAAGAAATGTTGTGAGTAAAATCAAAGACAGTGAAGGAAAAAGTCACGAAACTCAAGAATCCATAAAAGCAGCTGCAACCACCCATTTTAAAAATTTACTATCTGAGGACAAGAGCGAGGAGGATTATTCAAGCCTACTCCAGCACATGACGTGCGATGTCACACAAGAAATGAATAGTAAGCTCACGGTAGAAATAGAAGAAGATGAGGTACAAACAACAATCTGGAGCCTCCATCCGGACAAAGCTCCAGGTCCCGATGGGTTTCCAATAAGCTTTTATAGAGAATATTGGCATCTGATAAAAAAAGACCTTCTAAAGATGATTCGCTGGTCCCTCTGAAAAGGCAAATTGGGGGGCTTCACCAACTCAACCTACCTAGCTCTTATCCCAAAAGAAAACAGGCCTTCCACCTTCTCTAGATTTCGGCCCATATCTCTATGCAATTCTGCTTACAAAATTATTGCTAAAATCCTATCTACTAGACTCAAGCCTCACCTATCCTCATTAATCTCAGAAAACCAAGGTGGATTTCTGCCCAATCGACACATATCAGACTCCATTATTCTTGTACAAGAAGCTATACACTCTAGCAAAAGCCGAAAGGAAAAAGGCTTTGTACTAAAACTTGACCTTGCCAATGCATTTGACAGGGTCAGACACTCTTTTCTTTTTGCAGTTTTACACAAAATGGGATTCAATGCCTCATTCATAAGCATGATTAAAGCTTGCATCTCCAAACCTTGGATTTCCCCCTTGGTCAACGGGAGACCATGTGATGCCTTTCAATCTTCCCGAGGCCTTAGACAAGGCTGCCCTCTGTCCCCGTACTTATTTATTCTTATGGCTGAATCCTTTAGCAAAGCCTTGGATTACAACCGAAGAGTTGGCCTCATCACGGGCATCCAATTTGAGCAGGGTACAAAAAACATCAACCATTCACAATTTGCAGATGACACCCTCTTGATGGGTGGTGCTTCAATCACCATTGCAAGGAGATTCAAAAAGATTCTTGACCAATTTATGGATTATTCGGGAGGAAAGGTTAATCAAGTTAAAAGCTGTGTCTATGGTTGGAATGCATCGCATCATACCATACACAACATTGCAAACATTCTTGGAGTCTCACACAAGCTGGAATGGAGTCACTTCACTTATCTTGGGATGCCAGTTGGTATTGGACCTTTGAAGATCGACATTTGGAGTGGAATTCTTGACAAAATTAAAAGGAAAATTCAACAATGGGGATCCATGTGGCTGAATCCAGTAGGCCGCTTAGTTCTTCTAAAATCAGGTCTGATTTCTCTGCCCATCTACCGCTTCTCTTTGATTCAAGCTCCAATGGCTTTACATCACAAAATGGAAAAGGCTCTCAGACACTTCCTCTGGCAAGGAGGAAAGACGGAGAAAAAGAAGTTCAACTTAGTCAATTGGAAGAATGTCATCCAGCCCCTTGAGAAAGGTGGACTTGGAATAAGATCCCCTCATCTGCTAAACTTAGCCCTTGGAGCAAAAATGGTTTGGAGGTTAATTACAAGGGACTCAGCTTGGTGGAAAACAGTCCTTGAAGCCAAATATCTAAATAGTACTAGGCACCAACTGTTAGACACTAATGTTCCCAACAGGGACAACGCTAACATTTGGAAATTGTGCAAGAAAATCATCCCCCTCATGGCCCAGCATATCTCAAAAATTCCCGGGGAAGGCAGCAGCATCAACATCTCTACTGACAGAATATTAGGCCAGAGCTCTATAGGATCCAATATTGAGGCAAGCCCAGCTATCAGTTGGCTCAATAACAGAGGAATATGGAGTCTAGCTCAAATAACGCAGTGGGGACACCAAACTCAAGCTTGGACAGGCTGGTCCCTTCCGGATTACCCAAGGGAACTCGAAACAAGCTTTCTAGCCTTGAAGAATCTATTGAACAGCAAAGATCGGTCCAAAGAGGGATTAAAGATAGCTATCGCTGGGATCCTACAGGGACTCTCTATACAGTCAAAGCAGGGTATCAACGACTATGTGAAAGCGCTTCTCCACAGGCCACATGGGCTCATTGGAAACTGGCTTGGAAAGCGGAAGCCCCTCCCAAAGTAAAATTCTTCTTCTGGCTCCTTCTGAAAGGTAAGATCCTAACAGCAGAGAACTTAAAAAAGAGGGGTATACTGGGACCCTCCTGGTGTCCAATCTGTTGTCAAGTTGAAGAAACAATGCAACATTTGTTCCTTGACTGTCAAATAGCTAAAAAGTGCTGGGAAAACATGGCCTCAATAGGGGAGGTTACATGGGAACCAAAGGTAACTATAGCTGAAACAACTCTCAGTTGGAAGAAAAATTGCCCGTGGAAAGGTAAGAAGAGAAATCTAACTCAGAGGATATGGAACACAATTCCTTTAACATTGGTTTGGAGCATATGGCTGGCCAGAAATAAGAAAGTTTTTCAAGACAAAGATCACAATTTAAGGGTAATTTGCCACAAAGCTAAGAGTTTAGCAGTGGAAACAATCATCACCCGCACACAGGGCAAGATTGAGGCTCACTATTTCAGCATAGAAGAAAGAAATTTGCTTAACTACGGGCATGACAACACTATTAGTGTCCAGGCAACAAGAAAAGAGAACTTACAGCAGAATGAAAAAAGAAATGGTTGGAAACTGAGACTCAAAGAGGAAGAATTTGCTCAATGGTTGAGCAACTGCAACAGGTTTCACATGTTTTTTGATGGAGCCTCAAAGTCTAACCCTGGTAAAGCAGGGGCAGGAGGACTTATATGTAACGGCAATGGTGAGTTGATTCTCCATTTTGAATGGGGGTTGGGTGAATTATCAAACAACAGGGCCGAAGGTCTGGCCCTGTTTCAAGGACTCACGCAACTGATCAGGCTAGGAATCAAAAAGGCAACCATCTTCGGTGATTCTGCAATCATAATCCGGCTCATGGTGCTCAGGCAGACCTCACCTAACATCTTATTACAGCAAATTAACAATAGAAACCATATACTTCATGACTTGATGGAGGAGGCTTGTTACTACCATATTTTGCGTGGCCTCAACAAAAAGGCTGACAGCTATGCCAACAAGGCATGCGATCGACCCAAAGGCCACCTCAGCTGCAACGACATTGTTTCAACCCACTTATTACCATGATCACGCACTCAGTTCAAGCACGGGGCACTCTAATCAACAGAATCCGCATTTGCAGGAATATCAGCAGAGCAGAAGATAATTTGGGTATGGAAGCAAGGATCTACGTCAGAAGACAGCCAGGACAGTCAGTTCAGCCCTCCTTTTTCAACGGATTTCATATCTCACACGAATACAGTCAACTCGCTCAGAACAGAGCAGGCATCGACGATGGAAACTCACTCAGAAATTGGATTGTGAAATCCATCCAAAGCATGGGAACCCGTCGAGTTGCAAGATATAATCGTCCTGCCAGACAGATTAACTGTACCAATGCAGATATGCATTGGGTTGTGCGGATCAACCATGGAAACGCACAGGGATGATTCCCGCCTCATCTGTGCAGAAGAGCTATTAATACCTGGCCTGAGGCACAGTCTTCACCATTCTAGCGAAGCCCTTTGTGCTAACGCTCTTCCCCTCAGCGCCTCTTCCTTTCGAATAGCCCCCTTCTGCAAACGGTGTCGAAATTCTCCCTCCAGGGGACTCAGAGGGCACCACCAGATACAAGCTCCAAAGCTTCTGTAACAGAGAGGCGTCAGCAGTAAAGAACAGAGAGTTAGCCCACCAGAGAATTTACATTCGAAAAGTGAAATCCATGGAGCGCCCTGAGCAATGTTTCCATTGCTGCGACCTGCAGGAAGAATTTGAAGAGGTTCGCGAGCAACAAAGGATTCTGGAAGACCAAGTCCATAGCATGGAGGCCAGGCATGCTGATAAAATCCGGAATCTGGAGGCCAAATTTGATGAGCAGTGCAGAATCCTCCACAACAAATATCGGGTAGAGATGAACTTGTTTCTTCATCGAGTTCATTCTCTTCACGAGCAGTTTAGTGGTCTCAGTAATCGCTGCGCTCATGCAGAGGAATCACTCTCAATTTTAAGGGATATTATGGAGAAAAAACACAAGGATGTTTCATCCTCCTCCAGTGCAAAACCAATCGAAGCTGATCAGAACCCGGAGGACTCAACAGCAAGAAAGATTAGCCATATCGAAATTGATTAGTTATGTGCTGCAGGTGTAAGTTTTGGTGTCTCCAGTTTGTGTGAATTTATAGTAGCAATAGATGTCTAATAGCTAGAAGCAATAGGATCAGGATCAAGGAATGGAACTATTTTGTATCTCCTTGGATCTGTAACGCTCAAGAAGCACCTCATGTACGGCAATATGCCCTCCTCTTTTTTCAGATTAATACATAGCAACCGATCTTGTTAAAAAAAAGAAAAAGAATTCATATTTATGACTAATTCTGAAGAAAACATAATTAATAACAGAGAATGAACAGAGGGTGCATTTAGACAAATCCTGGGATATTCTTCTTCTCCGTTACCAAGATTATGGGACATATATGAAATTTGCAAACACAGAAAACATAAAACACAGTTTAGAATAACTTATTGATCCATAGAATGACACAGGAATTCTGTAGCAGGTCCCAGAACATCAAATCCACATCCAGACAGTCAGCAACAGTGAACTTCAACAACTTTTGTATTAAAACAGTCTCAGAATTTACAGCGCAGTCCAGAGAGAAAATCACCAACCCCAAATGCATCTTATGGGGAAGTATTTATACAAAAATGAGATACAAAATATCTTGTAGATAAGTCTTCATGCAATAACTTTCATTACCAACTTTTCAGAAGAAGTAAATGAGAGAAATAAATGGCACAATAAATGTTGGTGTGCTGGCGGTTTAGTCTGTCAGAGATTTTTGACTTTTTAGACTGAGTGAGACGGCTGGAGCTGTGTCTTTACTCTGCGTTCCTATGTTTGCTGTTTTGCTGTCCTCGGTGCTCGGTCTTGTCTTTAATGAGCTGCAGTCTCAATATGAATTCCTCTTTCTGCTGTATAATTCTTTGACAGGTGGCCCAGGTACTTAAATTTGTTGACCTGTAGCTGACCAAAAAGAACAGAAATCAAATCACCTGGGTAAAATTTCCAGCATTGCCTGCCACCAATCCTCTGTAGGTAGCTGATGTCTTTGTATTTTAATCAGTGTTTCATCAGCTTTAGTATATCTATAAAAGTTGGGCTGAACCTCAAACAGGTGATTTATCTCATGTTCAATGTAGAACATATTTTCTAACTTGTCATAGAGACTCTGTCCAGAGGGAGGCCCTGTTTCTTCTGAGGCACTTGAGGATGCTGTAATCTGATTGGAAACATAGTTGTTTATCCTGGTAGTATATTGTTCACAGGTTAGCAGTCTGCCACTACTGGTCAATAGGCTGGGTAACCCTCTGCTCTGCAATGCTGCAACCTTTAGTTTGAAGTCATTTATTTTTGCTTGCATTTCCTGGCACTTTCTTTCTAGAGTCTGCACAAAATTTCTCAAGGTCAGCGCCTTTTTCACTGTCAGAATAGTATCTGTCCTGCTACTGATATCCAGAGCTGCCAGCTGCTCTCTGGTATGAGTGTTCAGGAACTGAATCATTCTATTGGCTTGCTCAAGCATATTTCCCAATGATGCTTTGGCCCTTTGAGTCTCAAATTGAGCTAAGCCTATCAATTCTATTTGTTCATGTATGGTTTGAATTGATTGCCATTGGTCAGAGATTGACTGGCCAATTTTGGCCCACAAAATTTTCTTGATTTCAGCTAGAGTTTTGTCTAGAGTAAGCTTCTTCTCTAAGGCTTTTATTTTTTTGTCCAAGGCTTTTATTTCCCTTTGTTTCTCAGCCACTATCATCTTGGACTTGTCATAGCTTGCCTCTAGCTTGGCCAACTTTTCTTTGGCCTCTTTCACCTCTGTCACCTAAACTTCTAGCTCTTTCACTGCTTTCATCATTTCTTCCATACTCATGCTAGATTCTGGTGATGTTGTTGCTGCTGCTGCTGAAGCATCTGTGGTTGATGTAGTTGTTGTGGATGCTAGAATGACAGGAGGAATTGCTGTTGCTTGTGTGGGAGGAACAGTGGCAACAGTTGGAGCTGTTTCGGGTGGCTGGGAGGTCGACTCTCCCTGCTTGCCTTGCAATGCTTTCTCTAGTTCTTGCTCCATCTGAATTATCCTTTGGTTCATCTTCATTAGCAGATCCATCACATCTTCACCTTCCTTTTCTTGTACAAGTTCTGTAGTTTGAGGGTGCATGGTTGCAGGTAACCTCAACTGTTTTCTAAGTGTAGCAATATCTTCTTCTTTTTTCTTTATGAGGGCCTGGATGCCTTTGGCATTCTTCTTAGGATCATGCCCTAGTTCCACAATGATTTCCTCTAATGTCTTTATTCTGTTATCTTTGGCCGAGGAAGACATTCTCTCCAAATCCAATTGAGTGTTTGTATTTTTCAATGATTCCTTCAGTTGATGGGCCAGCATAGCCTTATCTGCTAGTGTAGCATAGACCATTTCACCTGTTTGCTTGTAGCTCAATTTGGTCCATCGGGTGTATGTCCTTGGAGAGGACCTCTAAGTTTGTCTTTATATAATTTGCAATTGTCTGTGGCTGTGGTATCTTAGGCTTGAAATGACTTAGAATCATTTTCTCCTCCTTAAAGTCATAAGCTACCATTAATCTCTGCTGTTTGGAGGGTGTTGTCTTGAGGAATTGATCATACAGCTGTACTCTTAACAACTCATTTTGGGCCTTGATTTCCATGAAAGTTCCTTTAATACCAGGCGGTTGCTTGCTTTGCTGCCTTGAGGAGGACACCTCCATACCATGTTGCCTCTCTTGCTCTTGTTGGAATGAGCAAGTAGGTGTTTGCTAGCTAGTTTCTCTCTCCCTCCTTGGACTCTGTATGGCTTCTTCACTAATTTCCTCCTCAACTTGGGGATCAACTCTCTGTCTTTTGGCTTCTGGTTGCTGTGTTGACCCACTAGCAGGTGTAGTTTCTTCCCTATCTCACTTCTTTCCTCTTTCCACATTAAGAAGAGTCTGTAAAGCTGGCACATGTAGTACCTCGGTCTGCAGTGGAGGGGCTTGCCCTTGACTCTGCTCCTTTGAGGTAGTAGGTTGTTCTGTCACTGTTTCTTGTTTTGCATCCATTACCTCCTTGCCTTTTGCTATACCTGTTGCTGGTGTAGACCTTTGTTGGGCAGCTTGTGAAGCTGCGACAGTTGATGTGCCTTCTTCGACTTGTTGTGGCAGTTTGAATGTCACATGCTCAAAAGAATCCAAGTCAAGAGTCTTTTCCAAATATTTTACCTTTTTCTCCATTATTTCTTCCTGAGTGAACTCTTCAACTAGTGTGCCTTGCACCCACTCATCTTGGTTAGCAAACTGTTCAATCTGTGGGATTTTGCAATGTTCATAGGCTGACAGCCTATATTTTATTTTTTTGGCATTGATGAAACCATTTGGGTTATAAGGGACCCACCAAAAACTCCTCTTTAACTTCAGTTTCTCCCCCAATATTTGGTCAACATCTTGCCACCCTTCTTTTTTTTTCATGACAAAGGGGCCTAGTTGGTCTTTGAATTTCAAGTGAGCCTTTTTCTTGGCACTATGAAAATGAGTTAAATCTGAATTGATGAGTTGCCTATAATACTCCAAGGCAAACAGTCTCATTGGCACATATCTTGGCAGCCTGTAGGGACAGAGCTCACAGCCATATATCCTAATGACAGTGTGATTCTGGTAAAAGTACCAGTCACCTATTTTGTAGTTCTTTGAAAGCTGCAATATTTTCTGCATGTCATAGGATAGCCTAGCAGGAGGAGTTCTCATCAGGAGACAAGAGACTGGATAGACAAATAGGTCAATGAACTCACAGTAAGAGTAGGGGGAGTTGTGGACTTCATGAAAGACTGAGGTCCAAAAAATCACAGACCTCTTTTCTCCTTTAGAGTCCAATCTTTTGATGGGGCATTGAAAATAGTTTGGCTGATAATACATGAACAAATGATAGATATAGGATGAATATTTGAAGACTCCCTCCCTATCCAGCTTCAACAGTTGGTCATGTATCTTATTGGCAATAAATTTGGCATAGTTGTATTTGACAGCAGGGGGCTGTCCTGGGGTAAATGTAGACAGCAAGACCAATATAGTATGATCAATATGTTCACTTGTCTTGAAGCCCAGCACATAAGATATCATATCCACTAGTAATTTGCCCACTTCATTGAAATGCACATAGAGAAAAGGAGGTGGCCCTGTAGGCTGGCGGTCTACTCTCATGAATACTTTAGCAATTCGGGCTATCTCTGAGCTGGAGAGTTTGGGACCTTCATCAAAGCAGGAATTTCATAGAAAAAGGGACCAGAAGATGAATTTGCTTGAAGTCTAGCATTTGGTTGATTGAGTCAGGAGTTATATGGAAGAGGGTGCTCCCAGATGGAGACTTGACTGCCCTTTGTGTTGGGTCATAGTTTTCACAGCAGAGGCGAATTATTTCAGGGAAGACATTGACAGAAGGGAGGAAGTAGATGGGCAAGTTTGATTCCCAAATGCCATAAATGTCACTGTTGTTCAAATAACTGTTCCTCAGCTGACAGAAGGTCTGCAGGTGGTTTCTGTCACCAACCATGTCTTGAATTAGGTGGTCCCTATCAGCCAAAGGTAATGCTTGAAGTTCCTTGTGAGGTGCATTGAGAGGAGAGATGTTCAAGGCTGCTGGAGAGGCCATCTTCAAATTTATGTGTTTGTAATTTGAAATTTGGATTTCTGCAACAACTGAATGGTGAAAACTATCTCTGAGGCTTTGTCAGGGAACTGTAGAATGAGCCTATCTAGAATTGACCTCACTGTGTAAAATTTATGGTCAAAGACAAATGTTGTAGGGTCTAGCAGGGTATTTTCATGAATTTTCTGGATTGCAAGCTCTGTGAGCAGAATGCAGAGGAAATGGTGGTCTTTGCAGAGGATTTTTTTGATAAATTATCTTAATGCATGGGCAGTTTGGAGAATCTGCCGGCGGAAATGGGCTCAAAATGTGGTTTAAGGGCCTATTTGCAGAGGAGGGCACCGCTCGCCTGTTTGCTTTGAATCAATAGCTCACACAGTGAATACAAGGTGGTGATTGATAGGCAGGAGCACATTTGGATTTGAATTATAGATCTTTAGGCGATTTTAATAGAGAATTTCGGAAAAACAGGGTTTTCGGGCAAGCAATGGGTAAATACCTGTTTTTGGTGGCGCATAGGGCAATTAGCAGGTACAACTCAAGCTGCGGGGTTGAACTACGGAGCCAAATTCGCTGGGTGATGGACTGTGCACGTTCAGTGGCAGAATGATCGTAAAATCACATGCAAGCGTCTCCAATAGCGCATAAACAACAATAGACAAAAACCGTCGTTTTCACGACTTTTAACAAGATTTGGACATTTTAGCACTTTTTTGGTGCTTTTTAGGGATGACGTCATCATGACGTATTTTTGGCGTGTAGCGGGTACAGAGGGTGATGTGGCAGCTGACGTGTATGGTGACATGGCACATGACACGGTGGCAGGGCGGTGATGTCAGCAGATGATGTGGCAGTACTGCAAAGGAGCGGGGGGCGATGTGGACGCGACGTCATGGTGACGTGGGCATGATGTCAGGGGGCAGGTGGCGGGCGGTAAGCGGTTTCCCCGCACCGCCTTTGGCCCAGGGTGGTTTTGCAGGAGGGGGCTCCAATCACGCCGAGAGATTGACACGTGGCGGGGGTACGGCAGCAATACCGCCCATCCCCCGGACGCTAACCTTCGGCGGATAAGGGGCTCCGATATCGCCGCCAACCGTCAGATCTACGGCGCGGGATCGGATGGTGGACGGGTGTTTAAAGCTGCGGGACTTGAAAACGAGGGGGCCCGCGCAATATTTAAATGTTTTAATAATGCGCCAGGGTTTAAAACTTTGGGTTATATGGGTTTTATGCGTTTTGCGGGTGGGCTTGGTTATTCGTTTAACCAAATGTATAAACAAATCCCTTTTTATACATGCACGGAGGGTTTAATATAAATTTTAGGTGGGTGGTGTGAGCGTGGTTATTTATTTAACCAGAGGTTAGATAAACTCCAAAGGTTTATACACGGAAGGGTTAATACTAAAGTCCCAAATGGACTTAATATTCCCCGAAAACTGTATTGTATGGCTATAATTGCCAATGGGTAGGGATATTTAGATTTTTTGGGTTTTTATATAGTTTTTTGTAAAAATAGGGGTGGGAAAAATGATTGAGGGAGCTAAATAATAAAGTTAAATGTTAATATGACTTTATGGAATGAAACTGCATGAACAAATGCTAAGTTTATAGAGTGAAAACTTAGGCATAGGGAAATGAAAGGAGTATGGAATGATGATTTTTACACAAGAAATGTGGCTTCTTTCAACCAAGTAAACTCAGAGTTCAACTTAGCATTCCTCATAAAATGAAGTGAAGTAGGGCCATTGGGCAGATCCCAAGGTCCTTGAGGGGATGTTAGCAAATGATTTCTGGGGGAATGATAGGGGAATTAGTCATGCTTCCACTGTCCTCCAACCAAACAACTGCCATGGTACTTGTGTCATTGATGAGATGAATCCTTCTTGACAAGGCAAAAAGATCACAACCTTGCTTCTGCAACCTCAAACTGCCTACCCAGCCTACACCTAGCATTTTTTCTTCCTTTGGATTGGGTGCATTTGGACTAGCAAACCCTGATGTTCCTCTTTTCTTTTAACTGCCCACTTGTCTAAGTCTACCGTTATCTCTTCCAAGGGCCCAGATTAAGCAGTTGGGCTCCTTATTTTCTCTACCTATCTACTCATCTGCCAAACTTGAAGTGTTTGGACATATATTCATTCTCTATTCTACAACAGGAAATTTAAACATGGAATGGTCCAGATTGAACTGTTGGGCCATCCATCAAGTGTGATAAGCAACAATATTTTCACATTGTGAACTTGCAAATAAGATAGCAGTGGCATTTTGATTGGCCACTTTCCTGGTCTTTTGGTTTGGGGTTCATTTTCTTTTTCTTTTTTCGACCAATTCATTCTTCTTGCCCTTTGATTTTTCTTTTAGGGCATACCCTCTTTACATTTTTTAATTTTCTTTATCTGTATACAAAATATGGAACCCGTGCAGCATGAAAGGATGAACATATGTGGCACTTCCATGGTCAATCATGAAAAATGAAACCTATTGGTATAGGAACCTAACACACCTATATTTTCAAGCATTTCTTAATTCTGCATTGGTTAATCATTAAGACTTGGGAAAATTTAAAGCTTTGGAAGTGGTAGAGGATCTTGTAAGTTAGACAAGAAGCCTAAGAGCCCCATTTTTAGATCAGGTGGTATCAGAGCTTAATATTGATTAACCCCACCTTAAAAGAAGGTTGTATCAGAATGCTTGATTGACAGGGCAAAGATTGCTTGTCTGAAAGGTGTTTGGGCAGTCAAGGATTGATTATCTGATTGATTGTATGCTTGTGTGCAGACTGACTATTGTTTGAGTTTGCAGAGGTGAAGGGAAAGCTATTGATAGCTCATTCCAGGAACGACAAGAAGGAAGAAGGGCTGAAGGCATTCTTCTATCCCAAAGGACCTCAGAGAAATATTGAAGCACAAAAGGGTGTTGTAAGAGGTTACTAAATAATCTCTTTAATAATCTTGTTTGAAGTTCTTTTGTGCATTTTGAAAATGACAACTTCTACAAGTGAGTTCTCAAATTCTTCTTTCTCCCCAAGTTCCTTTGATGGAGACATGAAGCAAGACTTGTCCACCATGATGGATATGGTGAGAGAAATGTATGAGGATAGAAGGAAGAGCAGCATACTTAGAGAGCATTTGAATTCCGTGGAGGAAGAGAAGCAGATACTTTCTGGCAAACTGCAGGAAATGGAGAGGCAACTTCATATTGAAAATATGAACCTAAAAAGGGTGCATGAGTTGGAGTCACAACTCTTTATTGCCAAAGAAGCCTTGGCCAAGTATCAGCTTGAAGAAGAGGTAAACCATTCCTGTTTTTCTTCAAATTCTTCTAAGAATGCTTATATTGGTTCTTTTGAAAATCATACCAGAGGCATAGGTTACAAGCTAATGTCCAAGATGGGCTATGAAGGAAAAGGATTGGGAAAACATGCACAAGGTATTGTTGAGCCAATAATGGTTGAGGAAAGGCCTAAGTATTTGGGTCTTAGCTATGGACAGTCTTATGGAGAGAGTTCCAAAGCTGCCATGAAGGCCATTGAAACATTTCCAAAAAGGAGTTTCATTGTATGTACTCTACCTCAGAAGTGTGAGGATTGTATTAAGGAGGAATGCAATAGCTCAAAACATCATTCACAAGATGCAGGTGTTATCACTCAAGTTGTTCCCTAAAGTTGTAAGAAAGGGAATACGGCCAAGGTAACCACAGACCAATCTTTTAGATACAGATTCTAGCCAATATGCATCCAGAGAGGGCTCTCTCTTTATGATTTAGCTATGTTTGAGGTATATTAGGCTAGTTATGAAGTGCAAGGGTTTTGTTTAGAGTTTTGTTGGAGGAATGGAGTTTCAATAGACAGTGAGGTAAAACTAAAGAGTTTCAGTCCATTGGGCATGATGGAGTCAAAGGAGGATAGCTTTCTAGATTTGGTTTTTCCACCGAGGATGGTAATACAGAGCAAGGTAATCAAACATGGAACAATGCGTAAGCTAGAATCAGGTGGAATGGAGTCAGTGGGTGAAGGGAAATTAAGAATTCTACATCACGTTGACAGGGGGAAAATGACTGACTATTGTTAAGGAGCAGTTAAGAATTCCTTAGCAAATATTCAAAGTGAAAGAATCAGGGGAAATAGGAGCAATCAAGGATTCACTGTTTATGCTAATTTTGAAGAAAACATTAATAATAACAAAGATTGAACATAGAGTGCAATCAAGCAAGTTCTGAGTTATTCTTTTTCTCTATTATTTAGATTATGAAACATAGATGATATATTAAACACAGAAACTGTAAAACATAGGTTAGAAGGGACTTATTGATCCATGAGGTGATTCAAGAATTCTGTAGCATGGTCCTTAGCAGCAATTCCTCATTCAATAAGCCAGGCAAAAAATGGTTCCAACAGCCTTTTATTCCAAAAAAAAACTTCAGAATTACAGCAAAGTCTGAAAATGCTTCCCAATCAACCAACCCCAAATACTTTGTCTGGGGGGGGTATTTATACAAAAATGTCAAGATATCATACAAAATATCTGATAGAAATAATATCTGCTGACAATTAATGCTTCTTTTACACAGATAGAGACAGACAGTCTCGAAAACAGGGAGACAATAAATAGATGCAATAAATTCATGCTGCGCTGGTTGATCCGTCTTTATGAGAAGTACTGGAGGTAGGTGCTGCAAGTCAGTTCCTAGCTGTCTTCTACTAATCCTCTGTGCTGGTTATTTTGCCTTGGTCGAACTTTCTTTAACTTTGTTGTGATGCGCTTTGACCCGCATGACTGTGATTCATTTCTATTTTGCGCATTATAGTAGATGGTCCAAAATTTTGCATTGACCAAAGATAAATTTACAGGATCTCTAACATGCTTTGCCACCAGTTTGGTCCTGGTAATTTATGTCTCTGTAGCTTCCTCAGAGTTTTGTCAGTCTCTGTGTACATGAAGAAATTAGGTGGGATGGTGAATAGATGCTTCACCTCATGCTCTATGTAGAATAGATTTTTCAGGCTATCATAAAGGGACTGGCCAGATGGAAGTGCCTTCTCTCCTGAAGTGCTTGAAGATGCATTAGCATGATTATCAACATATGTATTTAATTTACGTACATAGTCCTTGTGCTTCATCAAACGATCATTACTTCCCAAAGGACTTGGCAAACCTTTTTGATGCAGGACTGTAAACTTTTCTGTGAAAGAATCAATCTCTACCTGCATGTCCTGGCATCTTCTGTCCAAGTTTTGCATTAGAGTTCTCATGGTTAGAACTCTCTTGATGTCCAGAATGGTACCTGTTGTGTTTCTAATATCCAGTGCTTCCAGTTCTTCACTGGTCTTGGTATTCAAAAAATGTATTAGCCTGTTAGCTTGCTCAGGCATCTGTCCCAATAAGGCTCTTGTTTTCTGAATTTCCACTTGGGCCACTCTTATCAAATCAATTTTTTCATAAATGGTTTGAATAGACCTCCACACATCACTAAGGGATTGAGTGATGTTGGTCCACAAAATTCCTCTGATTTCTGCTAGAGGCTTATCCAGAGAGAGATCCTTTTCTAAGGCTCTTACCTTGTTCTCCAATGCTTTGACCTCCCTTGTTTTCTCTGCCACATTCATCTTGGATTTATCATAACTTTGCTCTATTTTTGCCAACTTTTCTTTGACTTGCTTCAACTCAGATACTTGGAGTTTCAAATCCTCCATGGCTTTTATTAATTTCTCTGTAGTCATAGTAGTACTGCTGCCTGGTGCTGTTGCTGTTGATGTTGCTCCTGTGATGATTTCTGCTGTTGATGCTGGGACAGTGGGAGGCACTGCTGTTATAACTGTGGAAGGGGCAGTTGTGACTGTTGGAGCTACTTCAGGTGGCTGGGAGGTCGACTCTCCCTGCTTTTCTTGTAGTGCTTTCTCCAATGCCTGCTCTGTCTCACTCAATCTCTCATTCAACCTCATGAGCAGGTCCATCATGTCCTCTTCGGACTTCTGCTGTACAACATCTGCTATCTGTGGATGCATAGAAGGAGGCATTTTGAGCTGTTTTCTGAGGGCAGCAATGTCCTCTTCCTTTTTCTTCATTAGTGCTTTTATGCCTTTGGCATCTTTGGGATCATGTCCCAGTTCAATGATGATGTCCTCCAAGGATTTGATCATGTTGTCCTTTGCTAGAGAAGAAGCTTTCTCTAAATCCAATCGAGCTGAGGTATTATTTAAGGAATTTTGAAATTTATGAGCCAACATTGCTTTATCAGCTGGCGTGGAATACACCATCTCTCCAGTCGGTTTGTGCAGCTCAATTTGGTCTATTGGATGAATGTCCTTGGCCAAGACTTCCAGATTTGTCCTAATATAATCAGCTGCCGATTGTGGTTGCTGCACCTTGGGCTTGAAATAACTCATGATCATTTTCCCTTCTTTAATGTCATATGCTGACATTAATATTTGTTGTTTTGTGGGGGCCATCTTAAGATATTGGTTATAAATTTTCAGCCTCAATGGATTATTTCTAGCTTTTATCTCTGTGAATGTTATTTTGATGTCAGAGGTTTGCTTACTTGGTGGTCTAGTGGATGAAACTTCCACACTATGCTACCTTTCTAGCTCCTGCCTGTGTGAGCTCACTGATATGTCTATCACTGGGGAGGTCTGTGGGCTAGTTACCCTCTCACCTCTTAGACTTTCTATTGCTTCTTCAATGATTTCCTCTTCAGATAGAGGATTCAGTCTTTGCCTTTTAAACCTGGCTATTCTGCAGGTCCATTGATGGGTGTGGCCTCTTCTCTGTCTCTTTTCTTTCCCTTTTCCTCATTTAGAGGAGTCTGTAACACTGGTATCTCTGGTGCTTTAGTTTGGACTAGAGGAATTTGCCCCTGTTGATCAGTCATTGCTTGCTGCTCTGTGCCTGCCACTTCCTTGCCCTTAGAAGACCTTGTACCTGGTGCACTGGTTTCCTGTACAAGTTGCTATGAAGTTCCAGCAGAGGATGTACCCACTCCAGTTTGCTGAGGCAGCTTGAAAGATACATGTCCAAAAGAGTCCAGGTGAAGGGTCTTTTCAATATATTTCATAGCTTGTTTCATCACTTCTTGCTGAGTAAGCTCTTCTGTTAATGTACCCTCTACCCACTCATCCTAATTAGCAAATTTCTCTATTTCAGGGATCCTAAAATGTTTATAGGCCGATAGCGTATTTTTTACTTTTTTGTCACTTATAAAGCTATTTGGGTCATATGGTACCCACCATAAGCTTTTCTTCAATTTAAGTTCTTCCCCCAATATCCTATCAGCATCTTCCCATGCCTCCCTCTTGTTAATGATAAATGGGCCTAACTGGTTTCTTATTCTCAGCTGAGCCTTTTTCTTTACATTGCAAAAGTGGGTTAAATCTGCATTGATAAGTTGCCTGAAATACTCCAGTGCAAATAGTCTCATGGGCACATATTTGGGTAGCTTATAAGGGCACAGTTCACAGCCATAAATCCTGATTTCAGTGTGATTTTGATAGAGGTACCAGTCACCTATTCTGTAGTTTTTTGGAGAGCTGTAAAATCTTCTTTATATCCCTAGAGAGCCTAGGAGGAGGAGCTCCTATCAATAAAGTGGAGGCTGGATGTATAAACCAATCAATGAATTCACAGTAGGTTTAAGGGGATTCAAAAACATTGTAGAAGACCGAGGTCCAAAAGATTACAGACCTCCTCTCTCATTTGGAATCCAATTTCCTGATGGGAAATGAAAAGATGTCTATTTGATAATATAGCAGAAGGTGATATATGAAAGAGGTGTTATTGAAAACTCCTTCTCTTTCCAGATTTATGAATTACTCATTGATTTTATTGGCAATGAAAGAGGCATAATCATACTTGACAGTAGGGGGCTGTCCTGGAGTAAACATTGAAAACATAACAAAGATGGTCTCATCAACAAATTCACTGGTTTTGAATCCCAATATAAAGGATATCATGTCAAGAATAAGCTTCCAAATTTCAGTGAACCAGGCATGTACATAAGGAGGTGGGCCTTAAGGCTGGCAATCTGGCTTCATAAATAACTTAGCAATCTGGGTTATTTCTGTACTAGACAATTGAGAGCTTTGCTCAAGAAAAAATCCCATGGAAAGAGGAGCAAGGGGCTGAGCTGGATGGAAGTGTAACATTTCATTGATAGACTCAGCAGTTATGTAGAAAAGAACAGTTTGTGATGGAGTCATAACTGCTTTACTGATAGGGTCATAGTTGGCACAGCATTGGTGGATAAGATTTGGGAACACATTGACTGAGGGAAGGTAATACCTGGGAAGATTAGATTCCCATATTCCAAGGATATCAGAGTTACTCAGATGACTATTTCTAATTCTGCAAAATGCCTGGAGATGGTTCATATCACCAGATAACTCTTTAATTTGAAAATCTCTGTCAGCCAAGGGCAACCAGTCCTGGTCTTTGTCAAGTGCATTGAGGGGCGCGACATTGAGGGCCATAGGGGCTTCCATGTTTGTTTACTGTGTTTTTAACTAGAGGTCAAGTTTTTGTGGGAAAAATGGGCAACAAAGCAGTTCTGGATGTCTTGGTATGGCAATTATGGACTGCTTCAGCTTGAATTTGGATCTTATAGGTATGATTTATAGAGGAAAACTGAAAATACAGGTTCGGGAGGTGGGACGGGGTAAATACCAATATTTTGGAGGCGAACAGGGCAATTACAGGTTGACCGACGAGCAGCGGAGCAAGATGCTGGACTTTGTTTAGCCGTGTGGTGGATTGTATGCTCAAGCAATTGTTTGGACGTAGTTTGCATGAAACAATTTTGCGTGAAAACGAATGAAAATGGGTGAAAATGACATTTTCACAACCTTTTAACAAAAATTGGCTTTCGCGGGGCTTTTTGGCGCTTTTTGGTCGGATGATGTCATCGGGATGTGACGTTTTGTCGTGACGCAGGGGTACAGGATGCTGATGTGGAGGTGATGTGGCGATGATGTCAGTGGGCGAGGTCAGCGGGAGGGCGGTAAGCGGTATCGGCCCGCACCGCTTATCGGCTCAAGCGGTTTTGGTGGGGAGGGCCGCGAGCATGGCGGGAGGGCGCCGCGTGTCCTTGGTACGACGGTAATACCGCCAACTCCCCGGGCGGTAAACATCGGCGGCGGAGGGCCTTGCGATATGATCGTGGATCGTTGGATGCGCGGGCCTAGATCGAACGATTGGCGCTCAATGGAGCTAGCGGAGGGTTACGGTGCGTGGGCCCGCATATAAAATCAAATGTTTTAATGTTGTTTAGGCTTGATATGATTGGTGGCGGTGGGGTTAATTGATTCCAAAACAAATGCGTGGGGGATGGTTATAATGCGGTTTTTGCATAAACCTATAATTCCGTTAGAATAATGACATATTGCTATAGTTAGCAGGGGCGAGAATAATAAAATTTGGGGTTTTTCTTTTATATACATAATACAGGTAGGGGGAGGAATATAGGGATTCATATAATAATGTTAACAGTCAAAATGAATCCATGAAAGATAGGCACCAAGTTATAAAGTTCAACAACTTAGGCTTAGGGGAAAACAAAGGTTTGCAAGTGATTTTGTACAATCTCCTAAGCAAATGGGTTTTACTTAGGGTTTTTATGAAATGAGATGGAGTGAATTGGGGACATTGAGCAGATCTCAATATCTCTGGGGGGAGTTAGTGAATGATCTGGAGAAAGGATGAAGGGAAGTTAGTCATGCCTCACTTAATTTGTAACAAAACAGTTGCCATGGTACTTATGATAACAATAAGCTGAACATCTTTGAGAGAAAAAATTAATCATAAGTATGCTTCTACAACACCAGAACTACCTACCTAGCCTATTATACCTAACATTTTTCTTCTTCTTCCATGGGTGCACTTGGACTGGCAAACCCTCTTTTTCTTCTTTTCTTTTGATTTCAACCCTATCTAGATCTACCCTTATCACATCCAAGGGCTTAGGTTTAACAATTGAGCTCCTTTGCTTCTCTACCTAACTACTTATCTGCCAAGATTGAACAATTTGAACAGATTTTATTCTCTATCTCTAAAACAGGAAATTCAAAGATGAACTGGCTAGGATTAAATTTACTTTTTAAATTTAAATCTTGTGTTAGTAAATTTATATATACAATTATTTGTTTTTAACGACGTGCAACTAATTTATCTTTTAAATTTACCCTTTTAATTTAAATTTGGGTAATTTAAATTTTGAAGTTACTTTTTTAATTTTAGTTTTATTAAATCTTGTGCTAATAAATTAATTTAAATCTAAAATATATATACCATTATTTTGAAAATTTTGACATTTATTTGGTAATTTTGATAAAAGTAAAATAACAAAAATGCTATATTAAAATTTTTTCTTCATGACATTATTTTATTAATTTCTTATTTTTTCTTAGTTGGTTATTTATTTTGAGAAAATTAAGAGGTGTTGAGGCCTCAATACATCCCTTTACACCATATTCTAATTAATTATATATGTACCTCTAATAATCCCTCCTAATCAAGAGATTGTTATTTTTCTAGATTTCTATTACAACTTAATGTGTCATGAGATAAAAACATTAGATTGTACTAGGCCATATAAATATATGTTTTATTTTTAATATAGATTAGCGCTCTCTCTCTCTCTTTCTCTCTCTATATCTATATATATATATATATATATATATATATATATATATATATATATATATATAGCTTGAGTGAGCCTAATGGTTAAGAGCATGTGTTTCCTCCTAAGAGGTCACAGGTTCAAAAACAGAGGGGGGTAGGGTATGTATGTCTTCGTAGACTTGGCAGTCAAATCGTTGGGTGGAGGTGGGTCCCTTGTCCCACAAACAAGAGGGTCTCATACACCAATTTGGTGTCTGACTTGGTCGTGACCATAAAATTGGATGTATACTATCTAGAGAGAGATCAAGTCTACACTAATAATGAAAAGAATTGCACTTCTCCCTTATACTAAGTTGTAAAAATGTTTGTTCACACAATAATATATCATTTTCATAAATGCAAATTTACTAAACCATAATTTTATGTTATTTATATATATGAAACTTTACTTTCACATTAATATCATTCTTATGCTTATATAGCATAAAATCAATACTACACTTTGCGACTAATATAATATCCTATTCTTATAAATGATTAAGCCATAAATTTTACTCTTAACTAACATTTGTGATACTTTCATTCCATATTAATATCATCATCAAGAATATATAGTGCAAAACCAATGTTAAGACTTATTTAATCTCTTGGAATTACGTGACATTGACATGCGCTCATTTTGATTGTTTAAGTTTAGAAAGTCGTGCCTTGCATAATAAGGAGTGAGTCTTTTATTAATTTCAAGCTCTATTTCCTTATTCCAAATCGTGGTAACCTAGACATAGATTCCAAACAATGGGGGACTTGAATATAGAGTTGGTTATGCCACTTAGACCACTTAGGAGAGAAGAGGGCTTCATGGTGACACAACCCTCTAGGGTGACCATTCAATAACAAACTTTTGACCTTTTCACTGGTGATCTTGAGAATGAAAAGGAACTAGATGTCAATTTTCCAACTCCATCATCCTATTAAGTTAGTATTAATGGGAGGCTTACCCACAGAAGTTGGATATGTAGTGAGGGAGATGAGGGATGGGTAAGCATAAAGTTGGTTATGTTTTATGGGAGAGGAAAGAGCATCACCTTAGTTCTTCATGTGACTTGCTAGGAAAGATTTGAATGACAAATTTAGACTTTTGCACTCTATCTCAAATAATGGTCGTGTTTTCCCCAAGAGATTGAATGAGCTTGATCTTAAAACCTCTTTAGGTTTTTTAAACCACATTTACAAATCAAGCTAGTGATTTGGACTTACATGAGAATAATGTGATATTCTAATGGGTTTAATCCATTTTTATGGATGCCCATGTATTAGACACATTTTATTTTATGGTGATGTTTTTGAATACTAACATATTTGTTATGCTTATTTTTTGAACACTATTATTTTTTGAGCATGTGTCACCCAAGTAAAGGAAATATACTTTGAGCATGTGTCACCCAAGTAAAGGAAATATACTCTAGAGTGGTATGAGTCTATTAAATTTGTTTGAGATCTCATGCTATCGTAGAATAATATTTAAACCTTCATTTTTTTATTGATGGTGTGAAAGTTGACTAGCATGATAACAAGATTAATACATAAATAAAGGGCTTTATGATATGATTGTTAACTAGTATAGCCATAAGCTTAACATGTAATAGTATAGCCATAAGCTTCACATGTAATAGTGAGTAGTAAGTAATAGTAGTGAATCTTTTGGAATATAAGATTTATTAGAGTAATAGAACATTCCCAATATTTCACATGGACACTCCACTCATCGTGAGAATATGTAGAACTATTATTAATTCCTTCCTGAATAGAGATAGTTTATGTTGTTGTTTTGAAAGTACTGATATTTTTAATTTCCTTTTGTTTTGTTTATCTTATCTAAGATAATTTTGGAAGTAAGAAGTACTGGATATTTTTATTATTATCTAAATTAATAGGACTTTTCTACTTTGTAGAAGTATACATCTTATAACATCTAAATATTTATTTTATTCCATTTTATAAGAAGAATTTCAACCTAAAAAAATCATTTATGGAAATATTTTTTTCTTATGTAGTTTACCTATAGAAAGATTTTATTTTTTGTCCTTTTTTTTAAATATTTTTGAGACTTTTGAATTGGTATTAGGACAAATGTTGATACTAGCCAATTGTGAAATTTCACACTATAAAGTGAGTTGGAAATGACTCTTTTTTAAGCTTCAATAAGTTATAAAAAAAATTCTTATTTAAGTTATGAATTTTGAAAAGTTTGATTAGATAAATTAATTCGTAACAATTAATCTTTTTGCTTATAAAAATTAAATAACTATTTCTATTCAAATAATAAAGAATAAATTACATTTCCACATACATATTACACTTATAAAAATAAGATTATATAAATAAATATAACTCATTTTAATTTTTTTTCCCTTTAAAATATACTTCACAACCATAAAAATAATATTATATAAATAAATATAATTTATCTATTTTTTAACTTAAGACTACTACATTTTATAAATGGTAACATGAATGTCTTCCACATACTCACATTCACTCTTTTCTAGATAGGTAATTTTAATTCCAATGGCCGTGCATGATTAGTACTAAATATGTATCTCTTCCACAACAGATATATTAGTACTCAATATATACCTCTCTCGTTGTATATAATACTAGTTGGCTCGGTCGTGAGCAAGCAGAGGAGGGTGAGGCCCATCAGTGTCACAGTAATCAAAGCCGAACTAGACATTGCTGGGTAGAAACTTTATGAAGTAAAACATATCAGAAGCAGGGGCAAGGAGGCCATTTTGGTGTTTGGAGAGGACTTTAGCCCACCCAGGTCTCCAATCATCAGCCCCAAAACGATTGAGGTAGAGATAGCATATGCCTCTTTGCATGCATAGCCCTTCAACCTCAAACTTATCGATTGAACATCTGTCAAACAGCTTGTACTGAACGTGAGTCCCACCTTGTTTCTGGTGCCCTGATTTGCAATTGAACACAAGCTGGGGATGCTTTAGATGGGCTGCCACCAGGTGGTTTCCCAGCGAATCACCAAACCTCACACCCACTTGGTCGGTTGTTTCTGCTGATGGAGCGTAAGTTGTTTCGATCTCGATTGCATAGGAGCAATTTCCCTGTAAATAGCAGGGAAATGTTACTTCAGAATTCAGTAAACAAATTCATTCAAATTTTTATTTAAGATTTATCTTAGATACAAATTTAACATAAGTTGAGAGGATCTAATTATTTTTTCATATTGAACTATAAAATAAACCTCTACACTTAACAAATATAAATTATATTACCTAAACTTATTTTAGTTTGGATAGTTCCATAAACATTCTGATATTCTTGGAACGTTTACAATGTGGAAATATTACAAAAAAAAATTATGAAAGGTTTGAAAAAATTGGATGGCGTTCAGGGCCGAATGGTGCAGCTAGGGTTCCTGCGTTACCTGGTGTCCTCCCCCAAGGTGCTCTCTGTCTCTCGAAACTGGAGTCTCTGCTGACGTCGCCTTCATGAATCCGCTCTTCAAGGGGCGGGCGTGACCCGCTCTCCCCCCTCTGATCCCTCTCCTGACAAGTTGGCAAGTGCAGGAAGTCAGGCCTGTCCCGGTTCTGCTCCACTGGCAGAGCATGACACTGATCCTGCCGTAAATAGCGATGGTGACTTTGCTGCTAGCCCATCGACCGCCAAAGATAAACCATAACGCCTCGACGACAAGACCCAAAGCGTCCTCTGCAACATGCATCCCCAAATCTGCTGAAAGAATCAAAATAGATCTCCCCAGTCATCGCATCAACAGCCAGATCCAATATATGAGGGATCATGCCCTCATAGGCAAGTTTCTTGGATTCTGGCCTACTGAAAAAGCCTTGCAAGGTTGGATTGCCTCCAAGTGGAAGCCTAAAGGTCAAGTTACCCTGCAGCTTGGACCTAAAGGCTTCTTCACTGCTACCTTCAATTGTCTGGAGGACAAAACGCGTATCTTCGAGGGTGGCCCGTACTTTTTCAACTCTGTTGCCCTGTACCTGCGGGAATGGATTGAGAGGTTCAATCCAAATAAGGAAGACTTCAACTGGGCTCCAGTATGGATCTAAATGTACTCTCTTCCCCTGGAATACTGGAACGAGGAAACCCTAAAGGAAATAGGTAATAGCCTAGGGGTCCTCATCAAGGTCGCTGAGGAAAGAAAATGCCGAAGATATACCTCATATGTCAGGATCTGTGTTCACAGGAATCTAGCCAAAGCTCTAACGGACTCAATAAGCTTATTTCATGATGATTTTGAATGGGTTCAAACAATAGACTATGAGCATGTTCCCTTTCACTGTAGGAAGTGCCATGAACATGGCCATATTTTCAGGGATTGCCCTCTGAATCTGCAATAAAAAACCCCTGTCACGGAGGCAAGCAAAGATGCTGAGGGTTTTACAAAAGTTTCAAGTAGAAGAAGGCATGCTAATAAATCCCCAGTTGACCTTGAAAATCTCAAGAAACCCGTAACTCTAAATAGTTTTAAAATCCTAACTTCCCAAAATAACGTGGAGGACAACCTCTCAATCCCCCCCTCAGATCCATCTCCTTCGTCTCCCCCTCCTATGCCCAAATCTTCAAATCCCCTCTCGGCCTCTGAACCCATCATCATCCCCGTCTCCACCTCCTCTACAAATAAAGATAAAGATACAACCCTACAATCTTCCTACATGGAGATAGATGTAGCTCTAGCTCTAAGCATGCAACATCAATCAAAGGAGGAAGAACAGAATGCACCAATACACATGGAGGAGGAACCAGAAAGTGTAGATCTGGAAGGTCTGGACATTCTTAGGCTGGAGGTAGCGTGCAGACAGAAGGAATTCAGTGCTATACCCCCTCGGGAAATTGAAAGACTCGAAGAAGTTTTAACCAGAGCACAGCACAACAAATATCTTGGTAAAAAAAAATTCTGAAGGAGACGAAGAAACGCGGACACAAAACGGATCTGCAGAGGACTATCATTATTGGAGAAATGCTGGTGGACTCTGGAAGATTCCCCAAGCTAACCAAGTTTTTCAAAACTCTTCCCCATTGTTCCCCATGAAGCTAGTCTCATGGAATGTGCGAGGGCTTAATGGCCCTGCAAAACACAGAATGATTAAAAATATGATCCAGCAAGACAAGCCTTCATTAATTTACCTACAAGAAACAAAATGCAATAGTATGGTTCTGGAAAAAATACTAAATAAAGCCTGGCTGGGGTGTCGTTCAGTCTCGGTGGATGCTTCTGGAGCTTCTGGAGGGCTCACAATCATATGGAATCCTCAAGTGCTCTACCTTCATGACTTCCATGCCTCTCACTTCTTCATTCAGACTACCTTCCACCTAATCGGGACCAATATCCATGGACATCTATCTAATGTGTATTTTCCACAAGAATTACAAAAAAAATTGGATCTGCTTGATACCATTTCAGAGCTCAACTCTGGCAGGTGCTTCCCCCTTTGGATCTGTGGTGGGGATTTCAATATCATTACCACTTTGGAGGAAAAGTCTGGTGGATGATCGAGGCTGGATGAAGACAGTAATGGCTTCAAAGACTTCATTTACAGAAACCAGTTAATGGACCTACAGACTTCCAATGGCACATATACATGGACCAATAAAAGAAGGGGTTCACAACAGATAGCCTCCAGACTGGATCGATTTCTCATGTCGGACAATGCTATTCATATGGGGGGGGACTTTCATGCCTCCATCATGCCTCAAGTGGGTTCTGATCACTGGCCCATAATGTTACAATGGTCGCGTTCGGGTGCTAGGAGTAATAGACCCTTTCGCTTCGAATCATTTTGGTTTTCACATCCTAACTTCAAATATGTTGTGATCGATGCATGGAAATCTTTCAATCCTCCAGAAGGAGCCAAGATGTTCCAATTTCAGCAAAAGTTAAAACATCTCAAACAAGCGCTAAAATCCTGGAACCGCTCTCAGTTTGGAAATATTTTTGACCATCAGAAAATGCTAGAGAAGCAAATGAACACATTGCAACAACGCATCATCTCTGAAGGAAGAACTGAAGACTATGCGCAATAGGAGAATTCACTCCTAACCAAGATTGAAACACGTCGGAAACAAGAAGAGACACTGTGGAGTCAAACATCCAGGGTCAGATGGCTCAAGGATGGAGAGAAAAATACCAAATTCTTTCACAGGACCACAGTTCAAAGGAGAATGCACAATTACATTGCCTTCATCAACAATAGGCAAGGAGAGCGTCTGGAAGCGCATGAAGAAATGGAACAAGAATTCAAAGAGTACTTTCAGGACATTCTTAGAGAGCCTCCAGGCTGCAGAACTCATGCAATACGTTCTATCACGCAACATATTCCAAAGATCATCACGGAGGACCACAACAATATGTTACTCCAGCCAATCTCTATGTAGGAAGTGGAGGATGCGTTGGCCCAACTGAAGGATGGCAAAGCGCCAGGACCTGATGGCTTTACAGCCAATTTTTTCCACGCCTTCTGGGAGCACATCAAAATAGAGGTTTGGGAACTTGTGGAAGAAGCAAGATCGATGCACTGGATCCTCCCCTCCCTCAATACGACCTTCATAGCACTAGTGCCTAAGGTGGAAGAATCCAGCACTCCAAACAAATACAGGCCCATCGCTCTATGTAACATAATCTACAAACTCATTTCAAAAGTCTTGGAAAATAGGCTCAAACCTCTTCTCCTCTCCTCATCTCTCCAGAGCAGACAGGCTACGTAGAAGGACGCCAGTTTCTGGATGGTATTATTCTTTCACATGAAGTGATTCATTCTCTCAAGGTTCTTAAAAATCTAGGTATGATTCTCAAGCTAGATATTTCTAAAGCTTTCGATAAACTCAGTTGGACCTATATCAATCAAATGCTTTTAGCTTTTGGCTTCAGCGCTACATGGACGCATTAGCTCATGAATCTTATTACCTCCCCCTGTTACTCCTCGCCTTTTCAACCTTCCCGGGGTATTTGTCAAGGTGACCCTCTCTCTCCGTTCCTTTTTGTACTCATGGCCGAAGGTCTCAGTTGTCTCCTTCACTCTGCTATCTCTTCTCACTCTTTAAAGGGCATTTCTCTTCATGGTCAATCTCCCATCTCTCACCAAAAATTTGTTGATGAAAATATGCTTTTTGGCCACCCGTCAGTTCAAGAGGCCTCTGCCCTCCTAGCCATGCTTAATCTCTTCTCAAAAGCTTCAGGCACCTCCATCAACGCCTCCAAATCCCAGCTCTTCTTCTTCCACACCCCCATTTTCACTCAGAAGAATATAGCTAGGATCTTGGGTTATCCTATAGATGTTATTCCCTCGTAATACCTTGGAGCTCCCCTGATAGACTCAGCCATCAAACATGCCTCTTGGAGAACCCTCCTTGACAATCTAGAAACCAGGCTCTCCTCCTGGACCTTCCGCTCTCTCAATATCGCCAGCAGGCTCATTCTAATCAAATCCATTCTCCAAGCCATGCCTCTATATTTATTCTCCATATTGGCAGCTCCCAAATGGGTTCTTAAGAGAATTCACAATCTTCAAAGAAATTTCTTATGGGGCTCCTGAGGCCTCAACAGAAAATGGGCACTCGTCAAATGGACTGAGATCTGTCTTCCGAAGTCAGCTGGCGGGCTTGGTCTAAGGGATCCCCTTCACAAAAATAACACCATGGGTGCCCGAATCTGGTGGAAATGGGTCTCCAATCCGCACACTCCTTGGGCTCGTATTTGGAAAGCCAAATACGCTCCAGGAAGTCCCCTGGAGGAGCTCATCCATATAAGCACCACCACCCCTGGATCGTTAATTTGGAATACAGCCAGAAAGCATAGTGCCTTTATTCAAGCGCATAGTTTTTGGGAAATACATTCAGGCACCGCAGCAAGATTTTGGGAAGACTCCTAGCAATAGCTTCCCAAACTAGCTGCTCTCTTCCACAAACCCAAATGGCAGGCTACCATGCAGCACAATGATCAAACCCATGTTTATCAATTTTGGCAGCAGCAATCCCTTCATGGCTTTCAACTATAGAGATCAGCAGATACCTGGCAAGCCAACTAGCAAGACGAAACCTTTGAAGAGATTGATCAAGAGCTCAAACTACGGAAAATTAAGTTCTCGGATCAGAGGGACAAAATTCGATGGGGATACACTCCAAAAGGGACATTCACCACCAAGGAAGCATACCAACTTCTCTATCATCCAGCGCAGATAATTAAGGATCAGCTATGGGATAAGGTCTGGCAACCAAGCATCTGGTCAAAAGTCTCTACTTTCTTGTGGCTCTTAAGCAAACAACGGATCCTCACTTGGGACAATCTTCAAAAGTAAGGTTTTATTGGGCATTCCATATGTCCCAATTGCAACCTCCACTCAGAGACCATCTTGCATCTTTTGGATACATGTCTGTTAGCAGCAGAACTCTGGGAGAGAATTTCACAGTGCAACAGGAGAACGGGCAGACGAGTGGGAGACATCACAAATACAATCAGGAACTGGCCTCAGCATCCCTTCCAAAGTCTGGTCCTCAATTCCCTCTGGAACCTTCTTTCGGGCTTCGTCTATTGGATCATCTAGAAGGAGAGAAACAACAGGATCTTTAAAAATCTCCATTCGCCCCTGGACTCCCTTTGGCTTCTTCTCAAACAGAACCTTCAAGAAACTCTTGCTCTGAAACACTGGCAAAATTCGGATTTGCCAGCCTCTCCTCAGGAATGCCTCATTCTGGAAAATTGGAATCTGAACCTCACTTTCTCTGCTCATGCCAATCTCAATCCCTCCATTCATTCTGATTCCCCCCAATTCTGGTCTCCTCCTGCCTCCCAGTCTATTAAGCTAAATTTCGACAGTGCTGCCAAGGGCAATCCGGGGCTGGCTGGTTATGGAGGCATTTTCAGAAATGCTGAGGGCTCGGTTCTGCATATATATCATGGCTCGCTAGGAAGAGATACCAACAATGCTGCCGAACTTGAAGGCTTATGGAAGGGCATCTGCACAACAATAACTGAATTGTTTTTCCCTCTGGTGGTAGAAGGGGACTCACAAATCTTAATTGAGGCAGCTACTTGGATCCAATCAGGCACATCAGCTGGAAAGATCACTTCTAGCTGGTGGCTCCTAAGTAGACTGGAGCAAATTGAAGAATGGCTCAAGTCTCCTCGCAGCGTTACCTTCCAGCATGTTTGGCGATCAGCCAACAAGGTAGTGGATAGATTGGAAAATCAAGGGTCTGATCAGCAACTCCCTTTCTTCTCTAGTCCACTGGGTAGTTCTAATGATGAGAAACTTAAACAAGACTGCACTCTTCTTGTGCAACAAGATCTATCCCTCCTGGATGCAGGTGAACAGTACAGTTAGGGGTACGAAGACAATGGGATGGGCCGGCGCGTGGAGCACTTTCAACGCCATCTAGCCTCACTCGCTGCCAAACTTCAATCTCTCGGCAAGCTTATTCATTGTTGCGTTAATGCAACACGACATTCTATACTGGCAGCTTCGCTCTTTTTTCATGGCGCTCCTCCAATTCTGCTCTGTTCCTCCTTTGCAAATGTCTGGTCTCCTCGTTGTCGCAGTGCTCTGCTCTTGGTTAATCCAGGGATCCATTGCGCTCAGAAACGCAGGGTAGACTCTCAACTGGAACTCCTGGTTTTCCTAAGTCCTACCAGCATTTTCATTTGTCGTTTGTCCTGCGGCTTTTTTAGGTCTCCTTCGAGAGTGATTACTCTCCCCCTTCCAGTCTCTCTTGGTCTGCAAATATTTGCTGCTTGTACTGCTCCTTTTACTCTGATCAGCATGCCTATTATGCGCCAAAGAATGGGCTGTAGAAGGGGAGGCTCCCGTGGTCGACCCATTCGCCAGGCTTCTTCCTCTTCCTCGGATACCTCTTCTTGCTCATCAGGATTCGGCACTGAAAGCCATCCAGCCACCAGGCGAGGTCGTGGTCGAGTCCGGGGGAACCATACCTTACTGTCGAACTCCCTCCATTCTCACACTCATACAACCCGCTTTCAAATCCCCTACACTCTCAGCAATCACTCTTTCATTGCTTCTGTTACTATTCAGCTGAGTGAAGGCGCAATTGGCATGGTGTCGGCTACTCCAAATGTGACCATGGAGCCGAGGGCGGAAGAGTTGCCAGGTACCTCTCAGTATCATAGCCAGTAGAACAAAGTCCCAAGTGGTTCTGCCACCCAGGATAAGCCAACTCTGGCGTGTCCGAGTGTTCCGATTGAAGGTGGTTCGCCAAGAGAAAAGGGCCATCCCTCAGACGATGATGATTCCTCCAGTTTTGGATGTCGGATTGTGGAAGAAGTGCCTTCCACTGCTCAAGATGCATAATCAGGTTGTCATTCTCTGTTGCAGTTTCTGTGTCTGTTCAAGGGTAAAGGTATAGTTGTTTTTTGACTAAGATTACAGTTCAGGTCATATGTATCAGCTCAGTCAAGTCATTTTGGTACTCCGGTTAGTCTACATTTTTTACAATGTGGTTCCTGTCTCTATGTACCAATCATGGTCCGGGTTGTAGTCGGTCTTTTGCTAGTTTACTTGGGTCAATTTTCAGAATTGTAATGTGAGTAAGCCGCCTTCCAGGGTTAGACCTCTTGAGGCCGCTGCCTCTTTGTAAAAATATTTTGTATCAATAGAGGAGTAGACTTATTCAAAAAAAAAAAATATGATATTCTTATTATATAAATCATATAATCAAATTTTTTTATTAATTTTTTTTCATAAAATTCATGCACATATTCTTATACATTTTCATAAAATACACAATACATTATAGGCCAGACAATATAATACAATAAACAAAAATATTACTGAGATAAATTATAACAAGTGACTTCAAATGATATATATATATATAGAATGAACAATACACAAACCCTATGAACAATATACAAACCCATCCAAACTTTTATATATAGAGAAAATGAACAATACACATTGGATAGTTCCATTGAAATATGGAACATGCACATTCTGATCATATAAATCAAGCGTTTTTATTTAAATTGTTTGAATAAAATTCATGCACATACTCTTATACATTTTCATAAAATATACAATATACTACATACAAGACAATACACAAACTATTAGTGAATTGAGATAAACTACTGTACACGGATTCAAAATCCTATTTTAGTGAATTGAGATAAACTACTGTAAACGGATTCAAAATCCTATTGAACGGATGGTATGGATGAACAATACACAAACCCATCTAAGCCTAAAGTTAAGTTTGGAACGGATGGTATGGATGAACAATACACAAACCCATCTAAGCCTAAAGTTAAGTTTGGATAGCTTCATTGAGATATGGAATATAGACATTCTGATTATATAAGCCTTAAATTGCTTGTATAAAATTAATGCACATACTTTATACTATTTTATAAAATATTATATAGGCAAGAAAATACAGTACAATAAACAACAAAACCCAACTTACAAAGCTGTGCAATATTGATCTCCATTTATAATTATTATTAACAGTAAATCACATGCATATAAAGAGTTTGTGTCAGTTAACATAAGTTCAAAGCCTACCGAGAGTAAGTTGCAAAAGCTCTTAAATGCATGAAATATGCAACCCAAAGTTTCTCAACAATAGGGTGCATATGTCAACTTTACATCTAGATGAATCATCAAATCCATCGAAGTGTTACTTGATATTCCTTGGGGTCCATTTACCTACAAAATTCACTCTGCGTATATAGAATATGTAAAACCAGAGCTTTTCAACTTTCTTTGATTTGTATCAGCAGCAGGTTTAGAGGTGCATGTGTTCGTTAAGATAAATATTGAAATTCATACATAGAGCCATCTAAACCCAGCCTGATACAAGCCTGCAGTTTGCACAGCCTGCAAGTCTAGGGGTACATATCAAACCAATCAATAAATTCATGAAATATACATTTTTGAGAAAAAAATACCCGGCATCCAAAATAGGCAAGTTAATATCTCAGATTTATGAAGTAAAAATCATTAAGAATTTATTTCAAGAACGTCATACAATCCATCAAAATTGCTTGTAAAAACTTGTTTTCTCAACCTTTTGCTGGCCTGGTAGCATGGTAAAATGAATAAAAACAGAGCTTGACTAATATTATTGCAGTATATTGATGGTCATGGAAAATACTGAGCTTTGTAAGCTTATGTTGTGAAATTTTTATATTGAATTTACATACTTTTCCTTTTATATTGAATTGGCACAAACGGAAGATTCCACCAAAAGCAGGTTGGATTGGATTTGTCTACAACAGATAAGGTCGCCAGATAAGGTAAAGGGTTGGTCCTAAAAAGAAAAAGTTATAGTAGGCCATGAATATTTGATTTAGTGCCCACTGCCTAATTACTTTATTGAATTTCATGATGGTCCTCCCATTACACTGTTCCTGATTGACTCTGGAGACTTCATATGGTATGAATCAGTAGCGAAATTCCTTGCTGTTATGATCATGTTGAGGTTGACAACACCATATTTGACTGCTATTTTTATTTCCAACTTTATAGAAAAATTAATGCGCTTTGACATGCGTTTTCAATAGCCAGATATAACCAGGCGTGCTGTGATGATTAGAGAAAAAACAACATATTATATCGAGGGGGCATATCAGACACATTAACTTTTCTGTAGAGTTGGAATAAAAATTGCCATATTGGACAGGCATCTCTTAGGCAGAGACTGTTAGAAATTCTGCAAATTTATCCATTGTACTCCAATCAAATTGACAGTGAAGGGACGTTTAATTTCTTAAAGTGAGTGGATATCAGCATATCCATTGTCCTCAAACAAATCAAGATGGCAGTGAAAAGACGTTTAATTTCTAAAAGTCCGTGGAGAGCATCTGCAATATCATTTTTTTTCTTCGCATCGCCTGCTACGTAGATTGTAAAAGTGTATTTTTAAGAGATGCCATGAAATCAAATCAAATTGACAGTGAAAAGACGTTTGGTTTCTTTAAGAGTTAGTGGAGAGCATCTGCAAAATCGTTCTTTTCATCGCATAGCCTGCTAGGTAGTTTATGAAGTGTATTGCTTTTTGAAATTCTGCTTTTATTAGTAGGAATTAAATTTGGATTTTAAGGGTTTTCTCATCAACTACTCTCGAAGGGGTTCTATTAGTAGGAATGACTCGAAGGGGTTCTATTAGTAGGAATGAATACTAATAAATTTTGGATAGAGGACTTCATACATGTTATGTCATGTTTTACATATATTTATGAAGGTCAATTTTTTTGGATTGTTATAGGTAGAATTTGGATTTAAAATTAGTTATTTAAAATATATATATATATATGAGATAATTTATTAGTATGTGTAGAATTTAATGTATAAAGGTTTATGTTTCTCCAAAATTATAATATATGAAAGTCATATTTAAATTAGGGTATTCTTTAAAATAGGGAAGGACCAATATTTAGAATTTTATGAATCAGATTCTATCTTATTTGAAGGTTTTATTTACATTCTAAGGCTACAAAGTAATATGGTATATATGTTAACCCCAATATATTATTAAAATTCTATTTGTTTTTAAAAACATTTAACCATTAAGCACTAGGTTTTTAAAAGTGTGATCCAATCATATATGCTTAGTTATTTATATTTGTTTATTTCACACATTATTTTGGAGCAAAAATGGAAAATACCCTTCCTAAAATTCAAAGAATGCAATATATCTTTTTCTAATCATATATAAAAGTTAAATTAACTTTGACAAATTTAATTATTGATACAACCAACAAATTAGAAAATGATATAAATATAAATTTCCTATTTAAAGGACTCTAAAATTATCCTTTTAACCTATACATGCTTTAAATTAGTCATATTACCTATTTTAATAGAAATGCATCCTTTAAATTATTCAGATCACCTATTCTCCTAATATAATATTTTATTTTTATTTTTATTTTTAAATGGAAGCACAAATTCCTCTTATCTAATTTATGATGATAACAACTTATTTCATTTACTTTAGCAAAATGGTTGTAAGCTAGAAAGCTGGGCAATAACTAATTCTAAGGGTGAGTTTTTCACTTACAAATGTTGAAGGTTCTTGTAAGGGAGACAATGGATGGAAGGAGGTCAACTATTATTACCAACCATACACATGCAATAAGTTCATATTTTTGATAGAATGTATAGGGAACACTTTCAAGAATTTATAGTTATTGAAGACAGATAAATGGTTTATGATGATGATGGCGGTGATGCTTATTAATGTCCACTAAAACAGTTATGGTTTATCAAACCTTAAAAATGTAAGAGATTACTTGGAATTCTTTAGCATTTTATTTCTACGCTTGAAAAACATTAAGAGAAGCATTCCAAAATCACCATAGTTTTGTTGACTTAAAAGGTGAGGGTGTTTGGTAGTGTGACAAATGTTTTGAACTAAGATCTAATGTGAGTATAAGATGGACAATCTAAGGCAATTAGTTTTTCATCTTCAACTCTCTTATAATAGTAAAGGTGACAAAATCTTTCATCCCATGGTGTTTTGGGGATTGACCAACACCTAGTTTCACTATGAAGCTCATGAGAATTTGTTCATATTTTAGGATTGTTCATTTTCTTCTTAACATTAATTAAGACATAAGGATACTTTTGACTTTTTAGATTGGGGTTGATCACCTCCTTATAATATATTAGTTTCCTTTTTCCCTCTAACTCTTTACCACCCAACAATTTCTCCTTGAATTTTGAAGTAATAATATTTTCTATACTATCCTTATTCAACCAAATGATCTCCTCATTTAATTCCCCAATGGTTAAGTAAATATTAAGCATCCTTATGCCATCCTTGCTTGAGTCGAAGATGGGGGTTTTGGCTAGAGTTAAAAGAAATTTTAGGAATCCTTTTGGATTCCATGTTGTTTAACTTCTTCTTATACATAAACTACCTAGTCATAAAAATGCTTTTAATGGGGAAAAACTTTCCTGAACCAGGAGGATAGGATAAATAATATTTCCTATAATCTTAAGATTTTAGTTTATAAATTACTTTTTGATATATTCTCTTTCTCCATGACTCTCTAGGGATATTGCAACCCCAAACCTCACACCCATATAAAATAGCAGGAGTGATGAGAGTCTCAAAGAGGGGTTTTTTCTTTTATCCCATATCTAAAGATATGCTAACCTACACTTGTTTTCATGTATCAAATGAAATATATGCCAATGATATGCAATTAGATAATGCAACTACTCTAATCATTCTTTGTATTCCTTTTTATGTCTACACAAATCTCATTTCCAATGGATTAAGTAATCAATGGAAAAGTAACCTTCATCTCTCTACCTTCGTCTGTCAACCAATTATTCACAAATTGAATTTATGATAAATAACTAAAATACTTACATATCAAATTTATAGTTTTATATTTCTTTTATTGATCAATATTTTTTACTCACCATCAAATACATTAAAAAATAAATAAATAAAATTATATGAAACATTACATTATACATCATTGATATAACTGACTATATTTTTTATAAATATACATTTTTTTTGTAAGCTTAGTAGGACCTTTCATTCATTCATTTTCAAAGCAGGTTACATCCATAAAATACATTCTTTGGCCTCAACCTGCCCATTTGAAACCAGGTTTGTTAGCCATCAGAACACATTATAAGCCATCCACAATCTGAGGTTCTTAACTCTGTCATACTCAGCCTTATAGGCTTGAATGTCTAGAAACCATTTCACCCATGCTAACATAAGTACTACTAATTGACATATACATAATTAAAAAAAAAAAGGAAAATGCTAAAGACTAGTCATCTGAGGACTCCACCGAAGCTGGGTCATTTGCACTGAAACCTGGTAATTATGATTGAGGAAGGCACAAAATGTGCCTCTCAATACGACCCAGCTAGAAATTCTGCTGCTGAATTTGAAATTGAACAAGTTGGAATTCCTTTTGAATTTCTTGAAATCTAGGATCAGATTTGATGGAACCTGTTGCATTCATAACAACTCTTTCTACTATGCTCTTCATCATCCAATATAAATGGATTGCTTTCTTGTACTAGGTGAGCCGACCACAGGTGTGGCCTAGATCTGGAACCAACAAATGCCAATCCTCCATCTCTATCTCATGTTCAGCTGGTTGATTAATGTCAGCTTCCCACCCCACAATAATTTGTCTTACTTTCTCAGGAGTGCCCATTATATATGCTTGGGCCGCTACGGTAATATGTTGAGAATATGATTTTTGTCCGCTCCTCCTCGGCAACTTTGACGAGGATGCTCCTCGACCACCCCGGGACCCACTCTTTCGACTTCATCTATGGCCTCTAGTTCCTGACAGGCCTATGCCTGTGGATGGCCTAACCATTTTAGTCAACCTCCGTTGAGCTGCAATATACTTGTCTAACCAGACCACCAATCAAATAGAGACCAACGACTCGTAGACTAGGTGGTCTCTCAAATTAATAAAACCTTATGCATTTACAAATAACAGGAATAGGAAACAAAAAACATTGAACCCAAGCCAAGTGAAAGCAAAGTAGGTTGTGGCGACCAACCTCCATTGGCTCATTCTTCGCATTAGCAACACCTTGTGCTCAAACATCACATGAGATAGGTATGAGCCAGAGAGGGTTTGTCTCCACTAGAGGGCAGAGTTATCCATTGACTCCTCAAGTTGCTTCCCATATACAAATAGATCAACACATTGTAAAACCAAAAGCGATGACATGCAAAGTATAATCACAAGCCATTTTAACCAAATATAGATACAACCATTCCAAACAAGCGGGAAATTCTTCCCACACAGACAAGGAGCCCAAACTATACCATACATTCCCATCCAGAGAAGTAAGATACCATAAGAAACAAATATTGTCTTAGAAAAAACAATTTCAAGATATAATTAAGCCACACAGTAATGCTCAGCGAATAGACAAACATTACCAAGTCACACAATCACCCATTCGCAGGAGGGGGTGAAAATCTTACATGCAACATTCACAATAACAGTTTGTCACGGGCAGGGATGAATGAAAAGAAACGAGATATACTCTGTTACCAATGCCATGAAGCTGACATGAATGACCTGCCACAGACGCGGTCTCCTTTCCAAGCTTGCCACCTGATGGGAACCCAAATACCTCCTTACAGCTCTCAAGACCACTCTATACCATAAATCTACTGCATGATGTGCAGTACAAGCATTCACCATCTAGAGGGTGATTTCTTGGCAACATATAACACCTTCTTTAATTTCTCCCATGCCTCTTTCCATCGCACCAACCCGATCACACATACTTTGCGACTGCTGAAACTGCCTTTCCACGTTATCTTCCATCTAATCACCATTAACAAGGGTTCCAAATAAAACAGTAAACTAACACACCCCAATTGAAAATTATAAATATACATTAATTTACAATGATTTATATTAATTTATTTTATTAATAAAATTATTATAATTATATTGTAAATATATGCAATAAATTTTATTAAAAATATAATTAATACTTTAAATAATAATAAAACGTTTTTTTAAAAACAACATTTATATTAAAAACGTTGTTTCCAAGAAAGAGTTTAACATATTTTAAGATATAATTAACTGATTCCATCATAAAAACATATGAACAAATATATGTTGATGTGGCTTTGTGTTCCCAAATCAATACTTTGTTTATTAATATTTATCCAATTCAATAAGCTTGTTTTTACTTATTAAAGTGATTTTGTAATTGGAAATTTGTGTATTAAGTAAAATTATAATAAAGTATACAATAAGATTATATTATAAAGTTGATTATTTTTTTAGAGAGTTATTTTCCATTATATAGTTGAATTCAAGAAGCAAAACATTCCGTTATATTTTAGCGGTGTAGATTTTAGAAAATGAATAAAAAAATCTGATAACTTTATAAAATAAATAAATTTAATAAAAGACATGATAACTAGTAGTAACTTTAGTGTTATTGTTGTTGAATCTAAATTTTCCTTGATAATTACCCACATCCTTATGAACTAGTGCACTCCACTTGGTTGGATGCTCCATACTACTCACACTTAGTTAGAATCATGACCGTGTTTTTGAGTATGATGCAGTCCGCTTTCAAAATAGTAATTTGATATTTCTATTGAAATAAGGTGTTCATTATTGTAACAATCTAGGTGATGCATTGATGGCCATGCTCATGAATTTTTATTGTGGCCATGGGGATAGAGTTTCATTTGCATCAAATAACATTTTGTAAATTCTCAAAGTATACTTAATCTTTTGTAATTCCTTATAAGGGCTATAAATGTAAATTGAAAATCTTAATGCTTCTTATAGTTTTTAGCCTTAGCTATTCTATCATATTCTATAATGCTTAGAATGGATTTAGGCTTGATTGAGGATTTGAGGACATTCAAAATGAAAAATAAAGAAAATATATTTGATATAGATAGAAGAATTAAACATAAAGACAAAAAATATGGAAGTGAAATTTTTTAGCCTAGAAACAAAGGAAACCAACTAACAACAAGCCACCCAAAGTTAAAAAGTAGTAGTGGCAACTCCTTCCGCACCAAGAGGGCCCATACTCAATTCTGACCAAAGTTAATCTCAAATGAGAACTCATCCAAATGAGCAATATATCATAAAGATAAATGGAGGTCATATAGATACATAACAGGTCTCTCTGAAGAAGAGATTGAAATGAGAGAAAAGTCACATGAGTAAAACTTGAGACAACCCTAGTAACTATAATCTCTTAGGAAGCCTCGAGGCTAAGCCCAATTGGTCAAGTCCTCGTGGTTAAAGCACCTTTGCTATTGAGAGGTCACAGGTTCAATTCCCTCAACATTCTTAGGGTTACGATTTGTGGTTGAGCTAATAGGAAGTGATCCCTTTGGGTGGACCTTCATGGTACAAATATTTTGTGGACGTAGTGGTCACCAATCTCCGAGGTTCATGAACCACATTGAAAAGAAACCATAATCTCTTAGGAGTGAATTGAAAACAAAGATGGTGGCTTACATGTATTTCAAAAGAGAGTAAGAACCACACTTGCAAGCCAAAACAAAGTGTTAGGGTTCACAAGGCCAAAATTTGAACCTATAAACCAAAATCCCTATGTAGGAACGACAAACCACAAAGCCATAATCCCATGTTGCTAAGGAGAAATACCTTCCATGAATTCATATTTGTTTGAATTTGGATGTCTATCCATGTAAGAAGATGGGAAAAGTCAATTGTTGGACACCTAATCCTCTAAGGGTTGGTGTGGAAGCTAAACAGTCAAAGGGAGTCCAAGAGACCACTTGGAATATGCAACCAAAGGTCACTCCAATATATTATAAATATGTATCATTGTGAATAATAATGCATTCAAGGCTTATCCTTCACACTCTTGTCTTCTCCATGGCCATATTTAAAATCAATTAAGTGTTTTTTTCACCCTTAAAACATGATAAAAAGTGACATTGGAAAACTTACTTGATTCTTGTTTTTCATGTTCTATTAATGAGGCAAAGAGAGTAATGATTGAAACCATATTTAACATGGTTATTGGTTTTGCACCCAAAACCTACACTAATAAATATTCTAACTCATACTTGTTTGTAACAAGAAGCCCCCCTTTCCTCACACCTTTAGACATTTGATAAGGTTATAGGCTTTCTATTTTTTTTCCTACTATATTGCTTCCTATACTCCATTATGGCCTCCATTACAAAAATGGGCTCTAGCATTTCATTTGTGGAACACTATAAAGAAGTTAATGAACATAAATATAATAATGTTATAGTTGGAAGCATGAAAATGTTACTCTCTAAGTGAATCTAAATCTTGGAGAACAATAAGCCACTTAGTATTTCTTATTTATGTTATTCCCTAAGGAGTAACTACTTGAAGAGGCAACCCCACAGGTGTATGATGTTGAACCTATTAGAGCTTCTCTGCTCACATGTGGTCTCCACTCATAAAAACAAATCACTCATTTTCTCCTCCAAGCACTTATGTTGTCTCAACCATGATGTATGACATGTCTTCCTCGCCTCAAATATGGTAGAATGCAACTATTTGATTATGTACCATGATAGCATTGATGTAAGTGGATGGTGTTATGGCTTTAGTGATTGGTGACAATGGTGCTTACAAAAATGGGACTTAATGATGATTTGTGATCCAGATTTAAAAAAGAATGCAACAAATTACAGATATAACTGTAAATACAAAGATGCAGTAGAAATAACACTTCATTTCATTAATATCAAATATTGAAATATGCTTACAAACATAATGGAAATAAGACTAGCTCGGGCGGTGATAGCTTATCCCTAAGAAGAGATGTGGTGGCTACATGCCTCTGAACCGCGTTACAATGAGGCTCAAGGGCCTTTTTATTATTGAACAATAAGAGAAAACCCTAAAAAACCAAAACCCTAACCCAAGGAGATGTAACACCAAGAGTTTATGGGCCATGTTGGGGTGAGTTGGACAACCAACTTCTTGGGGTCGTGACTTGGTCATATTATCTATGTTTGACGCACATGATAACTTGTTGGAAAGATCTCTTCGAGGACTATAACGGAGAAAACTATTTTAGGCAAAAAATCGTTGGCGGCAGATGGCCAAAAAAATGTCTTTTAGGGCCTCAAAACGGCTCTGGAAGTTTAGGACCGAAAAAACTGCTAATAATAGTAAACTATGCTATAATTAAGGAAACAGAAAAAATGAAAGAAACAATGGTGGGGGTCCAAGTGGAATGGGCAGGTGGCCACCAATATCCACCTGGATCATTCCTCCCCTCTTAGCAAGCAATGATCACCATTGCGTTGAGTTCCTCCATGAGATGAGGAAACTTCTGCTGAACTTGGTCCCTTGTGAGCCACTTGCCCTGGTGAAGGAGTTGGCCTGCTTTGACAACTCGATCTTCTACTAGTGAGTGTTCTTGATCTGCGTGTCCATGATCCGATCAGTTGCAGCTTGCTCCATGCAATTTGGATTTAACTATGTAGATGTGAGTTGTTATGCAATGTCTGATGTGTCTAGCAATGGTGGGAAGTATGGTCGAAGGCGGTCCACATTGAACAATGGGTGCAGGCTAAGGAATGGGGAATGCTGAGCTAAAATTCATTATTTCCCACAACCTTGGTAATGGTGTAAGGACCATATCATAGTGGTCTGAGTTTATGATAGGCTCTGGTAAGGCGTTCCTTCTGCAAATGCAACCAGACTTTGTCATCCACCCAAAAATTGTGTGGCACCCGATGTTGATCATGTTGCTGCTTGTACTTGGCATTTGATTTCTCCAGAATGTCATGGACCTGCTGGTGGATATGTTGGATGTGCGCAATGAATTTTTTTGCCTTATCGGCTTCTAACTAGACATGAGCTGAATCTACTTGAGTAGCTGCAAATGGTATGGCCACATCAATGGGACATAGTGGCTAGAAGCCTAAGCCCACCTCAAAAGGGATGTGGCCAATCGAGTTATGGAAAGCCCAGTTATAGATGTGTTGGACATAGGGAAGGCTCTCATCCCATGTGCATGGATGCTTTGAGTTGTACATGCGTAGAATTTGTACGATCATCCTATTGACGACCTCTATCTAGCCATCAATTTGGGGATGGAAAGTTGTGGAGTTAGTGAGCTTGGTGTCCAGCATCGACCAGAGACTGGATGAAAATGTACTGAGAAACCTTCTATCTCGATATGAGATGATAGACTATGGGATCCCAAAGTGTAACCACACTCATTCAAAGAAGAGTTTAGGAGTGTCTTCTGTTGTGATATTCTTCTTGCAGACCGCCATAATGGCCATCTTCGAGAATTTGTCGATGACCACAAAAACACAGTTGTTTCCATGCTTAGTAGAAGAAAGGCCTGACATGTAATCCATGAAGATGGATTCCCAAGGTCGACTAGGGGTAGGCACCAAAGTATAGAGGCCTTGCTTCTTGATGGTCGGTTTGGAAATAGTGCAGGCAGTGCAGGATCTGATGCATTTCCTGACATCCCATCGAAGATTCGGCCAGTAGAAATACTTCTGTAGTACTGCCACTATTTTCTCAACCTCGAAATGCCTAGTGGCCCGACTATAGTGCGCTACCCAAATCATCTTGGCTCGCTCGCTTGAAGGAACACAAAGGTGTCCTAGTTGTCATAGCAGCGCATCCTGGAGGTGAAAATATGGAACTTGCTGACCATCCAAGAGCATCTGGTATGTGTGGATGAACTCGGGGTCGCTTTTGTAGAGAAGTGGCTAATCAAAATTATCGTGCCCACAAGAGTCGAGCACGGTGGTTAACGCCATGATCAGTAGTAAGCCGAGGCAATTTGCAACATTATTGGTGTTACCCTTATTATACTTGATATTCAAATGGAACTGTTGCAGGTATGTGGACCACTTTTGATGGTGATAATTCTGCAACTTCCCTTATGTCTGTATGAATTGCAAGGGTCGGTGGTCTGTGTGGATGACCATTTCCTGCCCCAAAATGTAATGCTTCCATTTTCGGCAAGCCTGTACAATGGAATGCATCTCTTTGTCATAAGTGGGATACTTCCAGACTGTGTCTGAAAGTGTCTCACTATGATATGCCATTAGATGCCTTGTTGCGTAAGGACAACCCCAATAGCATAGTCAGAGGCATCTGTCTCGATCTCAAATGGATGTTGCAAGTCTAGTAAAGTTAGCACTAGTGCAGAGCAGAGGCGATGTTTCAACTTTGCGAATGCCTTCTGTTGAGATTCAGACCAGAATAATTTTGTTTTCCCTCCTCCCTTGGTGACTTGACTCAAGGGCCTAGTGAGATTAGAGAATCCAAACACGAACCTGCGGTAGAAATTGGCAAGACCTAGAAAGCTACAGAGTTCTGTAAGAGTGGTTGGGGCTGGCCAATCCCGAATGACTTGGGTCTTGGCTAGATCCAAATGCACCCCTCATTCATCAATAATGTATCCTAGATATTGAACCTGGGTCATGCCAAAAGTGCATTTCTCGAAATTGGCACATAGCTTATGTTGTTGCAGTGTTTGGAAAACCTGTCTGATGCGGTGGAGGTGCTCTTCCCAACTCTGGCTAAAGATTAAGATGTCATCCAAGTATACCACTACAAATGAGTTAGTGAATGGCCACAAGATGTCATCCATCAGCCTCATGAATATTGCAGGAGCATTCGTCAACCCAAAAGGCATAACCAACCATTCGAAAAGGCCCTCCTTGGCTTTGAAGGCATTCTTCCACACATTGGAGGGTTCGATTGGTACCTGGTGATAGCTGGACTTCAAGTCAATCTTGCTGAAATATTTTCCCCCCTTCAGTTGGTTCAAATTTTCATCAATCCGTGGGTTTGGGTACCTATTCAGGACAATGATCTTGTTCAACGCCTAGTAGTCATTACAGAGTCTCCAAGTCCCATCCTTCTTCTGTACCAACACGATCGGGCTCCCACAGGGCGATGAACTCAGACATATGTGACCTTTCTGGAGAGATTCCTGAATCTGCCTCTTAATTCATCATTCTCTAGAACAGAGCGCCGATATATTGGTCCATTGGGGAGAAACGCACCTGGGGTCAGATCGATGGAGTGCTTGACTTGACAGTGTAGAGGCACCATGTGGGGGAGGTGAAGATGTCCTCGTACTCCTCCATGAACTTGTCCATATATTATTTCTGTGCAGAGGGGCCTTGTCTAGAGGTCGTGGCCACTGTCTTCTTCTTTCCCTGAGGGTGTATCATCAGGAAAACAAATTTCATGGTTTTGGAAATAAGCTTACTGCATTGTTTTGCAGTAACCAAAGAGATGGCAGTATGCATTGCTACCTTCGGTATCCTGTACAACTTATTTCCGAAAGTAACAATAACATCACGAGACCTTGACTCATACATAGTATGTCACTTCCATAAGTATGGTTGGCCTAATAATACATCACAAACATCAAGGGGAGAAACATCAAATAGTACCTCATCCGTGAATGGCTTGATGTTGTATGGAAGGTGGCACTACTGGCTCATGCAAAGATCTCGTCCTTGGTGAAGCCACCCAATGGTGTACGGTTGTGGATGTGCTAGGTCAGTAAGCCTAGCCGCTTCATGACCTCTACCAAAATGAGGTTCTTTTGGCTCCTGATGTCGACAATGAATTATAGCAGGGAACCCTTTATCCACATCTGGGAGTGGAAGAGGCGCTCCTCCTCCTCTGGATCTTCAGGTTCCTCCTTCTGGATCTTCGCATCGATAATCTGTTTCCCTTTGTCATTCCCCTTGTTGGGTTCTGAGTTAGAGTCATAACATGCATCTGATTCTGAAGCCTTTAGCTCGACCACCAGTGACTGCGCGGCCTGACACTCACTTGTGTTGTGAGTGGAGCTCTTATGGAACTCACACCACTTTCCCATGTCCTTCTTTGGCTTTGCGACGTTGTTCTTTGCTTACAGCTTCAACGGGTTGTCCTGGGCTACCCTGCCTTGAATTTATCCATTGTTCTATTATTTAGGGGTACCTTTCCCTTGCTTGAGATTTGTAGATCCAAAGTATCACTTCTTCTGTTTAAACTTTTTCTCGATCTTGACTGCATATCAGTCTACCATGCTGAGCAAGGAGATGTCTAGGAATTCCATCTCATCCTGGATGTAATTGTGCAGGCAACCGAGGTACTTGAGAACCAAATGCTTCTCAGAATCCTTGATACCCAACTTCCTGTGAAGGGTATGAAAAACATTGGTAAACTCCAGCACATCTTGGTCCCTTCCCTGTCACAACGTTGTCCACTTTATATCCTCATAGCTTGTAATAGGGTAGTACTGCTCCTTGATGGCATCCCGGAACGAGTTTCAAGAGGGTACGGTTGAAAACAGTGAGTTTGTACTTTCATCCTTTTGCTCACAGTAGGTTTCCCACTAGTCCTTGACATGGGGGGCTTCTTTGAGAAGTGCAAAGGTGATCTTTTCCTGGCTGGAAAAATCATGAATGGAAAAATATCCTTCTAGCATATTTAACCATTTATCTACACCATCGTATCTATATGACCCTCAAATATGGGAATGTCAAATTTAACTTATACCTTGAAGGGTGTGGCGCTTCCAGAGTAGCTTCCAAAAGTAGATGCATCACCCTTGGGTAGCCCCTGAAGGATCTGGGAAAAGTTGTCCATCATCGCGTTCCTTTGTTGCTCGAGGGCTTCCTCAAGAAATGTTTTGATAGGATCTCCTGCCCCCTCGTCTTTCTTTTCATCCGCCATGGGAGGCCGTTGGGATTTGTGAGGTTGGTCCTACAAAGATTCGACCAATTCAAGCCCTAACTCCTTATATCCCGACATTGTTAGGGAGATGCAAAGAAAAACAGAGAAAGAGCAGACCGCTTTGATACCACTGATCCATATTTAAACAGGAATGCAAAAAATTACAGCTATAGCCATAAATAAAAAGATGCAATTGAAATAACACTTCACTTCATTAATATCAAATATTGAAATATGCTTACAAACATAATGGAAATAAGACTAGCTCGGGTAGTGGTAGCTTATCTCTGAGAAGAGATGTGGCGGCTACATGCCTCTGAATTGCATTACGATGAGGCTCAAAGGCCTTTTTATTATTCAAAAATAAGAGAAAACCTAAACAACCAAAACCCTAACCCGAGGAGATTAACACCAAGATTTTATGGGGCCCGTTGGGGTGAGTTGGACAACCAACTTCTTGGGGTCGCGACTTGGTCATATTATCTCTGTTTGATGCGCATGATAACCCGTTGGAAATATCTCTCCGAGGACTATGACATAATTTACGAATTTAGGCAGAAAACCATTGGCGGTAGATTGCCAAAAAAACGTCGTTTATGGACTCAAAATGGCTCTGGAATTTCAGGACCCGAAAAACTACTAAAAAATAGTAAATTGTGCTACAATTAAGGAAACTAAAAAACTGAAAGAAACAATGGTGAGGGTCCAAGTGGAATTGGTGGTGGCCACCAATATCTGCCTGGATCATTCCTCCCCCCAGGAAGCAATGGTCTCCATTGCGTTGAGTTCCTCCATGAGATGAGGAAACTTCTGTTGAACTTGGTCCCTCGTGAGCCACTTGCCCCAGTGAAGGAGTTGGCCTAATTTGACAAATTGATACAGTTGGATCTTCTACTAGCGAGTGTTCTTGATTTGCGTGTCCATGATCTGATCAATTATGGCTGGCTCAATGCAATCTAGATTTAGCTCTATAGGTGTGAGTTGTTATGCAATGTTTGATGTGTCCAGCAATGGTGTGAAGTATGGTCGAAGGCGGTCCACATTGAACACTAGGTGTAGGCTAAGTAATGGGGGAATGATGAGCTCAAATGCACTATTTCCCACAACCTTGGTAATGGTTTAAGGACCATATCAGAGTGGTTTGAGTTTATGATAGGATCTAGTAAGGCATTCCTTCTACAAATGTAACCAGACTTTGTCATCCCACCGAAACTTGTGTGGCACCTAATGTTGATCATGTCACTGCTTGTACTTGGCATTCGATTTCTCCAAAATGTCATGGACATGCTAGCAGATATGTTGGATGTGATCAATGAAGTTGTTTGCCTTATCAGCTTCCAACTAGACATGAGCCGAATTTGTCTGAGTAGTTGCAAATGGTATGGCCACATCAATGGGACATAGTGGCTGGAATCCCAAGCCCACCTAAAAAGGGCTATGGCCAGTCGAGCTGTGGAGAGCCCGGTTATAGCTGTGTTGGACATAGGGAAGGTTCTCCTCCCATGTGCGTGGATGCTTTGAGTTGTACATGTGCAGAATGTGTACGATCATGCTATTGACGACCTCTATCTGGCCATCAATTTGGGGATGGAAAGCTATGGACTTAGTGAGCTTGGTGTCCAGCATCGACCAGAGACTAGACCATGAACCTGCTATCCCGATATGAGATGATATACTATGGGATCCCAAAGTGTACCCGCACTTGTTCAAAGAAGAGTTTAGGAGTGGCTTTTGTTTTGATATTCTTCTTGGAGACCGCCAGAATGGCCATCTTTGAGAATCTTTCGACGACCACAAAAACACAGTCTTTGCCATGCTTAGTAGAAGGAAGGCCCAACATGTAATCCATGGAGATGGATTCCCAAGGTTGATGAGGGGTAGGCAGTGGAGTATAGAGGCCTTACTTCTTGATGGTCAATTTGGAAATGGCGCAGGCAGTGTAGGATCTCATGTACTTCCTAAAATCCTGTCAAATATTCAGCCAATAGAAATACTTCTGCAGTACTACCACTGTTTTCTTAACCCCAAAATGCCTAGTGGCCCGACTATAGTGTGCTTCCCAAATCATCTTGGCTCGCTCACTTGAAGGAACACAAGGTGTCCCAGGTGGCATAGCAGGGCATCCTGGAGGTGAAAATCTGGAAATTGCTGACCCTCCAAGGGCATCTATTATGTGTGGCCGAACTGGGTCACTTTTATAGAGAAGTGGTGACTTAGAAGTCTCGTGCCCACAAGAGTTGAGCATGATGGTTAACGCCATGATCAGTGGTGAACTAAGGCAGTCTGTAACATTATTGATGCTACCCTTCTTATATTTGATATTCAAATGGAACTGCTGCAGGTATGTGGACCACTTTTGATGGCGATCATTCTGCAACGTCCCTTGCACCTGTATGAACTACAAGGTTTGATGGTCTGTGTGGATGACCACTTCCTTCCCTAGAATGTAATGCTTCCATTGTCGGCAAGCCTGTACAATGGAATACATCTCTTTGTTCATAAGTGGGATACTTCCAGACTGTGTCTCACTATGATATGCCACTATATGCCCCTGTTGCGTAAAGGCTGCCCCAATAGCATAGTTAGAGGCATCTGTCTCGATCTCAAATGGTTGTTGCAAGTCTGGTAAAGTTAGCACTGGTGCAGAGCAAAGGCAACGTTTCAACTCTGCGAATGCCTTCTGTTGAGATTCAGACCAAAAGAATTTTGCTTTCACTCCTCCCTTGGTGACTTGAATCAAGAGTCAAGTCATATTAGAGAGTCCAAACACGAACCTGCAGTAGAAATTGGCAAGACCTAGAAAGCTACAGAGTTCTGTCAAAGTGGTTGCAGTTGGCCAATACCGAATGACTTGGATCTTGGCTAGATCCACATGCACCCCTCGTTCATCAATAATGTATCCCAGACACTAAACCTGGGTCATTCTAAAAGTGCATTTCTCCAAATTGGCACACAACTTGTGTTGCCGCAGTGTTTGGAAAACCAATTGAATGTGGTGGAGGTGCTCTTCCCAACTCTGGCCGAAGATCAGGATGTCATCCAAGTATACCACTAAAAATGAGTTGGTGAATGGGCGCAAGATGTCATCCATCAGCCTCATGAAGGTTGCAGGAGCATTCGTCAACCCAAAAGGAATTACCAACCATTCAAAAAGGCCCTCCTTGGCTTTGGAGGCAGTCTTCCACACATCGGAGGATTCGATTGGTACTTGGTGATAGTCGGACTTTGATTCGATCTTGCTGAAATATTTTCACCCCTTCAGTTGGTCCAGAAGGTCATCAATCCATGGGATCGGGTACCTATTTTGGACAGTGATCTTGTTCAGTGCCCAGTAGTCAATACAAAGTCTCCAAGTCCCATCCTTCTTCTGTACCAACATGAACGGTCTCCCACAGGGCGATGAACTTGGACGGATGTGACCTTTCTGTAGTAGCTCCTAAATCTTCCTCTTGATTTCGTCATTCTCTAGAATGGAGCATTGATAGATTGGTCCATTGGGGGGCGGCGCACCTGGGGCCAGATCGATGGAGTGCTTAACCTAAGAGTGCAGAGGCACCCTTGTGGGGGAGGTGAAGATGTCCTTGTACTCCTCCACGACCTTGTCCATATGTTGTTACCGTGTGGAGGGGCCCTCTCTGGAGGTCATGGCCACCGTCTTCTTCTTTCCCTGAGGGTGTATCATTAGGAAAACAAATTTCCCGGTTTTGGAAATGAGCATATTACATTGTTTTGCGGTAACCAAAGAGATGGTGGTAAGAGGTGCTACCTTTAGTATCCTTTATAAATTATTTCCCAAATTAACAATAACAACACGAGGTCTTGACTCATACACAACATGTCACTTCCATAAGTACGGTTGGCCTAATAATACATCAAAAACATCAAGGGGAGCAATGTCACATAATACCTTATTCGTGAAGTGCTTGATGTTGTATGGAAGGCAACACTGCTGGCTCATGCGAAGATCCCGTCCTTGGTGAAGCCACCTGATGGTGTACGGTTGTGGATGTGTTTTGGTCGATAAGCCCAACCACTTCACGATCTTTGCCGAAATGAGGTTCTTTTTGCTCCAGCTGTCGACAATGAATTGTAGCGGAGAACCCTTTACCCACATCTGGGAGTGGAAGAGGCGCTCCTCCTCCTCTAGATCTTCGGGTTCCTCCTTCTGGATCTTCGTGGTGGAAACTATGGCATTGGGCTCTACATTGATAATATGCTTCCCTTTTTCATTCCCCTTTGTCACACGGAATGAGTTGTTCTTGCGGACAAGAGTGACCTCCCTAGTATCTAATGATATCTAGCGACAATCAAACCAACCAAACTCTATCTTTCACTAAATATGCAATTTATAAATAAAGGCAAACAAGTGTTTTAGGCCTACCTTGGGTCCAGTGAAAATTTGTAGAAGCCAAGCTCCTTTGTTCCAAATGAGATCCTTTATGTAGAATCTGTAGAAACAAACAAGCACACACATTAAATAGCACCTGAAAAGCCAATATAATAAAGCATATCCATCATAATGATCAAGGAATTTATGAAACAAATCACATAAGAAGACTTGTTGAGAAAAATGAGTTTGATTGTATTAACTTAAATCAAAGAAGAACTTTACAACCTGTGCCTTGATGCTGTACAAGCTCCTCCCAGGGTCCAACAAGAAGTTTCCTCTACTTTGACAAGTTCACTCTCTTCCCAATGAAGCCAAAAGGTATGTGATCTCTCCTCTCAAGCTTAACTAGGGAGTCTCAATTCCACCAGCATTTACCCTTAAAAATGTTCAGCTTCTAACCTCCCCAGCAACCAGCCCAATGCCTTAATTTATAGTGCAATGGAGGGAAGTTACTAGGTCCACCTTCAAAGGGATAAGCTCCTCCTTCAAAGGGATAAGCTCCTCTTATCAAGGGATTAGCTCCTTTAGTTTTGGGATGCATGAACCACCTAGGAGCGAACCATCCACGCCAAGAATCCTTCTAGAATCGTCCAGAATCAACCACAAGTAAGTTTTTTAAGGATAAACTTGCGCCTTTTCGACTTTTACAGGGGTCCACACCCACTCCTTTAGAGATAGAGCGGGCAGGTCCGCAGGTAACATGAACAAGGGGTGCGGGACCATAGGCAACAATAAGAGAAAGTGTGGAACCAGAGCTTTATTGATTTTTAAAGAACTTTCTCTCATTTTTAAAGCTTGACATGAAGAGCTGAGGTTTGAGACTTGCCAAGGAGGACAGTATGGATGATGATAGACCCATACTGACTGCAAATAGTCATGGTGACAATATTTTGTGTAACAGATTGCCCCCTAAAGTTCGAAGTCTGTAGTAGATGAGGGTTTCATGTATCATCTAAGAAGAGTGAAGTACTTTATCATTTCGAGGATCAGCTTGTGGAGAGCTCGGTTGGAACCTATAAAAACATTCAATACAAAATATATATATGAGATCATATCATCGCTGAGGTAGGCATTCCCATACTCAGATCAAAACTAACTAGAAAAATAACTACTGCTCTGATATAGGAATGATCTTGTACTACATCACAAGTATAGACACATGTAGACACAATATGGACGCAACCATATGTTTATGAATAGTCCACTGTATAATGAATACAAAATTCCTCGCAGCCTGGATGGTGGAAACTAGATCCAGGGTCTTGATTTCTACTTCCCAAAACAATACGATTCTATCCATGTGAATAAATGTGTTGGAGTCGAACATGGTAGAAACAACTTGATTACCAGTCGATGATGTAAACTGTTAACAAGTGTGAGAGAAAACACCATTAATGTCAATGGCTCTCAAAGTACTCAGTACAATCCATGAGATATGAATAGATGTGTTGATGTCAAACATGTCACGAAATCCTTTGATCGAAGGTCAATGATGCAACCTGTCGTCGAAGGCGAGAAACCTGCCATTGAGGCATGCAGATCCCAAGGTACTGACGATTTCTAGATCATCTTTCTAGATAATGAGCTGAAGTCGATAGAAAGTGATCCGTCGTAGGCAAGCCCACTACACGAAATCATAGATCAAGTTTGAAGAAATATAGTTACAAGGACTGACTCAGGGATGGTCAAGATGAATGACGGATATTTTACAGATGAATGGTTTATTTGCACTGACCTCTTGAACACATAACGACACAGCAGATGGTTTGGTGACAATTGACCTAAAGTTAATACCCAGAAACCGGCTGAAGACTTTCAATATGGTTTGATCAACTATTAGGCAAAGGATTTCCCAACCCAGGTGAGTAAAAAGTGTCGTGTTCAAGAGTGGTTAAATGTTTTTTTGAGACATAAAGTATGACAAACAGGCTCATTTTTCTCTCTTTTCCTCCACCATTTCTGGCAAGTACCTCTTTATTTTTGACAAGCTTGAGGAGGATAACATTTGCTTGATTATAAGCTCATCCTTCGGATGAGTCAAACTTAGTTTAAATTCGAACCCTAAGAAGGAGTGGTCCATTCCTGTTTGTAATTGAACAGGTCCTTTACTGTTAAATTTTAACGAGTCTAGTATAGGAGAAACTCAGCGTTTTTCAATTTTAGGGAGTCTAAAAAAACTTAAGAAAACTCCAAGGTTGTCCTTTTTCGTAAATTTGTGTCTCCCAAGCCCGAAAAAGTATAAAATAATACTTGAGAGAACCGCTTGATCGTTACGACCAAGGAGTACTTTTCATAATTAGTGTCTCTGATCTGAAAAAGTAAAAAAGTTATCAATGACACGTCGCTTTATAACCAATATCGAATTTGAAACGACAAAAATATGGTAATCTTTTCGTGTTTTTACGGCCAGAAAAGGGCTATAAGTGGACCGTCTTTTTAGTTCCGTTTTAACGAGCTTAAAAAGAAAAACTCGGCGATATTTTCATGTCTTAGGAGTCAGAAAAGAGCTTAAAGGTGACTCTAATGTTTCACTTTTTCGTAAGTTTTAATGAGTTCGAAAAAGGGATAAAAATGTACTCATATGGCCAACTTTCAATTTAATTTATGAGCATGAAAATACGGAAACAACTTGGCATTTTTATTTGTTTTACGAGAATGAAAGATAGCAAAATAATCTCGGGATTTTCATGAGTTTAACGAGCCTTGAAAATAACCGAAATTGACTCGAGATAGGTTTCATTTTTACAAAAGCTTGAAACAGAGAAAAACTATGCTTCAGAGTACTTTCATTTTTACACGAGCTTGAAACAGAGAGAAAACTGTGCTTGATGCCCCCTAAGTGTAACTGATAGAGCGCATGCCCCCCCAGCTTCATTTCATTCAACTAAGTACACTGCTGGTAATTAATAACTGGATGGAATGAAGGTTCAGTTACGAGATCATTTGAAAGACTTGACCTAAAACTATAAGAAAATTATGCAAAAAACTGAAATAACTAACCTAAATATACAACTTAACATTCATGAGATCTTGTCAAACTCTCGACTCAATTAGAGGAGGATTGTTTCATTTTCTAATGAGCTTGACACAGGAAAAGAACTATCCTCGGATCCAGTTTCATGTTTACGCAAGCTTGAAATGAAAAACTATGCTTGTTATAAGTTTGCATGCCCCCAGCGTAAATAGCTTTAATGAGCTTAAAAAGAAAAACTCGGCGATATTTTCATGTTTTAGGAGTCAGAAAAGAGCTTAAAGGTGACTCTAATGTTTCACTTTTTCGTAAGTTTTAATGAGTTCAAAAAAGGAATAAAAATGTACTCATATGGTCGACTTTCAATTTAATTTACGAGCATGAAAAGATGGAAAGAACTCGGCATTTTTATTTGTTTTACGAGAATGAAAGATAGCAAAATAATCTCAGGATTTTCATGAGTTTAACGAGCCTTGAAAATAACCGAAATTGACTCGAGATAGGTTTCATTTTTACAAAAGCTTGAAACAGAGAAAAACTATGCTTCAGAGTAGTTTCATTTTTACACAAGCTTGAAATAGAGAAAAACTATGCTTCAGAGTAGTTTCATTTTTACACAAGCTTGAAACAGAGAGAAAACTGTGCTTGATGCCCCCTAAGCGTAACTGCTAGAGTGCATGCCCCCCCAGCTTCATTTCATTCAACTAAATACACTACTGATAATTAATAGCTGGATGGGATGAAGGTTTAGTTACGAGATCGTTTGAAAGACTCGACCTAAAACTGTAAGAAAATTATGCAAAAAACTGAAATAACTAACCTAAATATACAACTTAACATTTATGAGATTTTGTCAAACTCTCGACTCAATTAGAGGAGGATTGTTTCATTTTTTAACGAGCTTGACACAGGAAAAGAACTATGCTCGGATCCAGTTTCATGTTTAAGCAAGCTTGAAACGAAAAACTATGCTTGTTATAAGTTTGCATGCCCCCAGCGTAAACAGCTTTAATGAGCTTAAAAAGAAAAACTCGGCGATCTTTTCATGTTTTAGGAGTCAGAAAAGAGCTTAAAGTTGACTCTAATGTTTCATTTTTTTGTAAGTTTTAATGAGCTCGAAAAAGGGATAAAAATGTACTCATATGGCCGACTTTCAATTTAATTTATGATCATGAAAAGATAGAAAGAACTCGGCATTTTTATTTTTTTTTACGAGAATGAAAGATAGCAAAATAATCTCGGGATCTTCATGAGTTTAACGAGCCTTGAAAATAACCGAAATTGACTCGAGATAAGTTTCATTTTTACAAAAGCTTGAAACAGAGAAAAACTATGCTTCAGAGTAGTTTCATTTTTACACAAGCTTGAAACAGAGAGAAAATTGTGCTTGATACCCCCTAAGTGTAACTGCTAGAGCGCATGCCCCCCCAGCTTCATTTCATTCAACTAAGTACACTACTGGTAATTAATAGCTGGATGGAATGAAGGTTCAGTTATGATATCATTTGAAAGACTCGACCTAAAACTGTAAGAAAATTATGCAAAAAACTGAAATAACTAACCTAAATATACAACTTAACATTTATGAGATCTTGTCAAACCCTCGACTCAATTAGAGGAGGATTGTTTCATTTTTTAACGAGCTTGACACAGGAAAAGAACTATGCTCGGATCCAGTTTCATGTTTACGCAAGCTTGAAACGAAAAACTATGCTTGTTATAAGTTTGCATGCCCCCAGCGTAAACAGCTTTAACGAGCTTAAAAAGAAAAACTTGGCGATCTTTTCATGTTTTAGAGTCAGAAAAGAGCTTAAAGGTGACTCTAATGTTTCACTTTTTCGTAAGCTTTAATGAGTTCGAAAAAGGGATAAACATGTACTCATATGGCCGACTTTCAATTTAATTTACGAGCATGAAAAGATGGAAAGAAATTGGCTTTTTTATTTTTTTTATGAGAATGAAAGATAGCAAAATAATCTCGAGATTTTCATGAGTTTAACGAGCCTTGAAAATAACTGAAATTGACTCGAGATAGGTTTCATTTTTACAAAAGCTTGAAACAGAGGAAAACTATGCTTCAGAGTAGTTTCATTTTTACACAAGCTTGTTATAGACATTTTTGGGCACTGCAACCCCAAGCATAAAATGTCCATAAACCAAGGGCTCCTAAGTCCCTAAAAGTGTTGTTCTAACCCCTAAAGGAACAAGGTCAACTGATTACAGCTTCTCCCAAAAGTTCTCCATGAAAAACTGCTCAGAACTGGTCAAAACAGGATCATTTCACCTGCTCCATAGGCAAAGTGCGTTGCATCTCACCTGAGTACACTCTGTGGGTGTGTTGCATTTCAAAAATCCCTTCTATGGGGTGCGATGGGCGAGAAGTGACAAATGGCAGTGTCAATCCGCAAGGTGGAAAGGCATGGAATCTTCCAGAAACTTCTCCTGTGACACTTGCCTCTCTGAATTCGACCAAGGATGAGTAAGAGATCATCAATCTCCAAGTGGAATCAAGAACTATCAGAGGGAAGACACTAATCAAATCACAATCTGACTCATCTCCCTTACAGATATCTATATATGGATCCCTCATCCCAGAGATCCAGAGGCTAGAATTTTGTATCTTGTAAGGAATTGTTGTTAGTTTCTTGAGGCAACATCATAGTGTTGGGTGATCTAAGCTTTGTATGAGGTGAAGAAGGGCTTACTTGCTGAGAGGATGATGCTGGGTCAGAACAACTGGTTGTAACTCCCTTGGCTCTTTCTTGATTATCAATAAAATATATTCAAGTTTTCCTCCATACTATTGTGTCATTTATGTTTTATGCATTTGTATGGTCAATTTACATCTGATCCTAGATTGTTTATGATTATAGATCCATGTTCTTGTATAGTGTTATGCTACTCTGATTCTACAGGTACTCTGTGAAGCTGGGCGTACAAGGAAGCAAGTAGCAAAGGACTATCATAAGAGAGAGGAATCAAACTAGGAGCCAAGCGCAAGACAGAGGTTGGTCTCCTCTATTCTTCTCTCATCTATCTTTCATAAAGGAAAAACGAAAGTAGCTTTACTTTGTTTGTTTCTAAGGTAGCTACCACACCTTAGTGGGATAAGCAGTTCTGTATAGACACTTGTCCTTGTAACAAAGCTTGAAACAAAGAGAAAATTGTGCTTGATGCCCCCTAAGTGTAACTGCTAGAGCGCATGCCCCCCCCCAGCTTCATTTCATTCAACTAAGTACACTGCTGGTAATTAATAGCTAGATGGAATGAAGGTTCAGTTACGAGATCATTTGAAAGACTCAACCTAAAATTGTAAGAAAATTATGCAAAAAACTGAAATAACTAACCTAAATATACAACTTAACATTTATGAGATCTTGTCAAACTATCGACTCAATTAGAGGAGGATTGTTTCATTTTTTAATGAGCTTGACACAAGAAAAGAACTATGCTCGGATCCAGTTTCATGTTTATGCAAGCTTGAAATGAAAAACTATGCTTGTTATAAGTTTGCATGCCCCCAGCGTAAACAACTTTAATGAGCTTAAAAAGAAAAACTCGGCGATCTCTTCATGTTTTAGGAGTCAGAAAAGAGCTTAAAGGTGACTCTAATGTTTCACTTTTTCGTAAGTTTTAATGAGTTCGAAAAAGGGATAAAAATGTACTCATATGGTCGAATTTCAATTTAATTTACGAGCATGAAAATACGGAAACAACTCAGCATTTTTATTTGTTTTACGAGAATGAAAGATAGCAAAATAATCTCGGGATTTTCATGAGTTTAACGAGCCTTGAAAATAACCAAAATTGACTCGAGATAGGTTTCATTTTTACAAAATCTTGAAACAGAGAAAAACTATGCTTCAGAGTAGTTTCATTTTTACACAAGCTTGAAACAGAGAGAAAATTGTGCTTGATGCCCCCTAAGTGTAACTGCTAGAGCGCATGCCCCCCCAGCTTCATTTCATTCAACTAAGTACACTGCTGGTAATTAATAGCTGGATGGAATGAAGCTTCAGTTACGAGATCATTTGAAAGACTCGACCTAAAACTGTAAGAAAAATATGCAAAAAACTGAAATAACTAACCTAAATATACAACTTAACATTTATGAGATCTTGTCAAACTCTCGACTCAATTAGAGGAGGATTGTTTCATTTTTTAACGAGCTTGACACAGGAAAAGAACTATGCTCGGATCCAGTTTCATGTTTACGCAAGCTTGAAACGAAAAACTATGCTTGTTATAAGTTTGCATGCCCCCAGCGTAAATAGCTTTAATGAGCTTAAAAAGAAAAACTCGGCGACCTTTTCATGTTTTAGGAGTCAGAAAAGAGCTTAAAGGTGACTCTAATGTTTCACTTTTTCGTAAGCTTTAATGAGTTCGAAAAAGGGATAAACATGTACCCATATGGCCGACTTTCAATTTAATTTATGAGCATGAAAAGACGGAAAGAACTTGGCATTTTTATTTGTTTTACGAGAATTAAAGATAGCAAAATAATCTTGGGATTTTCATGAGTTTAACGAGCCTTGAAAATAACCAAAATTTACTCGAGATAGGTTTCATTTTTACAAAAGCTTGAAACAGAGAAAAACTATGCTTCAGAGTAGTTTCATTTTTACACAAGCTTGAAATAGAGAGAAAACTGTGCTTGATGCCCCCTAAGCGTAACTGCTAGAGCGCATGCCCCCCAGCTTCATTTCATTCAACTAAGTACACTGCTGGTAATTAATAGCTGGATGGAATGAAGGTTCAGTTACGAGATCATTTGAAAGACTTGACCTAAAACTGTAAGAAAATTATGCAAAAAACTGAAATAACTAACCTAAATATACAACTTAACATTTATGAGATCTTGTCAAACTCTCGACTCAATTAGAGGAGGATTGTTTCATTTTTTAACGAGCTTTACATAGGAAAAGAACTATGCTCGGATCCAGTTTCATGTTTACGCAAGCTTGAAACGAAAAACTATGCTTGTTATAAGTTTGCATGCCCCCAGCGTAAACAGCTTTAATGAGCTTAAAAAGAAAAACTCGGCGATCTTTTCATGTTTTAGGAGTCAGAAAAGAGCTTAAAGGTGACTCTAATGTTTCACTTTTTCGTAAGTTTTAATGAGTTCGAAAAAGAGATAAAAATGTACTCATATGGTCGAATTTCAATTTAATTTACGAGCATGAAAAGCCAGAAAGAACTCGGCATTTTTATTTTTTTTACGAGAATGAAAGATAGAAAAATAATCTCGGGATTTTCATGAGTTTAACGAGCCTTGAAAATAACCGAAATTGACTCGAGATAGGTTTCATTTTTACAAAAGCTTGAAACAGAGAAAAACTATGCTTCAGAGTAGTTTCATTTTTACACAAGCTTGAAACAGAGAGAAAATTGTGCTTGATGCCCCCTAAGCGTAACTACTAGAGCGCATGCCTCCCCCAGCTTCATTTCATTCAACTAAGTACACTGCTGGTAATTAATAGCTGGATGGAATGAAGGTTTAGTTACGAGATCATTTGAAAGACTTGACCTAAAACTATAAGAAAATTATCCAAAAAACTGCAATAACTAACCTAAATATACAACTTAACATTTATGAGATCTTGTCAAACTCTCGACTCAGTTAGAGGAGGATTGTTTCATTTTTTAATGAGCTTGACACAGGAAAAGAACTATGCTCGGATCTAGTTTCATGTTTACGCAAGCTTGAAACGAAAAACTATAATTGTTATAAGTTTGCATGCCCCCAGCGTAATGATGCAAATCGAGGTACATGCCCCCCAAGCTTTTTTGCATTCAACCAGGTGGATGGAATGAAGGTTTACTTTCGAAATCTTGTAAAGACTCGTGGGAGCTGTTTCATTTTTTATTGAGGTTGATGCAGGAAAAGAACTATCCTCAAACCCTTGTTTCATTTTTTAAACGAGCTTGACACAAGATAAGGAACTATGCTCATAACTACTCTCTACAATCTACCTAACAAGGAACTATAGTCTAAAAACCTTGATTCATTTTTTAACGAGCTTGACACGAGACAAGGAACTATGCTCATGACTCCTTGTTTCATTTTTTAACGAGGTTGAGATGGGAACAAACTATCCTCAAAACTACTCTCTACAATTTACCTAACAAGGAACTATACTCTAAAAACCTTGATTCATTTTTTAACGAGCTTGACACAAGACAAGGAACTATGCTCTAAAATCCTTGATTCATTTTTTAATGAACTTGAACACAAGACAAGGAACTATGCTCTAAAATGCTTGATTCATTTTTTAACGAGCTTGACACAAGACAAGGAACTATGCTCTAAAATCCTTGATTCATTTTTTAACGAGCTTGACACAAGACAAGGAACTATGCTCTAAAATCCTTGATTCATTTTCTAACGAGCTTGACACAAGACAAGGAACTATGCTCTAAAATCCTTGATTCATTTTCTAACGAGCTTGACACAAGACAAGGAACTATGCTCTAAAATCCTTGATTCATTTTTTAACGAGCTTGACACAAGACAAGGAACTATGCTAAAAAATCCTTGATTCATTTTTAACGAGCTTGACACAAGACAAGGAACTATGCTCAAGCTTACTCTCTACAATCTACCTATATAACCTAAAATCTACCTGATTCATTTTTTAATGAGGTTGACTCAGTAACACGAACTATCCTCTAACACCCTGTTTCATTTTTTAACGAGGTTGACACGGGAACAAAACTATCCTCGCACTCAGTGATTCATTTTTTAACGAGGTTGACACAGGAAAAGAACTATCCTCATACTCACTGATTCATTTTTTAACGAGGTCGACATAGTAAAAGGAACTTTCCTCATGGACACCTGTTTCATTTTTTAACGAGGTTGGCACAGGAAAAGGAACTATCCTTGCAGACATTGATCATGGCTTCCAACTGGAAGAAAGATATGTCAACGAACACACCTTGATCAGCTTCCAAGAGGTCTTCATCAGAAGGAAGAATAGTTCTCTGGAAGGAACACATGTCAAGGGACTCAAAAGGGATAAGAACATCGCGTTCAAGCAATCCCATAGAGTTTTCCATGTCAATTACCGAATCTAAATCAAAGGAAGATGAGCAAATAGTGAGAGGCTCACTTACATCGGTAACTGAAATCATGGGACCAGTTGCCACATAATTAACCCGTGGCGGGGTAGATACCACTTTAGAATCAGGAACATTTAGGGGTGTCATATTATTGGTAGTTGAAACAAGACTAGGGAATGAAAGCTGGTCTACAGTCACAATATTTCCATTGTGAGGGAAAGACATCATGCAAAAGAGTGTCGATACGACAGCTTTCATTGCATAAACATAGTCTCGCCCTAGGAGTAAATTGAAATCCAAGGGACCTCGAACTACCATAAGATCAATACAGAAAGTTTTACCTTCCAAGGTAATAGAAAGCTTAGGAAGGATCCCTAAAGGTTCACTAATGGTTCTGTTAAAATCTTTCAGATTCTGTGTAATAGGCGCAAGCTGAGGGGAACCCAAAGCTTTCCAAGCAGTTGAGGATAAAATACTAACAGAAGCACCTTCATCTACCTGTGTGCGATGCATGTCCCTACCACCAACCTTGACAATGATTTGGAAAGGGATGGAGGAAGGAAGACGAGGTTCTATCAATCTATTCCAATCAAAGGAAAAGACCTCAGTACTTGGAGGGGGTTCCATAGAAACAGGTGAAATGCCCCCCGGCATAGAAGAATTTGATGTAACAAGAAGAACTTGAGTGGTATGAAGTTCACTCTCTAAAGGGAGAGTGCGATCAACCGAATGTGAAATTGAATCGATCACTTGATCAACTAATGAATCATCAACCTGAGTGATATGAGTTTCACTCTCCAATCGAAGAGTGGGATTGACTGTACATCACTCCGTCAGTTGACGGTAGGTTGGGAGAAAGTTTATGGGAACCAGTTGGAAATTCTTGCTGTGGAACAGTAAGGTTTTCCAACAATTTTGAGGCTTCATCCATGTGAGGGCAAATGTGAGTTTGATGACTCCCTTTGCATAACTTACAAGGAAACCTAACTTTACCCTTTTTTCCCAGAAACCTGACTATCACTGGTTGATGGATCAATGGAAAGTTGATGAGATTTTTCTGACCATACTTCCAAGACCTTTGGAATACCAGGACAATTGATAAGGAAGTGGTCACCCTTACAAAGCCTGCAAGGGTATTTGGGTTTACGATGCATGTTGGAGGTTTCCTCAACACAACTAACACTTACAACCATGGTTGGTTGGTTGAATTCTCTCTTATCTTGCTTCTCCTTCTTCTTCTTCTTCTTCTTCCCTTTCTTCTTCTTCTTAGCTACCTGGTTACTAGCGTCAAGGTTTTTACCAAGCGAAGAGGAAGAAATGGAGGAAGAAAAATTAGGTGAAGAAGGTAAAGGGTCAACAAAAGGTTGGTGATGTTGAGATGGTGAACTCTATTGAGGCGAAGCATTCGGTTGAGGTGGAACAATTGGAGTATTTTGGGCCAACGAAGTTGAAAATAACCATATCGGTAAACCTATTGTAAATCCAGGTAATGACAAAGTAGCCATATAAGGAGGACCAACATTTCCAAAGTAAGGAAAAGTACTAGGATTCTCGTTAAGAGGGGTTCCTTGGTTGGTAAATTCCGGAACAGTTGCCATTATATTCAACTTCAGTGAATTTTATTAACAATTTAAAACTAAAATTAACAACTCACAATTCACACCTAACAATTAAAATTCACAATTCACACCTATGGTTTCTAAAAGTAAAAAAAAAACAAATTAACATGCGCTATCAAATCTAGGAGTCAAACCACACACAAACAGTAACTTTCCATACCGAAAACACTAGTTGGTGATGAAATCCAACGTCACAGAATTCAATACAAAAATGGCAGTTGGAACAGTTACCCGACAACCTGCTTAATGAATAGACTGGCATAAGTTTCTCCACTAAACCATCTCGAGTGAAGAGAACCCCCCAGAAAATCCAAGTGGGTCTAGTCGACGTCTGTTCCAGGTACAGTGGGATCTTCCCTCCACCGTTACCTTAGGAAAGAATCCTATAGATTATGGTCACTATTGTTACCAACAGAAACAAATATACCTGGGGGAACAGTCTGTGATCCGATACACACGCAAGGGCAGAGTAGCAAGCTCAATCCCCTTGAAGGCTCCTTGACATAATCCAAGGTTTACCAACAAGTGACCCCAGGCTCCTCGACAATGGTTAATCCGAGGTTTACCGTTTTTAATACGTGTATATCTAGCGTCGTTCCCAATGAGGAAGGATTGATTACCCCACTGGTTCGGACACGATCCCGTGCTTGACTCCTTTAAGAGGAGCCTCCCAAAGCATATATGTAACAATTGGAATTTCTTTCCTACCGCAAGATCGACTACTTATTTGTTTTACTGTATTGGAGAGTTAACTAAAACCTATTCCAAGACACTAGCCTAAGCTAAATTGGTGGAAAGAGCCCTAAAAATGTAAAAATTTACTAGATGAATTTTAGTTAAGCGTTGTGTTATTTAGGTTGTTATTACTCAAAAGGGTAAATGGATATGAAACCAATGGCGTTATGACCCGACCCAAAACTAAATGCAATCAAATATGATAATGTAATCTTTTCAATTCGATGAATCCTAACTAAAGTAAGGAGAGAGTTTCCATTCACTTCCAACAATGCAAAAAATTGATCACTAAGAGAAAATATAACAAATTCTCTAATGCACTAATTTCATCAAGAAAAACTATTGCAAATCAATTCCAAAACAGTTTTTACTTTTATTTTTGTGTGTTAAAAACAAGCATAAAAATATGTAAATTCAAATCAAAGAAAGCTGATCTAAATCTACGATTGACTTTTCAGAAGGTAAACTATGCAATTGTAATCTATGCACAATTCACTTGAAAAGTATGCAAATGTAATCTATGCACATTTTTCATTCATATTCTGAAAATGAGAATTCTAATTATGCAAATGTGATCTATGCAAGAGAATTCTCAAACACAAGATGATTCTAATGTAATCTAAGAACCAATCAAGTGCAAGTCAAGAAAATCAGGTGAGAGTTCCAAAGATCAAAAAATAAAAACACTCAAAGGCGAGTAACACTCATACAAAGACTGAGACAAACCTCCAAGTAATGACCAAAGGAAATCAAATTAAGAATTTCTCAAAAAAGAGACTCAAAGCACCCATTTGATAAAAGCTTAAAACATGAATGCCAATGGAATTAACCTAAGAAAAGTTCTTGACAAGTCACGTGCAGATCTGGGCAGAGGCTAAAAACACATCAACAAATCCTAAGCTGACTGAAAGAGAAAATTTCAAGTTTTTCAAAATTTTGACAGGGTACGCATGCACCCAGTTGACACAGGTGCGGTCCCGCTCTGTGTGCAAAGCAAAAGTGCGGATAAGTCTGCATTGTGCTGGAAGCAGAGGGTGCGACCCTTTCCCCAAAAGTATGAAAAATAAAAAATAATTCAAGATCTACTAAATCTACCCAATTCCACACACATCAAGCCAAAAACTAGAAACAAAGACACAGTTTCTCAAGCCAAAGTACAAACAAGGAAAAAATCAAGTCCCCAGCGGAGTCGCCATTTTGTCACACAGAATGATTTGTTCTTGCGGACAAGAGCGACCTCCCTAGTATCTAATGATATCTAGCGACAATCAAACCAACCAAACTCTATCTTTCACTAAATATGCAATTTATAAATAAAGGCAAACAAGTGTTTTAGGCCTACCTTGGGTCCAGTGCAAGTTTGTAGAAGCCAAGCTCCTTTGATCCAAATGAGCTCCTTTATGTAGAATCTGTAGACACAAACAAGCACACACATTAAATAGCACCTGAAAAGCCAATATAATAAAGCATATCCATCATAATGATCAAGGAATTTATGAAACAAATCACATAAGACAACTTGTTGAGAAAAATGAGTTTGATTGTATTAACTTAAATCAAAGAAGAACTTTACAACCTGTGCCTTGATGTTGTACAAGCTCCTCCTAGGGTCTAGCAAGAAGTTTCCTCTATTTTGACAATTTCACTCTCTTCCCAATGAAGCCAAAAGGTATGTGATCTCTTCTCTCAAGCTTAACTAGGGAGTCTCAATTCCACCAGCATTTACCCTTAAAATTGTTCAGCTTCTAACCTCCCCAGCAACCAGCCCAATGCCTTAATTTATAGTGCAATGGAGGGAAGTTACTAGGCCCACCTTCAAAGGGATAAGCTCCTCTTATCAAGGGATTAGCTCCTTTAGTTTTGGGATGCATGAACCACCTAAGAGCGAACCATCCATGTCAAGAATCCTTCTAGAATCATCCAGAATCAACCACAAGTAAGTTTTTTAAGGATAAACTTGCGCCTTTTTTACTTTTACAGGGGTCCACACCCACTCCTTTAGAGACAGAGTGGGCATGTCCGCATGTAACATGAACAAGGGGTGCGGGACCGCAAGCAACAGTAAGAGAAAGTGCGGAACCAGAGCTTTATTGATTTTTAAAGAACTTACTCTCATTTTTAAAGCTTGACATGAAGAGCTGAGGTTTGAGACTTGTCAAGGAGGACATTATGGATGATGATAGACCCATATTGACTGCAAATAGTCATGGTGACAATATTTTGTGTAACACCCTTGTCGGGTTCTGACTCAGAGTTGTAACATGCATCTAATTTTGAAGCCTTTAGCTTGGTCACGAGTGAATTCTTGGCCTGACACTCTCTTGTGTTGTGATTGGAGCTCTTATGGAATTCATAGCACTTTCCTGTGTCCTTCTTCGGCTTCACGACGGATTTCTTTGCTTGCAGCTTCGGCGGGTTGTCCTGGCTTGCCCCACCTTGGCTTTGTCCTTTGTTCTGCTGTTTTGGGGCACCTTTCCCTTGCTTCGGATTTGTAGATCCAAAGTCTCGCTTCTTTTGTTTAACTTTTGCTCGATCTTGACCGTATATCGGTATGCTGTGTTGAGCGAGGAGTTGTCCAGGAATTCCATTTTGTCTTGGATGTACCTGTGCAGGCAACTGAGGTACTTGAGAACCAAATGCTTCTCAGGTACCTTGATACCCAACTTCGTGCGAAGGGTATGAAAAACATTGGTAAACTCTGCCACATCTTCGTCCCTTCCCTATTGCAGCATTGTCCACTTTATGTATTTATCCTCATAGCTCTTGACAGGGTAATACTACTCCTTGATGGCATCCCGGAACGAGTTCCAAGTGGGTGTGGCTAAAAACAGTGAGTTCATACTTTCATCCTTCTGCTCACAGTAGGTTTCACACCAGTCCTTGACATGGGGGGCTACTTTGAGAAGTGAAAAGGTGATCTTTTCCTAGCTAGAAAAATCATTAACGAAAAAATATCCTTCTAGTAGATTTAACCATTTATCTACAATGTCTGCATCTATCTAACCCTCAAATATGGGAATTTCAAAGTTAACTTGTACCTTAAAGGGTGTGGCGCTTCCAGAGTAGTTGCCGAAAGTAAATGTGTCGCCCCTGGATAGGCGCTGAAGGATCTGGACAAAGTTTTCCATCATCGCGTTCCTTTATCACTCAATGGCTTCCTCGAGAAATATTTTGATAGGATCTCCTGCCCCCTCATCTTTCTTTTCATCCACCATGGGAGGCCATCAGGATTTGTGAGGCTGTTCTTGCAAAGTTTCGCCCAGTTCAAGCCCTAACTCCTTATATCCTGACCTCGTTGGGGACATGTAAAGAAAAACAGAGAAAGAACAGACTGCTCTAATAACAATGATTTGGATTTAAACAGGAATGCAACAAATTACAGATATAACCATAAATACAAAGATCAATAGAAATAACACTTCATTTCATTAATATCAAATATTTAAATATGCTTACAAACATAATGGAAATAAGACTAGCTCGGGCGGTGCTAGCTTATCTCTGAGAAGAGATGTGGTGGCTGTTAGCCTCCTGCTGCAGCAGGTTAATCATCTTTCATGATCGACAGTTTTACATGCCAAATATGTCGTGCTATGCATGCTGCAATGCTCCATATTTGCTACAGATGGCCAAAAAGTATCCATAAGAGTAGGCTGGTCTAAGGGCCACTGCTGTGTTCCAATTTTGATTAGGCAATGCATTTTTGGTTTGAGTCAGTTTTTTTTTAGTTGGAGGCACTCAGGCTGGAGTTCACTGACATCTCTCTTTTTCTCATCACCCTTATTATATAACTCCGTATTAGTTTTTCCCTTCCCTTATTAAAATCATGTATATAAATCCCCCTATGTAAATATCTCATCCCTGGCACTATAGCCATAATTCTACTAAGTCAGGGAAATCACAGTCCATCTGGGACTGTTTTTAGCCCATCCGTGTCATTGAGGAACTAGTTTGACATCTGGTCAGCTAGTAACCTCTCCCTTAACCCAAAAACCCCCAAAAAACCCATGTTTTCACCCTTCCCCTTGTAAAATTTCACCACACCGCTATAAAAACCCCTTAAACCCGTTTCCCTAAGTCCTAACCCATCCGCCCCGCATATTAAATTCGGAATATTCTTGCGAATATTCCCGCCCGTTAACCCCCTATCCTGTCGCACCCGCCACCAGCCGTCCGATCCACAGCCCCGCAGATCTACGGCTGGTGGGCATCCTTATCCCCGACGCGCCCGGCCTTTAACGTCTCGGAGTTCGGCGGTTTTGCCGTCGTACTCCCGCCACGCGTCAAACGTCGGGCTGTGGCGGAGCCCCTCCCTCCGAAACCGCCATCCCCCATAAGCGGTGCGACACATACCGCTTACTGCCCCCCTCGGTGATGTCACCAGCCCACGTCACCCCCTGCACAGTCAACAGCCCACGTCACCCCCCCCCTGTACAGTCACCCGCCTGCGTGGCCTCCTGCCACGTCATCGACCGTACGTGATGACGTCATGCTGACGTCATCCCGCCACGTCGCCATGCTGACGTCACCCGACGTACAATGCTAACGTCATCAGCCTTTTTTGGACGCAGAGGCGCGAAAATCGCACTTCGGAGCCCCGGAATCAAATTCTGAGGCAGTTTTTGATGAGCGATTTGTGCCTCGCAAGATTTTTTGCACCAAAATGGAGAATCTTCAGGGAATCTTTAAGGAATCTTCGCTCCATGCAGCCCCAGGAAGCCCGAAAAGGCGCAGAAATGATCCGTTTTCCTCACAGAGCATACCAAAATGATCAGAAGACAATTCCAGATGATACAGAGGCCGAACATCGGCAATTTACTGGTGATTAGACACGCAGCACAGCAGATCAGCAGCCCAGATTTTGTCAGAGAGTATCAGTGGAAGATAGGACGCCAGAAAGAATCAGTCATAATTTTTTAGGGGCTCGAGGCACCTGAACATTGATGAAGCCCCCAGAAAATCAAATCAATAAGCATCAGCCCATCCTTGCCTTCAAATCACCGTCAAGACATTTAAGGCACCGGGACAGCAAGAAAGCATAAACCCATACCCATTTATTGCAGAAAGCACTGCAGCAAGCCACCGAGGACAACATCATTTATTCAGTTTTGACACATCGGCCCTGAGCACGGCCCGAGACATTCTTTGCATTTATTATTAGATAGGAGTAGGTCAAGTAGTCATTTTTATGACCTAATTAGGTCAAGATGTAATAAAGGAACTCTGCATAGAGTTTTTCCCTATATATACCACCCTCTGTATAGTTCTAAGGGTTGGTCAATTGGTAACTTTCACTAGAGACTCGCTGTGTATACCTGAATTTTTCTGTAATCAAAGATTGCTTAAAGCTTGGAGAGCGAACTGTCTGTTGTTGATGAATGTGTTAAAGAGTTGGAGATGGAATTCCTGCGCTGCGGCCTGAAGCAATAAGTGCCTCTTATCTCTGTTTATGTGTTTGCCATTATCTAAATAGCAGGAAGAAAGAATAGCCTAGAATTAGTTTAAATACTCTCTATGCTCAATTCCTGTTGTTTCTTGATGTTTTCTTCTGAATGAATTGGTTATGAACATTGAATTCCTTCTGGCTCATGTTTACCCCAGTTCACCTGTGCTGGCCAATTATCTAGGAATTCTTAACTGCTCCTAGGTAGCGCCTTGTTGTTTCCTCTGCTAATCTGTTGGAGAGATTCTTAACTGCCTCTCTTTCTTTAGCATTCTTGCCATCCCTTGAACCTGAAAGTTGCTTCTGCTTCGGTTATCTTGCTCCATTTTCCCCTCGCTGTTATTAAGGAAAGACACCAGCAGTTCCCCTCATCGACTCCACGCCCAATGGTTTGAAACATCCAGACTATACTCAGCCTCTCTACCTGAAAGTGTCAGTTTTCCCACCAAAACTCAATCAAAACCCCTGTGCACCATATCTAGCCTAAAATCATCCCTTTCAACAAAGCTAAATCATAAAGAGAGAGCCCTCTCTGACTGCAGGCAGGCTAGGGCCTGCAGTCCAAAGTTGGTTTGTGGTTACCTCGGCCGTATCCCTTTGGGAGTCAAAAGGGACAACCTAAGTGATAACATAATGGCGACTCCGCTGGGGAGATGAATCATGTGTTTATTAGTGCAAATCCTCAATTTTGACCAGTTCGCCTCGTTTTCTGGAGAAAGTGTTCCTTTTCTTCAGGGTTTTTCATGTTCAGTTCTGATCTGTGACGGTGGACAGAGATCAGGCACTTTAAGGTCACATCATCCACCTGGCGACTCCACATCATCCCCATAATAAAGACTCCGCTGGAGAAATGAACCCGAAGGAATTATATAAGCAGATCAGGCTCTTGACTTGGATGATCATCCAAGAGACCATGTTCTTTCTCTTGCACCAAATTTTGTTGTGCATATTGCACTTTAAAAGCGATTTTATGTCAGATTTTTGTGTTTTTCCTTTGGAAAAGATTGTTGAAAAGCCTCCTTGCCCATCAGAGCAGCAGCTTTCAAATACTGTTGAAGATCATCATATAGTCAAGGAGGAACCAAAAATAGAGTCCAGTCTTCTAGTTCCTGTACATACTCCCGTGCCTCGTAAAGTTCCTGAAAGATATAAGCCGCTCATTTTGCCTCCTGTGCTTGGTCCCCTGCCGGCAAATCATCCTGAATATCTCCCTAGATTTGATGGAGAGAATGGCACTACTGCAGAGAAACATATCCAGGCTTTTGAAGACTATCTTAATGCATTCAAAGTGGAAGATGAAGATGTCAGTCTTAGACTATTTTCCCTTTCTTTGCAAAGCGAAGCTAGGACTTGGTTTAAAGCGTTGCCTGAGGCGAGCATCTCTAAGTTTCAGCAGTGTGCCAAGCTTTTTCTTGATAAATGGAGGATCAGAGGTAATTTCTTCTTGCTCATCGAAGAATACAATCATTTAGAAAGGCATCCAGATGAATCTGTTCAGCAGTTTTCAGACAGATTCAATCAAGTTTATCAAGCCATGCCTCTGAATATAAGACCTCCCCTTGATTTAGCTCTATTGCAATATCCTAGAGCATTTGACACAGAAATGGAATTTTGTCTGAGAGAAAGATGCCTGTCCACCTTGAAACAGATGCAGGACATAGCGGTGGACGTGGAGGCAAATCTAAAAAGGAGGGAGGAACAGCGCAAAGCAGAGCAAGAAGAAAGATTTCATAGCGTGTTACAAAAGACAGAGGAAATGATGCAGCTGATCACAATGAAAGTAGAAAGTTCAGAGCACCAGAACAGATCTGTTTCACAACAGGAAAGTAGTGACATTCACGAACAAACCTGCCACAAAACAGATGACATATTCATCCAGCCATACATGATGGAGCAGTCTCCTGATATACTGTGTGAATATAATAGCTTCTCTTCTCTCAACTATCTGCCTAAGGAGGATCTGTATGATGAGGATTATGAGCCTAAGGACCAAATCAGCCTTGCAGAGGACTCAGATCATATTTTGGCAGGAAGCAGTATTCAGGTTCAGCAACCTGAACCCAATGATCAGCGTGCCCATCTCAGCTATGAAGAAAAGGAGGAAAACCCAGAGTGTGCCGATTTCAGTGAAGGAACTTTACCCTTTTGTTTTGAATCTTTCCAATTTATCAAGGATAACTATCATGCTATATTTGATCAAGTGTCACCACCTGTTGCTATTGACCGTCTGGAGGTTAATCAAGATATTGTTCCAAAGGTATCGCCTCTAGTTTTGTAGCCCCAAAGAGCCATTGAATATCAGATTGAGGAGGACCCAGAAGCAGAAGCATATGACCAGATGATCCAGGTGGATCCCCTGCCTCTTTGTTTTCAGCAATAAAAATTATTCAAAGAAGAAGAAAACCAGCAGCCCTCACAGAGCAGTCTGGCCCTATTCGAGCCGGATTCTAATAAATTACAAGCTCCTCTGCAAATACTAAATGACCTATCCGCTGGCAGGCATAATGAGGAAAGAGATCAGTGCACGTCGTCATCAACAGGCTGCAAGGCTCAGTATTGAGTTGGCAATGATCTCCCGGCTCCAAGGCATGGTAGTGATCCTGAACCTTTGTACAGTTCTTTAATTCAGCCAAAAAATTGTATATATATGTTGCTGGACAATTTTGTACAATATTTAAACACCGCAAAGGAGGTCAGTAGCTTCCTGATCTTCTCAAAGATTGACAAAGCCATAACAAATTGCAAAATCTCAGTTGATGTCACTGGCAAGCTCAAGCAGCAAAGCCCACTCATGTTATTATTACTTAAGTGGCTGCATTGGTTGTTTCACTTCACCTAACAGCAGAGTAAGTGCTGGTTAGGGTAGGTAGGTAGGTAGGTAGGATCAATAAGGCAGCCAGCCAAGAGAAATTTGCAGAACACAGTAACAGTTGAATACAAGGCAGTCTGACCTGCTGTTCTTGACTTTTCACAAGGAAAAGCCATCCCCAAGTGGAGCCATTGTTAGCCTCCTACTGCAGTAGGTTAATCATCTTTCATGATCGACAGTTTTACATGCCAAATATGTCGTGCTATGCATGCTGCAGCGCTCCATATTTGCTACAGATGGCCAAAAAGTATCCATAAGAGTAGGCTGGTCTAAGGGCCACTGCTGTGTTCCAATTTTGATTAGGCAATCCATTTTTGGTTTGAGGCAGTTTTTTTTTAGTTGGAGGCACTCAGGCTGGAGTTCACTGACATCTCTCTTTTTCTCATCACCCTTATTATATAACTCCCTATTAGTTTTTCCCTTCCCATATTAAAATCATGTATATAAATCCCCCTATGTAAATATCCCATCCCTGGCACTATAGCCATAATTCTACTAAGTCAGGGAAATCACAGTCCATCTGGGACTGTTTTTAGCCCATCCGTGTCATTGAGGAACTAGTTTGACATCTGGTCAGCTAGTAACCTCTCTCTTAACCCCAAAAACCCCCAAAAAACCCATGTTTTCACCCTTCCCCTTGTAAAATTTCACCCCACCGCTGTAAAAACCCCTTAAACCCGTTTCCCTAAGTCCTAACCCATCCACCCCGCATATTAAATTCGGAATATTCTTGCGAATATTCCCGCCCGTTAACCCCCTATCCCGTCGCATCCACCGCCAGCCGTCCGATCCACAGCCCCGCAGATCTACGGCTGGCGGGCATCCTTATCCCCGATGCGCCCGGCCTTTAACGTCCGGGAGTTCGGCGGTTTTGCCGCCGTACTCCCGCCACGCGTCAAGCGTCGGGCTGTGGCGGAGCCCCTCCCTCCGAAACCGCCATCCCCCATAAGCGGTGCGCCACATACCGCTTACCGCCCCGCTCGGTGACGTCACCAGCCCACGTCACCCCCTGCACAGTCAACAGCCCACGTCACCCCCCTGTACAGTCACCCGCCTGCGTGGCCTCCTGCCACGTCACTGCCACGTGTCCCGCCACCGTACCTGCCATGTCATCGACCGTACGTGATGATGTCATGCTGACGTCATCCCGCCACGTCGTCATGCTGACGTCACCCATCGTACAATGCTGACGTCATCAGCCTTTTTTGGACGCAGAGGCGCGAAAATCGCACTTTGGAGCCCCAGAATCGAATTCCGAGGCAGTTTTTGATGAGCGATTTGTGCCTCACAGGATTTTTTGGGCCAAAATGGAGAATCTTCAGGGAATCTTTAAGGAATCTTTGCTCCATGCAGCCCCAGGAAGCCCGAAAAGGCGCAGAAATGATCTGTTTTCCTCACAGAGCATACCAAAATGATCAGAAGACAATTCCAGATGATACAGAGGCCGAACAACGGCCATTTACTGGTGATTAGACACGCAGCACAGCAGATCAGCAACCCAGATTTTGTCAGAGTATCAGTGGAAGAGAGGACGCCAGAAAGAATCAGTCATAATTTTTTAGGGGCTCGAGGCACCTGAACATTAATGAAGCCCCCAGAAAATGAAATCAATAAGCATCAGCCCATCCTTGCCTTCAAATCACCGTCAAGACATTTAAGGCACCGGGACAGCAAGAAAGCATAAACCCATACCCATTTATTGCAGAAAGCACTGTAGCAAGCCACCGAGGACAGCATCATTTATTCAGTTTTGACACATCGGCCCTGAGCACGGCCCGAGACATTCTTTGCATTTATTATTAGATAGGAGTAGGTCAAGTAGTCATTTTTATGACCTAATTAGGTCAAGATGTAATAAAGGAACTCTGCAGAGAGTTTTGCCCTATATATACCACCCTCTGTATAGTTCTAAGGGTTGGTCAATTGGTAACTTTCACTAGAGACTCGCTGTGTATACCTGAATTTTTCTGTAATCAAAGATTGCTTAAAGCTTGGAGAGCGAACTGTCTGTTTTTGATGAATGTGTTAAAGAGCTGGAGATGGAATTCCTGCGCTGCGGCCTGAAGCAATAAGTGCCTCTTATCTCTGTTTATGTGTTTGCCATTATCTAAATAGCAGGAAGAAAGAATAGCCTAGAATCAGTTTAAATACTCTCTATGCTCAATTCCTGTTGTTTCTTGATGTTTTCTTCTGAATGAATTGGTTATGAACATTGAATTCCTTCTGGCTCATGTTTACCCCAGTTCACCTGTGCTGGCCAATTATCTAGGAATTCTTAACTGCTCCTAGGTAGCACCTTGTTGTTTCCTCTGCTAATCTATTGGAGAGATTCTTAACTGCCTCTCTTTCTTTAGCATTCTTGCCATCCCTTGAACCTGAAAGTTGCTTCTGCTTCAGTTATCTTGCTCCATTTTCCCCTCGCTGTTATTAAGGAAAGACACCAGCAGTTCCCCTCCTCGACTCCACGCCCAATGGTTTGAAACATCCAGACTATACTCAGCCTCTCTACCTGAAAGTATCAGTTTTCCCACCAAAACTCAATCAAAACCCCTGTGCACCATATCTAGCCTAAAATCATCCCTTTCAACAAAGCTAAATCATAAAGAGAGAGCCCTCTCTGACTGCAGGCAGGCTAGGGCCTGCAGTCCAAAGTTGGTTTGTGGTTACCTCGGCCGTATCCCTTTGGGAGTCAAAAGGGACAACCTGAGTGATAACAGTGGCTACATGCCTCTAAACTGCGTTACAATGAGGCTCAAGGGCCTTTTTATTATTGAACAATAAGACAAAACCCTAAACAACCAAAACCCTAACTCGAGGAGATGTAACACCAAGAGTTTATGGGTCATGTTGGGGTGAGTTGGATAGCCAACTTCCTAGGGTCGTGACTTGGTCATATTATCTCCATTTGACGTGCATGATAACCTGTTGGAAATATTTATCCAATGATTTAGGAAGAAAATCATTGCAGGTAGATTACCAAAGAAATGTTGTTTAGGGCCTCAAAATGGCTCCGAAATTTTAGGACCCGAAAAACTTCTAAAAATAGTATACTGTGCTACAATTAAGGAAATTGAAAAATTGAAAGAAACAATGGTGGGGTTCCAAGTGGAATTGGCGGGTGGCCACCAATATCCACCTGGATCACTTTGTGATCCTCTATTTTATTTATTTTTATGGGCATACTATGTAAGGCATAGTTTCCTCATAAGACAATGTCATATCCAATGGTTAGGTCATGTTATTAGGTGGCTTGTTGATGTATTACTCCATATTCCCTCCATACATAACACTCTCCACATTATCCCTTCACCTCTATTCCATTCATGAAAAGGGAGTTGTCCCCCTTCATGCTTGCTTTCCCAAGAATTATTATTAAAGAGATATATGAAAGAATGAAAGAATGAGAAAGTATAATTGAAACAAAATCCCATGATTTTCTCTAGAACATCTATAGGCACAAAGAGGTGAACAACACCGTCAAATTAAATAAACATGAAGTTTGAGCTAGTGTCACCTAATTATGAGGCTCTCCCTTTGTCTTTGACTTGTCTAAAGAGTATCTAAATGAAAGTGATGTGACATCTAAGTAAATAAAAAAAGGGTAATTAAAGGACGCTAAGGAATGACAACTCAATGGTCCAAGATCCTTGTTAAAAGGCTATTAAAAAGAAACTCTAACCCTAAAGGATAGACTCAAAAATAATGGTAAAATACCTATACATCAATTGGTCTTTACGGTCATGTCATGAAGGATCTGCTCTCCCTTTCCTTTCCATAAGTATTTTCCAATTCTACATACCTTGGCTAGCCTCCTAGAAAGTGTAACTTGTCCTAGGAATTGGTTACATGTATAATGGTTTATTGTTCTCTCTCTTAGTATGCAGGGGTAAATCAATAAATCAAACTTATTTATTTTGTGTTAGGAGGGCCTAATAGTTTTGCATTGCCTAGAAACTCATAAAGAGGTCCATGGCACCATTCCAAATAAAAATATAATTGTTCCATTGCAAAGAAAGATGCCACATCAACTATCTACCTTGGAAACCTCAATTTAGTTCAATAAATATCGAAGCGAAATTGTTAAATACATTTGTCTTGGCTTCCAATGATACAAACAATTGTTGAATCCATGGCCTGAGGAAAAATGCAATCCTAAGGCCCATATGAGTCATAATGTAAGCCCTTTAAATTTTGGGGGGATTTGATTATTATATGGTAAAAAAATCCCCTTAATGGGCATTATGAGTATGATATTGTTATTATTGTAATATTGTTCATAGTTTGAGCAAGTGGTTTGGAGCTCTCATGGTTTTCAACCCACTAATTGTAAATCATTGTAAGCGATGAGGACTCCATTCTATATAAGAAGGGAGTCTCCCCATTTTGTAATTCATCAAATAATATTGAAGAATTCATCTAAGTCATCTTGAGCACATTCATGTCTTCCTTTCTTTGTGATTTCTAGTATTTTTAAGAGCTAGTATATGTATTTTAACAAGTGCGTTGAGGAAAAAGTTGCAATGAAGGTTGAAGAAGGGAATTAGGTTCCACCAGAATGATAATCCAAGTCTAGATCTCCCAATAGTTCTCTTTTGACCATTAAAGGTAAGTGGTTTGCATTGAAGTTAAAAATCCCTAACTCTCCCCTTGCCATTTGTTGCACTTATGTGTGATCCTAAACAAGACCATCCCCAATTAAACCCCACCCCACATACCGTAATCTCCCATGAGTAGCATTTCCCTGGTAGTCCCCCAGGTGCCCTCAACAATACTCTATCCTAAACTCTAGTGCCATTGTGAAAGAAGAAGACATTGTGACCCAAGGGATTAATCTTTTCTTATTTCCAATCAAAACATAAAAATAAAAAATAAAAAAATAAACTCCTTTCTTTTAAATATGTATCCATTTTCCCTTGTTTAATTTGTGATCTAGGGTTTCAACGAGCCTCTAATTAATTGATCTAGATCACTAGATTCAAAGTCTTGAGCTTGTACTTCAAGTCATTTAAGACTTGGATCTAGTTATTTCTAACCTAGTTTTGATCTAAATATCCCCATGATCAATGATTTTGGAATTAAAATTTTATTGTTTTCACTTATTAAGAATCCTACAATGAATTTGTGATCCAAGTGCTATTAAGATTACATTACCATATTAGATATGGTATGCTAATTGATTTCATGCTTTATCATATAATTGTAGTGCACGAAAGTAAAGATTAGATAAAATTCAATTTAACAAGTTTTTCTTGGTCCTACCCTAAAAGCAATGCTGAATTGGTTCAATTCTCTCATATTTATAAGTTTCTTTGAAGTCTATTTGCTGAATTGGTTCAATTCTATAATATCTATAAGTTGTTTTGAAATCTATTACTTAGAAATTAATATTAACAGCTAATAAATTGTTTTGAAATCTATTACTTAGAAATTAATATTAACAGCTAATCTTGCTCAAATCTTGCACACATAAGTTTACACTAGTATTGAATGGTTTAAAAAATCCACTAGTTAATAATGATAAAGTGACTCAAAAGATAAGGTAGAAACCTTACTATAAGGTAGAAACCTTACTATTAATGCAACACATTTCTATTCATGTTTCTAAACTTAACCTCAAGGCTATAAATTACGTTACACATCTACAATAAAATTTGTTGAGGTTGATTCATGTCTATCATATTCTAACAATTTTCACAAACATCTCGAGTATCTCAGCGCTTTGCTTGAAGATTTGCTCCAAAAATATGAAGTTTTTCCAACACTCTTTTGGTAGCGTTTAGGAATGTATTTAATTTTGAAATCTTCTTGAACTAATCAATGACCCAAATTTTATCGCTGCTTCTCCCAGAGATTTGTAACACCCCCTGCGTTGAGCATTCCTTTTGACTCCAACGTGGAAAACCCATTCCCAGGTCCATTCCCTGGGCTCTGTGTACTCCTTTAAAAATACTCCAAGTGTAAGGTTAATTTCTAACCAGTCGCACGACCCATTCCCTAAACTCTATGTACACCTTTAAAAATACTCCAAGTGTAATTTCTCTCGGCCTCTCCGGCTCTGAAAAAACAAAAAAACATAACTTGTTGGAATCAACTACAGCAGAGAAAAGCCATTAGTTGATAGATTTTTCAAAGTGACGCGATTGGAGCCGAACCAGAAATTGGGATGGGCGGGCAGCGGGCCGTCCTCATTCTCCCCTGTCGCGATCGCTGGTAGCATGGTTGGAAACTTCACATGGTATGATCCAGGAGTACTTGGCCTGAAATTCCTTACTGTAATACATATTTGTGAGGCTTAATCTTTGTGAGGGTTAATCTTTTGGGTTGTTATATGTAAATTTTGGATGTGAAAGTAGTTTCTTTTAAGAAAAAGAAAAAACATAATAATTATTGATCTAATTCCATAACATGGAAAAATATATGGAAAACCATGACACATGAAACTCACATTCAAATTAGGACATTCTCTAAAATGAGGAAAGAACATTATCTAAAGATCTTATGAGTGAGAGTCTATCTTATTTCAAGGCCCTATTTACATTCAAAGACTATAATTCCATAACATGGAAAAATATATGAAAAACCATGACACATGAAACTCAGATCCAAATTAGGACATTCTCTAAAATGAGGAAAGAACATTATCTAAAGATCTTATGAGTGAGAGTCTATCTTATTTCAAGGCCCTATTTACATTCAAGGACTATAAAATAATATAGGATATGTGTTAATCCTAATATGTTATTAACAATCTATTCACTTTTAAAAACATTCAACCATTAAGCAATCAAGATCTTAAAAATGTAATCCACTATGCTTAATTATTTATAGTTGTTTTTTTCACACACAAATTTGGAGCAAAAATGAAAATACTTTTCCTAAAATTCAAAAAATGCAATATATCTTTTCTAATTATGTATAAAGAAATTATATTACCTTAACAACTTATTGATACAGTGAACAAAGTAGAAAATAATACAAATATAACTTTTTTATTTAGGAGACTCTAAAAAGGTTCTTTTATATATATATATATATATATATATTCTCTTACAAATGCATCCTTTAAATTACTTATATCAACTATTCTCCTACTAATGCAATACTTTTTTATTTTAATTTTGGTAAATTCAATTTAGAAAGAGACCCACACACTCCTTTTTTATCTAGCTGTAAAGATAAAGCTTTATCTCATTTACTTTGAGAATTGAGTTGACAAAAAAGTTCATAAAAAACATAAGCTTATATTCTAACCATTACACCTTATACCTTATACAACTATTGAGCAGAGTATTTGATGCAAGGTTACCCCCTGCTTACACCCACAAGATGCATATAAATGCATAGACTACATTGTCCCAGGAATTTGACTCACAAAGGAGTCAAATCTTCAACGATCAAATGGTTAAGGCCTCTTTATCCGTTCCTTTATATCAGAACTCAATTTAGACTTCAAAAAAAATTCACCCAGATCTATATATCTATCGGGTCCGCTCTTCGCTCCGACCCTTTCCATAGCTCTGATGTCCGAACCCTCCAATCGCCAATCAACGCTTTATCGCTATCGGTGCATTGACATTCCAATAACCACTAGCCCTTAACTCCTCCGATTGCGAATTAGCGATCAAATCGCGACCGTCGATCTAGTTCGCGATCCGATGGTTGTGATTAACTCGCGCGATCGCATTTTGCTCAACCTCAAGGCCAGACCCTTTCCACTTCCATGCACCGATCCGATATCCTTATGAACCCGATATGGATATAGACCACTCTTTATAGGATTTCAAGTCTGGATTTTAAATCTGACTATGTTTTACGATGATTCTTAGTGTAAGTTGGGTTTTTCACTTGTGGGACTTAAACTGTGTAATAAACTCCGTCGATGCAATATTTTGCTTTGCTCCTTAGCAACATCATCTGGACCATTGATCTTCCAAATCTAACGGCTGCTGAGCACTAACACTTTACTCCTTCGTTCCTCCTTTTTACTTAGTTTTTATGCTAAGTCTTCAGTTTTCCTGTGGTTTTGCTCTTCTTCAAAGGTTTCAGCGAATCTGTTGTTTTATTGTGTGATTCCTCCTGAGCTTGGCTTTAATCCCTATAATGGATTCAACGACCCATTGTGGTCCTTTGAATCACTCTTCTCTTGTGTAGTTCTTTAGAACTCCACCTTCTGCTTCTGCTGCTCAGCTACCTTTGGGCTTTACTTTTTTGCGAAATCTCAATTCACTAATTCACCCCAAAGCTTCTCTCTGTTTCCTTAACTGGATTGAAGGATCCATTCATGATTCATCTGAATCATTTTGTTCCTCCGCGTCCTTCAAAATTATGTCTGCAACCTGTTATAGAGCCTACGAATTCACAAGTAGCTCATTCATGAAATACTCTGCAACACACTGACACAGTTAGGAATAAACATCTATATATATAAATATAAACAGTCAATTACATATCCGAGACTTTGTATCTCACACGGGCCTGTTCTTCAATATCATGGCCTCCTTCTCCTGATGATCCGGATTTAAACAGGAACGCAACAAATTACAGAGATAACCATATACACAAAGATGCAGCGGAAATAATACTTCATTTCATTAATGGAAAATATTGAAATATGCTTACAGACAGAAATGGAAATAAACTAGCTAGGGCGATGGTAGCTTATCTCTGAGAAGAGATGTGATGGCTACATGCCTCTGAACTGTGTTACAATGAGGCTCGAAGGCCTATTTATTGTTGAGAAACAATGGAAAAACCCTTCACATTCCAAAACCTAACCCTAGGAGATGAAACGCCAAACTGTGGGCCCCGTTTGGGGGTAAGTTGGTACATCAACTTCCCGGGGTCGTAACTTTGGCATATGATCTCCGTTTGACGCATACAATAGCTCATTAGAAAGATCTATCCGAGCACTATCATTGTTGGAACGGGCAACACAAGTCCACTCCATGGACTTGTGTTGCCCCCGGATTCCCCAAAAAACGTCGTTTAGGGCCTCAAAACGGCTCCGGAAGTTCAGGACCCGAAAAACTGCTAAAAATAGTAAGTTGTGCTACAATTAAGGAAACTGAAAATGCTGAGAAAGACAATGGTGGGGGTCCAGGTGGACTTGGCAGGTGGCCACCAATATCCACCTGGATCATTCCTCCCCCCTTAGGAAGCAATGGTCCCCATTGCGTTGAGCTCCTCCATGAGATGAGGAAACTTCTGCTGAACTTGTTCCCTGGTGAGCCACTTGCCCTGCTGAAGGAGTTGGCTCGCTTTGACAACTCGATACAGTTGGATATTCTGTTGGCGAGTGTTCTTGATCTGTGTGTCCATGATCCGATCAGTTGCAGCTTGTTCCATGCAATCTGGATTTAATTCTGTGGGTTTGAGCTGTTCTGCAATGTCGGATGTGTCTAGCAATGGTGGAAAGTATGGCCGAAGGCGGTCCATATTGAATACTGGGTGCAGGCCAAGGAATGGGGAAATGCTGAGCTCAAATGCATTGTCTCCCATAGCCTTAGTAATGGTGTAAGGACCATATCGGAGTGGTCTCAATTTCCGATAGGCTCCAGTAAGGCGCTCCTTTTGCAAATGCAACCAGACTTTGTCGCCCACCTGAAACTTGTGTGGCACCCGATGTTGATCATGTCGCTGCTTGTACTTGGCATTTGATTTCTCAAGAATGTCATGGACCTGCTGGCGAATATGTTGGATGCGCTCAATGAAGCTGGTGGCCTTATCTGTTTCGGACTGGACATGAGCTGAATTCATGTGAGCAGCTGCAAGTGGCATGGCCACATCAATGGGGCATAGTGGCTGGAATCCCAAACCCACCTGAAAAGGGCTATGGCCAGTGGAGCTGTGAAGAGCTCGGTTGTAGCTGTGCTGAACGTAGGGGAGGCTCTCGTCCCATGTGCGTGGATGCTTTGAGTTATACATGCGCAGAATGTGCACAATCATCCTATTGACAACCTCTGTCTGGCCATCAGTTTGAGGATGGAAGGCTGTGGACTTCGTGAGTTTGGTGTCCAGCATTGACCAGAGACTGGACCAAAAGGTGCTGAGAAACCGACTATCCCGATCTGAGATGATAGACTGTGGGATCCCAAAGTGCACCCACACTCGTTCAAAGAAGAGTTTAGCAGTGGCTTCTGCTGTGATATTCTTCTTGCAGGCCATCATAATGGCCATCTTTGAGAACCTGTCGACGACCACAAAAACACAGTCATTTCCATGCTTAGTGGAAGGAAGGCCTGACATGTAATCCATGGAGATGGATTCCCAAGGTCGACTAGGGGTATGCAACGGGGTATAGAGGCCTTGCTTCTTAATGGTCGGTTTGGCAATGGCACAGGCAGTACATGATCGGATGTACTTCCCAACATCCTGTCGAAGATTCGGCCAATAGAAATAGTTTTGCAGTACTGCCACTGTTTTCTCGACCCCGAAATGCCCAGCAGCCCGACTGTAGTGTGCTTCCCAAATCATCTTGGCACGCTCGCTTGAAGGAACACAAAGGTGATCGAGGTGGCATAATAGGGCATCTTGGAGGTGAAAATCTGCAACCTGCCGACCCTCCAAGAGTGTCTGGTATGTGTGGCCGAATTCTGGGTCGCTTTTGTAGAGAAGTGGCCAATCAGAAGTCTCGTGCCCGCAAGAGTTGAGCACGGTGGTTAGCGCCATGATCAGTGGTCGACTGAGGCAATCTGCAACATTATTGGTGCTGCCCTTTTTATACTTGATATTCAAGTGAAACTGTTGCAGGTATGTAGACCACTTCTGATGGCGATCATTCTGTAATTTCCCTTGGGTCTGTATGAACTGCAGAGGTCGGTGGTCTGTGTGGATGACCGTTTCCTTCCCCAAAATGTAATGCTTCCATTGTCGGCAGGCCTGTACAATGGAATACATCTCTTTATCATAAGTGGGGTACTTCCGGACTGTGTCTGAAAGTGTTTCACTGTGATATGCCACTGGATGTCCATGTTGAGTAAGGACTGCCCCAATAGCATAGTCAGAGGCATCTGTCTCGACCTCAAATGGTTGTTGTAAATCTGGTAACGCGAGCACTGGTGCCGTGCAGAGGCGATCCTTCAACTCCCTGAATGCCTTCTGTTGAGATTCAGACCAAAAGAATTTTGCTTTCGCCCCGCCCTTGGAGACTTGACTCAAGGGCCAAGAAATATGAGAAAATCCCAACACAAACCTGCGGTAGAAGTTGGCAAGACCTAGAAAGCTGCGGAGCTCTGTTAGAGTGGTTGGAGAGGGCCAATCCCGAATGACTTGGACCTTGGCTGGATCGACATGCACCCCCTGTTCATCAATGATGTATCCCAGATACTGAACCTCGGTCATGCCAAAAGTGCATTTCTCCAAATTGGCACATAGCTTGTGTTGCCGCAGTGTTTGGAGAACCTGTCGGATGTGTTGGAGGTGCTCTTCCCAACTCTGGCTGAAGATCAGAATGTCATCCAAGTATACTACTACAAAGGAGTTGGTGAATGGCCGCAAGATGTCATCCATTAGCCTCATAAAGGTTGCAGGAGCATTCGTCAATCCGAAAGGCATGACCAACCATTCGAAGAGGCCCTCCTTGGATTTGAAGGCAGTCTTCCACACATCTGAGGGTTCAATTGGTACCTGGTGATATCCTGACTTCATATCGATCTTGCTGAAATATTTCGCCCCCTTTAGTTGGTCTAGGAGGTCATCAATCCGCGGGATCGGGTACCTATTACGGACAGTGATCTTGTTCAGCACCCGATAGTCAATACAGAGTCTCCACGTCCCATCCTTCTTCTGTACCAACACTATCGGGCTCCCACAGGGCGAAGAACTCGGACGGATGTGACCTTTCTGCAGGAGCTCCTGAATCTGCCTCTTGATTTCATTGTTCTCCAGAACGGAGCGTCGATAAATTGGTCCATTGGGTAGTGGCGCACCTGGGGTCAGATCGATGGAGTGCTTGACTTGACAGTGCAGAGGAACCCCTGCTGGGGAGGTGAAGATGTCTTCGTACTCCTCCACAATCTTTTCCATCTGTAGCTGCCGTGCAGAGGGACCCCGTTTGGAGGCCGCAGCCACTGTCTTCTTCTTCCCTTGAGGGCGTATCATCAGGAAAACAAATTTCCTGGTTTTGGAAATGATCTTACTGCATTGTTTTGCAGTAATCAAAGAGATGGCGGCAGGTGGTGCTACCTCTGGTATCCTGAACAACTTATTTCCCAATGTAATAATAACAGCACGGGGCCTTGATTCATACACAGCATGTCGCTTCCACAAGTATGGTTGTCCTAGTAATACGTCACAAACTTCAAGGGGAGCAATGTCACACAATACCTCATCCGTGAAGGGCTTGATGTTGTATGGAAGGCGACATTGCTGGCTCACGCGAAGATCTCGCCCTTGGTGAAGCCACCCAATGGTGTATGGTTGTGGATGTGCTGTGGTCAGTAAGCCCAACCGCTTCACGACCTCTGCCGAAATGAGGTTCTTTTGACTCCCGCTATCAACAATGAACTGTATCGGGGAGCCCTTTACCCACATCTGGGAGTGGAAGAGACGCTCCTCCTCCTCTGGATCTTCGGGTTCATTTTTCTGGATCTTTGCGGTAGCAACAGTGGCGCTGGGATCCGCATCAATGATATGCTTCCCTTTTTCATACCCCTTATCGGGTTCTAACTCAGAGTTGGAACATGCATCTGATTCTGAAACCTTTAGCTCAGCCACCAGTTACTGCTTGGCCCGACACTCACTTGTGTTGTGAGTGGAGCTCTTATGGAACTCGCACCATTTTCCAGTGTCTTTTCTCGGCTTCGCGGCGTTGCTCTTTGCTTGCAGCTTCGACTGGTTGTCTTGGGCTGTCCCGCCTTGGCTTTGTCCTTTGTTCTGTGGTTTAGGGGCACCTTTCCCCTGCTTTGGATTCGCAGATCCAAAGTCTCGCTTCTTTTGTTTAAACTTCTGCTCGACCTTGACGGCATACCGGTATGCTGCGCCGAGCGAGGGGATGTTTAGGAACTGTATTTCTTCCTGGATGTACTTGTGCAGGCAGCCACGGTATTTGAGTATCAAATGTTGCTCTGAATCCTTGATACCCAACTTTGTGCGAAGGGTATGGAAAAGATTGGTGAACTCCGGCACGTCTTGGTCCCTTCCCTGCCGCAGCGTGGTCCACTTTATGTATTCATCCTCATAGCTTCCGACAGGGTAGTACTGCTCCTTGATGGCATCCCGGAACGAATCCCAGGTGGGTGCGGCTGAAAATAGTGAGCCAGTACTTTCATCCTTTTGCTCGCAGTAGTTTTACCACCAGTCCTTGACGTGGGGGGCTGCTTTGAGAAGAGCAAAAACAATCTTTTCCCGACTCGAAAATTCATGAATAGAAAAATAACCCTCTAGCAGATTTAACCATTTATCTACGGCATCGGCGTCTATCTGACCCTCGAATATGGGGATTTCAAAATTAACTTGTACCTTAAAGGGTGTGGCGTTTCCAGAGGAGCTGCTGGAAGCCGACGCGCCGCTTCTGGGTAGCCGCTGAAGGATCTGCGCAAAGCTGTCCATCATCGCGTTTCGTTGTCGCTCGAGCGCTTCTTCGAGCAAGATTTTGATGGGATCTCCTGCCCCCTCGTCTTTCTTCTCGTCCGCCATGGGAGGCCGTCGGGATTTGCGAGGCTGGTCTTGCAAAGGTTCAACCAATTCAAGCCCTAACTCCTTATATCCCGACCTTGTTGGGGACATGCAAAGAAAAACAGAGAAAAAGCAGACCGCTCTGATACCACTGATCCGGATTTAAACAGGAACGAAACAAATTACAGAGATAACCATATACACAAAGATGCAGCGGAAATAATACTTCATTTCATTAATGGAAAATATTGAAATATGCTTACAGACAGAAATGGAAATAAACTAGCTAGGGCGATGGTAGCTTATCTCTGAGAAGAGATGTGATGGCTACATACCTCTGAACTGTGTTACAATGAGGCTCGAAGGCCTATTTATTGTTGAGAAACAATGGAAAAACCCTTCACATTCCAAAACCTAACCCTAGGAGATGAAACGCCAAACTGTGGGCCCCGTTTGGGGGTAAGTTGGTACATCAACTTCCCGGGGTCGTAACTTTGGCATATGATCTCCGTTTGACGCATACAATAGCTCATTAGAAAGATCTATCCGAGCACTATCATTGTTGGAACGGGCAACACAAGTCCACTCCATGGACTTGTGTTGCCCCCGGATTCCCCAAAAAACGTCGTTTAGGGCCTCAAAACGGCTCCGGAAGTTCAGGACCCGAAAAACTGCTAAAAATAGTAAGTTGTGCTACAATTAAGGAAACTGAAAATGCTGAGAAAGACAATGGTGGGGGTCCAGGTGGACTTGGCAGGTGGCCACCAATATCCACCTGGATCACCTGAGCTCTACCTGTAGTCTTACATTTATCCCAGAAAGCTCCGTTGAACTAATTCTGGTTCAAGTCCTAGATCTACTGAACTGACTCCTAAATGTCCTATGTCCATTTCTACTTCAATTAATTCCTCAAAGCTCTCTCTTGTTCCTCGAATCCTGAAACTATTTTAAGAGTCCTAATTAACCTCTATCTCTTGTCATTTATTCACCACTCATGTTCTCATTTATTTGAGAGCATTTACAACTTCCTCTCACTATCTAATTAAATCACTTAAAGCCTAAATATTACATTAACTTGAGACTTAGGAAACTACTTCTCTAAAGATACATGACACCCTATGTCTACTTATTTACAATGATTTTCTCTTGGATTGAATGCTCCTGCATCAGTATTCAGGTTAGATTGCAAGCTAGAAAGTGTGACAATAATTAATTACAAAGCTGCAAGCTAGAAAGTATGACAATAATTAATTACAAGATTGAAAAATTCACTTACAAATGTTAAAGGTTCTTATGAGGGAAATGATTGATGGAAGGATGTCAATTACTACTATTAAACATACACTTATGCAATAAATTATTATTTTTGATAGAATTCCTAAGGAACAATTGCAAAACTTTATAATTGTTGAAGGCAAAATAAACGGTTTATGATTACAAGGATGGCGGTGGTGGTGATTATTAACATCCATTAAGACTTTTATGGTCTATCAAATCTTAAGAAAGTAACAGATCCTTGGGAATTATTTAGCATTTTATTTCTAAGATCGAAAGACATTAAAAGAAACATTCCAAGATAACTATAGTTTCATTGACTTATAAGGTCAAGAAGATTGGTAGTGCGGAAAATATTTTAAATTTAGATTGAATGTGAGTATAAAATAGACAATATGAGACAAAGGGCTTTTCATCTTCAACCCTTTTAGTGTCACGAATGTGACAAACTTTTTCACTCCCTGGTGTTTTGGGAACTGACCAACACTTAGTTTAACTATGAAGTTTATGAGAATTTGCTTGCTCTTTAGCATTTTTCATTTTCTTCTTAAAATTAATCAAGACATAGAGATATTTTTGATTTTCCAAATTGGGGTTGATCACCTCCTTATAATATCTTAGTTTCCTTTTCCCCTCTAACTCTTTATCACCCACAATTTCTCCTTCAATTTTGAAGTAATAATATTTTTTATATTATCCTTATTCTATAAATGATCTCCTTCTTTATTCCCTGGTCAAGCCAATATTGGGGATCTTTATACCATCTATGGTTGAATTGAAGAAGGGAGTTTTGTCTAGAGTTAGAAGTAATTTTAGGAAAAGTTTTGGTTTCCATGTTGTTTAAAATCTTTTTAGAAGTCATTTTGGGGCCTAGGGCTGTCTCTTGTCCCATAAGGGCCATTGCAAATTATCCAGAATCCTTACGATCTCCTTAATGCACAAAATAGTTGTGATTATGATGAAGTTTGACGAGTTTCGAGTTGTAACCTCAAGAGAGAATAAATTAACCATCAAGAATCATCCTGCACTTATTATAGATTTTAATTCATTATCACATCATATTGTTTTCAACCTAACAATTAATGTTTTACCCTTCTATTATAGTGCTAGGCTGGAAAGAAAGCCAAGAGGTATGTGGCCTCTCATCTAACAAAAATTGTAGCTAGTCTTTGAGAATCAGTGAAGAAAATAATGAAAAACAAAGCACTAGCTTAATTCATGGGCAACGTCCACCTCCCATCGAAATTTTTTTTATGGTTAGCAAGGCCCCTTCTAATACATCTCAGACTTCAACAATATTCATCTTTATCAATGAAGGCAAAGTTGTATTTTTCATTTGGGTACGTGTTGAGTGGCTAGTATATTGTTATGTAAGAATTATTTAGTGTAATTTTGGGTTGATTAGACGAAAGGGTACTCATGGCAATACATAAGCCAAACACACTCATTGTAAATAATCATCATTCAAGTTTATTAATAAAAAATATATGTTTTCTGTCAGCTAATGGGATATTCGCTCCATATATCCCATGAGTTCACATTCTTCTCAAATACTTCATTGTATACTGAAAAAATATTTGACTAGAAGAACATCCATTAATTGACTTATGGTGTTTACTTTCTTTCCTCCAGAGCCTTTATGCATGAATTCTAACTTTGTTTTTAAAAAAATCATTGTTTCTTGAAGCACATTACTTTTCATTCAAAGCCAAAACCAAAGAGCATAGTTCCATGTTGATATCCCCATCCTAACATATTTCCTATCATATATCGCTCAAAGCTAAAAGTAGGCACAAACGGGCAGTGGAAAAATGGTATACTTCAAAGGTGTGTTGTCAACATTGCAACATAACATAACAAGGTGTGTAATTTCATAGTTTAAAGTTTATTGAATTTTTGGCATATTCAATGGAAGAAACTATCGAACTAGGGGTTTCTCTAGTTAGTGAGTTATCAACTTGAAAGCAAGGGGGTTGTAATTCTATGTTCATGTAGACTAGCTTGCATGGTATTATATAGAAGAACTTGAATTAGTCAGGATGACATTTCACTTAGGTTGATATTGAGACCCAAAAGAAACTATAGAAAATATAGGAGCAATAGTGTGGGATAGGGAAGATGCTAGTGCACCTAGAGTGTCTGCATACACCTCTTCACATATTCTTGCTTATCGTTGTGATGGAAATTAGGATGACAAAGTGGTTGTATTAGGTGGGTGTAAAAAGTGGATGACCTATGATTTCATTTTCGGAGTGCCCTATATTATAATTTAAGGGGTTGCTTTTGGTTTGATCTATGTCTCAGCAATGTTTAATTTTGCACATGTGGAAATATATTATGCTCTTGAAGATGCCTCATCAACATTACAATACAGAGGGGGCATAATTTCATATCTTAATTGTAAAATGTTATTTTAATATGTGCCATATTCTACAAAAGCAGATTTTGATTTAGATATTTCTTAGTTGATTTACAAGATAGGGTTTCTAATCAAATAAGAGTGGATATTATGGTTATATTTTATGCCATGTCTAAACTCTATTGGTTTCTTACATCAGATCCTTTTGTTGAGTAAATTATTACCAACCAAGTCATTATGCTAGAGCTTAGGGCCATGATTTCTGGATTTTCTATATCTATTGTTATCACATTTGAAATGTGTTTGGGACTTCAAATTTATTTGATAGGTTGTACTTTTGGAAAATTGGTCTTGTGTGTTAAATGTCTACCCATTTCTTGAAATTCCCTTCTTGGAATCTTGTTATTCTACATTGTTTTCCTGTTTTTGAGAATTCATTCTTAAAATAAATCAAATCATATTTGAGAAAGAATGGGGCTTGGTTGATATGCTAGTAATTCAAACTCCCACGGTTTCACCAATGAGGTGTGTGTATCCATCAATTTAATCTTTTGGTCTATCATGAACTGAATAAAATAAACATCATATGAAACTTGAACATGTTTCTCAATGTTGTAGTATTGTTTTGTCTATTTCAGTACATGATAAAGTTTCCTTTAGATTTCAAAATGTTCTATGTTGAATGAATGTTATTTTAATGAAGTTTTCCATAATCCTAATGTTTCTTGCACAAATAGTGTGAACATTCACTAAAATGTTGTCTAATTTGTATGTCTTTGGTTCTCTGAGTATTTATCTAACTCCTTTTGCAACTAATGATTTCTTATGGGTACGCAAGTGGCTAGAACATGAGGACAAATGGATGAACAAGTTTCTGGAACAAGTGCAAAAATGGTTCAATAGGTTAGCATGATTGTTTTCATGTTGCTTCCTCCTGTCTTCTTGAGATTTTTCTAGGTTTATTCAAGAGTAGTTTAGGACCTTTGGTTTATTTTAGACTATTAAGGGTTGTTAAAGACTGTTCTAGTGGGTTTCAGGCCCCATATTTTGATGCTATGTTCTTATACCATGTGTAATTCCTACCCCAAGGAATTAAGAAATTTGATTATGTATTCATAAAACATTTCATAATACCAAAAAAAATATATATATATATATGTGTGTGTGTGTGTGTGTGTGTGTGTATATATATATATGTATGTATATATGTATGTATAACTTAACTTGATGACAAGAAGAGTACCTTGGAATTTGTGGGGTCCTCAACTAGGTTGATTGGCCTTTATACTGTAATCCTTAAATGGCGAGGAAGCGACTCACCCTATCAATGGGAAAATCTTAAACAAATATTTCTCCTGAAATTCAAATGAACCACTTTTGTAAATATGAAAATACTCCTTTTACGGCCAATGGTTTATTTCAATTATTGTCTACTATTAATAATCAAAAACACATTGCATTTGTATTTATCTATGTCATATGTCTTTATTAAAGATATTTTCATTAATAGATTGCAATAGGAAGTTATATAATGAGTATGGAGTAACTATGATGAATCAAAACCTTTATGATTAATTTATCTCTTTAAAGAGAACATCTTCTTGGAAAGTACTTAGAAATGAAGTCCTTACTCCAAAGTTTAGTTTCCCCTTCATATTAAAGAGTAATAACTTATAGGAATGGAAAATTTTAAGAAAGAAACATAAGTCGTATGCCATGATATGCATTATATCAAAAGGACTTTCATACCACCCCACTTCCTATTCACCATTGCAAAAAACAATCACAAGTGTTCCTTATCAAAAGGTGATTAATAAAGTACCTCATAGGAAGTTGAAAGCACCAAAAGGTGCGGAAAATGTATACAAAATCGTCAGGGAGTGTATACAAACTTGTGGGGGCTATGGACTCTTACTGACACCGCGTTAATGTATAATTTATATCAAGGCAACTTCGTCGAGGCTATGGACACTCGCGGGCAACGAAGTAATGCCAGTTAATAGAAAGATGAGCTAAACTAATTGCATCAAAATCATGGTTTGTAAGCTTCACTTATTATTCATATTATAATCCTATGTTCTTATTAACATTTCTTTAATAAAATTATAACCCCTTCAACCCCTCTAGAAGGATGTAATGGAAAAGTTGCAAGTATAAAAGTGTTTTTCTTAACTATAATGATTAGTCATAAACTAAAATTTCATGATTACATCTACAAGTTATAAAATTTTATCCCATAAAATCTAATTTTAAGTCAGTACTCTTATTATTTGATTGAAAGAGATAACTGGTTCTCCCAGTGTGCCGCTAATTATTGTGTCAAGACAAAAATCCCCCATTTTGTATATAGTTCCTAATAAAAATGGGGACCCATTCAATTTGTTCACTTTGGCTTTAAGTTCTTTTTATGTGTTCTTCCCTTGTTTCGTCCCTTTTATTTTATTTCATTTATCCTATTCCTTTTTATATATAAAACCTCACATTGTCATGCATTCACATGTATATCGACCTCCTTTGTATAATATGTGTTAACAATACTTTTCGCTTCTCTAAAAATGCTATAAAGCCCAAAATCGACTAAGTTACGAGTACATATAATGAAGTTCCGTCAAATAACCTAATTTTCCCTGTTCCCTAGGACAAAGATATTCATATCCTGTGACATTTGTCCATAGCGCTAAGTATCGGTAAAACGCTCTTGAAAAATTATTTGCAATGCAACGAGAAAATTCTTGGCAAGTACCACAAATATTCCCATCCCACGCTTTTCATTGATCGCACCAGGTTTCTGTAAAGTGCTCTATGCAAACCCTCCACTTTGAGACATGAATTTTCCATGTTAATTTCCACATATTTTCTTGTCTCACACTTTATCAAATATGTCTTGTGCCCTACACTGGCAAAACCTAAAGTTTACACAAAAAATAAACATGCGTGGGATGTGAATTATTTTTTTTAGATGACATTAAATTTTTTGTCCTGTGACTTCTGTTAAGCAGTGTCCCCCATCTACTACATCTATTTTATAAAAGTTAATAAGGAAAAAACTTGAGCATGATCACACACTTAGAAAATTTGAAGACACAACATTGATCACTCATAATACATGAGCAGCATACTTCCTCTGTTAACACCCAGGTTGTTCCCTTTGACTCCTGAGGGAATACGGCCGGGGTAACCACTAACCAAGCTTTGGATTACAGGTTCTAGCCTACCTGTAATCAGAGAGGGCTCTCTCTTTTAGTTTTAACTTTGTTTTTTGAAGATTTTAGGCTAGTTATGAGATGGGATTTTTGTTTGAATTTTGGTTGCAGGCTATTGTTCAAGGAAGGGCATGCAAATATCAAAGAGAGTTCAATCCATTGGGCATGTGGAGTCCAGAAATGAAAGTGTTTGATATATGTGATAAAGAGAGGTTCACTGCAGGGCCAGATGGGTATTCATGATACAAACTTTGATTTTTAGACAATAAACAGTATAGATTACACCAGTAAAAGGCAGTTAAGAGTTCTTTCACAGTGTAACAGAGAATAACAGACAAATCATAATCAGCAGCAAGTGAGAATTGTTGAATAAAGACTTATCATATGATTAGAGCAAACAGGAGCATTTAAGAATTCCTAGTTGCAGCTAACCCTGGAAAACATATTTAGTAGTAAGGATTGAGTTTAGGGTGTCTTTAATGGACAAATCCTGAACTAGTCTTTTACCTTTCTACCAAGATTAATCACCATACATCACAGACAGATTAAGTAAGAAATGAAATACAAATACGGTTAGAAAACACTTATTGTATCACGCCATAACACGAGAATCCTGCAGCAGTCAATAGTTTCATCACATCATTTCCAGGCCAAAATCATTCCTTTGGAAACCAACAGCTCCTTTGTATTATATCTTTCAGAGGAAATACAGCCGAGTTCTCTTGAACAAATGAGTAACAACAACCCCCAATAAGCTATATCGGGGGTGCATATATACAAAATATCATAGAAATATCTCAACAGTGAGTTATTGCACAATAACTGCTCTTACCAACTTTCAAAGATATTTCTTACAAAATTAAAAGCTACTTTAATGAATATACAACAGCTGCTTGCTGTTTGTCAGAAATTCTTGACTTTTGAGGGCAACTGGGTCTGCCGGGTGCTTTGTATTGATTCTGAGTAATACGCCCTTTATTGCTTTGTCGTGCTGCAGCTATCTCAGCCCCGTCATCTGCATCTATCGGTGTTGCTTTAGTGGCCAAATTTGTTTGCTGAGTTGGCTCTGTCCACTCCTCTCCAGTCATAGTGAATATATCAATTTTCTGAACATGATGACTTATAATTGATGTACAAAAGTTTGGTGAAAAATCTGTTTCTTCACAGCAATGTCTGTATCATGCTTGTCCACCATTCCTGAGTAGGCAACTGATGTCTCAAAATTATGCCTAAGGTTTCATCTGCCTCAGTATATTTGTAGTAATTTGGAGGCACTTCAAATAGATGTCTAATCTCATTCATGATAAAAAACAAATTCTCTATTTTGTCATAGAGACTCTGCCCAGATGCAGGCCCTGTTTCCTCTGGGGCACTTGATGCTGCAGTGATCTGATTTGTGGCATATGTATTTACCCTCTTGGCATAGTTTTCATGAGATAGTAACCTACCTGCACTGGTTACTAAGCTGGGAAGGCCTCTGTTATGCAATGCTGTAAATTTCTCCATGAATTTGTTCACCTCTGTCTGCATTTCTTGGCACCTTCTATCTAATGTTTGCACATGATTTCTCAAAGTGAGCACCCTCTTTACTAATAAAATGGTATCAGTTTTGTTAGAGATACCCATTGCTGCCAGCTAGGGGCCTGTGCGATTGTTAAGGACATTGATAATCCTATTGGCTATCTCAGGCACATTGCCTAGAGATGCCCTTGCTCTTTGGCTTTCTTTTTGGGCCCTGCCTATGAGATCTATATGCTCATGGATGGTTTCAATATATTGCCATTGATCTGTTATAGACTGACCAATATTGGCCCATAGGACTTTCCTGATTTCAGCTACAACTTTATCAAGAGAGAGCTCTTTCTCCAGTTCTTTTATTTTCTTCTCAAGAGCCCTTACCTCTCTTGTTTTTTCAGCTACACTTTGCTTTGATTTATCATATTTTTCATTAAGTGTAGCCAATTTTTCCTTGGCCTCATTTAGTTCTACCATCTGGGCCTCCAGAGCTTGAAGTTCTTTCATCATATTTTGCATATCAAGGCTGGGTGTCTGTCCTGATGTTGTTGCTGGTGCTGCTGCTGAAGGGCCTGCCTCTGGTGTTTGTCCTGTGGGAGGACTTATAATTTGAGGAGGCTCCTCAAGGTTAATTACTGGCTGAGAGGGTTGAGATATCTGCTCTCCTTGTTTTTGTTTTAGGGCTGCCTGTAATGCACCCTCTGTTGCTATCAATCGTCCTTCTGTTTCTACCAATTGTTTGTGTAGTGTCAACAGCATGGCCACTACATCTTGATCCTTTCTCTGCTGAGCAACATCTTCTGTTTGGGGGTGAAGGGTTGCTGGAAGTTTGACCATCTTCCTCAAAGATGATATATCTTCATCTTTTTTCTTCATGAGCGCCTGCACAGCTTTAGGATCACTGGGGTCATGCCCAAGCTCTATAATGATATCTTCCAAAGATCTAATCCTGTTGTCTTTGGCTTGAGATGAAGCTTTCTCCAATTCTAGTTGGGCAGTAGTATTATGGAGAGAATTTTGCAGTTTGTGTGCTAGAAATGTTTTATCTGCAAGAGTGGAGTAGACCATCTCACCCGTTTGCTTATGTAGCTCTATTTGGTCCATAGGGTGGATGTCTTTTGCAAATACTTCTAGGTTGGTTCTGATGTAATCTGCAGCTAACTGTGGCTGCATCATGGTAGGCATGAAATGGCTCATAGTCATCTTCCCCTCTGCAATGTCATATGCGGACATGAGCCTCTGTTGATTGGTGGGAGCCATTTTGAGCAAATGATTGTAAAGCTGGATTCTGACTGGCTCATTCCTAGCTTTTATATCCATAAATTGCTTTTTGATTCCAGACTCTGCCCTTCTTTGCTGGCTTGAGGAGCTGACCTCTCCTCCAAGTGGTCTTTCTTGTTCCTGTTGGAAGGAACTAGCTGATGCTTCCATGCTAGGGGGCCCATACCCATGGATGGTCCAATAGGCATCTCTTCTTCAGAAAAAGGGTTTAATCTTTGCCTTTTCTCCCCTTGTTGACGTGCTGATGTAGTGAGGGTAGTTTCCTGCTGTCTGTCCCTCTTCCTGGTTCTCTCTTCATTCAACGGGGTTTGGAGCACCGAGGTATCCACTGTTGTTTCCTGCCTTGGGGGCACACTTTCTTGAGCCTGTTTCTCTGTAGATACAGGGGCCTCAACCATTTCTTCTTGTTGTTCGGTCTGTTTTTTCTGATGTTCTGCTGTTGGGAGTGTTTGGCCCTGCTCCATTCCTTTCCCCTTGTCTGTACTAGCTGCTTGAGGAGTAGTTTGAGCTGCTTGCTGGGGGGCTGTAGAGGATGAGGCAGCTGCTCCAAGTTGAGTATGATAAGAAGAAGAAACCTGTCCACAATTTTCCAAGTCAGCTTCCTTCTCAAGTTTCTTTGCTTCTTTTTGTGCTATTTCCTCTTTAGTACTTGCCTCTTCTAGGGTGCCCTCTTTCCATCTTAATAGATTTGCATATTTTTCAATATGAGGCAATCTGACATGATCATAGCTAGCCAACTTATATTTGACCCTTCTAAGACTAATGAAGTGATTGGGATCATAGGGTATCCAGAGGAAACTGGTTTGCAACCCGGGGCACTTTAGGATCTTATCTGCTTCTTGCCATGCCTCTTCTCTTTTGTTATAAATAAATGGGCCTAGCTGGTTTTTGACTTTGAGTTGAGCCCTTTTATTCTTACTGTGGAAATGGATTATGTTTGCATTTCCAAATTGTCTGAAATATTCTAAAGCAAAAAGTCTCATAGGGACATATCTTGGTAGCCTGTATGGGGCTAACTCACAACCATATATTCTGATCACTGTATGGTGTTGGTAGAAGTACCAATCCCCAATGCTGTAGGCCTTTGAGAGCTGGAGGATTCTTTGCATCTCATCTGTCAATCTTGGAGGAGGGGAACTCAACAGCAAGGGCATGGCTGGATGGATGAAAAGGTCTATGAATTCACAGTAGTTATATGGTGAAAAGCATATGTGATGAAAGATTGAAGACCAAAATACCACAGACCTTTGGTTTCCCTGAGCATCAAACTTCTTGAGAGTAATAGGGAAGCTATCAGGCTGATAGAATAGGAACAAGTGATAGATGTAAGAAGTGTATCTAAATATCCTTTCCCTCTCTAGATTCATCAATTGCTCATGAATTTTATTGGCAATGTATGTAGCATAATCATAGTGAACAAAAGGAGGCTTTCCAGGGGAGAAGATAGACATCATTGCCAGAATGGTTTCATCAACATCCTCAGTTGATCTGTATCCCAGGACATAACTGATCATATCCACAAGCATTTTTCCCAGCTCATTGAGATATACATTTCCAATAGGAGGAGTCCTCACAGTTTGAGAGCCTGATTGAATGAATAATTGATTGATCTTTATAATTTGGGCACTGGATAGCTTGCCTCCTTGCTTTATCAAATCCATCATGGATAGAGCAGTCAATGGCTTTGTATTATGAAAGTGCAGCATTTGATTTATAGCCTCAGGGGTGACATGGAACAAAACTGATCTTGAGGGACTGAGGACAACTCTCTGACATAGATCATAGTTGGCACTGCATCGATGGATTAAATCTAGTAGGATATTGACTTGAGGAAGATTGAAGATGGGCAAATTGGAGTCCCAAATCCCTAGAATATCATTTCCACTGAGATGTTTGGCTTTCAGCTCATTGAGTACATGAATATGGTATTTGCTGTAATCTGGGATTCCCTCTGCCATCTGGTAGTCTCTGTCAGCCAGGGGCAGCCATTCTAGCTCTCTTTGTGGGGCATTTAAAGGTGGAATGTTTAGAGCTACTGGGGCTTCCATGGTCCACTGATACTTGGAATTGGTTTTGAACTTGATTTTCTGGGCACAGCGATACAGAGCAGTGAATTTCCAATGAGGGGGCAATTTTCAAAGAGGGCAGGGTAGACAGAGGAGAAACTGAGTTGAAATGCTCCAGGGAGATATTTAAATGAGCAAATGTTGGGTTTGAGGGTGGCCTTCCTGGTGGATTTGTCTAGCAGAGGTTTAGATTTGCGAATGCGCAAACAAACAGTGAATTCATGGTAATTTGGCTCAATGCGGAAACTCTATAGGTGAATTCAGCTTACAGTGGGAAATGAAACGCTGGTCACCGAAGATTTTCTGGTAATTACAGTGTTTTCTCTCGTTTCTTGCTTATTTTGGTGAATTATGCAAAAACCACGGTACACAGAGGGATACCGATAAATACCTGGGTTTACTATGACAATGGCGTTGACATGCAGGTGAATCCACGACGCCAGCAGCAAGGAAATGGTCTTGAAGGTTGGTGAGCAAGCGACGTAATCGCTCATGCAGGAGCACAATAGCTTTTTTGGAAAAAAATGTGAAAAAACACGATTTCGCGCAAAAATATGGAAAATTTGGCCTTTGGCGCCTTTTGTCGGATGACGTCATAGGTGGGGTCGGGTACGAAGTGATGACGTGGCAGCCAGTGAGTGGCTCCACGTGGGTAGGTGACATGGCAGACAGCTCGGAGCGATAGTGGATGGAGCGGTGATGCGACGCTGAGGTGGCAGTGACGTACGCGTGACATGGACGTGACGTATGGCGGAGAAACAAAGGCGATAAGTGGTAATTTCGGACCGCTTATTGTACGGGAGCGGTTTTGGCAGGTGGCCTCCCGATACAATCTGGGAACGACACGCGTCTGAGCCTTGACGTCATGGTCTGACAGATTTTGGGCGATATCGTCTGGGCATCAGAGGCGGTCCGATATTGATGTGAGTCGTCGGATGGGAGGGCCCAGATCCGACGGACGACGGGAGAGCAAATCGCCAACATGATACGGCGGGACCCGGCGGCATTTAAATAATATTTTTCCTTTGTTTTTTGTGGTAAGTGCGCCGAGAGGTAAAAACTTAGGATAAGCGGAGGAAATGGGTTTTAACCGGGTTTTATGCAAATAGCGCGGGTTATACATCATAGTGGGTTTGTGAAGGGGATAGGGTTGGGAATAGGTTATTAAACTAACCAAGTGTTAGTTTAATCCCTAACTTCAAGCAAACCAAACAAAACCTTTGATTCTGCCTGATTTTCCAAATATTTGAACATATGGCTATAATGCCAAAAAAAGGGGGAATTTACATATTTAGTGGGCCTTTTCACAATAGTGATATAGTAGTAGGGAAAAAGGGAAGTATAGGGAGTTAAGTAATAATGGAGTTAGTAGTTAGTATTGGGTGGGAGATATAGAAGAGAGGAAGCAAGGACTAAGTTTTTTTAGGAAACAAACTTAGTTAGGAGAGTAGATCAAAATGAAAAGATCTTTACACAAGAAATGTGGCTCTTTATGTAACAAGAATCAAAAAAAGAGTTTGACTTCTCTTATGAACAAAGGTGGTATTGGGATGTTAGAAAGGAGTCTGATAGGGGATGATTGGGAAGTTAGACATGCTTCACTTTGTTGCTACAAAACTGCTGAATAGGAAGATCTGCACTGGCCACCATGTGTTTCCTTTGCTTAGGCCAGTGATATGAAATAAATCATGCTTCTGCGACCCCATCTACCTACCCATTCTATTGCCTAGCATTTTTTGTTACTTCAAGGAGGGTGCACTTAGACTGGCAAACCCTCAATTGCTCTTTTTCTTTTCTTTTTTCATTTTCTTTTGATTTTCTATCTAAGGCTAGCCTTATTACTTCCAAGGCCCCAGAATAAGCAGTTGGGAACCTTCATTCCCTTCCTAACTACTCATCTGCCAAGATTGAACAGTTTGGACAGATTTCTTTCTCTAATCTACAACAAAAATTGAAATATGGCATGACCCAGTTTAGACTGTTGGATCACCCATTCAGAAGTAGGAAAGCATCAAACAACTGTAGATATGTGTCTTCCACAAAATATGAGATCTTTGCATCACCAAAGTAGAGCATATTTGGCACTTCCCCTGCCAATCATGAAACATGAAACCTATTGGTATAGGTAGCTAACACCCTCAATGCGAGGACTTTCCACAAGTGCAACACTAAAGGTACTCTTTGCGACAACAATGACGACACTTGTGCGACCATGCTTGAAACTTTCAAAATGAGTGTGAAACATGTACACATGATAAGAACAACTCATTATAACAAACATTTCCCCTTGAAACAAGCAAAAACTCCACTTTAGGCGATAAGCGACAATTCCCACACCAAAAGACAACACTTGTGATATGACAAAAAAGTGTGAATGATACTTACGATATGTGAACGACAGTGAAAACAACACATGCTAGGATAAAGATAACATGAAAATAAAACTAATTAAATTGAACAAAATGACAGTCGTACGAATGAAAACAACACTTGCGAAGATGAAAGTGTGCAAAAGGTGATAGTTGAAGAAACTCACCGAAATAGAAGTACAATTGCAAACAAAGTGAGGGACTGTCAATGACAGTGCACACTAACTGTCGGCATGGGTTGAACATTGGATAGGAACTCTCTTAGTGGAATGTGCCACGCCAATTCAAGCTTGCGTGAAGGAATGCTTTCATGAATGCATTACAGACTGAGCATGTGTGAGTAGGTGACTTCGACACTTACGATCCAAAAGCAAGCTCAAAGACTTAACAAAAAATCAACCAACAAAGAAGTGACTATGGAACGATCGATTGAAATGTCTACAGTAGGCTCCAAAATTCAAGTGTAAGCAAAATATTGGAGAGTGTTTTTCGCAATGACAACACTTGGCGACACACTAGTAGAACTCTAACTCTAGCTTCTCTACCTTGGTCAATTCTTTCATGTAGGGTCTATTTCTTTAGGGAGTATTGATTCATTGTTTAGATTACCATGGATTCCCAACTTACCCCGTGCATAAACATAGTTCCCTTCATTCCTTTACTCGGTTAAACATAAACATAAGGTCATTGATCACGCAATGTTTCAAATCAGGAAAGGGTAATGAAGTTTGCGAGCATTAGACTTTCATAGTGTAGTTTTTCATCTCTTGTGTTGCTCCACTACTAGCACACCTGGACAGTACCCTAGCGAAGTAACTACAGGAACACAAACATTGTTGCGCTTCCAGTGAGCCTGGACAATACCCTGACAAAGTTGCTTCCTTCACCTCTCTACGGAGGAAGCCTTTCTCTTCTTTCGCCATTACTTATATATTATATAGGATTGTGCATAGCCACTTATTCATTTCATGGGCGTAAGAGGGATCTTGACTTATTGAGAGAAGGAGATGTTGTTCCTTCATAAAAGCATATAGATATATTTGATATTGGTTTGCTCTTTTAGATTTTCCCCCTTTCCTTCCATACTTGATTGGATAAGCCTTAAAACATTGAAACATAAAGACCCAAGTGTAGGCATGAGGTTTCCACAATATACATGGAGATCATGGTTTGACACAAGGATCGTATTGTCCATCAAAACATCATGGACCAACAGGTGTAACCAAGACAAGGACGAAGGAAAAATAGTTAGCCAAATGTTGCAATGTCAGAAAACCATTTTCTATTTTACCACATTTCCTTTTGAGCAAACAAAGCATCTTCATGCAAGGTCTCACAAAACGAAAGAAAATACAACATACAACAAGGAAACAAAACCATAAGACAAAATAGAAGGAGGCTAAGCCAAAAGATGACGCAAAACCAAAATTAGAAAACACAAGAAAAACTACAGAAAATAAATGCAGGATGAATGTGCAGGTCAACTAATATGCAACTATACTTACTCCTAACCTAATTAGCTATAAATTTGAGGTCACGTATAATGAAATTTCCAATGAAGCCACTGTAGTTATTCCTAGCCTATAGTCACAAAGATACAACCGATTAAAACTAATATAAAATAATGTGCAAGAGAACATATAAGAGATTGAATAACTTGCAAAGAAAATTGAAGGCCTTGCGAGTTAGCATAAAAATGTGTCATAATCACTACTTCTACCCAATTCACATTCTTACATTTTTTATGAAAACCATAATCAAACAAACCTCAAAAAATTCTTGGGAATGCGCCTTCATGTCTTCCATCCTTCTTAGCAAGCATGAGAAAAGACCGAAACTTGTTACTAGAAAAAGGGCTTGCTAAGTAAGATGCTTCTTGATCTGTTTTTATGTGATTAGTTTTGTTGTGCTAATAACAATTACATATTTATAAACATGTGCTTGCTTCTTGCTTTTTGTGCTGAAGTTTCCTTAGTTGCTGGTGCTTACAAACAGGTAAATTTCCTTAAGTTAAACAAGACATTCATGAGAAAAATAGCTTCAAAAACTAATAATGAACATCAAACATGTATAGTGCATCAAACCATCAAAGAGACACATTAACATAGTATTTTGATGAAGGAGTTCACCCCTTTTGGGCTACATCTCCTTGGTCCAACTTCCATGGCTTGGGCCTTTGTATTAGCTCAATGTGGAAAAAAAAATGTTTACAAAGCTCTATGGCTCCTAATACCTGCACCAATGTGTTCAAAATGCCCAAATTATCCAAAAATGACTATTGGATCTCTGAAAACTGATTCTGGCTGCTTTGGGGATGACCCCCTTACCTGGTGGCTATAGGCTTCCCTGAACTTAATTGTGGAAATATAACATGTATAAGTATTATATTGCCTCTGAAACCTATACCAATGTCTTTAGAATGTCGAAATCATCCAAAATTGACTATTCATTTTCCAAAATTGGTCAAAAATTGAGCAAGATATGCTTCATTTAATTTTTCCCTAGGAAACCCCGCTAAATCTAGAGAGACTCCAGTTAAGTCCACCAAGTTTGGTGGCGGTTCCAGATTTGGTGTCTCTGCCATAAATGCCGCCAACTTAAACAACGATTTAATTAAGGCTAAACGGGGTTAATGGCACTAATCACACTTAACTATTGGCGTTGGCCCTTGGTTTTTAAAATGTGGTCGTATGGAGAGGGGGCTGGCCCATAGGGCTGGCTCCCTCCTCTCTTGCCATTGGATCACGGTCGAATTAAATATATGTTTGTCACCATTGTTTAACAAGTCATGTGATGGTTCATTGGTAAGCGCTACTAGTTGGGCGAGGGAGGTTATGGGTTCAATTTCCCCTTCGCCCGTCCTTCATATAAATTTTCTGCCATATATAAAACACATTGCCATTCGAATATTTGGAATTATATGAGAATTTGGATATGATAATTCGAAATTTATATATGGTTTAATATTTATTATTTATTATTCAATATATATATATATATATATATATATATATATATATTTAAAAAAAAAAACTATATAATATAAATAATAATTATATATGATATATAATATATTTAAATAAAAACAAATTCAAATTCCAACTTAGGATAATTAGGACTTTCACCTTCACACAATGAAACTGGCGAATGCAGAAGTGACACTTGTCACAACCCCAATGGGTGAAAACTAAAGAAGATTCCCCTTGCTGACTGGACTGTTGACTGGACTGCCATGTCATCATTCTGTCCTATTCTGTAATTTTTTTTGTTGTTTAAGAAAATGAACAACATGCCTTTTCTCCTTTATTCAAACTTTGTTTTTAGTGAAACAAATTGTGTTGTGATCGTCTTGACGAGACGGATTTAGTCGTACATTTTTCGAGCCAATATGAGAACTTTGATTTTTGAGCTAAATACTGAGCACGTGATCACTTCTAGGCAATCATAGATTAGATCGTTAAATTAAAAACAATCCTCAAGCAAACCTTGAAATCCTTGAAGAGATGAATTTTCAATTAAAGGCATGGTATCAAAATGAGAATCTTGCAAGGGAAAACGAATCTGATCATATTCAAAGGGATTTTCAGAATAGTGAGGGCCTGACATAACCATCAACGAAGGTTGAAGCACCTCAACTGCTTGACAAGTATCCGAACAGTGAGATGTTAAACCATAAATATCAAAGCATGTAAAACAACTGTCATTGGATATACTGGTGGGAAAATGATAAAACGAATGATAGTCAATATTATGACCAAGTGGATTGTTTATGGCATGATATTCTCAGTTCAAAGATGGATCTATTTGAACATTTTTATGAATGCTTTAAAGAAATGAATCATCTTTCTCGCATGATATATATGACAACCTATTTCCTTGTATCCGGTAACATACTGTACTAGCATCATAATCATCGAAAGAAGTGAAAATGAATGTCAATACGAAAAACACATGAAACCAGTCAGGATACAATGAGTGAAGAAGAATTTGATTCACAAATAACTCATGCATTCATTATTACTCAAGAGGATTTCAGGTGTGATGAAGGGAAAGGTTTTCAATATAACATTCACAAAAAAAACCAGGAGCTGACTATTAAGAAATGAATCTGATATGTGTGATTCTCTCGGCCAAATATTATTTTTGAAATGATTAACTTCACAGTTCTATGATTCTATGAGAGATACACATTCCAAACCCATGTTTGCTACATAAGATTTGCATGAGTATGAATCAACTGAATATGATTCATGAATCCAATTATAAATAAAATTGTTTGAGACTAAATTTCAGATTAATCACATAAAATTATTTTCCGATCGACGTTTTGAACCAACTAATCAGATTCATATTCATGACCAAGTCAGTCTCAAACAATCATTATGGATCACAAAATTTTTAGATTAAAGATAAAATCTTGAAAGATCGAAATATACCAAACATCTTTCAAAAAGGAATTTACATCGAGTGAAACCATGTGAAGAGAAAGATTGTGTGGGAGAATGATCCGTTAATGAAAAAGGTATTATGGACTTTATGTGAATTTTCTTATGTTACTTAGTGCAACAGATCAAAAAGATTGCAAATAACATAAACACATAAACAAGTTGAAAACACATTCAAACACATCAACACAACAAAATTTAATAAAGGAGTTCACCAGAATTCTTGGCTATGTTTCCTGGTCCTTTAGCTTCCAGTGCTGACCTCTTTATTTTGTCTTCAAAATGTTGTTACAGGTATGAGCCAGAGTCTCAAATAAGAAAATGGACCTCACCATTGCGTTTAGCTCAAAACGAGTATAAAATTGACCATATTTGGACATTGTGACCTCCAGACCCCTTGGAATGGTTCAAAACCGCCTCTGTCCCTACAAAACCACTCTCTGTTTCACAAAAACCACCTTGGCCTGCATAAAACCACCTCGATCTATGCGCTAGTGATTTGGCGGGTTCGGCACCTGCAACTGTTTAATTAAAAAATTGGTGGCTTGGTTAACCAAGTCCCACCCTTTGACATGTTGATTAGCAGAGGTATGCGAATTAATTTATATATAAGATTGGAGGTCAGCGGGTTGAAACCCCCATCCAACACTCCCTCCGTTTTACATTGGATATACATATATATTCTCATAAATGATAAGGTTTCGGGCTATATGGTTCCGCTTGTCATTGCTTGTTATATGGTTTGTTTGGTTTATATGTGGTAGTGGTTACCATCGCCTGTTGCATGTGGGATATTACATTAACAACTTAAGGGTTACTGTGGTCGTGGGGTTGACCTCGACCGTCGGCCCTTTTTTCCGGTGACCAAATCCCGCACACAATAAATATAACCCTATCACTTACGTTAACAAGTCCTGCAGTAGCCCAATTAGTGAGCTAGTTTCGGCGAAGTCTTAGCCATTCCGAGAGGTCAAGGGTTCGATCCTCCCTGATCCCCAAAATTTTGGAAATAAGGCCACATTGGGCAAAATCTGGGTTGTCATGTGTCAGCACTAGATTGGCCCATATGAACCAATCACAATCTGCCAGATCACCTCTTCTACTGACATCATCTAGGACCTGTGGCTCATTCTCGGGTTGAGACGTGTCCCTGCTGACATAGGCATTGACCTGGTTGACTGTTGACCATTGACTGTTGACCTTTGACTTTTTTACTTTTTTGCCCTAAGTTTCCATAAACTTTGACTGGCTCTAACTTCTTCATTCGGACTCGGATTTACGTGCCGTTCGCACCATTGGAATCATATCGATGAGCACTTTGACTTGATACCACTTTCATTTGCATTTGAAGACTTTTATCTAGAGGAAAAACTGGATCCATTTTGGATCACTCCTCCCCACTAGAAGCTTTTGGACCACCAAAAGTTGGTTTTAACTGTTGAGTAAGTGAGGATAAATTTCCTTCAATTTTCCAATCTCTATCCATTGTGCTTTACTTGGATTTGTACCTTTGAGTCCAACTCGAAGATACTCAACATTTCCCCGTCACGAAGTCCTTATCCTCCTGTCAAGAACTGTGTCCTCTTGTAGCTCATTGAGATACTCAGGCAAAAGATCTTCAATGGAAGGTAGTTGACCTTGCTCTTCGGGATCTTCAATCAATGAAGGCTCATACAATCGCAAGTTTTCAACATTTACAATGGAATATATCTGCATATAAGCTGGTAGATCTAGGCGGAAAGCATTTTCACCAATTTTGTCAAGTATTTTGAAAGGACCATATCTAATTGGTTTCAAATTTTTTCCTTCCCCTTGTAGTATTTCTTTGCTGCTGTACAACCATACTTGATCACCAACTTGAAAACTATTCTCAACTCAATGCTTGTCATGTCGTGCTTTATACGTTTCATGGCTTCTTTCCAGTTGTTCCTGTACTGCCTGGTGAATTTCCTGGATCTGTTCAATGAACTTGGTTGCTTTGTCCACATCACTGTGTCCATCAACTACTATGTATTTACCAAAGACAATATCCAAGGGAGACTTTGGTATAAAACCAAAACAAGTCTCAAAAGGAGATCTCTGAGTAGAAGAATGTTTTGCATGGTTGTAAGCATGTTCCACATAACACAAATGCTCATCCCAAAGTTTGGGATGCTTGCTGCAATATCCTCAAAGCAACTATATTACTATCATGTTAACCACTTCTGCCTAACCATCTATTTGCAGATAAAATGTCATGCTCTTCTTTAACTTTGTGTCCATTAACTCCCATAGACTTGACCAAATTTCCCAACAAATCGAGAATCTCGATCGGATACAATAGAAGTGGGTAACCCAAAATGAACTCATACATTTTGAAAGAAAAACTTTGCAGTTTGTTCAGCTGTGACCTATTTATTACATGGTTTCAAAATACACATCTTACTGAACCTATCCACAATTACACACAAATAATAATGACTCTTTCTAGACTTTGGCAATCCCCCAACAAAATCCATGGAAACACTTTCCCAAGGACGAGAAGGAATTAGAAGTGGAGTATACAAGCCTAATTTTCTATTACTTGGCTTTCTTGTAGCACACACAATACATCTTTTAATATGTCTAGAAATTGTCTCATTCATTCGTCGCCAATAGCAGAATATTTGTAATTGTGCAACTGTTTTACTTACGCCAAAATGACCTGATATGAGAGATGTGCTTCTTGAATTACATTAACTCTTTCAGTTTGTGGAATGCACAACTTTCCCAAATGATATAAGAGTTTGTCCTTTATGAAATAATCCAATTCTTCTACCTGCTTGCCATGACTTAAAGTTGCATATACATCCTTAAAATCCGTGTCTTGAGCATATTGTTCAATGTAACTTTCATGAATTATTGAATTATGCTTAAGTATTGTAGATGCATTTATAATTGGTCTTGATAACATGTCTGCAACCTTATTATGTATGCCCTTCTTATATCTGATAACAAGATGAAATTGTTGTAGAAAACCCATCCACCGATAGTGTCTTGATTGTTGCAATTTAGTTTGTGAGTGTAAATATTGAAGTGGTTGATGATCTGTGTGTATGATTGTTTCTTTACCCATTGTGTAATGTTTCCACCTTTTAACACTCTGAACTAATGCATATAATTCTTTATCATATGTAGGATAGTTAACTACTGTTGATGTGAATGTCTTAGAATGAAAGCATATAGGCTTTATGTGCTGCATCAACACTGCTCCCATGGCATATTCACTTGCATCTGTCTCGATCTCAAATGGATGCTGAAGATCTGGCAGTGCTAGTACTGGCGCTATACTGATCCTTTCTTTCAATGTGTTGAAGGCTTTTTGCTGTTTGCCTCCCCACTGAAACACCTGTTTCACACTTGTCAAAGCATGTAAAGGAGCTGCAATCAAAGAAAAGTTAGCAATAAACTTTCTCCAATATTGTGTTGTCCCTAAGAAACTTCTAACTTCTGTAGCAGTATTGGGCTTAGGCCAATTTACAATGACTTTGACCTTAGAGGGATCTATCTTCAATTCACCACCCCCTACAATATAACCCAAATAATTCAAAGATGTTCTACCAAATTCACATTTTGACAGTTTTACATAGAGATTTTCTCTTTTCAAAACATCTAAAACCTGCTTTACATGCTTTACATGTTCATCCCATGTTCTACTCAAAACAAGAATATCATCTAAATATACTATTACAAATTCATCAATGTATGGTCTAAATACATCATTCATGACTTGCATGAATGTAGCTGGAGCATTAGTTAAGCCAAAATGTGTAACCATCCATTCATAGAGTCCTTGCTTTCTTTTGAAAGCAGTCTTCCATACATCATGTTCTGCAACTCTGATCTAATGGTAGCCGCTTTGCAAGTCCAATTTAGAGAAGTAAACTGCATCTTTTAACTGATCTAACAAATCATCAATATGAGGAAGAGGATAACGATTCTTTATTGTGATTTTATTTAATGCTCTAAAATCAATGCACATTCTCCACGAACCGTCTTTCTTTCACACTAACACAATAGGTGATCCACACGGTGATGTTCTTGGTCAAATAAATCCTTGATTGAGAAACTCCTGTACTTTCTTCTTTATCTCTGCATTCTCTAGAGCTGATAACCTATACATTCCAATGTTAGATAGTGGAGCATCTTGCTACAAATAAATCCCATGTTCTATCTCTCACTTGGGTGGAAGCCCTTTAGGCTCTTGAAACAGAATATCATAATCGGAAACAAATTTAACTAGATTTGCTTTCTGTTTAGGATTACAACCTTGGAAAGCATCGGATTTATCAATATCCTTTGCTTTTACACTCATAAGTAAAAGTTGTTTACTTGAATTTACAATTCTTTTCATCTGTCCTGAATTTATGAGAGAGAAGTTATCTTTGAGTTTATGATCCCTTACAATATATTCAATTCCATCCTTAGTGAGTTGATACTTATTTTCAGCTCGATAGAAGATATCATTTCTATCGTACAAGTATGGACTTCCTAATACAATTCCACATATGTCCAATGGGACTATGTTTAACTCAACCTCATCTACAAACTTTGACCCAATAGCAAAACAAAGTTTACATTGTTTCATAACTTGTAGCTTAGTTTTATCACACACCCAACTTAATGGATATGGCTTTTTATGAGGTTTTGTTTCTACACCCAACTTCTTTACAATTTCTTCAGAAATCAAATTAACTTGTGACCCACTATCAAATAAAGTATCAATTTTAGTATGCTTGGAAATGACTCTAATGTGAAATAGCTCATTTATTTTCCTCTCATCATTATCATTGTCAATAAAATGTGAAGAATTAATTGTAGATGCTTTAGAATCTTTACCTTTTATACTTGTAGCTGTAATTGTTGTCTCATCACCTGAATTTGATCCCAAGCCCTTTTGAATAGCAGCAACATTCTTCCTCTCTTTACTCCCAAACTTCTTAGGCTTAAATTCCAGATGTAATGACCAACAATGTGCCTCATCGTGGCCTTCCTTATTATAATGAGTGCATGAAGGTTTATGTTTCTTCACAGTGTTTGTTTTCTTCTCCTTCCATTTAAGTTTCTTCTTGCCTTTATTCTTGCTTTCAATAGGTTTGGATGGTTTCCCAACATCTTGGGTTACATTTTTGCCTCTAGCTTCTAGATGAGTTGCTTGAACCGATACATCATCTAAGCTAGTTGGATTAAACATAAGTATGGTATGCCTCAAAGAACTATGAAGACCACCTATGTATTTTAACAATGTCTCTAGTGAGTCCAATGATTTGCCTAATGTTAAAGCTCTCTTACGGAATTCTTGATTATAACTTTGAACACTTTGACCTTTTAATTGACGTAGTATTTGCCAACTCATCATTGCTTGTTGCATATAAACCAAACGATAAAATTGCTTTTTAATATCAGAAACAAATTCATTCCAAGTTGAAATGATTTTACCATGATTTTGGAGATCTGTTTGTGTCTTGCCTTCCCACCATACAAGTGCGGTTCCTCCAAGTTGAAGGCTAGCAAGCTAGATCTTCTTCCTTTCTAAAACAACTTTTTGCACCCTCCAATACACTTCAATTTGTCTTATCCAATTATCAAGCTTTTCAGTGTTAAGTTCTCCATCATAAATTGGAAAATCAAATTTTACATCTAATTTGATCAAAGAGGATTTCCTCTTTTTCTTCTTAGAAGGACTAGATTTATGAGAAGAAGAGGATGATGATGATGATGATGGTGATGATAGAGGAGAAGGTGGGGGAAGCATTTCTCCCTTTCCCTTCTCTTCTTGATCTTTAGCTGATAAAGTGCCTTCATCTTTGTTCTTCTTAAACTCATGATACATCTCTTCCACCATTGCATGTATCGTCATGTAACTATCCAAAAATTGAGATTCTGACCCAAGTGGAGTTTCATCTACCATCCTTATTTGTGGAAAGACCCTTCCAATCTCTAGATTCACCTCAACAAGTTCACCTTCACCTCGCCCGAGCCTCAACCTAGTAAGCATTCAAATATTCACACAAACTTGTCAACCCTTAAAAACCTTGCAACTCTAATACCAATTGATCCATTAATGAAAAAGATATTACAAACTTTATGTGAATTTGCTTATGTTACTTAGTGCAATGGATAAAAAAGATTGCAAATAACAAAACACATAAGCAAGTTGAAAACACATCAACACAACAAAATTTAATAAAGGAGTTCATCAGAATTCCTGGCTATGTCTCCTGGGTTTTTAGCTTCCAGTGCTGACCTCTTTATTTTGTCTTCAAAATGTTGTTATAGGTATGAGTTCGAAAACAGAGTCTCAAATAAGAAAATGGACCTCACCATTGTGTTTAGCTTGAAATTTCGAGTCAAACAAGTATAAACTTGACCATATTTGGCCACTATGACCTCCAGACCCCTTGGAATGGTCCAAAACTGCCTTTGTCCCTACAAAACCACTCTCTGTTTGACAAAAACCACCTCAGCCTGCATAAAACCACCTCGGTCTGCACGTTGGTGGTATGGCGGGTTCGGCACTTGCAACTGTTTAATTAAAAATTTGGTGGCTTGGTTAACCAAGTCCCACCCTTTGACATGTTGGTTAACGAAGGTATGCAAAGTCGTTTGTATATAAGGTTGGAGGTCGGCGGGTTGAAACCCTTGCCCAACACTTCCTTCGTTTTACATTGGATATACATAGATATTCACATATATGATAAGGTTTCGGGCTATATGGTTTTGTTTTTCATTGCTTGTTATATGGTTTGTTTGGTTTATATGTGGTATATGGTTACCACCGCCCATTGCATGTGGGATATTACATTAGCAACTTAAGGGTTCACGTGGTAGTGGGGTTGACCTCGGCCGTCTGCCCTTTTTTCCTGCAACCAAATCCCAAACACAATAAATATATCCCTATCACTTATGTTAACAAGTCCTGTGGTAGCCCAACCAGTGAGCTAGTTTCGACGAAGTCTTAGCCATTCCGAGAGGTCAGGGGTTCAATCCTCCCTGATCCCCAAAATTTTGGAAATAAGGCCACATTGGGAAAAATCTGGGCTGCCACATGTCAGCATTGGATTGGCCCATATGAACCAATCACAATATTCCATGTCACCTCCTCTACTGACATCATCCAGGACTCGTGGCTCATTCCCGGGTTGACACGTGTCCCTACTGACGTAGGCATTGACCTGGTTGACCGTTGACCTTTGACTTTTTTGTCCTAATTTTCCATAAACTTTGACTAGCTCTAACTTCTTCATCTGGACTCGGATTTACATGCTATTTGCACCGTTGGAATCGTATCGACGAGCACTTCGACTTGATTCCACTTTCATCTGCATTTGAATATTCTGATCCGGAGGCAAAACTGGATCCATTTTGGATCAGAGAAACCACATCTGACTTAGTTCGATGGGCTTACTAGAGTCGTGAGATCTTGACATAACCATCAACGGAAGTTGAAGTGCCTTGACCTCCTGGCAAGTCTCGAAACTTCCGAGGATTGTAAAATTGCATTCTGGAGGTTGAATCAGATCATGCATGGTGTGAAGATAGATGCTTCCTCTAATCTTAATGGGACCACTATTAACTGGATGGAAACCTTCTTTGTCACTTATTTGACCAAATTTTACAACTTCAACAACCAGATTACTCAAATTGAAATATTCTTCTAATCGCAAATCTGGAGATGTATGAATCAAGGAAATTTCATGAGCAAGTTGATTTGAAGAGTTGTCTTCATGCAAAATAAGAGATGATGAGGGATGGAAAGAATACTCAATGATTTGATTATTTCCTTTCATTTCATGGATAATCTCACTACCTTGTGTCAATTGAGAAGTTAACTCATTAGATGGAGAACTTGAAAAGAATGAAGCATCTTCATCGCAAGTAGATGCATTAAAAACAGTAGAACATGAGGGATAGTGAGATGAAGAGGAAGTTTTGATAAGAACATCTTCTTTAATTGAATCAGATTCTAGACCTAAATTAAAATCTTTGTGAGGAACCAAAAGGTTAGGTGATGCACCCGGGCATTCGTGATCGCATACATCAACAGAGTCATCATCATCAGAATGATTGTTGCTCAAGATTACAGATTGATTGGGAGAATTGATTATGTTAGACTTGCTAGCATATTGAAAAGCATCCAAGAATGGAAGCACATCATCTTTACATGGGGGACTTTGAAAAAGGGAAGAGAGATCAAAAGTATTTTCACTTTCCTCCTCCTTTACCAGTGTAATGTGAATGCCTTGTATCTGATCACAATTTGCACTAGCAACTCGAAAATGAGGAGAGCATGAAAAGCTAATTGGTGGGGAAAATTGATCAAGTAGATCATGATACACAGAGTCATGAAATGATAGAGGATGACAAATGTCCCTTGAAGAAGAAAAAATTTCAATGGAACTAGATTCAAGATTGATGTTAAGAGTGCCAATGTTATCTTGAGGAGTGAAAGGATTAGCCTTCACCCTAGGCTCCATGAAACATTTTGGGGTTTCTTACATTAGATATGAACCATGAAAAGCGAGGGGAGGATGAAGAGATGGATCATGAATTTTATTTGCATATTTCCCAACTTTATTATCACAAGGAGTCCCCTGAATTGGTACTGGAAAAGGAGGAGGACAATGAACAAAAGGAGTAGTAGGTTCCTCCTTTAAAATTTGAGGTGTCTCATGATTTACAAGAGTTGAGGAAGTAAAAACATTATGGGTTTCAGATTCACCGTGCAAAGAGATATGAACCAAATGCTTAAATTTTTTTTAAATAAATCCTAATTTGTGTCTTCTTCCAGAAATTCATAACAAAGATGAAGGAACCGATCATAAAAATCCTCAATTTTTTCATTAGGCTTAATTCTTAGTTTATTAATTATTTTAAGAACATTTAGTAATCATACCTGTCAAATGCTTTATGAAGCTCCTTCACAAGCTGGTTGAATGAATGGATAGAAGCAACAGGTAATGTGTGATACCATCTCTTAACACGACCTTCAAATGTGAGGGTGATCAATCTAGCCATGACATCTTTGTAATGTATTTCATTAGAAAGGAAAAGATAGACAACTTGAAACATATGTTCATGAAGAGTTAATTCACCCTCGCCATCAAACTTGAATTAGGAAGGGTTAGGAAAAATTTCCTCAAGGATGGTAAGATTAAGCTCTTTAGAAAAACATCTTGGGATTGTGATTTGGGGAAGAGCCATTTTGAATAAGAGATTCAAAGTAAACCCAATGAGCACAACCTGTCGTCTAGACCTCCTTCTAGCGCCAATTATTGATGGTGTTGAAAATCCATTAACTAAGGGGGCCTCCTTGATGTGAAGTCCCAATTAGACCTCACGCCGTTTGGAATAGGAGTCGCATCCAGAGTATCGACCCAGTTTCCATATATTCTTATAAATTTTCATTGGCTTTAGCTGTCAGCAAGGGAGAGAAGTGTGTGTGTGCCTTTGCGAAAAGCAAGTAAGTGTGCCTGGTGGATGTTCGGTTGTAGGTGTGTCAAGGTTCTTCTACTACAGAGGGAAAAGAAAGTGAGCCTCTAAGAGATAGGTAATAGTACCACTCTAGTAGAAACACACACAAATAAGAGATATATGTCTAACATCCAATAGAATATTCCACAAAGATGTGACAAACATTGCAACCATTACATCACATTCCCGATATAATAAGCACTAAAATAACCGAAATAGTCCAACTACTTTAGTGCAGGTGAAAACAAACACGAGTCATAAAAATTCACAGAATGGTCTTATAAACATTCATAATCCATGCATGAAGAACGTGTTGGCCATCAGGCTTCATATATTAAGTAAAAGTCCCAAGGCACATGTATATAACGAACACCACTAGCTCCAATAGTGGAGCGTTGGAGCCAAGACTTGCTACCCAAAAGCATTGACTCTCTCTTGATGCCTTATGGCGGAAGCCAAGGTGAAAAGTCCTTTTATTGTACAATGGATGTGTATATATAACAAATGAAGTGACCATTCACCCCCCTTGTGACTCTTGGACTACCCTCATGATTGTTTGACTTCTCCATGACTCTTTGACTTCCTACTTGAATTTTCACATTACATGGATGACTCTTGGACTTCCACTTTTACAATACATTTTCCAATGTTGAATTACATATTCCATAAAATGATGTGCCAGATTATGATTAATGACATGAAAAGACATGACACTGGTGACATGGACTGCATAATGACATGGTAGTTTCAAGTCACTATTTTCTGCTACTTCTTTTCTGTCTTCTTTAAAGATGGAACATGCTCTTCTTCCTCCTACTCATGACTTGAAGATAATGAGTCTCCAAAGTGGTCTTGGTCTTCAGCTATTGTTGCAAACTGATGTCCCTTTGTCTTCTCTTGAGGGATCAAGTTGTCTTTACAGCTCCAAGGGTATCTTCTAGTATGGTCTCCTTCTCCATCTCCTTCACCGTCATCTTTCCATGACATAATAGAATACTTGCAACTGCAAACCACTCATGAAAAGACAACATCAGTCCGATAAACCCCTAGCCTAAGATGCTTTATGAAATAACTTATTAGGGATGGAACTGGTGACTGGTAGAGTGAATGACTTAGGGATTTCCAGTTCCAAAGGCCAAGGTTTGGGATTGAGGTTTGAGACTGCATAATGCGCAGTTCATGATGGCTAGGGTCAAAGTATTGTGTAGTTGAGGGACTCAAGGACTCGAGATGGAGGCTTAAGCCTTGAGATTGTGCAATGCAAAATTAAGGAGGCTTGGCCAGATGGATTGCATAGTTGAGGACTCAGGAGGTCAAGCTTGAGGCTTGAAGTTGCCCAATGTGCAATTCATACAGGAGAATAAGCTAGGAGATTTCACAGTTGAGGGGTTCAAGGGCTCAAGGTTGAGACTTGAGGCTTGAAGTTTCCCAATGTGCAGTTCTAGAGGGAGAACAATCTAAAGGATTGTGAAATTGTGCAGGTCAAGGTGTCAGCCTGGAAGCTTGAGGCTTGACACTACCAGTGCATAGTTAAGGCTGGCTGGGAGGAAAAAATTGCGCAATTTTGGAGCTCAAGGGTCAAATATTGTGACTACGCAATACGCAGTTCCAAGAGGCTAGGTCAAGGATTTAGGGTTAAGGCTGTGTAATGTGCAGTTCAGGAAGGCTAAGTGAGGTCAAGTTACCCGAGAGTGAAATTTTCTAGATGAGGCTAAGCATGGAATCAGTGAGTCAAAATGAACAAGGACAAAACTTGAGCATGATCACACACTTAGAACAATTGAAGACACAACATTGATCACTCAGAATACATGAACAACATACTTCCCTCAATGCGACGACTTTCCCCAAGTGTGACACTAAAGGTACACTTTGCGACGACAATGACAACACTTGTGTGACAATTCCCACGCCAAAAGGCGACACTTGTGATATGACAAGAAAAGTGCGAACGACACTTGCGATATGTGAATCACGGTGAAAACAACACATGGTAGGACAAAGATAACATGAAAATGACACTAATTAAAGTGAACACAAGCAAAAACGACAATCTTAAGCATGAAAAGGACACTTTTGAAGATGAAAGTGTGAAAAAGGAGATAGTTGAAGAATCTCAACAAAATAAGAGTACAATCGCAAACAAAGTGAGGGACTGGTAATCACAGCGCACACTTATTGTTGACAGGAGTTGAACATTGGACATGCACTGTCTTAGTGGATTGTGCCACGACTATTCAAACTTGTGTGAAGGAATGCTTCCATGAATGCATTACAGATTGAGCATGTGTGAGCAAGTGACTTCGACACTTACGATCTAAAAGCAAGATTAAAGATTTAACATTGCATTGAATGAACAAGAAGTGACAATGGAAAGACCAATTGTAAGATCCTAAGTAGGCTCCAAAATTCATGTGTAAGCAAAATTTTGGAGGGTGTTTGTCGCAGCAACAATAGGGCAATATGAAAAGCCACACTATATGTTGATGTTATTAGCATTACAAAGGAACACATCAAGAATAAGGGCATGATAGGAAGCATGCATGGTGAGTGTGCATGACAAGGAGCACGCCAAGGAAGCCAATGGTTCTAGTGTAAGTTGAAGTGGGAAGAATAATATCTAAGGGTGCTTACAATAAATTGAATGAGAAGATGACCAAGCCATGCAGGATTAAGAGGAAATTGAATGACAATGCATACACGGTGATGTTACCAAAGGAGTTTGACATATCACTCGTTTATAACGTTGCAAATATAAAAAGGGTGATAGTGGCAGATGAAGATGGAGATGTAGAAATGAATGCACAAAACCAAATTGGTGTAGGTAGATGCCAATGAAGAAGCAAAACAAGGTAGAGAAGAAGCTACCTAAGAAGTTGATGAAACCAAGAGTGTGAAATACAAGTAGTATTTGATGAAATAGAGAATCAATTCAGATGCATATAGTATGTGGATATCTGAAGAAAAACTTGCAAATATTTGGAAGGGGAAGGTAGTTGTAGAAGAAGCATATAATGATGGAGTAACGTGAGGATGCATTTTGTTTTCTTTGCAAGGGGAAGTTGATGTAAGAGAATTCTTGAAAGAACTAAGTCCATGAGTGTGCTAGGAAAGTAGTGTGCCACAAAAGGCATATAACACAAATGAAGGTGACAAAAAAAATATAACACAGAAAAGCATGACACAAACAAACACATTATAAAAGGAAAATAGGCAATAAAAATTAAACACAAAAGGATTTTGAAACATAGGCACGATCATAGAAAAGTGTGAAGGTCTGGAGATAAACAACTGATATAAAAAGAAAAAAGATTATAGGAAATATTAATGTTATTAGGATTGCAAAGAATGCAATAAATATTATCCTACAATAAGAAGAGTTTATAGAAAACATGCAAGTAGAGATCATACTAAGGAGCCTAAATATTTGTAATGGAAGATAAAATGACACAAACAAATCTCAAGTGTATTAGAAATTCAAAAAAATAATAATAATAATAATTAAAAAAAAAAATTCAAATAAATTGAATAACCAATAAGTTATAAAAATAAATTGATGATAATAAAGTGAGCTAGCAAGTTAGGCTTTTTTAATCCAAAACATCTTATTGTCCAACCTGATTTAAACTCAAGATATTGATTGGGCCGTATTATAAAACCCAAGATGAGGGGATGTGTAAGTATGTCATATCTCCAATATAATAATAATAAATTAATGTGACTCAAAACAAAAATGAAAATAACCATATAAATAAAAAATTTACAACACAATTCAAGACAAAGAACCAAAAATTCTGCTCCAAATTCTTTTAATATTTTTTTAATTAAATATTTGTAAAATAAATCTTTAAGAAAAAAATAATATCTTATAGATATATTAAAATCTCTAAAAACATAAATATTTCCAAATCAAAATTATAATATTTGAAAATATTAATTTAATGTAGTTTTATCATAAATTTTTTGTTATGAATTGTAAGCCAAACACATTGCAATATTTATTGCAGCTCGGGAGTGCGAAGTGCGGTGTGGCGGTGAGGAAGCATATCATGGTTTTGCTTTAGGGTTTTGTCGCGAGTCACCATGGCGGGGTGCGGAGGAGGGAGATCAGCGCCCTCCTACAGTCAAGTGTATGCGAACAGAAGCAAGGGAGTTGGATCACATCGCTTCAAGAAACCAACGAAGGTGGTAATGGAGGCTAAGAATACAGAAAAATCATAAACTATCAAACCTCAAGGACAGGAAGAGAATCATGAGGAAGCTAGTAAGGAGAAGAGGACAGAGGTTAATAGTTCGAAAGTTGCCCCTATGAGTACATCAGGGGTCTGTAAACCCAAGTCGACCACTATTCCTCGAGTTGTTTTAAGTGACCAAGCATTGTAGGTACACAAAGACCACGTGTCGGAGTATGCCATTATGTGTAAATTTATGGGGATTTGGCCGATGGAGAAGGATTTGCAAGCATGGATAAGGAACCACTGGAAACCAAAGGGGGAAATTGACCTTCACCTTGGGTCCAAGGGCTTCTTCACGGTGGTGTTAACAAGCTTGGAGGATAAAGATAGAGTGTTCAAGGGAGGACCCTATTTTTATGCTTTTGCAGGTCTTTATATGAGACCATGGGTAATGAATTTTGTCCCAGAACAAGAAACTTTCACCTCGGTGCCGGTATGGATAAGACTTTATTCCCTTCCTTTAGATTATTGGTTGTCGGAGTCTCTAAAGGCTATCGGCAACAAGCTAGGGCATTCTATAAAGATCTCATATGCTACTACAAGAGGCAAACACTTCCTTCGCCTGGATATGTGTGGAAATGGACTTATCTGGGGCACTTCCGGATGCAATCATTTTAGAAGTGTATGACAAGGAATGGGTGCAGGCGGTGGACTACGAACACGTCCCATTTAGGTGTCGTAAGTGCCATGAGCACGGGCACCTATACAGGGACTACTTATTGAACAAGCTGGAGAGTAATACGAAAGTCACTACAGGTAAGGATCCCGAAGGTTTTACTAAGGTTGGGGGTAAAGGGAAAGGAGGCAAGTGGTACCAAAATAAAATTAATGAAGACAGACAACCGAGTCATAATAGTTTCAAGATATTAGAAGAATAAGTAGAGAACAATGGGACAAACTAGGAATCAGAGAATATTCCCACTGAGAAGGAAAGTGATACTAATATGGACAATACACCAAAAACAACAAACAAAAGGATGATATGCCGAGCATTATGGAGCTTAGTAGGGACCACGAGATGACCCCAAGTGAGGCTGGAACAGAAGACCATGAACTACAGGAGATTCTAGAGAGGGAGAATTTAGATTTGGAAAAGTTTCTGGAGCAGGGAATCACCAAAGGGGTAGACTCTCTGCCAAAAGTGGAGTTTGACAGGGTTCAACAACTCTTCCTCTGGAGATCACAAACGAAGTTTCCTGGAGTCAATAGAAACCATGATATCCAGGAGAATATGGGAGTGAAAACGATGGAGGATACACCGATGCGTTCTTCCAAGAACCCGGGTAGGAAAAGAGGAAGAAAAACACAAAATGAGCTATTGACCAAATGTGGGAAACTTATGATTAACTCAGGTAAGATGAGGGATCTTACCAGTTACTCCTTTACAAACCTTTCTTAATGAAGCTTACAACCTGGAACATTAGGGGTCTAGGAAGTAAAAGGAAACAAATAACTCTTAGCAAAAGAATGAAAGAAGAAAAATCAGATATGGTTTTTATTCAGGAAACAAAATGTTCGATGGACAAGATCAGAGAGATACACAACAAATGGTTAATCAAGTATGAGTATCTAGAGGTTAAAGTGGATAACTCGGCAGGTGGGATTCTTACTCTATGGGATCCTCAAAAACTTGGAATCCTGGATGCTGAAGCTTCTAGGAACTATCTATTGCTGGTGATTCAACCTTTGGGTGATAAGGAGATCTACATGATCACTAACATCTATGGTCCTCAAAAACTAGAAGACAAACTTAAGCTTCTCACCTCCCTTGAGAAGCTGAGAGAGAGATATCCTGATATGCCCTGGATTCTAGCTGGGGATTTCAATATGATCAGATCTCTTATAGAGAAAAAAGGTAGTACCAGAAAACTAGGTAGAGATTCCATTGCCTTCCAGAACTTCATGAATAACATGGGGCTAGTGGACACCGAAACAGTAAATGGCACTTTTACTTGGAATAATAAGAGGGGAGGGGCTTCTCAAGTCACCTCTAAACTAGATAGATTCATAATCTCAGAGGACCTCTTTCTCAAAGGCCTTGATATGTCAGCTTCAATCCTTCCCTTCGGAGGCTCGTACCACTATCTTGTCCAGCTTGAAGCTACTTTCATGGGTACATCGAGGAACATATCTTTTAGGTTTGAAAATGTCTGGCTCTCTCACCTTGACTTCACTAGCAATATTGACAAATAGTGGGTGGAAGATATGCTCGTTCAAGGCAATAAAATGTTCATGTTGTAGCAGAGACTTAAACATATCAAATCTAGGCTTAAAGATTGGAACAAAAAAGAGTTTGGTAATATTTTTAAAGCCAAAAGAGAAGTTGAGCAGAAACTCCAGGAGATTAATCAAATCATCATCTCAGAAGGTTTTACTGAGGAGTGGAAAATTCAGCTTAACTCTCTTCAGAACGAATGGGACGATTGGTGCATGCAAGAGGAGATTTTTTGGAGACAAAATTGAGGGTGCAGTGGATTAAAGAAGGAGAAAGAAACATGACGTTTTTTCATAGATCAACCTTGGATCACAGATCTCATAACAGAATTTCAAAACTTAAAGATTCTCAAGGGAAAGAGCTCGTCTCTCACAAAGAAATGGAATCTGTCCTAGTTCAACACTTCCTTAGCGTAACAGAGGAGCCTCTCGTTGACAAATCTCGGTTCATTAACAAATTCACCAAGTTCATTCCTAAGCTTGTAACCAGGGAAGACAACCACAATATTAACAGGCCAGTGTCTGAAGAGGAGGTTAGTGAAGTTATCAATGAGATGCAAAATGGGAAAGCTCCTCGCCCTGATGGCTTCAATGTGGACTTCTTCAAAGCTTGTTGGAAAACAGTCAAACAAGATATCCTTGATGTTGTGGAAGACTCTAGAAGATCCAAAACTGTTTTGAAAGCTCTTAATGCCTCTTTCATAGCTTTGATTCCAAAGCAGGAAAAAGCTATGACATCGGACAGATTCAGACCCATAGCCTTATGTAATGTGGTGTACAAAATTATTTCCAAAGTGATCGCTAACAAACTCAAGCCACTTCTTACTACTCTCGTCTCAGAAGAGCAAACTGGATTTGTGGAAGGAAGACAGATTCTCAACAACATCATACAAGCTCACGAGGTGGTACACTCTCTTAAGAGCAATAAGCAAGCTAGTATGATCATGCAGCTTGACCTAGCGAAAGCATATGATAAGCTAAGTTGGTCTTACATCAGGGTAGTGCTAAGAGCTTATGGCTTCGACCACAATTGGATAAGATGGGTTATGGCCCTTGTATCCATGGCCAGCTTCTTCATTCTGCTTAATGAATCTCCCTCTAGAACCTTTATGCCTTCTAAGGGTCTCAGACAAGGGGATCTGCTCTCCCCCTTCCTCTTTGTTCTCATGATGGAAGGGCTAGGCAGAGTGATCAAAATGACAAATTCTGAAGGAAGAATCCAAGGTCTGAAACTTACTCCAGATGGTGCCGCTTCTACTCATCAACAATTTGTTGGTGACACAATGTTGCAGGGCATTCCTACGGTCAAGGAAGCCAGAGCTTTCAAAGAAATCATGAGTGACTTTGCATTGGCCGCTGGTATAGAGGTAAGCCTTGACAAATCAAAGGTGTTCTTTTTTAACACTGACATTGCTATTCAAAGGAACCTCACCAGAATTCTTGGGTTTCAAAGGGATCAGTTACCTTCCAAGTACTTGGAATGCCTCTTACTGACTTATAGGACAAAGTCAGGAAATGGACCTGCAGGTCTTTGAATTTGGCGGGGTGTCTTGTGCTTACTAAGGTTGTCCGGTAGGCTATACCCATTTTCATGTTTTCAGCTCTTTCTGCTGCTAAAGGAGTTATGCAACAAATCAAGAGTATTGAACGAGATTTTCTTTGGGGCAAAGGAGAAGAGAAAAAGAAGTGGGCTTTGGTAGCTTGAGACAAGCTCTGCAAACCTAAGGCCCATGGTGGTTTGGGGTTTCATGACCCTGAAATCCTTAGCAGAGTTTCAGGAGCCAAACTTTGGTGGAGGTGGCTCAAGGAATTGACCACCCCTTGGGCCAAGCTTTAGAAGAAAAAATATGCAAATAATTGGTAGGAGAGGGATCATATCTGAATGTCAAGGCTCATCAAGGGCTCCCACATTTGGAACCTTGCTTGGAGAATAGAGCCATTGTCCAAAAGCACAGTTTCTGGGAGATTCGAGCTGGGAACCTTGCACGGTTTTGGGAGGATAACTGGCAGCAGGAACCAAATTTGTTTAGGGAAGAACTAACCGCTCTAAAAAATGACACTGATAACAAAGGTTTACTTATGGTAAGTGACTTCTAGGATCAGGTAAGGAACAATGGTAAATGGAGAATGTGGAAGGATCTTGGTTATAGTGAAGAGAGTCCTTTGAAGGCCCAGGCGGATTCTCTTGCTCTTGACTTGGAGCAGAGGAAGATTTTGGTGTCATCCTCATCTAACCAACTGAGATGGGGTCGAAACATTGAAGGCACCTTCAACCTCAAAGAAGCTAAATGCATGGCCCTAGGTTTCGATTATCCAAACCCTGATCAGGTTTGGAATGACCGTTGACAGAACTCGCAATGGATGAAAATCAAGTTGTTGATGTGGTTGGTTCACCAAAAGAAAATTCTCACACGGGAGAATCTTTTGAAAAGGGGCTTTGTTGGCCCATCCAAATGCCATCTATGTGGCTTACAGGAGGAGAGGACGGAACATTTACTAAACCTCTTCCCCTTCACCTCTACCTTGTGGGATTGGGCGGCTTCAGTCTTCAGACAAACTGACAGGGACAAACTTAGCATCACCAACACTTTGAAGAATTGGAGGAAAGACTGCTCAGTTAATGAAATCATTAACAAGGCTTGGACTCTGGTTCCAAGCTTTATTATCTGGGATGTTTGGAAAGAACACAATGGCAGGATTTTCAAGAACAAAACAGGCTCGACTCGGAACATCATTGTCCAAATTCTACGATAGCTCAAAGATATAGTAGGAGCCCTTATGTGGAAAATTCCTGAGGACCCTCCTTCGCCCTAGGATGCTCGCATATTGCTGCAGTTGGGTCTCCATTCTCTGGTTCCCCAAGGCACTGTCAAGGGTGTGAGCAAAACAACTGATGGTAAAGGTATCTGACAACATCCTCCTCATGGTTTTTTGAAAATCAATATAGACGGGGCCTCTAAGGGCAACCCAGGGATGACTGGATTTGGTGGTGTCTAAGAGATGAGCGGGGCGCATAAAGGATATCTTTCACAATCATTTGGGGAGTGCCACTAATAACATGGCGGAGCTCATGGCCTTAGAGCAGTGCCTGGAAATCCTGATGGAGTCAAATTTACACAACGCCATCATTAAAGGTGACTTTGAATTGGTCATTAATGCGGCCAAGAAAATGTGTAATGGAACGACACCTGGAAAAGTGTCGAAACATTGGAGGCTCTCGCAGGTCTTTCAATGTATTCATTCCCACTTGCGAACCCTGAGAACCGTCAGCTTCATTCATGTGCGAAGAAAAGTCAATATGTTAGCTGATCGTCTGGTGAATGAAGGAGTGCTATGTAAGGAAAGCTATATTCAGTACGACTGTGATTCTATACCCTTTGGTAAACTGCGTGATGATTGTCAACGACAGGCAGCCAAAGGCATGACGTACTTCTAGACCATGAATAATGAGCAAGAGGAAGACTAGTGGGAGTAGGAGAGAGTGGAAGTCCTTGAGCCTGGTTGAAGTGCCGCAGTAAATCCTAACTGTCGATCCCACAGTCAATGCTTATGTCATAGCCAACTACGGAGATTGAGTATTTGGTAAACAACGTGCTAGTAGAAGGGCCACAAGCCATAGGATTTGATGGTCTTCATTATCGAATGGATATCGGGTTTTAAAATGGTCGGAGGTTAAGTCTAAGAGCGGACCCGAAGTTTTATAGACCATGGTTTATAATTTATATCGGTTCCGTGAAACGGGTAAGTGTCGTGCAAGTTTCCGATACGATATCATTGAGCACTGTCGGATCAAATGGGTTTTGATCTACAATGTAGGATCACCGTGCAACTTTGTTGATCGGAGAGAATATCAACCGTCCGATTGAAGGTAAGATCGATGGTGGAGATTGAGCGAGAAGAATTTGTGTGTAAGGTTTTGGGTTTTGTTGACTTTGTTATTTGTTTATCATCAACAGGTCTTTTGTTGGTCTTTACACTTGTAAAAAAGTATACCATATGTAATCTCTTTTTTTTGGGTTAATTGAAAGCTCCACTCTTCACCAAAAAAAATAAATTTTATATTACACATATACATGTAACATTAATATTATTATTATTAAATATAATATTAATATTATTATATTATACTATTTAATAACTTTAAATTAATAATTTGCTTAAAAAATTATATCGAGAGTGATCCCGCTAGACGCACCATAGATCAATATATTAGATAGATCTATACCTGTTACATGGCCAATCATAATGGCTTGCACACAAATTATACTCACACGAGGATAAATCTTATAAATCATTTACTGCCAGGGCAACTGGAGGACAATGATATCTATAACTCAAAATCGTGACCGTCCGTGAACGATAAGACGGGCTTCGTTTGACGAACTCTTTCATCAACTCATCTATAAGGAAACCACAGTCTCGTAGATTGTGCGGCAGAGGTTTGAGATTGGAATTGAGATTGGGGTGGGCAATGGCGATGAGAACAGTTGCTGCTTTTGCGACAAGGGTTTCCAGACGTCACGTGTTCAAATCCTCTGTGACTCAGTTTGCTCACCGATACTCCGTATGCTGATACAACTGCACATTACAGAGAATTTTCCGTCTTTCCATTTCTTTTGTTTTGAAAATGTTAGAAACGAATTGTAATTCCGGATCTTGTTTGGTTCTTTGCAGTCTGAGGCGGCTTATTCTCGAACTGAAAAAGAAAAATCACATGTTACGGTAATGTTTTTTCTTTCTTCTCGTATTTAGTAAATCGGAGTGATTTCTGCTGGACTCTATTTAAATTTAGTCTGAATTCGTCCTTTCACTTATTATTCTTTAATTCTTCGGTTATTTCATAAATTGACGGCATTTCAGCATAGGAACATTTGAAGATTTCGGTCATTTTGTTCCGTGACATGAACTTCTTTCCTCTCCTCTCGTTAGGAAACTGAAAAGTTTGCAGCTGGATTACATTTAGATTTACTTAATGTTGTGGTTTTGAAAATTAATTATTTATTAATATTTTCGGAGCTGTTTATTTTAGATTAAGTCTGAATTCGTCCTTTTCTCAAGCGAATACTCTTTAATTCTTCATTTATTTAGTGAATCTAAGGAAATTCAGGGGAAGAAATTTGAAATTCACGGTATTTTTGTTAGGGAAATTGAAGAGATTGGCACTGAATTACATTTAAATTTACTGAGGTTTGTTTTGTACGTCAGAATCTTAAATTTTTTATAAATATTGTTAGGAGCTGGTTAATTGACTCTGCGTTTGTTCTTTCACGTGAATAGTCTTTAAATCTCCGTTTATATATCTTGTCTATTTAGTAAATTGACGGGTTTTCAGCTGAACAGCATTTGAATTACAATCACTTTTCCCTTTGGTATCTACAATCTCCTCCTTTTGTCCCTGAAAATAGAAGAGATTACTGCTTAATTACATAAAAACTAAATTTAGTTAGTTTATTGTTCATCATAATAGAACATTTAAATTTAAATTTAGTTAGTTTATTTGAGAGTGCAGTCTTTCACAGTTAATCTTCTTTTGTTCCTGAAAATTGAATAGGTTACTTCCTTAGTTTATTTGAGAATGCTGGCTTTTGCAGTTCATCATAATAGAACATTAAAATTTAAATTTCCTTAGTTTATTTGAGAATGCAGTCTTTCACTGTGCATCATAATAGTAATACATCATCTTGAAATGTATTCTATCTATGATTCCAAACTAGAACACAGTTATTCAGGAAAAATTATTACTATTAGTTAATTTAGCTTTAAACCGTAAGATGATTCATTTGCTGACCTTGTAATGTTAAATTTAAAATTAATATAAACTATGATGTTTTTCTCTCTGAAAAAAAAGAAATGTTAAATTTAAAATTAAGCATTTCAATGCTGATATTATTTTTTCGTTTATTCAGTAAATTGAGGGTATTTCGCTTGGAATTTTTTTTACATGTAATGTAATTTTGATCAATAACATGAATTTCCTCTACTCTTCTACTTATGTTTGGAAAATTGCAACCTCTCTTTCTTGCCTTAAGAAAATTGAAGAGATTGCAGGTGGATTACATTTAATTTACTTACTTTTCCTTCCCAAAATAGAATGTTAATTATTTATCAATGATGTTCGAACCTGGATATGATAAAATAAATGTAAGAATGTTGCAACAGATAACACTTTTTTTTCAAAATGGTTTAAATTTTTTCTCGAACAAACATCGGAATTTATTTTGCACGGACTCGCTGTAAACTACACAAATTATTGAATAATTTTTGTAACGCGTATATTTATTTTTCTTAACCTAAACGGTCATGCTCACCAATCACAGTATACTTCTACAATTTTTTCGCTTAAAGCTTTCCCTACAACTGACACAGGTACCCAATGGAACACTTGAGCAGTGCCATTTTCTGTAAATAAATTTAGCTTGAAAATACTTCCTTTGAAATAATCTGGAACTAGATTTATTCCACAAATAGTGTTGTAGTCTTAAAGATATATAACTCGTCTTTGTAAAATTTGGCTGATGTGAAAAGATTTGCCAAAAAAATATTCAGAAAGGTGGCCAATGAAAAATCCTTTTCTTGCAAATTTAGTTATTTGAAAATTGTTTGATAACTGAAATATGTATCCCATAATAATTTTCTTGCACAGGTGAGGATAATATGAAGATTATGCTTATCATTCTTAGGGGTATTTGATTTTGTATATTGACTCTTTGTTGAAAATAGAATCAGTAGAAGGCAATAACTGACTTGGTGTGCTGTTCACCGTGATTCGTTCTCAAAGCTACGTTCAGGAATATTTATTAATATATATAATTCAACTTCAATACTCCAAGATTAAGATTTGAAAACTGGGCTTAACTGTGACGAATGCATGTTGTCCTATTGTGTTGTGATTAAATGCATTTTGTTTTATTTGTGTGCAGTGGCCAAAGCAATTGAATGCACCATTACAAGAGTTGGATCCTGAGATTTCAGACATAATTGAGCTAGAAAAGAATAGGCAATGGAAGGTCTCTCCTAGCTCCTTTGGACATTTATTCTTTGATTGTCAATTGTTCATTTGGTTTTCAATTTTAAGACCTTCTTAAGATGAAAGAACAAGAGTAAATACTTGGCTATAGACTAATTTTTCTTGGTTACAAATTATCAAAGTATGGCAAAATTATAAATTGTATTATCATTTTTCATGATTTGCATATATAGGCATCTCACCTCTTATGTTTGACTAGTCATTATAAGCTCTCTAGAGTTAGAAAATCTTTTGTGAATTTAAATTATCCTTTCTAAGGTTTACAAAATTTCTTCTGCAATAACTCACATATGATCTCAAGCATCCATGATTGGATCTTATAGATAAAGTCTAAATACACCTAAATTAGGCTAGAGACTTAACTACTGCTAACAGATTGAGCGTTGACCTATATCCTAGCAAAAACCAAATCATACCTGGTATATGAAAGACCTTAAAATGGATTTGCTACCACCCAAACTAGCAGGCTTGCCAAGGTCCATGCAGGTTGCTAAGATGACACACACATAACAAGTGCCCACTTTCAACTCGACACAAATCCCACTCTTTAAGCCCAACTCCTACTTGAATGGCTATGGGATGATTCCTTGTTTTAGATGCTTCACCCAAAAATCATGAAACTAGTGCCTTGAATGGAGTATGGGGTGAAGAAAGGAGTTAATTATTCACTGTTTAATTGATCTACAAATGTAATTTATGCGTAAAAATAATGTAGACCAGCATGGTATTTACTCAAAACTCAAGATAGTAGTCAAGTAAATAGATCAAGTGAGTAATATTTAATATTAGACACAACAACGATAGCTATCAATCAAAGGGAAGGGCCAACAATCCTCTTTTAACAACAGGAAACCTAGTCAGGAAGTGTGACAATAACTGCAACATTTCAACCCATGGACAACAACTATTGCTCAATGACAAATCTGAGTTGAGAAACACCCTTAGGATAGACAACAATATTGACAATGGCAATCTATTAAAGGAAAGGGATATCAACACACGAAACACTGCAGATAGCCTTGTTGATATGGACAATAACAATAATGCAGTAGTAAATAGAGAAATGAACACTGAAAGCAACAATAGAGCAGGGGGAATGGATCTTCTTGGAAAAAAGGTGGTGAACCTATCATCATATGAACTCATCCTAGATGAAACATATGTTCTAAACAAAAGGCTCAACTTTCAATACCCCCTAAGCACATCCCATTGGAAAACATTATTTGTTGTGTGGAGGAAGGGATTTTGAGCTTAGAAGATGAAGACAAAGAACAGGTTAGACAAGATTGCGTACATATCTTGAGAAGAGCCAAACCTCCTAACTGTAACTTGAGTAGTAAGCATCTTCTAGCTATAAAGAACCTAAGAAACAATGACAACATTTGGTTCTGAAGGCTGACAAAGGTGATGCTACAGTAGTAATGGACAAAGAAGAATACATCTCTAAAATGAAGGATCATCTCCACGATAGTGGCAGCTATAAAAGACTGAACGTAAAACCTATTTCCGAGGTAATTAGGAAGGTCAAAAAGGCCATCAAAGAATTGAGCCTTGATGAAGACCTCAAGAAAAGGCCTCTCCCCATCAGTGAGGTCATCCCTTGAATCTATTGAGTTCCTAAGATCCACAAAGATGGAGTGCCTCTTAGACCTATTGTGAACACTATTGGTTGCTCCACATATGGGCTGGCCAAGCATGTCACAACAATCTTAAGACCCTTGGTTGGTAATTCATATTCATTTGTCAAAGACTCTAACCACTGTTAATCTCATCAAGGATGAAAGGACTAATGTTGGGGACATGATAGTTAGCTTTAGCGTGGTCTGTCTCTTTACCAAAGGTTTGCTAATGAAGCCGTCCAAGTTATCAAAGAGGTCACTGACCCTGCGATAGCAAGACTTGCAACAGTGTGTCTTAGATCCTCTTTCTTTAGCTTCCAAGGTGAGTATTTCGAACAAACCATGGGATCCCCACTTTCACCCATCGTGGCCAACCTCTTCATGGGAATGTTTGAGAAAGAGGATTTGAACTCATATCCACTAAATGGGTGGAAAAGATATGTTGACGACACCAACATAAAATGGCCACATGCAAGCATTGAAGTGAACAAGTTCTTGAGCCATTTGAATAACATCTCTAATGACATAAAGTTCACTATGAGAATAGATAATAGCAATAGCAATCCATTCCTTGATATCCTTCTTACCAGAAACGAAGATGGCACCTTAGGAAATCAAGTATACAAGAAAAAGACACACACTGATAATTATCTTCATGTTGAGAAAATTGGTACCAAAGAAGTGTTTCCTTGGCATTTATCCTTTTGGCCCAAGGGACACATTAATCATCCTTTTATCTACAGACATTATGTGTTTTAATGTCAAGGAGTTAAAGTACCTTTTATGAGCTGTGTATCTTGTATTTTAATTTATTAAAGTCACATGTGTATTAAATTGACTTTATGTATAAAGTACTAAGTTCACTTTATGTTATTAAAGTGACTTTTATATTTTAAAAGTTACTTTATGAGAAAAAAAGTGACCATGGTACTAAAACATTAAAAGGTACTAGGAGTGTTTCATGAGATAGGGGTCAAGTGGGGGCTTGATCTCAACCATTGATCTCATGGGCTGAGATTTAATCTTAGCCCTTGATCATTTGGTTTAGGGTTCTCACTAAAGGAAGACAAAAGGGAGGAAAAGAAAAAATGATTCTCATTATTCTTCTCAAGGGAAAAAGAGGAGAGCATATGAGCCAAGGAGGAGCTCTAGCCAACCAAGAAAAGCTTGAGGGAGAGTTGTGTTACCCAACACTTGTCGGTGATCCCTATTGGAGAAAATTTATCCTAGATTTGTTTTCAGCCGACAGCCAACAACCCCTTACAATCACTTGATAGCTCAATGTGCTACCATTCTCTACCACCTGAGCCAGCCATTGTAAGCCCTCGCTCATCTGTCATGATCGTATGTGTTGATTTTTGGTAGCATCGGATGTGCTCTAAGCCTCAAAATTTGCAAGGAGGCTGGGACACATGTATTCCACAATACCCAGAAATCGTTTTGGAAATTCCACTTGGAGACAGTTTTATTAAAATAATTAATTATTTTTTATGGATGCCTAAGTCTAAACTTAGGAAATTAAAATAATTAAAGGGTATTAATCAAACTGTGGGTGAAACTTCTAGAAGAAGACGAGGATCAAGCCAAAATTATCTCAGCCATTGATTAGAATCTAATCTGGGCCGTTGGTTCTCAACTGGAGGATTATAAGAGGAGGCTGGATGGGCATTTGGAAATCACACCGAGTAAGAGATTAGAGATCGAATTTCTGAAGAGAGGAGCACAATAGTTGCCAGAGAGAGATTTGAAGTGATTTCTTGCAGTGAGGTGCATGGATAGTATCCAGAGGGAAGTTTTCCTAGACTGGAGAGTACAAGGCAGAGAGAGCAGAGAGACGTCCATAGAGGCTGACACAGGGCAACACAGAGATATGCTGTGGCATCTTAGAGCTTCAGAGGGAGGTCAAAATAGAGCTTTAGAGGGAGGTCAAAATTTTGTTGAGGAAGTCGAGTTCCAGAGCCAGAAGTCGGGGTGTGAGACCGGGAGGCCTGAGAGTTGAATTTTCCAGCCAACAGAGGATCAGAAGGAGTTGCAGTGCAGTCCCAGCTGCAGTGACGCAGTGACTGCGTGGGAGTGACGCAGAACTGCACAGAGGCTCAACTCCAGTGCAATTCAGTGTCGATTCTTCTAGTGACAGGGTGAGATCATCTCACTATTATTTTTGCCCAGTTTCTCTCTATATCAAATAGCCAGTTGGGCATCCAACGAATTGTACTCAAATTTACTACTGCTTAATAATACAAACCCTAAGCTGCTGCACTGGTTTTCCTACACTGGGTTTTTCTAGGGACATTTGTCCAAAAATAACTATGTAGATGTGTGTGATGATTATTTCTCTCTTGTGCTGTATTTCGTTTCCGCAGTTTTTATTTGTGTAGGTTGCAATGTATTTAATTCGATATTTTCTGTAGCACACAAGAAGTAAATTATTTAATCGAATTAACAATTAGAAGAATTAACATCAGTTGTTGCCGCAGGAATTGGGTAATCAATTTTTCACATGGTATCAGAGCACAAATTGTTTATTTGGGGTAGCATCAGATGTGCTCTAGCCATAAAAATTGGTGGAGAGGCTAAAGCACAGGAGATCTCCAAGACCCAGAAATGGTTTGGATAGATTGTACTCGGATTGGGAGATATTAAAATAATTCATATTTTAATGGAGTTCCTAAGTCTAGACTTAGGAAAAATAAAATATTAATGGGTATTAATATAAAATTGGGTTAGAAGGTTCCAAAAGTCATGGATCAAGCCAAATCTAATCTTAGCCGTTGATTAGAGATTTAATCTCGGTCCTTGAAGGAGCAATGCGAAAAGTATAAGAGGAGGCTTGAGGGTCAGTTGGAACAGACACCAGAGTGATCAATAATTCGATTTTCTAGAGCGGAGTTTGCTAAGAGAAATCAAATCAATGATCAGAGTTGTAGAGAGGGGTAGTGAGTATGAGGCAGAGAGGCAGAGATAGTGCCGAAAGACCAATGTAGAGCCAGAGGGAGCCACGCAGAGGCCAGAAGGGCCTGTGTCATCCATGCAGAAGTGACGTAGGGGGTCCCAGAGGTTGCGCAGTGCCTCAAAGGGCTGACACAAAGGCCAGAAGGGCCAGCGTAGAACTTCAAAGCAGTTGAAGAGGGTTTCATGGGATAGGTTTTTTGAATACCTGTTTTCGAATAGAGAGGTATTGCCGCCAATTATTTTTCTCTGTCGGGTGAGCCAGTTTGGCACCCAATTTGTACTGAAGGAAATACTGTGTAATAATAAATCCTCGTAATAGATGCGTCGGTTTTCCCACATTGGGTTTTTCTGGGGACGATTGTCCAAAAATAACGGTGTCCCTTGTGTGTTTGTTCATTTCTTTGAGATGTTGATCTGTAAATGGTTGAGAGCGTATTGTGTTTATTTCAGTGTTTATATGGTTAAATAACTTGTTAGTAATTAAACAAGTAGGCGAAATAAACTAGAGAATACAGATAAAATTTCTAACGGGTAATACTTAGAAATTTCAACAGAGATCGTGAGCAGAAGAGCTCAAAAGCAGAAAGGAAGAAGAATTCGAAATTACTGCAGAGGCAACAATTTGAAACCCCAGAGGCAGCGCAGTTGTGGGCCAAGCAGGTCGAAGTTTTGAGGAGAATTCGATTTCTCTGAGTGAGTTGACAAAGAAATTAGATCTCTAGAGGTAGAGGTGAGCAACGTACTTTTCCTTGCAGAGTAGATCTTCAGCTGGGACGCACATATTTTGCAGCAGTTGCTAGTAGAATAGCATCAGTGGGGAGAAGAAGACACACTTGAGGGAATTCTTTCTCAGAGGACTTCCAGCCAAGAAATTTGAATTCTCATTTGCTAAGCAGCAACAGATCTACTAACTTCAACAGGGAGTGCGTAGGCTAGCCTAGCAGTAGAGCAGAGGAGAGAGGAGGCAATTCAACATTTCATTGGCAAAGATGGTAGCTCATGGGTTGTGAGATCAGGATCGGTTGGAGGGTGCATCCAACTACTTGATCTAGAAGGAAAGGATCTCATGCCTTCTAGATGAGCACGATCTCAAAACCTATGTCGACAGTGTGGTAGTTGTAATCGCAGATCCAGATCCGCTCAAGAAGTACAAGGCGGAGATGGCAAAGGCCAGGAGATTGATCCTCGACGGAGTGACGGATCATGCAATGTGTCATATTGTCGGCAAGAATACTGGTCGACAGATGTGGGAAGCTTTACCATGTCATTTGAAGGATCTTCCGAGTAGCGGACGATGTACTTGGAGCAGAAGATGAGATCCACACAAATGCAGAAGGGGGAACGCATTGATCCGTTCCTAACGAAGCTTCAGGAGATCCGAGATTCATTGGCAGATGTGGGGTCAACACCTCAGCTCATTGCGATAGTGAGATTGGCCCTGAATTCAGTCTGAGAAGAGTGGCAAGTGTTTGCCCAGAGTATCCTGGGCAGAGAAATTTTTGAGATGCAAGACACTGCTGTAGGATGGGTCTTGGGAGGACACGTTTGTGCAGTTTCAGGTTGCAAGACAAACTAGGCAGCTGAGGGATTACACTGCGCAGTTTCTGAAGACAATTGGTTTCGGTTGGGGGAAGGACACTGGAGGAAACCATTGCATAGTTTTGGATGCCAATGGAAGCTGGGGTTTGTGCGCATTGTGAAGTTCTAGCAGGCAAGGGAAAAAGCTTGAGGGTTGTAGAAGCAAAGTGTGTAGTTCCGGAAAGCTGGATGAGGCTAGGTTGCTCGGGAAACTGGCTAAGTGTGAGATCAATGAAACTGATGTAAACAATGATAGAACTTGACTATGATCACACACTAACACTTAATGATACAACATAGACCATCCAGAAGATATAAAACATACTTTGCTTGATGCAACAACCTTCATGACAAGAGTGCGTGAAGTAAGTGTGGAACATGTCTATGTTATGAGAACACCCCATATGCACGAAGATTTCCCCTTGAAGCAAAACAATCTTCCCTTTGCATGAAAAACGATAATCCCTATGCCCAAAGATGACACATTCTGCAACGTGAACAACTCTTAAGATCAAGGAAGGGGGCTTGAGATCGTCATCTTACTAATAAGTGACCAAGGAATGATCGATCACAGGATCCACGGAAGGCTCCAAAATTTGCATGCAAGCCAAAATTTTGGAGGGTGGTTGTAGTCGCTACAACATTGGCGACACACTGGTAGAACTCAGCTCTTTATATGGACCTTGTCTTGTGAAAAGCGTGTTTAACTCATCTGGAAGTGTTGTTCGATTCTTTGATCATCATGGCTTCCTCACTAGCTTGTGTGAAAGATGTAGTCCCTACCATTCTCTTGATCGGTCAGCACACATACCAAGCCAAGTCAACTGAGTTGTTTCAATTGGGGATGAGGGGTATATTGATACACAAGTAATATAACTGTCAGAGTTTTAGTTTCATCTCTGGTGTTGCTCCGTTGCTAGGAGGCCTGGACAATACCTTGGTGGAGTCACGCAGGAACAAAACCATCGCTCTGCTGCTAACGAGCCTGGACAGTACCCCGACGGAGTTACTTGCATCACCTCTCTGCGCATGAAGCCTTTCTCTTCTTTCGCCTTTTCATTTTTCATTTTTTCATTTTCAAAGAACTGTGCATAGGCACTTATTTATTTTTCATGAGGTGCAAGAGGGATCCTGACTTATTGAGTGCAGAAGAGGTTGTCCCTTCAGAGAAGTATTTTATAGATAAGATTTTCCCCCTCACCTTACTCTACTTGACTAAGCTAACAAGGGTTAACCCAAAAAAACCGATTAGAGTAGGTGGTACTAGTTAATAGTGCAAGCGGTGTGTTTTCACCAAGACTCACTCCGAACAAAACATATTTTCCATCATGGTATCATCGACTGAAAACAACAAGCTCTTCATAAAGAGAGAGGACAACAGATAACCAAATGTTGATAGCTGTACAAGTCCTCTTATATTTTCCCGGCTTGTCTCAAGAACCAAACAATGTTTCCTGTGAAGCTAACCTATGGGTGCAAACAAGCATACACACAAGAAAGGAAAGGGCAGGAGTAAAGCGAAAGCAAAACGAGCACGCAAAGCAAAACATGCAAGAAAAACAAAGTAAACAAGAAAAAAATATAGCAAGAAAGCAAACACTACTCTTACTCCTACGCTAAACAATGCTTGGGCGTACTCACATGGCATGATATTTCCAATGCAGCCACTGGGGCATTGGTTGGCCCATGTTGGTGAAGGCATGGTAGACAGGGAAGATAAGCATGTAAACCAACAAACAAAAAAGATAAGATAGTGTAGACGAACACGCTTGAAGTTTAAAAGCGTCTACAAAAAAGAAAAGAGTAAATGTGCAAGACAAACATTCTGCAAATGTACCATGGTGTTGCAACACACTGTGCGTAGACGATAAGCACGTACACTCTTTTGACCTCGACTGACAAGCAAACATGAAGAAAGAAGAAAACTTACGTTTCGGAAGAGTGTTCGTTGTGTAAGACTCCTCCAGTTCATGAGCGATGGGATCACTTGATTCCGGTGGAGGGAGTGAAATCTGTGAACTTGATTGATCTTCAATGTAAACATGAGAGTGATGAGGAGCCTGGGGTGTTTCAACAGATTTCTGATCAGAAGTGGAATTGACCTCAGGATAGTGAGGGCTTGGCATAACCATAAGCACAGGATGAAGTGCCTTGACAGCTTGAGGGGTTTCCACTTCATCAACAAATAGATCATCAAAGACTAGTGGCGTAGAAAGATCAACAACAAATGAATCAACATCTTGATTGAATGAAGGAGTAAAGAGATCACGACAACCATGATTAGAAAATTCGACATGTTCATCGACATCCTCATGATCTGACGAATCATGCAGAGGGGTTGATGAGAAACAAGGATGTTCACCCTCTGCATTTCTGGAAATGGTAGATGAAAAATTGAATGGATTTTCAGAGAAAGACGTGTCCTCTCCGCAATGCAATGACACACTGATATCTGGTGCGTCTTGTGAATGATCGGAAGTAGCAACATCTGACGAGGATTTTCATGATGAAAATCAAAAGTGGCAGAATCACAAGAGATGTGAGGATAGAGTAGATGAGGCGCAGATGGAAGGAAGTCATCCTTCACTGCGGGTTCTTTTTTAGATTCCTGCGCACACTCATCATAACAACGCGGGTTGGCTTCAGAACCTCAACTCCGTTGACAACTTGATCCTCGTGAACACAAGATGTGGAGTCCCGAATGGGAGAACACAACACAGCATAATCCAGAGTGTCAATGGAACCAGAAGATAGAAGTTGAGAGAACGAGTTCACGTGACAACCATCAGGCTTGCAAGCCAAGTTTGCACAAATATCTAGAGTAGGTGGGGTGGGAGGATGTGACAGTTCAACATATAGGTGCGCAGCTTCTCCCCCTTCGCACTGCGGAGCTAGAGCTGTTTGATGAGAAGAGGACGGACAATCACGTGTGAGTCTATGACAATGACCTTGTCTGTCTTGAATTCGGCAGCTCTAACACCGAGGTATGCCAGGAGGGGTTCGAATGATTCTAAGATTTGCGGATTTTCAGATATGTGAAGAAGATACTTAAATCTTTCATCGAGAAATTTCCAATCAATTTCATCTTCAGGAAATTGAAATGCAAGATTACAAAAGCGTATGTGAAATTGTTCAACGGATTCATCGGGTGCTTTTTGTAATTCAAGAATTTTTTTATTGAGTGCTTTGCGGTCATAATGATAGAAAGCATGTGTCAACTCTCTAACCAAGTGATAAAGAGAGTGAATAGATGTTGCAGGCAATGTGACACACCATTGCAGTGCGTTCCCTTGAAGCGTGGATGCGAACAGTGAGCAGGCAATGTAATCCTCTTGGATTTCATGCCTTTCACAGAAGCCTGTGAAGGAAACTGCGTGTCTAAGCAAGGCTGCTCCGCCTTCACCATCGTATGTGTTACGTGACAAGTCATTCCAGAGATCCTCTGATACTTGAAAATCTTCTCCATAAGAAAGACATGTTGGAGGATAAACTGTAACATAAGTCATGGAAGATGTGCGGAGATTCAAAATGGACTTTGAGGACTCAACTTGTCATCTGGCCCTCCTAGTGCCAATGTCACATGGTTCGGGTTCGACAATGATTGGGTTCGGTTTGAGTTCGAATTTTTTGATGAGGTTCGCTATTAGGTTCGTCTATATATATAAACATATATTAATTTAAAATGAATTATAGGATAAAATATTAACAAATCAACATCAATAAACATAAAATATGCTATCACAAACTTGGAAACTACAAGGATAAAATACAAGCTTGAGTTGTGACATGAAGATATGAGTTTTGATCTATGGACTTGGTCATTGGCTATGAGGTTCGATGAGATTCGTCGAACCTCAAAACATTTTTGAGGTTCGCCAAAATTCGAACCTCAAGGTTAAAGTTCAACGAACCTTGCGACATAGCCTAGCGCCATAAATGTTGACGGTGCAGGACCCACCAACATGTCAGGGGATCTCCCCGGTAAGAAGTCCCAACTAGACCTCAAACCATTTGGAGTAGGAGTCCCAGCAGTGGGTAGTAAAGCTATGCCTTGACTGTGATAACGCGCAGAGGTAAGCAAGATATATTTGTCGAAAGAAAGTGTGTGACCTTGCAGTGAGTCAAGAGAGATGCATGGGGAGGTTCTAACACACGGAGGGGAAAAGGAATTGTGCCCCTTAGAATCCTGTAATAGTACGCAGCCTGAAAGGAACGCACTAGCTGAATGACATCACAAGTTGGAAAGCACAATAGTCAACAATCCAAAGTGATGGGTTAAATCAACAACACGACTTCAATAAGATTCGTACAATCACATATGAAATAGTTCATACACAAATGCGTAAGTTAAACAATATACATTGCTAAAGTAACTAGAGTAGCCTAACTACAATAACAACATATGCATGAAAACATGTTGGCGATGTTATATTATATAAAAGTGAAAGTTCCATCCATACATACAACCATGACAACCACTAGCCCCAATAGTGGAACGTTACAATCAACATTGCTTGCTCCTCCAAAGAGATGTACTCGTTCTGCACTGAGGAGAAGTCAAGGCTCGTCACAATACTCTCCAAGCCCTCTCTAAGCAATGCCTAGCAAAATCTTGGCTCCCAAAAGCATGTTCTATGAGTTATGAGGTTCTATATATCAGTGAAGAACCACCCATTTTAAACCCGCGGGCACCCACGGGTAAGGGTGGGTCTATGGCTGGGCCGGGTCACCCGCATAGAACCCACGGTCTAGGCACGGCTACCCGCATCAAACCCTTAGGTAGCCCATTAGACCCCTATTAGACCCGTATAAGACTCGTCAGGCATGAAAACACACAAACTGTCCAAAATTTCGATTTTTTATTTTTTATTTTTTGGAAATGAGGTGGAGGAAAAGGGAAATTAGAGGGAAAAAAATGCTTTATAAGCACCTGTCTCCCTTCCATTTCTCATTCACTTGTCATTTGAGTGTTTGGCTAATTTGTGTGAGTGTTGAGATTGAAGCTAAAGGAGCTTGAAGGAGTTGTTGGAGGAGGCTAAAGAAGGCTTCATCGGATCAGACTAAGCTTCAGTGAGGCTTCATGAACCTAGTTAGAATGTTTTCCATGAATTCATATTTGTTTTTGTTTTTTTTTGTTTTCTTTTTTTGTTTTTGTTTTTGTTTTTATTTTGTTTTGTTTTTGTTTTTTTTTTTTTTATGTTTGCAATTTTTTTATTTTTTTTTTATGTTTGGGGCTGCCTGTCGCTGAGTTTCTCAGCCACACAGGGCTGCTGTGTGGCTGAGAAACTTAGTTACACGGCCAAAAAAATTGCAAATTAAAAAAAAATTCAAAAAAATTCAAAAAAATTCAAAAAATCAAAACATAAAAAAAATTAAAATCCAAAAAAAGGTTATTTTTTTCTTCCAGATTTTGTCACCATGCCACTAAAGGGTTTCAGATAGTCTCGTGATCTGGCATGGGCACATGGTCAACAAATCATTGCCAGTGATGACCACAATATCAAGTGCAATTATTGCAATGCCACAATGCATGCAGGCGTAAACAGGTTGAAATACCACCTAGCCAGAATTCCTGGGAATGGTGTGTGATGTTGTCCAAGTTTCCTTGATGAAGTCACTATTGAAATGGTAGTTGCTTTGGAATCCATTAAAGAAGCAAGTTCTAAGAGGGCAAGAAGGAAGGATGATATTGTTTGGATAGGTAGATCTTCATCTCAGAGTGAAACACAGTTTCAAAATCCAGTTATTGTTAACTCCTCTTCAAGTGTTGTGGCAAACAAGAGTATAACCTCTTCTTTCTTCAGTCCTCGTACAACTCCAGGATCTCAACCAACCTTGGACAGTTTCAATGAAAAGAAGAGGAAGGAGGCATATATGGCAGTGAAGAGGTTTTGGTAACCATAACACTCTTTCATTCAATTATGCAGCCCATGGTGGGTGCCATTTCATGTACTGGCTCTGGATACAAGACCTCATCTTATAATGCACTTAGGGGGAAAGAGCTAGATGAGGAGCTTGAGTGTGTCAAGGAACAATTGGAGAGCATTAAAAGCTCATGGAAATTTATAGGTTGTCCAATTATGTCTGATGGGTGGACAGATCAGAGGGTAGAACAATAATAAATTTTGTTGTAGCTTGCCCTAAAGGAACCATGTTCCTAAAATCCATTGATGCATCTGCAAATGTAAAATATGCACATTTGATTTTTTTCATTGTTGGCTGATGTGGTGGAGGAAGTTGGGGTTGCAAATGTTTTCCAAGTAATCACAGACAATGCAGAAAATTATGTGGCAGTTGGAAGGTTGCTTTGTGCCAAATATCCCACGAATTTTTGGACTCCATGCGCTGCCCATTACATAGATTTTATGCTAGAGGACATTGGGAAGTTGGAGTGGGTGCAAGATGTTGTGCAAGAATGCAAGCAGATTACCAAGTATATGTATAATCATGTTTGGGTGTTGAAACTTATGAGGGATTTCACACAGGGTGAGCTTAGTCGCCCAGTTGTCACATGGTTTGCTACAAACTTTCTTTCCCTCCAAAGCCTTTTGTATGAGTACCAAGCTTTGAGAAGAATGTTTTGTAGCTAGTAATGGTATTCTGGAAAGATAGCACAAAACCAGAAACAATGTCTGTGAAAACATTTGTCTTTGCTAATAGTTTGTGGGACAAAGTCACTGAGATTGTCAGCTTCATTGAGCCCCTTGTGAAAGTCTTGATATTGATGGACAGAGAGAAACCTGCAATGAGATATATTTATGAGGGCATCGACAGGGCCAAAGAGGCCATCAAGACTTTCTATAAGGGAAATGAATCTAAATATCTACTTATATGGAATATTATTGATTCCAGGTGGGACAGGCAACTACATTCACCATTGCATGCTGCAAAAGCATATATCAATCTGAGCTTATTCTATAATGAGGGGTCTAGCATTCAAAGAGATCCCGAGGTGATGAGAGGTGTCATGATATGCATTGAGAAGATGTTCTCGGATCAAGATATTCAAGACAAAATCAACATACAATGAGATATGTACAAGGAGGCATCTGGGATGTTTGGATTCAGCTCAAGCCAATGTCTTAAGGACAAGAAAATGACTTGTAAGTGCAAATTGTTAGAACTTAGCTTATAATTTTTCTAGTTCTCTTTTATATGTTTGGCATTGCAAACTAATAATCTTTGTTGTTATTTTCTTATAGCTCATTGGTGGATAGATTGTGGCATTGAGGCACCACAATGACAAGAATTTGTCATTAGAGTTTTGAGTCAACCCTGTAGTGCTTCTTCTTATGAGTGCAATTGGTCAGTGTTTGAGCACATCCACAACAAAAAGAGAAACATGTTGGAGCATGAGAGGTTGGAGAAGTTGGTTTTCATCTACTACAACCTTTGAATGCTCACAAAACAAGTGCAACCAAAGGATACAAAGCCAATTTTATTGGATACTATTGATTTAGAGTCTGATTGGGTTGTGGAGGAGGAGGCCCCTGATTTGAGTTGGCTTGATGAAGAGACTGAGGATCTATCTAGTTTTCCATCTCAAATGGAGACTCCAAATACACGTGCCTCACAGTTGCTTCAACCTTCCGATGTTACCACTAGCTCCACGAGGGCTTATTTTAGGCGTGGTCGTCCATGAGTGATGAGACTCAAGCTTCTTATGACACAATCATTTATCATTTATGACATATGTATTTGAATTTTGAAATTGCTGACATTTTTTATTTTAATTATGGAATCACGAGTCCTTTTCTTATTCAGTATCTAAATGTTTTGCTTACAAAAATCGAATATGTTATGTTGTACTTTTATAGATATGAGATGATGTTATGAATTATTACATATATTGTGGTTTTTATAACTTACAAGGATTGGAATTGTCATTAGTTTCTTTTTTGTGCTTAAAATTTACCATATTTTAAGTTTTTTTTTGTATTTTGACGAGTCTTATAAGGGTTATTCTCGAGCCTTATACAAGTCGACGAGTCAATGGCACGGCGAGTTTTCTATGAGTACGAGTCGTGCAACATTGCTATATATAGCAAAAGGGTGGGGTGACCCTTGACATTCCCCTTTGGCTCTTGGACTACCCTCATGACTTTTGAACTTCATTAGATATAACTCTTTACATTACATGGCTGTTTGCATTCCACTAATGACACTTGGAATTTCACTTTACATTACATTTGATTACAACAGTTACGGCTCATAGTAGTGAGGTGGCTGAGACAACTCATAATACAACTCAACATGACACTATTGACATGTACTGGCTGACTGTGGTGTCCGTGTCAAGCTATTGTGCTGTTAAGTGATGGATGTGTCTTTGGATGTACTTTGTCTTCATCTCTGCATAGCTTGGTGCTGCGGGGTCTTCAATGGTCTTGGTCTTCACAAGATGGTTCCATGCATGTGTTTCTTTCACTTGCCGCTTGATGTGCTTCGTTCGTTCGTTCAATTGCGAGCAAGTCTTCTAGCATGCACTCCTTCTTCATCTTGTTTGTTGTCGCGCCATGTTCCATCAATGTACCTATTCCCGCAATCACTCATGATGAGACGACATCAAATCCAAAACCTCCTAGTCTAGCACAATGTTGCACAAAGCGGGGACGTTTTTTGAAAGCGGGGACGCGGAAGCATCATTTTCCAAAAATCTAGGAAGCGAAGCATCTGCTATATATAAATATTTTTTTTTATATTTTTTTGCATTTATACTCAAAACAAACATCCCAAATACCAAATTAGTTTTAGAAGACATGAAAACATGCATATTTTTGCATAAATCAAGATAGATATGGCATTCATGATTCCATTGTAGTTACTAGTATGTACATCAACCATCTATATTCTAGCAATTACAAACATACATCAAATTTTTAAGCATGTTATAAAACATAAAACATTTAAGCATATTATTATTATAAAACATAAAACATAGAGCATATTATGAGTTATCTAGCAAGTGAGCAACTGTCAACATTTTGTCATGTCCAAAATTCAAATAATAACGTTTACAAAATATGTCACTTGGTCACCGCCAAGACAAAAAAGGTTCAAAATTCAAATTCACAAGCCTACAAGTCTAATGAGTAATCTATGACAAAAGTAGTAAATTGTGAATATATCTACTAATCTCTCCTCCTTCCACCACGAAGAGAACGTGGCGGTGGGCCTCCATGTGGTGGCAATGAAGAAGATGGTGCTTGTGGAAGTTGTGGCAGTGGCACTGAAACTAATGAAGACGAACCCCCTGCTGTTGCTGTTGAACCATGGAACCTAGGAACCAAGGGACCAGATGGGGGTGGGGGTGGCATATCAACACAATCATCATCATCCTGGAATCGCTAAAAAAATTCATGCAAAAAAAAAAACACTAGTTAACAAAAAAATTAAAAACATGAACTAGAGAAATGCTTTATAAGGAAAATTCATACCACAATGGACATACTTGGAAAAGAGCATCCTCTAATTCCTCTAATCGCAACACTCCATCCTCCAAATTGGGCTCCTCTGGATTCTTGTCCCAAATCAATAAGTGTTTATTAGTCTTTGCATCTTCACAGTATTGGGACAACAATCGCAAGTTGTAATGAACATAAACCAAGCTCTTTGCCTGGTCTAAACTCAACCTATTCCTTTTAACACTGTGGATGAAAGAATAAGAGCTCCAACACCTCTCTGCAGAAGAAGTGTTTGCCACCTGTGATAGCACCTGCAATGCCAAAGTCTGTAGAAGTAAAGTAGCCCCTCCATGCATGTTCCACCACTCAAGAGAAGAAAAAGTCTCTCGATCTCTAATAGCATGCATGCTCCCAAATGGACCAGTGTTAAGCATATAGTTGCTCAACTGTCTCTGTACCATGGCAGCCTCCTCCTCATCAAGGATTAATTTACTCAATGCAGCCATATATTTTTTGTGAACCTCTTGATCTTGGTGTGGTTTTCTCCTGCTTCCCCCCAGGTGCTGGTGTTGAAAGCCATGATGGATGATAGTATTTAGGTGTCAAAACATATGCTAATGCATGCAATGGAACATTTAGCATTTCCCATCGGTTTTCCACCTCTGCACGAATATAATTGTACAAGTTGATATCTCTAGGCTCAACAATGTCTTTAATCTGCCCCAACATGCTATCCATTTGCTCATACACCTCCCCAATTATTGGTCGATCTGAATCTCCAAACTTGATCATGTAATAAATTGGTTTGGTGAATTACAAAACATATTTAACCTGTGACCAAAAGTAAATGTCAAGAACAGTGTCCTTGACTGCATTAGCACCATCTCTATTAGTGTTAATTTCATCCCATGATTCAGCACACACCAAATTAGTTAAAGCTTGTCTCACCTTCACTAGCCACCTAAAGGTGAGGTAATAACTGGCAAATCTTCTCTTTGCAACTTTAAGCAACTGCAACTTGGAGTAAGTGCTATAGAAGTAGTTTACCCTTGGATGCCCTGTGATGAATTTAATGAGTTGCTTCCCTCTCCTGTAAAGCTCAGTAATCCACCCACATTCTTTGTGCTTCACAATATCATGCATCAAAAGGTTCAATGTGTGAACCAGGCACCCAGGTCAAAAGATGTGTGGATGAGTACGCTCAATAATTTTTCCTGTTGCCTTACAATTTGCTGCATTATCTGTGATCACGTGAACCACATTATTCGGACCAACATCTTTGATTGATTGCAATAGGAGATCCGCAATGTTTTGTGCAGATGCACTAATGGAGGAGGAGTCATGACATGTAATAAATACTGCACCACTAGCAGAAACACCAAGAACATTTATCAAATGTTGGTTTCTAATATTTGTACACCCATCTGATACAATGGATACCCCACAATCTACCCACTCATTTGTAAAACGTATCAAAGCTCTTTGAACCTTAGCTTTTTCTCTTTCTAATAACACTGTTCTGGATTTCTCATAGTTGGGGGCCTTGTATCCTTTTGGGGCTTCATTGATGGCCTTTACCATTTCATGCCAATAGGGAGAGTGAAGCACATTAAATGGTACACCGCAAGCACAAAGAAAACGGACTATCTTTCCATCCACATCATCCCTCCCAGCAACATTAAGGAAATCCCCTATTGTACTTCTACCTCCAGAGCTTCTAGAAGTACCATGAGGAGATGAGCTACCAAATCTAGAGGTTGCACTTGATTCATAATGAGTTTTTCGTTTCTTGTTTTTTTGTTGTGCAACCTCCTCTATTTGGATGTATTTTCTTCTTTGTTCAGATGAAATGTTTGGGCAAATTTGTATCCCCACAGGACCCTTTTTATCATCACTGTCCAACACCCCACAAAGATGCGTCCTCACACTGGTATATGATCCACTAAATGGTTTTCCTCCATGACAACCATGAGGGCACAAAAATTTGTAGCTTCCACCACCCTTTCCCCCTTCAAGTTTGGTCACATAGTTCCACATGGGTGTTAATGCAGCTTTCCCCTCTAGTGTTTCAGTTTCCTCTTCAGGTTCAACATCATCCCCTTCCTCTTCAAACCCTTCCTCCTCATCATACATTGGGTCACTCATGTTGGGACCACTGTCCTATTGTGCTTCTTCCCTTCTATTTCTACTCCCCCTTGCCATCATTAAAACCAAAAGTGGAATGAATATGATACATAGAAGCCAAAAGAACACCATCTTGGAATATGGATATAGGTGGTGGACAACCTGCAAGTAAAGGAGCAAGTAAAAACAATGGGAAAGAGTAGGAGAGGGAGGAGAAAAATACAAAAAAAATGTCAAAAAAGTAAGGGAGTTTGGGGTTTGAACTTACCTCTTTAGCTCTTGTAGATGAAGTCCTCCAAGCTCTTGCTCCAAGCACCTCCTCCTTCTCTTAGCTCCTCCTCTTCACTCCTCCAAGCTCTCCTCTCTTCTCCTCTCTTCTCTTCTCTTCTCCTCTCCTCTCTTCTATTCTCCAACTCTCATAAAATCAAAGTGAGCAAATGAGGAATGAATGGGGGCTTTATTCCCTTCATTCCTCACCCTAACCTCACTCTAACCCAAGGTGGACCCACCCCCAATCTGCAAACTCACAAAAAAAAATGAATTTTTAAGCAGCGCGGTGCACTTTTTGGAAGCACGTCTGGAACCGTACGATTTGGCCTCCGAAGTGCCGCGCTTCATATGGCCGAAGCGTCGCGCTTCATACGGCCGAAGCGTCGTATGAAACGCACTTTGGACATTCCGAAACGCATTTCGGAGGAACACTTCCGAAATTTCCAAGAAGCATCAATATCAGTGCGAATCGCGTTTCGAAATTTCGGAACCGCGCTTCGAGCATTAGATCCCGGGGGGGACGTTTCCTGCAACATTGGTCTAGCATGATATATTGTTCTTGTGTTCTGGGTGACAAAGAGGGAGGACAACTCACTGAGACAGCACAGAGTGTAGCTCAGGCTGGAATGAGACATTTTGAGGGGACAACCTACACTATCGGGAAAAACTGCGCAGAGATCACTCAGAGGCAGAGTTGTGAAGTGAAAGTCACTAGTGTCAGCTGCAAGATAGGACCCTGAGGGGAGCAACTTCTGCGCAGTTTCCAGAGGGAAGACAGGATGGGGCTGCAGGGGATTGTTGCACAGTTTTGCGCAGTGTCTAGAGGGAAGACAGAGCAGGGGTGCAGAGGGACCTACTGGGCAACTCTGCACAGTTTTAAGGAACAATGCATGATAGGGCTACAAGGGGGAACTGCTAGACATGACTGCGCAGTTTTCCAGGACACTGCAAGACATGCAACAAGGGGACTACTAGACATGTCTGCTCAATTTCTGGATGTAGTGCAGAGCAAGGAAGCAAGGGCATTGCTAGACATGTTTGTGCAATTTCTGGACGTAGTGCAGAGCAAGGCAGCAAGAGTTAGCTGTGTTGATTTGGTGTAGCATCAGACCTGCTCTAGCCACGAAATTTGGTGGAGAGGTTGGGGCAGATCAGATCTCCAATACACAAAAAGGGTTTGGGCAGATTCTAAACAGATCAGGAGATATTAAAATAATTAATATTTTTAATGGAGTCCCTAAGTTTAAACTTAGGGAAAATAAAATATTAATGTGTATTAATATGAATCTGTGTTAGAGTGGTCCAAAAGACATGGATCAAGCCAAATCTAATCTTAGCCGTTGATTAGGGACTTAATCTCGGCTGTTGATATGACAACAGGAAAAGTATAAGAGGAGGCTTGAGGGTCACTTAGAGAACACACTAGAGTGATAAGTCATTTTATTGTTTAAAGCGGGGTTTGCTAAGAGAGATAGAATCAATGATTGGGAGAGAAGCTGAGGGGCATTGAGTACAGAGAGGCAGAGATAGTGCCGGGATAGCAGCAGAGCAGCCAGAGAGAGAGAGATGCAGGAGTAGCCAGTGCTCACGCAGGGCCACATAGAGGCAGTTAAGTTCTGTGCAGAGCACCAGAGGGGCCAGCGTAACTGACGCAAAGGCTCAGAGAGTTGACGCAGGGCCTCCTGGGGCTGACGCAGGGCCAACACTGAGCTAGGAGAGGTTGACGTAGTCCAGATTGGGCAGGCGCTGGGGTTTCTAGGGCAGATGGTGCTGAGTAGTTGCCGGAAGGATTATCCGGGTTTCAACCAATAGATTTGTTAGAAACCGAGAGGTATTACTGCTAAGGAAATTCTCTGTTGGGTAGGCCAGTTTCAACACCCATATTGTACTGTGATATTGCTTAATAAGAAAACCCTCATTTAGCTACACTGGTTTTCCTGCATTGGGTTTTTCCGGGGACATTAGTCCAAAAATAATGGTGTCATATGGTGTGTTTGTTCTTGTTTCTTTTAGTTGTTGATCTGTAATATGTTGAGCATGCACTAGTGTTTGTTTTCAGTATTTACATTGTAAATAACTTGTTAAGGAAAAATAACAAGTAGGTAGGAATAAATCAGATAAAGTGCATGAGGGTTTCTAAGTAAGAAAACTTAGAAACTTCAACAAGCTGTGTGGTTTTGCGCAATTTCTGAGAATAATGCAGGAGAGGGTAGCAGATGACCAGCTGGGCATGTCTCCGCAGTTTTGGGGAACAGTGCAGACCCAGGTCTCAAAGCAGTGCAGGCTTCCAGCAGGCAAGAGGGAGGCTCCGTGACTGTGCTCGAGAAATGCGCAGTTTAGTTTGGTCCTAGAGGCAATATCTACACAGTTCTGGGAAGGAAGACAACTGCTCATTTTTGGGATTGTGCAGCACCACTGGCTTGGGGGACAGTCTCAAGAACTGCGTAGTTCCAGATAGCAGAGCAACACCACTGAGGGCTGAGACTGCGTAGGTCAGCTCAGTCGGGGTTCGGGGAAGTGAAGTTGTTATGTCGAAAGTGTTGATTTTTGGTAGCATTGGATGTGTTCTAGCCATGAAAATTGGTGGAGAGGCTAAGGACCCAGAAATCGTCTGGGGAAATTCCACCCGGATGGAGAGATATTAAAATAATTAATATTTTTAATGGGGTTCCTAAGTATAAACTTAGGAAAATTAAAATATTACTGTGTATTAATATAATATGGTTGAGAAAGTTCTAAATAATGAGGATCAAGCCAGATCTAATCTTAGTCGTTGATTAGGGACTTAATCTCGATCGTTGAATCATCAACAAGAAAAGTATAAGAGGAGGCTTGAGGGTTAGTTGGAGATAGACCAAGAAACTTTAGAGATTAGTCAGTTCAATTTTCTGGGGTGTGGTTTGTTGAGGAAATCAAACAAGTGATCAGTTGCAGTGAGGGTTAGCTCGGCAAGAGACTGAGGAATACGTATCAAAGAGGCAACAAAGTGCCAGAAGAGGCAGCACAGAGCCTTGGAGGGCTGATGCAGAGGCAACAAGGGTTGACATAGAGGCTAAAGAGGCCAGCGCAGAGGACGCAGAGGGCCAAGAGGCTGATGCAGTTGACATAGAGGGCTTCAAAGGCTGCGTTGAGGTGATTCAGTGGGACAGAGCGAGAGATGATTGGTTGACGCAAAGCCAGAGAGGGCAACGCATTCCCTAAGATGGTGACACAGTTCCAGAGAGTGCGTAGAGCAAATTTCGTTGTCCAGCACAAGGAATAGTTGGAGTCACTATGGGATCGTTCATCCGATCGCTAATCAGCCGGAATATCTGTCTCCGGATAAAGGTATTGCTGTTAAGGAAATTCTCTAAAGGTTGAGCCATTTTTGGCACCCTAGTGGTATTCAGAATTTGCTTAATAATAAAACCCTCTATACGCTGCACCGGTTTTCCCACATTGGACAATTGTCCAAAAATAACGGTGTCCCTTGTGTTGTCTCAGTTTATTTCAATGGTTGATCTGTATAATTGTGAAGGCTGCAACTGTGTTAATTTCGATATTTATGCATATAAATAACTTGTTAATGTAAAGAACAAGTAGGAGATAATAAACCAGATATTGCAGTAGGGGTTTCTGATGTGTTAGATTCAGAAATTTTTCACAGAAAGGTTTTGAGAAAAATGGCTAAGTGTGAGAGGCAAGTGAACTTATGATGACTTTGACATTGTAATCACACACTTAGCATATTTTGACAACATGACGACACTAACCACCGGGACAACATAGCAAAGCATGACCCTCTCAGGGACTATCTATAGGTGAAAGCGACAAGTGCGGCACTTGGGATAGACCTTCGGATGACTGTGACGACACTTGCGCGATAATGCTTACGACTTTGTGTGTTAGTGCGATGAGTGTTCACATAGCTAAGACAACCCAAACACACAAATACAAACCTTCGAAATCACCAGAATCAAATTGCAAGCATGGCATAACAATCAACATGCCAAAGACAACAGTTGGTCCAACAAGCGAAAGGGAGCAAGACATGTAAAGGAAACATGCAGAATGAATTTCAGTGCTTGCAAACATTCATGTCATTGAAGACAGAATGATATGAAAATGATCAACAATACTTCAAGCTAAACTAAGAGATGTACTTCAAAAGAATGTACTTTACTTACCATACTTACCTGTGAGATGATTATGCATTCGACGGAGTTTGTATGTGGTCCCGATCTTTTGTCATAACTCGGTTCCTTGGTCTTTCTCCTCATCTCCTTCAGAGTCATCTAGCATGTCATCCTGCCCTGTAGTCACAAGAGATAGGTCTACGTAGTTTCAACAAGCAGTGACTGCTCCCGGGATGAGGCCCATCTACGTAGTTTTTGAATGCAAGGAATATTGGACAGCTAGGACAACACTGGGCATTGTTGAGATGCAGGGCATTGCTGCGGGATGGGGTCGTGGGAGGATAGCGCTGCGCAGTTTTTGAATGCAGGGCAAACTGCGCAGCTGAGGGGCAATACTATACAGTTTTGAGATGTAAGACACTGCTACGGGATAGGTCCCGGGAGGACACGTCTACCCAGTTTTAGGTTGCAAAACAGATTGGGCCGCTGAGGGACAACACTGTGTAGTTTCTGAATGTTGATTTTAGGTAGCATCAGATGTCCTCTAGCTCCAAAATTTTGTGGAGAGGCTAGAACACATGAGATCTCCAGAACCCATAAATCATTTGGAGAAATTCCACCCGGATGAGGAGTTATTAAAATAATTAATATTTTTAATGGGTTCCTAAGTCTAAACTTAGGAAAATAAAAATATTAATGGGTATTAATAAGAATATGGGTGAGAAACTTCGAAGTGATGAGGATCAAGTCGGTTTTAATCTTAACCAGTGATTAGGGACTTAATCTCAGCCGTTGATTCATCAATAGAAAATGTATAAGAGGAGGCTTGAGAGTTAGTTGGAGATACACTTGAGAGATCAGTCAGTTCAATTTTTCTGGGGCGTGGTTTACTGAGAAAATCGAACAAGTGATCTGTTGCAGTGAGAGGGGTAGTAGCAAAGTGTTGGATTAGAAGCGAGTTACGAAACAACGAGTACCAGTCAAAGAGGCAGCAATAGCATCAAAGCAGCAGCGCAGAGGCCTACGCAGCCCAGGAAGGGGCTCACGTAGGTCAAGGAGGGTCTTGCAGTGGTAGTGCGAGATAATCATCAGGAGTTCGAGATTTTGCTAGGAGTTCCATGTTCTGAGCCGAGATGCCTGAAGTCGAAGCTCCTGTGAGCAAATCGATCCAGCAGAGGAGTGACATAGTCTCTGAAAGGCAAGACGCTGTCCCACACAGAGCAGATTGTGCTGGGAATTTCGTAGTGCTTGTCGGAGTCAGCGATTTAGTGGTTCTGTTTTGACTTGGAGAACAAGGTAAACCCTCATATGTATTTCTTGCTACCGAGATTTCTCAGAAAGGTTTGCCGGTGTGAGAGGCAATCTGTTGTACTCAAATTCTGCTTGCTTAATAATCAAACCCTCTATATGCTGCACCAGTTTTCCTGAATTGGGATTTTCCAGGGACGATTGTCCAAAAATAACGGTGTCCCTTTTGTATTTGTCTCGTTCTATTTCAATTCATGATCTGTATGTATGTGAAGTTTGCAATAGTGTTTTCATCGCTATTTAAATAATTAAATAACTTGTTGAATGCAAAAACAAGTAGAAGATGATAAACCAGTGATTGTAGTAGGATTTCTGAAGTGTAGATCCAAAATTTTTCACATGGTATCAGAGGATTGCAGATCATAGGACACTATAGCCATCAATTAGGTGATTCAACAAATCTGATGCAGAGGGGCAGCTGTCTCGAGTGACAACGCTTCTCCAAAGCCAGAGACGCAGAAGGGAGAGTGATGTTGCGCAAGGGACGCAGAGGCTCACGCAATGCCTGTGTCAGCATTCTAAGCCAAGAGAGGGTGACGCAGTAGCTAGGAGGAGCCCATGCAGTGATTGCGTCAGCTTTCTAGGCCGGCGCAGAAGCAGAGAGGGGCAGATCAGGCTCACGCAATGCCACATCATCTTTTTGAACCTAGAAGGAGTGACGTAGTGGCCATGAGGAGTTGATCTAGCTCACGCAGTGACTACCCAGAGCCTGAGGAGTTCAGATTCTTAAGTTGCTGGGGCAGAGGGAGTAGTGCAGATCGAATCTAAGGAGCCAGTGAGACGCTGTCGCTGTTGGTACATAACAATGCCTGTGGAGACAAAGCCGAGGTAGAGGGAGTCACTGCCCTGACAGATTTTTAGCCAAAGAAATCTAGATCCGGGTTGCAGCAACAAAGAAGTATTGGAGAGGAATGATTCAACATTTGGTCGAAGGATTTCCGTGAAGGAAATTAGGACTCAAAGGGAGACTAGAGGAGCTTGTTCCTTAGAGGATTTGTTGCGCCAAAGAAATTTAGATCCAAGTCTTGTTGGATTAGCAGTAGGAGAGGGAGAAGAGAACCTGTCTTATATTTGTTGAGTAGAGATGGCAGTCAATGGACTGAGGGATTAGGACAGATTGGATGGAGCTTCCAATTTTTTCATCTGGAAGGTCAGGATCCTAGCAGTCCTGGACAAAAATTGCATCAAGGACTATGCCGTGAAAGTAGTTGTTGTTCCGGTCGATGCTGATCTCTGTTAAAGGAGTATGAGGAGGCGAAGGCGAAGTGCATGATCTTCGACGGGGTCAAAGATCATGTAGTACCACACATTGCTGAGGACGCATCATGAGAGATGTGGGAGACGCTGACCACCTTGTACCAGGGCACTTCCATCCAGCGGAAGATGTTATTAGAAAATCAGCCAAGACAGTACCAAATGCAGAAGGGAGAAGAGATCGATCCCTTCCTCCTCAGGTTGCAAGGGATTAGAGACCAGTTGACTTCCGTGGGGTCTACACCAGATCCTGAGGTCATGGTCAGGACTGCACTGAATGCAGTCCCGAGGACTGGGAGACATTTTTCCAAAGTATCTTGGGCAGAGTGACTCTCCTTAGTTGGGAGGAGATGTGGGGAGCTCTTCGACAAGAAGATATTAGGAGGTTGACCAAGGTGGGGGATAGCGGCAAAGGAGTTGCAGTACAGATGTAGCAGTGACAGTGGCAGAGTCATGGGAATCAGTACAGGAAGCAATAGTGCAATGGATGAAGGGCATTAGGGCAAGCATCAGCAACACAGAGGACCGATGTGGTGGATCAGTGTAGTACTTCTGTTGAGAAGTGTTACTAGAGCACATTCCTCACTAAAGAGGAGTGTTGATTTTGGGTAGCATCGGATGTGCTCTAGCTCCAAAATTTTGTGGAGGGGCTAGAACACATGAGATCTCCAGACGGATGAGGAGTTATTAAAATAATTAATACTTTTAATGGGTTCCTAAGTCTAAACTTAGGAAAATAAAAATATTAATGGGTATTAATAAGAATATGGGTGAGAAACTTCTAAGTGACGAGGATCAAGTCTATTTTAATCTTAGCTGTTGATTAGGGACTTAATCTCGGCCGTTGATTCATTAACAGGAAAAGTATAAGAGGAGGCTTGAGGGTCAGTTGGAGATACACTTGAGAGATCAGTCAGTTCAATTTTTCTGGGGTGTGGTTTGCTCAGAAAATCGAACAAATGATTTGCTGCGGTGAGAGGGGCAGTAGCAGAGTGTTGGATCGGAAGGGATTTCCGAGACAACGAGTACCAGTTAGAGAGGCAGCAATAGCATCAGAGAGGTAGCACAAAGGCCTACGTAGCCCAGGAAGGGGCTCACATAGAGCTGACGTAGGCCAAGTAGGGTCTTGTAGTGGCAGTGCGAGATAACCGTCACGAGTTCGAGATTTTGCTGGGAGTTCGATGTTCTGATCCGGGAGGGCTGAAGTCGAAGCTCCTGTGAGCAAATTGATCCAGCAGAGGAGTGACGCAATCTCTCAAAGGCAAGACGCTGGCCCACACAGAGCAGATTATGTTTGGATTTTCGGAGTGCTTGCCGGAGTCAGCCATTCAGTGGATCAATTGTGACTTGGAGAACGAGGTAAACCCTTGTATATATTTCTTGCTACTGAGGTTTCTTTGAAAGGATTGTTGGTGTGAGAAGCAACTTGTTGTACTCAGATTCTACTTGATTAATAATCAAACCCTCTATATGCTGCAACGGTTTTCCTGAACTAGGTTTTTCCAAGGACAATTGTCCAAAAATAATGGTGTCCCTTGTGTATTTGTCTCGTTCTATTTCAGTTAATGATCTGTATGTATGTGTAGTTTGCAATAATGTTTAATAACTATTTAAATAATTAAATAACTTGTTGAATGTAAAAACAAGTAGGAGATGATAAACCAATGATTGCAGTAGGATTTTTGAAGTGTAGATTCAGAAATTTTCACATGGTATCAGAGGATTGCAGATCATAGGTCATTGAAGCCATCAACTAGGTGATTTAGCAAATCTGTTGCAGAGAGGTAGCTGTCTCGAGTGACAGCGTTGTTCTAGAGCCCAGAGACGCAGAAGAGAGAGTGACACAGTGCAGAAGAGGTGACGCAAAGGCTCGCACATTGCCTGCATCAACATTCTGAGCCAAGAGAGGGTGACACAGTAGCTGGGAGGAGCCCACATAGTGATTGCATCAGCTTTCTGGGCCAACGCAGAAGCAGAGGGGAAAATCAGGCTCACGTAGTGCCATGTCATCTTTTTGAACCTGGAAGGAGTGACACAGTGGCCAGGAGGAGATGATCTAGCTCACGCAGTGACTGCGCAGAGCTTGAGGAGCTTGGATACTTCAGTTGCTAGGGAAGAGGGAGCAATGAGATCGAATGTGAGGAGCTGGTGAGATGCTGTCGCTGTTGGTGCAAAACAGTGTCTGTGGAGACAAAGCCGAGGTAGAGGGAGTCACTGCCTTGACAAATTTCTAGCCAAAGAAATCTAGATTTGGGTTGCAGCAGCAAAGGAGGATTGGAGAGGAGTGATTCGACATTTGGCCGGAGGATTTCCATGAAGGAAATTAGGACTCAGAGGGAGTCTAGAGGAGCTTGTTCCTTAGAGGGTTTCTTGCGCCAAAGAAATCCAGATCCAAGTCTTGTTGGATTAGCAGTAGGAGAGGGAGAAGAGAACTTGTTCTATATTTGTTGAGCATAGATGTTAGTGAATGGACTGAGGGATCAGGACAAATTGGATGGAGCTTCCAATTTTTTCATCTGGAAGGCCAAGATCCTAGCAGTCCTGGACAAAAATCACATCAAGGACTATGCCTTGAAAGTAGTTGTTGTTCTGGTCAACGTTAATCCGTTAAAGAAGTATGAGGAGGCCCAGGTGAAGGCCAAGTGCATGATCCTAGACAGGGTCAAAGATCATGTAGTACCACAGATTGCTGAGAAGGACGCAGCAAGGGAGATGTGGGAGACATTGACCACCTTGTACTAGGGCACTTCCATCCAACTGAAGATGCTATTAGAAAATCAACTGAGACAGTACTAGATGTAGAAGGGAGAAGAGATTGATCCCTTCCTCCTTAGGTTGTAAGGGATTAGAGACCAGTTGACTTCCATGGGGTCTACACTAGATCCTGAGGTCATTCTCAGGACTGCCCTGAATGCAGTCACTGAGGATTGGGAGACATTTTTCCAAAGTATCTTGGGCAGAGCGACTCTCCCTAGTTGGGAGGAGACGTGGGCAGCTCCTCGACAAGAAGAGATTAGGAGGTTGACCAAGGCGGGGGTAGCAGCAAAGGAGCACAGGTCAATAAGGAGGAGGAGGAGGATGCAGTGCTCGCATCATCGGGACAACATAGGCAGCAGAAGCAGAAGAAGAAGGACATAACCAAGATAAGATGCTTCAAGTGTGGGGAACTTGGACATTATGCGATTCAGTGCCCCCGGAAGAAGGGCAAGGAGGAAGCTTCTGAATTGAAGGTTGCTCCAGCGAAAGCTGACAGGGAAGGTGAGGATGATGATTGTTCCATGAGTGCTCCTGCACTTTTGGAGAAGAGGTGGGGCGACATAGAGTTGTAGTCGAGAGGACTACATATGGGCAAGATGCTTGAGGTGCCCAAACTCTTGGATCACATATGGCTACGGGAGACCTTAACGACAGTAGCAAAATGATGGGTGTCAGTTGGTGTGAGGTGTGATGGAGCAACAGTGGCATAGCTAGAGTGCCAAAGTTTGTAGCATTGCAGTGGATGTTGTAGCAATGCGAGAGGCACATAGTAGTTTGCACCAGCTTAGTAGTTGAAGAGGGTTAGCACAGATTAGTAGCAGAGGTAGCTTTAGCATCACGAGACATCCATACTGACCAACATGTCAGTGTTTGGGTGAGTTTTTCAGTTGCTTACTTCTCAGCAACTGAGTTGCAGTGCAACAGTTAGCAGTGGCAGTGCTATGGGCAGTGTTGTCCCTTAAGAAACCAATTTCCTGGCTGTGTAGAAATTGTGCTTAAGACATTAATGTTTATAATTATTGTCACTTGTTTGTCACTTAATTGCATGTTGTATTCTCAAATGAAGGACCTGAAAGACCTGGTTTTTAACCCTCAATACTTCGGTGACATGAAAATCTCAGAATGCCATTTGATTGCTGAATATAAATGATGAATGAAGAAAGCTTGAGGAAGTCAGAGACAATATGCTGTTTTACACAGAATCTGCCATCTGTGACACTTAGAGAAGTTAAAGATAATATGTTGTCTTACACAAAAACTACTATCTGTAACTTAGAAGAATTGCAGAAGTAGGAACTTCAAGTATAGGAGCGCTCTTTTAAGGGATTTTAACTTCATTTACATGAGCAAATAAATACCTGCAACTTCATTACCATACTTAAAGGAACAAAACATATGATGACACATAACAGAGAAGTCACTAAATCATACCCATCAATGTGTGGAAAACTTCTGATTCTTTCATTAATCAACAATTTTATCAAGAATACAGTGGTTTAGTCTCCAGGTTCTCCAAAATTCGAACCCTTTCTCTGTAAATTTTCCTCTTTTTATACATTATGAGACAATTGGTAATCACAAAAACTGTCAAACTACTTAACCATCTTCTAACTGTCTGAAGTAAATTATTATAGAATATTACAATGGAGGGTAAAAGACACTTCATTCTCCTCAAGAAAACAAAATAATGAGAGGTAACAAAAATTAGAAGGTGATGGTTGTTCACTGTTCGAAACTATGGCTTGAGTATGTGGTCTGAGTATTATTCGTCAAGCTGTAACCCTGTAGATGTCCTGATGATAGTTAGATTGTTTTTAACATCGCAAACTGTGATTTTACAAGAACTCCGTGCGTGGACTTGTGGGTTATGGGCCCACGTACATATCGGAAGTGTTGTGATTGGCCAAAACACATGGAAACCAGACCAATCATCGTCCCTTTGAAGTTTTGATCATCCGCCTCTAACTTTGGTTATTTCGCTAAAACAGTGAAATTGGCTAATTTACACGGAATATAGTTTTACCACGGAACTGAAAAGGATTTAGACTCTAGTTTATAAACTTATCACGTCTGCATGAGCCATCAACCCACGTGCACATTTGAGCGCGATCATCACCCGATCACCCATTCAACGGACGGTCGGATCCTTCGGAACTCAATGAAACTTTAAACCTGTTGAACTAAACCTTATTGCGTCTGCTTTTTCAACGAGCCTTTGACTTTCCCATGGACCCGATAAGAAATAAAATTACCAATTAAAGATTTATCAGGTCCGATTTTAAAAATATAACCAGACTAGTTTTCGACGTGATATCTGTCGGATCTCGTCCCTTTCGATGAACGACTGCGATTGATCTGGACTTCAACGGATTAAACTGCATTTCATACACCATCGCATCCGATTTCCGAAATAAACCTCGTCCATGTTATCTGCGCGATCAATGTTGGATCTGTGGCCTATTGATCAGACGACCCAGATCTTCTCGCGAGTTTATCACTTTTGAAAGCCATTAATAATATAAAATCAACCATTTCTTTCAAATCTCTGCATTTCCTTTTATTTCCTTTATAACATAATATTTGGTTTTTCTTTCATAATTTTTTTTTCTTTCATTTTGTGATAAAACTGAAAATAAAATTAAAAGGACAACGGATACTACAACAGGCAACATGAGGCAACATTTTGAGAGGGAGATGCAGTACAGATGTAGTAGTGGCAGTGGCAGAGTCATGGGCAACAGTACATGAAGCAACAGTGCAGTGGATGAAGGGCATCAGGCCAAGCATCAGCAGCATAGAGGACCGATGTGGTGGATCAGTCTAGTACTTTTGTTAAGTGTTACTAGAGCACATTCCTCGCTAAGAGGGATTGTTGATTTTGGGTAGCATCAGATGTGCTCTAGCTCTGAAATTTTGTGGAGGGGCTAGAACACATGACATCTCCAGAACCTAGAAATCGTTCGGAGATTCCACCTTCTAAGTCTAAACTTAGGAAAATAAAAATATTAATGGGTATTAATAAGAATATGGGTGAGAAACTTCTAAGTGACGAGGATCAAGTCTGTTTTAATCTTAGCCGTTGATTAGGGACTTAATCTCGGCCGTTGATTCATCAACCGGAAAAGTATGAGAAGAGGTTGGAGGGTTAGCTGGAGATACACTTGAGAGATCAGTGAGTTCGATTTTTCTGGGGTGTGGTTTGCTGAGAAATTGAACAAATGATCTATTGCAGTGAGAGGGGCAGTAGCAGAGTGTTTGATCGAAAGGGAGTTTCGAGACAATGAGTACTAGTCAGAGAGGCAACAATAGCATCAGAGAGGTAGTGCAGAGGCCTATGCAACCCAGGAAGGGGCTCACATAGGCCAAGGAGGGTCTTGCCGTGGCAATGCGAGATAATCGTCAGGAGTTCGAGATTTTTCTGGGAGTTCGATGTTTTGAGCCGGGAGGGTTGAAGTCGAAGCTCCTGTGAGCAAATCGATCCAGCAAAGGAGTGACACAGTCTCTTAGAGGCAAGACGCTCGCCCACACAGAGTAGATTGTGATGGGATTTTCGTAGTGCTTGCCAGAGTCGGCCATTCAGTGGATCAGTTGTGACTTGGAGAATGAGTTAAACGCTCGTATGTATTTCTTGCTGCCAATATTTCTCTGAAAGGTTTGCTGGTGTGAGAGGAAACTTGTTGTACTCAGATTCTACTTGCTTAATAATCAAACCCTCTATATGTTGCACCAGTTTTCCCAAATTGGGTTTTTCCAAAGACGATTTTCCAAAAATAACAGTGTCTCTTTTGTATTTGTCTCGTTCTATTTCAGTTCATGATCTATATGTATGTGTAGTTTGCAATAGTGTTTTCATCGCTATTTAGATAATTAAATAACTTTTTGAACGTAAATACAAGTACGAGATGATAAACCAGTGATTGCAGTAGGATTTTTGAAGTGTAGATTCATAAATTTTCACACTGAAGACAATTGGTTTTTGTTGGGGGAAGGACACTGGAGGAAACCATTGCACAATTTTGGATGCCAAGGGAGGCTGGGGTCTGTGCGCGTCGTGCAGTTCCAGCAGGAAAGGGAAAAAGCTTGAGGTTGCAGAAGCAAAGTGTGCAGTTCCAGAAAGCTGGATGAGGCTAGGTTGCTTGGGAAACTAGCTATGTGTGAGATTAGTGAAACTGATGTAAACAATGATATAACTTGACTATGATCACACACGAACACTTAGTGATACAACAAAGATCATCCAGAACATATAAAACATACTCTGTCGGATGCAACAACCTTCGTGACAAGAGTGTGTGAAGTGAGTGTGAAACATGTCTATGTGATGAGAACAACCCATACGCACGAAGATTTCCCCTTGAAGCAGAACAAACTTTCCTTTGCATGACAAATGATAATCCCTATGCCCAAAGATGACACATGCTACATAAAGGTTAGAACGTGAACAACTCTTAAGATCAAGGAGGGGGCCTTGAGATCACCATCTTATCAATAAGCGACCAAGGAACGATTGATCACAGGATCCACGGAATGCTCCGAAATTTGCATGCAAGCCAAAATTTTGGAGGTTGTTTGTAGCCGCTACAACAGGTGCCTAAGTCTAAACTTGGGAAATTAAAATAATTAAAGGGTATTAATCAAACTGTTGGTGAAACTTCTAGAAGAAGACGAGGATCAAGCCAAAATGATCTGAGCCACTGATTAGAATTTAATTTGGGTCCTTGGTTCTCAACTGGAGCATTATAAGAGGAGGCTTGATGGGCATTTGGAAATCACATTGAGGGGCAGGGTTAATATCTGGAGGGAAGTTTTCCTGGACCAGAGAGTAGAAGGCAGAGAGGGCAGAGAGACATCTAGAGAGGCTGAGGCAGGGCCACGCAGAGCTATGCTATGGCAGCGTAAAGCTTCAGAGGGAGATCGAAACTCTGTTGAGGAAGTCGAGTTCTAGAGCTAGAAGCTGGGGTGTGAGACTGGGAGGCCTAAGAGTTGAAGTTTCCAGCTAGGAGAGGATCAGAAGGAGGTGCATACAGTCCCAACTGTAGTGATGCAGTGACTGCGTGGGAGTGACGCAGAACTGCACATAGTAAGGATTTGAGTGAAGGCCCTTACTCTGAGTGTTGTCGCAGTGCCTAGACACTTTGTGCGACAATAGGCACCATTAAAAAAAGATTAATTATTTTAATTAAGTCATCTCCAGGTGGAATTTTCATAAACGATTTCTGGGTTTATGAGAATACATGTATTCTATCCTCTCTACCAAATTTCGTGGCTAGAACACAACCGATGCTACAAAAACTAAGACTCCCTCTTAGCGAGGAATGTGTTCTAGCACTGCAACCCATTGAAGCAACATCCTGTCTCTGCACCACCTCCTGTTATGCTGTCTGTGTCTCGCTACTGTTGCCCATCAACTACTGTGCAACTTTGATATACGCTGCATCTATGTTGCTACTGGCTCTGCTTAAATACTGCCAACATGTCATTTGCCCTGCAACTCCCTCTCCATTTGTTGTTGCTGCAACTGAAAAGCATCCAAAATACTGAATCAACTGTGATCAGTATGATGCCTCTATCACCTGAGTCTTGACTTCTGCTAGACTTTGTGTTGTCTTTGAAGCGTTTATGCTGCTGCTGACTTTGCATTGTGCCAACTGCACTGTTGCCAACTCTGCTCTCAATTGCTTAGCATCCGACTGTTACTAGCTACTGCATCTGTCACTCTGTCCTTTGACTGCGCAAACTACCACTGATCCATCCTGCTACTGCATGTTATGGGCTCCTGTAGCGAGGTATTGATTCATAAGGTGGATGTCCTCAAGAATCCTGCCCATGCTGTAGCTCTTTGGGGCTACAAAACCAAATCACCCCACCTCACTCCTAGAGGTATCACGGTGATCATGGAAAACTCTTCCTCCAATCTAGAGGACAACCTGTCGATCTCTGCGGATGCGGCTTGCTGATCCTGCTTCTCCTCTTTGTCCTTTTAGAGAGAACATTGAGTGTTGTAGTGGCCAAGCTCACCACATCTGATCCTGCTTCTCCTTCTTCCTCCTGCGCTGCTCCTACTGCCCCTTTGATGCGAGGGCCACATCATCCTCTTCCTTTACTTGCTTCATCCCACTGTTGCGCTGTTGAGAGTGATGGTGGTCTTCACCAAATCTTGTCTAATCTCCTCTTGCTGCAGATCAGCCCACATACGATCCCAATCTGGCAACTTTTCTCTACCTAGAATACCCTGGACAAAGACCTGCCATTCTTCGTAAACGTTGTTGAGAGAAAACTGCACCAATTTTGTAGGCTGGGGCGCTGACTCTACTGCATATAACTAGTCTCAGATATCCTGAATCCTAGTGAGGAAGGGGTCTTTGCACTCCCCTATTTGCATCCTTTTGCATCTCAACTTCTCCTTTGGATACATCTTCTGCTGCTTGGAAGATCCCTCATATAGTGTAGCAAGTGCTTCCCACATCTGTCGAGCAGTATCTTTGCCAGTTATGTGAGACACCACGCGATCTCGAACTCCATCGAGAATCAACCTCTTTGCCTTCGCCATCTCCTTCTTGTAGGCCTTAAGTGGATTTGCATTTGCGGGTGTAGCTACCATGCCATTGATATAAGCTTTGAGATCGTACTCATCTAGAAGACAAGAAATTATTGCCTTCCAGATCACATAGTTGGAGGCTCCCTCTAATCGATCCTGATCTCTAAACCTTGCTGATGACATCTCTATAAAAATATTGAATTCCTCCTCTTCTCCTCTACGTAGCTGCTAACTGGCTTTTCACACTCTTTGTTGGAGTGGGCAACTCGGCTCACAAATACTACTGCTCTACTAGGAAAATTCGAACTTTTAGGCTAGAAGTCTCCTGAGAAAAGAATTCCCTCTGTGTGTGCTCTTCCTTCCTCCTGACGCTATTTTGCAGTAGCAAATTGCTGCAAAAAAAAACTGCGTCCCAGCTGAAGATCTGCTTTGCAAGGAAAATACTACGTCTCCCTCTGCCTTTGGTAAGCTATGATTTGGAAAATCTAATTTCTATGTCGACTTTCTTAGAGAAATAAATTTTCCTCAAAAACACGACCTTCCTGACCAAAGGACTATGCTGCGTCTTGAGAGTTTTGAACTGTTGCCTCTGCAGAGATTCGAAATTCCACCCTCCTTTTGCTACTGAGCTCTTCGGCTTACCTTTTGTGCGTTGATACCATTTGAAAATTCGGATACCTCGAATCCTATTGCAACAACTGATTAAGTTTCTTCTATTATTAAATAAACTGAACAAATTATTTACTGCATCCAACGGTAAATATCGAAACTAATACATTGCAACCTTCACAATACAATACCGTGGAAGAAAAATAATGCAAGAAGAATAGATGCACACACACACAAGTACACAGTTATTTTTGGACCAATGTCCTCGGAAAAACCCAACTTGGGAAAACTGGTGCAACAGCTAAGGGTTTTATTATTATGCAGTAGTAAATTTAGTACAAATCTATGGATGCTCAAACCTAGCAATCCATACAGAGAAATGATTGAAAAAAGATCTAGTGAGAAAAATATCACTTCCACTGGTGATCCGACACTAACCTTGGCTCAAGATGAGTTGCTCTTTGTTGCCTCTGTGCAGTCCCTGTGTCAGCCTACGCAGTTCTGCGTCACACAACTCGGACCAACGTCTCTCTCGCTAACTGATCAACTATTGTCTGAAGATCGATTCTCCTGTTCTTTGGGATACCACTCACGCTTTTGGCACTGAATCACTCCTTCTCCCTAACAAAATACGGACTTCCCTTTGAAGCACTACGCTACTTCTCTGCTTTGCATTGTCTCTCTATGGCACCCACTACCTCTCTGCCATGCACTCACTGGACTGGAAAATATTCCTCCGAGCTTACTACCCCTGCCCCTCTCTCACTGTTTCGATCCCACTGAATCACCTCTCGCAACTTAATGCTGCTACTCTAGAGATTGATTTCCTAGCAAAATCAAATTCCTCGTGTCTCAAGTGTGTTCTCCAACCCCCATCGAATTTCTTCTTATAATCTCTCGTTGAGACATCAACGACCAAAATTAATTAGAACTCGATCATGTCTTCTTCTAGAAGATTTTCACCATGACTTAATTAACACCCTTTAAATAACAAGTTTTTCTAAGTTTAGACTTAGGCACCATTAAAAAAAGATTAATTATTTTAAATAAGTCGTCCCTAGGTGGAATTTCCATACATGATTTTTGGGTTTTGGAGAATATATGTATTCTAGCCTCTCCACCAAATTTCGTGGCTAGAAAACAACCGATGCTACAAAAACTAACACTCCCTCTTAGCGAGGAATGTGTTTTAGCATTGCAACCCACTGAAGCAACACCCTGTCTCTGCACCACCTCTTGTTACGTTGTTGATATTTGGCTACTGCTGCCCATCAACTACTGCACAACTTTGATATACTCTACATCTGTGTTGATGCTGGATCTGCTGGATTGTTGCCAATACTGCATTTGCACTGCAACTCCCTCTCCATCTACTGCAACTGCAACTGAAAAGCATCCATAATATTGAATCAACTGTGATCAATATGATGCATCTGTCACCTGAGTCCTGGCTACTGCTAGACTCTGCGTTGTCTCTGAAGCCTTTGCGCTGCTTCTGACTCGAAACTGTGCCAACTACACTATTGCCAACTCTACTCTCCGTTACTCAATATCTGACCGTTACTAGCTACTGCATCTGTCATTTTGGCATTTGATTGCACCAACTGCCACTGATCCATCCTGCTACTGCATGCTATGGGCTCTTGTAGCGAGGTATTGATTCATGAGGTGGACCTCCTCAAGAATCTTGCCCATCCTGTAGCTCTCTGGGGCTACACAACCAAATCACCCCACCTCACTCCTGGAGGTATCTCGATGATCATGGCAAACTCTTCTTCCATTTTGGAGGACAACTTGTTGATCTCTGTGAATGCAGCCTGCTGATCCTACTTCTCCTCTTTGTCCTTATCTTTTAGAGGAAATTGAGTGCTGTAGTGGCCAAGCTCACCACATCTAAAGCATTTCACCTTGGAAATGTCCTTCTTCCTCCTGCACTTCTCCTGCTACCTTTTTGATGTGAGGGACACATCCTCCTCTTCCTTTACTTGCTTCATCTCGCTGCTGCTGTGGCTGCTAGTGATGGTTGTCCTCACCAAATATTGCCTCATCTCCTCCTGCTGCAGATCAACCCACATACGATCCCAATCTAGCAACTTTTCTGTGCCTAGAATACTCTGGACGCCATTCTTCAGAAACGCTGTTGACAAAAAATTGCACCAATTCTGTAGGCTGGGGTGCTGAACTTACTGCAGACAACTCGTTTTGGATATCCTGAAGCCTATTGATGAAGGGGTCTACGCGCTTCCCTTTCTGCATCCTTGTGCATCTCAACTTCTCCTCAAGATACATCTTCCGCTGCTCGGCAAATCCCTTGTATAGCATAGCAAGTGCTTCCCACATTTGCTGGGCAGTATCTTTGCCAACTATGTGAGATACCATGTGATCTCGAACCCCTCGAGAATCACCCTCTTTGCCTTTGCCATCTCCTTCTTGTAGGCCTTAAGCGGATCTGCATCTATGAGTACAACTAACACGCCATTGATATAAGCTTTGAGATCGTACTCATCTAGAAGATAGGAAATTCTTGCCCTCCAGATCACATAGTTGGAGGCTCCCTCCAATTGATCCTGATCTCTCAACCCTACTGATGTCATATCTTCAAAAATGTCGAATTCCTCCTCTTCTCCTCTTCGCAGCTGCTGTTATGAAACCAGCTCAAGAAAAAGATAGAAAAGATAGATCAACGCCTTAGAATTCAGCCTCTTCGAGGGGGCAACCTCCTTTACATTACATAAATGAACAATTCTTGGATGATTCAAATGACAAAACCTCCTTTCTATATATAGGAGTCTAAGGAGTCACAATATAACCCAGCCGACCTAACAATAATAATATAAAGCCACAAGAATAACAATAGAGGGACTATGGGGCACAGTAATAACGATATGGGGACAATAGGGGCACAACAATATTAATAAGGGATACAGCTACAATAGTAATGGGGTAATCACTAGTATTATAGGGACCCAACATGCCCCTCTCCTTCAAAAAAGTGTTGTCCTCAACGCTTGAGTAGTTCTGGATGCTTCTGTATAAAATTCTCATCCTCCCATGTGGAATCTTCAGCGGATAAGTTCTTCCACTTGATAAGATACTTCGAAATTGATCGATTTCATAGCTATCGAGTTCTTGTTTCTGTGACTGCTTCCGGTTCCAATATAATTTTTCCTTCCTCGTCAAGTTCTGGCAATATTGTTTGAACTAGGAGCTTGTCACCTATAACCTTCTTTAAACATGAAACATGGAAAACTGGGTGCAATCGAGAAGCTGCAGGAAGCTCCAATTTGTATGCCATAGTACCAATCTTTTGCAACACTTTGTACGCACCATAATACTTTGGTGATAATTTATTATCCTTCTTAGCTTGCTTGAGGGACATTTGCTTATATGGTTGTAGCCGTAGGAATACCCAATCACCTACATAAAAACTTCTTTCGCTGCGATGTTGATCTGCCTGTTTTTTCATTCTATTCTGTGCCAACACGAGGTTATCCTTTAAGAGTTGGAGGACTTGTTGTTGATGTTCGATGTGATGTTCCACTACTTGAACCTTAGAACTTTCTCTTAAATATGATGTGATGGATGGTGGCTGGTATCCATAAAGTGCCATAAATGGGGTCATTTTTGTCGCTGTATGGAAGGAAGTGTTATACCACCATGCAGCCAGAGGCAACCATTTGACCCATTGTATCAGATACAAAGCAACGAAGATATCCTTCCAAACATTTGTTTACTATCTCAGTTTGCCCATCAGATTGAGGATGATAAGATGAGCTATGAGCTAACTGAGTACCAAGACAAGAAAATAATTCTGTCCAAAAAATTCCAGTGAAAATGGGATCTCTGTCACTTACAATAATCTTTGGGTTTCCATGTAGCTTTTGAATTGTTCCCATAAATGCAGTAGAAACTGTACTGGCTTTAAATGGATGTGATAATGCACAAAAGTGTGCGTACTTGGTAAGTCTATCAACTACCACCATGATGACACTCTTTCCCTCAAACTTGGGTAAACCTGTGATAAAATCCATTGAAACCTCCTCCCAACGTTGGCTTGGAATGGATAAAGGTTGTAATAGACCCGGTGTCTTAATTGTTTCAACTTTATTTTGTTGGCAAACCAAACATTCCGCCACAAACTTTTGAATATCTGATTTGAGGCCATCCCAAAAAAATTCCTTCTTAACCTTGTGGTAAGTTTTTAAAAATCCTAAGTGCCCTCCTAAGGGAGAAGTGTGCAATTCCATAAGAATCTTTTGTTTTAGCTGGGAATTCTTACAGAGGTATAAGCGATTTTTGTACCATAACGAATCATTTTGCCAACTAAATGTATCAGACGTACTGGAATCTTGTTGTAACTTTCGAATAAGTGCCCACACTTCTTCGTCATTCTTCCATTCCTCCCTTGCTTCGTTTATCCAATCTGGTTGGATAATAGAAATGGCGCACAACAATGTTTCCACATCCTCATCCTTTCTTGAGAGTGCATCTGCCACCACATTTTGCTTCCCTTTTTTGTAGATGATTTCAAAGTCATAACCCAACATTTGTGACCCACTTTTGTTGCTCTTCAGAGGATAATCTTTGTTCTAAAAAGTATTTAAGGCTATCATGATCCGTTTTTACCTTGAAGTGTCTTTCCATTAGGTAGGGTCGTCATTTCTTAAGTGTATGGAGTATTTCCAACATTTCCTTCTCATAAATAGCTTTGTGTAAAAACTTTCCTTTGATTGGATGACTTTTAAAAGCAATGGGTCTTTCATCTTGCATTAAAACAACACCAATTCCATTTCCTGAAGCATCACATTCCACAATAAAGGTTTTTGTGAAGTCCGGTGTAGCTAAGACTGTTGCTTGGCGCATTGCCTCTTTAAGATGTTCGAAGGCCTTTGTTGCTTCTGGAGTCCATGAAAATGCATCTTTCTTCAATAATGTTGTTAGAGGTGCTACTATTCTCCTATAATTCTTAACAAACTTGCGATAATACCCTGTCAACCCAAGAAATCCTCGTAGATGCTTTATGGATGTGGGGATTTTCCATTCCTTAATGGCTTTAATTTTGCTAGGGTCTACCTTAACTCCTTCATGAGATACAATATGACCCAGATATTCTACCTCTTGTACTCCAAAGAAACATTTGGATCTTTTTGCATATAATTGTTTCTCCTCTAATAGTTGTAGCACCCTGTCAACATGTTCAACATGATCTTTCCAAGACTTGCTGTAGATTAGTATATCATCAAAAGATACTAACACAAATTTTCTAAGGAATGGTTTGAAAATGGAATTCATCAAACCTTGAAATGTTGAAGGTGCATTAGTAAGGCCAAAAGGCATGATCAAAAATTCATAATGACCCTCATGAGTTCTAAATGCTGTTTTCAGAATGTCTTCAGTCTTCATTTTGATTTGATGATATCCTGAACGAAGATTCAACTTGGTGAAGTAAATTGATCCATGCAATTGATCCAGTAATTCATCAATGACAGGAATGGGAAACTTATCTTTAATAGTGAGCTTGTTGAGCTCCCTATAATTCGGACACATGCGCCATGATCCATCCTTCTTGTGCACTAATACTATTGGAGTAGAGAAAGAACTTTGACTCGGTTGAATTATACCAACCTCTAGCATTTCTGTAACCATACGTTCAATTTCACTCTTTTGGGCATAGGGATATCTGCACGGCCTGATGTTTGGAGCAACACTTCCTGGAATCAGATGAATAGCATGATCATGATCACGAATAGGTGGGAGACCTTTAGGAGTCTCAAATACCTTGGAATGATTGTCCAATACTTTTTGGAGATCTGGAGAAATAGATGATTCCAATGTGGAACATCTAGCGAACATAATTGTGCAATTACACCTCTTTGTTCCTTTTTTAGAAGCTTTGTCATACCGTTAGAGCTGATTATCTTTCCCGGTTTCCTTGCAATACCCCTTAATTCAACTTCCTTTCCTTCCACAAAAAAATTCATGAAAGGTCTTGAAAATTAAAAGCTATTGTACCCAAGGATTGTAGCCATTGGACTCCTAGTACAACATCAGCACTTTCCATTGGAATGGAAAGCATTGGGCTAGTCAATACATATTCTCCCATGGATAGCTTGATATTATGGCACTTTCCAGAGCAATTTATTATTCCTCCATTTGAAACCATCACTTAACACTCTGGTGCTGGATATAAGAAGCAATTCAATTCTTTTGCTACCTTACAATGAATAAAATTGTGGGTACTTCCTGAATCAATCAACACTATTACCTTTTATTTCTTGATTTGTCCTTCTATCTTGATGGTTTGAGGAGTGGTAATTCCAGCCAATGCATTACAAGATATGGTCGGATTCATTTCTTCTTTATCTAGGCTTTGTTCCTGGAGTATATCCTCTTCTTTTGACCTTTCTTGCTCCTTTTTTTTCTTCCTCTTCACAATCTATGTAGAATAATTTCTTCTCATCACACTTATGACCTTTAATGTATTTGCTATCACAACCTTTACAAAGCCCTTTTGCTCTTTTTTCTTCCAATTGTTGTGCTGTCAACCTTATAGGTTGTGGAAGACTAGGGGCAACAACACTTCTATCTTTATAGTTGTGAGTGGTATGCTTCGTGGTTGCCATAATTTTGCTTTCCATTTTTCTTGCTAACCTGAATGCCTTTTCTAATGAATTAGGTTCCCAAAGGCGAACATCATGTTGGATATTATCCTTTAAAGTCCCTATGAACACATTAATCCTATGCTCCTCTGGAATATTTTTTACCCTTATGTTCAATTTTTGGAACTCCTCAATGTGCTCCATTATTGAACCCTTTTGTTTGAGACTTATCAATTGGCTAAAAAAAGTGTTGCTTTTTGTATCCTCATAACGTGCTGTCAATTCTTCCGTAAAAATTGCCCAAGTGATAATTTGTTTACGAGAGCAAAGCCATTGATACCATCCAAACTGATTTAGTTCCAAATATAAAGTTGCAATATGTACCTTTTGTGTGTTTTGCACATTATTGAGATCGAAAAATTGCTCCATCTGTAATATCCATGTTGCGGGATCCTTGCCATCAAACTACCTCATATCGATTTTTGGAATATGGTGGATCTTCGATCCCACATTAGAGTCTATGAAATCATGACTAACATTTCTTTTGTTCGCATCATGAGTTTCCTTTACTACCTTTTCACCATTAGTAAGTATTTTTTGTAGAAAATTTGTCAAATTTGTCTTGAAATCTGCCATGTCTGTCTTCAAATCTGCCATGTCTCTCTTCAAATCTGTCATCAAATCTATCTTCAAATCATTAATCTTAGCTTCCATGCCCTTTATCTTAGATTCCATGTCATTTATCATATCCTCTATTAGCTTTTGTGCAAGTGACACTTGTTGCACTTGGTCTTGTAATTTTGATATATCATGTAACATTTCTTCCTCTTTTTGATGAGTCATGCTAGAGCTTTCAGGTTGCTTACTAGGTGTTTGCATTTTCTTTCCTCGGGGCATCAGTTACTGATAATAATGCTCTACTATGCCCTTTGAATTCCTTCAAAATAAATTTTCAAACCAAGCTTAAGCAAAAATTTAAAAAAATCTACACACCTTTTTTCACTTTGTAGGAGCTCGATATTGCCTCTGATGTATCTTTGTACTTTTGGATCATCCAGTTCTGAAATTGCGACCTGCAGTAGCCCTCTATGTCCTCTTTCCAATGCTACCAGCCTGATCCAAATTGGATTCTCCAAGGAAGAGTTATGTGAAATCTTCCACAGTGACTTGATTATAGACTAGTTCAGTAGAGCGAACTTGTACGACGTGCCACGAGTCACTGTTTCGACCTTTGGCTCTGAAAATATATATACAAGAAACTATTGTCTGTCCTCTTTCTGTACCTTCTTACAAAATTTCAATCTGATGCTCAGAGAGAATGTTATGACGATTTTCCCCAGGTCACCTGTTTGGAATGTAGTTTAGGAGTCTACAAAAAGACCAACTTCCTCAGATCATATCTCCGCAAATATAGCGCAAAAAGCTCTGAAATTTGGACCCGAGTTTCAACGCGATTTCTTCTCAAATGGTTTTTTTTTTTAAGTTTCTGAAACGTCGCAGAAAAAAAGTTATAGCGAAAATGCCACGATGACCTATTTGGAGCAGCGAAACCCTAAAATCCAAAGCTCTGATACCAAATGTTATGAAACCAGCTCAAGAAAAAGATAGAAAAGATAGATCAACGCCATAGAATTCAGCCTCTTCGAGGAGGCAACCTCCTTTACATTACATAAATGAAAAATTCTTGGATGATTCAAATGACAAAACCTCCTTTCTATATATAGGAGTCTAAGGAGTTACAATATAACTCAGTTGACCTAACAATAATAATATAAAGCCACAAAAATAACAATAGAGGGATTCTATGGGGCACAGTAATAACAATATGGGGACAATAGGGCCACAGCAATATTAATAGGGGATACAGCTACAATAGTAATGGGGTAATCACTAGTATTATAGGGACCCAACAGCTGTTGACTGGATTTTCACAATTCTTGCAGGAGTGGGAAAATCTACTCACAACTACTGCTGCGCTACTAGGAAAATTTGAACATCTGGGCTAGAAGTTCCCTGAGAAAAGAATTCACTCGGTGTGTGCTCTTCCTTCCTCTTGATGTTATTTCACACTAGAAAATTGGTGCAAAATAATTGCTTCCCCGCTAAAGACTTGCTTTGCAAGGAAAATACTACGTCTCCCTCTACCCCTGGTAAGCTATGATCTGGAAAATCTAATTTCTCTGTCGACTCTATCAGAGAAACAAATTTTCCTCAAAAACTCTATCTTCTTGGCAAAAGGACTGTGTTGCCTCTTGAGGGTTTTGAACTGCTGCCTTTGCAGAGATTCGAAATTCCTCCTTTCTTTTGCTACTGAGCTCTCTGGCTTATGATCTATGCTCTGATACCATTCGAAAATATGGAAATCCCGAATCCTACTACAACAACTGATTAAGTTTCTTCTATTTGTTAAATAAACTGAACAAATTATTTACTGCATCCTAGGTAAATATCAAAAGTAATACACTGGAGCCTTCAGAAATACAATATTGCGGAAGAAAAATAATGCTTGAAGAATAGATGCACAAACATACAAGTACATAGTTATTTTTGGACCGATGTCCCCAGAAAAATCCAACTTGGGAACACTGGTGCAACAATTGAGGGTTTTATTAATATGCGGTAGTAAATCCGAGTACAAATCTACGGATGCTCAAATCTAGCAATCCATACAAACAAAATGACTGACAGAAGATCTAGTGAGAAAAATCTCACTTCCACCGGTGATCCGACAATGACCTTGGCTCAAGATGAGTTGTTCTCTGCTACCTTTGTGCAGTCCCCACGTCAGTGTACATAGTACTGCATCATACAACTCAAACCAGTGTCTCTCTCACTAATTGATCAACTGTTGTCTGGAATATCGATTCTCCTGGTCTCTCGGATCCCACTTTGACTTCTAGCATTGAATCACTCCTCCCCAACAAAATACGGATTTCCATCTGAAGCACTGCGCTGCCTCTCTGCTCTGTGTTGTCTCTCTGTGGCACCCACTGCCTCTCTGCTATGCACTCACCAGACTGGAAAATCTCCCTTTGGCCTTATTATCCCTGCCCCTTTCTCATTGCTTAGATCTTATGGAATCATCTTTGGCAATTGAATGTTGCTACTCTAGAAATCGATTTTTCAACAAAATCAAATCTGTGGTGTCTCTAGTGTGTTCTCCAACCCCAATCAAATTTCTTCTTATAATCTCTTGTTGAGACATCAACGACTAAGATTAAAACATAATTGATGACTAAGATTAACTAGAACTCGATCCATGTCTTCTTCTAAAAGATTCTCACCATGACTTAATTAGTACCTTGTTAATCCCAAGGACATGAAAGGGGTTTACTCAATCCCTTGCTCATTCTGGATTCCCTACATTGGGAAAATTGGTCGCTCCATTAACTTGAGGATTCAAGAGCATGCAATAGACATTCGGCATAATCGTTCCCACTCCTTAGCGATTGCTGAGCATGCAAAGAAAACGAAACACCATGTCTGTATAGAAGATTCTCATGTTCTTGCTAGGATTGATAATTTCCACCATAGGAAGTTAAGAGAGGCCATTGAAATTGAGAAACAAGCTCATAATCTCAATAGAGATGATGGTTGGAAATTGAGCAAGAGTTGGATTCCTGCTCTTTCCTTATGATTTTTTTTTAAGATTAAAAATTAATATAAAATTTTAATTATTAATATCATTTTTTAGTGATTAAAGATTAAAGATTAATAAGATTAAAAATAAAAAATATTAAAGATATGATTAAAAAATATAGAAAACATTAAAGATAAAGATTAAAAAATTTAATGATTAAATATAAGAATATATATTTTTTTTAATTTCAATAAGAAATAAAATTTCTCCCTTTTGGCTTAATGAGTAAAAATTTTCCTAACCGTTAGTACAAAAATAAAATAATATTATTATCTAATGGCTAGTTTGGATCTTGATGCATCCATTTGCTATTTAATCATATTGGTAGATCAGTTATTTTCATCTTGGTCCTGATGATGAACCTCATTGGTAGGTTTGAAACGTTGACCCTCAAACAATGCTTAAGTGATATATCTGCAAGCTTATTCAAAACTTATTATGGATCACAAAAGTCTTAGATCAAATAATACCCTTTAATTAATCAGTTCTCTTAAGTTTAGAGTTGGGCATTATAATTTTTTTTTTTTTTTTTTTTTAATTATGTCGTCTCTAGGTGGAATTTCCAGAAACGATTTCTAGGCTTTGAAGAATACATGTATTCTAGCCTCTCCACCAAATTTTGTGGCTAGAACACAAACGATGCTACAAAAACTAGCACTCCATATTAGCGAGGAATGTGTTCTAGTGCTGCAACACATTGAAGCAACACCCTGTCTCTGCACCACCTCTTGTTACGCTGCTGATGTCTGGCTATTTCTGCCCATCAACTACTGCACAACTTTGATATATGCTGCATCTGTGTTGCTGTTGGCTCCGCTGAACTACTGCCAACATTACATTTGCATTACAACTCCCTCTCCATCTGCTGCTGCTGCAACTGTAGTAACTGCAATTGAAAAGCATTCAAAATACTGAATCAACTTTGATTTGTATGATGCATCTGTCACTTGAGTCTTGACTGCTTCTAGCCTTTGCGATGTCTCTAAAGCCTCTGTGCTATTGTTGACTCTACACTGTGCCAAACTGCATTGTTGCCAACTCTGCTCTGTGCTGTTCATTATTTGACTGTTAGTAGCTACTGCATCTGTCACTCAGGGATATGACTGCAACAATTGCGACTGATCCATCTTGCTATTGCATGCTATGGGCTCCAGTAGCGAGGTATTTATTCATGAAGTGGACCTCCTCAAGAATCCTACCCATCTTGTAGCTCTCTGGGGCTACAAAACCAAATCACCCCACCTCACTTCTGGAGGTATCTCGGTGATCATGGCAAACTCTTCCCGCAATCTGGAGGACAATCTATCGATCTTTTCAGATGCAGCCTCCTGAAATTTCTTCTCTTCTTTGTCCTTCTTTTTGAGAGGACATTGAGTGTTGTAGTGGCCAAACTCACCACATCTGAAGCATTTCACCTTGGAAATGTCCTTCCTCCTATGCGACTACTACTGCCCCTTTAATGCGAGGGCCACATCCTCCTCTTCCTTTACTTACTTCGTCTAACTGTTACTGCTTCCCCTTTGATGCGAGGGCCACATCCTCCTCTTCCTTTACTTTAGCCCGTTGTTACTGCTGCTGCCAGTGATGGTGGTCTTCACCAAATCTCGCCTCATCTCCTACTGCTGCAGATCAGCCCACATACGATCCCAATTTGGCAACTTTTCTCTGCCCAGAATACTCTGGATGAAGACTGCCATTATTCAGAAACACTGTTGAGAGCAAATCGCTCCAATTTTGTAGGTTGGGGCGCTAACCCTACTGCAGATAGTTGGTCTCGGATACCCTGAAGCCTTGAGGAAGGGGTGCATGTGCTCCCCTTTCTGCATCCTTGTGCATCTCAGCTTCTCCTCAAGATACATCTTCCGTTGCTCGGAAGGTCCCTCGTATAGCGTTGCAAGTGCTTCCCACATCTGCTGGGTAGTATCTTTGCTAGCTATGTGAGACACCACATGATCTCGAACCCCATTGCGAACTCTTTGCCTTCGCCATCTCCTTCTTGTAGGACTTAAGCGGATCTGCATCTGCGGGTATGACTACCACACCATTGATATAAGATTTGAGATTGTACTCATCTAGAAGACAAGAAATTCTTGCCTTCCAGATCACATAGTTGGAGGCTCCCTCCAATCGATCCTGATTTCTCGACCCTGTTGATGCCATTTCTGCAAAAATGTCGAATTCCTCCTCTTATCCTCTGCATAGCTGATGATTGGTTTTTAACACTCCTTGCCGGAGTGGGCAAATCTGCTCACAACTATTGTTGCTCTACTAGGAAAATTCGAACTTCTAGGCTAGAAGTCCCTTGAGAAAATAATTCCCTCCGTGTGCGTTCTTCCTTCCTCGTGACACTATTTTGCACTAGCAATCTGCTACAAAATAACTGTATCCCAATTGAAGATCTGCTCTGCTAGGAAAATACTACGTCTCCCTCTGCCTCTTGTAAGCTATGATTTGGAAAATCTAATTTCTTTGTCGACTCTCCTAGAGAAATAAATTTTCCTAAAAAACTCCACCTTCCTGGCCAAAGAATTGTGCTGCCTCGTGAGGGTTTTGAACTGCTGCTTCTACAGAGATTCGAAATTCCTCCTTCCTTCTGCTACTAAGCTCTTCAACTTACGATCTGTGCTTCGATACCATTCAAAAATTCAGAAACCTTGAATCCTACAACAACATCTGATTAAGTATCTTCTATTTGTTAAATAAACTGAACAAATTATTTACTGCATCCTACGGTAAATATCAAAACTAATACACTGCAGCCTTCACAAATACAATACCGCGGAAGAAAAATAATGCTTGAAGAATAGATGCACACACACACAAGTACACAGTTATTTTTGGACCATTGTCCCTGGAAAAACCCAACTTGGGAAAACCGATGCAGCAACTGAGGGTTTTATTATTATGCGGTTGTAAATATGAGTACAAATCTATGGATCCTTAAATCTAGCAATCCATATAGAGAAATGACTGATAGAAGATCTAGTGAGAAAAATCTCACTTCCATTGCTGATCCGAAAATGACCTTCGCTCAAGATGAGCTGCTCTTTGTTGCCTCTGCGCAGTCCCTGCATTAGTCTACGCAGTTCTGCGTCACACAACTCGGACCAACATCTCTCTCGCTAATTGATCAGTTGCTGTCTGGAAGATCGATTCTCCTAGCCTCTGGGATCCCACTTTGGCTTCTGGCACTTAATCACTCCTCCCCAGCAAAATACATATTTCCTTTTGAGGCACTGCATTGCCTCTTTGCTCCACGCTTTCTGTCTGTGGCACCCATTGCCTCTCTGCTATGCACTCACCGGATTGGAAAATATCCCTCTGGCCTTACTATCCTTGCCCCTCTCTCATTGCTTCGATCTTACTGAATCACCTCCGACAACTGAATGGTGCTACTATAGAGATCAATTTCCTAGCAAAATCAAATTCCTGGTGTCTCAAGTGTGTTCTCCAACCCCCATCGAATTTCTTCTTATAATCTCTCTTTGAGACATCAACAACCAAGATTAAAACATAATCGATGGCTAAGATTAACTAGAACTCGACCCATGTCTTATTCTAGAAGATTATCACCATGACTTAACTAATACCTTTAATTAATCAGTTTTCCTAAGTTTAGACATAGGCACCATTAGAAAAAGATTAATTATTTTAATTAAGTCGTCTTTAGGTGGAATTTCCAGAAACGGTTTTTGGGTTTTGGAGAATACATGTATTCTAGCCTATCCACCAAATTTCATCGCTAGAACACAACCGATGCTACAAAACTAACAAAATGTACCATAGACATGTTACCTCTTTTAAAGGTTGAAATCACCTAATAGGGTCCTTGATTAACCCCTCATTGAGCTTGGAGATACTTGTACATGCCAAAGCCTGCTATGGAAGTGCATGCCACCATGAAGGGGATGCATTGGATCTTATGCAGGATTGTAGGTGGGTCTCCATTTGGGGCTTGGTCTCCCTATGCGGGTTCCTAGCCTTCAAGAGGGCCATATTGAAACTTGTAGTGAGCATCGAGAACCATTGGCCTCCACTATAGCAGAGAGTACTTCATGGATCCCCAACACCACTCATTGATTACTCATGAGTCATGTTCCACCTTTTGGATGAAGAGGATGCACCCAATACACCATGCCTAGTCAGCTCCACACTTGCACCATTCACTTGGAAAATGTTTCGGGGTCCAGATGAGGGCTTATGTCATCATCCTAGCACTCACAGATGGTTTACACACATTTTCGATCTACTTGGAGACCCATGAGGATGTCCTTGTGTCCTTCACACCCACTTGGGAGCACCATAGAGATTTGCTTGGAAAATAAGCGGCCAACCCCTTTTCCACTATGTTTGAGTTTCATTCTCACATCATGTCACACTTAGGACTTCATTAGGCCTCCTTAAAGGCCCAACAACTCATTTTATTGATCATTCGACCCTCTTGAGAGGCTTATTGTTATGTTATGGAGTTATTTGGTGGGCTTGTCACCAAAAGTATTGTTGTTATGAACATTATTTTATTTTAGTTCCATTATTAGTTCAAATTAGGCCATTCAAATCCCTTAGAGGATTGTATAAATAGAAGAGAGCATTTTCTCTCATTCATCATCACTTGGATTAGATTAGTATCTATTATGAGATTTTCACACTTTTTGCTCGGATGAATTTTTGGAGCTTTCCTTGATGCACTATGATGTTTGGATTTCACTATTGTCTTTGGAGCTTCTCTAATGCAAAGTTGATAAATGGATATACTCTATCTCTCATGTAAGTCAAAATTTTGATGCTATTCTTGTTATCTTACTGGTTAACTGCGTTTATGTTGTTATCTTTATTCTTGTATGGGTTAAATGTAATGCAAAATTCTTCTGGGACCTTGAATAAGTGATTAAAGGCATGCATTGACCTTTGAGGGAATGGGAAAATGTTCCTAGAGGCACCTCTTAGGTTAAAGACCTTGAAACTTTGTCTCTTTCGTAAATTTGAAGTATAAATTTCTATTGATCTAGTTGTTGCCCTTGGAGAGGCTAGAAAAGGTAAATTAGGGCTACTTAGCTCACAAATTTCATGGTTTATGTGTATCTTGACTCCATTAATCCCAAGCAACAAGGTACTGATCCTCGTATCCATTTGGTGGTCAAAATAACATTTCTTTTCTTCATTTCTTCCAGTTCTAAGCCTAACCCCAGAAAGTCTCCTAGGGCGTCACACGAAATCATTTGTAGCCATCCAAAACCCTTGAAAATTGGTCCACTACTGCGCTGCAGTTTTCTCAATAGGTTCTCCAAATTTCAAACAATTTTGATAGTGGAATCCCGAGATATAGCAAGCCCTAGCCCCAAGACCATTTCTTGCCTTAGGTTGATTCTGGGTTAGTGACCTCATTAGGATCATTGCATCCAAATCCCAAAAGAAAATTTCTCCTTTGATCCTCTTCTCTTTCCTAATTAAGTCAAGCTCCTCCTTGGCCGATCAACTCCATACCCTTGACCTAATTTTGGGTCCACTTGGTCCTGCAACTTTAGAACTCTAATTACACAAAGATCATGTAAAGGCCAATTCTTCATAAGGATTTTTCGATCTAGGAAACCTCTTGAAAAGATATATTCCCAAACCCTAGCCTTGAGAATCCTCTTAGCCCTTCCTAGAGAGCATATCACCTTGCTTTTAAGCAAGAACGCCATATAATTGAGCCTCTCTTGTGAATAGGCCTTTGGAATCACTCCTTATCCTCTTACTTGATCCACTCATCTAGTGATTCCCCTTGTACCGAGTCCCATCCTAGCGGTGAAAGTCTGTAAAGAGCAGGGAGCCTTAGCTGAGGTGACAGTGGGCTATTGCTCCATTATTGCCCCTTGACCTAGTAGTTGCTCTATAGGATCCCCTCCTAGGAACCCTGCTAGTTTGAGCGGTAACATCATAAATCCCTAGATATCGATTCCAACCTTTAGGTCTTTCTTGGAGAGTCATTAAGCTTCATTGAAGCAAGAGAGCCTTATATTGAGCCTCTCCTTCAAATATGCCTTGGAAATCACTACAAACCTCATCCTTGGTCCATCATCTTAAGTGATTTCCTCCATATTGGGACTCCTCCTGTTGGTGAAAATTTGAGAGAAGGGGACATAGGCTGTGGTGACAGTGGGCCTTTGTCCAAAATTCTTGTTGTGCCCTCTAGCTTTAGCCTACTAACTAGGCCTACTAGTTTGTGCAACAACAGGTTCCTTCAAGGCTAGGGTAGAAAGCTAGGGCTTGGTGCGAATTTCTAGGGAGGAAGGGTTTTGGTGTTTGGAGAGACTAAACATTAAGAGGTAGAGTTTGCCACAAAACCTAACAATTTGGTTGGAATCCACTCCAATTTCATCCATAAATTCTCTTGCCCTAGGTGTTTGCCCTAAGAGGGAAACCCTAGCTTTCCTTCCCTCAACTTAAGAACTTCCTTGAAGGTTTCATGAGCCTTGGCATAGCTAATATATGTTGTAAGAAACCCTTTCTTCTATCCTTGACCTTGAGTTACTCCAACACGTAAAATTTATCAAACCCTAGGTCTTGTGCCCTTATTTTTAGGCCTCTTTATAGAAAACAAATTTCTTTCTTATGAAGCCTTGAACCTAAATTGTGTCCTTCTTGAAGACTTCCTAGCAGTGTTTTACGACTCCGACCAGGACTCCGACTCGGCCGAGGATCGACTCCGACTCCGACTCCGAATCGGCAATGACTCGGCCTAGTCGATTTCAATGACTCGGTCGTTGTAAAAAATACATTAAATATTTATTTTTTTTATAAAAAAACATAATTTTAAAGATTTTCATTCATGTTTCCAAACACATAGCATTATAATATAGATGGAAGACAACATATGATCAAAGTAGGCTCATGGAGCTTCAATTTCCAAGAGGTGAAATACCTAAACCTTCCATCTCTTCCACGGAAGGTCACAAACTTGGTATCTAGAGATTTACCATTGATCCTCTATGCAATGATTAAAGTCATTCAAAAATTCAAACCACAGCTGGCACTCAGACACAAATGACCTAAAAACCAGGTCACGTCAAGACATATGTGGTCTGACCCACAGACCACTGTCAACTGGACACTCTCCAGTAGAATGCCAAAGTTGTCCATTTTAGCTCTTTTTCTGTTTTTGTGAAGGGATTTTTGATTGGTGAGACCAAACTCCAACAAGCAGCGAGGACACAACTACAACATACCTCTACTATTTTTAGGGTAAACTAAATACTGCAGATTTTCAACAGCAATAGCATCTCAGGCACATTTTGTGATTTTTGTTGAACTAATTTGGGGAGCTAGGGCACAAATTTGCACTTCTCAGGCTGTTTTCACCAGCTAGCTGTTAAGGCAAAACTTTATGATCTGATTTTCAAAGAATCAAGCTTCATCTTGTCACTTCTATGGCAGCTAGAGCACACTTTCAGACCTGATTTTTCACCAGAAAGCACAACTAGAGAACACTTTAAGCATATTTTCAGCGTTGGTTTCTTCACAACCAAGTTTTTCATTGCTAGGGCAGCATTTTTGTTAAGTTTCCGAGATCATTTTGAGTTGAAATAACTCATTTTCAGATCCAATATTCTGAGCAGGAGAAGGGCATTCAGCTGGCCCTCAGTCCTGATATATTTCGAAAATATCAACTTCAGATTTGACATTTCTCAGACATGGCTCGTAAGATTTATAATTATCATTTTCCCATTATTGCTTCATACCATGGTTCATGGCATACTTTATGCATTGTGTACTTCATAATAAAATTACAGACATCCAAACAGATTAATTTCACACCACAAATCCAAAAAAAAGTGAATAAAATTTATTTTTTACGCTGCCCAGCCGTTTTCCAATGACTAGGCCTGGTCAATACGGACTCGGCCTGGTTGACCGAGTCAACTATGACTCGGCCTGGTCATTGGATGACTAGGCCTAGTCATAGTTGACTCGGCCAACCTAGCCGGTTACTTGGCGTGGTCGTAATTTTTTTTATCGACTCGGTTTGACCAGGCCGTTTCCGAGTCAACTCGGCCTGGTTGTAAAACAATGCTTCCTAGTAAGATCCTGCACACATTAACCCTAGATTACCTATTATAAGTGATCTCTTTCCTATTAGGACTCCTCCCATCGGTGAAAGTCCATAAAGAGTAGGGGGTTTTGGCTGTGGTGACACTGGGCCACTACCCCATTGTTGCTTCTTGGTCTAATTTACACCTTGTAGGGTTTCCCTCTCCAAGGCCTGCTAGATTTTGTGGCAATAGTACCTAGATTTACCTACGGGCAGTATTACAAATTGGGATCATTTCCATCAAGCATTTGACAAAAGATGGGCTACTGTTAAGGAATGCATGCAACTCTTGGCTAAATTCCAAGGAGCCAAGAAAACTAAGAATGAAAGTGTCAACGACTTTACAAAGTTTTCACAAATTGCTTAAGGAAGTTACTCTCTTATACAAACCTATTGATAAGACCATCCTTGACTAGTACATAAAGGCTTTCCCTGGACATATGTCCTATGCATTAAAAGATAAGGAAACTCAAAACCTAGATGAAGCTAAAACCTATGCTATTAATATTAAATTCAATTTTAGCTCCTTTAAGATTGATATGCCTCTATATCCAAGGGCCAAAGTTGAAGTCAAGTCAAGGGAAAGTGCCCAAGTTGACCTTGCCCTACAAGCTTTTGCTCAAAAAATTGATAAAGTCAGTGAGCTAATGCAAGGGTAGATGGCTATGATGTATAAGCTTCCAATCTTAGAAAGGGAAAGAGGATCTCGACAAAACTACCCTCCTAAGCCACAATTTAATGATGAAAGGTCTCCTAAGAGAAACCCTTACAATGAAAAGAATCCCTCACAACAAAATGTGCCTAATACACTTACCCCAACTAATATGATTGACCAAGAAGGGTTTTTTGGGTGTCAAACATGTAATGAGTTCCATAGTCAAGAAGAGTGCCCTTATAACCAAGTGGAAGAAGAGGAGTTCCTTGATTTCCAAGTGGAAGAAAGGGATAACCTGGAGCACCTAAATATGATCAATGATCATGCTCCTTTCACTGTTGTGCTTAAGGAATCATTCTCCCTTTCTCAACAACAACATGGAGAGACTAGTGAAGAACCTAATGAATCTTATGACAAGCCAATTAATGTTGTTGAAGAAAGAGGCAAGTTCAAGGGGTTGCATTACTCTAGGAAGAATCGTAAGCCAAATCACCCTCAAGCAAGTAGTAGCAATAATAATATTACTCAAAAGTGTGTCAGGCCACCTCTATCCCCGAAGAATATCCCAAATCCTAATGCATCTAACTTCAACAACAGATTAACTTGTATGTAGACTTAGGAACTATCTTTGTTAAATTCCACATGTGCATAGCTTCATATGTGTAAATATTGAGAGCTTCCACTTGGAATAATGGTGGTCAACAAGATAGGTCAACTTGCAAGAGGCATAACTTCCACATACCAACTCTAATGGAGGTGTTTTTAACACCTTTGGAGAGATCTTGACATGGAGAACAATGGTAAAATGCTAGTACTTTGTTCGCAGAGTTTTGACGCCCAAAATGCACGTTTAAGGCCTCAAATGGGCTCTTGAATTTTTTGAACCCTAAATCACCAAAGTAGTAGCTAACCCTGAAATGGGCCTTACAATTCAATAGCTCTATTTTTACCACCTAGAAAGTACCAAAATAGATAACAAACTATATAATGATTCATTTTGAGACGCAAAATCTTTAGTGTAAGGTACTAGGACGTTCCTTAAATAGAACATGGAGAAATTAATTAAAGGAAGGCATGCCATTAATTAAAGGGTTAGGGGTTCTTTTCTTTGTCAATCGAAGCTCCCTATTCTTTTTCTAGAGTAGGGTTAATCTCTTGGTACACGCCACTCTAGGATCTTTAGGAAGATCCATATGAAATGGACAAGCAATTAAACATGGGCTAGTGGTGGTAAAATCCTCACTTATCTAGCACTAGATCGTATCCCAATTGACATGATTTTGTAATACTAACAGTGTGGGCCCATAGGGCTTGGGAAGATTGAAAACCCTGATGTCCTTCTTGGTGTCTACTGCCATGTTTGCAATCAAGACAACTAACTTGTTGTGTAGGCGTAGTGCATGGAAGGAGGTGACTCGCTAAATTTGTTTTACGAGAGCCTTGGCATGATTGGTCAAGGTGTTTATATGCAAGTCTATCTCGGCCCTGTCCATTTGATCACCTAGGATGTTGATGATCCTTGGACACATTTTCAATCTCCAAATTTCATGGCCACTTCTCTTGCAAGGCTTAGACCCCCTCACAACTTAGAAGGCCCTCCATCTTTACTCCATTATTAGTCTTTATGCCCATACAACTTGCATATGCCCTTAATAGGCTTCCTTGCACATCTCTTATGACGCCTCCATATCTTGCATAACCCAGGATTCCCCTTGATTTAGCATCAAAATTAAGTTTGACCAAGAAGGACTTGTTTTTTTCTAGTGTTTTGTCAGTGCACTAATTTAGTTTTTGGCCTTAATGTGGTCTTGAAATGTGGCCTGGAAACCACTATGTCTCGAAGGTGATGAGTTCGATCATTGGACGCATACTCTTTTCATCATTTCATCTTTTGGGGTAACAGCTTTAATGGTTGTTCATCCATAGACAAATATAAACTCAAAATGTGCATTACAAAGAGATTTACTTTTAAGACAATATTTCTTACAAATTCATTCATTGTTACTTGTATATGTGTATGCAATTTTGTGAACAATGTTTGGACTATAAACCCTATTCTAGTCAGGGGACATTAACACCTACTAGTACACCTTATTTTACTATGCTAATTAACAACTCTTTCGTACCACTAGATATTGTACCTATTTGCAGCCATTTTGATTACATGGACATCTATTCCTCCATAGATCTATGAACTTGGTTACTTGAGTTGGATACTGATTAAAGCATTGTTGCACTTATCACGATATTATCGGAATTATTGTGATAATATCGCCAAAACCAACCTCAACAATAATATCAGTAGTAATTATTGCAATAATTTGCCCTTTTGAAATTATCATGATAATTTAGGTAATTATCACTATAATTTCAAAATTATTGCCTTGCTCTATCAATTTCAACTTATTAATTTTTTTTCTTTTGACCCTAATTTTTAAAAGTGAGGGGATTGAGCTGTGAGGATACTCTGACTATTTCTATCAAGCAAACAAGGATAAATCTATTGTTTTCATTTCCCATGATTCATCTTATGAGATACATGACCTAGTAGTTAATGGTAATATTAAATTCTTAAAATATTTCATTTTCATCATTTTACTTCAATTTTTAACATTACCATTAATTGACTCAGGATACTTGAGAGTGGTTCTGACCTCATTGGATTTCATGTGGAGAAAGTAGAAAACTAGCTCCCACTCAAAATCCAACAGACTTAACAATTTTTAGGATTTCAGGATTGTCAGGATTGCAATGTTTCTACTTCGTTGTGTGATGTACAAGGGTATGGAACATACATTTAATTAAGATCACCAAGCCCTCTATGTACCTTGATGTTGGTGGCATTGACTGTTGAGCTCCTCCTTCATGACAGTAGTAAAAATGTACACTTCACTAAATTCATGACCGTAGTAAAAATGTACACTTCACTAAAGCAAAATCATTGATTAGGATGTTAAGCTCTTTCTATCTTATTTTAATGGTTAGGGTGTGATCTTGATAAGGAGGATCCCTATATGGGAAATGATTTTGATGATATGTAGTTATTCGTTGTAGTGTGATTTTCTTTGGATTTCAAACACCATTTAGAGCCTCTATTGATTTTTTTTCGATTCGGAGATGGCTTGCACTCGATATTTTGGTTATATGCACCTTGCTATATACATGAGAATTTTGCATATTTGTGTATAATAATTTGGATTCATATGAATGCACATGAATTATATGTTCTTTTCAAAATCTGAATACTTTATGACATATGTATTTTTGGTTGACCAATCTTTTGGTCCAGTTGAGGATGTTGTGACCATTTTCCATCAAGCAAACAAGGGGAAATCTGTTGTTTTCATTGCTATGATTAATCCCATGAGATACATTTATTTTTGTTTTGATATGATTTAGTAACAATCTATTAGATCTTATGACTCAGGACAAATAATATGTTTCAATATCGATGTCTGATATATCATTTGACATCTCATACATCTCATATATTGATTTTATTTTCATATTTATGTATCAATGTGTTTATTTGATGTTGATGTTGTTTTAAAAGTTAAAACATTGCGATTTTTTTTTTTTTTTTTTTAAAGATCCGGGGCAATTTCTGATATTTTCCCTGATATTTCCGTAATTTAAATTTTGGATCCCCGGTGATAAATTGCTGATAACAATAAATGTAAATTGGATTAAAGTACACCTCATTTTGAGATATTTTTGTAGTTAGATAGCTCACCTATACTGCAAAGTCTTCAAATCACTATAAGTTAAATTTATCACACAAATTTTTTAATTTCATTGTGGTAGACTTCTTTATTGAGCTTGGAACAAACCCTTTCCCTCGTTTGCAAAATATTTATTGTCTGGTTAAACCTTCATAACTTCCAAACTGTATTGTGCAAATGACATAGATAATGTACAGGAGTAGCTAGTTTCCTTTTGTTTGTGTGCAAAATTACTTCTTATATTCACGTAAATATATCTACAATCATATACAACCTCTTCCTCGACACTACAAGAATAGAATTTCTGCTTTGTTTGTACTTTGGAAACCTCAGTGCAAATTTGTCTTGAGAATGAGGTTAGCTCGTTGTCTGCCTTTTGACATATGTGGAGTAGGTTGTTTCTTCCCAGCATGAGCCATGTATGAAACTCAACACTGCTTATCTTGGTGTACAGGGACTTGAACTTATTCCTTCGGAAAACTTCACCTCATTATCAGTTATGCAAGCTGTAGGGTCAGTCATGACCAATAAGTACAGTGAAGGCTATCCTGGTGCAAGATACTATGGAGGAAATGAGTAAGGCCTAAGCTGTTTTAATCATCCTACCTTTGCTTAAATTTTGTCTCATATGTATGGAGGCAGTTTAACTTAAGATGCAAATTGTCTTTTGCTCTTCTGAATTTTTGTGTCTTTTTTAGATATACTTTCTTCCACTCCTGTTAACCCCACTTCTGGGTTGCAATCAACCAGGTTTATTGATATGGCAGAGTCCTTATGTCAGAAAAGAGCCTTGGAAGCATTTCGTCTGGATCCAAAGAAATGGGGAGGTTTGTAATTGAATCCTGATTTATCTGTGTTGTATTCCCTCCTGCATTTGCACCAGTTACACTCCACTAACATTGAAAAATTATAGCAAAGGCCAAAATATTTATTCTAGAGTTCTCCCTTTCCAAATGTTACAACATAACTGGAAAGTTTACTAAAATATTCAACTTATTTCTTAAATTGTAATAAATATGCCAAGAATAACCTACAGATAACACTTATATACAACACTATAGAAAACATAAATTTATTATCTATGTTTTGAATCTTCAATTGTGATTGCACATTTTGTTCTTCTACGTTCCTTGATTTTGAGACATGTGCAGTTTTATTTCTGCTATTACTGGATTAATTTTATAGTCTTCCAAGGATTCTAATTCAACTTACTTGACATAGGGCTCTGCACTAAAGAAGATAGGTGATGAAGTTTTGCACTATGACATTCAAAACAAATATTAGAATCTCAATTGCCCTTTTCGTCATATTGCTTGTGTTTAAGCTTTTTGAGTTAATATTTTGCCAGATGCCTATCTGTTTTCTGATTCTATAAGCTTAATCTGATCATCAAAATTATGGACTAGTGTATTTCAAGAGATATAGATGTACCACCAATCTCTGACAGGTCATTTTAGATCAGTATTTGATGGTATAACTTGTATAGCTACAAGCCTGGAAGTGACCATTTCCCATGGTTAAAAATCATGGATGAATGGATGGATCTTGCTTTGATTGATTGATTCTTATTAAAATGTTTTTGTCTTCTCAAAATCCTTCTGTCATGTCACTTGATTTTATCCAAAAGCCATGGTTTGTTAATCACTCATTTTCGAGAATGTTGTTTTTCACAGTTGTTGTATTTTGCTTCTTGTCTCCTGCATGATGTTTTTTGAGCTATGAATCACATACAGATATAGGCTGTAGCTGTGGTTTCTCCTAAATAATAATATAAAAGAAGATTTCAGAGTTTTTCTGCCTGGCTCTAAATCACACTATTTAAATACTCTATATGAATCATGGATTTTTTGTATGTAAAACAATGAATTTATGAAATCATTTCGTGCATGGCACCAAATTGAACATCAAGACCCTTTTATATTTGCATTCTTGATGCACCTGGCTTCCTCCTACCTACTAGGTAGGAGTTGAATATGATCGGATGACATCTATAGGCAATAACTCAAATCACTTGGACATCCACTAGGAAATTTGCACCCAAAGATGGCCTTTTATGTAGAACACTTTATGGCATTAAGGGACAAGTTCGTTGTCCAACATACACTAGTTGAATTTTCTACCAATAAGCACAGTAGCAACCAATCTTCTGATGTGACAATTACTACCTAATGATGTTTAACAATTTATCTTTATGTCATTGATAACATTGAGCAATTATACACAAAAAATATCATCAGTAATGCTGTGAAAACAGTAAGATCATAAAGAGACAACCATGCAAAATTTGAGACAACAGATTTTCCCTGGGAAACCCAAACTTGGGAGAAAACCTAGCAATTTTTCTTCTAAATAAATTATTCTTCAGCAAGGTTTACAATTCCAAATTGTCTAGAAATCTGTGCCAAAAATCTGTGTCCAAACTTTAGTCAAATCCGTCCTCTATCTGCTCCCACGTGTGGCAGTTATAGAAGAGAGATGATGATGAGTGAATCATCAAAATGAATATGTCACATTGTATATATATACAAGTCGAATGGGTGCTTCACCCCAAGGGACACATCCCTTCATGAGCTGGGCTGACTTGTCCTTTTTGAGCTTACATTGAGCCCAATAAAAAATTGAATTTAATTTTATTTTCATAAATCTTCTAAGCCAACATAGAGGGCCTATTGGCATGCGGGAATACCTCCCAGTGCTGATGAATGCTGCAACATAATGTAAAGGGGTGCAACATGATGTGATGGATGCAGCAGCAAGGTGCAGTTAGGTGCATGGAGCAACACGATGGGGACAACAATATGATGTTGCAGCATAGTGCACAGTGATGGGTACAACCGTGATTGGGTGTAGCTCAGTGATAAGAGCAGCTCAGTGAATGGGTGCAACACAGTGATGGGTGCAACATGATGATGCGGTGCAACACCGTGAGGTATTGCATGGTGATGGAGTCACCTTGGCGGATCAGTTGAAGCAGTATGCCTTCACTTGAGTCCAGATCAGCTACCTCATGTGACATCTTCTTAGAGAATATCTCTGCTCTTATTTTGAAAAGTCAAGATGCTGACTTTAGATGTATATGTACTATCTCTCTCTTTGCTGAAATATTGAAGAACATATAAGAAGAATTGATGAGGGGTTTCCCCACATTGGGGTTTGTCCCTGGGTGGTGCCACATCTTGTGTCCTCTTGTCTTGGCTTGTCTTCTGCGATTTATGTTTATGTTTTATCTGCGTTTTACTATCATGCTAAATGTGATTGCTAATTTGGAATTGATATTGAGTTAATGTGAAAAATTGAAGTAAATTGCTCTCAGCATAGAACATACCTAAAATTAACATGGTATCAGAGGTGAGGTGAAGACAAAGCCCAAGCAAGAGTGAAAGAGCAATCACCAAAGACAGTTGGAAAGGACAAAAGATTCAATGGGTTCCTCATCCCTCTTCAAATTCACCAAGGGTGAAGTCGAAGCAGCGAATAATATCGGAGTGGCGTAGCGAAAGCATCTGATGGCCTACCTAAAGATCGCTTCAATGGGAAGTCTACATCTAAGGGTGGAAGGCAACGCAGATGCCTTGCTTGCAATAAGTTCGGCCATTATGCGAAGGACTGTCCGAATGGTAGGGAGACATCACTTGATGATGATAACAATCATTCATGGGACATCTTCAATGATCGGGGGAATGGCAGGAAATGCAGGTCATCAAGGAAATGGATGAATCTTCAAAGAAAGCAAGGAACTCCAGGTATGAAGAATCAAATGTACTTTCTGATAAGCTAAACAAGTATTATCTTATATTGGCCGTCTCCACTACTCCTCCTCTAGACTCTTTGGGAATCTGGCTTATTGATTGTAGTGCTTCAAGGCTCTTCATTGGATAGAAGGAAGCTCTCTCTAATTTGGTAGAGATGGAAACAATCGTGGGGATTATACTTGGAGTCAATGCCACCTATCCCGGAAAGGGTGTAGGGAATGTTACCCCTCAATTGAATGAGGGTAACATGATTCATTTACAAGGAGTTCTTTATGTACCTGATCTCAAGAAGAACCTGGTGTCCATTTTGGCAATGGAAGTCAAAGGATTCGAGGTGGCATTCATCGATGGAAAGGTACGTGTTTGAAGATGGAATTTTCAAAGATGCTTTTACTCATGGGTTCAGGGTTGGCAATTTGTATCAAGTTGCCAGAAGTCCATTGGGGACCATGTTGTGTGACACATCTCTTCAATGGCACCGGAGTTTTTCCCATCTTCATTATAAGGCCCTACTCAATGTGAGTCACATGGTGAAAGGGAAGCTTGAATTCAAGAAGAGCATGGAGGTACATGTTCGAGATGTACCGAAGGAAAACATGACAAGGGGACCATTTCCCTCATGTAGCAAGTCCACAAGTTTGGAACAACCTGAGGGGTTTGAGATTCATGATCAAGAATCTCATGTAAGCAAGTGGAAGAAAGCCCTCTATGGCTTGAAGCAAGCACCTCGGCTTGGTATGAAAGGATAAACAACTATCTAATGAAGCTGAGATTCACTAAGAGTGAAGCCGACCCAAACCATTGCTTGAAGGTTGTGGATGTTAGACCTCTCATATTGGTACCTTATGAGGACGACCTCTTTCTGAGAGGTGGAGAACCTCTCATTTGCAAAAGTGAGAGGGAGTTGGATTTCGGATTTGGAATGGTGAACTGCAAGCCCGTGACTACCTCGATGAAGCCTAACTTTAAGAAGTTATGCGGTAGTGATGCCAGACCTGATTTGGGAAATGCCTCTGAGTTTCATAAACTCATACTAGCATTGATGTTCTTGGTGAACTCTTGTTCAGATATATGTTTTACAGTTAGCAGGTTGAGCTCATATATGGTTGGGTCTCACTGGGTTGGTGCCCAGAATCATTTGAGATATCTTCAGGGCACAATCTCTCATGGATCAAGATACACTGTCGGAAATGTGAAGCTGCATGATTATACTGATGCTGATTAGGTAGGAAGTGTGGAGGATCGCAAGAACACTTATGGGTGTTGGTTCTCTTTGGGTTCTACTTCGATATCCTGGATGAGGAGTAAGAAGAAGTCGATTGCTTTGAGCACTGATGAGGCCGGATACATAGCTATGAGTATGGCCACTGTGAAGTTGTCTGGTTGTGGAAGCTCTTCAGTGAGCTGTTTGGACACGTGTTGGATACCATCATGATCTTCTGTGACAACCAGAGGGGGATTTGATTGTTGAGGAATCTGGTGTTCTATGATCGCTCCAAGCATATAGACATCAAGTACCACTTTACCTGGGATATGGACTGATGTGCAGGTCGTCGATATTCTATCGAAGCCCTTGGGAAAGGTGAAATTCCTGACTTTCCAAGAATGACTAGAAGTCATGGAGAGACTCTCTCCTAAGGGTCCTGTATGATATGGACATTGAGCTCTGGGGGACTTGGGGGTTCATCTTGGAGCGATGAGCAACCATAGGGTGAGTGGTTCAACCTTCCCCTAGTGGTCTACTATGTAGGTAGGATGAGTGGTTCATCCTTCTCCTGTCGAGACACAATCATAGGGTGAGTGGTTCAACCTTCCCCTAGTGATTTGTTGTGTATAGGGTGAGTGGTTCAACCTTCCCTTGGGATACCCCTGGCTACATGTAGGCAGGGTGAGTGGTTCATCCTTCTCCTACTGAGACATCCTACCCATGCAGTCTGGGACTCATGGGAAGTACCTCTCATGTGGCCAATGAGTCTGGAAATGAGGATAGGGATCACAGGAGTACCGATGGACGCATCGTGTTACTACCGTACTCTGTTTGCTAGGATGATATTGATCTAGGATCAATTGGAACTGACTTCGTGTCAGTAAGAGTGATATAACTCTATCTCTTTTGGAACTAATTTCGGATTAGTAAGAGTGGTATGATACACTCTCTTTATTTGGAAATGATTTCGGATCAATAAAAGTGGTATGATACACTCTCTTTATTTGGAACTGATTTCGGATCAGTAAAAGTGGTATGATACACTCTCTTTATTTGGAACTGATTTCGGATCAGTAAGAGTGGTATGAGACACTCTTTTATATGGGATTGACTTCAGGTCAGTACAGGATGGTATGACACATTTTCGATCACTTCTTCTTATTCTTAGTTCAACAGAGCATAATAGAGAAGAGCAGAGCAGAGAAGTGCAGGGCACTGATGGCAGAGATAGTACAGTCTGGCAAATGGATTAGCAAATGGAGTTCTCCCTAGTTGAGAGGGAGTGTTAAAATTGGCAACTAGGGCCAAACTCCATGTGGGTCTACTTATTCATGGTAGTTGATTTTCTTCTTGGATTCCTCTCGTCGAGAGGTGTAGGATTGATCTAAAGATCATCCGATTCCGACATGTATTCATGGAGATATGAATTTATTTGTGTTATGGGACAATTCGTCAAGCTTGACCAACAACCAAATTGCCCCTATGTGTACTCAACGTTTTGGTATAAAAAGGGGTGGCTTGCTAGTCATTTGCTCACACACTCTTCTTGTGATCTCTTCCTCTCCACTTGTCTTTGGGTTTTGGTGGGAGGAGAGATCCTAAGAGACAACGCTGCCCTAATAAAGAGATGCCCTAGATCTGAATGTTGCCATGGGAAAGAAGTATTTATGCAGCCCTAAAAGATGACCTAGCTTCTAATGCTGCCCAAATAAATGCAGATAATGCTGGAAGTCTCAATGATGTCTTAGAAGAGAGTTCATGCCATAAACCCAGACCCTAAGACGTTGTCATAAGCTGTCATATAAAGATGCCCTAGACTCTAACACAGTCATGGTGAAGATGGCTTTAACACAGAAGAGAAGGCATCTATATCGTTGGTCTAGAAGTGACCCTAAGTTGTCCTAAACGCAGGTCTAAGAGACCCTATGATGCTAATCTATGAGACCCTAAATCTGTTGTCAATGTGCCCTAGCCGCAGCCTTGTGAAAAGATTTATTAGCAGAAAGAGGAGACATATATATAGCCTATCTAACGCTGTCCGTGTGCCCTAAAAGCAGGTCTAATAAGAGACCTTAAGACACTGTCAAAAGGAAGGCTATTCACTGTCCTAAGGATGTTATCTACAACAATCCTATATACAGTTCAGAAGACACCTAGCTACAACAAGAAGTAAAGTCTGGACTCATACATTCCTGGAATGGATCTGTCTTCTTGTTATTCGCATGACAAGGAACAATATCCCTATGATCTCTCGGAGGAATGACTTCAGACGAGGACAATATATGGATTTGCCTTCTTGCAATGTATATCAGTGATATATACATATGTGTGTCTGTACTCTTTCATGGTTTGATGAAAGTAAAGTTTCAAAGACATTCTCTTCAACATTGCTATGTGCTAGGCTGCAGGCCATAGCACCATAGCTAGGACTACCTTGGTGCTGCTATCTTAGTTTGAAGACAACATGATGATGAATGCTGCAACATAATGTAAAGGGGTGCAACATGATGTGATGGATGCAACAATATGGTATATTGTAACAACATGGTGCAGTAAGTTGCGTGGAGCAATATGATGGGTACAACAGTATGATGTTGCAGCATAGTGCATAGTGATGGAATGGTGCACAATGATGGGTACAGTAGTATGATGGCGCAACATAGTGCACAGTGATGGAATGGTGTGGCATAGTGCATAGTGATGGGTACAACCGTGACTGGGTGTAGCTCAGTGATAAGAGAAGCTTAGTGAATGGGTGCAACACAGTGACGGGTGAAACATGATGATGCGGTGCAACACCGTGAGGTATTGCATGGTGATGGAATCACCTTGGAGGATCAGTTGAAGCAGTATGCCTTCACCTAAGTCCAGATCAGGTACCTCATGTGACATCTTCTTAGAGAAGATCTCTGCTCTTATTTTGATAAATCAAGATGTTGACTTCAGATGTATATGTACTATCTTTCTCTCTCCTGAACTATTGAAGAACATATAAGAATAATTGATCAAGGGTTTCCCCACATTGGGGTTTGTCCCTGGGTGGCGCCACATCTTGTGTCCTCTTGTCTATGCTTGTCATTTGCGATTTATGTTTATTTTCTATCTCCATTTTACTATCATGCTAAATGTGATTGCTAATTTGGGATTGATATTGAGTTAATGTGAAAAATTGAAGTAAACTGCTCTCAGCATAGAACATACCTAAAATTAACATGGTATCAGAGGTGAGGTGAAGACAAAGCCTAAGCAAGAGTGAAAGAGAAATCACCGAAGACAGTTGGAAAGGACAAAAGACTCAATTAGTTCCTCATCCCTCTTCAATTTCACCAAGGGTGAAGTCGAAGCAGAGAATAATATCAATGTGGCGTAGCGGAAACATCTGATGGCCTACCTAAAGATCACTTCAATGGGAAGTTTAGATCTAAGGGTGGAAGGAAAGGCATATGCCTTGCTTGCAATAAGTTCGACCATTATGCGAAGGAGTGTCCGAATGGTAGGAACACATCACTTGATCATGATAACAATCATTCCTGGGACATCTCCAATGATTGGAGGAATGACAGGTAATGTAGGTCATCAAGGAAATGACTGACTCTTCAAACAAAGCAAGGAACTCTAGGTATGAAGAATCAAATGTTGTTTCTGATAAGCAAAAGAAGTATTATCTTATATTGGTCCTCTCCGCTAATCCTCCAGACTCTTTGGGAATCTGACTTATTGATTGTAGTGCTTCAAGGCACTTCATCAGATAGAAGGAAGTTCTCTCTAATCTGGTAGCGATGGAAACAATCATGGGGATTATACTTGGAGACAGTGCCACCTATCTCGGAAAGGATGTAGAGAATGTTACCTCTCAATTGAATGAGGGTAACATGATTCATTTACAAGAAGTTCTTTATGTACCCGATCTCAAGAAGAACCTGGTGTCCATTGCGGCAATGGAAGTCAAAGGTTTCGAGGTGGCATTCATCGATGGAAAGGTACATGTTTGAAAATGGAATTTTCAAAGATGCTTTTACTCATGCGTTTAGGGTTGGAAATTTGTATCAAGTTGTTGGAAGTCCATTGGGGACCATGTCGTGTGACACATCTCTTCAATGGCACTGGAGTTTTGCCCATCTTCATTATAAGGCCCTACCCGATGTGAGTAAGATGGTGAAAGGGAAGCTTGAATTCAAGAAGATAATGGAGGTACATGTCCGAGATGCACCGAAGGAAAATCTTACAAGGGGACCATTCCCCTCATGTAGCAAGTCCACAGATTTGGAACAACCCGAGGGGTTTGAGATTCATGATCAAAAATCTTGTGTAAGCAGGTGGAAGAAAGCCCTTTATGGCTTGAAGCAAGCACCCCGAGCTTGGTATGAAAGGATAAACAACTATTTGATGAAGCTGAGATTCACTAGGAGTGAAGCCAACCTAAACCATTGCTTGAAGGTTGTGGATGTTAGACCTCTCATATTGGTACCTTATGAGGACGACCTCTTTCTGACAGGTGCAAACCCTCTCATTTGCAAAAGTGAGAGGGAGTTGGATTCCAGATTTGGAATGGTGAACTGCAAGCTCGTGACTACCTCGATGAAGCCTAACTTTAAGAAGTTATGTGGTAGTGATATCGGACCTGATTTGGGAAATGCCTCTGAGTTTCATAAACTCATAGTAGCATTGATGTTCTTGGTGAACTTCCGTCGGGATATATGTTTTACAGTTAGCAGGTTGAGCTCTAATGGTTGAGCCTCACTAGATTGGTGCCCAAAGTCATTTGAGATATCTTTAGGGCATGATCTCTCATGGATCAAATGTTGTTTCTGATAAGCAAAAGAAGTATTATCTTATATTGGTCCTCTCCACTACTCCTTCAGAGTCTTTGGAAATCTGGCTTATTGATTGTAGTGCTTTAAGGCACTTAATCGGATAGAAGGAAGCTCTATCTAATTTGGTAGAGATGGAAACAATCGTGGGGATTATACTTGGAGTCAATGCCACCTATCTCGGAAAGGACGTAGGGAATGTTATCCCTCAATTGAATGAGGGTAACACGATTCATTTACAAGAAGTTCTTTATGTACCCGATCTCAAGAAGAACCTGGTGTCCATTGCGGCAATGGAAGTCAAAGGTTTTGAGGTGGCATTCATTGATGGAAAGGTACGTGTTTGAAAATGAAATTTTCAAAGATGCTTTTACTCATTGGTTTAGGGTTGGCAATTTGTATCAAGTTGACGGAAGTCCATTGGGGACCATGTCGTGTGACACATCTCTTCAATGGCACTGGAGTTTTTCCCATCTTCATTATAAGGCCCTACCCGATGTGAGTAAGATGGTGAAAGGGAAGCTTGAATTCAAGAAGATCATGGAGGTACATGTCCAAGATGCACTGAAGGAAAATCTTACAAGGGGACCATTCCCCTCATGTAGCAAGTCCACAGGTTTGGATTCTGGAACAACCCGAGGGGTTTGAGATTCATGATCAAGAATCTCATGTAAGCAGGTGGAAGAAAGCCCTCTATGGCTTGAAGCAAGCACCCCAGGCTTGGTATGAAAGGATAAACAACTATTTGATGAAGCTGAGATTCACTAGGAGTGAAGCCAACCCAAACCATTGCTTGAAGGTTGTGGATGTTAGACCTCTCTTACTGGTACCTTATGAGGATGACCTCTTTCTGACAGGTGCAAACCCTCTCATTTGCAAAAGTGAGAGGGAGTTGGATTCCAGATTTGGAATGGTGAACTGCAAGCCCGTGACTACCTCGATGAAGCCTAAATTTAAGAAGTTATGCGGTAGTGATATCTGACCTGATTTGGGAAATGCCTCTAAGTTTCATAAACTCATACTAGCATTGATGTTCTTGGTGAACTCCTGTCGGGATATATGTTTTACAGTTAGCAAGTTGAGCTCTAATATGGTTGAGCCTCACTGGATTGGTGCCTAGAATCATTTGAGATATCTTCAGGGCACAATCTCTCATGGATCAAGATACGCCGTCGGAAATGTGAAGTTGCATGATTATTCTGATGCTGAGTAGGCAGGAAGTGTGGAGGATCGCAAGAGCACTTCTGGATGCTGGTTCTCTTTGGGTTCTGCTTCGATATCCTGGATGAGGAGGAAGTAGAAGTTGGCTGTTTTGAGCATCGATGAGGCCGGATACATAGCTGTGAGTATGGCCTCCTGTGAAGCTGTCTGGTTGTGGAAGCTCTTCAGTGAGCTGTTTGGACACGTGTTGGATACCATCGTGATCTTCTGTGACAACCAGAGGGGGATTCGATTGTTCAGAAATCTCGTGTTCTATGATTGCTCCAAGCATATAGACATCAGGTACCACTTTATCTGGGATATGGTACATCAAGTAGCAAGAAGGTTCCATCGCATTGGGACTGATGTGCAGGTCGCCGATATTCTATCGAACCCCCTGGGAAAGGTCGAATTCTTGACTTTCCGAGAACGACTAGGAGTCGTGGAGAGACTCTCTCCTAAGGGTCCTGTATGATATGGACATTGAGCTCTGGGAGCTCCGGGGCCTTTAGGGTATGTCTTGGAGTGATGAGCAACCATAGGGTGAGTGGTTCAGCCTTCCCTTAGTGGTCTGCTATGTAGGCAGGATGAGTGGTTCATCCTTCTCCTGTGGAGACACAGTCATAGGGTGAGTGGTTCAGCCTTCCCCTAGTGATTTGTCGTGTCCAGGGTGAGTGGTTCAGCCTTCCCCTGGGATACCCCTGGCGACATGTAGGCAAGATGAGTGGTTCATCCTTCTCTTGCTGAGACATCCTACCCATTGTTGGGTCCCTATAATACTAGTGATTACCCCATTACTATTGTAGTTATACCCCTTATGAATATTGTTGTGCCCCTATTGTCCCCATTTTGTTATTACTGTGCCCCATAGAATTCCTCTATTGTTATTTTTGTGGCTTTATACTATTATTGTTAGGTCGGCTGGGTTATGTTGTGACTCCTTAAACTCCTATATATAGAAAGGAGGTTTTGTCATTTGAATCATCAAAGAATTGTTTATTTATGTAATGTAAAGGAGGTTGCCCCCTCGAAGAGGCTGAATTCTAAGGCGTTATCTATCTTTTCTATCTTTTTCTTGAGTTGGTTACATAACATTTGGTATCAAAGCTTTGGATTCTAGGGTTTCGCTGCTCCAAACAGGTCATCGTGGCATTTTCGCTATAATTTTTTTTTGCGACATTTCAGAAGTTGAAAAAAAACCCATTTGAGAAGACATCGCGCTAAATGTCGGGTCCGAATTTCAAAGCTTTTTGCGTTATATTTGCGGAGATATGATCTGAGGAAGTTGGGCTTTTTGCGGACTCCTGAATTACATTCCAAACAGGTGACCTGGGGAAACTCGTCATAACTTTTTCTCTGAGCATTGGATTGAAATTTCGTAAGAAGGTGTAGAAAGAGGACGGACTATAGTTTCTTCTATATATTTTTCAGAGCTAAAGGTTGAAACAGTGACTCGTGGCACGTCGTACAAGTTCGCTCTACTGAACTAGTCTATAATCAGGTCTCTGTGGGAGATTTCGCATAACTCTTCCTTGGAGAATCCAATTTGGATCAGACTGGTGGCCTTGGAAAGAGGTCACAGAGGGCTACCATAGATCGCAATTTCAGAACTAGATGATCCGAAATTATAGAGATACATTAGATTCAATATCAGGCTTCTACAAAGTGAAAAAAGGTGTGTAGTTTTTTAAATTTTTTGCATAAGGTTGGTTTGAAAAATTAGTTTGAAGGAATTCAAAGGGCATAGTAAAGCATTATTATTAGTAATTGATGCCTCGAGGAAAGAAAATACAAACACCTAGTAGGCAACCTGAAAGATCTAGCATGACCCATGAAGAAGAGGAAGAAATGCAACATGATATATCAAAATTACGAGACCAAGTCCAACAATTGTCACTTGCACAAAAAGGAACAGAATCTAAGATGAATGGTTTAAAGAAAGATGTAGAAGCTAAGATGGATGGTTTAAAGAAAGGCGTAGAAGCTAAGATGGATGGTTTAAAGAAAGGCGTAGAAGCTAAGATGGACGATTTGAAGATAGATTTGAAGACAGACATGGATGAATTGAAGATAAATATGAATAAGTTGCTACAAGAAATGGTCACTAATGGTGAAAGGGTAGTAAAGGAAACTCATGATGACAACAAAAGAAATGTTAATCATGATTCCATAGACTCTAATGTTGGATTGAAGACCCACCATATTCCAAAAATCGATATGAGGAAGTTTGATGGCAAGGATCCCGCAACATGGATATTACAGATGGAGCAATTTTTCGATCTCAATAATGTGCAAAACACACAAAAGGTACGTATTGCAACTTTATATTTGGAACCAAATCAGTTTGTATGGTATCAATGGATTTGCTCTCGTAAACAATTTATCACTTGGGCAATTTTTACGGAAGAATTGATAGCACATTATGAGGATACAAAAAGCAACACTTTTTTTAGTCAATTGATAAGTCTCGAACAAAAGGGTTCAATAATGGAGCACATTGAGGAGTTCCAAAAATTGAACATAAGGGTAAAAGATATTCCAGAGGAGGATAGGATTGATGCGTTCATAGGGTCTTTAAAGGATAATATCCAACATGATGTTCGCCTTTGGGAACTTGATTCATTAGAGAAGGCATTCAGGTTAGCAAGAAAAATGGAAAGCAAAATTATGGTAACCAGGAAGCATACCACTCACAACTATAAAGATGGAAGTGTTGTTGCCCCTAGTCTTCCACAACCTATAAGGTTGACATCACAACAATTGGAAGAAAAAAGGGCAAAAGGGTTTTGTTACAGTTGTGATAGCAAATACACTAAAGGTCATAAGTGTGCTGAGAAGAAATTATTCTACATAGACTGTGAAGAGGAAGAAGAAAAGGAGCAAGAAAGGTCAAAAGAGGAGGATATACTCCAAGAACAAAGCCTAGATAAAGAAGAAATGAATCCGACCATATCTTGTAATGCATTGGCTGGAATTACCACTCCTCAAACCATCAAGATAGAAGGACAAATCAAGAAGAAAAAGGTAATAGTGTTGATTGATTCAGGAAGCACCCATAATTTTATTCATTGTAAGGTAGCAAAAGAATTGAATTGCTTCCTATATCTAGTGCCAGAATGTCAAGTGATGATTGCAAATGGAGGAACAATAAATTGATCTGAAAAGTACCATAATATCAAGCTATCCATGGGAGAATATGTATTGACTAGCCCAATGCTTTCCATTCCAATGGGAGGTGCTGATGTTGTACTAGGAGTCCAATGGCTACAATCCCTGGGTACAATAGCTTTTAATTTTCAAGAACTTTTCATCAAATTTTCTGCGGAAGGAAAGGAAGTTGAATTAAGGGGTATTGCAGGGAAACCAGGAAAGATAATCAGCTCTAATGGTATGACAAAGCTTCTAAAAAAGGAACAAGGAGGTGTAATTGCACAATTATGTTCGCTAGATGTTTCCACATCGGAATCATCTATTTCTCCAGATCTCCAAAAAGTCCTGGACAATCATTCCAAGGTATTTGAGACTCCCAAAGGTCTCCCACCTATGCATGATCATGATCATGCTATTCATCTGATTCCAGGAAGTGTTCCTCCAAACATCAGGCCGTACAGATATCCCTATGCCCAAAAGAGTGAAATTGAACGTATGGTTGCAGAAATGCTAGAGGCTGGTATAATTCAACCGAGTCAAAGTTCTTTCTCTGCTCCAGTAGTATTGGTGCACAAGAAGGATGGATCATGGCGCATGTGTCTGGATTATAGGGAGCTCAACAAGCTCACTATTAAAGATAAGTTTCTCATTCCTGTCATTGATGAATTACTGGATGAATTGCATGGATCAATTTACTTCACCAAGTTGGATCTTCGTTCAGGATATCATCAAATCAGAATGAAGGTTGAAGACATTCCGAAAACAACATTTAGAACTCACGAGGGTCATTATGAATTTTTGGTCATGCCTTTTGGCCTTACCAATGCACCTTCAACATTTCAAGGTTTGATGAATTCAATTTTCGAACCATTCCTTAGAAAATTTGTGTTAGTATTTTTTGATGATATACTAATCTACAACAAGTCTTGGAAGGATCATGTTGAACATGTTGACAGGGTGCTACAACTATTGGAGGAGAAACAATTATATGCAAAAAGATCCAAATGTTTCTTTGGAGTCCAAGAGGTGGAATATCTGGGTCATATTGTATCTCATGAAGGAGTTAAGGTAGACCTTAGCAAAATTAAAGCCATTAAGGAATGGAAAATCCCCACATCCATAAAGCATCTGCGAGGATTTCTCGGGTTGACAGGGTATTATCGCAAGTTTGTTAAGAATTATGGGAGAATAGCAGCACCTCTAACAACATTATTGAAGAAAGATGCATTTTCATGGACTCCGGAGGCAACAAAGGCCTTCGAACATCTTAAAGAGGTGTTGGAGAGGTAAATCCCCTCTACGGATAGAGGCGATCCCTACTAGCCCAGAACGGGTCTAGCAACAATCAGTCAATGCTACTATGCAAGTTCCTAATTGCAAGTAAAAGGTAGGCAATAGACACCTACTTGGATTCCAACGCTATTGTTTGATGAAGAGATGCCACTCTCGCTCCTTCGCTCTGGCCGGTCACAATCCTCCACGATCTCCGCGGATAGATACCTGCACACACGAAGAGAAAGACAAACACAAGCGTGAAATCTAATAAAAGCAATTATACATCAGTCAGAAAGGACGTAATTCACATTAACCATTACAGAGACAAATGAGAATGGAACCATAATAGTAGTCATCTATTATAAATCAATAACAGAGAAGAGTACAACCAAATGTTCTGACGTCCTTCTCAAGAGGGTCCAGCCAGCAAGTCTCTCAAGCATTCACCCTTAGAGATAGATCTCCCAAGACAAGAACTCTCTCTCACACAAGCAACACTTCACAACCTTCCTTAAGCTATCTAGCAATTCCACACTTATCACACCAACTACCTACTAGTAGCAGCAATCTGAGCACTATCAACTCCACACAATCCAAAAACTAAAAATTAGCTGCTCATGGCAATGGTAGTGGTTTAAATAGAGAAGGAGTCTCCATGAATGGTGGGAGGATGAGCTTATCTCCAAGGAAGGTGGCTCAAATGACGAACAGACATGCCATAGAAGGGAGGGCGATACTTACAAGGCCAACAACCAGGTCTGGAGTCATCTGGAAGGCTGGTTGTTAGAACAAACTCGCCCAAACTGGATCAGCGCGGGTGTATAACTGCACTGGAGCGCTGACATCGCATCTTAATAACGGAGCAGGCTGTGGCAGCGCGACTTAATACAAACATAGGATGCGTTGGCTCATGAAATTCGATCAACGCGGAAAACACGTGTGCTTCCGCGCTGGCAGCGCATCAGTTGCATTATCAGGCGCCAGTCAGCGCGGTTATTTTAATAACAGTCGCGCTGATCAAATAAACTTTGGCAAAGTGGGTCATTTGGCCAGATTAGAGAGCAGGAGCATGATTAATTGGAATTCATGACACAGTAGGGAGACTGACAGGGAGACAGTGACAAATTACTGTGTAACAGATGCCCCCTAAAGCATGAAGCCAGAGAGAGTGGGAGGGGTGAAATGCTTTACAAGCTCGCTGAACTGGAACACCACCAGGAAGGATCCGCACGTACAACTGATATCTTGATTACATGTAGTCTAGGCATGGGCGCAGCCATCCAAAAGACATATGAAGAAGGTCTGTGGTATGGACGCAGCCACCCAGCTGAAGAGACCATGATGATAATAAGGTATGGTCGCAGCCATCCCAAAAGACTCAGGTATGGGCGCAGTGATCCATCAATGAGTCATACAATAACAATCCACAAAATCACAACCTGGTTTATCGCAGACAAAAACCAGGGTCTTGCGCTCCATCCCAACCCGAACAAAGTACAAGTTCAAGCATGTGAATACATGAGCTGAAGTCGAACATGCATGAACATCGTCTGATTACCAGCCAATAATGAAAACTGTTAACAGACGCGAGAGGTACCACCAATAATGACAATGGTCCTCAAGGTACTTATAGGTACAATCCGCGGTGTGTGAATCAATGAGCTGGTGTCGAACACCCACAAAATCATTCGATCGGAGGCCAATGATGAAAACCTCGCGTCGAACACGAAGAACCTGCCATTGAGGCATGCAGGCTCTAAGGCACCTGAAGGGAGTCTCTAGGTCACTTTCCTGGATAATGAGCTGAAGTCGACAGGAAGTAACCTTGATCGAAGGTGGGCCATAATGTTTCCCACATCATCGACACGAGACAGAGGAAAATATTTTGTGTGAGACATCAGAGGGAGGTTGTAAGCTTGCAGAGGTCAACTTCTCTTGAACATATCGGCGGCACGACAACGGATTTGGCAGTATTTGACATCAAATGAGCAGAGGTCATGGTGACAAGGCAATGAGCAAATGAGAGGTCGAAATAGGGTAACCCAAACCCGCGAAGGCTAGTGTAAAACAAGATGAGAAATCCCCATCCAGACACGAATGCAGACGAGTGTCGTGTTCAAGAGCGACATACTGCCGACACGACCATTATTACAGTTCCATTTTCCCCACCATTTCTGGCAGGTACCCCGATTATTTTTGGATGACAAGCTTGACGGGGATAGCATATGCTTGGAGAGTGCCATTTCGACGGTGTCCGATGTCATGAGATTTTAACGAGCCTGACAAAGGATGAGCTCGGCGTCTTTTCCTTTTTAGAGAGTCTGAAAAGACAGCGAAAAAGAAAACTCCAGGGGGGTCCTTTTTCGTAAAGTTGTGTCTCTCGAGCCTGAAAAAGTATAAAACAATGCTCGAAAGAACCGCCCGACCAGTATGATCGAGTACTTTTCGTAAGTAGTGACTTCGACCCGAAAAAGTAGAAAAGCGGTTAGAAGTACGTCGTTTTGGAGCCAATAACGAGTTCGAAACGACAAACGCCCGACAATCTTTAAGTTAAACGGTCGAAAAAAGAGCTTAAAGGCGACCGCCTCTCGCTTTTTTTTAACGAGTTGAGAGGGAGACTCGGCTATCTTTTCGTCTTTAAACGGTTGGAAAAGAGCTGAAAGCAGACCTCCATTTTTATTCTCTTTAACGAGTCAAAAAGGGAAAAATACTCGGCAATCTTTTCATCTTTTACGAGTCAGAAAAGAGCTTAAAGGAGACTCATCCTAGAGGAACGAGTGGTATAAAAGGTAGCAACTGGTTCCGGCAATGGTGGAACTGCTCAAAACATGTAATGGTCAAGAGGCTGGCTAATAAAACCACTCATCGCTGCGGTTCCTCAAGAAAGGAAAACAACCAAGTGAAAGCATATGACCGGCCAAAGAGATGGTAGCAATGGAATGAAAACAACCAAGGCTCATCTAGCAAAATTTAGCGGATAAAAATGGCAATCACGAGATGTAAATCGGGTATGGGTTCATTTTTACACAAGCTTGAACCATGGAGAACTCTGCTTGGATTCGATTTCATGTTTACACAAGCTTGAAACGAAAAACTATGCTTGTTATGAGTTCGCATGCCCCCAACATAATAACGCAAATCGAGGTACATGCCCCCCAAGCTTCATTGCATTCAACAAAGTGGATGGAATGAAGGGTCACTCTCGAGATCGATGAAAGACTCGACTTGTATTCTACGAGATCTTAATCAAAAAGACTCGATTTGGAAAGGGAGTTGTTTCATTTTTTAATGAGGTTGACACAATAAAAGAACTATCCTCATAACCCTTGTTTCATTTTTTAACGAGCTTGACACAAGATCAGGAACTATGCTCGACTCCTTGTTTCGTTTTTTAACGAGGTCGACACAAGATCAGAACTATCCTCGGCCACCTTGTTTCGTTTTTTAACGAGGTTGCCACAAGATCAAAACTATCCTCGGCCAGATCTAGTTTCATTTTTTAAGGAGCTTGACACAGGAAAGGAAATATGCTCCGAACAAAATTCATCATAATGAACAGGAAGTAATTGCTTCCAAGAGTGTCACTCCTGGTGGAAGGACCACATCTTGGAAGTCGGGGCCCAATGCCTCCAGGACACTATGCATGACGGCGTCATCACTGGATACAGGCACGGGATAGGTGGCCACGTAGTTGATCTGCGGTGGGGCAGATACAACTGGTGGATAAAAACTAGGAGGGGACGACAACTGCGCAGGAGGCATCGGGGGACTAACGAATGACACTTGATCGATAGTCACAATTCTTCCATCGTGTGGAAAACAAACCACACGGAAAAGCGAAGAAATGAGGGCCCCCATGGCGTAAACATAGTCGCGACCAAGGAGAAGACTAAAGTCTAAAACACCTTGGGTAACCAAGACGTCTATATAGACGGTTTTGCCTCCCAAAGTAATAGGGAACTTTGGGAGAACTCCTAGAGATGGACAGGCTCCTCCGTCGAAGGCCAACAGATTCTGAGTGACTGGCCCAAGCTGCGGGGAACCTAAGGCTTGCCAAGTAGTGTACGGCATAAGACTGACAGATGCCCCTTCATCCAAAACAGTGCCAGGTACTGCCGTAGCATAGGCATGTACTGTGATCTGGAAAGGCTTATGGGATGGAAGGCGACCGGTGATCAGGCGATTCCAATCAAAGTAAGCGACCAGACTACTTGGTGGGGGAATCGTATGATTGCCCCCATGTGCTAAAGGAACCGAAGGAGAACCTTCGGGAGCAGTTGGGTTAGGAGAGTCATTTCGGGACTTAGGAGAATCTGAAGAGACGAGAAGAACATGGGCATGATTCTCTTCCGAAACAGAGTGAGCGAGCGGTGGACTGGAGTCGACACTCTCTCCGACCAATGGTTGGTCTGGAGCAGGCTGGACACAGCCGGGTTCGGGAAGAGGGGCCTGGACAAGAGAAGAATGTGAACCAATCTCATTGTCGAGAGGCGGATGATCTGCAGCTGCAGAAAGACGTTGATATCCAACGGGGAGTTGGGGTGAAGGAGCTGTAAGACTTTCCAAGACAACAGAGGCTTTATCCATTAGTGGACAAAGGTGAAGGGGATGATTGCCTTCACAAAGTCTACAGGGGATTCGAATCTTCCCTTTTCCCTTACCATTCCCAACTGATAAGGTAGCATCGCTGTGAGCTTCAGAGGACGATGAGGGGTGGGCCGGATCGCGAGACCATACTTCTAGTACCCTGGGAATGCCAGGACAATCGCGAAGAAGATGGTCCTCCTTGCATAATCGACAAGGAAACTTAACCTTCCGCGGAGGAGCGGAAGGGGGCCCGACTTCAGGTGTACTCAAGGGAGTAACAGTTATACTTGTAGCCTCTCCCTTAGAAGACTTCTTCTTCTTGGTCTTCTTCTTCTTCTTCTTAGCCACCTGGTTATTCGAATCGAGACTTTCACCAGGCAGAGTACAAGAGGAAGACGTAGAAATAGGCGTCGAAGGTGAGAGATCCACCTTAGGATCAACATGATGTTGTTCAGGTGGAGGGACTGATGGACTAGCAGCTGATACGGCAGGGACCAAAGAGGTTGAAAACAACCAAACATGCAACCGACAGTTAACCCTGGAAGGGATAACGTTGCCATATAAGGAGCACCAACATTCCCGAGAGGAGGGAAATGACCAGGATTCCCGTCAGGAGGGGAACTTGGGTTGTTGAACCCCGGAAAAGTTGCCATGGAAAACAAAAAGAAGCCTACTCAAGCTAACGCACACAAGATCTAACCAGGCAACGTTAATCGTGGCCAAATAAAATTTTAAGACACAGGAACTAAACTTGACCTTTTCATGTTTCAAGAGTCGAGAAAAGGACGAAAAGATGACTTTAGTCTCCTTCGAATGTTTAATGAGCACGAAGTGACAAGACGCTCACTGGCACCTTTTCTTTTAGGGAGTCCGAAAAGGATCAAAAGTGACTGCTCTGGAGACTCTAGGCAAAGGGTTTACCAAGCAATCCGTAAAACTGCTTATACACCTTGGCAATCGTATGAGAACCAAGGACTTTCCATACTGCAGTCAATCTTCCCGAATGCTGTGTTCGGTGCGTTACGGTTCACAAGGCGGCAGACTCGGCTTCCTATGGATCAAGGATAAAAGCCTAGTGGGGTCTCCCTATATACGCGACGGTACGTGGGAGCACAATCCGTGTTAGACCACTATCGAGTCACAGAAGGAGGAATCACCCAACCGTAATGTGAAACAATAGTGACTATGTTTAAAGACGCCAGAACACGTCTCTAACCTAGACCTCTAGATGTTTGCGTTAAGTTCCAATGCGTTTTTAGGTTTATTCAGTTTATTTTATGGTTGATCTTGAATTTAAGTTTCGGTTTCAGGCCTTATCGTGTGATCTCTCACAATTACCTAGATGCAAACTATATGCCAAAGAACACCATTTAGTTCGATGAATTCTAACTATGAGAGGGTTAAGAGTTTTCAATCAAACAAAATGAACTCAATCAATCAAACAATCTAATGCAGCTAATGGCAAAGAAATGAGACTTTTCTTTTGAGAACACAAATCAATGAAATGCTCTTCTTTTCATTAACTATTGAATGCAAAAGATATTAGTTTGATTTCTTTTTCAATGGCACAATGCACTTAAAATGAATTTTGAGAGACAGCAACACCGAGTAAAGAGAAACAAAAATCACTCAATGAAAAACACAACAAGCGTGAAAAGAGCCGGTTGAAACCAAGCAATTGTAATCTATGTCTGGGTAGTGAAAAGTAATCGAAACAATCCAAGGATTGGTTCGAGGACAATCACCTAAGCAACCAAGCAAAGAAAGCAAAAGAGGAAGGTTTTCGCAAAAGCAAAGGCAAGTAGCAACGAATCTTTGTGAACGAGTGATAAAACAAAAATCAATCCAGTGAAAACAGGATGACAACACTAGGTCACCGGACACAAAACAAGATCCGCCCGACAAGACTTCGCAAGCGAATGCTTTATAGTTCAAACAATGAAAACCAAGTCATAAACCAGGTGGAAAAAGTAGGGGACAGTCAAACCAACAGGCTCAGGAAGCAAATTTGAAACAAATTGAATTCTACAGGATCAGCGCGGGTAACACTCAGCAACAATGCGCTGACCAGAAGTCACGCGTAGCAACAAAGCGCTGTCAGCACGGAAGCACACGGATTAGTCGCGCTGGTTCGTTTTTCAGAATCGTCGCGACTGTTAAGTGTACAAGCACGATGACCACGGAGTCAAAGAAACAGCTATGCGCTGTCAGCGCGACTGTTTTGATATAAACCGCGCTGAGGCTAAAAAACAAGCACAAACAAGCCAAAAGCTCCCAAACCAAGGCAATAACTCTTTAAACAATTAAGGCACCTCCCAGATTGAACCAGGAAGGGTAAAAGTAGAGGAATAACCCCTGATCTTTGAAAAGAGAGGAACAATCAAACTCAAAACAAGAATGAACAAAAAGAGACAAAGGCCAGCTCCCCAGCGGAGTCGCCAAATTGTTGGAGAGGTAAATCCCCTCTACGGATAGAGGCGATCCCTACTAGCCCAGAACGGGTCTAGCAACAATCAGTCAATGCTACTATGCAAGTTCCTAATTGCAAGTAAAAGGTAGGCAAGAGACACCTACTTGGATTCCAACGCTATTGTTTGATGAAGAGATGCCACTCTCGCTCCTTCGCTCTGGCCGGTCACGATCCTCCACGATCTCCGCGGATAGATACTTGCACACACGAAGAGAAAGACAAACACAAGCGTGAAATCTAATAAAAGCAATTATACATCAGTCAGAAAGGACGTAATTCACATTAACCATTACAGAGACAAACGAGAATGGAACCATAATAGTAGTCATCTATTATTAATCAATAACAGAGAAGAGTACAACCAAATGTTCTGACGTCGAATCCTTCTCAAGAGGGTCCAGCCAGCAAATCTCTCAAGCATTCACCCTTAGAGATAGATCTCCCAAGACAAGAACTCTCTCTCACACAAACAACACTTCACAACCTTCCTTAAGCTATCTAGCAATTCCACTGATCCGGATTTAAACAGGAACGCAACAAATTACAGAGATAACCATATACACAAAGATGTAGCGGAAATAATACTTCATTTCATTAATGGAAAATACTGAAATATGCTTACAGACAGAAATGGAAATAAACTAGCTAGGGCGATGGTAGCTTATCTCTGAGAAGAGATGTGATGGCTACATGCCTCTGAACTGTGTTACAATGAGGCTCGAAGGCCTATTTATTGTTGAGAAACAATGGAAAAACCTTAACATTCCAAAACCCAACCCTAGGAGATGAAACGCCAAACTGTGGGCCCCGTTTGGGGGTAAGTTGGTACATCAACTTCCAGGGTCGTAACTTTGGCATATGATCTCCGTTTGACGCGTACAATAGCTCATTAGAAAGATCTATCCGAGCACTATCATTGTTGGAACGGGCAACACCAGTCCATTCCATGGACTCGTGTTGCCCCCGGATTCCCCAAAAACGTCGTTTAGGGCCTCAAAACGGCTCCGGAAGTTCAGGACCCGAAAAACTGCTAAAAATAGTAAGTTGTGCTACAATTAAGGAAACTGAAAATGCTGAGAAATACAATGGTGGGGGTCCAGGTGGACTTGACAGGTGGCCACCAATATCCACCTGGATCATTCCTCCCCCCTTAGGAAGCAATGGTCCCCATTGCGTTGAGCTCCTCCATGAGATGAGGAAACTTCTGCTGAACTTGTTCCCTGGTGAGCCACTTGCCTTGCTGAAGGAGTTGGCCCGCTTTGACAACTCGATACAGTTGGATATTCTGTTGGCGAGTGTTCTTGATCTGTGTGTCCATGATCCGATCAGTTGCAGCTTGTTCCATGCAATCTGGATTTAATTCTGTGGGTTTGAGCTGTTCTGCAATGTCGGATGTGTCTAGCAATGGTGGAAAGTATGGCCGAAGGCGGTCCACATTGAATACTGGGTGCAGGCCAAGGAATGGGGGAATGCTGAGCTCAAATGCATTGTCTCCCATAGCCTTAGTAATGGTGTAAGGACTATATCGGAGTGGTTTCAATTTCCGATAGGCTCCAGTAAGACGTTCCTTTTGCAAATGCAACCAGAGTTTGTCGCCCACCTGAAACTTGTGTGGCACCCGATGTTGATCATGTCGCTGCTTGTACTTGGCATTTGATTTCTCAAGAATGTCATGGACTTGCTGGCGAATATGTTGGATGCGCTCAATGAAGCTGGTGGCCTTATCTGTTTCGGACTGGACATGAGCTGAATTCATGTGAGTAGCTGCAAGTGGCATGGCCACATCAATGGGGCATAGTGGCTGGAATCCCAAACCCACCTGAAAAGGGCTATGGCCAGTGGAGCTGTGAAGAGCTCGATTGTAGCTGTGTTGAACGTAGGGGAGGCTCTCGTCCTATGTGCGTGGATGCTTTGAGTTATACATGCGCAGAATGTGCACAATCATCCTATTGACAACTCTGTTTGGCCATCAGTTTGAGGATGGAAGGCTGTGGACTTCGTGAGTTTGGTGTCCAGCATTGACCAGAGACTGGACCAAAAGGTGTTGAGAAACCGACTGTCCCGATCTGAGATGATAGACTGTGGGATCCCAAAGTGCACCCACACTCGTTCAAAGAAGAGTTTAGCAGTGGCTTCTGCTGTGATATTCTTCTTGCAGGCCATCATAATGGCCATCTTTGAGAACCTGTCGACGACCACAAAAACACAGTCATTTCCATGCTTAGTGGAAGGAAGGCCTGACATGTAATCCATGGAGATGGATTCCCAAGGTCGACTAGGGGTAGGCAACGGGGTATAGAGGCCTTGGTTCTTAATGGTCGGTTTGGCAATGGCACAGGCAGTACATGATCGGATGTACTTCCCAACATCCTGTCGAAGATTCGGCCAATAGAAATAGTTTTGCAGTAGTACTGCCACTGTTTTCTCGACCCGAAATGCCCAGCAGCCCGACTGTAGTGTGCTTCCCAAATCATCTTGGAACGCTCGCTTGAAGGAACACAAAGGTGACCGAGGTGGCATAATAGGGCATCCTGGAGGTGAAAATCTGCAACCTGCCGACCCTCCAAGAGTGTCTGGTATGTGTGGCCGAATTCTGGGTCGCTTTTGTAGAGAAGTGGCCAATCAGAAGTCTCGTGCCCGCAAGAGTTGAGCACGGTGGTTAGCGCCATGATCGGTGGTCGACTGAGGCAATCTGCAACATTATTGGTGCTGCCCTTTTTATACTTGATATTCAAGTGAAACTGTTGCAGGTATGTAGACCACTTCTGATGGCGATCATTCTGCAATTTCCCTTGGGTCTGTATGAACTGCAGAGGTCGGTGGTCTGTGTGGATGACCGTTTCCTTCCCCAAAATGTAATGCTTCCATTGTCGGCAGGCCTGTACAATGGAATACATCTCTTTATCATAAGTGGGGTACTTCCGGACTGTGTCTGAAAGTGTTTCACTGTGATATGCCACTGGATGTCCATGTTGAGTAAAGACTGCCCCAATAGCATAGTCAGAGGCATCTGTCTCGACCTCAAATGGTTGTTGTAAATCTGGTAACGCGAGCACTGGTGCCGTGCAGAGGCGATCCTTCAACTCCCTGAATGCCTTCTGTTGAGATTCAGACCAAAAGAATTTTGCTTTCGCCCCGCCCTTGGTGACTTGACTCAAGGGCCAAGAAATATGAGAAAATCCCAACACAAACCTGCGGTAGAAGTTGGCAAGACCTAGAAAGCTGCGGAGCTCTGTTAGAATGGTTGGAGAGGGCCAATCCCGAATGACTTGGACCTTGGCTGGATCGACATGCACCCCCTATTCATCAATGATGTATCCCAGATACTGAACCTCGGTCATGCCAAAAGTGCATTTCTCCAAATTGGCACATAGCTTGTGTTGCCGCAGTGTTTGGAGAACTTGTCGGATGTGGTGGAGGTGCTCTTCCCAACTCTGGCTGAAGATCAGAATGTCATCCAAGTATACTACTACAAAGGAGTTGGTGAATGGCCGCAAGATGTCATCCATTAGCCTCATAAAGGTTGCAGGAGCATTCGTCAATCCGAAAGGCATGACCAACCATTCGAAGATGCCCTCCTTGGATTTGAAGGCAGTGTTCCACACATCTGAGGGTTCAATTGGTACCTGGTGATATCCTGACTTCAGATCAATCTTGCTGAAATATTTCGCCCCTTTAATTGGTCTAGGAGGTCATCAATCCGCGGGATCGGGTACCTATTACGAACAGTGATCTTGTTCAGCGCCCGATAGTCAATACAGAGTCTCCACGTCCCATCCTTCTTCTGTACCAACACTATCGGGCTCCCACAGGGCGAAGAACTCGGACGGATGTGACCTTTTTGCAGGAGCTCCTGAATCTGCCTCTTGATTTCATTGTTCTCCAGAACGGAGCGCCGATAAATTGGTCCATTGGGTAGCGGCGCACCTGGGGTCAGATCGATGGAGTGCTTGACTTGACAGTGCAGAGGAACCACTGCCGGGGAGGTGAAGATGTCTTCGTACTCCTCCACAATCTTGTCCATCTGTAGCTGCCGTGCAGAGGGACCCCGTTTGGAGGCCGCGGCCACTGTCTTCTTCTTCCCTTGAGGGCGTATCATCAGGAAAACAAATTTCTTGGTTTTGGAAATGATCTTACTGCATTGTTTTGCAGTAATCAAAGAGATGGCGGTAGGTGGTGCTACCTCTGGTATCCTGAACAACTTATTTCCCAATGTAATAATAACAGCACGGGGCCTTGATTCATACACAGCATGTCGCTTCCACAAGTATGGTTGTCCTAGTAATACATCACAAACTTCAAGGGGAGCAATGTCACACAATACCTCATCCGTGAAGGGCTTGATGTTGTATGGAAGGCGACACTGCTGGCTCACGCGAAGATCTCGCCCTTGGTGAAGCCACCCAATGGTGTATGGTTGTGGATGTGCTGTGGTCGGTAAGCCCAACCGCTTCACGACCTCTGCCGAAATGAGGTTCTTTTGACTCCCGCTATCAACAATGAACTGTATCGGGGAGCCCTTTACCCACATCTGGGAGTGGAAGAGACGCTCCTCCTCCTCTGGATCTTCCGGTTCATTTTTCTGGATCTTTGCGGTAGCAACAGTGGCGCTGGGATCCGCATCAATGATCTGCTTCCCTTTTTCATACCCTTATCGGGTTCTGACTCAGAGTCGGAACATGCATCTGATTCTGAAACCTTTAGCTCAGCCACCAGTGACTGCTTGGCCCGACACTCACTTGTGTTGTGAGTGGAGCTCTTATGGAACTCGCACCATTTTCCAGTGTCCTTTCTCAGCTTCGCGGCGTTGCTCTTTGCTTGCAGCTTCGGCTGGTTGTCTTGGGCTGTCCCGCCTTGGCTTTGTCCTTTGTTCTGTGGTTTAGGGGCACCTTTCCCCTGCTTTGGATTCGCAGATCCAAAGTCTCTCTTCTTTTGTTTAAACTTCTGCTCAACCTTGACGGCATACCAGTATGCCGCGCCGAGCGAGGGGATGTTTAGGAACTGTATTTCTTCCTGGATGTACTTGTGCAGGCAGCCACGGTATTTGAGTATCAAATGTTGCTCCGAATCCTTGATACCCAACTTTGTGCGAAGGGTATGGAAAAGATTGGTGAACTCCGGCACGTCTTGGTCCCTTCCCTGCCGCAGCGTGGTCCACTTTATGTATTCATCCTCATAGCTTCCGACAGGGTAGTACTGCTCCTTGATGGCATCCCGAAACGAATCCCAGGTGGGTGCAGCTGAAAATAGTGAGCCAGTACTTTCATCCTTCTGCTCGCAGTAGGTTTCCCACCAGTCCTTGACGTGGGGGGCTGCTTTGAGAAGAGCAAAAACAATCTTTTCCCGACTCGAAAATTCATGAACAGAAAAATAACCCTCTAGCAGATTTAACCATTTATCTACGACATCGGCGTCTATCTGACCCTCGAATATGGGGATTTCAAAATTAACTTGTACCTTAAAGGGTGTGGCGTTTCCAGAGGAGCTGCTGGAAGCCGATGCGCCGCTTCTGGGTAGCCGCTGAAGGATCTGTGCAAAGTTGTCCATCATCGCGTTCCGTTGTCGCTCGAGCACTTCTTCGAGCAAGATTTTGATGGGATCTCCTGCCCCCTCGTCTTTCTTCTCGTCCGCCATGGGAGGCCGTCGGGATTTGCGAGGTTGGTCTTGCAAAGGTTCAACCAGTTCAAGCCCTAACTCCTTATATCCCGACCTTGTTGGGGACATGCAAAGAAAAACAGAGAAAAAGCAGACCGCTCTGATACCACTGATCCGGATTTAAACAGGAACGCAACAAATTACAGAGATAACCATATACACAAAGATGCAGCGGAAATAATACTTCATTTCATTAATGGAAAATACTGAAATATGTTTACAGACAGAAATGGAAATAAACTAGCTAGGGCGATGGTAGCTTATCTCTGAGAAGAGATGTGATGGCTACATGCCTCTGAACTGTGTTACAATGAGGCTCGAAGGCCTATTTATTGTTGAGAAACAATGGAAAAACCCTTAACATTCCAAAACCTAACCCTAGGAGATGAAACGCCAAACTGTGGGCCCCGTTTGGGGGTAAGTTGGTACATCAACTTCCGGGGTCGTAACTTTGGCATATGATCTCTGTTTGACGCGTACAATAGCTCATTAGAAAGATCTATCCGAGCACTATCATTGTTGGAACGGCAACATCAATCCATTCCATGGACTCGTGTTGCCCTCGGATTTCCCAAAAAAACGTCGTTTAGGGCCTCAAAACGACTCCGGAAGTTCAGGACCCGAAAAACTGCTAAAAATAGTAAGTTGTGCTACAATTAAGGAAACTGAAAATGCTGAGAAATACAATGGTGGGGGTCCAGGTGGACTTGGCAGGTGGCCACCAATATCCACCTGGATCATCCACACTTATCACACCAACTACCTACTAGTAGCAGCAATCTGAGCACTATAAACTCCACATAATCCAAAAACTAAAAACTAGCTGCTCATGTCAATGGTAGTGGTTTAAATAGGAGAAGGAGTCTCCATGAATGGTGGGAGGATGAGCTTATCTTCAAGGAAGGTGGCTCAAATGACGAACAGACATGCCATAGAAGGGAGGGCGATACTTACGAGGCCAACAACCAGGTCTGGAGTCATCTGGAAGGCTGGTTGTTAGAACAAACTCGCCCAAACTGGATCAGCGCGGGTGTATAACTGCACTGGAGCGCTGACATCGCATCTTAATAACGGAGAAGGCTGTGTCAGCGCGACTTAATACAAACATAGGATGCGCTGGCTCATGAAATTCAATCAGCGCGGAAAACACGTGTGCTTCCGCGCTGGCAGCGCATCAGTTGCACTATCAGCGCCAGTCAGCGCGGTTATTTTAATAACAGTCGTGCTGATCAAATATACTTTGGCAAAGTGGGTCATTTGGCCAGATTAGAGAGCAGGAGCATGATCAATTGGAATTCATGACACAGTGGGGAGACTGACAGGGAGACAGTGACAAATTACTGTGTAACAAGAGGCAATGTGCCAAGCACCGGTCTTAGCTACACCGGACGTCACAAAAACCTTTATTGTGGAATGTGATGCTTCAGGAAATGGAATTGGTGCTGTTCTAATGCAAGATGAAAGTCCCATTGCTTTTGAAAGTCGTTTAATCAAGGGAAAGTTTTTACACAAAGCTATTTATGAGAAGGAAATGTTGGCAATACTCCATGCACTTAAGAAATGACGACCCTACCTAATGGGAAGACACTTCAAGGTAAAAAAGGATCATGATAGCCTTAAATACTTTTTAGAACAAAGATTATCCTTGGAAGAGCAACAAAAGTGGATCACAAAGATGTTGGGTTATGACTTTGAAATCATCTACAAAAAAGGGAAGCAAAATGTGGTGGCAGATGCACTCTCAAGAAAGGATGAGGATGTGGAAGCATTGTTGTGCGCCATTTCTATTATCCAACCAGATTGGATAAACGAAGCAAGGGAGGAATGGAAGAATGATGAAGAAGTATGGGCACTTATTCGAAAGTTACAACGAGATTCCAGTACGTCTGATACATTTAGCTGGCAAAATGATCCATTATGGTACAAAGATCGCTTATACCTCTGTAAGAATTCCCAGCTAAAACAAAAGATTCTTATGGAATTGCACACTTCTCCCTTATGAGGGCACTCGGGATTTTTAAAAACTTACCATAGGGTTAAGAAGGAATTTTTTTGGGATGGCCTTAAATCAGATATTCAAAAGTTTGTGGTGGAATGTTGGGTTTGCCAACAAAATAAAGTTGAAACAATTAAGACACCGGGTCTATTACAACCTTTATTGTTAAGTTATGGTATGTTCTATGCTTATAACAGTTTACTTTTTTTTCTTATTATATTCCATGATTAGCAATCACATGTACGTAAAGTAAAGTGCAGATAGAACGTTAAACGATCGACAGAAAACAAGCCAAGACAAGAGACACAAGATGTGGCGGCTAGCCAGGGACAAACCCCACAATGTGTGGGGAAACCCTTTGATCAAATCTTCTTTTATCTTCAATAATTCAGCAGAGAGAAATAGTACAATAAATCTGATTCATATCAGCAGTAGCAAACCCTAGATCAGTAGCATCAACATTAGCGGCTTCATTATCAAACTAGGGCAAACCATATCTCACAAATCGACAGTCGGATTGACTTCATTCCACCACCAAAAGTTTCGGCTTCCAGAGGAGGTTCAGATGAACCTACAGCGTAGTTCATATGAGGAGATCTTCTAGGCCACGCAAGTCAATCTTTACTTCTGCAGTTGCAGCTTCAGTTTCAGCAGTTTTGGCTTCAAACTAGGGCAGTCGATATCTTGCAAACCGTTCGTCGGATTGACTTCATTCCACCACCAAAAGTTGCGGCTTTCAAAGGAGGTTCAGATGAACCTACAGCGAAGTTCCAAAGAGGAGATCTTCTAGGCCACGCAAGTCAATCTTTACTTCTGCAGTTGCAGCTTCAGTTTCAGCAGTTTCCGGCTTCAAACTAGAGCAGTCGATATCTTGCAAACCGTTCGTCGGATTGACTTCATTCCACCACCAAAAGTTGCGGCTTTGAAAGGAGGTTCAGATGAACCTACAACGCAGTTCCAAAGAGGAGATCTTCTAGGCCACGCAAGTCAATCTTTACTTCTGCAGTTGTAGCTTCAAATTCAACAGCTTTCGGCTTCACATGTGTGAGAGAGAGAGACCCATTTCAGCGCAGTAGAGAAGAGACTCATATCTGCGCAGTAGAGAGAGAGAGAGATGTGATGAGATGAGTGAGTCCAAATGAAGAAAAGTCATCTTATATTTATACACAACGTTGGTGGGTGAATAGATGCGACTGTTGGGCTTCTGAGCCTACATGAGTTGTAGGTCGGCTTGATAATAATTCCGTAATCAAAATAAATTCATATTTCCATGAATACTTATCGGAATCGGATGATCTTTATATCAATCCTACACCTCTCGACGAGAGGAATCTAATAAAAATATTATCAGCCATGAATAAGATGACCCACTTGAAGTTTTGCCCTGGTTGCCAATTTTAACACTCCCTCTCAACCATGGAGAACTTCATGTGCAATCTTTCTATCGGTCGTTCCTATTCATCCATCAAATACACTGCCCTGTACAGCCTGACCCTTGCCCTGCTCTGCTCTGCCTATTCTGCGCTGCACTGATCTGTACTGTTTTGTTTTGTTCTGCTCTGCTCTTGCATTGTTCTGTTCTACTCTGCTTTTGTCCGAATTATGAAGAAAAGAAATGATCGAGGATGTATCATACTGACTCAAAGTCAGTCTCAGAGTATGTACCACTGGTCCCAGACCAGTCTCAACCAACCCAAAGTCAGCGTCATAGTGAGTACAACTCCAATGGTCCCAGACCAATATCATCCTCCACTGACTCAAAGTCAGTCTCAGAGTATGTACCACTGATCCCAGACCAGTCTCAACCGACCTGAAGTCAGCATCATAGTATGGTACAACTCCTACCACTGGTCCCAGACCAGTATCATTGATCCCGGATCAATGGAGGTCATCCTAGCGTAGGGAGTACGGTAGTTACAACGATGCGTCCATCGGTACTACTATGGTCCCTAACTTCATTTCTCTGCTCATTGATCAGATGAGAGGTACTTCCCATGAGTCCCAGACTACATGGGTAGGATGCCTCGACAGGAGAACTAATCAATCCTATCCTCACAGGAGAACACATCAATCCTGCTACAATTGCCATGGAGAACACATCAATCCAGGCCTCACAGGAGAACACATCAATCCTGCTACAATTGCCATGGAGAACACATCAATCCAGGCCGCCATGGAGAACACATCAATCCAGGCCTCACAGGAGAACACATCAATCCTGCTACAATCGCCATGGAGAACACATCAATCCAGGCCTCACAGGAGAACTAATCATCCTGCTACACAGGAGAGCGAATCATCCTGTTCCACAAGAGAGCGAATCATCTTGTCGCACAAGAGAGCGAATCATCTTGTTCCAGTGTGCACCACCAGGAGAGGGTGAGTCACCCTGTGGTCGTATGTTGCTCCAGTAATAACCGCAAGCCCTCAGAGCTCCCAGAGCTCAATGTATGCAACATGCAGGACCCTTGTACAAGGGTTTCTTACCGACTCCAAGTCGTTTGGGAAAATCACAGATTAGATCTTTCCTCGGGGCTTTGACAAGGTGTATTAACCTGTACATCATCTTAATGTGATGGAGCCTCCTTGCTCATCAACTTACCATATCCAAGATGATGTCTATCTGCTGGAGCAATCGGCGAATACGGGATTCCTCAATAATCGAATCCCACCTCTGGTTGTTATAGAGAATCACAGTGGTATCCAATGTAAATCCAAACAACTTACTGAAGAGCTTTCGCAACCAGACTACCTCACACGAGGTTATGCTAGCAACAATATATCCTGCTTCGGCGGTGCTCAAAGCCACCGACTTCTGCTTCCTGCTTATCCAGGATATCGAAGCAGATCCCAAGGTGAAACAGCACCCGGAAGTGCTCTTACGGTCCACTACACTGCCTGCCCAATCAACATCAGTATATCCAAGTAGTCTCACATCTCCGATAGTGTATCTTAATCCATGAGAGATTGTGTCCTGAAGACATCTCAGAAGATTCCTGGCATCAATCCAGTGAGGCTCAACCAAATATGAGCTCACAATGTTAACTGCAAAACATATGTTCGGACGGAGGTTCACCAAGAACATCAACGCGAATGAGTTTTTGAAACTCAGAGGCATTTCCCAAGTCTGGTCCGACATCACTACCATATAACTTCTAAAAGTTAAGATCCTCGAGGTAGTCACAGGCTTGCAGTCCATCATACCGAATCTTTCCAATATATTTACCACATATTTTCCTTGAGATAGGAAAATTTCCCTTGGCTTCTACCACACTTCAAGTCCTTGGTCCTTCATTTCAAATTCAGAAGCCATCTCCCTCTTACATTTGTGAATGAGAGGGTTTGCACCTGTTAGAAAGAGGTCATCCACATACAATACCGGTATGAGAGGCTTGTCATCTTCAACCTTAAAGTAAAGGTTAGGATCGGCTTCACTCCTAGTGAATCCCAGCTTCATCAAGTAGCTATCGATCCTCTCATACCATGCTCGGGGTGCTTGCTTCAGCCCATAGAGAGCTTTCTTCAACCTGCATACATGAGATTTTCGATCATAAATCTCAAATCCTTCGGGTTGCTCCACGTAGACCTCTTCTTTGATCGAGCCATGCAAGAACGCAGTCTTGACATCCATCTGATGTAGGTTCCATCCTTGTGAAGCGGCAAGGGCTATGATCGAGCGGATGGTCGTATATTTGGCAATAGGTGCAAATATCTCATCATATTCTATACCTTCCTTTTGGGAGAAACCTCGAGCAACAAAACGAGCCTTATACTTTTCCGTGCTTCCATCTGCTGCATGCTTTATCTTGTAAAGCCATTTGGAAGTAACAACAGTCTTGTCCTGGGGTCTGGGAACTACTTCCCAAACATCATTCTTTATGATAGACTCATATTCTTCGGTCATCTGAGAATGACGAAGGCTCATTTTGTATGATCGTGCTCATGATGGTCAGGTATCCTTGATACCTATTAAGTTTCTTACTTTGATGGAAGGTTCCTCAGGGTGCAGCATGTCCTTTAGCATCATCAAGTAACCCTTAAGCCATGAAGGCCTCTTCCTAGAAGAGGAAGGCTCATATGGAGGAGGATCAATCGGATCCATGGGTTCTTCTACATCAGGCATTGATTCATCATCCTTTTCTTTTGGTTCCCTGGTGTCGGCTTCTTGAGAGCTCCTCAAAGTCAGAAGATTGATCACCTTGCTGAGAGCCATATCTTCGTAAAAGGTGACATCATGACTAATTATGACTTCCCTTTGACCGGCTACATAGATTCTATAGCCTTTAGTATTTTCACCATAGCCCACGAAAATCCCCTTCTTTCCAGATGCTCCCAATTCATTTCTTTTCTCTTTCGGCACATGAAAGTATACAGGGCTTCCAAAAATTTTAAAATGAGAAACATCAGGTTTCTTACCGGTGAATTTTTCTTCAGGTGTCTTGGAACCCAATGCTTGATGAGGGCATCGATTTTGTACATATACGGCAGTGTTTGCAGCTTCAGCCCATAGAAACTTTGGAAGTCTTTGATCATGTAGCATGGCCCGGACAACTTCCATCATCGTGTGGTTCTTCCTTCCCACCACACCATTCTGCTCAGGAGTATGTGGTGTAGTAGTCTCCCTCTTAATGCTAGCCTCAGATGTGCCTAAGTGAACCAACTGTAATATATCAGATGTCTTGCTTTGGCTTGAGGGGAATGGTCCCCTTTTGAGCTTTTCTTCAGCACATCCCGGACATACACCTTCTTTCTCTACTTGGAATTCGGGCATCCCTGTTACCATTTGTCTTACATCGAGTATAGCTTTATAATGAAGGTGGGCAAACCTCTGATGCCAAAGTTCGGACTGAAGATTTGTGTCACAAGACATGACACCTAGCGGACTTCCATTGACCTAATATAATGAATCAACACTAAACCCAAGAGTAAAGGCATCTTTAACATTATTTTTCCATATACATACCTTGCCATTGCTGAAGGTTACCTTGTAGCCTCTGTCTTCCATTGCCAAGATGGACACTAGGTTCCTTTTGAGGTCAGGTGCATTTAATACATCCTAGAATTTCTAGCCTTCTTGAATGCTTGTTCTCTTCCTTGATTCCCAGCTCTCCTCTTACCTTTGCTGTTGAATTTGTCATTCCTTTGATTGTCATTAGAGGGATTTCGAGTTGCACCACTGCATACTATACCATGCTTCTCTAATCATGATTATCATCACGCTGCCCATGTCCATGATTTTATCCATCATAATGCTGCTCAAACTAGTGTGCATCATCATCATGCTATCCTATATGTCCATGATCTCATCCATAGTTTTCCCATTGTGAGTGCCATTTCTCTGTCAGTAATAGTTTCCCCAATAGATAGGAGATCATTCTTGATCTCGGTGATTCTTAAGAAGTATGCTTGCATACTTTCATCCTTACCCTTCTTGATTTCCCTTAACTTATTTCTAAGAAACAAAACTTGATTTGCATCATTAACTTTAAATAAACTCACCAGTCTGTTGTAGATTTCCTTGGAGGTGTCTAGATCAGAGATGTAGGCCACTAAGCGCTTGTCGATAGAGTCCCGGATGATCTTCTTTGTTTTGACTTCTCCATTTTTCCATTTGTTCCAGGGAGCAACAGATGCATTTGATGAAGGCTCAACAATATTGCCTCTTACATGGTCCAGCACTCCTTGATCTTCAAGGGTTAGATCGATAGACATCTTTCATCCGTGATAGTCAGCTTTCTCACGGAGCTTGTCTTCGGCAGGAAAGAGTGTTGAGGACCCCATAGTTCTTTTAGGATAGCCTTGCCAATCTTCCCTTCAATGATTGCTCTTGCTCTTGCTCGGGCTTTGTCTTCACCTCAGCTCCGATACCATGTTAAGTTATGGTATGTTCTATGCTTATAACAATTTACTTCTTTTTCTTATTATATTCCACCGATTAGCAATCACATGTACGTAAAGTAAAGTGCAGATAGAACATTAAACGATCGACAGAAAACAAGCCAAGACAAGAGACACAAGATGTGGCGGCTAGCCAGGGACAAACCCCACAATGTGTGGGGAAACCCTTTGATCAAATCTTCTTTTATCTTCAATAATTCAGCAGAGAGAAATAGTACAATAAATCTGATTCATATCAGCAGAAGCAAACCCTAGATCAGAGTGTATCAGCATTAGCGGCTTCATTATCAAACTAGGGCAGACCATATCTCACAAACCGACAGTCGGATTGACTTCATTCCCCCACCAAAAGTTTCGGCTTCCAGAGGAGGTTCAGATGAACCTACAACGCAGTTTAGATGAGGAGATCTTCTAGGCCACGCAAGTCAATCTTTACTTCTGCAGTTGCAGCTTCAGTTTCAGCAGTTTTCGGCTTCAAACTAGGGCAATCGATATCTTGCAAACCGTTCGTCGGATTGACTTCATTCCACCACCAAAAGTTGCGGCTTTCAGAGGAGGTTCAGATGAACCTACAGCGCAGTTCCAAAGAGGAGATCTTCTAGGCCACGCAAGTCAATCTTTACTTCTGCAGTTGCAGCTTCAGTTTCAGCAGTTTCTGGCTTCAAACTAGGGCAGTCGATATCTTGCAAACCGTTCGTCGGATTGACTTCATTCCACCACCAAAAGTTGCGGCTTTCAAAGGAGGTTCAAATGAACCTACATCGCAGTTCCAAAGAGGAGATCTTCTAGGCCACGCAAGTCAATCTTTACTTTTGTAGTTGCAGCTTCAAATTCAACAGCTTCCGACTTCACATGTGTGAGAGAGAGAGACCCATTTCAGCGCAGTAGAGAAGAGACTCATATCTGCGCAGTAGAGAGAGAGATGTGATGAGATGAGTGAGTCCAAATGAGGAAAAGTCCTCTTATATTTATACACAACGTTGGTGGGTGAATAGATGCGACTGTTGAGCTTTTGAGCCTACATGAGTTGTAGGTCGGCTTGATAATAATTCCATAATCAAAATAAATTCATATCTCCATGAATACTTATCGGAATCGGATGATCTTTATATCAATCCTACACCTCTCGACGAGAGGAATCTAATAAAAATATTATCAGCCATGAATAAGATGACCCACATGAAGTTTTGCCCTGGTTGTCAATTTGAACATTTATCCATTCCAAGCCAACGTTGGGAGGAGGTTTCAATGATTTTATCACAGGTTTACCAAGTCTGAGGGAAAGAGTGTCATCATGGTGGTAGTTGATAGACTTTACCAAGTACGCACACTTTGTGCATTTATCACATCCATTTAAAGCCAGTACAGTTTCTACTGCATTTATGGAAAACAATTCAAAAGCTAATGGAACAAAAAGATTATTGTAAGTGACAGGGATCCTATTTTCTTGGAAATTTTTGGACAAAATTATTTTTCTTGTCTTGGTACTCAGTTAGCTCATAACTCATCTTATCATCCTCAATCTAATGGGCCAACTGAGATAGTAAACAAATGTTTGGAAGGATATCTTCGTTGCTTT